>OV702292.1:125390066-126640066 GCA_916181665.1 Avena sativa | reverse complement strand
GAGGTGAGGTGGCCGGCGCTCCAGCGATCCCCTCCCTCTGTTGACCTTGGCCGAAACCATGGCGCCCCACTGCCCCTTTGCCGGCGCACGGCGGCGGCCGGTGTGGGTCTGCCTCCCCCTTTTTTTTTGAGTTTCTCTTCGGGGTTAGATCTATGGGGATTTGGGGCTGTTCTATCGGATCTGGGGATTTGGGTTTGGTATTTCTCTGAGGTTTAGATCTTGCACTTTTCTTTGCCCCCGAAGGAGTATTTCTTCTTCTAGATGTCTCCCAAAAGGATACCCATCTAGATCGAGAGGAAAGGCGCGGCCATAGGGCAGGCGCTCTTTAGATCTAGTTCTTTTCCTTTAATATCTTTTGCACCGAACAAACTAGCCACTAGTGGCTCTGATACCAATGTTAAAATACTATTTGCATCAACTAGTCTAGATCTATTCGGTAGCTCTTTATCTCTGCGTATCTAGACATGTAACTGAGAGAGAGAGAGATATATGAGAGGAGAGGAACCACCTGCTCCCTAGCTCGAGAAGCACGAGCCAGAGGGGATGCCCGAGCTGGTGCCGGAGCTGGACCCGCCGTCGTTGGCCATGGGAAAAAGGGGGCGACGGCGTGAGCGTGGGTGGTTGAGATCGGTGGCGGCGGAGCTTCCCGTCGGCCTAGTGCGAACCCTAATCGGTGGGTGTGTTGGTGGGGGGCTGCGGCGCACGGTGAACCTCGTACCGTGTGCGTCCGGCCCCCCCACCTCTTTATATACGCACTGGCGACAGGGGCCCACAACCATGGATAGGGTTGGGCGCCCCCGATTAGGGCGCGATGAGGGACTCCGTTCGGGCCGTTGGGCCCGAACGTGGGAGAGATCTATCCAACATAGTTATCTTTGGAACACTATCTTGATAGCTCTCTGCGACTGGTGAATTAATGTCCTAAAATGTAGAAAGCATTCTTATTTATGATTTTAAAGTTTTTACTCTAAGTCCTGCTTGGTATCAAAAATAAAAATCTCTCTTGTTCAAAACCAGAATTCATCGGCTCCTTGACCACACTCCAGCATGCTCCGTATGAATACAGATAACTAGGAGGCAGGCATGCGGGAAGAGGCTCATATTTTGGGGCCGAGCGGTTTGTGACGGCACCGTTGTCGTCCTACGACCCGGGAGGAGCCGCACTCACCATCACGGACATTCTTCTCATTCAAGATCAAGGTTCATCTCTGTCCTCTCTTTCTCTCTTGACACAGCTCTTTGCGGATTAAACAGAGCGGTTGACATAAGGGAACTCGATTTCACATCCATCCAAGATCCAACTATTGTGATAAAATAGAGCCTTCCAGCCCATATGTGGATTTCTTATTGATGACATTGTGAACTGTTTTATTTTTATTTGCAGGCATCTATCACATGATTGAAACCTTGATTAGTTATTACATGATCGATCATTCTGCATTTGCAATTGTCTATTCAAGAGTTTTAGGTATATGCCACTATTTTCCATCTTCTGCATATATGGGTATATGCCATTGTACTTCTCACTTCAGCCTACAAAAAACGGGTGTACATCGTGCTCTTCAGATTATTTCAATAGATGGTATTTAGTGACTTTCCATGCTTTAGATGATTCGTCTCGGGAGATACTTGATCCTTGGTTGTAGTGGGATATGCTTGAGCCTTGGTTGTGCTTCCAGGTTGTAGTGTCTTGGATGGACATGAGCCAGTGGTGGACCGACATTGATGATATTGGTTTCATTCTCTGATATTTGAATCTATTTTGTGTATATAAGTTTTGTACATTCTCTCTTCATGAACTGATCAAAAGATGCGAGTTTTTTTAGGAACACTAGAATGATCAATTGGTATCTATATACGAGAGATAAAGTAGTTATTCCTGAAAAAGTCTGACTTGGGTACCACTGCATTCTCATCCTTTGTCTACACATTTATTTACTTGCTTGGGGTACAGTCTTGGATGGTTAGTACATAATCTATGCCGAGGTAAGAAAAATTACCCAATGTTTCTTGCTATACCATATCGAGCAAAATTTATGAGTACCTACATATATATGCATTCCATGGCTTTTGTTCTCATGTTAGTTAACAAACAGTTGCATTTTTTGGCTATTAATTATATAGATTTAATCTCAAGCTGAAGCAGTTTGCATATTAGGATCCGGTGATCGTGAAGGAGAGATAAAATTGGACATGGCATGTTGCTCACTGTTTTCTAGTGAAGTGATGTATAATTTTTCTTCCTATTAATTTGTAATACTAATGACACTATTTATCAAGGTATTACAAATCTTGGTTTCTTTGTTCAAGTGAGGAGCCACCGAGTTATAACCCCAAAAGGAAAAGATACATGCTCTTCCTTATCACTTACCAAGATCATTTCCTAGATTTTATTTCAGAAGGATTCCACATTGACGCTTTTTACATGGTTTGTTGTCATTGCTAACTTAGCATTATTGATTTGTTAGCTATGTCTTGAGAATTTACATTTCCTGAAAATATCTTCTTCTCATTTATTATTCTCCAGGTCGATAAATAGTATGGTTTCTTTGCCTCCAAAATTTGAGAAATGACCATTCCATTTGTAAGTTACTCGGTACTATAATCAATATATGCTATGGTTGCAATCTATATTGTTGGATTGTCTAATATGTTTTGTACAGACTATATTTTAAGACCTCGGCTATTTGGTGCTCCCTGATTCCGCAAGCCCTGCACGGAAGCTTCAAATAAATATAGCTACACCTTGTAATAGTTGGTCGGTTGGGTTAATAATTTCTTAGTTGTATTCTGTTTGGCTATATGTTAATAATTTCTTGGGTGCTTCTTGATGCATGTGGTTGCATGATTGAGATAATCAATGGGCTTTCTTCCTGTGCACATTTGTAGAAAGAAAAAAATAGCTAATATCTTGTGGTAGTGACTCGGTTTAATCCTATAACCTCTAGGTACCAATCTTATCGTGTGTATAAAAAAAACCTATTGTATGACTTGTCAGTACATTCTAGACAACCTTCTTCGTCATGGACTACCTTCTAGAAACCTTCTTTGTCATGGACTACCTTTAGGTTTCTGAAATTCTATAGTATTGAGGAACGAGACAACTATCCAAATTATGTTAGGCTCCAACTAGATGTACTTTGCGAATACTAAACATGATGTACTCGACCTAGGTAGTTTTTATCTATTCTTGACAGACTCAGTTATGCTCATAATATATGTGCTCGATATCCTAAACAGTCATATAATTATATTTTTACTTTCACAGATGGCATAAAGAGAGAAATATTAATATAGACTATTCTTTCTTCTAGGTCATAGATAAGCAAATTAGGTTAATTTACATACCATGCAAGCTCGATTAAGGTTTATATGTTCATATCTTTTATTTTGCAGATATCGGCACATCAAAGCACAATAGGCGGGCACCGTAGGTGAACCATGTGGTCTCCGATTTGGGTTGTGAGGATTACCACGAAGTACTCGTCAACTTGGGCGAGGTCCGCGGTAGTGAATTAGGGCAGCACAATAGGCAGAGGGACCGCAACGATGCCGACCACCTCCAAGACCTCATGCTCCCCCCACCTCTTCTGCCTCCTCAACAAAGGCTAGCTCCTGGTTTGTACAAGTTTCTTAAATTTTGATTGGTTATTCATTAAAATGAGTATATGCTTCACTGGATGATAAACGCTACTTCATTGGTTTAAAAAAAGGTGTATATACTTCAACATTGTAATATCCCAGGATTAGCATCTAGAAATAGAGAGGACACATGTGTGTGCATTGCATTCACGTATAAGAAAATCCAGGAAATTTTTGTGAAAACATCGGGATAAGTGCGATGGATTTCGACCTGATCTCTATTGAATCTTTGTGTTTTGAGGGGAAAATAGTTTGAACATGTATTTGAATTTCAAATTTGAATTCAAATGAATTTAGAAAATTCACAAATTAAAATATGAAGTATCTAATAACTTATTAGATTTGAAACAAAATAAAAATTGTGTTATGGATAATTATAGCATTTCATAATTGGAATACAATTATGAATAAACAATATATACTTTATAATTGAATCACATTTATTAATAAGATATGCTACAAGAGAAAATGATATTACAAAAAGAAAGAAGACTTAACTTTATTACCATAATACAAATAGTACACTGTTTTTACAAATGTTTAATAAAAAATGAAAGTTTACAAAAAATGAATTACAAATTAATAAAAGGGAAACCTAAACTACATTTCCTAAACTAAGATCCTGCATCTGCTCATCTTCCTTTATACCTGCAAGAAAACAAAAACAAAAGAGAAGAAAAGAAATTAAGACAAGGGGGTTAGTGTAATATATTGCTCTTAGATGTTAATAGTGTGGTGTACTATTTTGTCTCATCATTGAGCTGAATTTTAGAAGGGGCCACATTATAGTATCTGTCCTTATCACAACAACTTAGCCTCAACACAACATCATAGGTATGGAGCAAGTTTCACCAAAGTCTGATAAAAAGGCAAAAGGTAAATAGTAGTAAATATCAAGTTTCCACTTGAGCTCATCCACTAGACAAAGATCTATATCCATTGAAACTTGGACCTGAAGGGGTCCCACTTGCAAGCAGCATACACACATCATGATGCATATGCTCCAACCCGCGGGGTAGGCTACTGCCAGCCAAGTACTAGTTATGATTTTGAGTGAAATCTATTGGCACCAAACTTGCAATTCAAGGTTCGTCCATTGTTCAAGTTGCTGATAGACGTAGTTTAAGATTCTAGGCGGATGTTCAACTTAACAGTCTCTGCTGAAACACTAGTATATAAACAAGTAGCGAGGATTGGCAAATCTTCAAATGGGCATTTGAGATCTGGTGGGGGATTGTTAGAAATAATGGGCTAAATTATTTAAGCCCATATGTGATTTCAGTTTATCCCTAAATCTCAAAGCCCATGTGTGTGGAAGCCCAATTTGGTGGCAGCTCATATATGAGTGGAGTGGGAGCTAAAGTTTAGTCCCACATGGAAAGTTGGAGGAGAGTTACACCACCTTATAAGGTGGAGTGGTTCACCACTTAGTAAAGTGAGTGAGAAGAGGAGAACTACACGCGCGCTCCTCCGACGACGACGCCGCTCGCACGCCCGCCCGCCCGCCCGCCCGCCCGCCCACCCACTCGTCTCGTCACGACGCGCGGGTTGCGGGTTGCGGGTTGCGGGAATCTCGCCGAGCCGAGCTTTATTTTTGCTGCTTGGGAAAACTTGTGCGGTTTTGACAAACGTGTCAACAGTTAGCCGGGTCGCTCCCGGATCGTGGGCTATCTGTAACCGACCCGAACATGCGCAACGTGGGCTTGGTCCACGACGTGCCCTATGCGGGATTCCGGAGCCGCTCTATATAAACGCCAGTGCGACTTCCACCACGTACATACCGAAAATTAATCTAGGGTTTTGCCTCCTCTCTGCCTTGTGCCGCCACCGTAGTCTACTCCATCCTGCTTGCCGGCGTGCACCGGTGAATGAGAGAGCAGGTCTCCGAAACCACTCGCTTTTGCGATCCTGTACGGAAGAAGGCGAATAAGGTTTTTGAAAAGCGCTCTGCACGACTGCTCGAGTTCTGCATCATGGCTCATCTTCCATCCAAGTCAGGCGGTGCTGCCTATCGTCGTCTTCGCCGCCGACTGCTTCGATCAATCTGCCCCAAGGTTACTGTTGCGACTACTGCAATCGAACGGTACGTGCGACGTGCTGCTGCCTGGTTATTCATCATGTTTAGCTGCTGCATGTTCCCGTTCATCTTGTTGTTTAGTACATCTAGTATGTTCGAGTTACATGTGCTAGTAGCTGGTATTGTCATGTTTAATATTCTGGAATTAATCATGGAAATTGTGCCTAATTATCCAACACGTACTCCCATGGAAATTGTTTGAATTCGAGCGACAATGGTTGTGGGAAATGCTAAAAACTTACTAAATACATGTTCGATGCGCTCACCCAACTCTAGTCGAAAAAATAGGATTTCTCCTGGCTTTAAAGAATGAAGCCACGTCGGCCGAACAGATACAAGATGGACGGGAGTCCCCCTTAGAAAGCAGACCAAAATAAACAAGAAAAAAAAGGAAAATCTAAACTTGCCACCGAAAACAAACAGACAAGACCAGAGTGAATCAGGACTCAACGCTGACACCCCTAAGAGGGGTAACGTCAAAGCGCGCCTCCGACGCCGAGAACAAAGGTCAATGGGTTTTACCCGGAGCCCTGTCAGGCAGAATGGAGCCGCATCCGCGTACCCAATAGGTTAATGATACCAGCAGTCATCAACGTCGATGGTGCCGAAGCTCCTTTTGCGAGACCAATGCCAACCTTTCGGACCACTCCCCGTCCTCCACCGCACCCGCTGTTCCCAAGATACGCCTCCCGACGCATGATCTGGGAGATGCCAAAACCGAAGGGCCGCCAACACCAAAGCCTCCCAACACCCTCTCCTCGCCACCCACAATGACCGAGGGTAGGAACCACAACCACTAACACATCGCAACTAAAAGGAAAATTCCTCAAAGCAAACCACCATCAGGCAGCACAGTCCACCTTCCGAGGCCACCGCCCCGGTGTCCGAGATCTCGCACTTGTCTTGACAATGCACAAGGACACATCCCCATATCGAACAAGAGACAACAAAGATAGCCCTCCAGCACTCGAACATGGGTTCAACAAGCAGGGCAGCCCAACAAGTAAAACCTGCAAGAACCAGATGACATGAACTGCTAGGCGTACGCTTGATCCAGGTCTCCACACTAGTAGGAAAAGCCTTAGAGCAGTAATTTTGTTACTGGCATCCCAAATATAAAGCACGACACCACTTGTACGCGAACCAGTAGTGCCATTGAGACGCCACCACCTAGACCTACCCGTCGCACTAGGTTAGTGGTGTGCGGTTTAAATGCCACGAACCGATTTTTCCGAACGCCGCCAGTAAGCCTTTTCCTACTAGTGCCATGCACGGGGCCGCCACCCGAACCACCTCATGGTCAGGGGATGGGCCCCCAGACCCACAGTTGACTCTAAAACCCACGGAGGCCGCTAGACCTGCCTACCCAAATCAGACCAGTATGGTCCTAGATCTAGGCTGAGGCAAGCCCAGAAGCCTCCAGTCTTGCTACACCTGCCGCCTTCGGCCCGGACGAGCAGCACAGGCCTCGTACCCCTTTGCACGGTGGATGTCACCCAAGGCACTGTGGTCGCTAGCGACGATCTACAGAAGAAGCAATGACATCCACATCCATCCCCCATGCTAGTAAGACGACCCCGCCGCCTGGGCCCGTTGCCCCCAACACGATGGTCCCCCGTAGCCGCACCTCGCTGGCCCACCACGCCGGGAACAATAGGACCGGCGATGCAGTTCGCCGCTGCCATTCCGAGCTTCCCGGCATCGCCGGCACCGACCGGCGACTACAACGGCGGGAGGGAGGGGATATGGGGAGACGAGAGTAGCACGACTAGGCTAGGATACTGGTTGATCGCGGCGGCCGACCAAGGAGCGACACGTCTGTTTTTCCATGTTGTGTCAACACCCGGATTTTTAATCCCAGATGCCTGTTATGCCATACCTCGCAATCCTAGGATTACCATTTTTGCGAGACATAACAGATTGAATATCACAGTACATCATCGATTACAAACCATACATAAGGTCTTACACAAATAAAGGATATCATGATCTAGTATTAATACAACAAGCAGCGGAATAGATAATAAGCGTAGCGGTGTGGTCCATCTTCAGGGGCACAGGCAATACTGACGATGGAAGATAGTCCTAGTTATCATAGCCGTCCTGTTGTCCGTCACCTTGGTAGTCTCCTTCATAGTCTGTCCATAGGAATAGCCAGGGACAAAAGCCATGAGTATCCTTTAAGTACTCGCAAACTACGACTAACAAGTGTATAGTTCTAGCGTAAAATGCTAACTCTAAGTTTAACTATAAAGTTAAGTTTGAAACCTAAGCTGAGTTTTGAAACAAAGAAAGATAAAATAAAGTTCTAGAATCACTTAAGTTGGGAAGCTAGTGTCATAGTCACAACTCTGTTGTGGTCAAGTCAAGATTCATCATTCACTTCATAAGTCATTTTGAAAACATCTGACAACGAAACAGTATGGCCACTCCAACTGTCCATAATAGCGGACGCGGCTATTCGAATAGTTTGAAACTCTGTAGAGGTGGTACACTTTCACCACAAGATTCGATACATCTGTCAGGGATAACCCTGAATCATCATACTTAGTATGCAGATAATCAAACATAACCTTTCCTTTACACACCCTAGTATAAGCACCTCTCCTATGAGCATGGCCTCCCAACCATGACCATCTGTCATCTTGGGCACTGCATAGGTGGACAACATTGAGAGGTAGCTTCAGCTCAAACCTCTTTCGTGAGGGAACTAATACTAATGCATATAAACTTCCGGCTAAGCCTTACCCAATTCAGGTATTGTGGTTGTACGGTAAAATTGGAATGGTATCGCATCCGAATCCAACCATCAGTTTTTGTAAAAGGGCTAAGGATCATGCCTCAACATTTTCATCATCATAAACGATTTATGTTTCTCAACACATGTCAAAACATCTCAATAGAATGACTCATCATTCCAAGGTTTTCATAAATCATTTTCACCAAGTATTCCCATCTAAAGTAAATCAAGTTTTGATTTAGCTCTAAACTACCAATTTAAGAGTGTTCACTAAGGTGGGATGCTAATCTCAATCTCATGCCATAGAATGACATCTAAGGTTATCTAGATAGGTCAAGTTTTATACTCTTTATGCTACCTTTAAAACAAGTAAAGGACTTTGGAAAAATAAAGAAAAGTAAAGCTTGGAATTAAAACTTGGAATAGGTATAAGTCCAAAATGGTATAACCAAAGCATGCCTAATGCCTTTGCTTAGGTCATCTAGCTTGCAAGGGTTAGCTTGCATTGTTAATGATGGCTTGCTTAGTGATAGCTTTATAACAATAGCTTTCCTTGATTGGTGTCGTGGTTGAAGTTTTCTTCCTCCTCCTCTTGGTAGAACTCCTCCTCCTCGTAAGCTTGGTCGATACTATCGTCTATAAATACATACGGAGTACACAATCACCAAACAATACTTAACTAGTCTACTTAGCACTCTAAGGTACACATTTGATGATCTATTATCATCACAAGCATCACAAAGTTTTATTACTAGTTTCATTCTTTTTATTTGAGAAAAGTAATTTCTACTAATTGAAATTAACTAAGATTTAATATTCTCCAATTAAAATATGGGATCATGTGGACACATGTCATCACCACATATTCTAACATATGGGAATGAGATTTAAAGGTTCGATCACATTTTAATAAGTTTAAGTTTAATATGTAATGATTTAAGTGACTAGAAATGCCTATATAGCATTATTTTGGTACTTGTCCAAAGTCACTGCATGTAAACCTTAATATTATTACATATTTTGATAGGTATGGTTAAATGTAATTTTTGAGAGTTGGAATCAACTCAAAAGCTATCATGGTTGATTTTATAAAAATGTTTGAATGTGCAAAAGCTTCTGTCTTGTTATTTTTACTAGGAGAGATCTCTAACTCTAAATGAAATAAATCCAACGGGCTTGGATAGATCTTTTCAGAGGCTTTCTAACAAAATTTGAATCACTCAATTTGGTTAGTAGATCTTCTTGAATTGATTTTTAAACTAAGGGACAGAAGTGAGTTCAAACTAAAATAGAAAAATCTACATTTGAACTAACTAGGTCGCGCGGGAAAACTAACGGGCCGGCCCAGTGGAGCTCCACGGCGCGGATGACAACTGACAAGGGGGGTCCCGCAGGTCAGCGACGCATCAAACACGAAGCGGTACAGGGCACTCTCAGCGCTACGATTAAAAGGTGGATCAACGGCTGAGAATCGTCGTCCCCGACGAACAGGTCGCCGGCGAGAGCTAACCCTAGCGGCTCGGTGGGGGTACATGGGGGCTTACCAGGGCTCCAGCTAGACGTGGCGATAGGGCCATCGAGCTGGTGGACGATGACGGTTCTAGGCGTGGTCACGGCGGCTCCTGGGATAGTCGCAATCAATGACGCCTCTTCTCCTCTGCTGTGGCAAGCTCTGGAAAAATTCTGGCGAACGGTAGCCGGCCTTGCTCTGGGGATGGGGTAGAAGGATCAGTGGAGAAAGGGGAGTGAGGTGGTGTGCAGAATGAGGCTGGGGGTGGCCTCTATTTATAGTTCGACGAGGTGACCGAACGGGATGGGCTGGCGACTCCGGCGAGGGATGTACAGTGTGCTATCGTCGTGGCTGGAGGTAGGGGACGGTGGCCTGCCTCCTGGTGGTGCTCTACGGTTTAAAAGCGCGGCTAGGGGCGGTGGCATTTGGTCGGGTGAAGCTGGTGCTCTGCGCGGCAGAGGCGGCGTTCGACGCGGCGCACGGGGGCTACAGGTCAAGCGGCGGCAAACGGGCATGTCCGGGCGGTTCCTGGGGTCATGGCGAAGCGGTGCGTGCGGGCTGCATTCGAGGCGCGGCGTGGGCACGATTGTCGGGTGCGGCGCTCTGGCACGTGCTCGGCATGGTGCAGACATTCTGGGCGCGGCGTTCTGCGGGTGGTCCATGGCTCGGCTCCGCTCGGGAAGGGGACAGAGGGCGGTGGTGTGGTCTGGTCTAGCTCCTAAACATGGCGAGAGAGAGAGGTGGTCGACTGCGAGCTATCCATGCTCGACCGGCGAGCATGGTGCTCAGGTGGCGCGGCACTGCTACAAATGGCTAAGGGGTAGCCTCTTGATGGCTTGGTTGGGTCTAGGGGAGACAAGGGCATCTACTAGGGTTCAAATGGTTTGACAAAATTCGATCAAAAACAGTATAAGTTAGGCCAATTTGATTATGTCTGCAACCTGTTCGATCAAATGGCCGCAAGAGAAAAATGTTTGAATTTTGGGCTGAATTTTGGTGGAGTATTGTATCTTATGCTTGAGCTTCTAGGTGTGCTTGGGTTTTTTAAAATGGAATTCATTTGAGTGGTTTTTGAATAAGTGTGATCTTGATACCTACACTAGATTCAATTTTCAAATGCCATTTAAAATTAGTGTTTGCAAGTTTTTGGTAGATCACAAAGTGGGCCTTGGTACATCACTACTTGTACTAGCAAGGGGTGCAAATATCCACATTTGTTTCTATTAGGATTTGAGTTCTTGGAATAGCCAAAGTAGGCAAGATGATTAAAATGGCACAAATGGCCATTTCCTTCTTTTATTCATTTTGATTTGTTTTTCTTTGGGATTTGTTTGGGAATGATCTAGATGTTGTTTAATTCACCTAAGAATCATTTTACAATCAATGGATCACTTAATCATGGCAATTCACAACAACTCCTATTTAAATGCACACACATATGAATGCTTTAATATTTTTAAATGGAAAAGTTTTTGTTAACCCTAATTTTGATGATTTGGATCATAATAACCTTGGATTATAGTTTTGGGATGTTAGAAACCTTCCTCCCTTAAACAAAAACTCGTCCCGAGATTTACGAAAGAAAACTAGGAACTAAAGAGATCTGGGAACTCTGTCCTAATGTAATCTTCTCGCTCCCAAGTGGCTTCTTCTTCGGTATGGTTGCTCCATTGAATCTTGAGAAACTTGATACTCCTGGTCCTGGTGGTTCTGTAGGCTTCCTCTAAGATGTGGATGGGTACTTCACGATACGTCAAGTCCTTGTTGATTTCAACAGCTCGGTGATCGATATTCTTGAAAACTTCGGTCTTCTCCGGTACTTCTAGGCATTTGCGAAGTAACGAGATATGGAACACATTGTGGATGGCAGACATCTCTTCAGGCAGTTCCAGTTGATACGATACTTCTCCTCGGTGATTCAGAATCTTGAAGGGCCCGATATACCTGGGGGCTAATTTTCCTTTCAGACTAAAACGCTGGGTTCCCTTCAGTGCCGAAACCTTGAGATATACAAAATCTCCGACATTGAAAGTCAGGTCTCTTATTCTCTTGTCAGCATAAGTCTTCTGTCTGGACTGGGCAGTCTTGAGGTGCTCACGGACTTTGTGAACCTTCTCTTCGGCTTCTCGGAGAATGTAGGGTCCGAAGATCTGACTCTCTCCTACTTGTGACCAATTCAAAGGGGTGCGACACTTTCTTCCGTATAGGAACTCAAATGGTGCCATTTGCAATCTAGCTTGATAACTGTTGTTATATGAGAATTCTGCGAAAGGCTGGAGGTCTTCCCATTTTGATCCATACTCTAACACACACGCTCTCAACATATCCTCTAGGATTTGGTTGACTCTTTCAGTTTGTCCATAAGTTTGCGGGTGATAAGCGGTGCTGAAGTTCAATTGGGTTCCTAATCCTTCCTGGACTTTCTGCCAAAATTCGAGGTAAATTGAGTTCCTCGATCTGATAATATGGTCTTGGGGGTTCCATGCAGACTAACAATTCTAGGAATGTACAGTTCTGCTAGCTTCGAACTCTGGTAGGTAGTCTTGACAGTTATAAAGTGGGCTACCTTGGACAGTCTATCAACAATGACCCAGATTGAGTCATTCCCCCTACTAGAAGTAGGCAAACCGGTGATAAAGTCCATTCCGACGGAATCCCATTTCCATTCCGGAATCTGCAATGGTTGCAATAGTCCTGCGGGTCTCTGATGCTCTTCTTTGACCCTTTGACAGATGTCACACTTGGCGATGTAGCTCCCGATTTCTCTCTTCATCTTGTGCCACCAAAATTGCTCTTTCAAATCTTGATACATCTTCGTTCCTCCGGGGTGGATAGAATAAAGAGTATCATGAGCTTCCTGCATGATAACTTGCTTCAGCTCCAAATCTGCTGGCACACAGAGATGGCCTTTGTACCACAAAATTCCTTCTTCGTCTTTAGTGAATCCAGGTACCTTTCCTATACCAATACGACGTTTAATTCCGACGATACTTTCATTTCCCTTCTGGGCTTCCTTGATTTGGCTAATCAAAGTGGGTTGAAGTTCAATGCTAGCTAAGAATCCTTTGCTAACTAGCTCAGTCCTAAACTGCTCCAACTCCTCATACAAACTTGGTTGCTTCTCCTTGATCATAGTGTTTAGCCTACACGGCAATCTGCTAAGAGCATCTGCTACCTCATTGGCTTTGTCGGGGTGATAGTGAATGTCAAGGTCATAATCCTTGATTAACTCTATCCATCTTCTTTGCCTCATATTCAGCTCCTTCTGAGTGAAGATATACTTCAAGCTTTTGTGATCTGAGTAAATCTCATAGCGATTACCCATCAGATAATGACGCCATGTCTTCAATGCCAACACTACGGCTGCTAATTCAAGATCATGGGTCGGATAATTCTGCTCATGCTGTTTCAGTTGTTGAGACAGATAAGCGACGACTTTGCCTTCTTGCATCAATACACATCCGAGACCAATCTTGGATGCGTCACAATATACGTCAAATGGCTTCTTGATATCTGGCATGATCAGTATTGGGGCTGATATCAATCTCTTCTTCAGCTCTTGGAAATTGGCTTCACATTTGTCAGTCCATTCAAACTTCTTGTCCTTCTTCAACAACTGGGTCATGGGTCTGGCGATGCTAGAAAATCCTTCCACGAACTTGCGGTAGTATCCCGCTAATCCGAGAAATGCACGGACTTGTGTTTGAGTGGTTGGGGCTTCCCATTCTTCGACATCTTTGATTTTGGCGGGATCAACAGAGACTCCTCCGACAAACACAATATGTCCTAGGAATCCTACTTCTTTCAGCCAGAACTCACATTTGCTGAATTTGGCGTATAACCGATGCTCTCTCAGGGTTTCTAGGATGATTCTCAGATGTTGCTCATGCTCTTCTTCTGACTTGGAGTAGATAAGGATATCATCGATAAACACAACGACAAATTTATCCAGGAAATTCATAAAGATCTTATTCATGAGATTCATGAAATAAGTAGGGGCATTGGTTAATCCAAAATACATAACCGTATACTCGTATAAACCATAGCGAGTAGTGAAGGCGGTCTTCGGAATATCCGTTGCACGAATCTTAAGTTGGTGATAACCAGTCCTAAGATCAATCTTTGAGAATACCTAGGCACCGGTAAATTGATCAAATAGATCTTCTATCTTCGGCAAAGGGTACTTGTTCTTGATTGTGACATCATTTAGCTTCCTGTAATCGGTGCACAAACGGTTGCCTCCATCTTTCTTGTCGATTAATAACACTGGTGATCTCCACGGTGATGCACTTGGTTGAATCAAGCCTGTTGCTAACATGGCATCCAACTGCTTCTTATGTTCCACTAACTCTGAGGGGTTCATGCTACAGGGTCTCTAGGCTATGGGTCCGGTTCCGGGGATTAGTTCGATAATGAACTCAATATCCCTATCTGGGGGCATACCTGGCAATTCATCTAGGAATACGCCAGGGTATTCACAGACTACTCTGACTTGGTCTATGGTGCGTAAGGCTAGACTCTTGTTGCACTTGAATTGATGGGGCAGGGTTTCAGATATATGCTCTACTGTGACTCCAGAGCTACTAGTCATGGTAATGGCTTTCTTAGCATAGTCTATCAGTCCTTTATGACTTAACATCTAGTCCATACCTAGTACTACTTCCAATCCTTTAGTTCCAAGTACTATTAGGTTGGCATAAAAGTCTATCCCATGTATTCTGATAGGCACAGCTTTGCAAATTTTTCTAGCTTTTGTAGTTGAACCGGGGATTTGAACTATCATGACATGCTTCAAATTGGTTGGGTGAATCTTACTAGTGCATGCAAATTCTTCGGTGACAAATGAATGCGATGCTCTAGAATCAAACAACTCTCTCGCTAAAACTGAGTTGACAGAAAACATACCCAGCACTACATCTGGCGCTTCTTGGGCTTCTTCGGCGTTCATGTGGAAGAGACGACCGTTGCGGTTGTGAGGGTTCCCTGGGGAAAATCTTTTTCCTAGTTGAACATGACACTGCTGTTGAGATGGGGTGTAACAGCCCAAAACTTCAATCCAAGTGTATCAACGATCAAATCATCCAAATTTAGGATTAACAAAAACTTTCCCATATTTAAAAATGAAAGCATTCATATATGTGTGCATTTAAAATAGGAATTGTTTGGAATTGCCATGATTGTGTGATCCTTTGCTTCTAAAATGTTTCTTAGGTGATTTAAACATCATCTACATCATTCCCAAACTTTTCCTAAAAGAAATCAAATCAAAAAGAATTTAAATGAAGGAATGGTCATTTGGACAAAGTTAACTCTCATGCCTACTTTGGCTATTCCTAGTACTCAATTCTTAACAGAAAAAATTCTTGATCTTTGCACCCTTGCTAGTACACATAATGAGGTACCAAGGCCCACCTTTTGATATTCTAAAAACATTCTGGAAACTATTTTAAATGGCAGTTCAAAATTGAATCTAATGCATATGCATAGATCACCCCTATTTCAAAAACCATGTATTTGAGCTCCATTTTCAAAACCCTTGCAACCAGATACTACCTAGCAATAGTGGAGATCACCCAAAAAATTTGAACTCAAAATTCAAAACTTTTTCTCTTGCGGCCATTTTATCAAACACTTGGCAGGCAGATTACAAACTAAACAAATTTCACTATTTTAAATAGTGTTCTGGCCAAACTTGTTCCCCAAATTGCCACCAAAAACCTCTCCACTACTCCCCCTAACCCTCTCTAGCCCAGCCCCACACTGTGCCACGACCAAATGGTCATGGCCATTAAGGCCGAACCCCCACTTGGGCACCCCACCGGCGACAGCAAGCCACAGCCGCCGCCAGCGCCATCCACCATGTCCTGGAGATAGCCAGTGGTCCACCTCCACCGCCCAACCAGTCCCAGCCCAAGGACAGCGACCCGAATGACCAGGAACCGCCGCGCCCCGAGCCTGTCGACCATGCCGACGCCGCCCGTAGAGCGAGCCCTGTCCCCGCGTGCACAAGCCGCCGCTCGACACCAGCCCATGCCCACCGCTCTGCCTCGACCTAGAGAACACCCCAGACACCTCCGTTCGCTGCCCAAAGCCCCACAACCACCGCTCGCCGTGGACACAGCCGCTTCGGCCGCGCAGAGCGCCACCTCACCCTGACCGCATGCCACCGCCCCTACGGCCGCATTGAAGCGCTAGAGCACCGCCAGGGGACCGCCCATCGATCGTCATCCCCAGCCATCCCGCTAGCTCGCCGTAGCCATGTCGCCACCGTCGACCGCCCATCCCGCTCGGTCTCACCGTCGAGCCTATAAAAGGAGCACTCCCCAGCACCAAAGACTCACACCATTCCACTCCCCTCACCTCTCTGAACCTCAACCACCCCTCGCCGAAGCAAGTGGAGCAGCAGCTCGCCGGAATTGGAGCCGGAGTCGCTGCCTCTGGAGAAGAAGGGTGCCGTTGATTTCGGCCACCCCAAGCTCCGCCGCGACCATGCCTCGCCTCGCCGTCGTCTTCCACTTCGTTCGCCCGCATCGCCGACCCCGCTGGAGCCCTGGTACGCCCCCAGTAGACCCCCACCGAGCCGCTAGGGTTCGAGCTCGTCGGCGACCCGTCCGTCGTCGACGATGACCCTCAACCGTAGATCTAGCCTCTAATCGCACGGCCCACAGCGCAAGTACCGTTTCGCGTTTTAAGTGTCGCTGACCAGTGGGACCCCCCTGTCAGCTGAGCCCTGTGCCGCGCAGCGCCACTGGGCTGGCCCATTTCCTTTCCCGCGCAAGCCCGTAGATTCAAATCTAGGTTTTTCTTTTTAGTTAGAATATAGTTTCTGTCCAGTGTTTCAAAATTCAATTCTGTGAGTTTGACAAATCCAAATTACATGAAACTAATTTTGTCTGGAAGGTATTGAAATTCTCTATCCAAGCCCGTTGGATTTAATTCATTTAGAGTTATAGATTTCTCATAATAAAAATAAGAAGGCAGAAGCTTTTGCAACTTGAAACATTTTTATAAAATCAACCAAGTTAGCTTTTGAGTTGATTCCAACTCTCAAAAATCACATTTCATCATATCTATCCAAATATGTAATAATATTAAGGTTTACAGGCAGTGACTTTGGACTAGTACCAAAATAATGCTATATAGGCATTTCTAGTCACTTTAAATCATTAAATAATAAACTTAAACCAAAGTAATATTGATCCAACCTTTAAATCTCATTCCCACATGTTAGAATATGTGGTGAGGACATGTGTCCACATGATCCCATATTTTGGTGGTGAATGTTAAATCTTAGTTATTATTTCAATGAGTAGAAATTACTTTTCCAAAATAAAAAGGTTGGAACTATTGAATTAAACTTGTGATGTTGGGATGATAATAGATCATCAATTGTGTGGTTTAGAATACTACTTAGCCTAAGTTAAGTATTGCTTGGTGATTGTGCACTCCCTATGTATTTCTAGATGCTAGTACCGACCAAGCCTTCGAGGAGGAGGAGTTCTACCAAGAAGAAGAAGAAGAAGAAGACAACTTCAACCACTGCACCAACCAAGGCAAGCTATTAGTGGCAAGCTAACCCTTGCAAACATGCTTTAGTAAGCTATTGTAGCAAGCTAGAATAAAACTAGATAGTTTAGTAAAGATGCCTTAAGCATACTTTGATCACCCCCCCCCCCTTAGTTTACACAAAGTCCTTGAATTAATTTTGAAGGTATCATAAAGAGTATAAAACTTGACCTAATTAGAAACCCTTAGATGTCATTCTATGGCATGAGATTGATCCCACCTTTCCACCTTAGTGAACACTCTTAACCTAGTGTTTTAGAATAGATCAAACTTGAGTCACTTTAGATGGGGACACTTGGTGAAAATGAGTTGTGAAAACCTTGGAATGATGAGTCATTCTATTGAGATGTTTTGACATGTGTTGAGAAACACAATTGATTTATGATGATGAAAATGATGAGGCATGAGCCTTAACCCCTCTATAAAACTGATGGTTGGATTCGGATGCGATACCATTCCAAATTTACCGTACAACCACATTACTTGAATTGGGTAAGGCTTAGCTGGAAATTTATATGCATTAGTATTAGTTCCCTCACGGGAGAGGTTTGAGCTAAGGCTACCTCTCAATGTTGTCCACCTATGCAGTGCCCAAGATGACTGATGGTCATGGTTGGGAGGCCATGCTCATAGGAGAGGTGCTTGTACTAGGGTGTGTAAAGGGAAGGTTATGTTTGATTATCTGCATACTAAGTATGATGATTCAGGGTTATCCCTGACAGATGTATCGAATCCTGTGGTGAAAGTGTACCACCTCTGCAGAGTGTCAAACTATTCGAATAGTCGCGTCCGTGGTTATGGACAGTTGGAATGGCCATACTGTTTCGTTGTCAGATGTTTTCTAAATAACTTGAAATGAATGATGAACCTTGACTTGACCACAACAAGGTTGTGTAGATGAAAATAGCTTTCCAACTTAAGTGATTCTAGACTTTTATTTTATCTTCTCTTGATTCAGAACTCAGCTTAGGTTTCAAACTTAACTTGATAGTTATTCTTTCAATTCAGTACTTTACCTTAGAATCATAACCCTTGCTAGTAGTAGTTTGCGAGTACTTAAAGAGTACTCATGGCTTTTGTCCCTGGCTATTATCATGGCCAGACTATGAAGGAGATTATCAAGATGATGGTCAGCAGGATGGCTATGATAACTAGGACTATCTGCCTTCGTCAGCATTGCCTGTGCCCCTGAAGATGGACCCCACCGCTACGCTATCGTTTATTTCCGTTGCGTGTTGTATTAAAGACTGGATCATGAGATCCTTATTTGTGTAAAACCTTATGTATGGTTTGTAATGGATGATGTACTGTGATATCCAATCCGTTATGTCTCGCAAAAATGGTAATCCTGGGATTGCCAGGTATGGCATAACGGGCATCTGGGATTAAAAATCCGGGTGTTGACAAGTTGGTATCAGAGCCATCCTAACCATAGGAGACCCTAGTTAGAATGGACGTCCAACCCAAAAACTTAGCTTCAAAACCAAAGTGAGTATTTATGAAAAACTATTTCCCCTCTTACCCTTGTGAACTCATTCTTTTTCAAAAATACATGTTCCTCAAAATTCTTACATTATTACTTAAAATTTGACCCACTTGATCACTTCACTAATTTCCTCATCCTAAATTCTTGTAGATGGAGACTCAGTTTAGCAAGTTTTACCAGTTGGGAAACGAAGGTCAGTTGATCTTAGAGAGGGATCTGGATTCACTATCAGAATTACTGGGACGCCCACATCCGGAGTTTCTTGGAGCTCAACTTCCAGGACCCCCAGGAGGAGACCTACAATGGCTAGTCACCGCAGATCTTCGAGGAATCATTGAAGCACCAACTTCTGGGAGAATTCAGTTCTCTGTGAGAGAGAACAACTGGCTAGATGGATTAGCCAGAGCAATGCATGAAGCTCTCGCACGTCTATGTGCCCTCAGCGTCAACAAGATTCAAGGAACCTGTTTTGCCCACTATGCAAGACGTGACTTCATGGGAATGCCGATGGAGATGCCAAGTCACCCAGAGTTGAGGCGCCAAGTGGAGAACCTTGACTTCTTGCTTCATGACCAACAGCAGGAACTGGACAATGCCAGAGAGTTAGCCAACCAGAACCGTGCAATTGCTGACCAGAAGGCCCAGACTTTCACACTGCTTGTCCAAGATCGCCAGTCTCTTCGTCGCCAACGTGCAAAGAAGGATCGCACCATCGCCCGTCTTCGCAAGAAGGTGGCCGACCTCGAGAAGACCGTCAAGGAGCAGGAAGCTCAGCTTGCCGCCAAGGAAGAAGATGATGAAGGAGAAGACATCCAGGGAGATATGGATTCGTACCTCAGCAACGATGATGATTTTCTGGCAGAGGATGCTGTGGACTTCTACACTGATGATGAAGACTCCAACTTCATCGATGATGAGTAGATGCACTAGAGCACTGTCGTAGCATGAGATGTATCATCTCATTGTATCGTAGTTTGCAGAAGGGTTCTTCAAACCATCTGTTTTCCCTTTGATTATTGTGGTGGGTGTTGTATGGTGTGCTTGCTTGCATGAATGAGAATGAAGTTAGTTGAAAAACCAGAGTCTAACTCAAAGTTGTAGCTTTGAAAACCCAAAACCATGAACCTTAGAATTTCCCTCTTACCCCTATATCTATCTCAATCTTCAGATGACTCATGGAAACCAAGGAGGGAGCAGCTCATCGCAGGACCCAATGCTGCAGATCTTGCAGAATCTCATCGCGGACCATGAAGCAAGCAGGGCCGAGCGTCAAGCCAAGTTGGCGACATTGCAACAGATCACCCAAATGGCTCTCAACAACCAAGGACATGGAAATCAGGATCACCATGGATCTAAACTCAAAAATATTCAGAACACCAATCCCCCAATCTTCAACCAATCTGAAAACCCATTAGATGCTGATGACTGGTTATAGACCATGGAAAACAACCTAGAAGTTGCAGGAGTTGATGAGAATGAGAAAGTTCTCTTCGCCACTCACTATCTGGCGGGAGATGCAAGAGCTTGGTGGAATAGCGTCCGCAACATGAACCATGGCCAGGTGATGACCTGGGAAGCATTCAAGGTCAAGTTCAGCCGCACCCACGTGCCACAAGGTCTTGTCAACAGGATGAGAGATGAATTCCGTGAACTGAAGCAAGGAAGATTGACTGAAGTACAGTACCGTGACAAATTCTTGTCACTTGCCAGATATGCACCGGATGAAATCAACATGGAGGCCAAGAAGAAGGAGAGATTCTTAAACGGACTACATGATGAGATGCAGACTGTCCTCATCAACATCCGTTTCCAGGATCTCGAAGAGCTAGTCGACTCTGCCATTCAGATGGAAGGGAAGATTAACTAGGCAAACGACAACCGCAAGTGTCGTATGATGCAGCAGTCTGGATCCAGCGGTCACCAGAAGTACCATCCCAACCCCTCACCAGGATATGCACCAAGGAACAACCGACCCACAAATTCTCGCCCAAGCTACCCCAACCGTAGCGGAGGAAATGTGAAGCCCGGAGGAAACAATCACAACTCCGGCAACGCCAACAACTTCAACCGTGCCCCTCCCAAGAGCAACAACAACAACACTGCCCCCAGAACTGGCAGCAATGTTGTACCTGTTGCAGTCAAGGACAAGTCCCAGATCACTTGTTTCGAGTGTGGAGTGAAGGGTCACTACTCCAATGAGTGTCCCAAGAAGACTGCCGCCAATGCCCCTGTGAATGCCCCAGCTCAGCAGTAGCGTCGTGTTCAACCAGGCAGGAGATTTTCCCTAGGGAACCCGCACAACAGCAACGGTCGTCTCTTCCACATGAACGCAGAAGAATCCTAGGAAGCACCAGATGTAGTGCTAGGTATGTTTTCTATCAACTCAATTTTAGCAAGAGTATTGTTTGATTCTGGAGCATCGCATTCATTTGTCACCGAAGAATTTGTATGCACTAGTAAGATTCGTCCAACCAACCTGAAGCATGTCATGATAGTTCAAATCCCCGGTTCAACTACAGAAGCTAGAAAAATTTGCAAAGCTGTACCTATCAGAATACATGGGATAGATTTTTATGCCAACCTAATTGTACTTGGAACCAAAGGTTTGGAAGTAGTACTAGGTATGGACTGGATGTCAAGGCATAAAGGACTGATAGACTGTGCTAAGAAAGCCATCACCATGACCAGTAGTTCTGGAGTAACCATAGAACATATCTCTGAAACCTTACCCCGTCAATTCAAATGCATCAAAAGTGTAGCCCTGCCTACCATTGACCAAGTTAGAGTAGTCTGTGAATACCCCGACGTATTCCCAGATGAATTGCCAGGTATGCCCCCGGATAGGGATATAGAGTTCATTATCGAACTAATCCCCGGAACCGGACCTATAGCCCAGAGACCCTATACCATGAACCCCTCAGAGTTAGTAGAACTGAAAAAGCAGTTGGATGCCATGTTAGCAACCGGCTTGATTCAGCCAAGTGCATCGCCATGGAGATCACCAATGTTATTCATCGACAAGAAAGATGGAGGCAACCGTCTGTGTACAGACTATAGAAAGTTGAATGATGTCACCATCAAGAACAAGTACCCCTTGCCAAAGACAGAGGATCTATTTGATCAGTTGACTGGAGCTCGGGTATTCTCAAAGATTGATCTTAGGACTGGTTATCACCAACTTAAGATTCGTGCAACAGATATTCTGAAGACCGCCTTTACTACTCGCTATGGTTTATACGAGTATACGGTTATGTCTTTTGGATTAACCAATGCCCCTGCTTATTTCATGAATCACATGAATAAGTACTTTATGAATTTCCTAGATAAGTTTGTAGTTGTGTTTATCGACGACATCCTTATCTACTCCAAGTCAGAAGAAGAGCATGAGCAACATCTGAGAATCATCCTAGAAACCCTGAGAGAGCATCAGTTATATGCCAAGTTCATCAAGTGTGAGTTTTGGCTGAAAGAAGTAGGATTCCTAGGACATATTGTGTCTGCCGGAGGAGTCTCTGTTGATCCCACCAAGATCAAAGATGTCGAAGAATGGGAAGCCCCAACCAATCAAACCCAAGTTCGTTCATTTCTCGGATTAGCGGGATATTACCGCAAATTCGTAGAAGGATTCTCGAGCAAAGCCTGACCCATGACCCAATTGTTGAAGAAGGACAAGAAGTTTGAATGGACAGACAACTGTGAAGCCAGTTTCCAGGAGCTAAAGAAGAGATTGATATCAGCCCTAATTTTGATCATGCCAGACATCAAGAAGCCATTTGATGTGTATTGTGATGCATCCAAGATTGGTCTAGGATGTGTATTGATGCAAGAAGGCAAAGTCATCGCGTATCTGTCTCGACAACTGAAGCAGCATGAGCAGAACTATCCGACCCATGATCTTGAGCTAGCAGCGGTGGTTCTAGCGTTGAAGACATGGCGTCATTATTTGATGGGTAATCGCTGTGAGATTTACTCAGATCATAAGAGCTTGAAGTATATCTTCACCCAGAAGGAGTTGAATATGAGGCAAAGAAGATGGATAGAGTTAATCAAGGATTATGACCTTGACATTCACTATCACCCCGACAAAGCCAATGTGGTAGCGGATGCTCTAAGCAGATTGCCATGTAGGCTTAACACCATGATCAAAGAGAAGCAACCAAGTTTGTATGAGGAGTTGGAGCAGTTCAGGACTGAGTTAGTTAGCAAAGGATTCCTAGCTAGCATTGAACTTCAACCCACGTTGATTAGCCAAATCAAGGAAGCCCAGAAAGGGAATGAAGGTATCGACGGAATCAAACGTCGTATTGGTACAGGAAAAGTACCTGGATTCACCGAAGACGAAGAAGGTGTACTGTGGTACAAGGGACGTATCTGTGTACCAGCAGATTCGGAGCTGAAGGAAATTATCATGAAGGAAGCTCATGATACTCTTTATTCTATCCACCTCGGAGGAACAAAGATGTATTAGGATTTGAAAGAGCAATTTTGGTGGCACAAGATGAAGAGAGAGATCGGAAGCTACATCGCCAAATGTGACATTTGTCAAAGAGTTAAAGCAGAGCATCAGAGACCTGCAGGATTGTTGCAACCATTGCAGATTCCGGAATGGAAATGTGATTCCGTCGGAATGGACTTTATCACCGGTTTACCTACTTCTAGTAGGGGAAATGACTCAATCTGGGTCATAGTTGATAGACTATCCAAGGTAGCCCACTTCATACCAGTCAAGACAACCTACCAGAGTACAAAACTAGCAAAGTTGTACATTGCTAGAATTGTTAGTCTGCATGGAACCCCCAAGACCATCGTATCAGATCGAGGAACTCAGTTTACTTCAAGATTTTGGCAGAAAGTTCAGGAGGGTTTAGGAACCAAGTTGAATTTCAGTACCGCGTATCACCCGCAAACCGATGGACAGACTGAGAGAGTCAACCAGATCTTAGAGGATATGCTTAGAGCTTGTGTGCTGGAATACGGATCAAAATGGGAAGACTTCCTGCCCTTCGCAAAATTCTCATATAACAACAGTTATCAGGCTAGTTTGCAGATGGCACCCTTTGAACTCCTATATGGAAGAAAGTGTCGTGCCCGTTTGAATTGGTCGCAAGTAGGAGAGAGTCAGATCTTTCGACCCGACATTCTCCGAGAAGCAGAAGAGAAAGTTCACAAAGTTCGTGAGCACCTCAAGACCGCCCAATCCAGACAGAAGAGCTATGCTGACAAGAGAATGAGAGACCTGACTTTCAATGTCGGAGATTTCGTATATCTCAAGGTTTCACCATTGAAGGGAACACAACGCTTTAGTCTGAAGGGAAAGTTAGCTCCCAGATATATCGGACCTTTCAAGATTCTGAACTGCCGAGGAGAAGTATCGTATCATCTGGAATTGCCAGAAGAGATGTCAGCCATCCACAATGTGTTCCATATCTCGTTACTTCGCAAATGTTTGGAAGTGCCTGAGAAGACTGAAGTTTTCAAGAATATCGATCACAGAGCAGTGGAAATCAACAATGACCTGACCTATCGGGAAGTGCCCATTCGTATCTTAGAAGAAGCCTACAGAACCACCAGGACCAGAAGTATCAAGTTTCTCAAGATTCAGTGGAGCAACCATACCGAGGAGGAAGCTACTTGGGAACGCGAGGATTACATTAGGACAGAGTTCCCAGATCTCTTTAGTTCCTAGTTTTCTTGTAAATCTCGGGACGAGATTTTAGTTAAGGAGGGAAGGTTTGTAACAGCCCAAAACTTCAATCCAAGTGTATCAAAGATCAAATCATCCAAATTTAGGATTAACAAAAACTTTCCCATATTTAAAAATGAAAGCATTCATATATGTGTGCACTTAAAATAGGAATTGTTTGGAATTGCCATGATTGTGTGATCCTTTGCTTCTAAAATGTTTCTTAGGTGATTTAAACATCATCTACATCATTCCCAAACTTTTCCTAAAAGAAATCAAATCAAAAAGAATTTAAATGAAGGAATGGTCATTTGGACAAAGTTAACTCTCATGCCTACTTTGGCTATTCCTAGTACTCAATTCTTAACAGAAAAAATTCTTGATCTTTGCACCCCTTGCTAGTACACATAATGAGGTACCAAGGCCCACCTTTTGATCTTCTAAAAACATTCTGGAAACTATTTTAAATGGCAGTTCAAAATTGAATCTAATGCATATGCATAGATCACCCCTATTTCAAAAACCATGTATTTGAGCTCCATTTTCAAAACCCTTGCAACCAGAGACTACCTAGCAATAGTGGAGATCACCCAAAAAATTTGAACTCAAAATTCAAAACTTTTTATCTTGCGGCCATTTCATCAAACACTTGGCAGGCAGATTACAAACTAAACAAATTTCACTATTTTAAATAGTGTTCTGGCCAAACTTGTTCCCCAAATTGCCACCAAAAACCTCTCCACTACTCCCCCTAACCCTCTCTAGCCCAGCCCCACACTGTGCCACGACCAAATGGTCATGGCCATTAAGGCCGAACCCCCACTTGGGCACCCCACCGGCGACAGCAAGCCACAGCCGCCGCCAGCGCCATCCACCATGTCCTGGAGATAGCCAGTGGTCCACCTCCACCGCCCAACCAGTCCCAGCCCAAGGACAGCGACCCGAATGACCAGGAACCGCCGCGCCCCGAGCCTGTCGACCATGCCGACGCCGCCCGCAGAGCGAGCCCTGTCCCCGCGTGCACAAGCCGCCGCTCGACACCAGCCCACGCCCACCGCTCTGCCTTGACCTAGAGAACACCCCAGACACCTCCGTTCGCTGCCCAAAGCCCCACAACCACCGCTCGCCGTGGACACAGCCGCTTCGGCCGCGCAGAGCGCCACCTCACCCCGACCGCATGCCACCGCCCCTACGGCCGCATTGAAGCGCTAGAGCACCGCCAGGGGACCGCCCATCGATCGTCATCCCCAGCCATGCCGCTAGCTCGCCGTAGCCATGTCGCCACCGTTGACCGCCCATCCCGCTCGGTCTCACCGTCGAGCCTATAAAAGGAGCACTCCCCAGCACCAAAGACTCACACCATTCCACTCCCCTCACCTCTCTGAACCTCAACCACCCCTCGCCGGAGCAAGTGGAGCAGCAGCTCGCCAGAATTGGAGCCGGAGTCGCTGCCTCTGGAGAAGAAGGGTGCCGTTGATTTCGGCCACCCCAAGCTCCGCCGCGACCATGCCTCGCCTCGCCGTCGTCTTCCACTTCGTTCGCCCGCATCGCCGACCCCGCTGGAGCCCTGGTACGCCCCCAGTAGACCCCCACCGAGCCGCTAGGGTTCGAGCTCGTCGGCGACCCGTCCGTCGTCGATGACGACCCTCGGCCGTAGATCTAGCCTCTAATCGCACGGCCCACAGCGCGCGTACCGTTTCGCGTTTTAAGTGTCGCTGACCAGTGGGACCCCCCTGTCAGCTGAGCCCTGTGCCGCGCCACTGGGCTGGCCCATTTCCTTTCCCGCGCAAGCCCGTAGATTCAAATCTAGGTTTTTCTTTTTAGTTAGAATATAGTTTCTGTCCAGTGTTTCAAAATTCAATTTTGTGAGTTTGACAAATCCAAATTACATGAAACTAATTTTGTCTGGAAGGTATTGAAATGCTCTATCCAAGCCCGTTGGGTTTAATTCAGTTAGAGTTATAGATTTCTCATAATAAAAATAAGAAGACAGAAGCTTTTGCAACTTGAAACATTTTTATAAAATCAACCAAGTTAGCTTTTGAGTTGATTCCAACTCTCAAAAATCACATTTCATCATATCTATCCAAATATGTAATAATATTAAGGTTTATAGGCAGTGACTTTGGACTAGTACCAAAATAATGCTATATAGGCATTTCTAGTCACTTTAAATCATTAAATAATAAACTTAAACCAAAGTAATATTGATCCAACCTTTAAATCTCATTCCCACATGTTAGAATATGTGGTGAGGACATGTGTCCACATGATCCCATATTTTGGTGGTGAATGTTAAATCTTAGTTATTATTTCAATGAGTAGAAATTACTTTTCCAAAATAAAAAGGTTGGAACTATTGAATTAAACTTTTGATGTTGGGATGATAATAGATCATCAATTGTGTGGTTTAGAATACTACTTAGCCTAAGTTAAGTATTGCTTGGTGATTGTGCACTCCCTATGTATTTCTAGACGCTAGTACCGACCAAGCCTTCGAGGAGGAGGAGTTTTACCAAGAAGAAGTAGAAGAAGACAACTTCAACCACTGCACCAACCAAGGCAAGCTATTAGTGGCAAGCTAACCCTTACAAACATGCTTTAGTAAGCTATTGTAGCAAGCTAGAATAAAACTAGATAGTTTAGTAAAGATGCCTTATGCATACTTTGATCACACCCCCTTAGTTTACACAAAGTCCTTGAATTAATTTTGAAGGTAGCATAAAGAGTATAAAACTTGACCTAATTAGAAACCCTTAGATGTCATTCTATGGCATGAGATTGATCCCACCTTTCCACCTTAGTGAACACTCTTAACCTAGTGTTTTAGAATAGATCAAACTTGAGTCACTTTAGATGGGGACACTTGGTGAAAATGAGTTGTGAAAACCTTGGAATGATGAGTCATTCTATTGAGATGTTTTGACATGTGTTGAGAAACACAATTGATTTATGATGATGAAAATGATGAGGCATGAGCCTTAACCCCTCTATAAAACTGATGGTTGGATTCGGATGCGATACCATTCCAAATTTATCGTACAACCACATTACTTGAATTGGGTAAGGCTTAGCTGGAAATTTATATGCATTAGTATTAGTTCCCTCACGGGAGAGGTTTGAGCTGAGGCTACCTCTCAATGTTGTCCACCTATGCAGTTCCCAAGATGACTGATGGTCATGGTTGGGAGGCCATGCTCATAGGAGAGGTGCTTGTACTAGGGTGTGTAAACGGAAGGTTATGTTTGATTATCTGCATACTAAGTATGATGATTCAGGGTTATCCCTAACAGATGTATCGAATCCTGTGGTGAAAGTGTACCACCTCTGCAGAGTGTCAAACTATTCGAATAGCCGCGCCCGTGGTTATGGACAGTTGGAATGGCCATACTGTTTCGTTGTCAGATGTTTTCTAAATAACTTGAAATGAATGATGAACCTTGACTTGACCACAACAAGGTTGTGTAGATGAAAATAGCTTTCCAACTTAAGTGATTCTAGACTTTTATTTTATCTTCTCTTGATTCAGAACTCAGCTTAGGTTTCAAACTTAACTTGATAGTTATTCTTTCAATTCAGTACTTTAACTTAGAATCATAACCCTTGCTAGTAGTAGTTTGCGAGTACTTAAAGAGTACTCATGGCTTTTGTCCATGGCTATTATCATGGCCAGACTATGAAGGAGATTATCAAGATGATGGTCAGCAGGACGGCTATGATAACTAGGACTATCTGCCTTCATCAGCATTGCCTGTGCCCCTGAAGATGGACCCCACCACTACGCTATCGTTTATTTCCGCTGCGTGTTGTATTAAAGACTGGATCATGACATCCTTATTTGTGTAAAACCTTATGTATGGTTTGTAATGGATGATGTACTGTGATATCCAATCCGTTATGTCTCGCAAAAATGGTAATCCTGGGATTGCGAGGTATGGCATAACGGGCATCTAGGATTAAAAATCCGGGTGTTGACATGGGGCATTCACATTGGCAGTGGCGGCAGCCGTCTTGGGACACTCATTGGAATAGTGACCCTTCACTCCACACTCGAAACAAGTGATATGAGACTTATCTTTTGCTGCCATGGGCACATCATTGCTTCCAGTCCTGGGTGCAGTGTTGTTGTTGTTGCTCTTGGGAAAGGCATGGTTGAAATTGTTGGTGTTGCCAGAGTTGTTGTTGTTTCCTCCGGACTTCACATTGCCTCCGCTACGGTTGGGGTAGCTTGGGCGAGACATTGGGGGTCGGTTGTTCCTTGGTGCATATCCTGATGAGGGGTTGGGATGGTACTTCTGGTGACTGTTGGATCCAGATTGCTGCATCATACGACACTTGCGGTTGTCGTTTGCCTGGTTAATCTTTCCTTCCATTTGAATGGCAGAGTCGACTAGCTCTTCGTGATCCTCGAAGCGGATGTTGACGAGGACAGTCTGCATCTCATCATGCAGTCTGTTCAGGAATCTCTCTTTCTTCTTGGCCTCCGTGTTGATCTCATCAGGTGCATACCTTGCAAGTGACAGGAATCTGTCACGGTATTCCACTATAGTCATTCTTCCTTGCTTCAAGTCGCGGAAGTCACCCCTCATTCTGGTGACTAGACCCTGCGGCACGTGGGTGTGGATGAACTTGATTTTGAAGGCTTTCCATGTCATCACTTTCCCATGGTTCATGTTACGGATACTAGTCCACCACGCCCTTGCATCTCCTGCCAAATAGTGGGTGGCGAAGAGAACTTTCTCGTTGGCATCCACTCCTGCTACTTCTAAGTTGTTTTCCATTATCTGTAACCAGTCGCCAGCATCCAGTGGGTTTTCAGCCTGGTTAAAGATTGGGGGATTTGTATTCTGAAAGTTTTTGAGTTTGGATGATGATCCTGATTTCCATGCCCTTGGTTGTTTTGGGCCATCTGGGCGATCTGCTGCAGTGTTGCTAAGTTGGCCTGGCACTCTGCCCTGCTTGCTTCACGGTCTGCAGCTAACATCTGCATAATCTGCAGCATTGGGTCTTGCGATGAGCTACTCCCTTCGGGGTTTCCACGAGTCATCTGAAGATTGAGGTAGATAAAGGGGTAAGAGGGAAAGTTCTAAGGTTCATGGTTTTGGTTTTAAAGCTAAAACTTTGAGTTTGACTCAGGTTTTGCAACTAACTTCTTTTCATTCATTCAGGCAAAGCACACGATACAAACACACACACACACCACAACAACAAGGGAAAACGGATGGTTTTAAGAACCATTCTGCAAGCTACGATACAATGGGATCGATACATGTCATGCTATGACAGTGATCTAGTGCATCTACTCGTCATCGATGAAGTCAGAGTCCTCATCGTCGGTGTAGAAGTCCACAGAATCCTCCTCCAGAAAGTCATCATCATTGCTGAGGTAAGAATCCATATCTCCCTGGATGTCTTCACCTTCCTCTTCTTCCTTTGCTGCAAGCTGAGCTTCTTGCTCCTTGATGGTCTTCTCGAGGTCGGCCACCTTCTTGCGAAGACGGGTGATGGTGCGATCCTTCTTTTCACGTTGGAGGTGAAGAGACTGACGGTCCTTGACAAGCAGTGAGAAAGTCTGGGCCTTCTGGGCGGCAATGGCACGGTTGTGGTTGGCAAACTCCCTAGCATTGTCCAATTCCTTCTGGCGATCATACAGCAGGAAGTCAAGGTTCTCCACTTGACGCTTCAACTCTGGGTGACTTGGCATCTCCATTGGCATTCCCATGAAGTCACGCCTTGCATAGTGCGCAAAACGGGTTCCTTGGATCTGGTTGACACTGAGGGCACATAGACGTGTCAGAGCTTCATGCATTGCCCTGGCTAATCCATCTAGCCAGTTGTTCTCTCTTACGGAGAACTGGATTCTCCCGGACATTGGTGCTTCTATGCTTCCTCGAAGATCAGCGGTGACTAGCCATTGTAAATCTCCTCCTGCGGGTCCAGGAAGTTGAGCTCCAAGAAACTCCGGATGTGGGCATCCCAATAACTCAGACAATGAATCTAGATCCCTCTCGAAGATCAGTTGGCCTCCGTTGCCCAACTGGTAGAACTTGCTGAACTGAGTCTCCATCTACAAGAATTAAGGATGAGGAAGTGAATGGAGTGATCAAGTGTGCCAACTTTTATGTAGTAATGTAAGAATTGGAGTACATTGAATTTTTGAGAAAGAATGAATTCCCAAGGGTAAGAGAGGAAATAGTTTTCATAAGTACTCACTTTGGTTTTGAAACTAAGTTTTTGCTCAGACGTCCATTCTAACTAGGGTCTCCTATGGTCAGGATGGCTCTGATACCAACTTGTCAACACCCGGATTTTTAATCCCAGATGCCTGTTATGCCATACCTCGCAATCCTAGGATTACCATTTTTGCGAGACATAACAGATTGGATATCACAGTACATCATCCATTACAAACCATACATAAGGTCTTACACAAATAAAGGATCTCATCATCCAGTCTTAATACAACAAGCAGCGGAATAGATAATAAGCGTAGCGGTGGGGTCCATCTTCAGGGGCACAGGCAATGCTGACGATGGAAGATAGTCCTAGTTATCATATCCGTCCTGATGTCCGTCACCTTGGTAGTCTCCTTCATAGTCTGGCCATAGGAATAGCCAGGGACAAAAGCCATGAGTACTCTTTAAGTACTCACAAACTACCACTAACAAGTGTATAGTTCTAGTGTAAAATGCTAACTCTAAGTTTAACTATAAAGTTAAGTTTGAAACCTAAGCTGAGTTCTGAAACAAAGAAAGATAAAATAAAGTTCTAGAATCACTTAAGTTGGGAAGCTAGTGTCATAGTCACAACTCTGTTGTGGTCAAGTCAAGATTCATCATTCACTTCATAAGTCATTTTGAAAACATCTGACAACGAAACAGTATGGCCACTCCACCTGTCCATAACCACGGACGCGGCTATTCGAATAGTTTGACACTCTGCAGAGGTGGTACACTTTCACCACAAGATTCGATACATCTATCAGGGATAACCCTGAATCATCATACTTAGTATGTAGATAATCAAACATAACCTTTCCTTTACACACCCTAGTATAAGCACCTCACCTATGAGCATGGCCTCCCAACCATGACCATCTGTCATCTTGGGCACTGCATAGGTGGACAACATTGAGAGGTAGCCTCAGCTCAAACCTCTCCCGCGAGGGAACTAATACTAATGCATATAAACTTCCGGCTAAGGCTTACCCAATGGTATTGTGGTTGTACGATAAAATTGGAATGGTATCGCATCCGAATCCAACCATCAGTTTTTTGTAAAAGGGCTAAGGCTCATGCCTCAACATTTTCATCAGCATAAACCATTTGTGTTTCTCAACACATGTCAAAATATCTCAATAGAATGACTCATCATTCCAAGGTTTTCATAAATCATTTTCACCAAGTATTCCCATCTAAAGTGAATCAAGTTTTGATTTAGATCTAAACTACTAAGTTAAGAGTGTTCACTAAGGTGGGATGCTAATCTCAATCTCATGCCATAGAATGACATCTAAGGTTATCTAGATAGGTCAAGTTTTATACTCGTTATTCTACCTTTAAAACAAGTAAAGGACTTTGGAAAAATAAAGAAAAGTAAAGCTTGGAATTAAAACTTGGAATAGGTATAAGTCCAAAATGGTATAACCAAAGCATGCCTAATGCCTTTGCTTAGGTCATCTAGCTTGCAAGGGTTAGCTTGCATTGTTAATGATGGCTTGCTTAGTGCTAGCTTGATAACAATAGCTTGCCTTGATTGGTGCAGTGGTTGAAGTTTTCTTCCTCCTCCTCTTGGTAGAACTCCTCCTCCTCGTAAGCTTGGTCGGTACTATCGTCTATAAATATATACGGAGTACACAATCACCAAACAATACTTAACTAGTCTACTTAGCACTCTAAGGTACACATTTGATGATCTATTATCATCACAAGCATCACAAAGTTTTATTACTAGTTTCATTCTTTTTATTTGAGAAAAGTAATTTCTACTCATTGAAATTAACTAAGATTTAATATTCTCCAATTAAAATATGGGATCATGTGGACACATGTCATCACCACATATTCTAACATATGGGAATGAGATTTAAAAGTTGGATCACATTTTAATAAGTTTAAGTTTAATATTTAATGATTTAAGTGACTAGAAATGCCTATATAGCATTATTTTGGTACTAGTCCAAAGTCACTGCATGTAAACCTTAATACTATTACATATTTCGATAGGTATGGTTAAATATGATTTTTGAGAGTTGGAATCAACTCAAAAGCTATCATGATTGATTTTATAAAAATGTTTGAATGTGCAAAAGCTTCTGTCTTGTTATTTTTACTAGGAGAGATCTCTAACTCTAAATGAAATAAATCCAATGGGCTTGGATAGATCTTTTCAGAGGCTTTCTAACAAAATTTGAATCACTCAATTTGGTTTAGTAGATCTTCTTGAATTGATTTTTAAACTAAGGGATAGAAGTGAGTTCAAACTAAAATAGAAAAATCTATATTTGAACTAACTGGGTCGTGCGGGAAAACTAACGGGCCGGCCCACTGGCACTCCATGGCGCGGGTGACAACTTACAGGGGGGTCTCGCAGGTCAGCGACGCATCAAACGCAAAGCGGTACGGGGCACTCTCAGCGCTACGATTAAAAGGTGGATCAACGGCTGAGGATCGTCGTCCCCAGCGAACAGGTCGCCGGCGAGAGCTAACCCTAGCGGCTCGGTGGGGGTACGTGGGGGCTTACCAGGGCTCCAGCTAGACGTGGCGATGGGGTCTACCGAGCTGGTGGACGACGACGGTTCTAGGCGTGGTCGCGGCGGCTCCTGGGCAGTCGCAATCAATGACGCCTCTTCTCCTCTGCTACGGCAAGCTCCGGCAAAATTCCGACGAACGGCGGCCCGCCTTGCTCCGGGGATGGGGTGGAAGGATCAGTGGAGAGAGGGGAGTGAGATGATGTGCAGAATGAGGCTAGGGGTGGCCTATATTTATAGTTCGACGAGGCGACCGAACGGGATGGGCTGGCGACTCTGGCGAGGGCTGTACAGCGTGCTATCGTCGTGGCTGGAGGTAGGGGACGGTGGCCTGCCTCTTGGTGGTGCTCTACGGTTTAAAAGCGTGGCTAGGGGCGGTGGCATTTGGTCGGGTGAAACTGGTGCTCTGCACGGCAGAGGCGGCGTTCGACGCGGCGCACGGGGGCTGCAGGTCAAGCGGCGGCGAGCGGGCATGTCCGGGCGGTTCCTAGGGTCGTGGCGAAGCGGTGCACGTGGGTTGCGGTCGAGGCGCGGCGTGGGCACACTTGTCGGGCGCGGCGCTCTGGCGCGTGCTCGGCATGGTGCAGACGTTCTGGGCGCGGCGTTCTGCGGGTGGTCCATGGCTCGGCTCCGCTCGGGGAGGGGACAGAGGGCGGTGGTGTCGTCTGGTCTAGCTCCTTGACATGGCGAGAGAGAGAGAGAGGTGGTCGACTGCGAGCTATCCATGCTCGACCAGCGAGCATGGTGCTCAGGTGGCGCGGCACTGCTACAAATGGCTAAGGGGTAGCCTCTTGATGGCTTGGTTGGGTCTAGGGAGACAAGGCCATCTACTAGGGTTCAAATGGTTTGACAAAATTCGATCAAAAATAGTATAAGTTAGGCCAGTTTGATTCTGTTTGCAACCTGTTCGATCAAATGGCTGCAAGAGAAAAATGTTTGAATTTTGGGCTGAATTTTGGTGGAGTGTTGTATCTTATGCTTGAGCTTCTAGGTGTGCTTGGGTTTTGAAAATGGAATTCATTTTATTGGTTTTTGAATAAGTGTGATCTTGATACCTACACTAGATTCAATTTTCAAATGTCATTTAAAATTAGTGTTTGAAAGTTTTTGGTAGATCACGAAGTGGGCCTTGGTACATCACTATTTGTACTAGCAAGGGGTGCAAATATCCATATTTGTTTCTGTTAGGATTTGAGTTCTTGGAATAGCCAAAATAGGCATGATGATTAAAATGGCACAAATGACCATTTCCTTCTTTTATTCATTTTGATTTGTTTTTCTTTGGGATTTGTTTGGAAATGATCTAGATGATGTTTAATTCACCTAAGAATCATTTTACAATCAATGGATCACTTAATCATGGCAATTCAAAATAACTCCTATTTAAATGCACACACATATGAATGCTTTAATATTTTTAAATGGAAAAGTTTTTGTTAACCCTAATTTTGACGATTTGGATCTTAATAACCTTGGATTAGAGTTTGGGGATGTTACATGTTGGAACACATGCAGTTCCACATAAATAAAGTTACCAATCCAGAACTTAAGGCGCCGTATAGTACCCTAAATCTGGATGATTGACCGGTCTTGGAGATGCGAATATGAACCATACACATGTACGATACCGTATTTATCGGTTCGCTTCTCCCTCCACCGGCATGCACACACCATAAAGCAAACAATCGTCTAAAACCAACACCGATAGATCGTTACCATTGGAGATGAAATAATAGACCACCTGCCACAACCATATACACTCCAACACCTACATGCACAAAAGCAACACACCGATTGCACAAACTGGTTTGCCACATGGACAACAAAAAGAGAACGACCATAGTGCATGCCTGATGTCTACGCACTTCTATTCTTGTAGACAGTTGTTGGGCCTCCAAGTGAAGAGGTTTGTAGAACAGCAACAAGTTTTCCCTTAAGTGGATTACCCAAGGTTTATCGAACTCAGGGAGGAAGTGGTCAAAGGTATGCCCTATCAAGCAACCCTACAATCAAGATACAAGAAGTCTCTTGTGTCCCCAACACACTCAATACACTTGTCAGGTTTATAGGTGCACTAGTTCGGCGAAGAGATAGTAAAATACAAGTGGTATGGATAATTATAAGTGGTAACGGTGCTAGAAAATAGCTTGATGGCGTCGAAAAGACTAAAGTAAAACTGAAATAAAGAAGGAAGCAAGCAAACATGTAACAGATCTAATTGCAAACAGTGTTTCAATGCTTAGAAACAAGGCCTAGGGATCATACTTTCACTAGTGAACACTCTCATATAAATATATTCTTCTTTATGATACTACGCTGAACTACTCTCTGGTCGGACACTCTAATCCATGGTAGGGCTATAACAGCACACCTCAAAGTAAGCCTTTCCCATCTAGATAACCCCACAATGTCACCTTGAGCACTAGATGGTTCCAACAAACACCACAATTTCATAGAAACATCCTACTCCAAATATAACTCATAACAAGTATTTGTAATCTCTAGCCTAAATGCCACCATGGTGTGCACGCTGTCAACTTCACACACATGGGGAGAGCAGAGATCTATTAAAGCACTTGAGTAGCAAGGTAGATCTATAGATTACAAGCTCATGATCTCAATAAGATCATCCATAGCGAGAGAGATGAACACATAGCTACCGGTAGAACTCTTAGCCTCGAGAGAGAACTACTCCCTCCTCATCATGGGATCAGCAATGGTGATGGAGATGGTGGTGAAGATCAATGGAGATGGCTCCGGGGGCACTTCCCCGTCCCGGCAGGGTGCCGGAACAGAGACTTTCTGTCCCCCGAATCTCCCCTTCAGTGGTGGCGGCACTGTGGAACTTTTCGTGGCTGGAGGCTTGATGATTTAGGGTTTTGGTATCGGGAGGCTCTTATAGGCGAAGGAGGCAAGGTCGGTGGCCAGCCAGGTGGCCCACACCATGCCCTGGCGCGGCCTAGGCTGGCCCGCGCCAAGGGGGGTGTGGCCACCCTGTGGCCCCTCTCCGACTCTCCTTCTGGCTTCGTGAGTCTTCCGGGAAAATAGTAACTTTGGCTTTTGTCCCGTCCAATTCCGAGAATATTCATTTTCTGACTTCCTAGAACCAAAAACAGCAGAAAACAGGCAACTGGCACTGTGGCATCTTGTTAATAGGTTAGTCCAAGAAATCATATGAAAAGTACTCCAAAGTGTGGACAAAACACAAGAAAGTAGATAAAACCAAGCATGGAACATCAAAAAATATAGATACATTTGCAATGTATCAACATCCCCAAGCTTAACTCCTTCTCGTCCTCAAGTAGGTAAGTGATAAAAAAGAAAGAATAATTTTTGAGGTGACATGCACCATCATAAACTTGATCAAAGTATTTGTAGAACATTCAAAGCTGGGATCATAGTACTTCAATCATAACATGAAAGACAAAGTTCTAGAAATAAGACAAAGAAACTATGTTGCAACATGAAAAGGCACAAACAAAAGATTCATGAATAACAATGCTTTGCAAGACGTTTGTTTGTTTCACATAAAGAAAACATAGCATAATAGTATTCAGCTTGTCCCTCATAGAGTAGCAAATATAAATGCATAGGACACCTTCAAAGATCATAAGAGTGACTAGATACAAATAGTTTAAAAGAAGCAATATCAAGTTATGCATCAATCAACAAGTCTTGGGACAATGCACATAGAACTAAGAATGGCCACTATGCTCTCAAAATAAGTGCATAAAGATAGAAGGTGGAGACTCAATATATATAGTGGAAGAAAGGCCTTCATAGAAGGAAGTAGGGATTCAACTCTCATAAATAGCTTCCAAAAATTATGGTACTTATAGCTTTCACCTCTCATTGCCCCTATCATAAGCATCTTGAAGTGATTAAGGTTAAAGTGACACAACTAAGAGGATATGCTTGAAAAGTTATAAACCGAAATATCATGCCCCTTACTTACGAAGACTGAACCTCATGCTACTCACCTTTAGTCACGAGTAAGCTCTTGTCATTGTAAGTACATATGTATCATAAAGAACCGCCAACAGGGTACCCCTTGCACATGATACAGGAGCTATCCCATAATCAAAATGACAAGGCAAGCAGACAATGAGGATCTCAGCGATCTTTTTATTTGCTATTTGCATAGGTTTTTATTGAGGATGCTTCATAGAGTGCTCGTTATGGTGTTGCTGCAAGTTCCCACCATGATTAGGCATGGTTTAGGCTAGCGGCCCAGGCGTTTCTCTAACACACATATAAACTCCATGATCTTACAAGTTCCACTTTTATTTCACACTGCCGGGATCCATAAGCAAAAGAACATGATATCAACGGGGTACAGAGTACAAGTGCAATGTTGAAAGTGTTCCCCATGATACATGGTTCTGCTAATTTCAACTTATAAAGCGCAAGCATATACGCAACAAAGAAGGACCCAGTGGTTCAAGTTTATTAGATGCAAAAAAGTAAAGTGTGCCATCAAGTTCATGAGAACTTTAATCACTAGTTTTCTCATAACAAGTTTAATTTGGAAGGTAAACAAAAGCATGAATATATACTTGGAATAGCATAAGCTAGTAGGTAGGTATGGTGGACTCTTTGGAATAACTTGGTTTAGGGAGTTGGATGCATGAGTGGAACTCATACTTTGTTGTGGAGGCTAGCAAAGGACTGGGAGCGACAAACTAAGAGAGCAATATGGCCATAATCATGCAGAGCGACAAAACATCATTGATCAAAGCATAAAGTGATACTACAAGTTGAAGCTAAAGGATCATAAAGGCTATAGTGACTTGGTATAGTCATAACATGGTGTGAGCATGCGTCAAGTCAACCCAAATAAAGCATCAAAGGAGAATACCACTATACTATGCTTTAATATGCTAAAACAACACATGATTCATCCAAGGCACATTAAGCAATATCAATTGTTTATAACAAGTCATGCTACAACAAAGAATACTAAGCATAAAGCCAAAACAATATCAAGCATGGCATGACAAAGCATAGGCCACAGTCAAAAACAAGCTCTCTTTAACACTTAAGCATGAACTTTCCTACTCTTTTCCAAACCAAACCAAACCAAACTATTTGAAAACCAATGTATGAAAGAGAGGGTCCAACCAATTTATTCAGCAAACAAAGCAAATGAAAAACCAAAACAAAAACGAAAAAGAAGACGCTCCAAGAACAACACAACTGTGCATGAAACAATAAAAATGAAGCGTTTGGAAGAAACCTGGGATTTTTATTGATGAAGAAGGGGTGCCTTGGGCATCCCCAAGCTTTGACGCTTGTACTTCTTGGATATTTATTAGGGTGACATGTGTGGTATCCCCAAGCTTGAGCTTTAGTCCATCCTTCATCTCATTACTCATTCCTTACATACACCTGAAATTTTTTCCTTCATACAAAACTTCACACAATCTTTATTAGCAACATTAGTGCACTCAAGATAATAAGTCTTAAGGTTCAGTTATAACACCAAATAAACTTCCATTAGAACCCTAGATACTGTAGCACTTCCCTAAAAAAGCTCAATTCCCCAAAAGAACTTAAAAAGGAACCAACAAGAAGCAAATGCAGAAAATGGCAGAAATCTGTCAAAACAGACCAGCAGGTAAAAACGAATTTTTTCGAAGACCTTCTGTTGCTCGAATCGAAAAGTGTTGAACTAAATAAAGTTAGATAACAGCCTAGGGCAGAAGCACAAAAATTCACGCCTCAAAAGGACATACAGAGATTTTATATGAATTTTTACGGTGAAGTACAGAAATCTGTTTCAGGACAGCAACTTTTCCAATCATTACTTTCTCACATTGGAGGTTACTCTTGGCACAAAAAGCAAATAAAAAGGATAAGGAACTGTTATTACAGAGGTAATAACTTCCAAGACTCGTCTAAAACTTTTGGGTTATCTCCCAATAAGTACTTTTCTTTAACGCCTTTAAGTTAGGCATGATAGTTTGAGAAGATGCTCACATAAGAAATATGAATTGAAGTAAAAGAGAGCATCAAGAAGCAAATTCAAAACACATTTAAGTCTAATCCACTTCCTATGCATAGGAATCTTGTAAAGAAACAAGTCATGAAAGCATAAAGCAACAAGCATAGTCAAGCAAAACAACTGCAACTTCAAAACTTTCAACATAAAGAGGGGAAACTTAATATTATTGAGATGCATAAAACCATGTTTCCCTCTCTCATAATAACTTTCAGTAGCATCATGAATAAAAGTAACAATATACTCCCTCCATTCACAATTACCTCGCGTTCTAGGTTCAGTCAAAGTCGAGTTTTGCAAAGTTTGACCCACAATATAAGGAAAAATATCAACATTCATGATTTCCAATGCATATAATATGAAAATATAGTTTATAATTATGGTAATACAATATTTTTTTATGTTGTTAATATTGATATTTTTTTCTAACTATATGGTCAAAGTTTAGAAAGTTTGACTTTGACTAAACCTAGGATGCGTGGTAATTGTGAATGGAGGGAGTAACTATCATAAGAAACATTCTTATCATGAGCCACATGCATAAAAGAATTAATACTCCCCACATAAACATAGTCATTCTTATTAATTGTAGTGGGAGCAAATTCAACAAAATAGCTATCATTATTATTTTCATCACCATAATCATCAAATATAGGAGGCATATTGTAATCATAATTAATTTCCTCCTCAGTAGTAGGTGGACTGAAAATATCATATTTATCATTGCAATCATCATATATTGGAGGTATAGCATCATCATAAGCAATAGAATGGCTATCTTCCCAAGTGTGTTCATTTGTAAACATATCATCGTTGGGAGGATCATGGATAGCACTAATAGTATAGCAATTATTAATGTCATCATTTTCAGAATTGGTACCGAAGAGATTTTCAATATCAAAAGTAGTGTGCTTTTCCCAATCATGATCACTAGTATAGGTAACAGGCATAGGAACATCATCGAGTTCAGACTCATCAAAAACTATAATAGGAGCTACATGCTTAGGGGAAAATACCGTTTCCTCCCTCCTTTAACTCCTCCTTTTCTTATTTATCTTCTTCTCTTTAGGAGGGAGAGGCTTGAAAGGAAGCTTCTCCATATACCCTGGTTCATTGTTAGAGACAATAGAAGAAACTTTGGAGGATTCCTCCTTTTCATTAATAAGATCAAAACACATATTAGTCCTGTCATATTTTGGTAAAATATCATCTTCTATAATATTTTGTATGTAAGTATTTGTGTGACAATTATCAACACAATAAATATGACAACCATGCAGGAATCTATTCATATAAAAAGCACTCATATCTAACAAAGAAGTTTTTCTTGATAATTCTTCACACCCCAAAAATAAAGTAAGCTCATCATGTTGATTAGGAGTGATCATGTCATCACAATACAAACTTGCAGTACTCATTGGATTAGAAGGGCTATTATTATGGCCTGAGCATTGAAAATTGAAATGACCCACTTCAAAGCAAAGTTCACAAATAAAAGGATAGAGGGCACAAACTTTTTACCAAGATCATTTAGAGCCCTATACTACGTTCTAGTTTTTTCATTCCCGTGGGTGATACAATATTCTTCTTCAATTTGATTATTCTCAAAAGGTCTATGTATTCCACAAAAATTAACATACTTATAAGAAGTAGCACTTTCAGAGGTTTGAGCATGTTTATTGCTATCATTAATAACAATTTCATTTTCCATGCAAGTGTCTTTATAAGGCTCATGATACATGTCCCACTTTTCTTTAGGAGCACTAATATGAGAAGCAAAGGTTTTAAAGCAATCAATAAGAATTTGAGGATCAAGACCATATTTAGCACTAAGCTCTTGAAAATCAGCAGTTTCAGCGAAAGACTTAATGCAATCATACTCATAGTTTATACCTGGTTCTTTACCTTTGTTGTTATCCCAATCTTCAGTATTGCTTTGAATTGTTTCAAGAAGATCCCACTTAGCTTTGACCTCCTTACTCGTGAAGGATCCCTCTAAACAAGTATCTAGATAGTCCTTGCAATGTCCTGAAAGCCTTGCATAGAAATTATTAATAACAATATTCCTGGGGAGCTCATGAATGGGACATTTGAGCATTAGTGACTTTAATCTCCCCATGCTTGGGCAATACTTTATCCATCTTGAGGATGAAAATTATAAATATAATTCCAATCTTTATGAATTTCATGAGGAGGATAAAATTTAGAGTAAAAGAGAGATTCAAGTTCCTTCCACTCCAAATGATGAGGATTATCTAGTAGCTCATACCACTCCCTTGCTTTGCCCTTAAGTGATAAAGAGAATAGCTTCCTCTTAACTTGGTTCATTGAAATACCTGCACACTTGAACAACCCGCATAATTCATGTATAAAGAGTAAATGATCACCAGGATGGACAGTCCCATATCCAAAATAAGAGTTATTCATAACACGTTCAACAATTTTTATAGGTATTTTAAAAGGGATGCTTTCAGTATGTGGATTTAAAATATCACAAGTATCATTAGAATTACCACATATGGGAGATAAAGTATCATCGGAGCAAATTTTCTTTAAAACTGGGGAACTAAAAAGACCATTTTTATAAAAACTAACTTCCCCAAGCTTAGATGTTTCCATAGCACTAGTAACAAAGGTGTTCAAAAGATTCATACTAATAACATTGCTATTAGCATGCAAAGAAGGTTCCAAGGGTTTTTTAATTTTCTTTCCAAAGAATTCATGTTCTACTTTAGGGAAAATACTAAAAAGCTCTCTAATATTTTTGTTGTTTTCCATTAAGCCTAACTAGTGAAAACAAGAAACAAAAAGACAAAATTGCAGAATCTAAAGGAAATAACTTCGAGCACTCACACCGGAGGATGTGAGTACCTTTTACCTTACCTCCCCGGCAACGGTGCCAGAAAATAGGTGTTTGCCGTGGGAGGTTCTTCTTCTTTAATACTCCGGTGTGAATACCTTTTACCTTACCTCCCCGGCAACGGCGCCAGAAAATAGCTTGATGTCTATGCACTTCTATTCTTATAGATAGTTGTTGGGCCTCCAAGTGCAGAGGTTTGTAGAACAGCAGCAAGTTTCCCCTTAAGTGGATCACCCAAGGTTTATCAAACTCAGGGAGGAAGTGGTGAAAGGTATCCCCTATCAAGCAACCCTGCAATCAAGATACAAGAAGTCTCTTGTGTCCCCAACATACCCAATACACTTGTCAGGTGTATAGGTGCACTAGTTCGGCGAAGAGATAGTAAAATACAAGTGGTATGGATAATTATAAGTGGTAACAGTTCTAGAAAATAGCTTGATGACATGGAAAAGACTAAAGTAAAACTGAAATAAAGAAGAAAGCAAGCAAACATGTAACAGATCTAATTGCAAACGGTGTTTCAATGCTTAGAAACAAGGCCTAGGGATCATACTTTCACTAGTGAACACTCTCATATATATATTCTTCTTTATGATACTACGCTGAACTACTCTCCGGTCGGACACTCTAATCCATGGTAGGGCTATAACAGCAGACCTCAAAGTAAGCCTTTCCCATCTAGATAACCCCACACTATCACCTTGAGCACTAGATGGTTCCAACAAACACCACAATTTCATAGAAACATCCTACTCCAAATATAACTCATAACAAGTATTTGTAATCTCTAGCCTAAGTGCCACCATGGTGTGCACGCTGTCAACTTCACACACATGGGGAGAAAATAGTAACTTTGGCTTTTGTCCCGTCCAATTCCGAGAATATTCATTTTCTGACTTCCTAGAACCAAAAACAGCAGAAAACAGGCAACTGGCACTATGGCATCTTGTTAATAGGTTAGTCCAAGAAATCATATGAAAAGTACTCCAAAGTGTGGACAAAACACAAGAAAGTACATAAAACCAAGCATGGAACATTAAAAATTATAGATACATTTTTAATGTATGAATGCCACAAAGGAAACAAATGACCACACTAAAATAAACCATGAACTGGTTTGCCATGCTAGTTACCACCAAAAGGTAGAACACCGTTTCAAAAATGCATGCTACAAAAGCAAAATCGGCGTTGTTCACAACAAGCACACTAAAAGTAAAATGCACACCACGGATCAAAGTCCGTGGCTTCTTGGGTGGCAGGAGCAGACCCTATTTTTGCATGCATGCACGATCCTGTTGACGGTGCGAGACGGAGATACTAGGCGCCATCGGTCCTTTTGTGCTCTCTGGTCGCTGCATCGGGATTGGTGAACCGTTTTGCTCACCATATCCAACGATTCCTAATATGTGCATAGGTAGCCGCACGCTTATAAAATCCGCGTCCATATCTGATACTTTTTTTAAACCTTAAATCCAAATTAAAACCAATAACTTTTAAATTAATATTATGTATCACTCACATATGATATGGTGAGTTCTCTTTATTTCTTAACCGTACTATTCAGGACAACAAACATTAACAAGTAATAAGATCATCTAATTATGCTTTCTTTAATAAGTAATCTATTATTTCATAATTGCAACTCACATTTAAACTCATCATTCACTTAAATTGAAAGTGAATGATCTCACACCCTTAAACATACTTATTACCAACTTAAAACTTATTAATAATTTAAATACCTCATACCCTAAGTCTGCTTATGTTACTAAAGTTAACTTTGATCCACAAAGTTATAAATTCATAATATCTGAAGTATATTTATCTTTTTATAGTTAACTTTGGTCTATTTCATTTAAGTTATAGAGAAACTCAAGTCCAGATCTATCGAGCAAACACAAACGACGTCGATCACATTCTAATGAACATACATGATTGTCTAAACCTTGTCAAAAGAAACCTTTTCTTCAACAGTTATTTGTTTTGCCACTTAAAACAACAACTCTATAATGAGTCATTCAACTCTTAACAACTTAATGCATGAACTATCATCCCAATTACTAGATAGCTATTAACTTCCATCTTAAATGATTATTGTGTGTGATTTGTGAAGTAAAACCGAAAAGTAACCAAATCTTAAAGGCATCATATGAACTTAACAAACCCACTTTATTAGGGAATCATTTCAAGGTTTTACAAAATGCATTATATTACTTATGCATAACATCATATTGCTTCTTTAAACATTAGTCCTTACCGGACCAATGATGCTGATTTCAGATATTGGATCTTCTATTTTTCTGAAGACCGTGAGTGCATAATCTTGCAATCACAAAAGGCAAGTTCACACTTGCTCATGTCCTTTGGTTATTTTGTATCAAGTATTTGCAAATCAAATGTTATTATCACCTGCATTTCAAAAAGGTTAGAAAACGCTATTTTCATAATGATATGAGTATGGGTTATTTACCAAGTGGTAATAAACTACTATGGAAGTTCTAGTGGTAAAGGAACATAATACCTAGGACTTAATAATCAATATCGCCAGCGATTCTTGCGCCGTATAATACGTATTAACCATAAGATTTGGAATGGGATGGGAAAGTCATCTGGATCTTCTTCCTTTCGTATGCCAACGGATGACCTTATCATGAGGCTGTAGATTCCTCACAGAGGATCCATCACATGGGTGGGACCCCTCAGTTCCCCGCGATACTGGTGTCTAGACTATTCGTGAGGGGCTGTCGGAGGTATTTCTGCCACTTTGGTGGGGGTTGCCAGGGACATTATCTGCTCACTAGAGGCTCCAAGGGGTCTACCAGGGTTATATCTGCCTATATGGGGGTTAACGGAGGTATTTCTGCTTGGAGGGCCGTGTTGTCATATGGGGTCGCGGAGAAGGACAGTGAATGGCTTGGATCCTTACACCGGGCCTCACACCAAGAAAGTGTGAACGGGAATGCGCACCTGGCTGTGCAACAAGGATAAGGATCTATTATAGATAAAGCAACGCACCTCTGCAGAGTGTATAAAACTATGACATGTTACTCCCTGTTTCTGACCTGGGATCCAACGTATGCCCTGCCTCTGACCCGAGGACGACGATGATGGCACGCTATGGATTTGATCCCACGTACTCGCACCTCCTTATGCTCTCGTGCCCATCAAAAAAGGGAGGATGTGGAGGAAGGGATCCTGGCCAGAAACATGCTCAAGAGGGGAAGGGATGGGCGAGGCTCACCATTGGAGGGGAGGGAGAGGCAGATGCAGGGCAGCCAAGAGGAGGCACCATGGGAGGAGGTGGCGGTGGACAGGTTGGGGATTGGCTAGGGTTTTCACCGCGGGGGAGAGACGGGCATGAGTGGGGATTGATAGAGGAGCGTGGGTGGGGATTGGGTTTCAGTGGATGGGTAGTTTCGCCTCTCACATCCTAACATCCCCGATAAAGACTCGGTAAAAACAATGCAATTGAGGCTGACATGTAGGATCAAAAACATTGTGGGTTAAAACAACGAAGCTGAGGCTGAGAGGGACACCCGAACGAGTAGCAACAACGGGTGCAGATAACAAATTAAAATATCACTGCTGAGACGGGTAAATGGTCTTACCACAAACCAACGGCTCAGATTTGCTCCTGGAGGTCGATTGAACGGCCGAAAGTGGCTAATCACTAGGGTGTCGGGTAGAGCGTGCCCCTATTATACTATTGTGGGTTAAAACAAATAAGTTGGGGCAAAGAGGGACACACGAATGGGTAACAACAACGAGTGCATATGGCAAATTAAAAAATCACTGCTGGGACGGGTAAAATGGTCTTACCACAAACCAACGGCTCAAATATGATCCTGGAGGTCGAATGAACGGCCGAAGTGGCTAATCACTGGGGTGTCGGCTGGAGGGTGCCCTTATTATACTTTTAAATGTAGACCAACATCATTCTGTTGTTAACAAATAATTAATACTCCCTCTGTTTTAAAATATAAGACGTTTTAGCTTTGTGAAGGGAATGTATCTAGATGCCTTTAAGTGTGTAGGTTTGGACTGAATCTCTCCAAACCTACACACTAAAAGGCGTCTAAATACACTATCTTCTCAAAGCTAAAACATCTTATATTATAAAACGGAGGGAGTATAAGCTATAACATCCATATTCAATGATGGATGTTATGATCATTTCAAAAACAATACTACTCAATAGCAATGATACAAACAATATGAGAGTTGCAATATTATTGATAATCTGGCATTAAGCCAAGGGAATACCAACGAATTAAAAGATCAACAATATTCATCGCATGTAAGAAACTTTCCATCTTCACAAGTGAAAGGTCAATCTCTGAACTTGGTTGAACATCCAAATATAAATTTCCTACAACATTGCGTTGGAGGACCAAATTTCCACTGTCCCCTAGCGGTAGAGTACCTCCACAAAGAAAGCTTCAAGTGTCGTCTTGGAGGTGTACTCCCCATTAACACTAAATATCCACATGCATTCATCCATTCTGTCAGTGCTAAGGTTGATATGATCTACCTGTTCCCATAACTTACGGTACTGAATCAGATATGGATGGTCAGTTGGCTTTTGATACCTGTGATCCAGGTGTTTTGATGCAGAGCCTCCGCCATAGTTCTATTCTGCACCGTTTTACTGACGAACCTTATCAGATCTGGTGCAAGGTGTCGTACTGCGTAGCCCTCCAGCCAACAATCTTTCGAGGACACCTGGAAAAAAGCGGGAGCTACTAAAATTTTATAAACCCATACACATCGAAGCGGTTACAAGCTAAAACTAATACTGTGTGCACATATGCAAGAAATTTGGTAAAAGAAATTTTACATGCCTGTTAGCCTATTCCAGGACAACATAAATCAAACCATCGTGCAAGAAATTTGATGGGTGTAACTTAATATTTTAATGACCTGAAAGGTTGTGGGAAATGTAACTTTAGAGAAATGTAATTAGACAAACAAGTATATTTCAAATAACTTCTATTTTTATCTTCATTAAAAATTGTAAGAGAGCTGACGACTTAACGCAGTTGTTCACCGCCATTCACAAAGATCCAACCTAGTCACCTAACTTTGATTCAATACATACTACAACATGACAGAGGATCTCCTTCAAGCATATTCTGCAATAGCACATTCAGATACACACACAAACAAACAAAATATGGAGTCCTACTCAAGAACATTTTAGTATCCATAAAGGAAGATTATGCCACGACTATTCTATGCACTATAATTCAAATCCAAGTGATGATAGTAACGGTACTGTCACCAAAATGTACCGCCACATGGTCTAATAATGTGAAAAAGACACTATAGTTACACCATTCAGCCTATATATGTACCTTGTATCTACAACTAAATAGAGTGGGGATATCATATCGATACACAATAAAAGCCATTTACCTGCTTCTTCTGAGCCCTTACACCAATAATTGAAGGGTTCGCATCATAGAAAACAAAAAATCTTATGATAAGAATGCCAATTACGCCAAGATATAATCTAGTAGATGCTAGTAACGAGTAAGGGGTAACAAGAATAACTTACCCTCGAAGACCAAAAGCTTTTTTACGAAATATGATTTCATTGTTGATGTAGTCGATCACTTGCCGATCTCAAGATCGAGTTGTAGAGCATAGCAAACAAGCAGCGCATCCGTTCTTGGGCACATGTCTGGCTCCTGACAACCTCCACGCCCACACTCCAGCAGAGCAGCGGAAGCAACAAATCTTTCTCCAAAGAATCCAATAGAACATGTACTTCGTTAATCTGAAGCCATGGAGAAATGCTAGAGGGGAAAGAAAACCTTCACGAGGAGGTGGAGCAAATAGAGAGGAGGGAGTGGCCTCCTTTTATAGGGGAGGGGCAACCCAAAGGGGGCATGCCCTCTGGCCATGGGAGGGTGCGCCCACCTCTCACTCATTCATGTGGTGGACACTCCACTCAGATAAACTCCTCCTCCACTCACATGCATTCAATATCCACTAAATTAAATGCATTTCTATATTAAATAAAAACACTTTTTATTTTTATTTTTAGAATTTTACTAATTACATTAATTAACAAACATTTTCATAAAACTCCTTGCATTGTTTCGATATCACATGGCGGCAAGACAGGGCATGCGAATTTTGTTTCAAATCTTCCACAGACGGCTTGTTTATCAAACCACCTCCAAAAATAAATTATTAGAGGCGGCCTAATATTTGGGCCTTCGCCGTGCTGCTTATAGGCAGCTCATAATTTAAACTGCTACCAATAAGGCAATTTTTCGGGGGTGACCGGGTTTTCTGCCTGCCTCCCCAATTATCAGAGTAGTGTAATTGTTTGAATCGCCTCCGAAAAGATATTATTGGAGGCAGGTGAATTATTGGCGGTGGATTTTTCACAAAAACCACCTGCGGAAATGGGTTTAGGAGGTGGTTCAATTTTTTTAGGCAAAAACACACTACGGGTGGATGCTACAAAGCCCGATTCTGTAGTAGTGGCATCATCATCAACTGGGAGCTATATGTAAGCCACGTTGTTTTTCCGCCGAGATGGTGGGCTGGTAGCATCGAATGCAAGAACTTCGTCTTGCCACTGATATGGGCCAGTAGCTTGCTGGCTAAGTGCATTTATTTGCTTCTGTTGCCTCCTTGATGTTTCTTCTATTTGCTGCATTCATTCTGCCTCCTTGTCCTTTCTCATCTGATGGCTTCTATCAGAATATATCTTCCTGTCATCGGGAAACCCGAGCTTCCACGGAAGGGAGCCTGATGTGCCTCTTGTTCATCTTTTGTGTTCTTTATTCCCAAGGGTGCGTGTCATCTCGTCGTTCTCTCTATCAGGATAGAACTTCCCCTCCTGCACATCCTTCGTTCCAGTTTTAAGGGCTTCGTAAGGTGTTGCAAGATGTTCGTTTGTAAAAATACACTCCCCTGTTTCTGGGTTCAACTTTCCCACATGCCTGTAGAACAAAGACTTTGCTTGTTCAGCCCACTCCGATGTCTCTGGATTGATCCCTTTATCAATCAGGTCGTTCTCAGCTTTCTCCCACTTAGGCCTGGCAGTCTTGTAGCCACCTATCCCGATAACATGGTGATATTTCTTTCGCATAGTATTTGCCTTATTTATTTCCGACCTTTTCACGGCTTCAGCTGAGTTCTTGTACTCCACAAATGCGTCCCAGTGATCTCACAGCTTCTCATTCACTCTAGTGAACTCTGGAGTCTTTTTCCCAGATATACTCCTTGTAGAATCTTTTCTTGTGGTTGGTGAATTGTGTGGCCATTTTCTTAAGAGCGCACTCCTTGACTTTTGGCTCTATAACTTTGTTTGTGGATCCACCTCTGGCGGTAGGGTGAAATTTGTCATGAGCGTATTCCAAAGCATATCTTTGGATCTATCCTCGACATAACTAACTCCATCCGTCTTTGGCTTATTCCATTCTCTAATGGTGATCGGGATGCTGTCCCTAACAATAACTCCGCATTGACTTACAAATAACCTTGCATTCTGCATGGGAGCAATCGAGGCGCCATCTTCAGCAACTTCTTTGATCTTGAACCTAGAATCAGGGCCCAACCTTTTGGTCGAGCCTTGTTTCCTTCTAGAAGATTGCTTCGATCTAGAGGGATAAAAGAAGAAAGAATCATTAATATATATACAAATCAATTAATACATCTAGTCAGCAGCGGCTTAATTTATATACCTCTCTAGACTTTGTAGTCAAGGTTCCAACACCAGAGCCATCTCTTCGCTCACCGGAGTCGTCTCTTCCCTCACCGGAGTCGTCTCTTAGCTCGAGATCCTCCACTCCCTCCCTAGAGTCGTTTAGATACCGCAAGGTGATATATTCACTGGCTATCATATCCTGCAATATCTCTTCTTGTTCTTCATCACAATCCATAATTTCTGCAAAGACTTGCAAGTTATTTCAACGCTATAAACGCAGCAAAGCTCTAATGAATGAAGGACACCGTGCAAAATGGTTGCCTCCACGGAGTTAAGAAAACCGTGCAAAATGGTTGTTGATGCCCCGTTCTATGCGAAATGGTTGCCGCGCCCATCCATCGTTGTTATATGGAGCGCATTGCCACGCCCATCCATCGCCCCTACATGGAGCATTTTGTCGCCTCGACCCAAAGACATTACTCCCCCGACACGAATACATGTTATAGCATCTAAAATTGTCCAATAATAATCATGTTATAGCATCTAAAATTGTGTCTTTTACCCATGACTTGTACTACCACCGCCACTACCACTACCACTACCACTACCACTACCACTACCACTACCACTACCACCACCACCACCCCCACTATTACCCCCACTACTACTACTGTTGTTGCTACTCCTACTGCTACTATTGCTGCTACTACTACTATACTACTATACTACTATACTACTATACTACTACTAATATACTCCTACTACTACTCCTCTGCTGCTCCTGCTCCTGCTGCTGCTACTGCTACCACTACTTCCCTAAACCCTAATTCAACAATTTATTCCCTAATTCCCTAACCAACAATTTATTCCCTAATTCCCTAGCTAACTCCCTAACCCAAACACTAATTCTACAATTTTTTCCCAAATTCCCTAGCTATTTCCCTAACCCTATCAATCGGATTGGGAGGGATCGAGAGAGAGGGGCACACCTAGACATGGGGACAACGCCGGCGGTTGGTGGTGGTGGCGGTCGGGGCACGTGCGGACGACGGCGGTAGTCGGTGTTGGTGGTGGCCGGGGAGCGCGCACGCGAACGGTGACAGCGCAAGCTCGGGGTCATCGTCGACGCCTCCTTCTATGATGGATGGACCGGACGACGACAGAGAGGAGGAGGACCATGACGGAGTCAGGCAGCCTGCTGGCGTCGCTCGAGGTCATCATTGGCGCCTCCTGCTCAGAAATGAATGATATGGGATTTGGGGGAGAGGAGACGATGGGGTGATAAGGCAAGGGCCTTTAGTCCCGATTCGAGCCCCGAACCGGGACAGAAGACCCTTTTGTCCCAGTTGGTGGATCCAATCGGGACTAAAGGTGTGGCCTTTACTCCCGGTTGGTGCCACCAACCGGGAATGAGTCAATTTTTGGCTACCGCCGAGAGGGCGCGCCAACCGTCCACCTTTAGTCCTAGTTGGTATTAAAAACCGGGACTAAAGGGCCTTTTAATTTTTTTTTTTGAACTTTTCAGTTTAAAATGTGGTTCCCGCCTTATTGCATATTTAAACTATGATCAACCTTGCAAAATACATAGTGAAATATTTACAAATTATAAAAATCCATATAGCATATCAAAATGTTCGTAAAATAAATATATATCTAATAAAAATATGATTTATTCTTTATGAGAATTCAGTTATTTATTATTTCTACTATTCCTAAATTCCATAAAATGGTTTTTGACCATTAAGTCATTTTTAAATAAAGAATAATAATGTCTGGCCTCCAAGACATTGCTTGCCATGTTGAGATACACATGTGTGCCAAAAATTGGCTCATTTCGATGTAGAGATCATACGTTTGTTCAGAAACAAATGTCTGCCGAATCAGCATGAAGTGGGTCCAGTTTGAACTACAGTTATATGATCTAATGCTCATGATTTTCTGAAAAAAAATCAGTTTTAGACTCACAATATGATGTTTCTATAGAGATCCAATGCAAGTTTAGCGAGGCTCATCACCTAAGTTAGAATCTCCATGCCCGCTATTTTAACCATAGTTTGAAACGGGCATAAAAAATTTAAAAACAGTCCGAACAATGTAATACATTGATTGTATCTCAAAAAGTCCTTCTCAAAATGAGCTACCATGTTCAAGGTTTCATGGCTTTCGGGCCAAATGACCAATGTTATGGCCAAAATCACGGATAGTTTGTGATAGTGTGCCTATATTGTGTATGGATGTGCATCTTGGGATAGCGAATAATGTTACATGAGGAAGTTTTCGTTTTCGTCGCACAGAAAAGCCATTTTCCATTTTACGAGTGCCATAAACGGGGTGTTTTGTGAAGTAACCACCAAAGAAATAATTCAAAATGCTACCAACCCATTTTTCAAAAATACTAGACCACTTTACATGGACAATGTCCCAACCAGGGTATCTCAAAACTTTCCATCCACCCCTGGTGAAAAAGACAAATGTCTATCGAATCGGTAGGAAGTGGGTCCAGTTTGAACTACATGTACAGTATCTAATGCTCATGATTTTTTGAAAAAAACACTTTTAGACTCACAATATGATATTTTTTAGAGATCCAATGCAAGTTTAGAGAGGCTCATCCCCTAGGTGAGAATCTTCATGCCCGCCGTTTTGACCATAGTTTGAAACGTGCATAAGAAATTCAAAAACGGTCTGAACAATGTAAAACCTTCACGTAGTGTTATATTATGTGACATAGTTGTAAGGAAAATACTAAACTTTCTATCTTGATTTCATATCTAAAACCACCAAAGGCATAATTCAAAATACATATAGTCACTTGTTTCTAAAATTCCTTGGAGGCCATGAACCTTCTTCACGTATGTCCCTTGCTTATGATCGCGTCGGCCGTAACCATGGAGTATATTCATCATTTAACAGGATTCTTGGGTCAGTGTTCACTGTGAAGGGTGGAATTTCATTGAACTTATTATAATCTTCTGACATGTCTGTCTTGTCCTCCACTCCCACGATGTTTCTCTTCCGTGAGAGAACTATGTTGCGCTTTGGCTCATCGTATGATGTATTTGTTTAGTTATTTTTTCTTTTTTCGTTTTGGTAGATATGTCCTTCACATAGAAAACCCGTGCCACATCATTGTCTAGGACAGATGGTTCATCTCTGAACCCAATATTGTTGAGATCCACTATTGTCATTTCGTACTTCTTGTCTACCTGAACCCCGCCTCCTGTCATCTTGACCCATTTGCACCAAAACAAAGGGACCTTAAAAGAAGGCCCATAGTCAAGTTCCCATATCTCCTCCATGTAACCATAATATGTGTCCTTTTGCCCATTATTGTTTGTTGCATCAATGCGGACACCACTATTTTGGTTGGTGCTCTTTTTGTCTTGGGCGATCGTGTAAAATGTATTCTCATTTATCTCGTACCTTTGGAAAGTCAATACCGTTGAACATGGTGTCCTTGCCAACAAGTACATCTGATCTCAAATAGTGGTGTTATTCGTGAGATGTGTTTGTAACCAACCATCGAAAGTCGCCATGTGTGCACGTGTAATCGAGTTGTCATACTGCCCCGGGTATTGAGACCATAGAATATTCTTGTGTTCATTGATATACGGAGCCACCAAGGTGGAACTTTGTAGAAATATGTAGTGTGCTTGAGTGAAATAATGCATGTTTGTACTTATTATTGCTTTCTTTCCTAGCGTGACTTTTCCACTCAGTCTCCCCCAATTCCGCGATTGGGAACACCAATTGGCTTAAGGTCAGGAATAAAGTCAACATAGAACTCAATGACCTCCTCTGTTCCATAGCCCTTGGAGATGCTTCCTTCTGGACTAGCACGGTTATGAACATATTTCTTTAAGACTCCCATGAACCTCTCAAAGGGGAACATATTGTGTTGAAATACAGGACCAAGAATGGCAATCTCTTCGACTAGGTGAACCAGGGGATGCATCATAATATTGAAGAAGGATGGTGGGAACACCAACTCAAAACTAACAAGACATTAGACCACATCATTATGTAACCTTGGTAGACTTTCTGGATTGATTACCTTCTGAGAAATTGCATTGAAGAATGCACATAGCTTCACAATGCATACTCGAACATTTTCCGGTAGAAGCCCCCTCAATGCAACCGGAAGCAATTGCGTCATAATCATGTGGCAGTCATGAGACTTTATGTTCTGGAATTTTTCTCTACCATATTTATTATTCCCTTTATATTTTGCGAGAAGCCAGACAGGACCTTGATACTGCTCAGGCATTCAAAAAAGATTTCCTTTTCTTTTTTGGTAAGAGTGTAGCTGGAAGGACCTTGATACTTCTCTAGATGCAGGTCATCTCGTTCGTTCATATGTTGCTGGTCATGCCGTGCATCCGGTGTATCTTTTGACTTCCCATACATGCCCAAGAATCCTAGCAGGTTCACGCAAAGATTCTTTGTCACGTGCATCATGTTGATTGAAGAGCGGACCTCTAGGACTTCCTAATAGGGTAGCTCCCAAAATATAGATTTCTTCTTCCACATGTGTGCATGTCCGTCAGCGTCCTTTGGGGCAGATTGTCTGCTAAGACCCTTTTCAAAGATTACTTCTAGATTCTTGACCATACCAAATACATCATCACTAGTACGGTGGACAGGCTTATTCCAGTGATCTGCCTCACCTTTGAAATGATTGCCTTTCTTTCTTACAAGATGCCTGGTTGGAAAAATCGAGAATTCCCTAGGTACACAACCTTCTTACATTTGTGCAAATATGTACCTTCAGTCTCATCTAAACATTGTATGCAGGCATTGTATTCCTTGTTTGTCTGTCCTAAAAGGTTACTAAGAGCAGGCCAATCATTGATGGTTACGAAAAGCAACACTCGTAGGTCAAATTCCTCCTGTTTGTGCTCATCCCACACACGTACACCTTGTCCATGCTACAACTTTAAAAGTTCTTCAACTAATGGCCTTATGTGCACAATAATGTCATTGCCAGGTTTCTTTAGTCCTTGGATGAGCACTAGAATCATAATGAACTTCCGCTTTATGCACAGCCAAAGAGGAAGGTTATAGATACATAGAGTTATAGGCCAGGTGCTATGAGTGTAGCTCTACTTCCCAAAAGTATTCATGCTATCTATACTTAGACCAAACCTTAAGTTCCTTATGTCATCTGCAAAGCACGGGTACTCTCTCTCGATTTTTCTCCACTATGACCCATCAACGGGGTGTATCAACATCGAGTCTTTATTGTGGTATTCTTTGTGCCATCACAACAACTTGGCATGCTCTTTGTTTCTGAACAAACGTTTCAACCATGGTATTGTAGGAGCATACCACATAACATTGTCAGGAACCCTCTTCCTAGGGAGCTCGCCCCCAACATCACCAGGGTCATATCGTCTGATCTTATACCGCATACCAGGCATTCATTCTTATTCTTGTACTCCTCATCGTGGTAGCGGATGCAGTCATTAATGCATACATATATCTTTTAGACCTCTAATCCTAGAGGGCACACAACATTCTTTGCTTCGTACGTACTAGCATGCAATTCATTATCCTTTAAAAGCTTCGTCTTCATTATTTTCAGTAGCTTCTCAAATCCCTTGTCAGATAAACCATTCTCTGCCTTCTATTGCAGGAATTCCAGTGTGGTACCGAGCTTTGTGTTGCCATCTTTGTAATTTGGGTACAACAATTGTTTGTGATCCTCTAACATGCGCTTCAACTTCAACTTCTCATTTTCATTTTCACTTTCGCATTCTCTTTGATAATCAACAATGGCCCGGTGAAGATCATCAACGAGCTCATCTGGTGCCTATTCATCTTTAGCTTCCCCTGTTGCAGTATCACCGTATTCAGGGAATATAGGATAGTTGCCATCATCCTATTCTTCTTCATTGTCTTTCATCATAACTCCTCTTTCTCCTGCTTGGTCCAACAATTATAGCTGGGCATGAAACCGGACCGAAGCAGGTGAGTGTGAAGGGTTCTCGAGGAAGATTAATCCTTCTTATTCTGACAGGCAACACATGGACAACACATAAAAACATTCACACTGTTTTCCTCAGCCACACCGATAAAATTATGCATGCCCGTAATGAACTCGGCAGTGTGTCAGTCATCGTACATCCATTACCGGCTCATCTGTATTATATAATTAAGTTTATCAAAAACCATTACAGAACATCTCGAGAAATCACCACTGTACATCGACACATGCATTGTATCAATGAAAGGATAAAGTTGCTAACCTCGATCGAGGAGGAAAGAAAGAGGAGAAAGCTTAAGTACGGCTCAAGCACTTCATATCATGTTTATTTTGTGTGAACTCAAGTAGCATCATGCTCTCATGTATTTCATGGAGAACCTCTTGTGCATAGAGAGGAAAAATAAAGCAACATTCACCACTTGTGCATCAGAAGGAAAAAAACCATCTCACACACAAGAATGTGGGATTGGGGGATATATATACAGGAACATGGACCTTTAGTCCCGGTTCATATACCATGAACCGGGACTAAAGGGGGTATATGAACCGGGACTAAAGGGGTTGAGGCAGGCGTGAAACCCCTTTAGTCCCAGTTTGTGTCTTAAACCGGGACTAAAGGTCCCACTCGAACCGGGACCAATTGTGGCCCTGCCCCGTGCGACGTCCTAGCCGTTCGAACCGGGACTAATGCTCACATTAGTCCCGGTTCACGCGACCGGGACTAATCGCTGGGGTAGCTCTGAATGGAAGCCCTGTTTTCTACTAGTGCATAAACTACCATAACAAATGGCTTAGTTCTTTTGGCGGATTCTCCAAGAAGCTGCCCTCCCCCAGCTTTCTGGGGAACCTGGTCAAAAATGTTTGCGAGGCTTCCAAAATAGTTAAGCCTTAACTAGTGTGGAAGCCACACAATTTTTTTATACCGGCTTCCCCAGGAAGTTGGGGGAGGGCAGCTTCTCGGAGAAGCCCCCAAAAGAACTGGGCCACACGATATGTACTAAATTGAACCTCTACTACTACTATCCAAAGAAGGTTCAAATTGAGAAAGATGGAAAATTTAGAGTAGCAGTAATAAATTCATTATAACAATGATTGAGAAAGAGGAAGATGAAGATATGATGATTGAAGAACTCAAGGAATATCGTGGTCAGAAGAAGTCTTTTGGAACGAACATTGCCACAAGACAAAGAAGAAACAAAAATTATGATCCAGGTGAGTGCTTATTGATTTGATCCCGCTTCCCCTCTTTGTCATGTTTATTTGTCTAGCCAATAATTTGTTCATTGCATAATGCAACAACATGGTGCTTGAATAATGGCACAAGATCACCAAACCTGAAGAATTTGGCGGTTAAGATTCTTAGTTTGACATGCAGCTCCTCAGCTTGTGCGAGAAAATTTTCAGCATTTGAACAAGTAAGAAATACTTTCAGCTCCTTACTCAAATTTGCATGTGGTGGCATTGTACCCATTAGTACCAGTAGGAGTGGAATAACTGTCGCTGCTAGTGTGTTGTCGCTCCTCTACAAGAAAGCTGGGGGAGGGCAGCTTCTAGGAGTTTCCTAATACTCTAACACTCTCCCGTAGTCGTAGCATTAGCATCATGAACAAAAGAAATGTCGTGGACGATCATATTGGAGAGAAACTTAAGTAGCAACAGTAGATGACATCCCCCCGTAGTCGCATCAGGAGTGTCGTGGATGGTGTTGCGGCGTAGATGCTTGGACTATAGAGGAAGCTGATGATGCTCAAGTGAGGTGGTAGTCCTTTGTGCCAATGTCGAGGGATCCAAGATCTTGGGGCAGTTCCATTGTAGATGTAGCTGTGCGAGGGGTCGTCGTGGTAGTTGTCATGGTCGGGGTTGACGGTGTCGATGTAGCCGCACACGAAGCCGCAAGCACATAGTGCGTGAAGAGGATGATAGAGACGCATCGAGGTAGTCATGAAGGTGTCGATATCGGAGCCAATGTAGTCTGAGTCGTTGGATACGAGGCGCGGCCATAGTTTTTCCAGAACTAGGAGCATGTCAGGGATGAAGGCATACTCCCATTTTGCCAGAAACGAGTATGCCAAGAAGAATTTGTTGGTGAAGTGGTCGAGGCAGTCCTAGAGGAAGGTGTCGATGTCAATGAATACATTGTCGATGTCGACGAAGATGAGGCGCTAATCCAAGTTTGCTAGATTTGGGAACACGTTGGGACGAATTCACACACCGGTGTTGCCAGTACCGAGTGCGAGGGTAGGGACCATCAAGAACCTATGCCATCGACATATGGCAATGACAAAGAGGTCGATGTGGATGAATAAGTAGAAGGCGATGAAACTAGCAGTGATCAGGAGTGGTCATGCTGGACATCTAGATGGACACAGTGGCGGTACTCGAAGTAGGCTAAGAACAACCCGGTGGCGTGACGAAGATGATGTGTGGACTGTGGTGATCTGTGCTGCAGGAGGCATCATGGTAGTAGCCCGGGACATCAGTGCACAGGGACGGTGATGAGGTGACCGTGTGCAACGATGCCACAACCCGAAGGTGTGGCGTGGCTCCAGGGAACTAGTCGGTGTAGCGGTTGAAGCCACTGGCGCGTACGCGCTTGGAGGCGCGTTGGCAGATAGTAGGAGAAGACCAAGGCGGCGGTGCTATGGCCCAAAGGAGCGACACAGCGGCAGCCCGTAGCTCGATCGGTGGTAGGCGCGTGCTCGAGGATGTGCTTGGAGTAGACGGACGCGGGATCGGTTGATCAGACCGACGCGTAGTGGCGGTGTTTTCGGTGAAGTCCCGGGTGATGACGACAAGACGGACTCAGCGGATGGCCATGACAACTTGCTGAGGCAGGCATATCTGGCCAAGACACGCGGCAACCTGCCGTGAGGCCACGACAGCGGAGGTGGTAGGAGTGCGGGCTCGGTGTAGAGTTTTGATGCCGATGATCAGAATAGAAGTGTGGCAACAACGACTGTGGTGGGCGACTCAATCCAATTTATGATTGGTAAACCAAAAAAATACCGATCGAACGACCGATGAAGAGAAAAGCCGATAAAGAGATCGAAAAGGACTCATCAGGGCAGCCGACCACGGATCGATGGATGAACCCTGCTAAGGATCGCGCGGTCCCTGATGAAAATCATGGAGATCAATCCCTAAGGGGCGGCACGGTGGAAGCGTGTCAGTGGCTATGGTTTTGAATAGATTTAGGCTGATGCCATGAAAGAGTATGCGATTAACGGAATATGATGGATGTATTATTGAGCCTCATGGGCGGGAGTATATATAGGCGCACATGGGATTATCTTAAAGTACAAGTCAAGTTAGGGCTGTATGTAAACATATCTAACTCTACCGTAAAGTACCATAACAAATCGCATATGCCTAATACTCTAACACAAATAACTACTGAGATTTAGAAGTTCCAGCCATGGTTGTGTAGAACTACAACATAGAGGTGAGCAATTTGGTTGCTATGTTGTAGCTTATCTATCTATACCTAGTACCCATCCTACATATACACAGTTGTCTCTTTATCAATCTAATTAGCGTGTCGCCAAAGGAGCACTCCAACATTTTTGCACGGAGCAACGAGGGCATCATGGATTAACAGTAGAAATTATTCATGTTCATGTGTACCAGTGTTGAAGTGGATAATTGAGCTATCATCATGTATCCGCATCCCAATTCCAACTCCACCTCCTGAATGATTTATATGGCTTCCTTAGCTTCCTCAACTCCCTAACTCCAAGGGAGGCGAAGGCGTTTGGAGAATGGAGTGATGTGGTGATGGCGACATGTAGCCCTTCTAGTGCTAGCGCATGTGTATGGGTGGCCTAAGAGGCGAGCAGAGAGGGTAGTGTGTGGCGCGCCTAACAACAGAACGCCGGAGCTAGCGGCCGCGGTGCGGGCGCCCGGACGGATGAGCTGGAGCTGGACGCGGCGGCGGGAGGAGCTCTGCGTGGAGAAGCTCTGCAGGAGGAGCTGGGCCGTGGAGTGGCGGCTTGACGAGCTGCAAGCGGCGGCGGGAAGAGCTCCGCGTGGAGCGGCGGCGGGAGGATCTGGGGCGTGGAGCGGCGGGGGCACGAGCGAGCGCCAGAGCTAGCAACGGCATGTTGCAGTTTCTCTTCAGGAAGAGATAAGTACAGAAAAACATACGGGAATAGATAAGGTACTGGGGCCCGGGATGGGTGCGAAGCAGTAGGACACCCGAAGGATGGATGCGTCATATCCCCCGGGGGATCCTATCATTTCCCATAATTTAATAGGGATTGGCAAGTACTCCCTCTGTTTCAAAATATAAGATGCTTTAGCTTTGTGAAAGGAGTGTATCTAGACTCTTTTTAGTGTCTAGATTCATTCGAAACCTAAATGAACCTACACACTAAAAAGGTCTAGATACACTTTTTTCACAAAGCTAAAACATCTTATATTTTGAAACAGAGGGAGTATGTCTGTTTAACCCTGCTCATGCCCAACTAAACCCACTGATACGTTGCTAACGTATCCATAATTTTTGATGTTCCATGCTTGGTTTTATCTACTTTCGTATGTTTTGTCCACACTTTGGAGTACTTTTCATATGATTTCTTGGACTAACCTATTAACAAGAGCCATAGTGCCAGCTGCCTGTTTTCTGCTATTTTTGGTTCCAGGAAAGTAAGAAAATGAATATTCTCGCAATTGGACGGGACAAAAGCCAAAGTTGATATTTTACCGGAAGACTCACGGAGCCAGAAGACGAGACGGAGAGGGGCTATAGGGTGGCCAAACCATGTGGTGGCGCAGGCTAGCCCTGGTCGGGCCACTAGGTGGTGTGGGCCCCCTGGCCGCCCACCGACCTTGCCTCTTCGCCTATAAGATTCCTCCCGATACAGAAACCCTAAGTAGTCAATCAGAAATCCACAAAAAGTTCCGCAGCGCCGCCGCCACCGAAGGGGAGATTCGGGGGATAGAAAGTCTCAGTTTCGACACCCTGCCAGGACAAGGAAGTGCCCCCGGAGCCATCTCCATCGATCTCCATCGCCATTGCTGATTCCCATGATGATGAGGGAGTAGTTCTCTCTCGAGGCTGAGGGTTCTACCAGTAGCTATGTGTTCATCTCTCTCTATGCATGATCATATTGTGATCATGAGCTTTGTAATCAAGTAGATCTACCTTGCTACTTAAGTGCTTTAATAGATCTCTGCTATCCCCATGTGTGTGAAGTTGACAGTGTGCACACCATAGTGGCACTTAGGCTAGAGATTACAAATACTTGTTATGAGTTATATTTAGAGTTGGATGTTTTTATGAAATTGTGGTGTTTGTGTGAACCATCTAGTGCTCAAGGTGATAGTGTGGGGTTACTTAGATGGGGAAAGTGAACTTTGAGAAGTGCTGTTATAGCCCTACCATGGATTAGAGTGTCCAACTAGAGAGTAGTTCAGAGTAGTATCATGAAGAGAAGATATTTATATGAGAGTGTTCACTTATGATCCCTAGGCCTTGTTTCTAAGCATTGAAACACTGTTTGCAACTAGATCTATTACATGTTTGCTTGCTTCCATCTTTATTTCAGTTTGCCTTTAGTCTCTTCCACGCCATCAAGCTATTTTCTGGCACCGTTGTCTTATATCCATACCACTTGTATTTCACTATCTCTTTACCGAACTAGTGCACCTATACACCTTACAAGTGTATTGGGTGTGTTGGGGACACAAGAGACTTCTTGTATCTTGATTGCAGGGTTGCTTGAGAGGGTTATCTTTGACAACTTCCTCCCTGAGTTCGATAAACCTTGGGTGATCCACTTAAGGAAAAATTTGCTGCTATTCTATAAACCTCTGCACTTGGAGGCCCAACAACTGTCTACAAGAATAGAAGTGCGTAGACATCACCCACCTGCCCACCTAAACCCGCCAGCTTCCCCACAAAGTACATAGGAAAGTGCAAAGAGCAACAACTTCATACAAGGTCACAGAAAATAGCAATGAACGTCGTCACACAATTACATATGAAGGAGTATAATCTTACACAGGAAACCACAGACCGACTACTAGATTTAGTACATGGATATACTGAACAGATTAATTAATACTACTCTCTCTGATGCATATTAAATATTTTACATAGATTTAGTACAAAATATCAGTACATGGATGACACTAGTATAAAGAAAATGTCCTACTAAACAGATTCAATCTATTGCCTTCTCCCCAGTACATTGAGTATTTGTGATTCTCTGTCTTTGGAGGACTGACAAATATAGTGATAATTCCCTGCCAATCAGGAAGTACAAAATAAAATAAGCTTCGGAATGAATACATCAGCGATACCAAATCAAGTACAAATGTGGTACAGATGCAAAGAAATAGCACCGTGGATATCATATCTACAACAATAGAAACTTTTATGCAAGAAAGTTCTGCTCTCACTGTTGTCACTTTTATGAGATCAACATCATCAATTATGTAGATGGAATCACAGACAGTATCAATGTGTGAATCGATAGATCAGCAATCATTCAGTATTAAAAACCCATTAACCTTATGAAAATGGCAGTTATGTACTGAAAAACCTTTGACCTTGATCTGTTGCTGGTCTAGAATCATATTGTGAAATTTTGTAATTCGGAATAACTTATGAACATATTAGTTTTGTTAATCCAACACTATACCGATAGAGGCCGGGGATATGTGTTAGTATTCAGTTTCTTGCTGCAATCTTGTAACCTTAACCTCAAGGCACAAGTTAGTCCTCAAATTAGGCCCTGCTGTCAATCATTCTTCAAAAAACAAATACCAATGTTTATGCAACTCCATGTACTTGAGATAAAAACTAATAAAATAGTAACTGAAGATAGCATGGCAAAATCCAATCATCTAAATTATGAAACCCCATGTAATGTGCATGCTTCGGAAGAACCTGCAACACCTACAAGTTAATATATGCCACATGATACATATTAATGCAACAACTACAAGCTGAAATAGATGCTTACCGCTAGGCCTAATCCAGTCGCCAAAGCACATCAATGCTTCAACCGTTTCAGGTGCTAGGCTACTTCTATGATCAGTAATAACTCTCCTACATGTGCTAAACACAGATTCAGAGGCAACCGATGAAGCTGGAATAGCCAGCACATCACGGGCAATTCTACCAAGTGTTGGGTACCTTGAACAGTTCACATCCCACCACTTTAGGATGTCAAACTCTGCGGTAAGGGGATGGAAGTCCTCCTCTAGATACCGTTGTAGCTCATTGCAACTGATAGCTTGCTTAAGCTTGACATGTTCAGCCCAATCTGAAAGCACACTATCCGGCAAAACAACTCCATCTGCATTCCTTTCTTCTGACAATGAATCAACATCATCTGCCAATTCAGCAGCATATTCTATAAATAGGGCATCCACAGCTTTCGTAACTTCTTGTATATGCTTAGGCGCATCAACTCCAAAATATGTCTTCAATCAAAAATCAACATATTCCATCTTAAATCTTGGACCGAGTACCACCCGTATGCAGTTTGTCAAGTATGACTCCATAAAGTACTTGTGAAATTTATTCTTCATTTCTTTCACCATGATTCTGATTATAGGGTTGTCGCTCTTTGCTTGTTTGTCTAGGATAACTTTCACACCCCAAATTTCGAAGAAATATCGATTGGATGTGGGGTAGTTTGATCCTGAAATGACATTGGTAGCATGGTAGAATACCTTAAGAAGCTTACAAATGTCTTCAACTATTTTCCACTCCTTGGCTGAAGGACAAAATGTAAAATTTGGTTCTTGTTGCTGCAAGGTCTCAAACACTTTTCTAAATGGCAATATGGACTCAAGCATAAGGAATGTCGAGTTCCACCTTGAAGACACGTCGGGTGTAGGTTGTTGTTTGCATGTTATTCCAGCTTGTGTGACCATCTTGGCAAATTGTTCTTTTCTGCCATGGGAACTCCTAATATATTTTACGCTCTCTCTACTATTGTCCACAACAGACTTCATCTCTTTCACTTTCAATCCATCTTGCACTATAAGATTTAGCACATGACATGCACACCGGATGTGTAGAAGTTTCCCTTCATGATGGATAAGGCCACGATCGACAAGATTTTTTCTAAGATGACTAATCATTTTGGTGTTCACTTCTACATTATCCATTGTGAATCTAAATATTCTATTGTCAATGGTCCAATCACTAAGGCTCTTTAAAACCACATCAAACATATTCCAAGAATCATGGGGTGTTTCGACTAGGAAAAACCTTATGATTTTATGTCTAATTCTCCAATTACTTTCAATCCAATGACATGTAATGCACAGATAACCAAGCTTTTGGTTAGATGTCCACATATCCCCGGTTAAGGATACTCTATGATTGCAATTCGTGAAGAAACTTTCGTAGGCATTTCTATATGTATGGTAAGCCTCCATGCAATCATTTTGGACAGTAACTCTATTGACTGACTTGAACCAAGGATTCAACGATGCACAAAAAATCCTAAAACTAGCATACTCGACAAATGAAAATGGCAACCCGTGCAAGACAATTAACTTGACAAGTTCAAGCCTTGCTGCTTGCTGGTCAAATTTCCAGTCGGGGTCTATTTCATTAGAGGTTCTAATTTTCTGAATCACCCCATCCATTGAACATTTGACCTCACCTAACTTCAAGTGTCTAGCAAGTTGACTGCTACCAGAGATCTTAGAGGCTGGAAACACAGTGCTACAGTAGATGCATCGACCTTGCATTAGAAGTCCATCAATGTATATTGGCTCAGCATCCTTCCAAACAATGGAGGTTAACTTCCGTGGTCTGTGTTTAGATCCTACAATTATGAAAGTTATCAAATATTGGCATCTACATAGTAGTATTAGTGGTTTTATTTGAGAGCATGTGATAGAGATTAGAACTTACCATTAGTAGCAGCAGGTGATTCATGCGAATTAGTCGGACTACCATGTGTAGAATCAGGTGAGAGATCGTGCAAATTAGGAGACTTTGAAGTTCCAGCTGGATTTGGAAACCTTGCATGCAAATTAGGAGACTTTGAAGTTCCAGCAGGTGATTGTGCTTTCTTTCTTGCAATCATATTCATTATAGGAGACCTAGATACGATAGGAGACATTTTTTTCTTGGAGTTTTGGAGTTCTTCAACCGTGTCATCTCAACCTGCATTTAGAACAAGCTGACGATGTTACTACCATCTCATAGTCACTCTCTCTAATATAGTATAACAAGAACAGACCATGAACTTACTTTTGTATTAATGATTTTTGCAGCTTTTCTTGCTCTTGAGCTTTCACTAGCATGAGATAGTGATCTTTTGCCACCTACGGTTTCAGAGATAGGGACTTTGCTACTGTCCCGCTGATCCACATGGGTCTTGCTGGTAATTTGCCGCTCAACACGTGCATCGTTGGACTGCTACGTGTCTCCACAGGTCTTGCCGGACTCCTGCGGATAATAGACATGTAAAAAGTATAACTCCACAGTTACTTTAGTCCCAGAACAGTGCACACTTACAAACAGAGCATAATTAAACTTCAAAAACTTATTTCTGCTGTTCATAATTCAACTTGTATAAGTCTGATCCTAACTTAACACACTAGTGTTCGCCTGGATGTATAAGTCTAGTACTGAAATTAGTCTACACCGAAAACTCTACATTACAGTATCCAAACTCCACGGTCAAGGTGTGTGTGTACTAGTCCTGTTACAAAGATTTGGAGGGCACAAAACTTGTGAAGGATACATACAGTCGCTAGTAGCTATATAGTAGATATAGACAAAACACCTCTGCATGACAGGAGTAGTTAGTCGGTCATTAAACAATTCATTATTGAAACGACAATTTGATAGCGATTTCATGTGTTTGATTTCTGAAGATTGGTAGCCGCTGAGTGATTTAGACAGCTCCACCACCATCTTCTTGAAGGAAGGCTCGCATCAGAATCGAAATCTTTGGATGTCTGATGGAGCCAGTCTCATGGCATTTCTTGTGCACGAGAATACTGCAAACGTGAATCTTCTTGTTAATGGTGATCAAGTTTCCCTACATTAGCAGACAAGAATTGGAGCTTTGTCTGATTGTACCTTTTTGAACTAATTTGTTTTTTCTTGCACGCAAGGTGTTTGTATTTTTCTCCAAACTGCTATCAGTTGTAGAACATAAAAGTCAATTCTACTTAAGCGCAAAATGACTCCATATCATTGATTTTCTTGTGAGTATTTCTCCATTAGTACAACCTAAAAACAATTTAATGCCTACACTGTAGATTGTTGTAGAAAACACATGAAGCCATCCAGCAAGATCCAACACGATTGAAGTCAGTAAACCTTTCCCCAAATATTACATATGTTCACTCGGCAGCTTTACCAAAAGGGAACCAGTGTACTGTGTACATGTATTAATTCTCTAATTATTCTTGTCAATCTCTTGCCCTATTATGTATAACCATGTATGTGTTGTCTGTTTTATTTTGTGTAATAATAGCTATCGCTGGAGAACAAAATAATCCTTTAACTGAAACCAAAAGGTGTTATTCAAATGAGTAAGGCCTGACAAGAATAATCCTTTACCCCCAATCCACATGAAAATAATCCTTTACCCCCAATCCACATGAACCAATACAAGAATAACACCAATTAAGGAAAGAGGGGGGAGAGGATTTACCTTCTTCTTCTTCTTGGAGGATGAGGAAGGCCCTGACCTAAGCACCGGGAGATTCTTCGCAGGGACAACGCCGGCCTGCAGCTCCTGCTCTTGCTCCAGGCCGCTGTCGACGGGGGGGGAGCGGGATCTGGGACGGCACGGTGCTGATCGCGTGGCTGGGACTCGGGAAGAAGGAGCGGGGCTAGCAAGAGGAGGCATCGATGACGCCGCCGACGAGGGTATGGTGCCTGCCTCCATCGCCAAGGAGGGGATCGCGATGCGGAGTGGCGGTTGGCGGTGGTAGCGGTCGAGTCGTGGGTGTCTGTGGGAAATAATCACTTGATGATGGGCCTCCACTTTTGGGAAATAGGTGGGATGGGCTGGCGGGCAACCCAGTCCCACCTACAGGCTGACATGGCCCACTGCCCGATTGGAATTATCACGCATACATTGCGGATCAGGAGAATTTGAAATCATCCTCTTGCCCATCTCTGGCGATCGTCGCCGTCGGCAGACCAGTGTCCAGCCGCTGTCGGCATCAACTTCCACCAAAGGGAAGACAGAGGCATCCAGTACCGGTTTCAATCACTGAGGAGATTGCAACTCCCTTGAACTTAGACCAGAAGATACCACAGTTTTGGCCGTACATACCTTCGCCGCCGATGAACAGCAATCCACCGCTGACAGCCTTTATCTTCTCTGTCACTCTAGCCGTCGCGCCGCCCTCTTGGTTAGTCCCGATGTAGATTCATGAAGATCGCGGTCTACATCCGGCGTTGGTGACCTGCATAGATACCTGAACGATCGCTCTTCACCCGACGGCTCGATCTCCGCGGCACTGTCATCAAATTCCTCGTCGGAGGAAGCTAACAACCAGAATCGACCGAAGGAGATGACCGGCGATCCCTCCGGTGAAGCCACCTTGTTCGGCGTTGTCACCCCGCACATCACTCTCCTTAGAAGGAATACCTATCTATTTGTTTTCGTCTCTGCTAATGGGTTGTGTGTTGGGTCCCACATGTCTGAATGGAACGTATCTATTTGTTTTCATCATTGCTGAAGCAGCAAAAGGAAGGTCCCACATGTAACAAGACGAAGAAAACAGACGGTAAGCTAGCCCAACCAGGGACGGAGGGAAGGGGGACGAGCAAGGGCGAGACCCCCGCCAATGATCCGCTCGTCCCTTGGAAACGCATAGCCAAATCGTTAATTTTCTGGCCTTCCTACCTTATCCGCCCCCTCTGTCACGATCGTGAGCGTAATGCAGGTAAAGCCGCGTCAAGTAGCCCAATTGGCAACACTCATGGGCTAAGCTCATATTAATCATTACTTTATTAGACTACTAGTACAAATGCCCGTGCGTTGCATCGGGATCGGGATGAAAAATCTTTTGAATGACGCATCCATTAGATCCTAGCCGTTCTCACCTCTAAATTTCTGTGGATGAAATTTTCTCTGGACTACACGCGGTTTCTTCTTCATTTTCTTTCTCTACCACGCCATGCAGATGAACCAGTCACCGTTCACGCCACTTGGGCTCGAGTCGAAACTGTTTACAACGCAGGTCTTTTCATGTGACACTCTACTGGTCGTAATAGTTGGTGCCCCCGCTACTCATTGGGATGTCATTCCCTAATTAGTCTAGTCATACTCTACTTTCACTCATGAGCTCATAAGCCCCATGGCACACCCTTTGAGGCTGCTGGACCCTTGCTTTAATTACCATGCACATGCTACCCTCGCAACTGCATGGGCAATTCAATTCCTTACTCATTGTTATATTTTAGACCTTGTTAATTCTCGATTCGGCTTATTGATACACCATAGATCTTATGCACATGCCCACATGTGGTAATGCATTCACGCCTAATCGTAAATTGTCCACGGTTTGCTACAAAAATTACCCATTCTATACGTGCAGGCTAGTTCTATTTTGTTTTTTAGTGGTATAAATCGTGCAGCAAACTTTTTACTAACCGGCACGGCTAGGCCAAGTCACTCGAGCCACCAGCGTAACCTAAAAGTTACTAAGTCCCGTACACGTACACACCCCCATCTCGCTCGACTCTAGCGCTGCCAAGCACCCTGCTCTCCCCGCTTTTATGTACCTCTCTCTTGCCGTCCTGCTTCAAGCGCCACCCATCGAGCTCCCTGTCGGCTGGGCCGGAGCTGCTTTCTCAGCTCCTTGATTTTCCGTTCATCCCTTCTGCTCTTGTTTCTGGCCGGTCGAGTCTCCGGCCCTCCTGCCAACTGACGTCCTCGGCCCTACTTCTTCCTTTGCTCCTTGATTCTCCGTTCAACTCCCGACGCCTCCACGAGCCCGTCAATAGTGTTCACCCTGTCATTGTTTTGTTTCATCTGATCCAGCTCTTGTTTGCTTGGCTTGTTGACGGTCAATCAGATAAAGTATATGAACCGATGGAATTTGGTGTAAGGAAGCGAGGTGGTACTATTCTATGCCTGCATCGACAGTGGTTTGCTTCATCCAAGGGAAGCTAGAAAGTGGTGTGTGTCAAACACCGAACTGGCCGTGATTGCCAGCTCCTCGTTTTCATCCGTATTTGTCCCAAATCTATCCGGTGAACACCACCCCAACACAGTGCGCGGGGGTTCGCCTGGGGGCGTCGATTAAGCGAAAAGGCGAGCGGGCTCAGGCTGTTCGATGGAATGCCGGGCGACTCTGTGTTGCACTCCATGATCATGGCCGACTCCTTGGCCACAACTTCGGCTCCAGGGTACTTCACTCAAAGAGGAATCCCGTACCTCCGCCGAGTCCTGACTGGACACGCAAGGGTTCGGCGATGACCAGGACGAAGAGGAAGAAGAAGCCGAGGGTGATCACCGAACCGTTGGCTGTTTTTGTGTTGCCATACTGTTGTACTCTTGGGCGTTTTTTTACTGGCGGAAAGAACATATTTCAAAAAATATCGCCGATGGGGGTCGGGCCTTGGGGGGGGGCGGCTGGGAATTCGCCGACCCCTTGGTCAAATGTTCACCCAATCTGACGAAAATTTAATCCAGATTTAGGCTCGTAGGTCTTCGGCCAACTTTGAATCTCGGTTGCAAATAGTGCTGCTACTCGCTCACGCAGATTGATGGATCCCCGCATGTACATGCACACGGCCTGCTGCTCAGACTCGTCTGCCGCTGTCTTTTGTGGTATATTGCCTACCAGACTGTATAGTCTTCCCTCCGAAATATATTCTATCGTATGCCTATCAGGCTGTATATATATGCCGTCCTTTTTAATCAATCATACATCATGCTATATATATATATATATATATATATATATATATATATATATATACATCATGCTATATATATATATATGTATATATATATGGGAAATAGTGTCCTGCCCATGATGGCCACGGTGCATACCCTGACCATCGTTCGATCTGATAAAAGGAGCAGACGGTGTTAGATGAGAGCACACGGTGCATTTTACCACCAGCGGTAGACATGCATGCAACATGATTGTTTAGCACGGACGACGGTGTTAGAGAGAGCACGGGGTGCATATCATAACCAGTCGTAGACATACATGCATGCAGCACGAGTGTTTAGCGCGGCGGCGGCTTCAAAATTTACATACATGCACCATGGTGCCAGGGATTTAATGAGCCACAAAACACATATGTTCAACATGGGAATGAAGTTTGGCAGCGAACACACACGGGTGCGGCTGCATGCAGTGATACATTCAAAGCCGTAACATACATGCATGATTCTACGGTCCATAGCATTAGCAACTTTGTTTTACCCAAGCATGTGATGAGTGCTCACGGCAACGGATTGAATTCTCGTTTTTTGTGCATAGCTGCAATCATATTTCTTTGAGGACACCAAGTACGCACATGCATTAGTGTTTCAATGAGTAGCTCCAGACGAGCTCGCCATTTCTATTATGGAGTCATAGACACATCGTTCTCCATTCCCAGGAAGTGTCTGATACTGAGGTTTCGTTGAGGATAGTAGGGAAGCCGCGATGGTGAGGTGTGTTTCTTCTATAATCATTTTCACGTCTTCTTCATGTCCAATGATCTACTGTTCTAAGTTACTTAGTTTCTTATTTTTCCTTCCTCCACATGATATCGCTAAACTGACTGATTTTTTTAGTACACGGAATGTTTTTTGTGATGCTTTTGCTGTTAGAATTTTTTATTTTTGCAATAGTCTAGAATAAAACAGTGAGCTAGACTGTTTAATGATCAAAAAAATAAAGTTAGAATCTGTGTCAAGCGCTCTAGCTTGCCAATTAAACAACCGATACTATATCTCATGCAAATCTTCTAGGGAGAAGCTATGGTCAGCTTTGATCAGCTGCTGCCATAGCCATAGAGCTCGAGTCTACAGCAGGAATTATTGGTGTGATGCAGCGAGGAGGATGATAGTGAAGAGCCGGGTAGGGGATATGCTGGCTACCCAGCTACTAAATGGAAGTGCATGCATTATAGCCATTGACCGTAAGAGTTTGTAAATGCCATCCATTTTAGATGTTCTCTCACAGTGGCGGTTATTAAATGCTCCATGAACCATGTGTGTGTGATGCATAAGCGTTTCCAGAGTGAGAATTCTTACGGCTAACGGCTGCATGTCGTCTTCCATCAACCAGCGACTGCATGCAGCATCTACGAGGCTTACAATGTAGGTATATAAAAATGTGACAGTTAACTTCGTTTGCTACTATCAACATGCAGATAAAATAAGAGAGCATATGCACCACAATTCAATGGTGGATATATATATATATATATATATATATATATATATATATATATATATATATATATATACGCGAATTTGCTACCCACCATGCTACCTGCGCATGCATGCACTGTCATCCGATATAGTCACCATATGATTCTAAAATATCTGTATCATTGGTTGCTAGCATTATTCTGCTAACGGCGTCCTCTTGCCATCCGTCAAGATTCTGTTAAGAATAGGCTAAAGGAGATGTCATTTGTCCTTTCGCTTGTGTATTAACCACCATCCTCACATGGTTGTGGTTTTTCTTTGGGTCTTAGACACCATGGTTATATCGTCATGGTTTTTGAGATATAAACCACAATCAACTGTTTTGTAATTTCTAGAGAATGGTACACTTGATATCAAGTACGTCTGTTTGTGGCTTGCCTGGCCAACTGGCCTCATTATTAAAAGTGATATCAGAGTATAATAGTTGGGGGCTAGACAGATCATTATTTGTAACGCTCTATTCGCTGAATCGAAGAGATGACGGATCACTAGATATGCTTCAAAAATCGTAGTCCCTATAAAAACGTAAGATTAATAACATAAACATAAAAAACACGAAAAAATCCTGAATTAATGCATGTGGGTAGAAAATCGCATATATGAAAACACCCAATAAGTTAATACCTTCTTGACGCCTCAATGGACCTGTGCCGACTGAGCGAGAGGACGCCCTATTTCATTTTGTAGAAAAGCATGTTTTGGTTCGTGTGGAGACTCATGTTCTTGGTTTTGTGACCTATAGCATGCGTGATATGACGTATGTCTTTGGTTGTGTGTTCTATCATGTGTGACATGCGAAAAAATGCATGTTGTTGTCGTAAGCTTTAAAGTTAGATGGAGAGAACATTTGTGTGTGGTGGATGGTACCCTATCATGTGTGACATGCGAAAAAATATATGTTGTTATCGTAAGCTTTAAAGTTAGATGGAGAGAATATTTGTGTGTGGATGAGTAATACCGTAGGAAGAACTCATGTGTGTGGATGGCATGGATAACACTGTGGAAAAACCTTATGTATGTGGATGACATGCATCATTTATATAAGAAATCAACCTCATGCTCCCGATACAACGGTGTTAGTTTCTCTAATAGGTTTATATCACATTCGTTAATCGGATTATGCTCTTGTTTTTATCCTATGGCGTTGCAGGCATGCGCAGCTAGCCGAGTGAGTAGCCCACTATTTCCCATATATATAGGTAAAAAAACTGGTGCACCTTGGTGCCCAGACACCATACGTGATACGCGTATTTTCGCTATGAACCACACATACCTGAGGGTATACGTACCTAAGTTATACATACCTAAGACGTACGTACGCATCATACGTGTATATATATATATATATAACTTAGGTATGTGATACCTTAGGTATATATAACTTGGATAGGTATATCTTAGGTATGTACAAAATACATTTATGATGTCAGTATATATAACTTGAATAAGTATATCTTAGATATGTACAAAATAAAGATATGGTGCTCGGGCACCATGGTATCCCATATAGGTGTCATATATATATATATATATATATATATATATATATATATATATATATATATATATATATATATATATATATATATATATATATATATATCGTAATTCATTTACCTCTTTTATATGTTTGTTTACGACGGCTTTTTTTCTGTCGTGGGTGGTTTAGGAGCTACGCATCTACCCAGTCCCCTCTTTTCTATTCTAGACCCAATTTGGAGCGGATGCGGCGAGCAGTTCCGGAGGCGAGAAGCAGGAGGATTCGATGGCGAGCGTGCGGCAGCTACGAGAGGCCTCGTCGGCCGGCGGCAGCGTCGACACAGGCGGCGCTGTTGAAGGCCGCCGTCAGTCGTTCTCGTTGCGCAGAGGAGATGCTGCGTGTCGCAGCTGCGGCCAGCAGGAAAATCAGTGGCTCGCCCATCTGTGCGACCTCGTCGCCTTTGGAATCGAGAAGGCCGACTCCTCGACATCGCTCTCCGCCAGAAGCTGCTGGAATCAATCGCAGTGTCCGTATCTGACCCCAGCCAGTTGCCTCAACATCCAGATCCCGTTCAAGATACCCAAGCAGCGCCTCATGTGAGGCACGTTGGCGCCTCGGCGGACCTTCAGGCCTCGGTACGTGAGGCTCTGCTGGTACGCGGGCGCAGCGGTGAAGCCCTCAAGCTTGAGGGGCTGGCTTGTGCGTGGCCGCCAACTTGCAAGGATGAGGTTGGGCGCTGGCGTGGTTGCACATTTGGACAACAGGTGCGTCCTAAATTCGTTCGATTAGTTATGCAACTCCCTACTGATTTCCTTTTGCTTGTTTGTAAATGATATGCATGTTTGTCTCTTGAGTTAGCTACCTGCAATCACTACTAATTTATTTATCACTAGACAGAACTTTGATTAAATCCATATGGGTGAGGGCACCAGGAAGAGCATTTGCAAAAATAAAATAATATCTCTGACGGGGAACGATGGGTTGTGCTCCATTGAACATGTTTTTTTATGAAAGAAGGTAGAGAATTATATTTTCCATCGAGCCTTCGGGCTAGAGTTGCAGCATAAAAGATTTTATAGCCAGGTTTAGATCTGGCATGAGTAAAAACAGAGAAAAAGAAAGATGAGCAGTGTAACATTTACCGATCTGATTAATGTACTTTGCTTCTATATTATAACATGTACTCCCTCCGATTCATAATAAGTGTCGCTCATTTTGTACTAAGCTAATACAAACTTTGTACTAGATGAGCGACACTTACTATGGATCGAAGGGAGTATACTGTTACTTCCATTTTATAACATGGTACTTTGAAGATTTTCTTTTAGTCTGATATATGATCTCGCTTTCAACCTTGTAAATGTATTGTATGGTGTACATTGCTTTCTGTTTTAGTTTGGTCATCAAACTTAGTGGAAATTGAGTGAATGCTTTATGCGGTACTAGGAGCCGAACTTGTAAAGTACATGTTTTGGGGCATCAATTATTTCACCTTTGCTTAAGCTTGGCGTCCAACTTTTCTCGGATTTTTAAATCTTATTTTAATTGGCTATGCATTGTGGATCTTTTTTTCTTCACGCAGTTGTTGAGTGATAATTTGCAGTTTACATTGCCACTAAACTCTGGTTGCTGCTGTAGATAGATAAATATTACTTTGGACCAGGTATTATCTAGCATGTGAGATGTAGTCATTTTCCACATGTCAAATTAAAATAAAGGAACAAGCACACTAGGCCTGATAGTATATGGTAGTGCTTGATGATTAGTATAACAACTAGTGCCAAACCCTGAAAATCAATAGTGAATACTGAATATCATGATCCACAACATCTCTCTGAACTTTATCAATGGACTTTGGTTCCGCCTTCTCTATAAACTTCTCAGCATTGTGCCTCTCCTTGTATCCTGGCTCTACTTGTTCTAGCTCATGGGCAGTCAGTGCATAATAAAACATAGCCAAAAATTACATAACGCCTTCCTACTTTAGCATCAGCAGAGAGCCAAAACACTAGAAAACATTATGTGAACATATTCTTTGGATTTTTAACATATACGTATTGCCAAATACTACGCTGGTATGGGTGTAATAATAAGAAAAATACACTTGATGTGGTTGTTGTAAATTTGTACCATGGATTCTTTCTCTCTAATATGGAGTTTTTCCAAATTCGAGTTTACTGACATTTTTTCACATACGATTGTGAAGGATAATGTCATGATTAAGTATTTAAATTACAGGGTCCAACACATATACAAGTAACCTCGTGGAGTTTCTGGATCCCATGTGTATCTCTCCAGTGAGCCGACCCGCCACTCCCGATTGCATTGAACCTGCTCGCTGTGGTGCGTTGCCTGCCCCACGATGTAATTTTCATTTTTTACCCGGCGGTTTCTTTTCTTTACCACGGTCGTGACCTCGTGTGATTTAGGAGCTAGCCCGGTACACAAACGCATCTATTTTTTTTCCTAGGTTGAGCATGTTTGGCAGCGAGCGGTTCGGAAGCTGAATCATGGTGCGGTGGCAAGCGGGTATGCTTCCGGCGTCGACCGGGTCAGCGACGGCGAGAAGCGGGTGGACTCGCCGCTGACCGTTCCCCCGACTGCGTCATGGTTTGCTGGCCGAATCGGCATAGTGTGCGGCGTCCTTTGATAATATACGGAAGATCCATATCCTCATTTTTCGCTTAAGATTCATGTTCACCTTTAACCTTTTTTTTCATGTTTTACAGAGTTATCCATTCAAATCTTATTAATTTCTTCTTCCTGACTGTTTACCACTGTATGACTGCCATAGACATTTGTTTATTTGCTTATATTTGATATTGATTCACTACATTATTATCCACATGGTTTTTCATTAACTGCTTACTCATTCTGCATTTTGGTCATTTCCATTTTGTCATTTGGGCAGTAGGCCAGACAATATTTCTCAAACCTTCTTAATATTTATGTCTATTTAGGTGGGGGGTTGATGGGTTCGGCGCATTAGAAAGTGCTATACTGACAGCAAATATGTTGCCCCTAATGTAATTTCTGTTGTTGTTTGTCTTTAGGAGTAGGTATACCTCTTGAACTAAGCACCATTTTCAGATATTACTTGATATGTTTGTATACATCTTTTTGCAGATGGCGGTAGTGTTGCAGATGAAGGATCACCCTGGTATCTAATTCATAATGCTAATCATGTTGGGATAAATATCTCCTTTGGTTGACATATTTTCACCAAGTGTGAAGGATCTGGCATTCTTTTAACAAGTGAATAATAAGTTGTTAATTACAACTTGTATTTGACCAATAATCTAATACTTGCTGCATGTTTTGTAAGATGCAAATGAGGAATGTTTATTATGCCGCAGAATCAAGGGATGTGCATGAACTTTTCTTGATTGTTGAGGTAAACTGACCACTCTGAACTGTATTGCTACATCCTCCATCTGGATGCTAGAAGGGGACGAGGGAGGTTGAGAAGAAGGAAGGGGACGAGGGAGGTTGAGAAGAAGGTAAGGAGCCAGGAAGAGTGCATCCGTTAATATATTCCTTGATACATGATGGTGATAGTAGCAAGAAGAGATAGACTTTGTTAATGTGCTGCTTTCCTTGCCTGGAGAATGGAAAGGAGCACATAGATGATATGCAGATCAAAGCCTTCATGCAGGTATCTTTTCTGTTAGAGGCCTTCAAGGTAATTTCCTTTAAGCATTCCGCCTTTTAATCAAAACCAAACTAGGTTTGTACTCTGACAACATTGCATCTTCTGTTCTTGTCACTGAAACATGGAGTCTCACCGCAAGGTAGTGATATAATACTACTAGCAATTTTGCACCCTTCCTTCTGTGTTTCTCCCTTTCTATACTCCTTTGTTGTCAACTCTTTTCTGTATGCTTCTTACCGCATTTTCTTTTTGCCGTTTCAGGTAGCAAAAGCAAATTACTCCACCGTGCCTGACAAGCGAAGTCTCCACTGTGCCTGGCAAATATTTATGGCAATAGGGAAGAAACCAGGATGTCGTCTGCACTATCACGCATGAAGCACAAGCCAAGTCTTGACTGATTTAACTAAAACTGTATAGAATACTTCACATACTCTATGAACTCCCTACATTATAGATCCCATTGTATACGTGAAATGATGCCTGTACTTTTTTTTCTTCTTTGATGTTTGCACGGGAACATTTGACCAGGTACCTGGTAGTTCTTGCCTTTTTTTGGTAAAAGGTCTGTTTTGTAGTTCTTGGGTTGTGTTGCATCAGACAATGCCAAAAGATTTTACATTGACATAAACAATTTTATGGGCATACAATGCAGTGTGGATTGATGCAATTTAGTAGTTTACAACAGTTTATTCTTCTTATACCGCCAAAAGTTATTTTACTTACAATTGGTGCACGACAGGTTGAGAACAAAAAATATGTCAGTTTTCATATTTTATACTACTACTAGTCAGCTTGAATTAGTAAGTTACAAACATTTCAGGTTCCACTAAATTTATTTGTGGACCAATCGGTTGGCAACTCCAAATTTCATATGCCAGTATTATAAATAACTTACGCAAGTAAGTTAGTTTTCTTATTATGTCACATGCAGAGTACTTACGTTAATGGCTTCAAAAAGCCTCACCTGGACAGGATTCGTGGGCTAGCTTGGGGACGTGCAGTTAGTTGGGCCAACGAGCGGTGTAATAACTCTCAGCTTTTTTACGTTGGGCATATGCATGTGACATATTTTTACGTTGCTTGCTCTGGCGTGCGGGCGTTCGGCAGTCGGACGCGCTGGTTACGGCGGCTCGCCAGGCGCTGGCTCGTTTATATGGCGGGGTGCAGAAAATTCTGCACCTAGGAGTCAAATAGCGCGATCCTATATATATATATATATATATTTTCAGGAGACAGCCCCATGATCTCTTCCGTCTAATTATCTCGGTCTGCTCTTTGTTTGTCAACTTATAGCTCACTGATATTCAAGACCTACTAAGGTATATAAATCGGTGGGGCGGTGATCAAGGCCGCAGTATGAGACTAAACCTTTGCTAATTATTCCACGTGACTGTGGAAGCAAATCAAGGCCTCTTTGCACAGCTCTCTTCTCTATTATTTCCAATTGGGCCGAATCAGCCTGGCCCAGAATGGATCATGAACCCTCTTCTTCCTAGTGAAGCAACATAAACTGTACCCTACAGCCAAGGCCATGGCTGACCTCTTCTCCTCCTCCAATAGGTTGTTCTAGGCCTTGAAACGGCTCGCCATAAGCAAGCATAATATTCCCTATTCAATGATGTTTCCATTCAGGATATTAAAACCAACCACGATTCGGTGTCCCGCGGTCGCTGCTAGCTCGCTAGGGCGGAGTCCAACCAAGCTGAGCTTCGGCCTCGACTCCATGGACGCTCGTGCCAAGACGTGAGAACACCGACACACGCGGTCTAGGAGTTCCAACTGCGACTTATCAGTGGCAACTATTGTAATTTAGACTGGGAAATATGAGAACTTTAGGGGTAAAAGGGTGCCAAAAAAAGTGTTGAACCGGGAGAAACAATCCATCATTTATTATTAGACTAGCAAAAAATTCGTGCGTTGCAACGGGCCGATGAAAAGCTGGTGCGGCGTAAATTTTACTTCCTCCGTCCCAAAATAAGTGACGTTAATTTATCTATATTCACATGTATCTAGACATAGTTTAGTACTCCCTCCGTCCCAAAATAACTGACGTGAGTTTATCTAGATTCGCATCACTTATTTTGGGACGGAGGGAGTATATAGATACTTGTGAATCTAGATAATTTGAGGACGGAGGGAGTACTTGTTTTAAACTTTAGACAGAAAAGTTATACTAAATAATTGCTGCGAGTTTTAAAAATAAAATAAACAACTCTATCTGGGTTGCCAAAACTTGTTTAAATATCCATTAAAAGAACAGAATCCAGGCCCAGCCCAGCCATTTCACAGCGACACCACAGAAAAAAAGCTAGCCAACTCACAGCGACAACCACGGACACGCGAAGCACCACGCACCTTCTCTCCTTCCTCCTGGAGCAACTGCGTGCGCCGCCGGCCCCGGATCTCCGCCGCCAGGCACACACCCGCCACACCTCCTCCCTCTGCCGAGGCCCACCCCGAGGACCAAGAGAACTTGTCGACCCCCTGCCCCGGGTTCCTCCCCATCCGGGGGGCAGCACCGCGGCCTTCCTCGCCTCCCCTTGTTTCTAGGGGCCTCGAGTGAGCAGCCATGCGGCGCCGCCTTGTCTTTCTCTTCCCCACACCCTCCCCCCTCTCCCCTTGCGCCCTTCCCCCCTTTTCCAAATTTGCTGCCCCAACACCGCCATGCTTCCTCCCAGGCATATTAATTAGGCACTCTTCCGTTGGGCAAGGAAGCTATCGGTGCCTGAATGGGGGACTTTAATTCCTTCTTGGTGCTATTCAATCAAGTGCCTCTGCCTCCGCTTGTTGATTTCTGATGCTGTTCCTTGATGTTCCTGGCAACTCGCAGTGTATATAAGTCGGTAGGAGTCGATGTGAGATCTCAAGGTGGGACTATTTAATCCTGTAGCACGCAGTCAAAATTCATTAGAAAAAGGATTACTCAACCGAAGCCTAGTCGAACTGGGTCATCCAAGGCCTACACCAGCCAAGCTGCACGCGATGGATGGGCCAGGCCAAGATGCATGGACCGCTCGTGAGTCCAGGCACCGATTGGATCAGGTAAGTCTCTAGCCGATCGGATAATGTACGAAGCTGCGTTGACAGAGGAAACTTGGCGCGGCCAACCAGAACGGGTGAACTAAATCGATCCGGTATACTATGGCATGAGTACGTTATATGGGTTTTGGTGGGAGGGTAAAAGGGTCTACAAAATGTTGGACCGGGAGAAACAATCCGTCTTTTATTATTAGGTATAGATATAGACTAGCACAAGGGCCCGGACGTTGCAACGGGAGATAAAAATCATTTGATGAAATTTTTTGGCGCCACCCATGTTTTGCTCCAAAGTTGACGATTCATCCTAACCCTAGCCCTTTCTTTCGAAAAGGGGATGTACCCCGGCCTCTGCATCGGTCGATGCACAGAGCCTTTTATTTAAAATTCAAACTCCAAAAGTATTACAAATCACGGATCGCTTAAGGTCAACATCAAAATCAACCAGCGAAAAATAATAAACGAGCGACTAAACATCATAATCCAATCTATCAGAATGCATCCAGGCAGACTGGCTGAAGATGTGCCCAGCGACCATCAAGAGACGGCTCCACCCAGTAGCCATAATATCCCGCTAGTCTGGTGTAGATAGGAATGCCCAAAGCAGCACCCAATGTGTCACCATGTGAACCTGCATAAGATTAAATTTTTTGGATTTGTTAAAGATAATGTCATTCATGCATCTCCAAATAGACCAACATAAGGCTGAAGCACCAATGCGAATCCTAGCCTTAGATGACTTATCAAAACCATATAACAAATTACCAAACATATTCGCAATATCAGTCGGAGGGGGTAAATCATAAGCAAAATGGATAATTCGCCACAAAAGGCGAGCAAAAGGGCAAGATATAAATAAGTGTTCTATGGTTTCCTGTGACCCATAAAAACAACACTTCGTACATCCTACCCAATTTCTTTTAACCAGATTATCCTTTGTGAGCAAAACCTTATTATTAAGAAACCACATAAATTTTTTGATTTTGAGAGGAATTTTTAATTTCCAAAGGTATTTTCCAAGAAAGACAATATGATCATTTATAAGGTCTTCATACATGAATTTAACTGAGAAAACCCCAGATGATGTCAAGTTCCACACAAATTTATCATGGTCATCCGACAACTGGACCATCATGAGCCTTTGGCATAAGTGTAACCAATCATCCCACTTATTACCAACAAGTACCCTTCTAAAACCAATGTTTAGGGGTATTTGACTTAGTACTTGTGCAATCGTCACGTTCTTCCGCTGCACAATATTGTACAATGATGGATATTGTTGTGCTAAGGAAGTATCTCCCAACCATGTGTCCTCCCAATTTGGAAGGGACTTATGCAGCAATCTATTTTGACTAAGGAGCGGTTTTTTGACTAAGGAGTATCTCCCAATTTTATGTTTCACGTTTTTCCATTATTTACTACGGAAACATAAAATTGGGCTATCTATTTGTTACTTCATAGCTCTCTAAAAAATTACCTCTTTGGTTTGCACTAACATTTGGATGAACTCTCCAATTTTCATTCTCGGATTTCATCAATTGGTGTGCGGGTTGTAACGAAACTAAAAGAAAAAAAAATCAACATTTGGTAAAAAAAAACATGGCACAACCTGAATTTTTTACCAAAGTGGATGATCCGTGTAGTTTTATTTTTCTATTTTGCAATGCCTAAAATATATAATGGCTTCTCCCAGACCTGGAAAAATAAATTGAAAAATAGTATAAATATTAAGTAAGTCTTGAGTAAATACTAAATAGCACAATGCCGTGACAATATTACTTATAGTCTTGCTATTATTACCATCAACGTCAACCTTCTTTCCAAGTAAAAGAAAAGGAAAATTTTGCATCTGATAGGCTAGCCTGTAACAAGAACAGTCTAACTTTCAACGTAACATGATCCAGTAAATTTGAATGACTAATAACTAAGCAATTTATCACTTGTATTAGGAATTCCTCACGCCAGCTGTTGACTCTTTCAAATGATTTGGTTACACTGAAATCATATACAAGAAGATAACAGTCAACTCCTCGATAAAATGCCACACCAAGACTCTGAAAACGTTTGTGTCCTGGCACGTTCCATAACTAAGTTTCTGGGAAATATAATTGTAGTTGAGTGGAACTACTTTTTGACAAGGAACCAAGTTGTTGCTGTACATTCCAGTGTTTCCCATGCAAGTTACGGAATATGTACTTTCAGGAGTATCGGTTGCATCTGCTGCTCCAAGAAGGCATCCGTTCATCTTCATTGTCAAGAATAATTATGTGCTTCTAGAAGTGGTGAATTAAGTTAACATAATCACCTCCCTTAGATATTTGTACAAATGATATACTTATCTTGTTTTCTAGACTTCTTAGATGCATAGCGGTATTGAGAAAGTAAGAAGATAAGATGGTCATTTAGTTTTGAGTTAGCCTTGTAGGAATTCTATTTTGTTAGGTTTCTGTAAACTTCTATTTTGGTAACCCTGTTTAGTTTGGCTGCACCAGCATTTTCCAAGTGCTTTTGCTGTTTCTCCATCCAACCGTTTGCATTACCCTGCAAAAATAAAATGAGAAACATTTAGTTACCGTAACAATGTGGAATTGCATAAGGGAAAAGAAATCAGCCAAATGTATGCATTTATCTAACGAATCGTTACTCACAACGTTTGACACTTGGTCATGACTGGGGAATATTATAATTTACCTAATGGATCCTTAGCTAACTGGGGTTTCCCATCTTTACAAAAAAAACCACTCTTCAAAATAGCACTTAATTTTTGGGGTGTCCGAATTACCATTGAAACTTGCAAAGTTACAATAAAAAATCTTGCCACCATTTTAAAACCTCATTGTGATTTGTCATCATTCCAGACAATAGACAGTCCACATAATACTTCAAGTCTGCATGTACCTCAAACTTAATTTAGAAATTTCAATACCACAAAGAATCTAAAATGCTTAAGTATTTGTCTTTCTCAAGGACATGATTGGTTAACTCTTTGGTAGGAAGAGACTCAAAACACTCGGAGGCCTTTCTGTAATAGGTCCTTTTCGTTGCCTTCTGCGCTGATTAACAAATGACCAATTTAGCTCCTATTTTTCCAATGGGTCGTCAAATTCAATTGTGTAAAGAAATTCAGTTTACTCAAATTTCTGAAACTTTGATAACTCTGAAAGAGCGTATGTAATATAAACAACATTGGTAAGAACACGTAATACTGAATTTCAAGAATAGACCAGGAAGAGATGAATGGCAGTACCTGAGGATAGTCTACCCATCGCCGATGATCTTTGGAGGGCCATAATCGTTGCTGAGCACCAGATTCCTCCCCTTGGACCAAGGTACCTGACCAGCCATGCCACCAGGTCAACGCCGACCTGTAGCCAGTACAGATCCATTGCAGTCGCCAAGCAACAAAATTGAGTACTCCCTATTCCGTCTAGTACACACAAAATCTAAATCGTGAGACAAATAGGGCATGTTGCTGTTGTTAAAACTGTCTTAGGATCATCTAGGCTAGATCAATTCGGTAGCTGCTTTTGCCTATGCAAGATCTTGTCCAAGATCTAAGAGGAGAGGGAAGAGATCAGTGAGGAAGAGAAACATACCGAGCTAGTGGCCATGGTAGAGGGCGACGGCGTGAGCGTGGGTGAGCGAGGCAGCGTCGGTGGTGCTTCCCGTGGCTAAGCGCAACACCCTAGATCGGAAGGGGTTGTGGTGGGGAGAGCGGCGGCGCGACAAACCTCGTAGTCAGTGCCCCCGGTCCCCACCTCCCTTTATATTGCGTTGCCACAGGGGCCCACCAACCTTGACTTGGTTGGGCGCCCCCGATCAGGGCGTGAATCGAGGGTCCGTATGAACCGTTGGGTTCATACGTGGAGAGGTCAACCTAACATTCTTCCCCTTGATCTCGACTTTACTTTTAACCTTGTTCTTTACTTATTTCATCACAGAATGACACATAGAGCATGTTTCATCGTCCCAGCTCAATTGCCGATAGAATCAGACAGCTACTATATACCTTCATGTTATGAAACAAATTCTGTTACTTTTGGGCCTCTATAGTCCAGGAATCATAGGCTTGTCGTTAAACCCATGCCGGCTATGTGTTCCTTGAACACATTGGGTGGTAAGCCTTTCGTTAGCGGATCCGCAAGCATATCCTTTGTCCTTATATGCTCGAGACTTATAGTTTGATCCTGGACTTTGTCCTTCACAATATAATACTTTATATCTATAGACTTTGAAGCATTACTCGACTTGTTGTTGTGAGCATACAATACTGCAGGCTCGTTGTCACAGTACATCTTTAGTGGCCTGCTGATGCAGTCAACCACTTTCAAGTCGGATAAGAATTTCTTTAACCATAACGCCTGTCCCATGGCCTCATAACATGCTATGAATTCTGCATACATCGTAGATGATGCAACTATCAACTGTTTGGTGCTTCTCCATGAAATAGCACCTCCTGCGAGAGTAAAGACATACCCTGTCGTGGACTTTCGGTCGTCTTTATCTCCCGCAAAATCTGCATCTGAATACCCTTTTATCTCTAGGGAATCAGATCTTCTGTATGTTAGCATGAGGCCTTTTATGCCTTGCACATAACGCAAAGCTTTCTTTACCATCTTCCAGTGCTCTATGCCTGGATTCTCTTGATATCTACCGAGTACCCCGGTGATAAATGCTAAGTCAGGGCGAGTGCACACTTGTGCATACTGTAAGCTTCCAACAGCCGAAGCATATGGTACTGACTTCATTTGATCGATCTCATATTGATTCTTTGGACATTGGGATTTCCCAAAACTGTCGCCCTTGACTATGGGAGCAGGTGTTAAATTACTCGCATGCATATTGTATTTCTTTAAAATCTTTTCACAATACGCTTTCTGCGACAGTCCTAACACTCCATTCTTTCTGTCTCGGTGAATTTCTATGCCTAAAACATAAGAGGCTTCACCAAGGTCTTTCGTGTCAAAGTTTGATGACAAGAACTTTTTTGTTTCTAGTAGTAGACTAACATCACTGCTAGCAAGCAGAATATCATCCACATATAGAATTAGGAAAATATATTACCCATTTTTGAACTTTGCATAAATGCAATTGTCCTCAACATTTTCTTTGAATCCAAATCTTTTAATGGTATCATTAAACTTTAAATACCACTGCCTAGAGGCTTGCTTTAACCCATAAATGGATTTCTTTAGACGGCATCCCATATGTTCCTTCCCCTCCATGAAAAAAACTTTGGGTTGTTTCATATAAACATTTTCTTCTAAATCTCCATTTAGAAATGCCGTCTTGACATCCATTTGATGTAACTCTAAATCAAAATGTGCAACTAGTGCCATGATGATTCTGAAGGAGTCCTTACATGAGACCGGAGAAAAAGTCTCATTGTAATCTACGCCTTCTCTTTGCGTAAAGCCTTTTGCCACGAGTCTAGCTTTGTACTTTTCTACATTCCCATTGGAGTCATACTTTGTTTTGTAGACCCACTTGCATCCTACTGTTTTGGCTCCTTTGGGAATTTCCTCTAAGTCCCAAACATTGTTGGAACTCATCGATTTCATTTCATCTTCCATTGCCTCCTCCCACTTGGCTGAGTGAGGGCTACTCATGGCTTCTTCATATGTGGTAGGATCGCCCTCCATATGAACTACATTGTAAACTTTGTAGATTTCTTTGGAAATGGCTGGTCTTCGTTCTCTTTTAGACCGTCTGAGTTCATCAGACTCTTGCTCATTTCTTGCCTTGGGTTCAGGCACATTTATAGTAGGTGGCTGTTCTGGCTCCCTTTCGTGCTCAACAGTGGGTTCAGGTGGCTCCTGATGGACAGGTTCCGAACTTTCGCCCATTGTTGTCACGTGTGGAGTCACAACAGGTGCCGACACCACAACCTCAGGGGTTGTAGATGGTGGTACAACAGATAGCGAGAAAAATGGCTCCTGAGTCATCGGATTAGGTGCATGCACCCTCTTCTCCTCAAGATCAAATTTCCTAGCTACCGTGCTCCCCCTCATCAGTTCGTCCTCCAAGAAGACTGCATGTCTCGTTTCTACAAACTTTGTGTATCTGTCGGGACAGTAGAAACGATAGCCTTTGGACTTATCTGGGTAGCCAATAAAATGGCAAGATACTGTTTTGGGGTCTAACTTTGCGATGTTTGGATTGAAAACTTTTGCCTCAGCTGGGCTCCCCCAGACCCTCAAGTGGTGCAGAGAGGGGACTCTGCCTGTCCACAATTCATACGGTGTTTTGGGCACCGACTTACTTGGTACTCTGTTGAGAATATGAATGGCGGTTTTAAGCGCCTCCATCCACAATCCCAATGGGAGGGTGGAATAGCTCATCATGCTGCGCACCATATCCATAAGGGTACGGTTGCGCCTTTCAGCTACTCCGTTTTGCTGAGGTTCGCCCGACATAGAATACTGGGCGACTATTCCATTTTCTTGCAGGAACCGTGCAAAGGGTCCTGGTACTTGACCATATGGAGTATGCCGACCGTAGTACTCCCCCCCCCACGATCGGACCGAACTATTTTGATTCTTTTATCGTGCTGATTTTCTACTTCAGCTTTGAAAATTTTAAATTTATCCAATGCTTCCGATCTTTCTTTAATTGGATAAATATAACCATACCGGGAGTGGTCATCCGTGAATGTTATGAATGAATCATAGCCATCCACACTTTTCACCGGAAACGGTCCACAAATATCCGTGTGGATTATTTCTAGTGTAGCTATGCTTCGGTTTGCACCCTTTTTAATTTGTTTGACATACTTTCCTTTAATGCAATTTATGCATTGTTCTATGTCGGAGAACTCTAACGGAGGAAGAATGTCATTTTTAACGAGGCTTTCTATTCTTCCCCTCGAAATATGGCCTAGTCTGCAGTGCCATAACTTCGATGAGTCAAGAGTTCGCTTTCTTTTCTTTTGTTCTTTGTTCGACAAGGGAACTTTTTCATTCACATCACACACAGAAAATACTTTCTCATGCAAAGATAATAAATATAGCTTGTCATGTAGGGTAGCAACACCCACACAAATATATTTAAACCATATGGCATACTTGCCACATCACACTCATAGTTATCTTTGTCCACATGGGATACACATATCAAATTTCCGTGTAATGAAGGCTTTTAGTCTTTTCTATGTCCCATTTTTCTGGGAACATGCTATAATTGACAACAGAGGTGTCAAACTATTGAGGCAGTGAGATCCATCACCAAGTGAACAAGGAGTGCAGCCTTTAGCTCCAAAACAGCATCCATGGGTTTAAGCTTAGCTGCCATGTTGCTCATCCGGAGTCTCTTGTGCCATGTGCACCTCCATTGTACCTTTCTGTCACCGGCTCTTTCAGCAGGTGGGGCATATGCCTTTTGAGAACCAGTGAACTAGCTCTTTATCTTTTCTATAAACTCCCATGCGGGAGCACACTTTGCAATTGAGCCCGCATTAGCGTTCTCAATTGTGTTCTTAAAAAATAATGAAACTTTTGTTGGTATTAAACATCTTTTGGTTCTCTAAGGTATATGCCATATCCAATAGATCATGGTCCTTTTCTTTTCATGCCATGCAACATCATCATCTTTTCTTCTTTAAAACACAATGATGTGAAACCATAACAACAATTGCATGCATTAATCCAACGTTGGTATAAATTAAAACATACAACTGTTTATGCAATTAAATCTATATCACCGTTGGGCAGATAATAGAGATAAATACATATATTATTGCAACAAAACATGATCATGTTATTAATAACGTTGGTCATAAAATAACAGAACCATAATTGTTTCAATAATCACTTTAACATACTTTTTGAAATTTAATTCACTTTAAAACTTTAATTAACACTTTTAACTATTTGCATAGATAAATGCACCTTTTAACATAAAATGAAAAATCATGATCATGCTATTAATAACGTTGGTTATATAATAACACAATCATAATCACATTTTAATATCACTTTATCACATTTTTTGAAAATTTAATTATCACTTTATTGCATTTAAGCAATTGCCTTTTACTATTTGCAGCGGAAACATTTATAATAACTTTCATAAACTTTAATCTTTACAGAAAAAATTCTGCTTTAATATCATTCTCTAGTCAAAATATACTTGAAATAAAATGACTAGAGAAAATTATGTTGAAAAAAAAGCTTAAAACTAAGCAAAACCAAATAAAACAGCTTCTGTAAAAAAACAGAAAACTGCTACCCTAGCGCGGCCCAGCGGCCCAGCGGCTACCTACCGCACACGCGTGAGCGCTAAGCGCCCCAGCAGCCCAGCCAAGGGCCTGCCTGCCTGCTGCCTAGCCCGCACGCCCGCTGGCTTATGCGCCGCCCATGAGCGGCAGAGACGCGCCCGCGGTCTCGCTCGCCGGCGGCCCACTTGGCCCGCCTGGCCCGCTACCGCCCGCGCCGCCCGCTCCACGCGATCTGGACCGCACATTAGCTAGGGTTTTGATCGGACGGTGGAGCGCGCATGTCGGACGAATAAAAAACGCCCCTCGCGCCCCCCAAGAAAACCCTAGCCCCCATTTTCCCCCACGTCCACCCCGTGTCCCCCTCTGCGGCGGCGCAACGTTTCCTCCGCGGCCACACCGCGTCTCCTCCGCGGCGGCGTTGTGGGGAGCCTGGCGAGGTGGCTGCGCCCCTCACTGGCGAGGCGGCTGCGCCCCTCCCTCCCCACTCCCCTCTCGCGGCTCGGCCCGAGGCGAGGCGGCGCCGCCCAGCGGGCCCCTCCCTCTCTCGAGTCCGCGCGGTGGCGGCGGCTTGCCCCACTCGTGGCGGGCAGCGGTGGCCAGCGCGTGGGGGAGCGAGTTCTCTGGCGGCGTTGGGGGGGTTGGAGGCGGCCGTCCGTCTGGCGACTACGCCGGCGACGGTCTCCTCCTTCTCCTCCATCGCCACCCTTTCTCTTCTTCCCCCTGTGGTAGTGCATGCGCGAGGTGAGGTGGCCGGCGCTCCGGCGAGCCCCTCCCTCTGTTGTCTTTGGCCAGAGCCTTGGCGCCTCACTGCCCCCCGCCTTTTTTTTTGTTTGAGTCTCTTCTGGGATGCATCTGTGGAGATTTCTTTGGGGTTTTCCTTGCATGCGGGATCTGGGGCTGTTTTTGGGGATATCTCTGTTTTGGGGCTTAGATCTAGAGTTTTCTTTGCCCCCGAAAGAGTATTTCTTCTTCTAGATGTCTCCCAAAAGGGATGCCCATCTAGATCGAGAGGAAAGGCGCGGCCATAGGGCAGGCGCTCTTTTGATCTAGGTCTTTTTCTCTTTTGCTTTTGATTTTTGTATCTACCGAAAAGATCTAGGAATAGATGGCTCTGATACCAATGTTGAAACTGCCTTAGGATCATCTAGGCTAGATCAATTCGGTAGTTGCTTTTGCCTATGCAAGATCTTGTCCAAGATCTAAGAGGAGAGGGAAGAGATCAGTGAGGAAGAGAAACATACCGAGCTAGTGGCCATGGTAGAGGGCGACGGCGTGAGCATGGGTGAGCGAGGCAGCGTCGGTGGTGCTTCCCGTGGCTAAGCGCAACACCCTAGATCGGAAGGGGTTGTGGTGGGGAGAGCGGCGGCGCGACGAACCTCGTAGTCAGTGCCCCCGGTCCCCACCTCCCTTTATATTGCGTTGCCACAGGGGCCCACCAACCTTGACTTGGTTGGGCGCCCCCGATCAGGGCGCGAATCGAGGGTCCGTATGAACCGTTGGGTTCATACGTGGAGTGGTCAACCTAACAGCTGTGTTACCTGCAGTTTCTTTGCGGGGGAGAGGTCGCCGTTGAAGTGGAGGTCGCCCCGGTGCTCCTCTGTTAACAGGGAGAAATAGCTTATGGAGGGCAACATAATGTCAAGTACCGAGCTCACATCGAAAATGCACATTATCACCCAATCTAAGCATAGCAACCTCTGAATCACAGGAAGACTTGTCAGCCACCGCCTCTCCCCTTCTCCCCCTTGAGTTCCCATCTCCCCCAATTCGATCCCCGCCGCTAGCGCGAGATCCCCATCCCCGCCGCCATGCTCTCCCAGCGCCGCGGCACCTCGCCTCGGTCTCCGGTCACCGCGCGCACCCCTATCCGCTTCTGCTCCAGTCTCGCTTGCCCGCATCCTCGCCTCACTCCCCTCCCATCTGCACCGCCCCGGGCATGCTTGCCATACGCGAGCGCCACCACCAGGACCTCCATGGCCCCAGCGCCGCTGACGGTCCCTTACCTTGACCTGGTCCGGTCCTCGCGCTCTTGGTGTTCCCCTCCAATGCGACCACGCCCTGTCGCTCCTCCTCTCTGTTTCCCATGTCCTCCTCGTGAGCTCCTCTCCGGTCATAACAGAAAACGAACCGGTCATACTTATGGATGGCAGTGGTGGGTAATAACACTAAATTTATAGGGGTAAAATCGTCTAGAAAAAACTGGTTTTTTTTTTTGCGTTGATAGAAAAAACTGGTTGACAGAAGCGTTTCGTTCTTTATTATTAGGTATAGATATAGATGTACTAATGTAGAGTACGAGACAACATGTCAGACCCAGGTCAGCTTAGCAATTACAAATAGAAGCCCATTCGGGAGACAATTTCGGGATTCCGCTCGCACACATGCATGATCTAATCGATTGTCGTTTCGTCTGGCTGCGCCTCGACGCGACGAATGCCGCCGGCCGCCACCGAGGTCCGAGGGAAGGGGAGCGCCAGGCCAGCCGGCTGCAGTGTCAGCATGAGCGACATCAGGAAAAAAAAAAGGTTTTTTCGATTACCGAACTGCTGATTTGATCATGTCTTAGTTAATTTTTAGCCTATCTCTCAACAGTCAACACTAGATTAGTATTTATCTATTTGGATTGTTCGCTTCTTACGTATACATGAAAAACAAGACCTAGAATTACAAATTTTCTCAAGAGGATTGATTTGAGCTCACAACCAGATGCACAACCAAAAGAACAGAATGATCTTAATTCAATTGATGTTGATTCTCAAATTGATAATGGTATTCTTATAACCACGGTGTATGATTTCTGCTATGAATGTGGTCAAGACGTGTCTTCACACTAAATTGGGAGATGACTTTTTTCAGATTATGTGATAGTCTATATCTTTACTATTAAAAGGAAGTTGGTGATCGTACTCAAACATCAAACATTGGACGTATCTAGACCATCGAATCACCCCAAGTAAACATCTAACGTAGTGTCGTTCAACCCAGCCCCCGCTTGACAAATAAAATCAGAACACAATCTCCACCTTCCTATTAAGGTCTGATCTCAAATAAAGTAGGACGCAATCACCGGACGGGAATTGCACTGAGGCCTTGAAATAATCCCATCATTGATCCGCTTCCCTTCCCCGCACCTTCTTTTTTCCCAAACCGAAAGGACAATTATGTATCAGGAACAGCGCAAGATTGAGGCGCCTGGCGACAGAGCGTCGAGAGCAGTTGGGGCAATGGGCAGCATCTGGCTGCTGCAGTAACGCGTCCCCGCCGTGGTCGTGGTGCTTGTCGAAGGCGGCAAATGAGCTGGTGGAGGTACCACGCCCGGCGCCTGGAACCTCGATGCACAATGGATCGATCGTAACCTACGTGCGTGGGTGCGGACGGTCTCTCCCTGGGCATGCACTGCACAAGGTAAGATCACATGTAGTTAGCATATGTATATACCGCACATCCAGATTATCGCATGTACCACACTGCGGCCGCCGGCCATCGCGTATGCGCAACATCTCTAATTTGTCGTAGCCACCTTTATGAGTAAGTGATAGGGCTGATGTTCATGTACATCATATAATCGATCAGCCTCATGTCAAGTATTACGGTGTACATGAGCACCGAGGCTATGCCAACTAGCGCCAGGGGCTTAGCGGCTCGCCGCCGACGGGTATCCATGAGAAGGTCAAGCAGGTACAAATCTCTGAAGTGGCATGACCGGAAGACATACGTGCAGCACCTAGCGGCGCACCGTGGGCCGTTCGTGGTGCGCTGGTACTGCGGCGCCCACTCATTCAAATTCATCTATACCTGGATTTCTTCATAGGAACCCGCACAACGCGTCAATCGCCCTGCAAGGCCTACCATATACATTGTCGAGGCTTACATGAAATTCACAATTCGCAACATGGCCAACTTACGCTAGAAATTACATGCGTGTAGATCGTAAATTGAATGCCAAGAGCATCTCCCCTCGGGGGCTCCAAAGCCTCCTAAAGGGCTATCGAGGACGCCAGCTGCCAAATTCAAGCCTAGCCCGCCCCTAAATTTTATTTGGCGCTGGCGCAGCCCATTTTGTTATCCGGCATCCCCAGGCCGAACCCAACCCACCGGAGGAGGGGGCTAGCGGTGGCGTAGGATGCCGGATTTATGGCGGGAAGGAGCGGAGAAGAAGGCGTGCGAAACGGCTGATCATCGCGGGCCACCTCTATCAGCGTCAGAGGCCGACGTCTTCGGTCCGTCTTCCTTCTCGCCTGCCGCGCCCGAGTAATGGCGTTGCAGCTCGTCGATCAGCCTTTTGCAGACGAGCAGCCGATGCATCCCGTCGGCCATGCCTCCCTCCTCGCCTTCCGCGCCCCCGCACATTCAAAGGCCGCCTCCCTTGCCTAGGTGTTAACAACCCTTCTCCCCCGCTCCTTCGACGCATTCCATCCCCACAGCCTCCTCTCCCGTCCTTCCCAACCACCCACCCGACGGTCATGGAGAAGTTCCCCAGAGATGGCATCGCCACGAACGGTTTGGGCGGCGCTCGCTGCGTGTTCACGAGGCACGGACGTTGTGGGAGGCGGGCTACCTAGCACCGCCAGACATGCGGTGCCCTCACCACTGGTTGCTCAGCGTCGACGGCCTACCGCCCCGCTGGTCCCCCGTGGCCATACTTGCTCGGTGGAGATCTAACGGCATTACTAGGACACCCTCACGCCGGAGGAGCAGAACGATCACGCCTGGGATACATACAACGTCAAGGCGTGGGACGAGTTCTACGCGGACCAGCAGCAGGCACGCCTCGAAGCCTACAACAGCGACAACCCCCCACCAGAGGACAACAACCTCGAAGGGCGGATTCGGTGGTGGAGTACCCCAGGCAGGACGCTCGCCTAGGTCCTGTACTACATCGTTGGCGGCAACAACCTGCCGTTGACGATGCCTCCGCCGCAGCTGTGATAGCGGTCACGCTACCCGGACCAGCGTTGGATAAGAATCTTAAGATATTTTTTGAATAGATAGAAATAGTAAATTTGAATTGCGGGGAGCTATATATCTCTTTAGATGGTTGATCTCGGTTATTTGAATTGATCCTGGCCTATCTCCATAGCGCTCACCCAGAATGATAAGATAAACAAGACTAAAAAAAATTCATCGGAATAGCAGAATACAAAATTAAGAAATAAAAAAAATTGTACTTATTATTTTGAGGTACATAAATCTTAAAGGGCGCCTTCGGCCTTACTTAATTAATGACGCATCGAATTAAACCACATGGTGCGGGCCCCCGTCAATTCCTTTGAGTTTCATTCTTGCGAAGCCGCGTCGACATGCCACTCGCTCTTCCTTGACATCTTCCTCGTCGAGGTCTTCATCGCTGTCAGCGTGTTACTCCCCGTACTCCACGACATTGTCACTCTTCTCCGCGCTCCTTGCCTCAGTGAAGGATGAGTATGAGGAGACCCCATCATCACAGCAGTCGCGCAGGCGCTCCGGCGGCATCGCCATCAGGGGCCGATGTGCGCCATCCCCTCCTCGCCTGTGCCTCGCCAGGCCCCAACGCCTGGTGAAGAAGGAGTGGCCGCCACCGCTGGAGTACAAGGAGGCCGCCCTCCAGGTGAAGATCGAGGAGGACCAGGAGGAGTTTCTGGGCCAGCGCGTTACCGAGCGCGTCTTCTTCGAGGTCGTTCCGCCAGCGACAGACGCATTCTCCGAGGCTTGCTCCACGGCGAAGTACCGGTTCGAGTAGGCCGAGCACGCGCGTTGCCTCGGCCTGTTCATCGACCTAGAGGGCGACAGCGACGTGGCCAATTGCTCGGGCTGGAGTGGCGGTGGTGGTGATCCGGGCCAGGGCTGCAGCAGCATGCCGCTGCCAAAGCAGGAGCCCAGCGACGACGACTGCGATGACGACTATGCAGTGGCGATGTATCGTAGCCTTGGACTGGGCTGGCGTGGCCGGGGCCGCCACCAGATTAGGTTTTTCTCAAGTTCTGTTCAAACATGCTATGAAATCGATAGTATTTTCGTATTTGCATGAATTTTTAAATGTTTGAATTTTTTTGTATGGGGGGACGGCTGGGAGCCAGCGCCCCCATATGATCCAAAATCGGGCCGCGCCGGATGCCGTATGGGGGGCGAGGGAAGATGCTCTAAGGCTGGACATCATTGGAGTGGAGGCGCCACGATCAATGCGGTGATCAAGTTGATTACAAGAAAAAAGATTATTTCCGTTAACTCGGGTCTCCCTAGAAAAATCGCGACGCGATCCCCTTGCTCCTCTTTATCTCCGGAATATGCCATCGATTGGGTAACAAAAAGGCATGCTTAACTGTGGTTGTTGAGATATAAAATCTTGCTAAACATAATGTGTCAGCTCAAAGTACGTTGACCTTTTACGATTGGGTTAATACACATCAATAATATGTATTTTCCTTAGGAGTGCATTGGCATTCAGCTCGGCCATAGGGTCTACTTTGTCCATGGTACGGTCGGGAGGAGAAACGGAGAGGGCTTGGTGGAGCTCGGACATGGGAGATATATGTAGGAATGGTGGAGAAGATAGGCCTGGGTTCTGCTTTTCTTCACTTCCGTTGCTTGCTTCGTCTTTTGCTACTTTGCCTGCTTTGCTTTGCTTTGTCCTTGTTGCCAATTCTGCTGATTGCTACTATTAATACTTAATACAGTATTAAGAACAAAAGATCATTACTCCATCTGTTCCATAATATAAGCCTTTTTAACAAACTATTTTATCTTGCTAAAAAGTCTTACATCGTGAAACGGAGGGAGTATCTTTTATCTTATTGATTTGAGGCTCAATCCTTGGTTGGATTTTCCCCTTCAAACAGATCCATGATCTGTGTTGTGACATGTGATTCCTACAAACTTAAATAGGCTTAGTGGACAAGCTCTGTATTTTTTAACATTATTTCATATGAGTTCACCGAGGGAATACGAGGGTTTAAGAAGATACACATAGTGGTGGTCAAAATTTTGCATCCCTATACCTTTGGATTATGTAGATAATGGGGTAAAAAATCTACTTGCCCCTAGGTTATACGTTTTTATGTGATAATAGATTGAGTAATGAAGGATATTCCTTTAGCTTATTGGTGTTATGTTCACCTCTCTTTGTGTATATAAATATTATTTTCGCAACAAGCTGGGTTCAAGTATGCTTATATTTCTATGGCGAAGCTGACGGTGCACCAAAAATTCTATGAAGATTTTCTCAGGTGCCAATCCTCTTTTATTCATTACATGTATTCACCAAAATCTTTGTATCAAGATATTTTTCAAATTCCGGAGCGTATCTAGCTTCTATGTATGTAACACGTGTGGCAGCTGCGGTATTCCTCGAAAAATCTAGCTCAAACTATAGAGATCATCCATAAAGATAGTGTTACATATAGAGGCTTACTCAAATTGTTCCAAACCTGCAATTATTTAATATCATTTTTGGGGCATTCTATCTACCTGCAACTCTCTAGGACTATATATTTTAGTTTTGATGCTATGCATATTTTTTCTTCTTGGCCCTTCATTTCTAACCCATCCACAATTCATTTGTTCTAGGAATCTTTGTTCTATCATGTAGTGAGAAAAGTACACCGTGTAGGTTTGCTACAATTGTCGTTGCGGTGGCACAATGCGAGAGTATGGGTTATTTTCTTCTGGTTTCATATGCACGTTTGGTAGGGACGGGTTATTTTCTTAATAGGAAGAATTTAAACTATGGGCGCGGGTGTTAGAATATCATGTCCGCCAAAGGCTCGGGTGAAGCCAATGGTATATTTTGACGCACAAAAGCAACATTCACCTTTGCATGACGCAAGGCACCTAGAGTCTATGGACACGTAAGGTCAAACAATGTGTAGAAGGAGAGACAATGCAGGATATATAACCAGTCACATGTATGTCCATGAACAGTAAGACTCCTAAATTTAACCTAATATTATTGAGTTATTTGTAATTATGTTATTTCTAAGATTGTTATTCCGTAGCAACGCACGGGCACTCAACTAGTAGGAAAATAACAGAAAAGTTTAGTGTTGAAAAATTTATTGAGGCCTTTGATCTCCGTTCTCGTAAAGCCGAGTTGTAACTTTATTCAAATGGTAGAAAACACACATATTTTGACTACCTAGACTTTATAATATTTAATATGTTGTGCGATAATTTTTTGTCTGATTTTGAAGCTTGTACTCTTAGCCCCCTATCTTCATTTTCTGGCTCCGTCCCTGAGCCCAACACATCAGGTATTTCTCCGATTGTCTGATTCGTAGTGGCATAGTTTCAATTTCCACGTGAGCTAGATAGACCGTCACAATAAACCCTATATATTAATAAAGACAGAGATTTACATGTTTACAACTGTCCACAAAAAGTCCTAAGACGCCAGGGAGCCCTCAATGTTTAGATTCTCAAAGAAGCAAAAAGAAAGTTACAACTTTATCTCGAAGCTCATGCTTTAACCTAGAGCCCAACAGATCTAAATTCACAATAAGTTGTTGCAGCCGTGTTTGGATGGTGGGGACGACTCCATCAAAATGATAGAGGACGTATCCATTGTGTTGCTGCCAGGGAGACCATCTCACTGATCGTCAAATTGGTGTCCCACTGCGTATTTAAAACATCCCAGGACCCTTCCTTGAATTGGCACTCAAAGAACAGGGGTTCTCTGGTTTCCCAAACAGAGTTACAGAATACACACTTTTTTTTATCAGCAATAGGACATTCTCTACGAACCAGCATGTCACGAGTGTTCAGTTTCTTATATATGAATAAATATAGAGGCAGCATAATTTACTAACTTTCTTTTTTGGAATCCAACTTATTGTAAACAATATATGGCTTCCTGAATTCCTTATAATCCAGTTTACAGATGGTGTTATATGTTTTGTACGGTCATGACGCCATCTTTTTACAACTGCTGAATTTTGTTTTCAAACAAGTGCGGCCAAACTCTTACTTGTCACTCTTTTGGAAGAAATTAGCTCTATAAGATCATCATAAAAAAAACAGAGATATGAGTTTGCATCAAAATAAAACAAAACCAGCCAAATGCTCACATGGTAGAGTGTTCCAAACTAACAAGCCATTTTGACTAAAAAGCCAAATACTGCAAAAAAAAAGCACTTCTAATATAGTGACCACACTTCATTTTTTGCAAGGGAACTTTTGAGTCTGTACGAATAGAAAAACTATACTAAGCTGGACACATGCTTCCAGTTGCTGAAACCTGAATTCTTACTGTATAAGTTACTGATAAAAATATCAGTTGTCTTCTGTATAAACTAAAATTTCAGCTTTGATCGATGTTCTAGGAAACACAGTGGAGGGCTGCGTACCAAGCAGCCACATAGATTAAGTTGGAGAACAAATGAAGAAAGGTTCCATCTTTGCATTCGAGATGTTCATCATCCTTGAAACACACGGAGGTAAAAAAAAAACAGGGTTTTTTGACGGCTAGTTGTCTGACGTGTTTTAGTTCAGCGGTAAATGTAATAGTACTTAATATTACATTCGCAGAACGACGGTATGAATAGCACGTAGCTAATGGATTAAGTACCTATGTACAAATATGCCAAGTGGATGTGATCAAGATACTATAATATTATAATTACCTCTGTATGATTACAACAAATGCCACTCAGCGAGTTGATTTGATATATCATCTGGATGGGAATTCCTTTTTCACACTGAAATACTGGCAGATTACATCTGTACCCATAAATGCAGAACAATACCAATTTCTATAGTATCAAAAGTATCTTCGTTCTTATTCCTAGTATTACGAATTGTTACTTCCTCCGTCTAAAATAAGTGACTTGAGTTTATCTAGATTCGTATGTATCTATATACTAAAATATGTCTAGATACATTCAAATCTAGACAAACTTACGTCACTTATTTTGAGACGGAGGGAGTATATTTTAGTAAGAGATTTAAGCTCCCTAGAATTGAGAAGGTGTGCTTGCTCCTAGGTTTTGGACCCACCTGTCAACGTGTCGGTCATTTCGGTGCGAGCCTTTGCTTTTTTTTTACATGGGCTTTGCTCTTTCTGTTGTTATAGCGTCTGTGTTGGTCAGTTCCATAAAGCGTTGGTCTGTAGCAGATATTTGACGATTTTGTGCAAGAACGTCGCTCCAACCGCCTCGGCAAAAATATCTGGTCGGCACAACAGGAGCTTCTCGCTCGGCACTTCTGCGGTGACTGCCGACGGAGAGACGAATCGCCATCGACTAGGGATGCGCGTCGCCGCCTCGCTCCCTCGCGCACTAGGGATGCGCGTCACCGCCTCGATTCCACGAGCGCCAGGGATCCGCGTCGTCCCCTCGATTCAAAGCTCTGCGGTGAAGTCCAATTTCTCCTCAATTTTGTTTCTGCTTCTGCCTTGTAAATCCGCGGTGAGTAGAGAGGGGGACGGGCAGAGGGAAGGGGAGGAAAAGAGGTGGTGTGGTGGAGTGGATGGCCGCTGATCTGGTGAGGTGGGATGCTCCTGTGTGTGTGCCCCTTTCCGGCAGAACGGCGGCGAAGATTCATGTCTATGATGCCGAGTTGGAGCAGGTCGCCCACCGCTGCTGCTAAGAGCTGGATGGAGGGGAAGGGGAGGTGAGAGATGGAGAGGTGACTGGCTGCTTCTGATTGTATAGGGTGGAGCGGGGAGGAGGAGATGATGTTGGGGGCGGCTAATGAGAGTTGGAGAAAGGAGGAGATATCTTGAGATTGAGAGAGAGCAACGAGAGATTGAGAGAGATTGATTCATAGCTGTGTGTATGTGTGTGCTTTGCTGCTGGTAATTGTTGCTTGCTATTGGTTGCTACCGCGTGCTCTGCTACTGCTCTGATTCCTTGCTTTGTTCTAGCAGTACCGATGTGCTCTGTTGCAGATTGCTATTTGCTGTCATTGTAAGAGATTGTGTTGATATTGTTACTTCCATGTCATAGTCAAAGGGATGACATTGACTAGAGTTCTTCATCCTCTAGGGAATCACTTCCATTTTGTTGCTCGTGTGTTGTTTCATGTTTGTGTGTCTCCTCATTTTTAACGGCGTTCCTGGTTCGCTTTGTTCCCGTCGTGTGTGTTCAGATGTGCTGGTTTCTTGGCAGTTCATATGGACATGGGGCCGTGTTTTCTGGGGCAACACGGTCCGAAGCGTGCTGGTATTGTATTGTATGTTCGATGGAGCTTCAGTTTGTTTTCTGAATCGGTTGTTTGGGTCTTTATGACTATGTTTCTTGGGTCGTTCTTTCTTCATATGTTGTGGTAGTAGATACATCAACTGATGTTTTCCAGTAGTAGGAGCGCCCAGGAGATAGCTGCGTTAATGGTTTTGTTTTCTGTTTTTTAGGTTCGTGGTCATTGATTTGTTATGATTAGTTGTCATTTTATGATAGGGAGAAGCCTACTTTCCACAACAATATGTAATTCAGATATTAGGTGTATGCATTAAATGATCAGGGAACCTAATCGGCACATTCCTAGACAGTGGTTGTCGCTATATCTCATGAACAATTGTGCTCTATACCACAATTGCCATTGTATCACATCAGCAGTTGTTCTGAATTGTCTTTGCAACTTCATTGAGTTATTACTTATGGTTTACTTAACTATAAGAAATATAAAATATTTTGGGCCTTCCACCCACTTAGTCTTGCTATCTGCCAACAGCTGGTAAAATGATGATATCACTTGGAACACCATCAAAATCATGGTTTCAACTTTACTACCTTACTTGAAATGCTTACCAGTCACCATCCATGCGCTGACTAGCTAAATCATGATAGTTGTAGTTCACAACAGGTATGATGTGACATTTATGCTCTTCACATGAATGTCATCTATGTGTGCCTGAGTGTTATTATGTTAGTATTTCATTGGCAAGGTGGAGCTGCCACAATTTTTTTCTCTTTGACGTATGTGAAGGAGTACAACTGGGTAACCCACTGTCCATAAGTTGTTTACTATCTTGAAGAAAAAGTGGAAATATTTTGTTAGATATCAAGGTTGGTATTGCTAGAAAATTAGTGGTGGTCACTGAGGGCCTGTTTGGCAACAGAGTTTTTTCTCTGTATTCCAAAGAGACCGTAGTTTTTTTAAATACTACAGTTTTGCAATAATTTTAGTTGTTGGATACAATGAAATACCATAGTCTTGAAACCGTAGTATTCCAAAAGCTGAGCTATTGTCACACTACAATAGAAAGAGGTTTGTACCTCTTTTTGCAAAAGCGGTGGTTTTGTGAAAACTGAAGTATCCCATGCCCATGCGTTGGAATACCATGTTTTTAAAATACTTTGGTTTTACAAAAGCCAAGCTGCCAAACAGAGCCTGAGATTTCAGATAAATAAGTTCACATAGCACATTGTTCTACATAATATTGATGATCTTGCGAATCAGTGTATATTATACTCATATTTCTATTTGCGCACCATGAGTGTTGTAAAGTGTCCATGTTGATCCTCCCAGACTTGATAGTGAGAATGTTATTTCCCATGAAGTGGAATGACCGAATACTGAAAGGACAGTGTGCACATGGAGTTTTTTCACCTACAACTAGCTATGTTCCAAGCAATTCATGTACTTCAGTTTGGAAATTAGCCATCACCCTGGATGAACTTTGCTTCTGACTCATATAATTTTGTATATATTTTGTTATGTACATCCTGCATAGATATCTAGCATAGCAGAGACCCTTAGAACCATTACAATAGCAATGTTCATTCCATGCTTTCGTTTTTTATGAAAACTAATTATTCAAACAATTTTCTATTGTTGTACCCTCCTAGGGAAAAGCTTTGGTTACAAGGATACTTATATATATACCTGTAATCTGTGATAGATGTTGCATGTAAGTTGCCACTGTAGTAGTCAGTGCAATAGAAGGCCATAATTTATATTTTTATCAATAATGGTAATATTCACTCATGATTTATTGATTCTATTTTCAGATCATGAACCACTTTTGTTGAATGAAGGAACTCCATTTTCTCCTGAGGACCAAATCATACATAACAGATCCATTTACTTGCTGGGAATAAATTAACAAGGGGAGCAGCTTACACACAGTATGAAGTATGTGTGGTAGGAATTAGTGGTCACACTCTTAGCTCACCAGGTTAGATTTTATCACAAAAGATTGGTTATAGTTCTAGAGCAGTTAACAAAGAAGATTGCAGGTCACCTATACTCTTAGCTTATCATCATATATATACTGATGTTGGCACCTGGTATAGTATGTCATGTATTACAGCGCTGCAACTTCAGACTACACTTTCTGCTTCTTTTAGATCTGCCTATTGAGTGCGTTTCTTGAAACTGGATTGCACATTCAAAGACTATGTTCAGTATAGATATTATTTCTTCGCATTTTTTTGGAACTTACATATTCAAAGTTGTTGTTCAGTACACATATTTTTCAAAGATATCAAAAGTGCAAAGTTATAAATGTACCATTTGTTTAAATGTAGTTTTATACATGTGTAACTGAACTAACTGAGCTAAGGCAGTGACTTCTCATATGCATGTATATTGTGACACCCATGAGTGAATTCATCACATCTATCACATCTTTGATGTATTCTCTTCTCTACAAAGAGGTAATAAATGCTCTCATTTCTCAAACTGGTGAAGGCTCTTGATGAAGGTGCTCTATTTCGTGTGTTTCAGTCACATGGGGTTCCTGCACGGTGACTGAGGTTGGTTGGAGTAGAGAAGATCCGTTTGTGCCTAGAACTAATTCTTACTGTAGTTGTTTGTGAGTTGAGTTCATGAGACAAATGTGGAGGTCATCGTCGAGGACGTTCATGAGACAAATGTGGAGGTCATCGTCGAGGACACTATTTTTTCCAACAGTAGGAGCGTTTTTTCCAACAGTAGGAGCGCAGGAGATAGTTAAGGATTTTTTTTCATTCAGGCATACCGTACGCTGGCCTCCACTGTGCTATGTACAAACCAAATCCACAATGAATCGAAAGCAAAAAAGCAAACAAATACCCCTGCCATAGAATTTAAACGCCATTAAACAGAGGATGGCGCGGCAAAGCGCGCTGGGTCCATCTAGTTCTATACATCGGTACAAAGAACAAGCCACAACGGTACAAAGAACAAGCCACAACGTCAAGTGCATCATCTACGGTAATATGTATGTGTGAAAGCGGTCACACAAGACTCGTAGAGCAGAATGGGCACGTAGGCCGACTGTGGGCGACCCAGCGCCTGGCGCACTAGTCGTGGAAGTAGTGTCCGCACTGCATCTTCGCCACAACCTCATCGTCCTCGTACTCCTCTAGGCAAACCGTGCTCCTCTGCATCGTCGCCTGGAGTCTGCTCGCCCCGTAAATCTGCCAGTGGTATATTCTTGATCATCTTCACGGCGCTGCGGCAAGCGACCGTTTGCCATCTCCGGGTGGCCCATTCGAGGTACGCCTTGTATAGGAAGAAAGCTACGACGACCAGGACCACTCCTCCGACGCAGAGGACGATCTCGAGCGTGGTCAGCTCACTGCTGCCGGGACTAAAGCGCCGTCCCATCTAAATGTTAATAGAGATAGATAGATAGAGAAGTTAAAAAGTTGTATATTTTAATATGTAATTGTTTGAAATGTCCTAGAGGAAAAGTCAGTTGTGGAGGCTTTTCGCAAATATACACGGTGGCCCTTGTGGGCTCTACCGTCGATGTGGCAGTGATTAATGTGACACATAGATCACATGTCAAAGTGGGCATAGCAGAATAAGACCTCAGATGAATCATTTACGAAATATTTATGGGCTAGATGTGCAATTTTAGAGAATATGGATCAAAGTGAAGGTGCAAGAAAAAGAATTAGGACCGTTCGTACAGTTTACTCTAACAAAAACTGCCCACCTAGAGATGACTACTAGTAGTTGTTACAAACAGTAACATTGGGACAGATGTTAGGACAGAACAACAATCCTAATGGCAAGTTAAATATAAGCGTTGGGACAGATCTTAGGACAGAACATCACAATCCTAAGAGTCCACCGAGGTTCCTAATGTGATTGCCATCTGTGATGATTAATTCCTAATGTGATCCACACAAGTCTCGAAAATAACGAGGCACGGCCTTAGTGCATGTCGGGGGGCCACCGCCCCCCCCCCCCCCCCCCTCCCAAAGATTTGCACATGCATGCAGATTTTTTTTATGGAGAGAGCTTAAATTAGCTAATTTTGTGTGTAGGTTCACTTCAAACCTACATGAACCTACACGAGTCTAGATATACTCGTTTCACCAAGATAAACATTTTATATTTTGAGACTGAGAGAGTAGATACGAGTGAATTGTGCAGTCACTCTCGCATATGGAAAGCAAAAATACCTTGTTAATTACAAGCCTGCAAAGACACGGAAAAAACGTCATCTAAAAATGAAGCTGGCTCTTTAAGGAAGATGCGCACCAGACAATCGACGGCGACGTCCTTATGTAAGAAAAAGCAATTGGAATTTTTTTTCTCAATTTCAAAGCATCTAAAAAATTATAACTAGTTACTCCCTCCGTTCACTAATATAAGATCTTTTAGATATTTTAAAGTAGACTAGATATACTCTAAAATGAATGAACTAAAACACATCTACATACATGTGTTTTAGAAAAATGCTAAAATGTCTTACATCAGTGAACGGTGGGAGCATATGATTTTGGACCATGCTACTGCATTCTTTTAAGAATTTTTTATTTCCTTGCTTGCAAACCTCTCGTAGCTAGATCAACTACTGCGAAAAACGCTTGCGTCAATCAACGGGATGGCTTGGGAAATACCCTAGCCATCGCCAGCCTCGTCGTTCTTCTCCATCACTGATACCTTTAATCCAGATTAGGATGTAATATAACCCGCTTCTTGCATAGAAGATCTAGATTTATCGAACCTTGTGAAGAAATTTCTTGGTGTAAGATTATGTCGAACAAGACTTAAGAACTCGTAGTATCTTTGTTTACCGGACCTTTCACGTTTAGTATTTGTTTTCAAATCGATGGATGGATATAGGCTAGAGCCGAGGATGCGAGGGGTTACACTATTATTAAGTAAAAAAAACCTTATGATCTATGACTTTATCGTGATTCCCAAATGGATCTCAAATCAACTTTTGTACACCCCGTTTTGTCACTAGATTTCATGCGTGGAAATAGATTACCATTCATCCCATCTCATTACATTTATTAATCCTAGTGGTCTTGGGTACCTAATAAGTCCTAACATTGAGGTAAGAGACAATGATACAAAAGACAAATCTAATATTCAATCACAACACAATATTTCCATGTCAGAAGATGCACATCTCATGTCTAGCCTATATCCTAGCCCGCAGCCCGTGAGGACTACTCACTCATGATAAGATGAACAATCATAAACATCGTATAGAAATTCGTAAAAGAAATACCAAATAGGTTTACAATATCGAGATCAATATTAAAAGTAGATGACTATGGCTATGGAGAGGTAATGGAGAGGGGTGGATGGCTATGGTGATAATTATGGTGACGGCTCAGCGGTGGATCTCCTCTCCTCACTGTGTTTTCTGTGCCAAAGAGAACTTCGGTGTCATGACAACGCTCTTCCACCGCAGGCAGACCCGCCGCATCGACCAGAAGCCATCGTACGTGTTGGATCGTGTGCTAGACAGTCGGGCCGTGACGTCGTCAGGCAATCCAAGGATTTTGCGTGGATAGGAAAAGTAATCAGAAATGGTATTTTGAATTCAAATAATCAAAGAAAATTAGAAATCATTTATGTGATATTGAACTAAGATACTGTATTTTTTAAACATTTTTATATTCCTGGCTTGCACGAAAAGTGGGTGGTAATAAAGTTGACAAAGAAAAACGGTGGTAATAATATAGGATATTAATCTACTCCTGCGAATGGGTTGCTTTTGCAAATACTCCCGTGTGGATGTTGACAAAGAAGTAGTTACTTTTAGTTTGACAGCAACACTTTTTTTAGATGTATACTAGCACACTTGCCCGTGCGTTGCTACAGGCGAGAAAAACGTTTTTACCAATGTGTTAATGCAAACAATTCCATATAGTCAGTGGAATAACCACAGAAAATAATAAGAGCCAACTATGGGTTGCTTACCTACTATCTCCTTGATATCTCCTTGTCTCCTTCCAAATGAAATGAGATCACATAATCACAGATGCTTTCCTCGTCAGCAGCTGGTTTTGCTCAATGTAAGGACAGAATCTCGTGTATTTTAATGTCGCGCAGATAAGATCCCTCAAGAGAATTCCAGCCACAGAGGGTCTGCTTAGACGACTGGGATTTTACTAAAATAGCGACAAGATGTGTGTTACAGCAGCAGCACTATACATGCACCAGTGACCCACACTCTGTTCTTATCGCTAATGAAGTAGATGACATCGGCTCTAGATCTTCTATGTACCCAATTATAAACCCAAATCTGCAACTGTAGCTGTGAATCCATGTACGCACATGGGTAGAAGAGGCATAGGAAATCGAGAGTAAAAATGTATAACAGACATAGGCATTTGAGAGTGAATCTGCAACCATGAAATCTTGGATCTGACCACAAAGTACCCATCGGCATCCATGAATATAAAATTGGATCAAGAACATATCCTGTGTAACCAAAAATTGGAACTAACAACCAATCCCATCTGTGAACCTACGCTGACACTAATCCCCATCTGTGAACCTACGCTGACACCAATCCCCATTAGCGAAAATCATAAAGAAAGAAATCCATGAAAAATATTCATCCAGGCCGTTGCGTCAATTCCCACCGTCGGCTGCAAGCCATCGCCTCTCTTCCTGGGGCCAATCGAGAATCCTCTTGGCCAGCAAGATCCAAATCGGTGATCTGACCGGCATCGAGGATTAGAACAAAACAACTTCTCCATGTCTCTCAATTTCTCTCGTACTGTCTCAGTAAATCAGCTGCAGACATCAATATCAGTAGCTAGCAAATCAGTTGTTGTGGCATTTTAACTGGCTCGGCCATTGAGTCCTGGCCTGTACTTGTACTGAATTTCAAAGTGAAAAATAGATCAGACAAAGAGAGTAGAACCATCAATGCAAGCGAGCGATGGAGAGAGAGAAATCCACCACCGCCATTCACACACGTCCTGCGCTCGCCTCTCAGTCTTATGGCCGGCCCTATTGCACGGCCGCTGTTGGTGAGGAGACAGAGGAGTCCTGAGAGAACGGAAGAGATGAGGGGAAACATCTCGACGCCCGTGGCCAGCCCTTGTCCATGCCCGCCCTTGTACCGCCCGTGGTCCCCTTCGTTCGTCGGTATCCCGCCATCGCCGCCCATGCCCAGGCCATATTAGGACGGGGGATGGGGAGAGGGAGGTGCGGTCACGATGCAGGGGACGGGGACAGCGCCAGCCGCCTACATCGCCTCTCCCCGCACGCCAAGGCCGCCCTGCTCGTCCTAGCTGCCTCGGCGCCGCCGCCTCCCGCTCCTGCTCGACCGCGACGGGAAGGCCCTCTGTTCCTCGGCGCCGCCGCCTCCCGCTCCTGCTGGACCACGAGGGAAGGCCCTCTGTTCGAAGCAATCAAGGTCGCGCCGCCGCCTCCTGCTCCTGCAAGACCGCGACGGGAAGGCAGGCGGAGCAGCGCGATGTGGGAGGTGGGCTGGATTTTTTTTCCAGACCAGGATTCAACTTGGCGGTGGCAGTGACGGGTAAATACCTAGAAGAAGCAGGGGCAAAGTCGTCCAAAAAAATTCGGACGGATTTCTGTGCAAACGAACCTACCTCAACGTAAATTATAGTAAAGAAGATAAGATATATAGTCTAGACAAATATATACATTCTATTTACATGAATTGCGTGTGAGACCTCTGAGCGTGCAGGCGCCACAGGAACCTATCCATCTGACCTTGCTATAACTCGACGAACATACTCAAAACTCAAAAGGGTCAACATCTTAAATGCGATTCTGGTACACCTATCTGCTAACCTCATGGAACATACTCAAAATCTTCACTGCGCTTCTTGTACTTGCTTCACACGTCCTCACACACTCCCCTTCAAGCTTCTTATCTTGAACAATTGTTCTTTCTTGGAATGTTTTTTTATTTTGACGAAAGACATTGCTTTCATTGCGATTAGAGAATGTCAAATACAGAGCTGGGAGGAGGTCTCCCGAGACACAAAACGAGCCAAGAAGGCAAAGCAAAGAAGTGTAAGAGAAATAGAAAAGAAAAGGAAAAGAAAGAAGAAAGACCCGGTCTTTGCCCAAAGTCAGGCTGCCTTGAAGAACGAGGCCTACTCCGGTGCTCCTCCCTCCCCCAAACTTAAAAGGGCAATTAAGTCTTTTGCCATTAATTAATCTCTAAATTTCTATTAAATATATTAACCGTTCAGATCTAAACTCAAACCCGTGTATACCCACGTATTGCTATACGGGGTCGATCTAAGTGCCCGCTTTTCTCGACATAAGTGCCTAATAGACACAGGTGAGGATGAGGACATAGCCGCCACGAGATGCGGAGGTGGAGGCAGAGGCAGCAGCACTATTTCCTCTTCACTTGCCCCCCACTTCCACCTTGCACCGAACTTACCGTCCGTCGCTAGCTCAATTATAAACCAGTGCCCACATAATGAGAGGATCGAATTCGCGTCGATTGATGTCTCTAGAGACAATGATGTCCGATACTTATAGTAGGCGACTACTGCTCACCGTAGGCAGTGCCGAGAGCGTGCCATCATTCTTCGCCGAAGAGGACGGGGCCACCAAGAATCCTGAGCAACAAGGACGGGTGTACCACACCATACAGATTTCATACGTATATGTGTATGTACGAGTTTATAAGCTATATATAGGAATTAATTATTCGTTAATGATGATTTAATAATTTGTTAAAGACTATCATGCCCTTAGTTATGAAAGGGTACAGAGCGATCTCAGCTGTTATTGTGTTTTAAATTTAGACAGGGAGGAGCACCGAGGCAGAAGTGCCGGCTCAAGCGGTCTTTCAACTAAGGCGAGCACCCGTCCCCGTCCTGCATCAACCAAAGCTCTAGCCTCCGTCAACAGTGTCTGAAATAGCTCTGTTGTTGTGGTGGATACGTGCATGAATATCCTCTCGTTGCGCTCTTTCCAGAGGCACCACCAGACGAGGGGGCGATGCTACGCCACAGTTTCAACTTGGATTTGCTGAGCAGCTCGGATGAGGAGAGCATCCAGTCCGATAAGTTCATGTCGCTAGCTGGATCAGTGCCGGCGGCAGCCCAACCTGGCTGATGACAAGCGACCAAAGCTGTTAGGCATAAGAGCATGTCGTGAGTAGATGGGCCGCGGTTTCAGGTTGCAAATGGCGGAATGGGCATAGAGGGTCATAAGGGCAGCAGCGCTTCGCCAGTACATCTACAGTTAGACATTTGCCCTGCACCACAAGCCAAGCGTAGAACCTGCAATTGGGAGGGGCGTCGGATCCCCACACGAATGCCGGGAAGGCAGGCTGGATAGAGCCGACGAACTGGATCGTATAAGACGAACTCGCCGTGTAGGATCCGTCTGTAGTCCACTTCCAAGTAAGATGATCATGGATTTCAGGAGAAAGCCGCACATCCTGCAGTAGGGCCCACATGCTGGTGAAGACTTCTGGATTGCCACCGCCGATAGTTCCTTTTTGAAGTGCTGAATCCACTTGTCATTATCAAGTGCTTGTTTGATGGTAATCCGGCACAAAGTGCACTGTTTGAAGAGCTCTAGGAAACAAGTGCTAAGCTTCCCTTCTAGGCACCACGGATCAGTCCAGAATTGTGTGGCCTTCCCGTTGCCAACCGTGATTATAACTGATGCCTCGAAGAGGGCACAGACCTGTCCATCGATGGGCAGGGGCAGTCCGACCCAGGGCTTGTTGTTGTCCATCCAGCTCTGCCACAACCAGTGGCAACGAAGAGAAATGCTCCTGGCAACCAAGTCAGGGATTTCTAAACCTCCATAAGCCTTGGGCATGCAACATCGGAGCAAGTCGGCCGGCAATGGAAGATATCATGTTCCAGCTTGCGAACTTGTTGAGGATCTTGTCGATCACTGGTAGACGACCGTCAAGAAGGAGCAAACGACCGAGGGGTAGGCAGAGCGGAGTAGGAAGCGTGCGCTGAGTGCGTCGGCGAAGGAAAGGAAGGAGGAAGCACTAGCCAGTGGGTGAAAACCACGAAGAAAACAAGCACCAGCAATCTATGTATACTTATATTTTATTATTTCTATCTTCTACTAGTACTAGACTACTGGGCGTCCAACAAATACTAAAAAAATAAGGAGTATCGAAAACATGGTCATACATTTTTATAAAAACTAATAAAATTCGGAACAAATAAAAAGTTCCAAACAAAAGAGTTAACACACAGGAAACAACACCACAACCAATTATTTATGCGAAGCAATGGGTCGACTTGAATCAACGCATGGTTTTATGGAAAATTTGACAGTTGCCGATAAAAAGTATCAACAAATTCATTTTAGCGTCCGATGAAGCAACCATATCAACATGTGGAACATAAATCAATGGTACAAACTTCATTGGCTCGTGACGAATGCAAATGAAACGAAAATGTGGCGTTCGAGGAATAAATCTCGTCTACACATGGAACAAAAATATAGCGGTGCGAGGAAGAAATCTTGTCTACGCTACATAGGGAAAAAAATATAGCGTGCGAGAAAGAAATCTATCCTACACATGGAAAGAAAGTGTAGAAACCGAGGAACAAACCTACACGGGGAACAAAATGTAGCGTCGGACGAACAAATCTCGTCTACACAGGGAGCAAAATATAGTTTCCGAGGAACAAGTCCTGTCTACACATTGATCAAAATGTAGCGCCTGAGGATCAAGTCTTGTCTACACAAGGAACAAAATGTAGCATCCGAGAAACAAATGTCAACTAAATAGAGAACAAAAATGAGAGAATTCCTTATTTGATACTGGCTTAAAATCGGCTTCCCTATTTGACCTTGGTAAATTTTTTCTTACCAATTTAACATGTAAATTTACATTCTTTCCCACGGTGACACTGCCGTTCGTGGTGTTAGCTTATTCCGTTAGTTGTTTTTCCATTGTACCAAAATACCCTTCCCAACTCCAACCGATCGAACCCAGCTAAAAAAATATCAATCTGACCCGGGCACCGCTCGCTGGCTTCCCTTTCCTGAGCCAAACGCGTCCCTTTCCTGAGCCAAACAACAGGAAACCACGAGAAACCCCAACCCTAGCTTTGAGTGGTCGGCGGCGGCGGCCTAGTGGTGGAGTCGGCGACGGCGGCCCAGTGGTGGAGTCGGCGGCGGCGGCCTGAGCAAAGGGCCATGGAGGAGGCTAGTGGCGACCCAAGCACGGAGCCGGCGGGCGGCGGCGACGCGGACACTGAAGCGGTGGACGGTCGCGCAGCCATGGAAGCAGTGGACGACGGCGCGACCATGGAAGCGGTGGACGACGACCCGACCATGGAAGCGGCAGGCCACTCCGTGGTTGTGGACGGCGATGATGACCCAGGCACTGCCAAGGGACAATCGTCTACGTGCCCACAAGGGTGAGTACCTGATGCTTGTGCGGCCTCCCTAATTGCTGAAATTAGCTTATGAATAGATTTCTTTGCTGAGATTAGATGTGCTTATGAATAGATTTTTGTTCCATGTACAGGATGGATCCAAATTCAACATATTTGCTGAAAATTAGATTGCTTGGCAACCCAAAAAAGGCTAGAAAAGAAATCAGATCTTTTTGTTTCGAGAAGTTTGTTGATAGTGACTTGACAAATTACAAGGATCTGGTTGAATCAATTGTAGAGCAGTACACGCCACGTTATTTGAAAGTTGTACATATTCATTACTATGATGATATTATGAAAATATTTCTAGAAGTAAAATCTGACCAAGAATTGTTGTCTATGTTTGAGAAACATTCCAAGACAAAGGTCGTGCAAATTTTCATTGTTTATTGTGATCAGGCTGAACAATATGACCCTACCATTGAGTATGATAGCCAAGACTTGCATATCCAACTTGAGAACAACATCGAACTAGATGAGGATAGTTATCTTCGCAACCCAATACCCGAGAATGAGCATGTTGGTATTGATGAGGAGAATATTTATTTAGAGAAAGAGCATCTACATGTGGTACTTTTTTCTGATAAAGAGAAGGACAATGACTATGTTCCCCAGTATGAGAGTGAGAATGAGAACATGGATGAAAGCGAGAACATGGATGAAAGCGAGGGTCATAGCGAGGATGAGCCTGAAGTAGAGGAAGATGAGGAGTTGCATGAGGCAGATCATGCACCAAATATAGAGTATAATAAAGAAGATCCTCCAATGACCGAAGGTTCCACATATCCTAATATGGATGAGTTTAAGTTGGCCCTTTCTCAGCATGCTGTCGAACATGAATTTGAATATAACACCGAGAAGAGTGCACCTGATAGATTTAGGGGTTATTGTAAAAGAAGAGATGAAGATAACTGTCCATGGGGGATACATGCTTCTACAACGGATGATCTACGTACTATAGTGGTAATTGTCTAGCTCTCATCCTCCATTATTTTTTTATGAACTTCATTTTGCTTTTATTAACTATATTTCTGTTTTGTAGGTGAGAAAGAACCCGTGTGATCATGATTGCTCGAGTACTAGAAGAAAAAAGAAGGTGAAGAATGCAACTAAGCATTGGATATGTGAGAAGGTGAAGGATTGGCTAATTGAAGATGCAACTTTAGGAGCAAAAGCATTGCAAAAGAAGCTTAAAGAGCACCACAAAGTCAAAATCCACTACAAGAGAGAGTATATGGGTAAGATGCTAGCCTTGAAGCAACTATATGGTGATTATGATAGCAGTTTTGACAATTTATATAGGTTCAAAGCTCAAGTTGAAAGTTGCTATCCTGGTAGCATAGTGCAGCTCGATCATCACACCATAAATGATAAAATCAGGTTTAAAAGAATTTTCGTCGCTTTGAAACCTCGCATAGATGGGTTCCATAATGGTTGTAGACCATATTTGGTAGTAGATAGCACATTCTTAACAGGCAGGCTTAAGGGGCAGCTAGCTAGTGCTACCGCCGTTGATGGCCATAATTGGATGTATCCAGTTTGTTTTGGAGTCTTTGATTCCGAAACCAATGAGAATTGGATATGGTTCATGCAATTGCTTAGGGAGGCTATATGATCACCAACCGGTTTAGCCATATGTACTGATGCAGGCCAAGCTGTGATGACAGGGGTAAAAGAAGTGTTCCCAAAGGTACAAAGGAAGTAGTGAGAAGAAAAGAAAATCTGGGAAGCACTTATGTCCTATTTGTAAAGACTATGGCCATCATTGGCACAATTGTAAAAAGGGTAACCCCGATGATATTGCTGTAATAATGACAGTGAGGTAATATAGGTTTACTATTTCTTGTATTATTTATTTTGTAACCAACTATACATGTTGACTACTTTTACTTATTGTTGGTGTAGAGGACCACCAAAGAAGAGGTTAAAGATCACCAAATCAACCGAGTCAGCCATTGTGCCTTGTGTTGATGGAGCACCAACCAGGATGTGTTTTCCACCAAGCTTGGAAAGTGCAACTAGTGCGGAAGCAACAAAAAGGTAATTACAAGTAGTTCTGATATGTAGTATAAATTAATTTAAAGCATGTTTGTATTCTAATTGCTTTCTTCTCATCATACCGATAGATTGGAAAAATCTAATAGCAAAAAGGGAAAAAAGTGCAACTCTGGATCTTGTGCTTTAATGGACGTTTTACTTGTGTTGAAACTAAATCCAAAGACTTATTATCTAGAATACACTAATGTTGTTAATGAAGATTGTGTGAAGTTTTGTATGAAGGAAATTTTCAAGTGTAGGAAAGAATAATGCGATGAGATGAAATATGGACAAAAGCTCAAGCTTGGGGATGCCACCCGTGTCACCCCAAGAAATATTCAAGAAGTACAAGCATCAAAGCTTGGGGATGCCCAAGGCATCCCCTTCTTCATCAATTAAAATCCCAGGTTTTCTTCCAAACATTTTATTTTTATTGTTTCATGCACAATTGTGTTGTTCTTGGAGTGTCTTTGTTTTTGTTTTTAGTTTTCTTTGTTTGGTTTGCTTAAATAAATTGGTTGGACCCCTACATTCATATGTGGTTTCAAATAAGTGATTGGTGTTGGAAAAGATTAGGAAGCTTCATTCTTATAAGTGGTACATAAGGAGCTTGTTTAGACTATGGCCTAGACCTTATCATGTCATGTTTGATATTGCTTTGACTTTATGCCTAGTGATTATTGCTATAGCATGACTTTTTCCAAACAATTGAGATTGCTTAATGTGCTTTGAAAGAATCATGCGTTGTTTTAGCATACAAAAGCATAATATTGTGGTATTCTCCTTTGATGCTTTATTTGGGTTGACTTGGCACATGCTTACACCATGTTAAGACTATGAACCAGTCACCTTAGCCTCTATGATCATTTAGTTTATGACTTGTAATATCACTTTATGCTTTAATTAATAATGTTTTGTCGTTTTGCATGATTATGGCCATTATTGCTCTCTTAGTTGGTCGCTCCCAGTCTTTTGCTAGCCTCCACCTGTACCAAGCATGAGTTCTACTCATGCATCCAACTCCCAATAAAACCAAGTTATTCCAAAGAGTCCACTATAAATTCCTATACATGATGTGTTACACCATTCCAAGTATATTCATGCTTTTATCTACCTTCCAAATTAAACTTGTTATGTGAAAATTAGTGATTAAAGCTCTCACAAACTTGATGGCACACTTTACTTTCTTTCACTTAATAAACTTGAACCATTGTATCCATCTATGTTGCGTATATGATTGCGCTTTATAAGTTATGAATTAGCAGAACCATACTGTCATGGGGAACTCTTTTAACATTGCACTTATTATTCAGTTGATATCATGATCTTTTGCTTATGGATCTCAGCGATGTGAAATAAAATTGGAGCTTGTAAGCTCGTGGATTTTGTATGTGTGTTAGAGAAACGCCTGGGCGGCTAGCCTAATCCATGCCTAATCATGGTGGAAACTTGCAGCATAACCATAGTGAGCATTCTATGAAGCATCCTCAATAAAAACCTATGCAAATAGCAAATAAAAAGATCGCTGAGATGCTCATTGTCGGTTGCCTTGTCATTTTGATATGGGATAGCTCCTGTATCATGGGGCAAGGGGTAACCCGTTGGCGATTCTCTATGATACACATGTACTTACAATGCCAAGAACTCACTCGTGACTAAAGTTGGGTAGCCCGAGGTTCGGTACTCGTAAGCACGGGGCATGAGATTTTCAACTCATAACTTGTCAAGCATATCTTCGTATTTGTGTCACTTTAACCTTAATCACCTCATGATGCTTATGATAGGGGCAATGAGAGCTGAAAGCTAATAAGTACCATAATTTTTGGAAGCTCTTTATGAAACTTGAATCTCTGCTTCCCTTTGTGAAGGGCCTTTCTTTTTTTACTTTTATGTTGAGTCTCCATCTTCTATCTTTATGCACCTATTGAGAGAGCATAGTGGTCATTCTTAGTTTAATGTGCATTGTCCCAAAACTTGTTAATTGATTCATAACTTTGATATTTCTTGCTCTTAAATTATTTGTATCTAGTCACCCTTATGAACTTTGAAGGTGTCCTATTATGTTTTGCTATACCATGAGAGACAAGCTGAATACCACTTTTATTATGTTTTCTATATGTGAAACAAACAAACGCCTTTCAATGCATTGTTATTCATGATCTTTTGTTTGTACCTTTTCATGTTATAACATAGTTGCTATGTCTTATTGTTAGAACTCTATTGTTCATTCTTATGTTTAGAGTACTATCATCCCAGCTATTAATGCTTTACAAATATCTTGATCAAGATTGTGATGCTGCATGTCACCTCAAAAATTATTCTTTTTATCACTTACCTACTCGAGGACGAGCATGAGTTAAGCTTGGGGATGTTGATACGTCGTAAACGTATCTATAATTTTTGATGTTCCATGCTTGTTTTATATCTACTTTCTTATGTTTTGTTCACACTTTGAGGTATTTTTATACATTTTCTGGATCTAACCTATTAACAAGATGCCACAGTGCTAGTTGCCTGTTTTCTGCTGTTTTGGGTTTCAGAAAATCTAGTAAGGAAATATTCTCGGAATTAGACGGGACAAAAGCCAAATTCAATATTTTACCCAAGCAACACGGAGTCCGAAGGAGAGACGAAGTGGCGCACCAGGGCGGCCACACCTGGTGGCGGCACGACCTAGGGGGCACGCCACCAGGGGTGTGGGCCCCTGGTGCTCCACCGAGCTTGCCCTTTCGCCTATAAAAGCCTCTCGGGACAAAAACCCTAAGGACCCGATCAAAAAATTCACGAAAGAGTCTATAGCCGCTGCCATCTCCATCCCTAGATCGGGGGGATTCGAAGCTCTTCCCGGCACCCTGCCGGAGGGGAGAGATCGCCTAGGAGGCCTTCTTCATCACCATGCAAGCCTCCAGAGTGATGCGTGAGTAGTTCACCCTTGGACTATGGGTCCATGTAGTAGCTAGATGGTTGGTTCTCCTCCTTTGTGCTATCATGTTTAGATCTTGTGAGCTCCATTCATGATCAAGATCATCTATTTGTAATCTTACATGTTGTGTTTGCGGGGATCCGATGGATATTGAGATGCTATTTCAGATTGATTATTGATTCTATCATGTCTATGTTATTTGTGATCTTGCATGCTCTCCGTTGTTAGTAGCTATCTTGGCCAAGTAGATGCTAGCAACTCCAAGAGGGAGTATTTATGCTCAATAGTAGGTTCATGCCTCTAGTAATCTGGGAAGTGACAGGAATCTCTAAGGTTGTAGATGTGCTGTTACTACTAGGGAGAAAACAACAATCCTTTTTCCATGGGGCGATCATATTGTTTACTTTACACACTTTGCTTAATGCAATTATCTGTTGCTTGCAACTTAATACTGGAAGGGGTTCGGATGATAACCTGAAGGTGGATTATTAGTCATAAATGCAGTTGGATTATGGTCTATGTATAATGTTGTAATGCCCAATCAAATCTTATAGGAATCAAGATGTCTAGTATATGCATTGTTATGCTTTCTCAAATCTGTCAATTGTCTCGCTGTAATTTGTTCACCCAACATGTTATCTATCTTAAAGAGAAACACCTCTAGTGAAATATGGACCCCGGTCCATGCTTTTACCATTGATATACCATCTACTGTTTACCATTTACTGTTTACTTTCTGCAAGCAATTACTATCTTCCACACTATACGTTTAATCCTTTGTTTTCAGGAAAACCAGTGAGATTGACAACATCACTGTAAGTTGGGGCAAAGTTCTGTGGTTGTGTTGTGCAGGATTCCAAGTTGCTAGTAACACCTTGGAGTTGTTTCCTTGCTCCTACTAGTTCGATAACCTTGGTTTCATAACTGTAAAAATATGATCAGGTAGTAATTTTGGGACTACTCGGATAAACATCCCGAGCCCTTATGTCGTATATATATATTGGTGCGTGGTGTTGTTACATAGTACAAGGAGAACACAAAGTACAAGGAGAATACGGGAGGGACACAGTGTCCGTGTAGGACTCTTCATAAGAAACTAATCCTATGTCTAACACCCTCCCTTAATCACAACTTAGACAAGTTGAGATTATGCTTGAAGTCTTCGAACACTCGATGTGGAAGTGGCTTTGTAAAGCCATCAACAACTTGGTCTTTTGATGGAATAAACCGAATCTCCAATTGCTTCTTCAATACTTGTTCTCTAACAAAATGAAAGTCAATTTCAATATGTTTGGTTCTCGCATGGAACACAGGATTTGCTGACAAGTATGTTGCTCCAAGATTTTCACACCACAAGCACGGTGTCTAAGTCAACTGAACTCCTAGTTCAACTAGCAAGGATTGTATCCATATTACTTCTGCTGTGGCATTAGCCACCGATTTGTATTCTGCTTCTGTACTGGACCTAGAAACAGTAGCCTGCTTTTTAGCACTCCAAGAAATTAAGTTTGGTCCAAAAAATACAGCAAACCCTCCTATGGAACAACGATCATCTACACAACCAACCCAGCCTGCATCGGAGAAGGCACTCAACAGTGTAGAGGTGGATCTCATAAATGTCAAGACAAGAGTCATGGTATGCTTGACATATCTAAGAATTCGTTTGGCAGCTGTCCAATGAACAGTAGTAGGAGCATGTAGATACTGACAAACCTTATTCACTGCGTAGGAGATATCTGGCCTTGTCATTGTAAGATATTGTAGAGCACCTACCATGCTTCTGTAGTTGGTACTATCTTTAGGACCCAACAAATCTCCATCATGTGCAGTAACCTTCTCTGAGGAAGATAAGGGAGTGGGCATGCCGGTGCAATTTGTCATTCCAACTCTGGCCAGAATATCTTGTGCATATTTCGACTGACTCAATACAATCCCATTATCTATTTTCTGTACCTCAACTCCCAAGAAGAAATTAAGATCACCAAGATCCTTCAAGGCAAACTCTTTACTTAGATCTCTTAGCAAGGCATCAGTTGCAGCCTGGGAAGAACTAGCAACTATGATATCATCAACATAGATAAGCATATAGATGGTGATGTTGGATTTGTGATATATAAACAATGATGTATCAGACTTGGAAGCAACAAAACCAATATCCACCAATTTTGAACTTAGCCGAGAGTACCACACTCGAGGGTCTTGTCTCAAACCATAAAGTGCCTTGTCGAGTTTGCAAATGTAGTTTGGGTTGTTTTTGTTTTCGTACCCTGGTGGTTGTCTCATGTAGACCTCCTCTTCCAGAACACCATGAAGAAACGCGTTCTTGACATCCAACAGTCGCAAACTCCATCCCCTGGAAACAGAAACTGCCAAAACAAGACAGACAGTTGCAATTTTGACAACTGGACTAAAGGTATCCTCATAGTCAATACCATACCATTGTTTGAAACCCTTGGCTACCAGTCTAGCCTTATACCTGTCAATAGAGACATTTGCCTTGCGCTTAATTTTATAAATCCATCGGTAATCAATAATATTCTTGTCAGCATGTGGTGGTACCAATCGCCACGTTTTATTTTTGAGAAGTGCAGCAAACTCCTCATCCATTCCTCCTCTCCAATTTGGATCAGCCAATGCAGACGTGAGACTAGCTTGCTCTTTTGTTGTAACAGATAAACACCAGCGTATTGTACCGTCTTTATACTGTTTTGGCTGAACAATACCCCTAGATCCACGTGAATATGATCAGGTAGTAATTTTGGGACTACTCGGATAAAAATCCCGAGCCCTTATGTCGTATATATATTAGTGTGTGGTGTTGTTACATAGTACAAGGAGAATACGGATGATGACCCACAAGTATAGGGGGTGTATCGCAGTATTTTTGAGGAAAGTGAATCCCAATTTATTGATTTGACACAAGGGGAGCCAAAAGAATATTTATAAGCCTTAACAACTGAGTTGTCAATTCAGCTGCACCTGGAAACAATCTTGCTCATAGGAGTTTATCAGTAGCAACAGTTTTGTAGTAGGAATAGTAAAGTAACAACAGTAGTAAAGTAAAGACAGTAGTAACAATAGAGTAACAGTAGGATTCGAGTGCGGTAGGCATAGGGATGGATGGACGGGCGTTGCATGGACAAGGCAATTCACATAGCAATCAGAACATAGGGCAATTGCAGATAAATAAGATAAAGCATCCAAGTACTAGATAATCTTAGGCATGTGTTCCATATATAGTCATATGTGCTCGCAATGAGAACTTGCACAACATCTTTTGTCCTGCCAGCCCGTTTGCAGCGGGGCCTCAAGGGAATTACTGGCAATGAAGGTGCTCCTTTTAATAGAGCACCGGAGCAAAGCATTAACACTCCGTGAACACATGTGATCCTCACATCAAAGCCATTCCCTCCGATTATCCCGATTTCTGTCACTTCGGGGCCATTGGTTCCGGACAACAACGTGTGTATACAACTTGCAGGTAAGACCATAAACAATACTATCATAATGAATCAATAACATGTTCAGATCTGAAATCATGGCACTCGGGCCCTAGTGACAAGAATTAAGCATAACAAGTCGCAACAAAGTCAAAAAGCACTAATAGTAGATACTAGGCACCATGCCCTAACAATCTGATGCCATTACATGAACGATCTCATCCAATCCCTACCATCCCCATAGCCTACAGCGGGGTATTACTCACTCATAGATGGGGGAAACATGGATGGTCGATGGAGAAGCGATGGTGATGATGATGGCGATGATCTCCTCCAATTCCCCGTCCCAGCAGGGTGCCAGAACAGAGTTTCTGGTTCCGAATCACGAAATCTGGTGGTGGTGGTGGAGCGGAACTCCTTCTAGAAAAACGTCAAACCCCCCTGAGTTTTTAGGTCAGAAGGCATCTTATAGGAGAAGTGGGAGACCGAGGGGGTGTCTGGGGCGGCCAGACCACTGGTGCGGCCAGGCCTAGCCCACGCCGCCAGGTGGTGTGGCTGGGCCCCAGCCCCACTCTGTCTCGTATTCTGGCTCCAGGAGTCTTCCGGTGAAATAGGATTTTTGGCATATTTTCCGGGATTTTTCCTGATAGTTGATTTTCTGCACAAAAACTAGACACCAAGGTAAATCTGCCGAAAACAGCGTCAGTTCGTGTTAGTTGCATCCAAATCACACAAGTTTAGAGGAGAAACAATAGCAAATGTGTTCGGGAAAGTAGATACGTTTTGGACGTATCAAGTCCCCCCAAGCTTAGCTTATTGCTTGTCCTCAAGCAATTCAGTTGAAAACTGAGTGCGATAAAAGAAACTTTCATGAACAGATTTGCTTCATATGATGTATATATTCTCAACATGTGATCAACTACTTAGATAATTCATAATAAGGAGTATGCAATTAAGTTTACTTAATAGGCATTGCAAGCTATGAAGAGATTCCAACTCAAAAATAATAAGTAGCATGAAACATAAACATAAACAACATTACAATGCTCATAACAAGGTATGATAGAGTGGTATCTCGGTTGCCTTTTTATTGTGAATGCCAAGGCACCTCTGAAGTTCAAGTGAAGACTAGAAGTAAAGATATCAAAGATACAAGCATCAAAGTCACAACACAAATAATCAAGTTTTGAGACAAGCACATTACACTAAGAATGACAACTATGCTCTCAAGAAGGTGCTCATAGAATATGTGGAGACTCAACAAGGAAACGAAAAGGTTTTGAATAGTTTGAAAGGCTTCCAAATGCTGAAAGTATGGTACTCATTAGCTTTGAGCTCTCATTGCCCCTATCATAAGCATCTTTAATATGGTTAAGGTGAAAGTGAGGTCCAATCTGAGTTATATGCTTGACAGACTATAAACTAGAAATCCCATGTCCCTTGAGTACGAGGGCCGCTCCTCATGCTACTCAACTTTAGTTACCGGTAAGTTCTTGTCATTGTAAATACATGTGTATCATAGAGAACCGCCAACGGGGTATCCCTTGCCCGATGATACGGAAGAATCCCCATATCAAAATGACAAGGCACGCAGACAATGAGCATCTCAGCAATCTTCTTATTTACCATGGGAAAATGGTGCTTTTTCTCTCTTTCCTCTTTTCTCAAATCTCTTTTTTTTCTTTTTCTCAATAGCTATCTCTCTCTCTCTCTCTCTCTCTCTCTCTATAAGAAGAATGCTTCATAGATACTTATTATGGTTACGCTGCAGGTTTCCATCATGACAACATGGATTAGACCTACGGCCCAGGCGTTTCTCTAACACACATACATAACTCCATGGACTTACAAGCTCCCCTTTTATTTCACACCGACGACATCCGCAAACAAAAGAGCATGGTATCAACTGGATATATATTTATAGGTGTCGAAAGCGTTCCCCGTGACAGCACAATTCTGCTAATCCCCAGCCTATAATTTGCAAGCATATAACTTTCATGGACAGTCACAATGGTTCAGATTTATTAAGTGTAGGAAATAAAGTGTGCCGTCAAGTTCGTGAGAGCTTTACTAACTTTCTCATAACAAGCAAACATTTTATTCGGAAGAAAACAAGGCATATTGAATATGCACGGAAATAGCAAATGATGCTAATGGGTAGGTATGGTGGACACTTTTGGCAATATTTGGATTTAGGGAGTTGGAAACATGAGTAAAACATACTCAGTGTAAGTGAAGGCTAGCAATAGTAAGGGAGCGACAAACGAGAGAGCAATAGCTGTCATAATCATGCTTGCAACAAAACATGACTAATCATGGCATGAAAGTGATTCAAGACCCTCAAGGAAAAATAATTCATCGAGGCTTAATTAATTATTTCAGTCATATGCATGCGCGAGCATGTGCCAAGTCAATTCAAATGAAACATTCAAAGGAGGATACCACGGTGTCATACCAAGTTATGAATAGATTAATGCAAGAAAACATTCATATGACATGCTACAAATTATTAGCAAGCTGAGACTAATCATATGAAAGCAAGAACTACTAAGCATCCATAAATAACATACACCCTATACGAACAGGCTAAGCATGCCCACAACGATGAGTATAGGTACAAAAATGAAAACAAATAGAGTTTGTTACCAGCCTCTTACCACACCTAAGTTGTCATTAATCCTCATTATTGCCCTTCACTTGTGTGGCTTGAATAATAACAATATGAAACCAAATTCCACTGAGAACTGCTGAACCCTGCAACAAACTCACAAAACCAAAGAAGAGCAACAAATATTTTTGGTGTTTTCGATTTTTAAAACAAGAACCAAAAAAGAAAAACAAGCAAAGCAAAATCTTTTTGGGTTTTTGAATAGTTCAAACAAAGAAAAAAGGGAAAAACAAACCAAGGCAAAAACAAGAAGCAAACAAAGAGAAACAACAGAAATATTTTTGGTCTTTTTGTGTTTTAGAAAGCAAAAGCACAAAAGAACAAAAGCTAAAAAGAGAACGAAACATGAATATACAAAGTACCGACGCAAAATGATATGGAGATGAGTGTGGTGTCGGTGTACCTCCCCCCAAGCTTAGGCTTTTGGCCTAAATGGGTGTCAATCCAAGTACGAGTAAGGGTTCCAAGCATGCGAGTCATTGTAAGAATGGTCGTAGTTAGGCCTGTGGGAAGAAGAAGCTCCCCAATCATAGGTAGGCTACTGATATGAAGACTCCCCCTCATTCGAGGGCTGGACCGAATCATCTGTGACCTCCCTTCTAGTATCCTGCTCCCGTTGAGAGAGCTCTCCCAAATACGTATCAAACTCCTCCTCCGTGAGGGACCATCCTACCCTGTTATCAAGGTTAAACAAAACAAGTGCAGGCAAAAGAACAACACGCTCGGACTTGCTCCTTCTCCAACTAGCTTTGAGAAAGGTTATTTCATAAGACAACTCACTCAAACTAGCCCACAAAGAAACAAATTTATGCTATATCATGGAATTAAGATCAAGCCTTTCTATGGGAAACTGTAGGTCTAGATGATGAGGCACTAAACCATGCAATGCTAGTAAACGAGAAGCAATGAGGACCCCACAAATTCCATCTTTCTCGCGGTTAGCAGCAAGACGAAAAGCTATCAAAGCACCCAAGTTGTAAGACCTATCTCGTTTAAGAGCAGCAGAGATGAATGCTAGATCATATGAAGATAACTTATTGGCAGTTTTCCTAGCAAGCACACTTGGCAATAAAGTAGGAAGACTAGCGAATAGAGGGGAGATGAATGTTACGGATATTCCCGCTCTCCTTCGAGAAGCTGCTCCCTTGGCAAATCTCTGCGTACAAGTCCATGAGTGGTGCAGGTCGCTCTTTAATCCTTCCACATGATCCCCACTGAGGTACCTTAATAGCTGCACAAAAGTCATCGAGAGAGAGGTCGACAGCTATATTGTAAATTTTATAGTGGACCATGGGGTTAGGCAAAGAGTAACTAAATTGGAAGTCCTTCACTAGAGACATCATTAGTTTCACAAATTGACAAGGTTCATCCTCCACAAAGTGCTCCAATCCTGCATTAGCAACCAAAGTATGGAAGTCCTGGGAAATTCCTGCAGCCCTCATGAATTCGGAGCATGGATAGATGGAAGGAAAGACTTCCTATTCTCGATGAACCTTCATAACCTCAGGCACCCTCAGTTCAAGTTGGTTTAGTTGATGCTCATTCATCTTCTATTCTGAAATTTAAACATCTATTAAACAAGTGATTGCAAAGTGAATATAATGAAGGGCACTACTCATAGGGACTTGTAAGAGGCCTAAACATGCATCAAAACTATATCTCAAAGCATCAAACAAGCTTACAAGATCTCATAACCTGTCACCTACAGCAGCAAAATACTCAAGATATAAACCACTAAACACAAATCTACTTGGACAAGCAGAGGAGTCACATACCGGAGAACAAATGCTCCAAATTTCAGCAGCAAAGATGGGCTGAGCAAGGAGATCAAAAAATCGAGGGCAAGCACAACAAGAATGCGATTTTGAGAAATGAACTGGTGTCTACTCGGGAGAGAGAAGAAAGTGTCAAGTGAGAGAGTGAGTGGAGGGCCAGGGGTGGCCCACACCATCGGCATGCGCGCCCCAGGGCTGGCCGCGCCACCAGGTGGTGTGCCTGCCTGGTGGGCCCCCCTGTACCTCCCAGGCACTCCTCTGCCCCTTTTTTCACGTAAAAATTTAATATGAATTTTTGTAGAATTTTTTGAGACACTTTATTTTTGGGCATTTTTCAGGCATAGATGAATGATTTTCTGACAGAAAGATTTTTTGGAATGATGCAAAGACAAAACAAGGCTAGGACTTCAGAAGTTCTAAGACACTCTAACATGCAAGCAACTAACAACAGAAAAGAAAACTAAACGAAAGAAAAAACTAAAATGGATAGAATAGAAGTAAGCGGAGATAATCATGGTAAAAACATTGTTTTTTTCAATGAAATCCTTTTGTTAACAAGGTTGATCAGGTCTTGTTACCAAAACAATTTTATATGAAATAAAACTTTGTATTCCACTAATGATTATGTTACCTCAACTTTGATAGCAATGGTCCCAATCATAATAGTTTCAAATTTTTCTCTTGATATGGGACAATATATTTCTCCAACTTGAATGCCCTCAACATGTTCAATTGAATTCAAACCATAAGTCCTATCAATCTTCTTGGGTAAATAGATAGTATGTTCCTTGTCATTAACATTGAAGGTCACCTTTCCTTGATTATAATTAATAACAGCTCCTGCAATATTAAGAAAAGGTCTCCCAAGAATAATAGACATATTATCATCTTCAGGCATTTCAAGCACAACAAAATTAGTTAATATCAAGCAATTATGAGCCACTTGAACAGGTACATCCTCACATATACCAACAGGAATAGTGGTAGATTTATCAGCCATTTGCAAAGATATATCAGTTGGTATTAGTTTTTCAAGTTGAAGTCTCTTGTAGAGAGAGAAAGGCATAACACTAACTCCAGCTCCCAAATCACACAAACCAGTTCTAACATAACTATTCTTAATAGAGCAAGGGATAGTTGGAATCCCTGGGTCTCCAAGTTTCTTTGGAACCTTACCATTAAAGTAATAATTAGCAAGCAAAGTAGAGATTTCTTCATTAGGGATCTTCCTTTTATTCGAGACAATATCCTTCATATACTTTGAGTAAGGAGGCAATTTAATAGCATCGGTCAAAGGAATTTGCAATAATAAAGGTTTCATCCACTCACAAAGCTTGTTATAGTGTTCATCTTCCTTTGACTTGTGTTTCTTATCAGGGAAAGGCATAGGTTTTTGGACCCAAGGCTCTTTTTCACTACCATGTTTCTTAGCAATAAAATCTCCTTTAGTGTATTTAGTATTCTTAGTGTGCTTTTCAGGTTCTTCTTCAACTCTTTCTTTATCAGGAACATCATTTTCTTCATTACCACTTTCAGTTTCAGCATCAGAGACAGATATACTATTAGGATCTTTAGCAGGTTCAGAGGGTTCTACAATAGTTTTATGTTTCTTTTTCCTTTTCTTACGAGTAGAACCACTATTTTCAGCTTGTTGAGAATCCTGCTCAATTCTTTTGGGATGCCCCTCAGAATATAGAGGATCCTGGGTAGCAGCTCCACTTCTAGTTCTAATTTCATAAGCATGTTTTTCTTTAGCGGCATTAATAAGCAAGTCTTTTTGCACTTTAATGAGTTGATCTATTTGAGTTTGAACCATTTGAAAGTGTTTAACAATCATTTTAACATCATTAGAGGTTCTTTCCACAATATCTTTCAACTCAACAATAGCTCTAGTGTTTTCCATTAGATGATTTTGCACCCTTTTATTAAAATTATCTTGCTTAACAATAAAGATATCAAATTCTTCTAAGCATTGATCAGGAGGTTTAGAGTAAGGGATATCACCTTGATCAAAGTGTTGGAGAGAGTGTACCTCAATAGTGGATGAGTGGGGAATTGGCTTACATAATTCTTCTATAGGAGGTAAATTCTTGACATCTGCAGCTTTAATTCCCTTCTCCTTAAGACATTTCTTAGCTTCCTTCATGACTTCATCATTTAAATCAATAACTCCCCTCTTCTTTGATGTTGGAATAGGCACATGTATAGTTGGTTCAGGTATAGCTGGTTCAGGAGGAGTCCAGTCTTCATAATTCTGGCTTATTTTAGCCATTAATTCCTCAGCTTCCTTGAGAGTCCTATTCCTGAAAACACAATTAGCACAACTATCTAGGTATGTACTAGATTCTTCAGTTAGTCCATTATAAAATATATCAAGAAGCTCATTCTTAGGTAACGGACTTCCAACATGTGCATGAATCAAAGCACAAAACCTTGCCCATGATTTAGGCAATATCTCTTTTTCTCCCTGTTTAAAATCAAGAAGTTCCTGCAAAATAGCATGTCTAGCACTAGGAGGAAAATATTTCTGCAGGAAAGTACTAATCAAGCAATCAGGGCTATCAATAGATCCAGAGGTAAATTACTAAACCAAGTTTTAGCTTCTCCTTTCAGTGAAAAAGGGAAAATCGTACCTAAAAAAAAAAGGTAAAATCTTAGCAACAAAGTAGGTGTGCATTTTAATATCATCAGAAAACAAGACACTCATGGTAGAAAGCTCAGTCATATGTGCTACCACACTTTCATTCTTAGTCCCACAAAAAGGTTCTTTCTCAACAATAGCTATGTAAGATAGATCAAGAGAGAAATCATAATCTTTATCTTTAATGTTTATGGAAGAAGCAGCAAACTTAGCAATAGGAGATAATTTGGGTCTAATAGTACGCCTCTCAAGGAGACTCTTAGCAGCGCTCCTATCATGGGTGTTTTTACATTCTTTAATAAATTCATCGGTCATCTCAACATAATCATCTTCAATATCATAACTCTCACTAGACTCAGGTGAACTAACAGGTGTAGTAGTGTCTTCATTAGGAGTTTCGGTATTTCCAGCTATAGTTCTAGCAATCGTAGCATCTAGGAAAGGACCTAATGAACCACTCTTGTCAAGCACAGTAGAAGCAGCGTCATAAGTATCAGAAGTTTCAGATTCAGCAGTAGTAGCAGTGTGTGTAGCATGTGTATGTGGTGGTGTAACGAGCTTACTCATAACAGATGGTGAATCAAGAGCAACAGAGGTGTTCAGAACCGCACCTCTTCTTGTAGTGGATGGTAAAATAGGAACCTTGCCATCACGAGACTTACCATGATGGATGGATGGCAGTGAACAATAATGAATCCAAGTGAACTTGATAAATAAAGTTATGCTCCCCGGCAACGGCGCCAGAAAATATTCTTGATGACCCACAAGTATAGGGGGTGTATCGCAGTATTTTCGAGGGAAGTGAAACCCAATTTATTGATTCGACACAAGGGGAGCCAAAGAATATTTATAAGCCTTAACAACTGAGTTGTCAATTCAGCTGCACCTGGAAACAATCTTGCTCACAGCAGTTTATCAATAGCAACAGTTTTGTAGTAGGAATAGTAAAGTAACAACAGTAGTAAAGTAAAGACAGTAGTAACAATAGCAGTAATAGTAGGATTCGAGTGCGGTAGGCATATGGATGGATGGACGGGCGTTACATGGACACGACAATTCACATAGCAATCAGAACATAGGGCAATTGCAGATAAATAAGATAAAGCATCCAAGTACTAGATAATCCTAGGCATGTGTTCCATATATAGTCATACATGATCGCAATGAGAACTTGCACAACATCTTTTGTCCTGCCAGCCCGTTTGCAGCGGGGCCTCAAGGGAACTACTGACAATTAAGGTGCTCCTTTTAATAGAGCACCGGAGCAGAGCATTAACACTCCATGAACACATGTGATCCTCACATCAAAGCCATTCCCTTCGGTTATCTCGATTTCTATCACTTCGGGGCCATTGGTTCCGGACAACAACGTGTGTATACAACTTGCAGGTAAGACCATAAACAATACTATCATAATGAATCAATAACATGTTCAAATCTGAAATCATGGCACTCGGGCCCTAGTGACAAGAATTAAGCATAACAAGTCGCAACAAAGTCAAAAAGCACTAATAGTAGATACTAGGCACCATGCCCTAACAATCTGATGCCATTACATGAACAATCTCATCCAATCCCTACCATCCCCATAGCCTACAGAGGGGGATTACTCACTCATAGATGGGGGAAACACGGATGGTAAATGGAGAAGCGATGTTGATGATGATGGCGATGATCTCCTCCAATTCCCCATCCCGACAGGGTGCCAGAACGGAGTTTCTGGTTCCGAATCACGAGGGGAGCGGAACTCCTTCTGGAAAACATCGAACCCTCCTGAGTTTTTAGGTTAGAAGGCATCTTATAGGCGAAGAGGGAGACCGAGGGGGTGTCTGGGCGGCCAGACCACCCCCTGGCGCGGCCAGGCACAGCCCGCGCGGCCAGGTGGTGTGGCTGGGCCCCAGCCCCACTCCGTCTCGTATTCTGGCTCCGGGAGTCTTCTGGTGAAATAGGATTTTTGGCATATTTTCCGAGATTTTTCCTGCTAGTTGATTTTCTACACAAAAACTAGACACCAAGGTAAATCTGCTGAAAACAACGTCAGTCCGTGTTAGTTGCATCCAAATCACACAAGTTTAGAGGAGAAACAATAGCAAAAGTGTTCGGAAAAGTAGATACGTTTTGGACGTATCAACGGAGTACAAGGAGAATACGGGAGGGACACAGTGTCCGTGTAGGACTCTTCATAAGAAACTAATCCTATGTCTAACAATAACTGAGGGAAAACTTGCTGATGTGCTCATCATACCTTCCTATTGGGGTTCCCAACGAGTTCGATATATTTTGAGCCATCACCTGGAGGGGCTAGTTGCAACTTGCTTGTAACTGAGCCCCCGTCGAGGTGCCAGTTGCAACTTGCTTAAAACTGAGCCCCCGTCGAGGGCTAGTTGCAACTTGATTATAACTAAGCCCTTTTATAAACTTGTTGCGCTATTTTCCTTGTCGAGCCAGCTATAAATTGGTTGTTACTTTTTATGGTTTTGCTATATCTCAGTCGCCTGAGAAATAACTATTTATGGGTCATCTCAATCACCATTAGATTTTGACGCCAAGATTAGTGCAAATTTGCTGACATTACTATAGTCTGTCTCCATGCACGAGTCCGCTCTGCTGCTTTTGCTGCGCGTGCGTGGGCTGTTCCTGAGCGTTGTGTCTTGAGTCTTTTGTTTGTTGTGGTAGGTTTCTGTCCCAAGGACCGTGATGTCTGATACAGGCCCACGCTTGATTGGTTCATTTAACTAGATGATATTTTTCATCTTTGTTTTTATTTGTTTTTCTATTGCACTTTGATTTGTTAGTATTTGGTTCACACCATTCACTTGTTAGTTTCTGACATTGTTATTTAAATTGATTTTTCTATCATTTAAATTAAAGATGATGGCATGCTATTTATTTTCTTATTTTTATCCTCTATTTTCATTTTTTTATAATTGATTGTTCCCTTTGATATTTCCATTTCTTCCAGTTATTTTTCCTCCATTCCTATCAATTATATTAACTTTATGTATTAGTGTCTTTTGCTAAAAATAAGTAGTAGCAATTTTGTCAGGTTTTTCCTAATTCCCTACAATGTTTTTGTTAACTCAGCCAATCGAGATTTAAGTCAGAGCTGTGTCAAGTATTGAATCATTGGTTTTGCGTCATGATTCGAGCTAGCGTGGGAGTTGCAACTAAGATTTTTTAGTTACAAGTGGGTTGGAATAGAGCTTTCGGTTGCAAGTATGTTGCAAGTGATAAAAAATATTTCTCACCATTGAATTTACGTCGTGATTCGTAGTAGCGTGAGAGTTGCGAATGATATTTTGCAACCGTAAATGGGTTGAATAGAGTATTTTAGTTGCAACTATGTTAGAACTGGAGGAAAATAATCTTGACCATTGTATTTGCGTCATGGTTTATGCTAGATCGAAGTTGCAAGTGGGTTACAACTAGGATTTTTCGGTTGCAAGTGGGTTGGAACTGACTAGTTGCAAGTAGGTTGCAATAGAGAGAAATGTTCCTAGTCATCGGATTTGCATCATGATTCGTGATAAATGAGAGTTGCTAGTTGGTTGCATCAGAGTTTTTTAGTTGTCACGTAAGGTTTTTTAAGTTGCAAGTAGGTTGCAAGTGATAAAATATTCCTGATTGTTGGATTTTTGTGTCATGATTCATTCTAGATGAGAGTTATAAGTAGGGTGCAGTTGAGTTTTTCAGTTACAACTAGGTTGCAATTATTTGTTTTTTCTGATTGCAAGAAGGTTGCAACTGAAAAAAATGTTTCTAGTTGTTGCATTTTCGTCACAATTAGTGTCGGCGAGTAGTTGCAAGTAGGTTGCAACTGAGTTTTTCGGTTGCAAATAGATTGCAACTGAGAATCTATGTTGCAGACACTGGATTTCCGCCATGATTCTAGTTTGCAGTTACACGTGAGCTGCAACTAGAATTTTCCTATATTTTTTTATGAAAGGATGTTTTTTCTTGTGGAGGTCTGAGCTATGAACTCGGTAGCTCAAACAGAATATTTTTCGGACATGAGATTATTTTTTGAAATTTTTCGTTGTATAAAGAGATGCGCGTACAAAAGTATAACAACTCGTGTATATTGCTTGAGCTGAAGCTGAACTAGCACGTGTTGGCTGTGGGCTATAGAGAGAAGGTTAATCATCAAATGAATGGGTCGATGTGCTCTCATGGACCAACATGGAGTGATACCTCTTACGGCACAACGGAAGCTTGTTTGATTATTAAGTTGCTGTTACAATGCTCAAAAAAAAATTTTAAGTTGCTGTTATTTTTGGAACAGGCCGCATTCGTAAAAAAGATAGCTAAAAATTAACAGTGTAATGCCAGGTGACTAAGAAATAGTTATTTATTTCTCAGGCGCTTGAGATGTAGACGTGCCCATAGATCTTCATATTCCAAAAAAATGTTGTTATTATCAATTGGCACATCTAGCTAGATCATTGCTCTATACATGAATCTACTGTTAGAATACGTACATAACTAGAGATAGTCTAGATCTTTGAATTCATCTTGTATTCCAAGTCATAGGCTTCTTATTCTCCAAATTTGTACGTCTATATATGCTCCCCACGAGGGTCAATCAATACAACAATATCTAGGGATTCTATAATTTCTACATGGTATTAGAGCGGTTAGCCTCACGGCGCCGATCCTAGGTTCTTCCACCCACTTCCGTAACGCGCCGCCTCCGGGGAGATTACTCCTCGGGGGCGCGGCACCCGGTTTCGATCAAAGATTGGATCGGTTCTTTAGATTAGATTAGATCTAAGTTTTCGAATTTCTCAGTTTCATAGATTAGATCCAATTAGCCACTAAATAAATCCCTAGATCGTGACCAGAAAATCTACCGGCGAAATCGGTGCTATTCAGTTTCGCGACGACGGCCGGCTCCAATAAGGCAGCCACCGCAGTGGCCACGCACGTCGCAGACCGCATGCAGCCATGCATGCTCGCAGGCCAACTCCTTCATGCGCGCATGCACCGAGTTCCACCAAGGTACACAGGCCATACACGAAGGAAATACTACATGGATATGTATGTACGCGTGTTGTGTTTGCGTGTGGTGTCCTGCCAATCAGGTCTGGCGTGTGCCGTCACAACTATAAGCTCCGCCGTCAACGCCACCAACGCACCCCGTCGTCGACACGATCTGCACTGCATCAAGCTGAACTAAATCGAGCTGTATGATACTGTCAAACTACGAGCCAGGCTTCGACATCATCGCCGCCACAAAAGACGTCTTTGAGCGACGATCATCGCCGACATGCCTACTCCTTCATCATCGACACATCATTGCCAAGGTCTACATCAACGTGATCTTCATCAACATCTTCGTCGACACACCGCCGTCGCCGCCGCTATACCCTGTCCACATGATGGACATACAACTACGACGCCCTCTGACAGTACAACTACAAGACGCGGCGACGGCATGGCCGCGTCCACGACCACGATGACTGCATCAACAAATCCACGTCACAATTCTGATGCCCCTACGACCGCGCATACGGTTCTGGCAAAACCGTGTGTGCTTGGTGGGTTCCTCCGGTCCTGACAAAACCGGTGGTCTCACTTATAACCGCGTCCCAAAACGTCCCCGGCGGTACCTTTATAAGGTGCAAAACGTCCACAACTGCAGCTTCGTCAACAACAATAAAAAAAACGCGCAATTTTTTGCGCCTCCGGCAATAGCGGCCACACAACATACGATGACTACGATATCGACCACACCCACCTCAACCATGGCTACATCACGATCGGCTACCTCGACATCGACATCAAGAACAACGTCTACAGCAACTCAAGAACTCTAGTCAACAGCGTCCGCGTCGTCACTTGCGTTCACGCCACTCCCGCTGTGACTGCGGGAGGGAAGAGAGGCACTAGAAGGGGACGCAGTCACCGTCCTAGGTGCCAACCATGATCATATCCACGCAGGTGATGATGACAAGGAGGTGAAGACGACGAAAGCGCAAAACTTCGAATCCAGTCACAAGCGTCCGCTTCACTCTCGCTACGACTGAGGAAGGATGTTAGAATACGTACACAACTAGAGATAGGCTAGATCTTTAGAGTTCATCTTGTATTCCAAGTCATAGGCTTCTTGCCCTCCAAGTTTGTACGTCTATATACGCTTCCCATGAGGGTCAATCAATACAACAATATTCTACGGATTCTATAATTTCTACATTTACCACTCCTATATAAATTCTATCGAACCTCGTCGGTCCTGCGATGATTGCATTGTTGCTAACCACCATAATAGCGTGTTCCAGTATACCTCGTCAAATGTACTTTGTCACAATGTTGCTAACCACCATAATAGCGTGTTCCAGTATACCTCGTCAAATGTACTTTGTCACAAAGCCCACAAAGACACCAACCAGCAACACCAAGGGCCTCATATGAATGACCTCCTAAGAAAATTTACTTGAATGTTAGGACTAGAGAGTGGATTGGATGAAATTAGCACTCAAAATCATCAAAAATGGGAATGAAAATCAACGCGAAGCAAATTGCATGCAAGGGTCAAGTCAAACGTACCTTGATACTACGACACGAACCAACAACACCAAGGGCGCCTCATACCAATGCCACACACCTCTTGGAAATCTAAAGACATAATTGGTTGGGGTAGTACAAAGCTGGGCAAAAATCAGATTTGATGGGCCATTCGATTCGAAATGTACCGTCCAGATCTGCCCAGCCACACTCGCTTCTACGTGATGGACCAGCAGTGTTCTACCTGCCTGGTGGTGTGTCTCGCTGCTGTTGGGTCCCGTGCTATGGCTGGCCCACCTCTCAGTCACCGCTCAGCCGGTGGGTGGGGGTTGAGCCCATGTGCACCGAAAATAAGCGAAAAAATTCCGGTTCAGCCCTCCCGCCCCGGACACGAAGTTTTTCCTCCCTAGAGTGAACTGAGCAAAATCACGTCCATATAAAACACCCCAGGATGGCAAACCCTAGCCGTCACACCCAATCCCCTCAGCCCCGCCAGCCCCCAATCCAAAACCGTGCGCCCCTCCCCCAATCCTCTCTCCTCCTTGCGTCGTCGCTCCTGGTCTCCTCATGTTCCCTTACTACTTCTCCCTCTTCCTCTGGTCGCCAGAGCTGCTTCCCAAGGAGCACGCGTCTAGCCGTTGCCAATGTCCCCTGAGAGTCCAAACTTCACATGGCAGGGAAAACCCTAGCAAAGAGCAGACGGATTAGACATGATGGCCGCGATGGCTGGTGGGACGAGGACCTACAGGATACCAGCGGCGTAGAGGGTGAGCGGTCAGCTGACGGAGCCAGACGGTGGCAGCGGTGGTGAGCGGAAGCGGAAGGAGGCGCTGCAGGATCCCCTCCTGGAGGAGGGCGGCGACGATGCCCAGTGGAGCCCCTGGTAAGGTGCTCTAAAAGCTTAATCGTAAGGTGCTATTCAAGCTCCATCTGGAGCACTCATCTTCTGCTTTTACGAATATGCAGCTTATGTGGAACCTGGACTGCAAACATGATTGTTTATTGATTTATTTGGTTCAGCAGCTGAGCTTGGTAAGAATTAGCATTTGCTGTATCTACACGTGAGGCCCCTGTGTGTGCCACCTTTGAAGATTCGTTGTATTTGTGGTTGCAGTATATCATGATGGTTGGGCGGAACCTCTTCCTTCTATGCTCCCAGAGGCGTTCAAGGGTGTCAGGCAGATCAGAGTCATCGGATGGGGCTCTCAGGTTTGGTGCCACATCTGCTTTTCCTCAGTGCGCAGTTTCTTTCGTCTTTGTCGGAGATTTAGCATGTCTATCTACTACAGTTTAACTGAAGATTGTGCTCAGAGGTCAAATGTACTGACGAATTTCCCACAGATTTGTTCTGCTACTTGGGTTCAACACTAGAGGGTTCACCTATGTTTTCAATTCTGTTTGCGTCTTATAAAAGTTTTCGTGTTGCTTTTGCAGAGTCCCGCACAACCATAGAACCTGAGGGATTCTTTGACTGAAGCGTAGTCTGACATTCTGGTCAATATTAGCTCTTCTCATGTGTATCCCACCTTTAAACAATACACTAAAATCACTATAAGAAGACAACATGCTAATGAAAGCTCCGAAGCTTTTGGATGAAGCCTTGAATAAACACTCTAATTTTTATTCTCTTCTTTAGTTTGCAAAATAGTACTACCGGCCACAATTTACTAATTACTGCTTCGTTTGAAGTGTACTTGGGCAATATCATGTCATCAATCTAATAAGCTGCTTTCTTGCTTTCAGATTGGTCTCCGGAAAGGTTCTAAATATTTTTTGGAAGCACATGCAACTGATTCACGAGGAGAATGGAACCTTGGGAGATATATGGGAGACGATTTCAAGCAGTGATCTGCGATGCTGCTGGTATCTGATCTTGCAAAGGTGTGCTTCATGCTCACTAGATGTATGATTTGTAGCTTTCTTCTTGCTAGGCTGATATTTAGTATGATATAGCGTTGCAACCAATTGGTCTAATTCATAATTAACCAATTAACCTATATGCTTATCTCGAGAATACTAGATCTTCCAAACATAACAATGACATGAGATTTCTTTTCTCAAAGGTTGTCAGTTTTTCTGAATGGGTTAGCAGTCTTATGGGAATGCTCGAGAAGAGATATGTACTCAGTAATATTTGAGAATGGGCTTGTAGCATTGAGCTGCATACCTGAGTAGCTGGAGGTCCAGTTCATCATTTAGTGCAACAATTAACCCCAAATTCTAACAACTTAAGGATCGCACTGGCAGAGAAGTTCATATAAATGTTCACCAATCAAGTGGATGTAGTAGTTAAGTGATAAAGAAGACGCACTTACATTTTAGACCAATCAAGTGAATTTCGCACCAGCAGAGAAGTTCCTATGATTTTTTTTCACTAAAATGACTTTCAGATTTTTAGAACAAGCTTGTTTTGAAAAGGAAGCCGCAGTTGCATTTTTAGACCAAAATCTACTCTACAAATTATTATATTTTCCATTTTTAAAGTTGTTAGTAGTTAAGTGACATTTTTTTTCATGAAGCACCATGTTGCTTATTACTTATATAAGAACTTCTTCTAGACCAAAATTTACACTAGATTTGTTTCCTGCCGTGAAGACCATTTCACTGGCCTGGCCTGACCGAGGAAACATACCACGCAGGCACATGTCTGGACATATTCAGAGTTATAGAAAAGTTTCCTCTAGGAGGCCTCATGTTAATTTTCTTATCAACTATATTGTGCGAGTAAATCCTTTTGGAAAATTCTCAAATTTTTAAAAAGAAAATGTGTACAAGAGTTCTCATCATTACAATACTCTAAGTACGCTTAGAATATATACCCTGTACTGTTACCCTGTACGCTTAGAATATATATTTTCTCCACCTACAAAAATATTAGGGATTCATAAACTTCTACATGGTATCAGAATGGTTAGCCACACGGTACCAATCCTAGGTTCTTCCACCACTTCTGTAACGCGCCGCGTCTAGGAAGATTACTCCTCAAGGACGCGGCACCCGGTCTAGATCAAAGATCAGATCGGTACTTTTAGATTAGATTAGATCCAATTTTGAAACTCCCAATTCTATTGATTAGATCCAATTTAGCTATACATTAAATCTCTAGACATAATCTCGGCCAGTGCAGATCGGTGCAAAAGCTTCGAAACGGCAGCGCACGGCACGTCGGCTCCTCCGGGTGCGACCGCTCGGTGCGTCCCCTTCGGGTGCGGCCTGCTGTGCCTCCACGCACGGGCTGCACATGTTCTCAAGAAGCCACGTGCGGATCCGCACATGTCCTCAAGAAGCTACGATCTCCATGCGGGCATGCATCATCAGGACTTCAGGCAAGGTACGATTTGCAGATGGGTGCCCTCATCTACATGGAGCTACCACATGCGCATGCAGCCTCTACGAAAGACTTCACGCCGCACTAATTCGGAATTCGCACGTGTCTACATGGAATCATCACATGGGACACGATCTTCTCCAAGCCAACTCCATTGATCTCCCGCACGCTGGCATCTACGTCAAGCTGTATGAGTCTGCACTACTTTGACACACGACTATACCGATATCAAGATCTATACTGCTTCGACACACGACTATATCGACATCAAGATCTGCACTGCATCAAGCCGGACTATATCGACCCGAACATCTACGTCAAACTGTACGACTACACCAAGATCTTCGTCGAGTTCTACATCGCCAACCAAAATCATCGCTAAGGTCTACATCACGTGGTCAAAACCGCCGCCGCCGCAGCCAGGCGCTCTGCTAGGGCGATCACACAATCGCCTCGCCCGCCTGGTCAAAACCCGCCGCCGCCGCCGATCCTAAGCGATCTGCCGCCGCTGCCATAAAAACCTTGCCGCCGTTGCTTGCCTTGTGCCTTGGCCGCCGCCTCCAAAACCTACAACCAAAAACCTGCCGTCGCCGCAGATCTTTGCCGCCGCCGCACAAAAACCCACCGCCGCCGCAGATTCCTGCCGCCGCCGCATTATGACCAAGAAACCCGCCGCCGCCGCAGATTCCTGCCGCCGCCGCACGAAAACCTAAAACCCTAAGACACAAACCGCGCAATTTTTTTTACGCCTCCGGCGATATCGGCTACAATAACCATGACAACCTCGACCATGGCTACATCACGACCGGCTACCTCGACATCGACATCAAGAATAACGTCTACAGCACCTCAAGAACTCCAGTCAGCAGCGTCCGCATCGTCACTTGCGTCCACGCCACTCCCGCTGTGACTGCGGGAGGGAAGAGAGGCACCAGAAGGGGACGCAGTCACCGCCCCTAGGTACCAGCCATGATCATGTCCACGCAGGTGATGATGACAAGGAGGTGAAGATGACGAAAGCGCAAGACTTCAAATTCAGTCGCAAACGTCCGCTTCACTCCCGCTCCGACTGAGGGGGGATGTTAGAGTACCTCTACGTGTATAGGCTAGAGATAGACTAGGACTCTATATCTTGTACTCCAAGTCTCCACCTACCCTGTGTAACTCTATATAAAGCCCCACAAGGGTCATTGCAATATAACACAATATTCTAGGGATCAATATTCTCCACAACGTGTACAGCCTTGGATTTTATAATTCTAGAGAAGGAGCTCTATTAAAATGGATTCTAGCACTTATGCCCGTAATGTTCATTCGTTCATTATACCAAATTACTCTGATTCACATAATTGTTTGGTCCCAAGAAATATCACATAGCTAAGGAAATAATGTAATCATGTACAATATACCAACCATGTTGTTTCAATAGTAGACATTGAGGCTCTAAAACGGGTAGAGTGGAACACACATTTCCCCCCTCAAGAAACTGGTATGGTGGAACACGCATAGTTGTTGGCTCTAATAGTGTTTTACCGAAATAACACACATTTTCCCCTTTTGTAATATGTGAAATTGCATTTTCTTTTCCTTTCCTAAAGAAAGATAACAATGCAGCCATAACTTGCTAAAACAAAAAATAAACCGTATAGAGAATGAACAATTTACAACCCTGTAGTGAATTGTTTGATATATACTCCCTCCATTTAAAAATATAAGATGTTTTAACTTTGTGAATTGAATGTATCTAGACGTCTTTTAGTGTATAGGTTCGTAGAGGTTCGGAGTGAACCTATACACTAAAAAACATCTAGATACATCACTTTCAAAAGCTAAAATATCTTATATTTCTAAACGGAGGGAGTATTTTCTTATTATTTATAAATATATTCTAAATGAGTTGGCAAAAGGTGCTTGCGGAACTTGATTTTATTTTTGTTTACCTTTAGATCACATATTTCGTGGCAAGTGTACAATTTCGGCATTCAGCTTTAAGCCCCTATAAACTTCCTATCCCTATTTTCACAATTCATGCTACCGCCAGAGAGGAGGCCACCGTCGTGGATGGTGCGGGGAGTTTCAGTGAAGTGTTGAGCTTCAGCTAGGCGTTCATTGTTAGTGTCATGTCAAAAATTTCTACACGCTGCTTAGATATAAGAGTATACTGGTTGGGTTTTAATTTAGAATAAATGATTTTGCGTAATGGTACTCTCTAGGATGTTAGTTTCCTTTTCTAACCAAACTTTTTTGAATTCTTGTGGGGACAATGGTGATTTTAATCCAAAAAAGATCTTCCATACAGTTAGATAGCTGAATTTCTTGTGAATTTCACGTGAGATGTTCTCATGCAAGTTCACTACTGTTATAGAACTATGCTGCCACATCGAGCAAGGTCGACGTTGTTATGATTGTGTTGATTCGGTGCCGTCACTCGACCATGATGAAGCCTACTTGACCTACATGCCTCTCTCGGTACCTCGGGAAGGAGTAGTATGGCGGCTGCACGTGGGCTAATAGGTGGGATCAACAGAGTCGACGCTAGCATGGTTGTTCCGTGGTACATAGCCTTGCACATATATTTACTTCCTGAATTTGTCATCACTACAGTTTGGTGTTTGATCTGGATTGCTTCAATTGTCAAGTGGGAATGACCTTGAAGGTAATGGATTTGACAAGGAGGTTGCTGGTGTCATCTCTAATGGTATGGAGTTCACTCCATTCCGCACAACAACTTCGCTGGGTTCTTCGACCAATTTGCCATTATTTTTGCAACCCGGTTGATGTTCTTCTCTGAGCATATGTCTTGTGTGAGCTTTCTTTTTTATCTGCATATTTTTGAACTTTTGTGGGAAATTCAGAACACCGCTTGTAATTTGCAATCTTATATTTTGTCTACAGGTGCTGTAAGCATACAAAAAATTTAACATGTAAACAAAATACTTTTTGTCTAACTGTTTTTGTTTTCATGTCGATAGGTTTAGATCTTCCGCTCATGGAATTTATTCATTTTCTTCATGCATCATACATCAAGCGTTAAGTCTTTGATCATGTAACTTCCAATAGTGTCATCAAAGGCTCGATGATGAAAATATTATCCTATTTCTTGCTTACATTTTTTTTTCATACCACATCATTACCATTTTACTGAATAAGTTAACGTAACTTGCTATTGTTAATTCTTTGTGTAGAAGATGCGAGGTTGCAAGCTATGGACTATTGGCCCTAGCTATTTTGTCATAAAGGTACAATTACTATCCATATATAATGTTTTGCTTGGAAATAGGAGGCGATTGCTCATATATATATCACTATGTTGTCATCCTCGCTGCTTGATAGGTTAGGCTAATCTATATGTAATTAAATGCTAAATCAAGTGTTTGGATAGCTATTTTATTGGTTTCATGCTTGATCCCTGATGGATTAGACTAATGGATGTGTAATTTTGTATTTATTTCAGTTTCTTGTTCCTATCTCAGCTTAGGTCAAACCACAATTCTACGTAAATTAGTCGGTCCACGGGTACCAGGGTGTGTTGAAATTTGGGTCAAATTTCTCATACTCCACTAAAAACAAGATAATGTAGTTTGTTCCTACCATTGTTCTTGGTTCAGATCTGGCTCACTTTTTTCCTTTACATGTATGGTTACTTCTTGTGCTATAGGTTGTAAACAAGTGTTCATTTCCTGCCGCCTGCTTTTTGTAGCATGTAAAGATCGTGATCCCGTTTTGTAGTTTGTGTGTACAAAGTCAAGTTCCCGCTTCAACAATAATCCTTTGCAACTTGTGTGCTCTTTGCTACCGTCATCCAATACTATGGGATCTTGTATATATTGTTGTCTCCTCCTGCGATGACCATATTACTGTATTTTGAGTTCAAATATTTTATCATTACATCATGTATTATTACGCCTGATATTTAATCTGTGTGACTTACTCAAATTTCAATGTGAAGTCCTCAGAGCCATTAAAATCAGTTCTATATTGTTTCTAATTTTGAACAATTTTCCTCTAACATCGCCATTATTTTGGGCCTCACTTTTGTTTTGTAAAAACTAACAAATGGGATTCCACGGGAACTGGTGAAATCAACGGCTTCACAGCACATGGGTTCAGTCATATAACCATGGCTCCAGGAACTATGGTTCCTTTTTGATAATGCTATTACCTTCTAAAATATATGTTAATACTTTAATCGTTCGGTACAGAGTAGGACAAAACTATACATCGGTCCTCTGTACCCTTTGTAGTCCGCTATCATTTCCTATATAACATTAGCTGCTGTGCTTTAAATGACATTCCCTTTGTAATCATCGGTCTTCTATGTTACCCCTTCAACAACTATGTTATCCATGCTTAGTATGCAACAGTCCAATTGCATTTATAAATTTAAATTCAATTCCAACTCCTACATAAAAGACACGAATTTTGCTATGCTCTAACATTGTTCATGTTTTTTTTCTTTTGAAAAGAAACAAAACAGCAAAATCGATCTAAGAGCTCCATAAAATAATGCTAAATAGATACGAAACCTACGGGCTCATGCGCCGTAGCGCACTCCTAAATCTAGTTTAGGTCGAACGATGGGACTTGCGAGTAGATCAAAGGGAAAGCAGTGCTCAAAATCGTTAGAAATGGGGTGAAAATCAACGCGAAACACATAGCATGTGAGGGGGGCCACCGCCCCCACCCCACCCCCAGCTTTGGAGCAATCAGTGAAGACTTTTTTGGGAAGGGATTATATGGTAAATTTTTAGCCTTTGTCCCCGGCAAATTTCAGCTTCCGCCCCAACCAGTCTTTGTCTAGCTCCGCTAAAATGCAACCGGTGCCATATTTTTGTAGGCAAAGGAGCGGCATAAAATCCTTGTGCATTTAAAAGGAATGACCACTGGCGAGCAAATGCAAGCCTCAAGAAGTTCTCCCCTTTTGTCCTGCTGGAATCTGTTGATTAATAAAGCGTTATTCCATCTAACTTGCTAAACCGAGGGGAGATATGTTCGATCCGTTTTGTACATAGACTGATAGGAGGGATATCGTTGCGGTGCGCCAAGTACGCATACTTTTTTTTGTATACCCGGTGCTGAGAGCTCTCAAACAGCAACATTTTTTTATGTAAGTTCGACGCCGTTTTTGTGCGTGGCTAGCAAGCTCAGGTCAAAGTCGTAAATTCGAGTTAAATTAGTACTCCCTCCGTCTTGGATTAGACGTGGCATATTTGCTTAGATTCATATGTAATAATTTGATTTTGGATTGGACGTCTTCTATACATTAAAAATATGATTTAAGTTATGGTTTGAGATGAATAATTGGTTTGTAATAATTGATTCTGTTCTAATCTCCACTATTTAAATTTGATGGTTGCATCTACAGTGAGAACAATTAGAGAAAATACCTCATTGCGCATGTTTCCTGGTTTAATTAGAAGTAGCTTTTTTTGCTGGTTAATTAGAAGTAGCTAGCATGGGCGTGCACTAGTACACATATAGTTACGCATAGAAGAATGGAAGTGCAGTTTTTGTGGCCCTTCGGGGGGCCTCCGATAAAATTGGACGATACAGAAAAGTGCAGTTTTTGCTTTGGACTGATGGACACGCTGCATGTCGGCCTGATTCGTACGTGCAAATGTGCATTTGGCCATCGGCCGGCCCTGCTTGAGTAGTACTAATCCCAAACTAAAATCTTTTGTGTCTTGTGGGGTATTTAATCATAGAAGGTGAATAGGCGATACGTGCATACTATCAGAAGGACTTGAGACATGCTGGCCAGGTTTGGTCCGCAAGGTTCTTGCGTGTACTTTGTGCATGATGGCAGGGAAAGCCGAGTCAGCACGTTCGTGTCGTCAAAAGGAGATAAGAGCAAACAGCTGCAGTACACGTAGGAGAGCCAACCCATTTATTTACTCATTTAGTCTAGTCAAGTCAATAATAACTAAGAAAACTAAAAAAGTCATATACGGACTCTCTCAGATCCTAATTAATATTTTCAAATTGATCTTGATTCGAATGTATCTAAGCTAAGGTGACTAGATAATATATTTGAATCTAGACAAATCTGAGAACATTAATTAGAATCGAAGGGAGTAGAAAAAGATAACTCCCTCCGGTCCATATTAACGTTCTCAACTTTGTCTAAATTTTTACGAATCTAGTTAAATATTTAGACTAGATACATTCGTATTTAGACAAAGTTGAGAACAATAATATGGACCGGAGAAAGTATGTCTATTTATCAAGAAAGTTACACTAAGCAGTGTATACATTGTAAGCTTCGTGGCTATCAATAATTATTGTAGCTCTCGCGTCCATGGATCTTTCTCACACTTTGTACTACTATACTACTACTGTTTGAGTCATATTACTAACTACTCCCTCAGTCCGTAAATAAGTCTATTTCACATTCTTACTTTGAGTAAAAAAATTAAATTTGATCAATTTTATAGATAAATATAGCAATATACATAATCAAATTGGTATATTATGTCTACGTTCTAAAAGGGATCTAGCGGTACTAAATAAGTATCATAAATATTGCTACCTTCTCCTGTGAAGTTGGTCCAATTTTGTTAAATTTGATTTAGGACAAAGACTAGAAGTACACTTAGGCTGTGGACAGAGCGAGCAGCTAGCTTAGTATTGACCAATACTTCTGCATGTTCCTGACTATTGTGCTTTCTGCATGTTGTCGTTGTTCTTGTTGCATTTCTCAAATCAACACTCCATTGTCTAAACTCTAGAGCTGCTATACTTATGCACGTTGTTGTTGGATCATATATTAATACTACTAAAAAAACAGTTATAGATAGACAACCTATTCTGTGGCGCATATACAGAACCATGCGCCACATAAAAATATCAGTGGCGCATATAAAAAAAACGCCACTGAAATTTGGCAATTAAGTGGCACACGGAACCAATATGCGCCATAGAAACCCACAATTTTGTGGCGCATATTTTCCTGTGCGCCACAGAAAGTGATGATTATGTAGTACATATAGACATATGCGCCACAGAAAGTTAATGGGATCCAGAGCCAAAAAAGGGAGGGAGACAATTATGTGGCGCATATGCCTATATGCGCCACAGAAAGTGATTATTCTATGGCACATATAGACATATGCGCCACAAAAAGTGGAAAACAGATCCCCCAACCACCCCACCCCCGTGGATCGCCTTTTTAGTTTCGTAAAAAATAAATGAAAATGATAAGAACTTCAAAAAATAATTCCTTTGAGATGTAGTTATATTTTGGGGTGTAGTTGTAGGAAAAATTTAAAAACATGAATTTTGATGTATTTTGCAAAAAAAAAAGTCATGGAACGGTAAACGGCCATAACTTTTGCATACGATGTCGAAAAACAGTTTAATATATCAAAATGACCGTCTCAAAATTTCCTACTCGATTTCAACGGCTGAAAGATTTTACAGATTCCCCAAATTCGAAAACAGTAAAAAGTTATGACAGAAAGAAGATTTTTTCCTGCAAAAAAATAAAAAAGGGGGAGAAACTTCTGTTGCGCATTTCTCCCATATGCGCCATAGAAGTTTTGGGCGAGATTCAAAATTTGGATCCCGCCGGCACCCTTCTCCCTCTCTTTTTCCTTTTTCTCCCCTACTTCTTCTCCCCTCCCCACTTCTCCTCCCCTTCTCCTCCCTCCTCCTTCTCCACTCTCCGGCGACCTCCACCTCCACCCCAGTGACCTCCACCCCGTTGACCTCCTCCTCCACCACCATGGTGACCTCCTCCTTCTCCTCCTCCACCACCTCTGGCAACCTCCTCCTCCTTCTCCTCCTCCTCCGGCGACCTCCTCCTCCTCCTCCACCACCACCTCTAGCGGCCTCCTCCTCCTTATCCTCCAGCCACCACCTCCGACAACCCACTCCTCCAGCCACAACCACCACCACCACCTCCGACCAGATGTGCATATTGGCCATATGTGCCACAAAAATTTGAGATCGGGCCCACCTTTTTTTGGAATTTTGAAAAAAAACTGTACCATAGGAATTTGAGATTTCTGTGGTGCATTTCAATATGCGCCATAGAAATAAATATCAGTGGCGACGTATTAGTGGCACATCAGATATGCGCCACATAAAGTGAAAATGTGCGCCACTGATAAGGTATTTTCTAGTAGTGTAAATTGCCCTGCGATAGCCTTTGTTACCTCACATCAATATACTAATAATCTATGAACATATAGGATAAGCACATCCATGTTCTACATCATCTTTACTCCAACATATATCAAAGTCCATGATTATAAATGCAAAAGATGAATTAACTTCAGCACTCTTGCTTTGCAAAGCTTTGGTAGTGTTTTTCATCACCAATGTATTTCCACCACAATTTGTTAAATTGTGTTACCATAGATTATGGATTTAGACATGTGTCGATCTATCCAAGTAACCAAGTGTTGTGTGCACTTCAAAATTGGAAAATTATTTTTACACGTGCTCTCTGCTCATTTATTAAAAGTTAGTCTAATTGCTAGTGCTCTTTACTAGTAAGTGGCACGTGCTTTACACGTTGACCGATTTAATTGCACAAGACTTGAAAACAATAATATACTTGAGCACTATCATTTTATTATTCAATTGAATTTATGACTTATTTTTCTATTCAGGTCACTTTTCCTCTCAAAATCGAAATGTAGCGGTTATTTCTTAATTCCGCAAGTTTTACTATGTCTGCTAGGAGTTTCTCTAAGTGTGTTTGCCGGCCTTCACTTATTCTACTAGCATTCTGGTCACAATTGACAATTTTCGCACGTACACTATGCTAGCTAACAGAAACAATAGAAACAATGTGCAGGAGTATTGCATGATACCACAATCGTCGTGTGCCCTCATGTATATATAGCAGGTTAGAGTTACAGGCTACAACCGTACAAGACCGATACAAACATGTATGTACGTATACTACAACATATAGTTTATCAGCCCCCTCAATCTCAAATAGAGCACAAAGGTTGAGATTGCAAAGACAAGCCTGGAACAATGGCAGTGGAAGGGGCTTTGTAAATATATTAGCTACTTGGTCCTTGGAGAATATGAACCATATCTGAAGCAACTTCTGAGCAACTCTTTCACGAACAAAGTGAAAATAAATCTTAATATGTTTTAGTATAAGCATGGAAGACTGGGTTAGATAAAAGAAACGTTACTCTAATATTGTCACACCACAGGACATGTGGACTAGTTTGAGACACTCCAAGTTCACCAAGAAGAGGTTGTATCCAAATTAGTTTTGTTGTAGCATTAGCGAGAGCCTTATATTCAGACTATACTAGAGCCAGAGACGGTAGCTTGTTTGCGAGCACTCCAAGCAACCAAGTTACCACCATAACAGATAGCATATCCCCCCCCCCCTCCCGGATCGCCGGTCATGAACATTACCAGCCCAGTCCGCATTAGAAAAAGCAGACATTAGAGTAGGAGACGTAGTAGGACGTGGATGACCCACAAGTATAGGGATATATCGTAGCATTTTCGATAAATAAGAGTGTCGAACCCAACGAGGAACAGAAGGTGTTGACAAGTGGTTTGGATCAAGATTCTCTATAAATATTTAGCAAATGGATTTTTAGGGGTTTTTAATAATGCAGATAAATAAAGTGGGAGTAAATAAAAGACAATAATAAGAATTGCAGCAAGTGGCCCAATCCTTTCTTTACCAAAGGACAAGCTGGTTGTATTACTTAAGATGACCAAACGTTCTCGAGGACACATGAGAATATTGTCAAGTGCTTTCGCTACATATAGTTGATTAATCTTCGCTGGTTGGGTAAGTTGTTGGGGGGATAACCCCGGGTAGGGTCACTCCGGGGTATAAGGGCCGAGTTAGCCGAGGGTCGGCAAGGTCAAAGCGGATGCTGGCCGAGTCACCTCAAGGCAGGCCGGATCACGGAGTAACCCAGACCAGGGGGACGCCTAACGTTGTCTCATCCGACTTAAGGAGTAAGTCGGAAATGCTCGTCTAACCTATATGCAGGAACAGGTATGGCCGGATCTACTGTGATCCGGATCCTCACTTGGCTTCTAGGAGAAGGAAGGAATCTCTCTGGTCAAAAAAGAAGGTCCGGTGCGTACTGGATGAGCGAATAAAGCGAGGGCAGGACCACCGGATCATGGCCGACAAGGGTGGCGACGCTCACGTCGGCTGACGCGGGCGCCGCATAGGCTACGTCGATAAAGCAAGTGTGACGCAGGGGAAAAGCACCCCTGTCGGGTTACTACTTTGGGAGGGGGCATATTCTTAGGAATATGCCTCCACGTATGCCCTAGGCCAGGACCGAACCACCTCTATATAAGGGGGGGTTGGGGTTCTCGTAAGGGGGTTGGGTCTTTTCAGATACATAGCAAGGAGAATTCTAGTAGATCTAGGGTTTTGGGGCTAGTTGGTAGGCAAGAGTAAGAGAGTTACTTCTTCCTCCTCTTGTCAATACAGCTCGAGGAGCACTTGTAATCTTGGAGATCGAACATCAATACAAATCTTCCGTGCAGAGAATCACTCTACTATCCCTCCCTAGATTCCCATAGCGCATATTAGTCCCCACCTTTAGCCTATCCATGGCATCTGCCGTGACACCACCACGACAGTTGGCGCCCACCGTGGGGCTAGCGGCGCTAGCAGGGGTGAAGATCCGGACAGGAAACTTCATCGGCACCGGCGAACGCATCGTCTCCGGGCTCGTTCAGCGCTTTGGAGCGCTGGACTACGGCAGCGACAACGCTGGCTCCTTTGGCACGCGCCCACTTCCGCGCAACGGCATCTTCGTCAAGCTCGGTGCGCACAAGGTCTACATTGCTGTGGACGTGTCTTGCGTTCATCCGCGTCGCGTCGTCGATGCAGGAGAACCACCCCTCACTGTGGCTCGCGGGGCACGTATCGCTCGCTCCCCGGACCATGCAGAGGTGATGATGACTGCGCAAGGCGCGGGCATGAGCAAGGATCCAGCGCCAGACTCGGAGGTAACACCCAAGGCACTGAGGAAAGCTAGGGGTCCTCCGCTAGAGAGGCCTGAGAACGTGCTGAGGGAAGCTATGGATAGCTTGGCAAACCCGGTGGCAGTAGTGGTAGATTCGGCTTAGGCACAGGCCGAGCTAGAGGAGACCCGACAAAAGATACTAGAGGGCGCAATGAAGATAGCAGCGGCTCAGCAGTCGTTGAACATGACGCTGCGTGAGTACGCGAAAGCGAACAAGGTTGATGCAGTAAGGGTGAAAGGTAAAAATCTCATAAGTGAGATGAACAGAGAAGGTGATGACGGACCAGAAGGGTCGGAAAACTATCTGTCTGTAGGGTTGCCGAAGTATAGTACCCCGGCGAAGAACCTCAGAGCAGCAGATGCCGCGGCGTCCGAGCTAGAGGGTTTGACGGGTGATGCCCGTCAAAGACAGCAAGATCGGGTTAACGAGCTGGTTCGGATCGCGAACAGGCAGAACGAGGAGCTGTTGAGAGGTAACCCGGAGAGAGTTGGAGCTTCTAAGATCGTCCATTCGGTGATGGGTAACCCGGAGAAATCCGCTGGAGCTGCATCATCTCCTCATGGTGGCCCTAGGAGAGAAGAGGTAGTAACCTCGGCCAGACGGAACAAGCAGATCGTTCCATACGACCCAATGCGTGCGGGAAAAGAAAAAGAGATGCGGAAAAACGATGATCGACAAAGTGTGAGCCGAGGTGAAGCTGTCCGAGGTAACCACGACCAAGGCAATGCCGGTCAAGGGAATGCTGCCAACGGCAATGCCGGACAGCGAAACTCGGCAGGAGCGGGTTAGCCGCAGCAGCGGAATGCACCAAGGCAAGAGCAAAGTGCCGGCCGTGGTATGCAACAGAGAGGAGCACAACGAGAGCAAGACCGATACAATGACGGAGACTCGGAGATGATGAATGCGGGATACGCAAGACCGGACTATCACATGATAGGGTCGAGATTGGGAAGCAGAGATTTGATGCTGGATGACGCCAGGCTAAAACTGGATCGCCTGTATAGGTCGGAACAAATCGAATGTCAAGGTCCTCCGGGTCCAGCGTGCTTCAGACCCCGGATCATGAAGGAACCGCCAGTACCCAATTTCCAATTACCCAGGGGCACGAAGACGTATGACGGCAGTACAAAGCCGGAGGATTGGCTGATAAACTATGCAACATCTGTGAAAATTGCAACTGGCAACTTGAGATGGGCTGTACGATATGTACCCCAAATGTTGGAAGGTCCAGCTAGGGTTTGGCTGAATAATTTGCCACCTGGAAGCATCAATTGCTGGATAGATTTTAAAGAAATGTTTATCAGCAACTTCTCAAGTACATATCAGAGACCGAATAGACCGCAGACCCTGGCAATGTGCAAGCAGAGATCTAACGAAATGGACAACGAATTCTTGACCCGGTTGTGTACCGTGAGAAACTCGTGTGAGGGAGTCATACAGTCACGGGCTATAGCATGGTTCGCACAAGGGTGTAGATATGGCAGCAAGTTGTGGATGAAATTGCAAAGGAAAATGCCAGTCACATTGGCAGAGATGATCCGGATCGTGGATTCTTATGCTTTGGGTGATCCGACTCAACCTAGGATCGCGTCGAACGAGTCAAATGAGGAGTACTATCCGAGGGACGGATCCGGGTCATCCCGGAGGAACGATTACAGGGGAAAAAGGAGAGACGATAGACCGGACCATCGGTATGGTTTGCAACAAGTTGCGGCTGTGAATCAAGATCAGCCCGGAGTAGGGAGCAATCAACGCCAGAAAACGGGAGGGTAATGGACTCCTCGAAACGATGGCAAGAAAACGTGGACTCCGGAGCAGAAGAAGCAATGGCAAGAAAAGAAAGATCGTCCGAGGTATACCTATGAGTCAATGTTGGACCAGCCGTGTAAATTCCACACGCCAAATCCGAACAGTCCGGCGGGTCACACAACGAGGCAATGTGAGTGGATGCGTAAGATAGAACAAGGTGGTTCGGGGAATGCTCAGGCACCCCGGAATGATCAACCTCGGCAGGAGTTACCCCAGCAGCAACTGCTTTCCGGAGCAAACACACAGCAATTGATGTTGCCTCCCCCTCCGCCGAGGTATGACAACAACGAGAGAAGGGATGCAATGCATCAAGTGGAAAACCAGCAACCACCGGATCAGAGGTACTCCGGAAACGAGGGAAGAAATGAGTACAGGGAACATCACCAGAGCTATTATGTGTTCACAACAGAGGAAACAGATAGGAAGAGCTTGCAGCGCCGACATATGGAGGTTAACGCGGTTATGCCTACAGTGATGAGGTACATGTCTTGGTCAGACCAGGAAATTACCTGGAGCGTCAAAGATCATCCCAAGCTTATGCCAAGTCCGGGGTTGTATGCACTAGTGTTAGATCCGACGTTCATTGGACCAAACATTAATGTGAGGTTCTCCAAGGTACTAATCGACAATGGCAGTAGCATTAACATCATGTATGCGGATACGATGTGCAAATTGGGCATCTCGGAGAACATGCTCCAGGCTACAAGAACAACTTTCCATGGTATCGTACCAGGCATATCCTGCGAACCCATAGGCAAAGTCCGGGTCGACGTGCTATTCGGTACGAGGGATAACTGCCGAACTGAAAATCTGGAGTTTGAGGTGGTAAACTTGGAGAGCGCGTATCATGCATTACTCGGGAGACCAACACTGAGCAAATTCATGGCAAGTTGTCACGTTAGTTATCTGAAGATGAAGTTGCCCGGGCCAAATGGAGCAATTACTATCGTTGGGGATTTTCGACGTTCTATTGAGTGCGCTTCAGCCGGGTCTAACCTAGCCGAGTCACTCGTAATTGCCCAAGAGAAAAGAAAAATTCAATAGGTGGCGGCTTTAGCTCAGTCCGCGCAGCAGTATATGCCGGTGTTAAGCAACCCGCATGGAAGTGTTTCGTTTCAAGCCGCGAAGGACACCAAGAAAATTCCAGTGGATAACATGTTTCCGGAGCGTACCATAACAATTGGTGCCGGGTTAACTGACAAATAGGAAAGCGAGCTCGTCAACTTCCTCCGTGAGAATCGGGACATTTTTGCTTGGTCCACACAGGACTTGAAGGTGTTCCGAGGGAGTTGGCCGAGAACTCTTTGAACGTAAGACCCGGAGCAAGGCCGGTGAAGCAGCCTCTCCGACGCTTCGCCGAGGATAGGAGAAAGGTCATTGGTGACGAGATAGCTCGGTTGCTAGCAGCAGGATTTATCATGAAAGTGCTGTATCCGGATTGGCTCTCTAATCCGGTGCTGGTAGAAAAGAAGAAGGATGATCCGAACGTGGCAGTAGTTTGGCGTATGTGTATCGATTACACGAACCTAAACAAGGCGTGTCCAAAAGATCCATTTCCACTGCCGAGGATAGATCAGGTCATTGACTCTACCGCGGGGTGTGAACTGTTGTCGTTCATTGACGCTTATTCTGGTTTCCACCAGATACCTCTGAACCCGGATGATCAAATAAAAACTTCCTTTATTACCCCATACGGGGCTTATTGCTATCGCACTATGCCGTTTGGCTTACGAAATGCAGGAGCAACATACCAAAGATGTATGCAAAAATGTTTGCACGATCAAATAGGTCAAAATGTACAGGTCTACGTGGATGATGTGGTTATCAAGACCAAGGAAAGCGCAACGCTCCTTGACGATATAAGGCAAACATTCGCGAACTTGAGGAGATTCCGGATGAAGCTTAACCCGGAGAAATGTACCTTCGGCGTCCCGGCTGGAAAATTACTCGGATTTCTCGTCTCCAGCCTAGGTATCGAGGTTAATCCAACTAAGATCCGAGCCATCGAACGAATGGAGCTGCCGAAGTGTCTCAATGACGTCCAGAAGTTCACTGGATGCCTGGTGTCGTTGAGTCGGTTTGTATGTCGGTTAGGGGAAAAGGCACTGCCTCTCTACCAAATCATGAAAAAATCAGATAAATTCATTTAGACGCCACAGGCCGATGAAGCCTTTGCTCACTTGAAAAAGATGTTGGCCACTGCACCAGTGTTAGCTTCTCCACTGTCGAAGGAGCCAATGTTGCTCTACATAGCCGCAACCAACCGAGTTGTAAGTGCAGTGATTGTAGTGGAGCGAGATGAAGATGGTAAGTCGGTGCAGAGGCCAGTGTATTACTTGAGCGAGGTATTGTCTGCCTCAAAACATAACTACCCGCATTTTCAAAAGGTGGCATACGGGTTTATATGGCGGCAAAGAAGTTAAAGCACTACTTCGAGGAGCATCCCATCAAAGTGATATGCGAAGCCCCCATATCCGAGATAATGGGTAACAAAGATGCGAATGGCAGAATTGCGAAATGGGCAATTGAGCTAACACCATACGCACCCCAGTATGATAGGAGAGAAGCGATCAAGTCCCAGGCTGTGGCGGACTTTTTCGTGGATTGGGCTAAGGTACAATACGAACCACCGCCGCCAGATCCAAACTACTAGAGGATGCACTTTGATGGATCGAAAACAAAAACCGGGTTAGGTGCCGGGGTTGTGCTTACCTCGCCAAAGAAGGATCAGCTCAAGTACGTATTGCAGATCCATTTCGCAGCATCAAACAATGTCGCTGAGTACGAGGCTCTTGTGCATGGTCTCAAAGTGGCAAAGGAGATTGGCATACATCGGATAATCTGCTTTGGCGACTCGGATCTAGTAATACAGCAAGTGTCCGGAGTGTGGGACGCCCTAGATCCAAACATGGCACTATACAGATTTCATGTGCAGAAAATCTCGGGTTACTTTGAGGGATGCGAATTTCATCATGTACCTCGCGTGGAAAACGAAGCTGCCGACATGCTGTCGAAGCTCGGATCGACCCGACAGGCAATTCCACCGGGCGTAGCATTGGAGCACCTCAGAAAACCATCTATCAGGCCGTCCCCAGGAACCGATTCAATCTATTTCCCGGAAAACGCGGAATCCAGAGTTGAGCCCATGGACATTGACATGGGAGGTAGTACGCCGAACCCGGGGACTACCTCGGCAAACCTGGGGACTACCTCGCTAGACCCGGGGACTGTTCAGCGTGATCCGGCTGAGGTTATGCCGGTGGATCGGATGGAAATTGATGAGGAGATGTTCCCTGCGCGAGCAGTACCAGCTTGGGCACTGCCTATATACCAGTTCCTGAAAGATGGAACGTTACCCACTGAGGAAGTGCTAGCCAGGCAAACTCAGAGGAGAGCCAAAGCTTACACAATCATCAATTCCGAGCTGTACAAACAGAGTGTAACCAATGTCCTCCAGCGGTGTGTTGATCCAGAAGAAGGACTTGACATCCTCCGAGATATACACCAAGGAGAATGCGGGCATCACGCCTCATCCCGGGCTTTAGTGGCAAAGGCGTTCCGGCATGGATTCTATTGGCCAAGTGCCTTGGAGCAAGCAGAAGATCTGGTGAGAAAATGCAATGGTTGTCAAAGGTACGCCACCAAGACACATATGCCTATGTTGGAACTCAAAACTATCCCAATTACATGGCCATTTGCTGTGTGGTGCTTGGATATGGTTGGCCCGTTCAAACCAGCAAGAGGAAACATGACACACATTCTGGTCATGGTGGACAAGTTTACAAAATGGATCGAAGTGAAACCTATAAGAAAATGTGATGGAGCCACTGTCGTGACATTTCTCAAAGACATCATCTTGAGATACGGTTATCCACACAGCATTATAACTGATAACGGCACAAATTTTGCTGAAGGAGCATTTGCACGATTCTGCCGAGACAAGAAAATCCGACTCGACGTAGCCTTGGTAGCCCACCCCGCATCAAATGGACAAGTGGAAAGATCCAACGGATTAGTATTATCCGGGATAAAACCCCGGCTCATTGAGCCGCTGCAAAGATCAGCGGGGTGCTGGATAGAAGAACTACCAACGGTATTGTGGAGTTTAAGAACAACTCCGAATCGATCAACAGGCTACATGCCATTCTTTCTGGTATATGGGGCAGAAGCTGTATTACCAGCCGACATAGAGCATGATTCACCTAGGGTCACCCAATACACAGAAGCCGAAGTGCAAGAAGCCTAGCAAAATGATGTTGATCTGCTGGAAGAAGCGAGAGAACTGGCACTGTCCAGATCCGCCATATATCAGCAAAATCTCCGACGCTATCATAGCCGGAAAGTGTGCCCCCGAGTCTTCCGGGAAGGCGATCTGGTGCTCCGGTTGGTACAACGTACCGCTGGCATGCATAAATTATCCCCCCCATGGGAAGGACCATTTATTGTGAGCAAAGCATTGCACAATGATTCTTACTATCTCATAGATGCAAAGCGACAGGAAAAGAACAAGGCGGACAGGTTCGGAGAGGAATCCAAGCGACCGTGGAATGTAGAACTACTTCGTCCCTTCTACACTTAGCTAAGAAGTGTATGTATCCGAGTCATCTCATATGTCGGTATGTATGTCGGCAATGAGCTTATCAATGAAATAGCGGAGCCTCGAGCAGTAACTCGAGGACTGCCTTAATAAATAATTGTTGTTACTTTTTATGCGTTAGCTGGAATGACTCATTTCACTTAACCCGGTTTAGTAATGTGTGAGCACCAAAAACCCAACCCTTCGACTTGCTGCTGTCCAACAAGAATTGGCTTCATGGCAAGCAAGGGAACAAGTTTGGAATTGCGTAGCACATGGAAAACTACTAAGGGAACGATCCTATTCCAGCTAACGTTTGTTTTTTCGGACTAACCCTGTATTTACTTTCAAGCTATTATGTTGAATTATTTTGAGCCAAGCCTCAAAGTTTCTCAGTATTGTTAAAACGATTCTTGAGGCTCGGGTTCGTAAGTCGTAAAACCGAATCAAGGTAGACACGGATCGAGCCAGAGAATTGGACGAACAAGAAAATGAAACTCGGGGACTACGCCCAAGTTAATCCGGCATACAAGCATAGTAGCAAAATATTATGTATTCAGCATACAATTGCACCCGGCTTACCGGGGATCTGATAAGTTTTCAAGTTTTTTCAACTAAGGAGCGGCAGGAGGAGGAAGTTCGGCGTCATCATCACTGTCTTCAATATCTGAAGCAGCATCTTCTCCATCATCACCCGACCCATCCTCCATGTTCTCGATCTGCTCCTCCTCGCCAGATTCCAGAAAGCTCGGCCCCTCAACCCAGTCATGGACTGGAGAATACTCGATGAGGCTGTAGGCGCAAGCCTGGCGCCGAGCTACCCACTCCGGATCATCGGTCCATTTGGATCCGGTGCGCCGACGGGTGAGGAGGCTCATATCGATTTTCTTGTACCATGAAAGGATATGATGGAGAAGGGTATCTGCTGCGGCACGCCCGGCGGATTCCCTCCAGAGGTCAAGTTGAGTCTCAGTCTCCATCAGTTTGTCGGCAAGGAGCGTGGTTCTTTCCGGAGCATCCTCGCTTGGCCAGAATGTGTTGAAGATCCGGACCTCAACGTCGAGGAGATCTTTCCCATAGTTCTTAATAGTTTCCACCCGAGCTGACACGCTGACCAACAGGTCCTCCATGTCTAAGGGGATGCTCTCACCATTAGGAGCGATGGGAGTACCCCTCTCTTGGCGGAATTTGGCAACGGCAGCACTGGCGATGGCAGTACCCTCCAGAAAGTTATCTGAAAATAAGGAGAGGGAGGATGCTGAAGCAAAGGCATATGAGCTAACTCGGAAAACTAGGTCGGACAAGGGGAAGAAACTTACGTGAGATATGGCGATGGATCCGGGTCAACTCCTTGATACAACTGTCGCGTCTCTAGCGAAGTTGTTCAAGCTCGGCGAGCGCCGACCCAAGCTGGACCTCGGATTCCTTAAGCAGGTCCTGGTCCTTGGAGATCTGGAGGGTAAAGCGCTCACGTTCTTCGTTGAAGTTCTGGCCAACTTTTTGGAGCTCGGTTTTGTGTTGGGACTTCATCTTCTCCATCTCGGCCTTGAGTTTAGCTATTTCATTGTCCTTGGTCCGGAGGAGGGCGAGCTCATCGTTCTTCTTCTTCAGCTCTGCTTGATGTTGTCCTGCTTGTTCGAGAAAATGCAGCATCATATCAGGCACGGGCACACTATCCTCAAGCATGCTGAAATAGTGTGTTGACCCGGCAAAGCCGAGGAGTGAATGTTTGCCGAGCCAAGGAGAAGAAAGAACGGAAAACACAACGACGTTGGCCGAAAGAGGACATACCTCGGATTTCCTCCAAGTTCTTCCGCATAATCTTGTTTTCAGCCTCCACCCCAGCTGCAAAAAACCGAATAAGGAGGTTAGTCCGGCAGAAACAAACGAAACGGTGAGGTGTTAAGAGAGGAAATTACCCCTCTTTTCATGCTCCGCGCCAAGTGCAACGTGTTTTGCACGCAAGATCTTGTGGGTATCAAGCAGGCGCTGAAACTCGGTGCTCCGACGATTGGTGGTTACCTGACAAAGGCACATGCGTGTAAAATTAGTTCGGTGCATATTCGAAGTGTACAAGATCCGGGCCAAGCGGAACTTAACCCGGCTCTAGGTGTGTGCATATTCGAAGTGTACAAGATCCGGGCCAAGCGGAACTTAACCCGGCTCTAGGTGTGTGCATATTGGAAGTGTACAAGATCCGGGCCAAGCGGAACCTAACCCGGCTCTAGGTGTGTGCATATTCGAAGTGTACAAGATCCGGGCCAAGCGGAACTTAACCCGGCTCTAGGTGTGTGCATCTTCGAAGTGTACAAGATCTAGGCCAAGAGAAACTTAACCCAGCTCTAGGTGTGTGCATATTCGAAGTGTACAAGATCCGGGCCAAGCGGAACTTAACCCAGCTCTAGGTGTGTGCATATTCGAAGTGTACAAGATCCGGGCCAAGCGGAACTTAACCCGGCTCTAGGTGTGTGCATATTTGAAGTGTCCGAGATCCGGGCCAAGCGGAACTTAACCCGGCTCTAGGTGTGTGCATATTTGAAGTTTACATGCAGCTACGTTGATCTTCTAAGGAGCATCCGGCCGAGTAACAAGTTACTCCGCCGGAGGCTCAGGGACTAATGGTTATTATCTACAGCATGTAAAGAAGAAACGGCGTACCTCCATCATACGCCCAGCGAGGTTAATGGCCTTGGCGGCGGTATTCATCTGAGCGGAAAATTCAGCTGGGCCGAACTTTTCCGGGAGGTCGTCGTTGTAGACAAACTCCGCCTTATTCCAGTTCATGACAAACTAGATGAGGCTCAGAGGATACCGTTCTCTAGTGGGCATGTGAGGTGCCACCAAGCCCTTTGCGTGAGCTTCTTTCCTTTCAATCAGGGCAAGAGCTGGGCTAGTGTGAAGAACCATCTGCTGTGAATCGGCTGGCTCGGCAGGAGGATCCGTCGCGGCTGGTGATTTCTTTGGAAGCATCGACGACAAGGTTCGCTGCCCAGCCTCGACGGAGGTGGACTTGCCTTTGGCTTGCTGGGAGGATGTGACCATAGTGGATTTGCCCTTGGAAGCCGCTGGAGTGGTTCCTCGCCGAGCCTGGGATGACTCGGACGAGGCAGATGAACTTGGCACGAGAGCTTTGGTGGCTGGTGCTGGAGCTGCTGTTGGCTTCTTCGGAGCCGGGACAGGCGCTGGTTCGGTGGCTGGTGCTGGAGCTGCTGCTGGTGCTGGAGTTGCGGTAGACTTGGTAGTTGCTGGTTGCGGCAATGCCGAAGTGCCGGACGCCGTTGCCTCGGCCAATCCGACCCCTCCTGATCTGAGGTTGCGTTCCTCTGAAGGAGGTACTGCGGAACCCGGAGCGGCCACAGAGCCCTCCGGAATAGGGCTCAGCGGGCGTGACTCATCGTCACGAGGAGGGGAAGGACTAGAACGAAGAGGAGAGGAGATGCTCGATCCGCTCTGAGGAACCTCCACAGGAGCCCTGCAAGAGAAAATAATGTCAGGAGTGAAATTACCCCGAAGCGGGGAGAAGTGTGTTGCGCAGTGAAAAATGACTTACGCATCCGAGGTCTCGGCCTCCTTAGGTTTCTAGGCCCTCCGTGCCGGGGCTTTTCCTGCCCGTTTGGCGGCAGTCTTGTCTCCGGCCTTCTTTTGCCTTTTGGAAGGCTGAGAAGGTTCGGAAGAATAACTTGACGCGGATCCGCGCTTCTTCTTCGACGCCACCGGAACAGGCTCGCCCGTGGCAAGTGGAGAATCCTTGTGGATGTGCCCACCATGGTTAGCTGATGCCGGGAAGGCAAAAGAAAGAGGGACAGCCTCAACGGGTTCAATCACGTCGATATCCGAGTCATCCTCATTGTCGGGCCAATCTCTAAGAGAAGAGAATTTACCGCTGGGTCGTTTGGTGGCATCGGTAGTGGGAAGGAACATCTCCTGGTCCGGCTCCTCCTCATCCGGGATTTCTCGGTCTGGAGCCCACTTAAGGGTCGGATCCGGGCCATCCTCGAGGGTTTGCTGGAGAAACAGCTGAGAAAAAAGCACAAAGAGAAAAGTCAAAAATATGATAAGAACCGACATGAAATTGATCCGAAATAAATTTACCCCGCGAAGCTTATCGCGGGAGGGAGCCTGTCACGGCAGTAATGCTCGATTCCCCATGTCCATTCGGCGGAGAAGTCCTTATGGGTGGTGAAAAGAGCCTTGACCCGGCGGAAGATCTTCGTATTGCTCAACTCGAACGAGGAGGTTCGGTTGGGGTCGCGGCTGAAGCTCATGTGGCACAACTTGTGAGTGCGCCGCTGGAGGGGATAGATTCGGTTGCGCACAAATGTGATCATGGCATCCTCGTTGGGCTATCCGAGCTTCTTTAGCTCCACGAACCTTTTGTTGACTTGGTTGGCCAGAGCCGTAGGTTTCTTAGCAACCTCCTCCCAGAAATCCGTGTCAGGGGGACCCGGAGCGTAGGGCAGCAACCGGATAAATCTTCCGTGCCTTCATTCCGGACGTAGAAGAAGGTCCGGGCCCATCCTTTGCAGGAGTCAAGCCCGGTGACCCGGGGAAAGATTGAATACCTCCGGGGCGAGATCGAGGCAGCTCCGAACTGAGTGAGATGCTTGTCCTCTGACTCGACGTGGATGTTGGGGACGACGTTGCGACGGAGGCCGAAGAACCGGATCCACAGCTCCTTCGTGGGCCATAGTCCGGTGTAGCCTTCGATCGAGGAAACGAAAGCGGACAGAGAGGTGATGGCGTTCGCCGGGAGATGGTGTGGTTGCAGATGATAGGTCTGGACCCAGTCCCGGAAGAAATCACTCACCGGGAGACCAAATCCCCGTTGGAAATGGGATAAGAAAACGACGAACTCACCCGGATTGGGTGAGGGGGCCAATTCCGAGGAGGGGAGACGAGCGGTGACGCCGGCGGGAATACGCTGGGTTCGGTAGAGCCAGTCGATGTTGTCCTGGCAAACCCAGGAACCGGCCCATGCGCCACGGTCCGCCGCGCCGGCGTCCTCCTCCATCTCCTATTTGACGACGATGGGCTCCTCCTCCGTCATCTCGAATCCGCTGTCCTCGCTGGAGCTGGTGGTGGCGGGGCTCTGCGGTCTAGACTGACGAGGACCCGTGGCTAAACAGTGGTGTAGCAGTAACTGCGGTGCGGAGGCACGGAGAAGGTGCGGCGGCGGCGCTGCTGCAACGGGCACTGGCGGCGGCGCGGTCGCGAGGAAGAAGAAGAGGAACGAGCGAGGGGGCGCGGAGATGGAAAAGTGCTAAAGAGCGTGCCTCTCCCCTATTTAACCGCCCCCAGTCATCAACGAGTGGGATCGTGCTGCGCCGGAGAGCCACACAGTGTGGCCGTGTATCACCAGCATCAACCAATCAGAGATAAGCCACACCGGGGGCCGCAGAGTAAATGTGATCCCATGACATGACGTGCAGTTGCGGTAAACGAGGAGACAGACATGACGTAACCCTCGCATAGTAATCACTGACATTTACTGCGGCGGTTACTGTGCTGGCCCTTAAAATGAGGCAATGTAAATATTAACCTTTACGTGGGTTGGCGTACGAGAGAAGGAAGCAAGGCTCGGATCTGAGCCACGATGGTAACCCGGCCGACAAGTGAAAACTTGAAATGTGTAGAGGGAAAGTAAAACCATAGGATCCGAGCCAAAATGGTAACCCGGCCGGCAAGTGAAAACTTGAAACGTGCGAAGGTAACGTAAATCCATATAATCCGAGACAAGAAGTTAACCCGGAACTAAACGTCCGAAGCTTAGATACGAATGAATCTGATGTGGCCTTAGCGACCAAGGCCGCTAAGGCCGCACCAGCTTCGGGGACTAATGTTGGGGGATAACCCCGGGTAGGGTCACTTCGGGGTATAAGGGCCGAGTTAGCCGAGGGTCGGCAAGGTCAAAGCGGATGTTGGCCGAGTCACCTCAAGGCAGGCCGGATCACGGAGTAATCCGGACCAGGGGGGACGCCTAACGTTGTCTCATCCGGCTTAAGGAGTAAGTCGGAAATGCTTGTCTAACCTATATGCAGGAACAGGTATGGCCGGATCTACTATGATCCGGATCCTCACTTGGCTTCTAGGAGAAGGAAGGAATCTCTCTGGTCAAAAAAGAAGGTCCGGTGCGTACTAGATGAGCGAATAAAGCGAGGGCAGGACCACCAGATCATGGCTGACAAGGGTGACGACGCTCACCTCGGCTGACGCGGGTGCCGCAGAGGCTACGTCGCTAAAGCAAGTGTGACGCGGGGGAAAAGCACCCCTGTCGGGTTACTACTTTGGGAGGGGGCATATTCTTAGGAATATGCCTCCTCGTATGCCCTAGGCCAGGACCGAACCACCTCTATATAAGGGGGGGTTGGGGTTCTGGTAAGGGGGTTGGGTCTTTTCAGATACATAGCAAGGAGAATTCTAGTAGATCTAGGGTTCTGGGGCTAGTTGGTAGGCAAGAGTAAGAGAGTTACTTCTTCCTCCTCTTGTCAATACAGCTCGAGGAGCACTTGTAATCTTGGAGATCGAACATCAATACAAAGCTTCCGTGCAGAGAATCACTCTACTATCCCTCCCTGGATTCCCATAGCGCATATTAGTCCCCACCTTTAGCCTATCCATGGCATCTGCCGTGACACCACCACGACATAAGTGTTGTGTGGGTGAACCTATGCTAATGTACTGAGCTTTCTAGGACTAATACATACTTGTGATTATACCCCTTGAAGGCATCCATAACTACAAGAAAGTAATTAAGATAAAAACCTAACCACGGCCTTAAACTTTGAGATCCTACACTCCCTTATGCAAAGGTTTCCTAACGACGGTTCAGGTTTCTGTCACTCCGGAAAACCCACGATTAGTAGCCAAATACACAATGCATTCCCCTATGCCCATAAAGGTGAAGTATCATGTAGTCGATGTTCACATGACACCACTAGAAGAATAACACCACAACTTAAATATCAAACCATTAAATCTTTCTCAACACAATTCCACTACTAACAACATGGCTTCTCCCATGTCCTCAAGAACTAAATGAACTACTCACGAGACATCATATGGATCAAAATCAGAGATGAAATAATGATAAGTAACAATCTGAACATGAACAATAATTCAATGGTCCACTCAATAGCATCAACTATAACAAATAGTCAACACTGGAAAAGTTTCCCCTAAGAACTATGCAAGATTCAACCCAATTGTTACAGCGGTACAGAGTGGTGGTGATGGTGCTGGTGGAGATGATGATGATGATCCCGATGAGGTATAGCTTGATGACGGTGTTGATGGTGACGATCTCCCTTCTCCGGGAAGGAATTTCCCCGGTAGATTTCTGCCTGCCGGAGAGCTCTTTCTCTCTCTGTAGTTTCCACCCCGCAGAGGCGGTGGAATCTTTCTGTGGTCTCCGCCAAGTCTTAGGGTTTCGAGGGGATTATATACACCAAAGGGTGATGCTGGAGGTGGGCCTGGGTGGCGCGGCTAGGGGGGACCCGCGCCAGGGGGTGGTGTGGGCCCCCTGTGGCCCATCTCCACTCCTCCTTCTAGCCTCCTTCATCTTATGGAAAATAGGAATTTCCATATATTTTCTGGGATTTTCTGATCTTCGTGAATTTTGCATCTGGACAGTGCTTTTTCCATCAGAATCCTGACTCCGGTGGTTCATCCTCCAAAAATCATCAATCATGCAAAAATAGATGAAATAACATAAGTATCATCTTTTAATATGAAATATATCAATGAATAACAGTAAATTATGATATAAAATAGTGATGCAAAATGGATGTATCAACTTCCCCCAAGCTTAGACCTCGCTTGTCCCCAAGCAAAAATTGAGCTCAATAAACATGACCACATGTTTATGGAGTGAAGTGTTGATAAAGAGAATACAGATAAGAAGCATCACATTCATCAATACACAAATCATAATAGAAAACAACTCACTATTATGTAACTTAACTTGCAATGATTAAAGGAAACACAATAAAGATACACAAAGTAAATCATAATTGGTAATGGAAAACTTTGTTCTTGGTCAGAGAATGGTTAACAAATTGCAGGAGTCAAACATAATGGGGTTTTCAATGATAGCCTTCAAAGTAATATTCACTAAGATAAGGGTAGTGTGCAAAACAAGGAACATAAGAAACATGATTGAATAAATCATCATATGGATGATTGAATCACAACAACTCAAATGCTTGATTGAGATAGACAGGAATAGGTTTACTGACTATATAAAAAGTAAAAGATAGGCCCTTCACAGAGGGAAGCAGGGATTTCAAGTTTCATAAAGAGCCTCCAAAAATTATGGTACTTACTAGCTTTCAGATCTCATTGCCCCTATCATAAGCATCTTGAAGTTATTAAGGTTAATGTGAGGGAAAATATGAGTTATATGCTTGACAAATTATAAGTTAAAAGTCTCATGCCCCTTGAGCACTGATGTCTACACACTTCTATTCTTATAGAAAGTTGTTGGGCCTCCAAGTGCAGAAGTTTGTAGAACAGCAACAAGTTTCCCTTAAGTGGATTACCCAAGGTTTATCAAACTCAGGGAGGAAGTGGTCAAAGGTATCCCTCTCAAGCAACCCTTCAATCAAGATACAAGAAGTCTCTTGTGTCCCCAACACACCCAATATACTTGTCATGTGTATAGGTGCACTAGTTCGGCAAAGAGATAGTGAAATACAAGTGGTATGGATAATTATAAGTGGTAACGGTGCCAGAAAAGAGATTGAAGGGTAGGAAGAGACTAAAGGCAATCTGAAATAAATATGGAAGCAAGCAAACATGTAACCGATCTAGTTGCAAATGGTGTTTCAATGCTTAGAAACAAGGCCTAGGAATCATACTTTCAGTAGTGAACACTCTCATATAAATATCATCTCTTTATGATACTACTCTGAACTACTCTCCGGTTGGATAACTCTAATCCACGGTAGGGATATAACAACACACCTCAAAGTTCGTATTCCCCATCTAGATAACCCCTCACTGTCACCTTGAGCGCTAGATGGTTCCAACAAACACCACAATCTCAAAGAGACATCCAACTCAAATTATACCCATGATAAGTATTTATGTAACCTTAGCCAAAGTGCCACACGGTGTGCACACTGTCAACTTCACACACATGGGGATAAGCAGAGATTCAATAAAGCACTTGAGTAGCAGAATAGATCTATAGATTACAAAGCTCATGATCTCATAAGATCACGCATAGATGGAGATGAACACATAGCTACCGGTTGAGCCCTTAGCCTCGAGGAAGAACTACTCCCTCATCATCATGCTAATCAGCAACGGCGATGGAGATGGTGGTGGAGATCGATGGAGATGGCTCCGGGGGCAATTCCCCGTCCCGGCAGGGTGCCGGAACAGAGACTTTCTGTCCCCCGAATCTTCCCTTCGGTGGCGGTGGCACTGTGGAGGTTTTCGCGGCTTTCTCCTGGATGATTTAGGGTTTCTGCATCAGAGGCTTCTTATAGGCGAAAGGGAAGGCCGAGGGGGTGCCTGAGGTGGCTGCACCCCCCAGGCGCGGGCCAGGCCAGGCCGTGCGGCCAGGGGGTGTGGCCTCCTCGAGGCCCTTCTCCGTCTCGTCTTCTGGCTCCGTGTTCCCCTCGATGAAATATTGACTTTGGCTTTTGTCCTGTCCAATTCCGAGAATTTTCATTTTCTGGCTTTTCTGGAACCAAAAACATAAGAAAATAGGCAACTGGCACTATGACATCTTGTTAATAGGTTAGTCCCAGAAAACATAAAAATACCTCAAAGTGTTGACAAAGCAAAGTAAACTAGATACTAAACAAGCATGGAACATCAAAAACTATAGATACGTTTACGACGTATGAAGTACGAGTACCAGACCTCATGCTATTCAACTTTGGTATCCGGTAAGTTCTTGTCATTGTAAGTGTATGTGTATTATAGAGAACCACCAACGGGGTACCCCTTTCCCCATGACACAGGAGCTATCCCATATCAAAATGTAAGGCAACAGACAGTGAGCATCTCAACAATCTTTTTATTTGCTATTTGCATAGGTTTTTATTGAGGATGCTCCATAGAATGCCACTATGGTTATGCTGCAAGTTTCCACCATGATTAGGCATGGCTTAGGCTAGCCGCCCAGGCATTTCTCTAACACATATACAAACTCCATGAGCTTACAAGTTCCCATTTTATTTCACACCGCCGGAATCCATAAATAAAAGAACATGCTATCAACTATATAATAAGTGCAATGTCGAAAGAGGACCCCATGATAACATGGTTTTGCTAACTCCGAACTTATAATTTTCAAGCATACAAGCTTCATAAGATAGTCACAATGGTTCAAATTTATTAAGTACAAGAAAATAAAGTGTGCCATCAAGTTTGTGAGAGCTTTAATCACTAATTTTCACATAACAAGCTTAATTTGGAAGATAGATAAAACTAGAGAATTTACTTGAAATAGCAATAATGCTAATAGGTAGATATGGTGGACACAAATGGCATAGGTTTTGGTTCAAGGATTGGATGCACGAGAAGCATTCCCTCTCAGTACAGGTTTTTGGATAGCAAGGCTGGGTAACAAGCATAAGAGTTGAAGGAAACAAACAAACATACACGTGATAGAAACAATCATGCAATCTTCCTTGGAAACACAAAAGATCTTAACTAGAGAATACTAAGCTTATGAGCCAATCAAGAAAGAAAGATAATGAAATTATATTTCTAAAAGTACTTTTCTCTTTTCCATTCAATCCTCAAATAGTGTTGCTACTGACCAGAGCTAGGTTTGCCAAAACCAACTAAATTTACTTAATGATCCCAAAGTGATACCAATACTAACAACAAGATCATTCATATAACAGAAATTGGAACCTAAAATAAGATGTGCAAAAAGTAAATGATAAAACTTCTCATTAATATTCCATAATGACAACTCACACCAAGGGATACATAGATAACTAACTCGAGGAGATATACTTCCACAATGCAAAACATCCTATATGATAACCTCTCTATTCATGATATGACTCTACTAAAAAGGTAAAAAGATGAAAGATAATGATGTGATACCGCGGCACTCCCCCAAGCTTGGAGCATACCAAGGGGATGCCAAACCCTGATGACGAATTACTCCTTCGTTGCTGGTGGTGTTCTCTCGTCATCATCGGACTTCCAAGGAAAGGCTCCCCATCAACAAAGGACATCTTGGTTTCCAATATTTGAAACTAGCAGCAAAATTTATGTGTTTAAACCTAGCCTTATACTCATAGTTTTGATTTTGCATGTCGTAGAGTTGTGCTTGTAGTTGGTTGGTTGTTTGATGGAGTGAGAGAATTTCATCCCTAAGCTCAGCATTCTCCTTATTGTGCTCGACGATGTGTTCTGAACTTATCTTATGGATGATGTCCACTTTGCGTTCTGCTATCTTCTTATACCTAAAAACTTCTTGCTCCAGTGATTCCATCATGTCCTCCAGACTACCTTCTCCTTTAGGGCCCTGAACCTCTTTTATCTGTACCTTTCCATCTTCGAGCAATAACTCCTTAGGGTGAATCTTCAACTCGTACATGTATGAGTTGATGATGTCCATGGAGGAATCCTCCTTGGGTGATCCAGAGGAAGACATTGTGGCTCCAAAACTGAGAATCTCCCTGTCAAAAACAGATCGAAACGAAAACATGATATACCGACCTTGGGGGATCCAGGGGATTATATATTACAAAGTTTAACAACAAAAGGAAGGTACTAGGAGAAAACAGGTCGGAGACGGGCTTCGGGGTGGCCACACCCCCTGGTGGCACGACCAGGTGGGCCCGCGCGACGAAGTGGTGTGAGCCCCCGGGCTGCATTTCCGTCCCTCTTTTGACTCATTATTTTCTATGTTAGATAAAAACTACAAAAATATGAATTGAAAAGTTTTTCCTGGACATTTTCTTACCAGAACTGTTACCTATTCGAAAACGGACTCTGTAGGTTTCTGAATTTGGTCTTTAATAAATTCTTCCAGAGTCAACACTTGAATAATATCAATATCTTCATTGTAGGAATCTCCAGAAATATAATTCTTGAGTCTTTTGACCATTCTTCATCTCATTACATCATTCTCTCCTACCACTTGAAAATTTCTTTCATACAAAACTTCAGACAATCTTCATTAGCAAGATTAGTGCATGCAAGATAATAAACCTTTAGGTTCAATTTCAACTGAAATCCATCAAAACATAAGCTACTGAAGCAACTCATTTCAAAAGACCAAAAAGAATTCAAAAAGGAAATAGATTTAAGAGGCAAATGCAAAAATGGCAGAAATCTGTCAAAACAGACCAGCAGGTAAAGATCATTTTTTTCGAAAATCTTCTGTGACTCAAATCAAAAAGTGTGAAACTAACAAAATTTAAATAATATCCTGGGGCATGCACACAAAAAATTACAGATCAGTACGACATTCTGGGATTTTTCACGATTTTTTATGGTGAAGCACAAAAATCTGTTTTGGGACAGCAACTTCCCCAAATCTTACTTCTCTCTCATTAGAGGCTAATCTTGACACAAAAACCAAACAAAAAGGATAAGGAGAGGTTATTACAGAAGCAATAACTTCTAGGACTCAAATAAACAAAAACCGAAAGCAAAAATATATTAGGTTGTCTCCCAAAAAGCTCTTTCTTTATAGCCATTAAGGTAGGCATGGTAAATTTCAATGATGCTCACATAAGGATATGAATTGAAGTAAAAGAAAGCATCAAGGAGAAACTATACATATATTTAAGTCTAACCCACTTCCTATGCAAGGGAGTTTTGTAAGAAAATAAATTATTGAAACCAGAGGCTACTAACATAGGAAGGCAAAACAAGTGCAACATAAAGACTTTCAACATAAAGCTAGGAAACTTAATATTATTGAGATGCATAGAAACATTTTTCCTTCTCTCATAATAACTTTCAGCATCATGAATAAATTTAACAATATAACTATCACATGAACCATAGTAGCAATGATCACTTATTCTGACAGAAAACATAGGGACACTAGCCTTCCTAGTTCTACTAGGATGTGAAACAATATTAGAAGTATCCTTACAAAGGATAATGTGCCCATCTTCTACATTTTTAGAGACAAAGTCTTTCATATTTGCTACTGCAGGTTCAACATCTATTTGTTCATTAGGTTCTACAGCTTTCTTTGTACTTTTGTTAACCATACTAGTTATCATAGAATGCTCCTTTACCTTAACAAGGAAAGGTATTTTCTCGATGTAAAGTTTAGGTAAAATATGATCAACAGTATAAACTTCAGTATTTCTAGCAGGAACACAATTAACAATATCTTTGTATAGCTCATGATACTTGTTCCATTTCTTTTTAGGAATTTCAATATAAGAGGCAAAGGCCTTAAAACAATTTGCAATGCTTTGAGAATCAAGACCATAGGCAACACTAATATTATGATAATCATCAGTTCCCATAAAATATTTAATGCATTCATAATCATAATTTATACCTAACTTCCTTTATCATTCTCCCATGCTTCAACATTGTCTTGAATACGGTCTAGAAGATCCCATTTAGCTTCTTCTTTCATACGTGTAAATGATCCAGCACAAGAAGCATCCAATAGATCCTTATCATGAAGAGAAAGCCTTACATAAAAGTTATTGATAATAATATTATTAGGGAGCTCATGAATAGGACATTTGAGCATTAATGACTTCAATCTCCCCAAGCTTGGGTGGTACTCTCTCCATCACGAGGCTAAAAGTTATATATTTAATTCCGATCTTTATGAATCTCACTAGGAGTATAAAATTTGTAATAAAAGAGAGGTACAATTTCCTCCCATTCAAGAGATTGGCCATTCTTTAGCAGCTTATACCATTCCTTAGCTCTTCCTTTCAATGATACAGAGAATAATTTTTTCTTAACTTGATCTGTTGTAATACCTGCACACTAGAACAATCCGCATAATTCATGTATAAAAAGCAAATGATCACCGGGATGGACAGTTCCATCTCCAAAATAGTAGTTATCCATAACACAATCAACAATTTTGTAGGTATTTTAAAGGCATCAATTTCAGCAGGTGGTGGCTCATCTACTACCTTAGCAGTGGTAGTAGCATTCCGAAATAAGAAACTAAGTGAATTATCCATATTGAGAATAAAGTAAACAGAAATAAACAATACTCACAGTAGAAGTTTCCTTTACCAGTTCCACTCTTCAATAGCGCTTCACTCCCCGGCAACGGCGCCAGAAAATAGTCTTGATGACCCACAAGTATAGGGGGTGTATCGTAGTAATTTTGATAAATAAGAGTGTTGAACCAACGAGGAGCAGAAGGTGTTGGCAAGTGGTTTGGATCAGGAATTCTCTGTAAATACTTAGCAAACAGATTTTTAGGGGTTTTTGATAATTAAGATAAATAAAGTGCGACTAAATAAAATACAATAATAATAATTGCAGCAAGTGGCCCAATTCTTTCTTTAGCAAAGGACAAGCTGGTTGTATTACTTAAGATGACCAAACGTTCTCGAGGACACATGGGAATATTGTCAAGTGCTTTCGCTTCATATAGTTGATTAATCTTCGCTGGTTGGATAAGTGTTGTGTGGGTGAACCTATGCTAATGTACTAACCTTCCTAGGACTAATACATACTTGTGATTATACCCCTTGCAAGCATCCGCAACTACAAGAAAGTAATTAAGATAAAAACCTAACCACAGCCTTAAACTTTGAGATCCTACACTCCCTTATGCAAAGGTTTCCTAATGGGGGTTCAGGTTTTTGTCACTCCAGCAACCCCATGATTAGTAGCCAAATACACAATGCATTCCCCTAGGCCCATAAAGGTGAAGTATCATGTAGTCGACATTCACATGACACCACTAGAAGAATAACACCACAACTTAAATATCAAACCATTAAATCTTTCTCAACACAATTCCACTACTAACAACATGACTTCTCCCATGTCCTCAAGAACTAAACGAACTACTCATGAGACATCATATGAATCAAGATCAGAGATGAAATAATGATAAGTAACAATCTGAACATGAACAATAATTCAATTGTTCCACTCAATAGCATCAACTACAACAAGTAATCAATACTGGGAAAGTTTTCCCTAAGAACTATGCAAGATTCAACCCAATTGTTACAGCAGTATGGAGTGGTGGTGATGGTGCTGGTGGAGATGATGATGATGATGATCCCGATGAAGTCTAGCTTGATGATGGTGTTGATGGCGATGATCTCCTCTCCGAGGAGGAATTTCCCCGGCAGATTTCTGCCTGCCGGAGAGCTCTTTCTCTCTCTGTTCTTTCCGCCCCGCAGAGGCAGCTGAATCTTTATGTTGTCGCCCCACGAGTCTTAGGGTTTCGAGGGAATTATATACGGCAAAGGTTGATGCTGGAGGTGGGCCAGGGTAGCCACACCACCTGGTGGCGCGGCTAGGGGACCCGCGCCAGGGGGTGGTGTGGGCCCCCTGTGGCCCATCTCCACTCCTCCTTCTGGCCTCCTTCGTCTTCTAGAAAAATAGGAATTTCCATATATTTTCTGGGATTTTCTGATCTTCATGAATTTTGCATCTGGACGGTGCCTTTTCCATCAAAATCCTGACTCCGGTGGTTCATCCTCCAAAAATCATCAATCATGAAAAAATAGATGAAATAACATAAGTATCATCTTTTAATATGAAATATATCAATGAATAACAGTAAATTATGATACAAAATAGTGATGCAAAATGGACGTATCAGACGTCTCAAGAATAAACCATGTGACAAGGTGGCTTTAACATACCGAAGGATACGTTTGACAACCGACCAATGGGTACACCAAGGAGCATGAATGTATTGGCAGACCTTATTAACTGCAAAGGACAAGTCAGGCCGTGTCATGGTGAGGTACCGAAGACCACCAACAATACTGCGATAATGAGTAGACTCCTCGGAAGACAAAAGAACACAATCAATAGCAGATAGTCTATCTGAAGAGACCATAAGTGTAGTAATAGAAGTACACTTCAATAGTCCAGCACGCCGTAGAATCTCAAAAACATACTTGCACTGATTGAGAAGGAGAGAACCGCAGATCTGCTGAACCTCAATACCCAGAAAGTAGCTCAAAGTACCAAGGTCCTTCAAAGCAAAAGAATCACGAATCTGATGAATCAGGCGATCTAGAGTATAAGATGAAGAACTCACCACAATGATATCATCCACATAATCCAAGAGATAGAGTGTCACATCAGGTCACCGTAAGATAAAGAGAGATGTATCAGCTGCATATGGAGTGAAACCAAGACCAACAAGGACCGCGCTAAGATGAGCATGCCACGCGCGAGGTGCCTGTTTGAGACCATCAAGAGCTTTATCAAGACGACACAGATGTTGAGGGTGCTGAGGATCCTCAAAACCAGGAGGTTGACGCATCAACACTTCTTCTCAAGAACTCCATGAAGAAAAGCATTCTGAATATCGAGTTGATGAAGATGCCAACCATGAGTAACATCCATGGACAGTAGTAGTCGAATGGTAGTGGGCTTAACAACGGGACTGAAAGTATCCTCATACTCAAGATCGTAACATTGTTTGAACCCTTTCGCCACAATACAAGCTTTATATCTTTCAATAGAACCATCTGACTTTTGTTTAATATTAAAGACCCATTTAGAATCAACAATATTTACACCTGAGACTAGAGGAATGAGATGCCATGTCTTGTTAACTTGTAGATCAGCAAATTATGTTTCCATAGCAGCCCGCCAATGAGGGCAATACATAGCCTCTCGGTAGTGACGCGGTTCAGACCGAGTAAGATCAACGGTATGAGCAGAACAAACAACCTCCCAAGAAATGGTTCCATCCATTCTTTGTTTGGGATTGTGAATTCCTTGTTGTAGATGTGTAACAGGACGATGAGGATGAGGAGAAGATGCAGGCAATTCCGGAGCAGATGAGCTCGACAGAACGTGCTTAGGCATCGTGAGCAGCTCATGTGATGGAGGCCCATCCTGCTTGGTGCCAAGACGCGAGCCAACCGATGCAGGTGTCCTAGTAGTAGAGGAGACTAAGCTAGGCGAGCCAGCTCGACCCAGTAGCGGTAGAGGAGAGGCCTGGAGTGCCCGATGACCCGCGTGGGCGAGGTGATGTTGAGGGACTCGGGACAAGCGACCCATGCAGATCGTCGATGACATGATCGATGTGTTCTGTGTTAGAAACAATGTCATCCAAAAGTTTCAAACAAGCACCACGGCCGGTACCTATACCATGGTTATCCAATAATAGAGGAGTATGTGCAACATCATCAAAATAGTCAGGATGAAGTGGAAGCACAGAGGAAGATGGTTGTGTGGAATCCAATGGAATATGTGAGAAAGGAAACACATTTTCATCAAAATAATATCGCGAGAGATGTAGACTGATGTCTACAAGAGCACATATCGGTTGTAGGTAGTTTTGAAGTATAGATATTGATCCCATAGGGAGCCCAAAGGTAAATGTTTAAGGGTGAAGTCTCTGTCACACCCGAAGTTGTCACAGGTCTTCGAGTGAATTGACTGCAAGTGTTGAAATAGGAACGGGGTTTTGATTAAATGAGATGATTTAAATAGAACTAAAATGTAAACTTTAGAAATATAAAGCGTAAAAGTAAAGAATGACTTGGTTGTTTGTTGTTTCCTGCAGATGGCAAAAGAAGGCGCGGGGAGATTCAGTTCATGGTGATAGTGACTGTGCTAGGTGGACAAATGATAAATGTAACAATTATAATTTTATAAATATATGTGTAGGCGGGCAACCCATAATTAGCCAGAACTCCTCTTGGTAGATTTCATTCCAACTTCAATAATCCTACTAGCCTGTTACCAAAACCATGGTCAGACACTAGACGATTAAGACCCTTCAGGTGGCTTAACGATTAAGCTCCTTGGATCGGACTAAGGCAATAAGCACAGTGGTTCCTCGTTATCCTTGAGTCTACTAGTTTTCCATTGATATCCCCGTGTCACCTGGGGGTCGTTGGTCCACTAGTGAACAAGATCTTATCTATGTAGAACAAAGCATCATATTGTCTGGGCCCTTAATTGGACAACAAGAATTAGGCATCCCACAGATAGTCAAGCACACATAATATAATAATTAGAATCAATCACAAACTAATGGAAAATATATGAAGGCACATCACATCTCACCAATCCCCTACATCTCCCACTCCCAAGGGAATTACTCACACATGAGAGAAGAACGGATCATCAATATAATAAAATAAAGGGGATTCGTCTTTGTATTACCGTGGATATCCACAATAAGAATAGAAAAATATCCAACACAATTCAAGATAGGAGGAAAAAATCACAAACCCTAGTATTTCAAGGTGGAGATCCCTCTCTCTCTCAAGTATAAGTAGTGGCTATGTGGGTGTATTGGTAGGAGGTCGAAGATCGTGGAGCGAGATGAAGAACGTCTTCCCCTTCTTCTCCGGATCTTTTCTTTCTCCCTTCTGGATGGTATAGTGGCTGCTATGTTGTGTTTCCGTCCTTCTTCCCTTCATGGAAGTTGTCCCTTTTGACAAGACAGAGGCGGCGGCAACTATACGGCCGGAAAAATAATCCCGCCGTATAGTTGCTCGTTAAAGCTTCTGTGAGGTCCCCTCGCGTGCTTCCGAAGTGAGACTTTCTTGTTTTATCCAGAATATTGGGTTTCTCTTGTTATAACATTCTGTTGATGTTCAGAACCTGAAACACACATTAAAAACCAAGTTTTCTTTGCTACCGAAGTATTAGCATTAGGCAAAACCAGAAAACGATCAAATCCAGGAGAAAACCATCAATAAAAGCCATAAAAAATGTGTCGAATCTCATAGCTATCAACTCCCCCAAGCTTAGATGTTGCTCGCCATCGAGTGACAAGGAAATAAGGAATAATATCAGAGATTCGAGAATGGAAATAAAGGAACTAACAAGTTTGAATTGGTGTCAAATTCTTTCCTTCACAATCCCTGCAATCTTAAATATGATCATACAAGTATTCACAAGATTGCACCGAGTCCACTTCCTAACCACGTATATCTTGTTAGCGAATAAATCATATGCCCAAGCAAGTGTTGAAAGTTTAGCTAGGAAAGTGAGACAAATTCTTTTGGTGCCTCTCTTTGTTGAGAGATGAAAACTTTTTGTTCTTGTTTGTTTAACCAATTAAGAGCGCTCAAGTTGGCATCAAAACTTTTAGTTTAAGAACAACTCATCTACTCCCCTGTCAAAATTTCAAGACTATCAAAGCACCTCTTTCTTTTCTTTTGCCTTTCAAAAACTTCAGCTCTTTCATAGAGAAATCATGCCACTATTTTTATCATGTTTAATTAGGCTGTGTTGTGCACTCGTGACCATGCCAATAAATAATTGTTGAGCAATAATGGGCCAGAGGAGTACTACAACTTCACTCGGAACGTGAAACCATGAGGAGACTAAAAAAATTACCTGTCATAGCATTGATGCTACAAACGTTTACATAACTCAATCCTTGAAATCAAGTGGTTTCCCACATTTAGATCGTTCGTTGGCCAGCAGAGTTAATAGTTCCCCATGGAGCACGACATAGTTCTACTGACACGCGTAAAGCAATATCTTACAGTAATTATTAGAAAAAAATAGTGGCATAATTTCTACTACTTCGAAGCATCCATTTTATCAAACAATTTCAATCAAGGGTACTATCAAGTCTATTTATATTAAGCTCAAATGGGATGGAGTAGTTCTAAAATTAAATTCTTTGGGCTAAACATGGACTCAAGTCATCTTCAGATGCTTTTTCTTGTTGTAAAAATGTAGGAAGTATTTTTAACCAAGTTCATTGCTCATTGTTTCAAAGCTAAAAAGGAGACACTGGCTAAGGAATAGAATTTATAGGATAACAAGCTAAGTGGGGAGTGACTCCAATGCAAGCGAGTAAATAATTGTAGGATCAATTTAAGGTTGCAGAAAGGATGATGAAAGGAATGTGATACCTCTTCTTACTTGCTTCATTGTTGTATTTGAATCGAACCCCCTCTATGTTTCCCTATTGCCAAGTCACCTGAAATTAAGCAATCTACGAGAGAAACAAAGAAACGAACTTGCAAATAAAGTTAGAACTAATTTTTTTGTATTTTCGGTTTAGACATGCAGAGCTGAAAATAAACATGCAAATTTTGAAGAAATAAAATAAATCAAAAGAAGAAATAAAAACATGAATGCAAAGTTTGGAGGTTTTCAAACCTCCCCCAAGCTTAGGCTATTTCCAGGCTCAGTTGTTGCCATCATTTGGCGGCTGGTGCGGAAAATGCTGGTAGTAGTCGGGGAAGTGGGTCATGAAGTGACTGAAGTTGTGAGTCAAAGTATTCACATCTTCATTCACTTCTTGAAGAGTGTGGTCGATCTCCCCAACGCGCTGGTTGAGTTGTTGGAACTCCTGATAGGGGACGTAGTTGTACCCCTGCTGTGGCTGGTTGGGCCACGTGTCCCAAGCTCCCAGGCAGGGTTGTGTCCCTGCTCTTCCTCCTGCTCTTGCTCCTGCTCCTCCTCATCCTACTGGCCTCCTTCTTCATCTTCCTTTTTCTCGGGCTAGAGCTCGGCCATGATTTCCGTCACTTGGTCCTTGGTGAGGATCCAAGTGTCCTTCTCTACAATTGAGAAGGCTTGGGGGTAGGTCAACTGAACCTGCTCAACCTGTGCATCACCAAGATAATTGAATTGATATGCTCGGAGCATCCGGTTAGCATGGTAAACACCAAGGAAGCCACAACAGTCAAATACTTGACGTCCATGAGTTTGGAGCCGTCAACAGGTTCCATAACAAGTAGTACAATATTTAATGCATAGGCAAGGTGGGTTACCAATCCACCAATGCGAATATCACCTTTGGTCTTGTTGCTTTGGTGGGGAAGGTGCTGGATGAGTAGAGCTGCAGGAGTGGGGCTTTGCAGTGAAGTAGGGAAGATAGCCTTGGTGATCATTGCCATGTCCACATTGGCCATGGATCCTGTGTCACCTCTTCCCAGTAGTGTGTTGGCGAGGAACAGAGCATAGTAGCGGATGGTTGGGTTCTGAATGGTGGACATCTTCTTCTGATAAAAGTGCCTACCACCATTAACAGAAATAACCTCCCAAGTCTCTCCAGTTGTGACGCTATAGAGGTTGGTAACAGTGGGCTCCCTAGTATGAGGGAAGCTGAAAGCATTGCAAAATTGTTCGAAACTTATGTCATAGTGTTGTCGGTTCATGGTGAAGCTTATCGTGCACATAGACTAGTGGAGAGCAGGCCTTTATTCCTAGCCCGTAAGGGGCTTAGTCCTGGTTCTGGTACCGGGACTAGAGAGGCGGGACTAAAGGCCCACACACTAGTCCCGGCCCGCTTATCAGCTGGGACCAATGGGCGTCCACGTGGATGCCCTTGCGCGCGCTAGGTGCCCACCATTAGTCTCGGTTCCTATTACAAACCGGGACTAATGGTTCTCTGCTGCGGTAGAGTTTTGGGCCCTTTCTGTGCCGCGACAGAGTTTTGGGCCCTTTCTGTGCCGCGGCAGAGAATTCATTTTGTTTCTATTTATTTCTTTTTTCATTTCAAACAAGTTTTCTACGCTACCACATACCATACACGTTCATGCATATATAGGATAACTTGTTTTAGGATCGAGCATACAAATATATACATGATAGTTATATGGACATCACAATTACTAGGACTAGAGCCCGTCTATTCGATTACACGGTCAGGGATCATCGGTAGCGCCTATTCACACTAAATTCTCCGGTGTCATCTATCATCTCGTTCATCAAGAATCCTGCCAGTTCTTCAGCAAGTCCTAGTACACGTTGCTCTGGTAGGAGCTGATCCCGCATTTTATCGAACTATATAAGAAAAGGAGATCAATATGAATACCAATCATGATAACAAAAAGTGATGGTAATAAAAATAATGTTGTGAATGTATTGCTTACATCGACTTTATAATTTTTGTGCTCAGTGGTAAACATGCGAATGAACTCGCAAACATAGAATCCACATATATTTGTCTTTGGTGGCTGCCTAGCGCACTTTACGAGAATAGAATTCAATCAAAATAATAATCTAGCATCATAATTGTATTGAAACTAGAAGTAGAGAGATGCGTCTACTACTTATCGAGACCGGCTTAAACGTCAGCTTCTCACTAAAGTGACCCGTAACCGCACTCTTGAACTGGTCCCAAACCCTTCCCAGTAAAGAAAATGAATGAGTTATTTATTACGTGATATCTCAGGAAATCAACGAAAGGGACCGATGTAGCGTGAAAATTACCTATGGAGCGTGTCTTCATGTCCCTAAACTATTCCAGAGGTCTCTTTAATGGGTCCATGACTTCAACTCTTCCCTTATCAATTTGAATGTTTAAAAGAATCTAGTGGAATTTGCACACGTTTATATATACATCAGTAACTCATCAATTGCACTTAATATCGAGTAAGCAAAAGTGAATGTGTATAACAGAGTAAGACCCTCACTTGAAATTGCAAGGAAACAATATGTGGTCACATAAATTTTGCTCTGTTAGAAACCTTAGAAGGTTTTCCTCCGTCTCCTCGGGTTTATCCGTTAGCGTCTTTATATGTATTTTATCCGGGTCAATGAACCCAACACTAAAGAGAGACCTTCTTTTCCATTCCCGGATCTTCATTCTACATAGTAATAGAGTACAAAAGGATATAATGAGGATAATTACATGTAATGAACTGAAAAACTGAACAACTTATATGTAGACAATGAATTTAGCAACTTACAGACAATAGCAACTCATGATAGATTTGTCGAGGGCACCGAAATTGTATAACTGGAAGAGTTCTGGAAACTCAACATGGAACTCTTTGGCTCGGAAGTATTAGTCATGTGGTACTTTCGCCACGATCATTATTATCTCCTCCTTTGTGGCATTCAAGTAACATTTATGTAAACTCCGCATTTGTGTTGGCAGTTGTTGCAACCTCTCTTGGGTCACCAACGACATCCCTAGGACATATTGAGGGACTACATCAGCCTTGGGTAACTTGTCATCCTGCGAACCTAGCAATTCCTCAATAGTCACATTCATAGTAGCCACAAGCTTTGTAGCTTCTTCCACATCCTGCTGGGGAATGTCATAGGATGCCACCCTGAGGGGTGGGATCGATTTTTTGGCCTATTTCTCGAGCTGGGGGACATCCTTTCTTTTTCCGGTTGCACTTTGACTTGATGATTTTCTCTCGCTTGCACTTTTACTTGAGTTTTTCTTCTTCACTTCCTTTTGAAGTGTGCGTAGATAGTCATCTGGCTTATGGTGCAAGTCATATTGCGATTTTGTGTTCATAAAAGCAAGTGCATATGCTTTTTGCTTCTGGGTGTATACCGGGGCAGGCTCAGGTTTCATCTTTTGAAGCTGCGCAACACAATCGGCCTTTGTGATCACTACGCTTTCATCATCAGTATGATCCTAAGGTCCGATGGGAAGATTATTATGAGGTACTCTTGGGAGGGGTGACATTTGTCATTTTGGGTTGCTGCGTCTTTTAGTACTCATCGACGGAGCACGCTTCCGCTTATTGTCCTTAGCGGGCGGCAAAGACGGCTGAGCCTGCATCGGAGATTGAGATGGATTCGCCTTGTGGTGGTCATAGTCATGGGGTGGGCTTCATGGAGGTGATGGAGGTGAAGGTGACATGCGACGACTCGGAGGCGGTGTTGGCCTTGGCGCTGAGCCTGGAAGCTTGATGTTGTTCTTGTCCCATAGAATGATACCACCCAATACTTCTCTGAGTGTCCTCTCACCTTCAAGTCCAGGAATGTCAAGCTCCATTGAGTCCCACCCTGTTGCGATTTTATCCACCCCGACTTTAGCATAGCCAGCTAGAATCTCACGGCCATGCCAGCGTGTGTCAAGTGACAAGGTAAAGCACATCCGACTGCCACCTTGATTGATAGGTTCTTCACCTTATGATGGAGCTCACAAGATGTCTGCTCCTTGATTCCATCCACGGGGTAGCCGATACCACCATCTACCATCCGTGCATCATCAGACAGAACCTCTGATTCAGCCACGCTGCTTCTCCACTGAGATGGGACGGCGTTAGTATCGACTGCAGGATCTTGCAGGCGCGCTACACCTCAAAGTTCGTCAATCTGTTGTTGATGCTTTTGAAGTGTTCCTAACAACTCATTGAACCTGTCTCCCTCCTCCTCGCCTTTTTTCTCTCTCTCGGCTCCTGTAAGTATCTCTATCTTTGGGAAACCCCATCTCCCATGTATAACTAGAGCCAAGGCCTCGTACTCGTCCTCCGTGTTCGTCATTCCCGAGGACCTTTGTCAGCAAGTCTTTCTCTCTATCGGGATAGAACTTTGTTGTCCCCTCTTTAATTTCCTTCACCACTCTCGGCCATGTCTCCTAGGGTATCCTAATCCCGTCACTACAAATAAGGTCCCCTGTATTTTCGTCATACTCACTCCCATGCCCAAGGAACCAATTTCTTGCCCTAAAATCCCATTCTTCGCGTATTGGTTCTGGAGTGATCCCTTTAGCAAGCAGCTCATTCTCTTTAGCATCCCACTTTGGCATGAAAGTCGCGTGGCCTCCTGGCCCTAGGTGATGGTGATATTTTTTCTTTGCGGCATTTAACTTGTTTTTTCTTACTTTTCCTTAGCAGCTTATGACTCCTTGTACTTCACAAATGCATCCCAGTTAGCCTACTGCTTCATTAGATAGGCTTCGAATTTAGGAGAAGTCTTCTTCTTCTGATACTTTTACCATAATGATTTCTTCCAGTTCTTGAATAGTTCAGCCATCTTCGTAAGAGTCCACTGCTTGACTTTCTTCCTCAATGCAGCTGTGTCGGCATCATCCTCAAATTCTGGCAGGGTGAAATGTGTCATGAGGTCATTCCAAAGACCCTCTTTGTACCTATCAGCGATATACTCACCCTCTTCCGCCCCTTTTGTCCTATTCCACTCTCGAACGGTGATCGGGATGCGATCCCTAACCATAACTCCGCATTGTTGTGCAAATACACTTTTAGCCTTTTCGGCTTCCAATGGTTCACCCCGTGGTGATATCAGCGTAATTGTATAACGCGTAGATGCGTCCAACTTTTTGTTCGGGCCTCGTTTGGAATATTTTTGGCTCGATGTGGAGGCCTAAGAGAAGAATCATTCGTCAATTTATATATATACAACTCAATTAATGCATCTACTGATCACCGGACTTCATATATATACCTCGCCGGACTTAGTTAAGGGTCCACCGGAGAAGTCGGCTTCTCTATCATCGGATCCGTCGGCTTCTCCATGATCATTTCGGTCAACCTCCTCAGCCTCACCGGAGGGGTTCAGATATATCGATGGAGATTCGGGTGGATGAACATGGGGGCGTCGTTGATCATACTCTTGAGAATTTCTTCTTGTTCTAGGTCTCTGTGGATTGGACTAGATGGATCCATAGTTTCCTGCAAAATGCACACAATATAAAATAATACTAAATAATAATATGTACACCTAATTTGCTACAATAATACTAAACAATAGCAAAAGTCTAGTCCGCGAACACCAGCACCCTAACCCTAAGTCCGGGGGCCCATGAGCACCAGCACCCTAACCCTATGTCCAGGGGTCCGCGAGCACCGGCACCCTATAGTGGAATATATAGTGTTGAATATATAGTATATAGGGAAAACTAATAGTAATAATAACTAATATATTCAACACTATATAGGGAAAACTATATGTTACACTATATATAATAACTAATGCAATAGGGAAAACTAATATATTCAACAATATATATTTTTAGACACTATATATTACACTATATAGTAATAATAACATATTAGAAAAAATACTAGAAAAAATAATAACTTACTAGTAATAATAATAACATACTATATATTACATTATATAGCTAATAATAATAACATACTAGAAAATAATAACAATAGTATATCTATTAGAAAATACTAGAAAACAATACTAGAAAAAAATACTAGAAAAAATACTAGAAAAGTACTAGAAAAAATACAAGAAAAAAATACTAGAAAATACTACAAAAAAATACTAAAGAATACTAAAAAAATATGGCCCTCTCTCTGCCACCTGCGGCCAGCGCCGCCCCCTAGTGGCTGCCGGACACACGGCGGCAGTGACGCACGCGCGGCTACCAGAGATGACGCGAGGGGAAGCGATGGCTACCGGCCGGAAATGAAACACGCGCGGGCTGCGGGAGGAGTGTACCTATAGGCGTGGGGCGGCGATGGCTGGAGGTGTCGGGCGGCCAGAGAGGGAGGACGAGGTGGCGGCGTGGCAGCGACTGGAAGTGGTCGACGCAGACGGGGCGACGCGTGGCGGCGGCTGGAGGTAGGGCATACGGAGAAGACGACGGAGGCGTGGCACGGACGGTGACGCGGTACGACGGCACGGACGGTGACTCAGAATCGGGCAGCCTGCCAGCGTCGTCGTTGTCGAGGGGCTCCTGCTGCAAAGTGTAGAATGAGATTGGGGGATAAGCTGCACGCGAATTTAAGGGGACGGACCTTTAGTCCCGGTTCGTGGCACGCACCGGGACTAAACGTACTTTAGTCCCGGTTCATGCTACGAGTCGGGACTAAAGGTCACCCCTTTAGTCCCGGTTCGTGGCACGAACCGGGACTAAACGGTTTTCGGCACCACCCAAGGGGTGCGCGCTAATGACACCCCTTTAGTCCCGGTGCATGCCACGAACCGGGACCAAAGGTCCCTTTTGTCAAAATTTTTACCAAAACAAGGGGCGCACCTGTTTAAAAAAAATTCCATTTGCATACTATTATATTTTTTAAACATTTGAATTATATAGTTTTTGCATACTTATGAATTTGAGAAAATTTTCAACATGAAAAGTTCTTGAATTTGAACAAGTAATCCAAATCTATTTTCTGTTTTATAAAATAGTAATTATAATTAGTCAAACTATTAACCATTTTCCATTTTCAATTTAAAAATGATTTAGCTATTATATTTTGCATAATTTTAAATCTTACTAAAATTTTAACATAAAAAATGCTTGAATTTGAATAAGTAATCCAAATCCATTTTATATTTATAAAATAATTATTCTAATTAGTCAAACTATTAACCATTTTGCCATTTTCAATTTAAAAATGCATTAACTATTATATTTGAGTGAAATCTCTATTTCGGGTTTAGGGTTTCGGGTTTAGGGTTTAGGGTTTAGGTTTAGGGTTCGAGTTTAGGGTTTAGGGTTCTAGGGTCTAACTATTAAAACTAGTAACCAGGACTTATAATATTTTGGAGGCCTTTAATCCTGGTTGGAGCCAATAACCGGGACTTAAGATATTTCCCGTCCTTCTCAGAGCCGTCAAGCCACGCGTCATGCTTTCCTGCCATTTCCCTCCTCTTCCCGCCATATTTTCCCGCCTTTCTCACTATATATAGGTCGGCCGCCATGGCCATCCACACATCCACATCTTCCCCTCTCACAACAATGGACACCGCATACTGGGCCATTCTGACCCTCGAGGAGACTAAGGCGTTGTGGACCTCCAGCTACCCATGCCCGCCAGACTACCGGTTGGCCCGCCGCCTGGATGTTGTACGTTGGAGGAGTTTTTGTCCCTTCTGTGCCTCAAGGTTCTGCCCGCTAGGCGGCCATCACGAACCACTTCTACCTCGAGCTCACGCCGGAGCAGAGAATGGATCCGCATTGGGATCCCGACAACTACGACCCCTGGAATGCCTTCTTCACTAACCGACAAGAAAGGGAGATCGCCAGGTACGGGGGTGGCGCCCCACCACCGTTGAATCACAACGAGGCTGGTCGCTGCTTGTGGTGGGAAAACCGGACTATCATCGGTGTGATGCGTTACATCACCCAGGGAGATCATCCTCGCCTGTGGTGTCCGCACTTTAACCCTCCACAGAGCCACAAGATGGTTGGGGATGGTGAAGGCCACGGGCTACACGGTGTCGTCATCTAGGAGCCCCCTCCCTCACACGTCATGAATCCGAGGCCAGAGTGGCAGGTACCCCTGGAATATGCCATGGCTGGGCTTAGGATCCAGCTGCGTGCACCTAGCAACGACGACGACAACAATGATGACGAAGATGACCCTGAAGCTGTGTACTATAGGGCTAGATATGAGTATAATTAAAGGGGGCATTTAGTCCCGATTCCTTAGTCCTAGTTTTTTAATAATAATAAATGTCTTGAGTGTTAGTCCCGGTTTGTGGCTGGACCGGCGGGACTAAAGGGGGCCTTTAGTCCCGATTCCGTAGTCCCAGTTAGGAAAACGGGACTAATATATTGTTTCCTACTAGTGTTGGTCTCTCTACAACTTTCCCGAACTATATATGAAGATATTGTTCTCTTCTAACTAATTTCACATATTACGGAGTGCCTCTATGGCCAGCTTCAGAGAGATGCCTGAGGACTGGATCCTTAGGCATATCTCTGTAGTTGGTCGTAGTGTTGTCCCTACTCTGACACACCATTGTGTTTCACATATTAGGTTGTACATCTATGGCAAGTTGGTTGGAGATGCCGGAGGACTGGGCCCCTCTAGCATCTCCCTCAAACTGGTCGTAGTGTTATCCCCGCTCTTTCACACCATCTTGTTTATAGATTAAGCCTATTTATAGATTAAACAGCACAACATAGTGTCAGCACTCACAACATACTGTCGACACACACCCCTGTCATAATGTCAACACTCACCCCTTAAGTCCTGGTTGGTTTGTTCAACCGGGACTAAACATGCTCGTGTCGACTCCAACCTGTCACAACCCCTTAAGTCCTAGTTGGTTTCTTCAACCGGGATTAAAGATATTATATGACATAGTTGCAAGGAAAAATACCAAACTTGGCTCATCCTCTATGTTCAGAACAATGTTGCATACAGTTATTACATAAAAGGTTTACTACATTATTACACATCACCAACATCTAGTGTTGTGGTTTTCTTCTACACCGTAGCCATGGAGAATCTTCATCATTTAACACGATGCTTGGGCCAGTTTTCACTTTGAATGGCGGAATTTCATGAAACTTATTGTAATCTTCTGACATGTCTTTCTTGTCATCCACTCCCACGATGTTTCTTTTCCCAGAAAGAACTATGTGGTGCTTTGGCTCATCGTATTCTATATTGTTTTACTTATCTTTCCTTTTTCTCGGTTTGGCAGACATGTCCTTCACATAGAAAACCTGAGCCACATTGTTGGCTAGGACGAATGGTTCATCCATGTATGCAAGATTGTTGAGATCCATAGTTGTCATGCCGTACTTTTGGTCTACATGTACCCCGCCTCATGTCAACTTGACCCATTTGCACCGAAACAAAGGGACCTTAAAAGTAGGTCCATAGTCAAGTTCCCATATCTCCTCTATGTACCCATAATATGTGTCCTTCTGCCCGTTATCATCTGTTGCATCAAAGCGGACACCACGGTTTTGGTTGGTGCTCTTTTTATCTTGGGCGATTGTGTAAAATGTATTCCCATTTATCTCGTACCCTTGTAAAGTACATATGTCAAAGATGGTAACCTGGCGAACAAGTACAAGTGATCTCCAACAGTGGTGTTATTCATGAGATGTGTCTACAACCAACTGCCGAAATTCTTCTCGTGTTCCCCTTTAATCAAGGAGTCAGGCTTCCCCGGGTTTTTGGAGCATAGAATATTCTTTTGTTTCTCGATATATGGAGCCACCATAGTGGAATTGTGTAGAACTATGTAGTGTGCTTGAGTGAAAGAATGCCCGTCCCTACATACCATTGATTTCCTTCCTGGTGTGCCTTTTCCAGTCACCCTCCCCTCATACAGAGATTCAGGAACACCAATCGGCTTAAGGTCAGGAAGAAAGTCAACACAAAACTCAATGACCTCCTCTGTTCCATAGCCCTTGGAGATTCTTCCTTCTGGCCTAGCACGGTTATGAACATATTTCTTTAAGTCTCCCATGAACCTCTCGAAGGGGAACATATTGTGTAGAAACATAGGACCGAGAATTCTAATTTCTTTGACTAGGTGAACTAGGAGGTGTGTCATAATATTGAAGAAGGATGGCAGGAACAACAACTAGAAGCTTACCAGACATTGGACCACATCAATTTGTAACCCTGATAGACTTTCTTGATCGATTACCTTCTGAGAAATTGCATTGAGGATTGCACATACCTTCACAATGGATAGTCGAACATTTTCTGGTAGAATTCCCCTCAATGCCACCGGAAGCAATTGCATCATAAGCACGTGGCAGTCATGAGACTTTAGGTTTTGAATTTTTTTTCTTTCATATTTACTATTCCCTTTATATTCGACGAGAAGCCAAACGGGACCTTGATATTGAAAAGGACTTCAAAAAATATTTCCTTCTCTTCTTTGGTAAGAGCGTAGCTGGCAAGCCCTTGGAACTACCCTGGATGCTTGCCGCCTCGTCCTTTATGATGTTGTTGGTCCTCCGGTGCTATCTGGGTATCTTTTGACTTCCCATACAAGCCCAGTAAGCCTAGAATATTCACGCAAAGATTCTTTGTCAGGTGCATCATGTCGATTGCAGAGCGGACATCATGCACTTTCCAATAGGGTAGCTCCCAAAATATAGATTTCTTCTTCCACATGGGTGCGTGTCCATCGGCGTGTTTCGAAACAGGTTGTCCTCCAGGACCCTTTCCAAAGATTACATCCACATCCTTGACCATACCAAATACATCAGCACTAGTATGGGGGACATGCTTCGTCCGGGTTTCTGCCTTGCCATTGAAATGCTTGCCTTTCTTCCTTAAGAGATGACTAAGCAAAAGAAAACGACGATCGTACGGGTACACATTCTTCCTACATTTATCTAGATATATACTTTCAGTCTGATCTAAATAGTGCGTGCATGCATTGTATCATTTGTTCGCCTGTCCTGAAATGTTACTAAGAGCAGACCAATCATTGATGGTTACGAACAGCAACACTTGTAGGTCAAATTCCTATTGTTTGTGATCATCCCACACACATACACCTAGTTTGGCCCACAACTGTAAAACTTCATCAACTAATGGCCTTAGGTACACATCAATGTCGTTGTCGGGTTGCTTCGGGCCTTGGATGAGCACTGGCATCATAATGAACTTCTGCTTCATGCACAACCAAGGAGGAAGGTTGTAGATACATAGAGTCATGGGCCAGGTGTTGTGACTGCAGTTCTGCTCCCCAAAAGGATTCATGCCATCGGTACTTATACCAAACCATAAGTTCCTTGCGTCACCAGCAAAGTCCGGGAAGTCTCTCTCGATTTGTCTCCACTGCCGACCATCAGCAGGGTGCCTCAACTTCTCGTCTTTCTTACGGTCTTCCATGTGCCATCGCAACAACTTGGCATGCTCTTTGTTTCTGAACAAACATTTCAACCGTGGTATTATAGGATCATACCACATCACCTTGGCAGGAACCCTCTTCCTGGGTGGCTCAACCTCAAAATCGCTAGGGTCATCTTTTCTGATCTTATACCGCAATGCAGTGCATACAGGGCATTTATCCATATTCTCATACTTCTCACCGCGGTAGACGATGCAGTCATTAGGGAATGCGTGTATCTTCTGCACGTCTAATCCTATAGTGCAGACAAGCTTCTTTGTTTCATACGTACTGGAGGGCAATTATTTATTTCTTGGAAGCAGCTTCTTCATTATTACCAGCAACTTTTCAAATCCCAAGTCAGTCACACCCCTCTCTGCCTTCCACTTCAGCAATTCCAGTGTGCTACCCAGCTTCTTCTGGCCATCTTCACAAGTTGGGTACAACAATTTCTTGTGGTCCTATAACATCTTCTCGAACTGCAACCTCTCCTTTTCTGTGTTGCAGCCTCCCATTGTATCAGAAATTATCCGACCAAGATCATCAGTGGGATCATCTGGTTCCTGTTCTTTGCCCCCTTCTTCTTCATTGTCTTCCATTGCGGTATCATTGTATTCAGGGAACATAGATCAGTAGTTTCATCATCGTTCTCTTATTCATCGTCATCTTCCATCATAACCCCTCTTTCTCCATGCTTGGTCCAAACATTATAGCCAGACATGAAACCGGACCAAAGCAAGTGGATCTGAATGACTCTTGAGGAAGTGTGAGCCTGCTCATTCTGACATTCAACACATGGACAACACAGAAAACCATCCCTACACTTGTTCGCCTCAGCCACAAGGCGAAAAGAACGCACGCCTTCTCTGTAAGCGCCAGAGCATCGGTCACTGATGGCTCAAAATATATCAAGCTCGTTGGGAACCCCAAGAGGAAGGTATGATGAGCACAGCAGCAAGTTTTCCCTCAGTTATGAAACCAAGGTTATCGAACCAGTAGGACCAAGGAAACAACTCCAAGGTGTTGTTTCCAACTTGGAATCCTACACAACACAACCATAGAACTTTTCCCCAACTTATAGTGAGGTTGTCAATCTCAGCGGTTTTGCTGAAAACAAAGGATTAAACGTATTGTGTGGAAGATAGTAATTGCGTGCATTAAGTAAACAGTAAATAGTAGATGGTTTATCAATTGTAAAAGAATGGAACGAGGTCCATAGTTCACTAGAGGAGATTCTCCTTAAGATAAATAACATGTTGGGTGAACAAATTACAGCGGGGCAATTGACAGACTCGAGAAAGCATACCATGCATATACTAATCATCTTGACTCCTATGAGATTTGATTGGTCATTACAACATTATACATAGACCATAATCCAACTGCATCTATGACTAATAATCCACCTTTAGGTTATCATCTGAACCCCCTCTAGTATTAAGTTGCAAGCAACAGATAATTGCATTAAGCAAAGTGTGTAAAGTAAACAATACGATTGTCACATGTACAAAGGATTTCTATTTTCTCCCTAGTAGCAACAACACATCTAGTACCTTAGAGATTCCTATCACTTCCCCATATTACTAGAGGCAAGAACCCACTATCCAGCATAAATACTCCCTCTTGGAGTTGCTAGCATCTAATTAGCCAAGATAACTACTAACAACGGAAAGCATGCAAGATCACAAATAACATAGACATGATAGAATCAATAATCAATCTAAAATAGCATCTCAATATCCATCGGATCCCCGCAAACACAACATGTAAGATTACAAATAGATGATCTTGATCATGAACGGAGCTCACAAGATCTAAACATGATAGCACAAAGGAGGAGAACCAACCATCTAGCTACTACATGGACCCGTAGTCCAAGGATGAACTACTCACGCATCACACCGGAGGCAGGCATGGTGATGAAGAAGGTCTCCAGGGTGATCTCTCCCCTCCGGCAGGGTGCCGGGAAGAGCTTCAGATCCCTCCCGATCTAGGGATGGATATGACGGCGGCTACAGACTCTTTTGTGGAATTTTGATCGGGTACTTAGGGTTTTCGTCTCGAGAGGCTTTTATAGGCGGAAGGGCAAGGTCGGTGGAGTACCAGGGGATTGATACGTCCATTTTGCATCACTATTCTATGTCGTAAGTTCACTATTATTCATTGATATATTTTGTATTGAGAGGTGATACTTATGTTATTTCATGTATTTTTGCATGGTTGATGACTTTTGGAGCATGGACCGCTGCAGTCAGGATTCTGATGGAAAAGGTGCTGTTTGGAGGCAAAATTCGCGAAGATCAGAAAATCCAGGAAAATATACAGAAAATCCTATTTTTCCAGAAGACTCAGGATGCCAGAAGATGGAGTGGAGGTGGGCCACAGGGGGCCCACACCACCCCATGGCGCGGGCAGGCCTAGGCCGCGCCTAGGAGTGGTGTGGCCACCTTGGCCCACTCCAGCCTCTCCCCTCCGGCGTATATCATCCCCATGAAACCCTAAGACTCGAGGAGCGACCACAGAAAGATTCCGCCGCCTCTGCGGGGCAGAAAACACCGAGAGAGAAAGATCTCTCTGGCAGACAGATTTCTGCCGGGGGAATTCCTTCCCGGAGAGGGGAGATCGTCGCCATCAACACCACCATCAAGCTGGACTTCATCGGGATCATCATCATCATCATCACCACCATCGTCACCATCAGCACCCTCATCACCATCTCCATATTGTTGTAACAATTGCGTTGAATCTTGCATAGTTCATAGGGGAAACTTTCCGGTGTTGATTACTCTTTGTAGTCGATGCTATTGAGTGAACCATTGAATTATTGTTTATGTTCAGATTGTTATACATCATTATTCCATCTCTGATCATGATCCATATGATGTCTTGTGAGTAGTTCGTTTTGTTCTTGAGGACATGGGAGAAGTCTTGTTGTTAGTAGTGGAGTTGCGTGGAGAAAGATTCAATAGATTGTTATTTAAGTTGTGGTGTACTTCTTCTAGTGGTGTCATGTGAACGTCGACTACATGACACTTCACCTATATGGGCCTAGGGGAATGCATTGTGTATTTGGCTACTAATCATAGGGGTTGCCGGAGTGACAGAAACCTGAACCCCCGTTAGGAAACCATTGCACAAGGGACGTAAGGGTCTTAGAGTTTAAAGCTGTGGTTATATTTCTACCTTAATTACTTACTTGTACTTACGGAATGTTTGCAAGGGGTATAATCACAAGTATGTATTAGTCTTGGATGGGGCGGTACATTAGCAGAGGTTCACCCACACAACACTTAGCAAGCTAAAGAAGATTAATCGACTATATGAAGCGAAAGCACTTGACAGTCTTCCCATGTGTCCTCGAGAATGTTTGGTCATCTATAGAAATACAACCGGCTTGTCCTTTGCTGCATAAAGGATTGGGCCACTTGCTACATTTATTCCTACTGTCTTTTGTTTACTCGTACTTTGTTTACTTGCTTTATCGAAAACCCCTTAAAATCCGTTTGCTAAGTATTTGCAGAGAATTCCTGATCCATACCACTAGCCAGCACCTTCTGCTCCTCGTTGGGTTCGACACTCTTACTTATCGAAAATACTGCGATACACCCCCTATATTTGTGGGTCATCAGGGGCCACACCCCCTGGTGGCGCCTCCCCAGGCCGCGCTGCCATCAGGTGTGGCCACCCTGGTGCGTCACTTTATCTCCCCTCCGGACTCCGTGTTGCTCCGAGTAAAATATTGACTTTGGCTTTTGTCCAGTCGAATTCTGAGAATATCTCCTTACTAGCTTTTCTAAAACCAAAAATAGCAGAAAATAGGCAACTAGCACTATGGCATCTTGTTAATAGGTTAGTTTCCAGAAAATGTATAAAAATACCTCAAAGTATGAACAAAACATAAGAAAGTAGATACTAAACAAGCATGGAACATCAAAAATTATAGATACGTTTACGACATATCAACATCCCCAAGCTTAACTCCTGCTCGTCCTCGAGTAGGTAAGTGATAAAAAAGAATAATTTTTAAGGTGACATGCACCATCATAATCTTGATCAAGGTATTTATAAAACATTGATAGCTAGGATCATAGTACTCTAACATAGACATGAAATATATAGTTTTAACAATAAGACATAGCAACTATGTTGTAGCATGAAAAGGTGCAAACAAAAGATTCAGGAATAACAATGCTTTGAAAGACATTTGTTTGTTTCACATATAGAAAACAGAATGAGAATGGTATTCAGCTTGTCCCTCGTGGTGTAGCGAAACATAAATGCATAGGACACCTTCAAAGTTCATAAGGGTGACTATATACAAATAGTTTAAGAACAAGCAATATCAAAAGTTATGAATCAATCAACAAGTTTTGGGACAATGTACATTAAACTAAGAATGACCACTATGCTCTCTCAATAGGTGCATAAAGATATAAGATGGAGACTCAACATAAAAGTAAAAGAAAGGCCCTTCATAGAAGGAAGCAGGGATTCAAGTCTCATAAAGAGCTTCCAAAAATTATGGTACTTATTAGCTTTCATCTCTCATTGCCCCTATCATAAGAATATTTAGGTGATTAAGGTTAAAGTGAACAAATATAAGGATATGTCTGACAAGTTATGAGTTGAAAATATCATGCCCCTTGCTTACGAGTACCGAACATCATGCTACTCAACTTTAATCACGAGTAAGTTCTTGTCATTGTAAGTACATGTGTATCATAGAGAACCACCAACGGGGTACCCCTTGCCCCATGATACAGGAGCTTTCCCATATCAAAATGACAAGGCAACAGACAATGCGCATCTCCACGATCTTTTTATTTCCTATTTGCATAGGTTTTTTTATTGAGGATGCTTCACAGATTGCTCAGTATGGTTATGCTGCAAGTTTCCACCATGATTAGGCATGGCTTAGGCTAGACGCCTAGGCGTTTCTCTAACACATATACAAACTCCATGAGCTTACAAGCTCCCCTTTTAGTTCACACCGCCGTGATCCATAAGCAAAAGAACATGATATCAACTAAATAAAGTGCAATGTCGAAAGCGTTCCCCCATGGTAACATGGTTCTGCTAATTCACAACTTACAAAGCGCAAGCATATACGCATCATAGATGGGCAAAATGGTTCAAGTTTATTAAGTGTAAGAAAGTAAAGTGTGTCATCAAGTTTGCGAGAGCTTTAATCACTAATTTTCACATAACAAGTTTAATTCGGAAGGTAGATAAAAACATGAATATACTTGGAATACTAATAATGCTAATAGGTAGGTATGGTGGACTCTTTGAAATAACTTGGTTTTATTTGGAGTTGGATGCATGAGTGGAACTCATACTTGGTACATGTGGAGGCTAGCAAAGGACTGGGAGCGACCAACTAAGAGAGAAATAATGTCCATAATCATACAAAGCGAAAAACATTATTAATTAAAGCATAAAGTGATATTACAACTCGAAAACTAAATGATTATAGAGGCTATGGTGACTTGTTATAGTCTTAACATGGTGTGAGCATGCGCCAAGTCAACCCAAATAAAGCATCAAAGGAGAATACCACAATATTATGCTTTTATATGCTAAAACAACGCATGATTCTTTCAAGGCATATTAAGTAATCCCAATTGTTTGTAACAAGTCATGCTACAACAATAATTACTAAGCATAAAGTCATAGCAATATCAAACATGACATGATAAAGTCTAGGCCACAGTCAAAACAAGCTCCTTTTTGTACCACTCATAAGCATGAACTTGCCTACTCTTTTCCAATCCAAATCAACTTATTTGAAACTATGTATGAATGTGGGGGTCCATCCAATTTAATTAAGAAAACTAAGCAAAAGAAAACTAACAAAAACAAAGACACTCCAAGAACAACACAAGTGTGCATGAAATAATAAAAATGAAGTGTTTGGAAGAAAACCCGAGATTTTTATTAATGAAGAAGGGGATGCCTTGGGCATTACCAAGCTTTGACGCTTGTACTTCTTAAATATTTCTTGGGGTGACACGGGTGGCATCCCCAAGCTTTATCTTTTGTCCATACTTTATCTTATTACATTGTTCTTCCCTACACTTTAAAATTTCCTTCATACAAAACTTCACACAATCTTCATTAGCAACATTAGTGTACTTAAGATAATAAGTCTTTAGGTTCAGTTTCAACACAAGTAAAACTTCCATTAAAACATAATATACTTTAGCAATTCCTTTTAAAGTTCAAGTGATCAAAGAGAACTCAAATAGAAAGAGATTAAGAGGAAAATACAAATAATGGCAGAAATCTGTCAAAATAGACCAGCAGGTAAAAACCGATTTTTCCGAAGACCTTCTATTGCTCAAATCGAAAAGTGTTAAACTAACGGAAGTTAGACAACAACCTGGGGCAGAAGCACAAAAAATTACAGCTCAATACAACGTACATAGATTTTTCACGAATTTTTACAGCGAAGCTCAAAAATCTGTTTCGAGGCAGCAACTTTCCCAAGCATTATTTCTCTCTTATTAGAGGTTATTCTTGGCACAAAAACCACACAAAAATGATAAGGAGAGGTTATTACTCAAGCAATAACTTCCAAGACTCAACAAAAGAAAAATTTATTGACTAAAAATTTGGTTTATCTCCCAATAAGTGCTTTTCTTTTGGAGCTAGGCATAAGAAGCAAGAATCAAGTATTCTCAAATGAAGAAGCATTAAGAGCAAATTTTGTTTTAATAGGAGAGGCACAATGAATCTTCTCTCTCTTCTTAGGAAAGTGTTCTACACCTTTCTTGAGTTCGAATTGATATTTAATGGTGCCTTCTTTCATATCAATAATGGCACCAACAGTTCTAAGAAAAGGTCTTCCCAAAATAATAGGACAAGAAGAATTGCATTCAACATCCAAAACATATAAATCAACGGGGACATAGGTATTGTTAACCATAATAAGAACATCATTAATACTCCCCATGAGTTTCTTTTTAGCATTATCATCAAGTTGCACATCTAAATAACAATCTTCCAGTGGTGGTAAATCAAGCATTTCATAAATCCTTCTAGGCATAATAGAAACACTACTATCAAGATCACATAAAGCTTTTAGATCAAAATCATTTACTTTCATATTAATGATGGGTTCCCAACCATCTTCTAATTTCATAGGGATAGAAGCTTTATCTTTCATCTTTTCTTCTTTAATTTTTATGAGAGCATTAGTAATGTGTTTTGTAAAGGCCATATTCATAGCACTAGCATTAGAACTTTTAGCAAGATTTTGTAGGAACATAATTACTTTAGAGATATTGCAACCATCAAGATCAAAATCATAACTACCATTCAAGGTAGTCGAGCTATTGTTTCCCATATTTCGAAGAATTTCAGCATTTTTATTAGAAAAGGTTCCATTGGTTTTAGACATTATTGCAAAAGGAATGGGGACTTCATGTGGTTTGCTAGCATCAACAATAGTGGTGGTGATAGTACAGATACTACTATTTCTAGCAATTTCATCTTCTCTTTCCCACTTAGCATGCAATTCAGCTAACAGTCTAACATTTTCATCAATTCTAACTTGTATGGCATTAGTAGCAGCAAAGGTATTTTCAATGGTTTTAGGTTTAGCAGCCATTTTATTAATCAAAGAGTATTATGCTTCAGACAAAGATGATATATTTATTTCAGCATTAGAAAGTTCTAATTGCAAACTAGGAATTTCCCTATTTAATCTCTCAAGTTGATGACTAATATTTTTCAAAATAGTAGATTGTTCCTCCATGGTTTTAGTAAATAATTTATTCTACTCATATTGCATTTGCATGAAGTTTTTAGTGGCTCTTTCAACTTATAAAATTCTTTCTTCACTAGGCATTCCATATTTACCATGATAACCATAAGTATTATTAGGAGGGTAAGGCTTATAATTGTTATTACCATAAGCATTGTTGCCAAAATTATTATTTCTAATAAAGTTCACATCAACTTGCTCTTCTTGAGCAACCAAAGAGGCTAAGGGAACATGATTTGGATCAATATGTGCTTTCCCATTAACAAGCATAGACATAATAACATCAAATTTATAACTCAAGGAGGACGTTTCTTCAACAAAATTTACCTTCTTACCTTGCGGAGCTCTCTTAGTGTGCCATTCATAATAGTTATCCATCATATTATCAAGGAGCTTTGTTGCAGCACCCAAAGTAATGGTCATAACGGTACCTCCAGTAGCAGAATCCAGCAGATTTCTTGAAGAATAATTTAGTCCTGCATAAAAGGTTTGGATAATCATCCAAGCAGCCAGTCCATAAGTGGGACAATTTTTTACCAAATATTTCATTCTTTCCCAAGCTTGAGCAACATGTTCCTTATCAGATTTTTTAAATTTCATTATTTCACTTCTCATAGATATAATCTTAGCAGGAGGATAGTATTTTCCAATGAAAGCATCTTTGCATTTAGTCCAAGAATCAATACTATTTCTAGTTGGGGATAGCAACCATTCATTAGCTTTTCCTCTCAAAGAGAAAGGAAACAATTTAATCTTAATAATATCTCCATCTATATCCCTATATTTTTGCATCTCACAAAGTTCAACAAAGTTATTAAGGTGAGTAGCTGCATCTTCAGTACCAACACCAGAAAATTGTTCTTTCATAACAAGATTGAGCAAAGCAGGTTTAATTTCAAAGAAAGTAGCTTCAGGAACAGGTGGAGCAATAGGTGTGCACATGAAATCATTGTTGTTGGTGCTAGTGAAGTCACACAACTTAGTGTTTTCAACAATAATCATTTTTTGTGTTTTTGATATAAAGGATCAAACCAGTATAACTATTTTTTTGTGTTTTTGATAAAATAAACAAGCAAATAAAGCATAAATAAACTAAGCAAAACAAAAAAAAGTAAAGAGATTGGTCGTGATTGACTCCCCTTGGGAAGATGTCCTTGACTCCCGGCAACGGCGCCAGAAAAAAGGTTTGATGGCTCAAAATATATCGAGCTCGTTGTGAACCCCAAGAGGAAGGTATGATGAGCACAACAACAAGTTTTCCCTCAGTTATGAAACCAAGGTTATCGAACCAGTAGGAGCAAGGAAATAACTCCAAGGAGTTGTTTCCAACTTGGAATCCCGCACAACACAACCATAGAACTTTGCCCCCACTTACAGTGAGGTTGTCAATCTCACCGGTTTTGCTGAAAAACAAAGGATTAAACATATTGTGTGGAAGATAGTAATTGCTTGCAGAAAGTAAACAGTAAAGAGTAAATAGTAGATGGTTTATCAATTGTAAAAGACTGGACTGGGGTCCATAGTTCATTAGAGGTGATTCTCCTTAAGATAAATAACATGTTGGGTGAACAAATTACAGCGGGGCAATTGACAGACTTGAGAAAGCATATCATGCATATACTAATCATATTGACTCCTATGAGATTTGATTGGGCATTACAACATATACATAGACTGTAATCTAACTGCATATATGACTAATAATCCACCTTCGGGTTATCATCTGAACCCCCTCCAGTATTAAGTTGCAAGCAACAGATAATTGCAATAAGCAAAGTGTGTAAAGTAAACAATACGATTGTCCCATGGATAAAGGATTGTTGTTTTCTCCCTAGTAGCAACATCACATCTAGTACCTTAGAGATTCCTGTCACTTCCCTAGATTACTAGAGGCATGAACCCACTATCGAGCATAAATACTTCCTCTTGGAGTTGCTAGCATCTACTTGGCCAAGATAGCTACTGACAATGGAAAGTATGTAAGATCACAAATAACATACACATGATAGAATCAATAATCAATCTGAAATAGCATCTCAATATCCATCAGATCCCCGCAAACACAACATGTAAGATTACAAATAGATGATCTTGATCATGAACGGAGCTCACAAGATCTAAACATGATAGCACAAAAGGAGGAGAACCAACCATCTAATTACTACATGGACCCGTAGTCCAAGGATGAACTACTCACGCATCACACCGGAGGCATGCATGGTGATGAAGAAGGCCTCTAGGGTGATATCTCCCCTCCGCAGTGTGAACACCCGGATTTTTAATCCCAGATGCTCGTTATGCCATACCTCGCAATCCCAGGATTACCATTTTTGCGAGACATAATGGATTGGATATCACAGTACATCATCCATTACAAACCATATATAAGGTCTTACACAAATAAGGATCTCATGATCCATTCTTAATACAATAAGCAGCGGAATTAAAAGATAAGCATAGCGGTGGGGTCCATCTTCAGGGGGCACAGGCAATGCTGACGAAGGAAGATAGTCCTAGTTATCATAGCCGTCCTGCTGGCCATGAGAATAGACAGGGACAAAAGCCATGAGTACTCTTTAAGTACTCGCAAACTATCACTAACAAGTAATATAGTTCTAAGTTAAAGTGCTAAATCTAAGTTTAACTATAAAGTTAAGTTTGAAACCTAAGCGGAGTTCTGAAGCAAAGAAAGATAAAATAAAGTTCTAGAATCACTTATGTTGGGAAGCTATTGTCATAAACACAACCCTGTTGTGGTCAAGTCAAGATTCATCATTCATTTCATAAGTTGTTTGGAAAACATCTGACAACGAAACAGTATGGCCATTCCAACTATCCATAACCGTGGACGCGGCTATTCGAATAGTTTGACACTCTGCAGAGGTGGTACACTTTCACCACAAGGTTCGATACATCTGTCAGGGATAACCCTGAATCATCATACTTAGTATGCAGATAATCAAACATAACGTTCCCTTTACACACCCTAGTATAAGCACCTCTCCTATGAGCATGGCCTCCCAACCATGACCATCATTCAACTTGGGCACTGCATAGGTGGACAACATTGAGAGGTAGCCTCAGCTCAAACCTCTCCCGTGAGGGAACTAATACTAATGCATATAAATTTCCAGCTAAGCCTTACCAAATTCTGGTAGTGTGGTTGTACAGTAATATTGGAATGGTATCGCATCCGAATCCAACCATCAGTTTTGTAAAAGGGTTAAGGCTCATGCCTCAACATTTCATCATCATAAACCATTTGTGTTTCTCAACACATGTCAAAACATCTCAATAGAATGATTCATCATTCCAAGGTTTTCATAATTCATTTGCACCAAGTGTTCCCATCTAAAGTGACTCAAAATTTTGATCTACTCTAAACTACTAAGTTAAGAGTGTTCACTAAGGTGGAAAAAATGGTGGGATCAATCTCATGTCATAGAATGACATCTCAAGGGTTCTAAATAGGTCAAGTTTTATACTCTTTATGCTACCATCAAAATAAGTAAAGAACTTTGGGTAAAGTAAAGGAAGTAAAGCTTATAAATAAGACTTGGGGTATCTAATAGTCAAAGGAGTGTGACCAAAGCATACCTAAAGCATCTTCGCTAAACCATCTAGTTTAATCCTAGCTTGCTAACTATTATACTTGCAAGTGTTAGCTTGCCTTGGTTGGTGCAGTGGTTGAAGTTTTCTTCTTCTTCTTGGTAGAACTCCTCCTCCTCGTAGACTTGGTCGGTACTATCGTCTATAAATACATACGGAGTACACAATCACCAAAGAATACTTAACTAGTCTAATTAGCATTCTAAGACACACATTTGATGATCTATAACCATCTCAAGCATCACAAGTTTAATTTAATAGTTTCACTCTTTTTAATTTAGAAAAATAATTTCTACTCATTGAAAAATTAACTAAAATTTAATATTCACCACTTAAAATATGGGATCATGTGGACACATGTCATCACCACATATTCTAGCATGTGGGAATGTGATTTAAGGGTTGGATCATAATTACTTTGGTTTAAGTTCATTATTTAATGATTTAAAGTGACTACAAATGCCTATATAGCATTATTTTGGTACTAGTCCAAAGTCACTGCATGTAAGCCTTAATATTATTACATATTCAGATAGGTATGATGAAATGTGAATTTTGTGAGTTGGAATCAACTCAAAATCTATCTTGGTTGATTTTATAAAAATGTTGCAAGGTGCAAATGCTTCTGTTTTGTTATTTTTACTAGGAGAGATCTATAACTCTAATTGAATTAAATCCAACGGGCTTGGATAGATCATTTCAATACCTTTCAGGAAAAATTGGTTTCATGCAATTTGGATTTGTCAAACTCCCAGAATTGATTTTTCAACTAGTGGATACAAACTAGATTAACTCTAAATAGAAAAAAAACTAAATTTGAAACTTTAGCACGCGCGGGAACTAACTGGGCCGGCCCATCTACGCACAGTGCATGCAATGGGCTGCCTGACAGGCAGGCTCCACCGGTCAGTAGCACAATTTAACCGAAGCGGTATCTAGCATCCTGGGCCACACGATCTAAAGGCGATCCAACGGTGGTGAGTCATCGTTGATGACGGATCACTCCGGGGAGAAAATGACCTAGACACTGCGGTGGGGGTCGATTGGGAGCATACCAGGGCTCCAGCAAGGTCGGTGAGGCGGGCAAATAGGCTGGTAAATGACGGCGAGGCGAGGCGCGGTTGCGGCGGAGCTTGGGGTGCCCTAAATCGCAAATGCCCTTCTCCTCCTGCTGCGACGGCTTCGGCTCCAATTCCGGCGAGACAGAGCTCGAGCGGCTTTGGCTAGAGGTGGGTAAGGTTTAGTGAGAGGTGGGGAGTGTGTGAGTGTGGAGAAATGGGGCTGGGGTGGCCGCTTTATATAGGGTCGACGAGGGGGCAGAGCGGGCGACGGTGAGGTCATCGGTGATGATGATGCGGGGCTCTCTCGGCATGGGCGAGGGCGGTGATGGATGCTATGTTCCCTGGAGGTCCTCTAGGGCTTAAAATTGTGGCAAGGCGAGGTCCCTAATGGTCGGGAGCGTGCGGTGAACTACACGCGGACGGCGGTGTTCGACGCGGTTCCTCCGGGCTGCTGGTCTCAAGGCGGCGAACAACGATGTCTGGGCGGTTGTTGGGCCTGTTGCGGGTGCTACCACGCAAGCCTAGGGCTAGGCAAGGTTGGTGCTGCTCTTGCGGGCGCGACGCTCCGGGGTGATCGGCATGGCGGATAGAGGCATGGGCGCGAGCAAATGAGGCTTGTCCTCCGCTCGATTTTGGTTGGGGGCTGGTCGAGGCGAAGCGGTGTGATGGTGTCTGTCTGCCATCGAGTGAAGGAGAGCGTGGGACGGGCTGGGGCGAGTTGTCCGTGGTCGACCTGGCGCATGGCGTCGGGCGGCTTGCTAGTGGAGCAGACAGGGGAGAGGGAGAGAGAGTTAGGACCGGGGTTCTAGCTGGGGGAACCAGGGGACCAAGTTAGGCCCAAATGGTGACCACAACTACTGCTCACTATAGTGTTTTAGGATTTGCAAGATTTGTGTCTGCCACCTGTTTGATGAAATGGCCGCAAGAAGCAAAAGTTTGAATTTTGGTTTCAAAGATTTTGAGTGATCTCCACTAGTACTAGGTAGCCTCTGGTTGCAAGGGTTTTGAAAATGGAGTTCAATTGGATGGTTTTTGAAATAGGGGTGATCTAGGAATATGCATTGAATTCAATTTTTACATGCCATTTACAATAAGTATTTGAATGTTTTTAGCAGATCAAAAAGTGGGCCTTGGTACCTCATTATGTGTACTGTCGTTGTATTGAGAACGGCAGTACCTAAGCAGGTTAGATAGAGGTGTGGGGACTAGCAGGGAAGCTATCGACAGCGTCCGCAGGCGAGATTGGGTACAAGCAAGCGTGGCTGGATGCAGGAAGTAGCCAGGTTCGGAGCCCTCGTGATGAGGTAAAGCTCCTACTCCTGCCTGATCTGACTATGAGGGATATATGGACTACAAGTGCTCCTTGAGCTGTGTTCTCTAGCTACTGCCTTAAATGCACTCAGACCAACCATTTCTACTGAGGCCTTGCCTCTCCTTATATAGGCAGAGAGGCAAAGGTCTCACTGGCTAGTCCGACTGGCGGGCCCCACAGGCGGGTCCTAGAAGTAGCCAGGTTCGGAGCCCTCGTGATGAGGTAAAGCTCCTACTCCTGCCTGATCTGACTATGAGGGATATATGGACTACAAGTGCTCCTTGAGCTGTGTTCTCTAGCTACTGCCTTAAATGCACTCAGACCAACCCTTTCTACTGAGGCCTTGCCTCTCCTTATATAGGCAGAGAGGCAAAGGTCTCACTGGCTAGTCCGACTGGCGGGCCCCACAGGCGGGTCCTAGCCGACTAGTCATCTACAGTATCCAGTATGGCTTGTCTTATCGGAGTATGAGCGGTATGGTTGCCGTAGGCACAGTGGACGCCGTGCGAGCCCGTCGTCAGCACAGGCCAGTGTTCCAGCCTCACCCACGCAAAGTCTTCGGTATGGGCGGGTGGTTACCCATCTTGTCATCGTACAGGGCGTACCGTGCACTGATACGCACGTCGTCCTGTCTCACTGATCGGGTCCGGCTACGTCGCCGTATCCGGCTGTCTCTTGCTGATCCGGCTACCGGGTGATAGCCGGCCCATCTTGCCCTGTCCGGCTGTATCTGGTCAGCCGGACGCGATCCGACTGTCCTGTTTCTTATCCAGATGGGATACCCGGGGATCATCCCCTGACACTAGCCCCCGAGAGCGTGTGGATTCTGCCCTTAGGCGAAATGTGCGTGCGCTCCTTCTTGCTTTTTGAATTTTCGTCCGGCTGAGCCTGGCGGTTGCGCTACCCGTGACTTCAGTGCTGACGCCGGCCACGTGCGCACGCACCATCATTGCTCTGCGGCGGGCAGCGTAACGTCCCGTCGCATGTCGCCTCGGGAAACTGTTGTCCGGCGCTTCTGTTCTCGTTCTAGGATCTTCTGCGCATCCTGCCCTGGCACACAGGATCTAGGCGGCGGTTGGGGTGTGGGTTGCTCGGATGCGCGCCACGTGGCCCCATTGACGGTTGCCCTTCCAGTCCTTTAAAGGGACGCTGCGGGGGAGGCAGTTCCTTTCCTTCGCTCCCCCGCCGCAGTTTTCTTTCTCCCTTGCGTGATCTTGCTCCTGCGCTCTTGCCCTCTATGCCGCCTGCTTGCCGTCGTTGACGTTACGGGCCACCGCCACTCTTTCGTCACCGCTCCTCTCCACCAGCCAGAAATGGCCGCCGACCGCGGGGCTTGGTGCGGCTCCTCCGTCACCGAAGACCAAATCGCGAAGTACCGCGCGACCCGTGTCCTCCCGCCGGCGGAGGAGGTGGTGGTGCGGTTGGCGCCGGTGGGGGGAGGTGTCGCTGCATCCAGTGGAGGGGGAGCGCGTCATCTTCCTTTCACACCTGGAGCGCGGCTTCACGCTGCCGCTGCACCCATTCTTCCTCATGTTCTTGGCCTTCTTCGACCTCCGCCTTCACCATCTTGGCGCCAACGCAATCGGAATGCTGGCACACTTCATTGCGTTCTGCGAGAGTTATCTCGGGATCCAGCTGGATCTCGGGCTCTTCTGCCGGCTCTTCCGAGTCCGGCCGCAGGTGCAGTACACGAAGGGGCCGCTAGTCGTCTGCGGCGGCGCCTCCATCTACTCCCGCACCCAATCCGGCTACCCGAAGTTCTTGCTCGAGGACACGGTATGGCTGTGGCAGCAGTCGTACTTCTACGTCAAGAACATCACCAACGTCAACCGGATAAACCTTCCGGCCTTCCAAGACGTCGAGTCTAGCCGGCAGAACTGGGACCTGAAGATCCACGGCGACAAGGCAGAGACGGACGCGATGCTGGCACGCATGCTCTCCCTCGTCACCTACCAGCTAACTGGCCAGGACATCACTCTTAGCTGGATGTCCCGGCTGATGATGCCGATGCAGCAGCGGGCGCACAAGATGTGCTATTACTCCGGCCGGCTGGACCCGACCCGGTTGTCGCGCCGGAATCCCTGCTACCACAACTAGGAGTGGTTGTGGACGATCAGCAAGGAGCGGATGCCGGAGAACTAGAAGTTCAGTCTAGCGCCCTACAGCCGGGAGAACCGCGCGTCCCGGGTAAGTTCTCGTAGACGGAAATTTTGTTCGCTCTTTCTGTGTTATTTCCTGTTCTGTCTGATTGACTTCTTGCATTCGGCAGATCTTCGCCTGCATCCTTCGCGAGGAGGGCGAGGCTCCCCTCGAGGTATTCACGCCCGACTTGCCCGAGCCGCGCACTCGACGGTCTGGCGAGGAATCGGATGGGGACGGCGACGCCTTCCCCAGCCGGAATGACGAGCCAGCCGCCGACCCGCACGCGGAGGTGCACGAGGAGGAGGAGGCCGCGCCGACCGCGGAGCCGGTGACGCGCTCCGCGACGGACCGCGAGGCAGGCGGGAGTGGCTCTAGCCGTTCCGGCTCCCAAGAGGAGCCAGTCCGGCGCCTTGCCGCCAAGCCGCCTTGGCCGGAAGAAGGGGCCGCCCCTAGTTGTGCCAGGGTACGCTCCTTCTCCCCCTTCCCTTTTTTCTTTCGGCGCTTTCTGTCTGCTTGCCCTCTTTCTTGTTTTTCTGACTTCGGCTTACTTTGCTTTTTTCCTTCTCCTCCTTCTTTTTAGCGCGTTGGTTTCTTTCGGATCTGCGAGCTCGGCACGGGCGCCAACCGGGTCACCGCCCCGTGCCCCGAGTGCGCCAACCGGCGCCTCTCCTTCTTATGAGGCGCAGCCTCCGCCTCCCCCTCGAGCTGAGCCGGCTGCGTCTGCCCAGCCGGAGGGTCCCCAGCCGGAAGCGGAGCCCTCCCAGCCGGAAGGCTCTTCCGCGGGCGCGCGGGGGGGCTGCCGGCACGGAGCTTGTCGTTGTTGGCGATGACAACTCCGACGAGGAGCTCGGGGAGGAGTGGCGAACGGCGGTGGTCGTAGCGAAGGAGTCCATGGCCGTCAACGCCGTGGACGACGACCCTTCCTCTGCCGCTTCGCTGTCGGACCTTGCCGCCACGCTCGAGCTGGCGGTGAAGGAGATCCGGCTGTTGGAGGCCATAGCCGGGGGGAACCGGACGTTGGAGCAGAAGCTTGCTGCCGCCAACGGGACTTCCCAGAGTAAGTTTGCTTCACCCAACTCGCTCTTTTTTTTTACTGATAGCCGGTTTCGTTGCAGCCATTCTCGTGTGCGCTCAGCGCGAGATCGATCGCTTGAAGAAAGCGAACGACCGGCTGAGCAGGTCCAATTCTACTCTGCGGCTGCAGAACAAGGATTGGCATGCGAGGGTGGACGGTCTGGAGGCCATCGTCAAGGAGAGCGACGCCTCGCTCGCTAGCTGGGCCAAAGCCTTCTCCCTTCTCGAGGCCCAGAACAAGGACCAAGAGAAGGAGATAAAACGGCTAGCGGCCAAGGAGAAGGCGCTGGTGGAGGAGCTGATGCAGGTTGGCCACACTGCCAAGGGTGAGTTCTTTCTTCCGTCTTCCTTTCTTTCTGGATCCGGTAGCCAGATCTGACTGCTCTTTTCTAATAGCTTTTTACCCCGGCATAGACCTCCTGGCCTACAACCGGCTGCAGGAGAACTGGCTGGGAGCGCAACCGACGGCCCAGGAGCTCGTCGTCCTCCTTGGTGAGGAAGCTGCCAAGCTTCGTTAGGCGGCGCGCGATGTCTTCTCCTTCGTGTGGCCGGAGGCTCCGGTTCCGGAGACGATGGCGCAGCTGGCAGCGAAGGTGGGAGAGGTGCCGGCTGTGGTGGATCGGCTGCGGGAGTTGGCGGCACGGGCCGAAGCGAAGATGGCTCTGGCCCTCATGCTCTCCTGGTACAAGGACGCCCGCGTCAAGAAGATCGATGGTAGCTTCCGTGCCGGAGCCGATCTTGTCGCCATCCGCCAAGCCCATCCGGAACTCCGCGGGTCCACCATCAAGATCGCCGATTACGTGGACCCCGACGAGGTGCTCACCGACTCGGAGTCCGTCGGTGCTCCTAATGCGGAGGGCACGATGCCGCCGCCCGTAGGCGTAGGAACCGTATCAAGCTTCGCGCCTCCTCCGCCGCCTGAAGCTTCTGCCGGCCAAGATCCCCCGCACGGCAAGGGTCCTGCCGTCTAGTTATTGCCCCGGGATGCCGGGTGTATTTTTCTTGTCTTATATGTTCATGAACCTTGTCCGTTTGTACCGGCTGTCTTTGACGCCGGGTAACTTATGGGAGCATCGTCTCTCTTTTGTTTGTTATTGTTGAAATTCTTGAATCTTCCTTGTGCGTTGAGCTTTCCTTTTGCGTATTTTGCCCGGCTAACTTCGTCCGGCTACACACCTTTAGCCGGGCGACCTGCACCTCCAGTGGGGGCGCGCTAGCGCACCCACTGGGTGTAGCCCCCGAGATTCGGAGTAGCTGGCGTAGCCAGGTGCTTCAAATCTTTCTTATTTCTCCCAAGTCTTCTAACTTTATCTGACTGGCCTCGTCCCAGTCGGCCGCTTTCGTTGGCTGAACGCCTTCAGCCGGGGGAACTAACATTCTAGTGGGGGCACGCGAGCGCACCCACTAGGCGTAGCCCCCGAGATTCGGAGTAGCTGACGTAGCCAGGTGCTTCGAATCTTTCTTGTCTTTTCTTGCTCCCGCCCTTGCCCTCACCTGGGCTCCAAACGGCCAGCTAAAACGCCCTTAGCCGGTCAGGAACTACAAGATTCCACTGGGGGCACGCGAGCACACCCAGTGGGTGTAGCCCCCGAGATTCGGAGCGCTTGATGAAGGCAAGGACTTCGAATCTTCTTTCCTTCTCCTGAATTCCAACTCGAGGCAAGGACAAGAATGCACATATGCATACACATACATCTTCACAGGTTAATAGGTTAGTCTATCAAATCGTAGCCGGAAAACGGCTTGTTTTTTTGAAAACTGGCTTGCTCCTTTCTAGACACTTAGTCGCCTTCCCGTGTGCTCTGCTATTTTCGCTGCGTCCTTGCCGGGCAGCCGGGTTGCGGTCTGCAGCCGGAATCAAAGGGAGCTGACAGTACATTACGCACGGTACTAGCGTCTTAGCAGCTGGATTGGTTCGAGCTAGTTGCAGGGCCGGGACGCCCGATCTGTCACGTCTCCTCCCTGTTTTTTGTGTGGGGTGCCTCGGGATTTTGCTCTTGCTAGCCGGACAGTCGGGTTGGGGTCTGTAGCTGAGCCAAAGAGTGGGCCTCTGACATCATCGCACACTACTCAGCCAGTTTGTTGACTTAACAGGCCGGGCCAGCCGGCGAGCCCCCGGGTAGGGGTTGCCGGAGCCGGAAAATTTGAACCAGAAAACAGGTGCACACACATTTCTAGAAGGATCCCCCGAGATTCTCGTGGGGGTCTGCATTTTCATTCATGGGGTTTTCGGGATACATACACTGCCTGGCGACTAGGTGTGAAACGGGCGCAGCAGGGCCGCGTTCCAAGGACGCTCGGCCTCCTCGTCCGAGTTGTCCATCTTGTTCTTGCACGGCTGCTGTGCGTCGATGAGGTAATAGGAGTTGTTGGGCAGCGCCCGGCTGATGATGAAGGGGCCCTCCCAGGGTGGTGATAGCTTGTGCATGCCCTTCGTGTCTTGCACCAGCCGGAGAACCAGGTCGCCCTCACGGAATGCGACTGGGCGAATCCGGCTTGAATGGTAGCGACGTAGTCGTTGCTGGTACAGGGCAGATCTGGATGGGGCTAGCTCGCGGGCCCCCTCCAGGAGGTCCATCCCCATCCTCCCGCGCCTCCTTGTTGGCTTTTTCGTCGTACATGAGCGTGCGAGGGGAGTCGAACTCGATGTCAACGGAGAGGACGGCTTCCGATCCATAGACCAGGAAGAATGGCGTGTAGCCGGTTGACCTATTCGGTGTGGTGCGGAGGCTCCACAGCACAGCCCGAAGTTCTTCGATCCAACATCTGGGTGACTGCTCCAACGGCTCGATGAGACGTGGCTTGATGGGCTAGAACCAAGCCGTTTGCTCGTTCGACTTGCCCGTTGGACTGCGGGTGTGCAACGGAGGCGAGGTCCAGTCGGATGCCCTTGTTGCTGCAGAACCGGGAAAAGGCCCCCTTGGCGAAGTTCGTGCCATTGTCGGTGATGATGTTGTTGGGGTAGCCGAAGCGGTTGATGATGTCGGTGAAGAAGGTAACAACCGTCGCCCCATCCAGCTTCCGGATAGGCTTGGCCTCGATCCACTTTGTGAACTTGTCCACCGCTACCAGCAGGTGGGTCATTCCCGCGCGGGCTCGCTTGAAGGGACCGACCATGTCGAGGCCCCAAACTGCGAAGGGCCAGGTGATCGGTATGGTCTTGAGTACCGAGGTTGGCATGTGCCTGAGCTGCCCGAAGCGCTGGCACCCATTGCACGCGCGGACCAGCTGCTCGGCATCCTCGAGGGCGGTGGGCCAATAGAAACCATGGCGGAATGCCTTGGCGACTATCGCTCTTGACGAAGCATGGTGCCCACACTCACCCTAGTGGATATCCTTGAGTAGCCGGTAGCCCGTGTCCACATCAACACATCTTTGGAAGATACCGGATACACTGCGCTTGTACAGCTCGCCGTTTATGATGGTGTATGTATGCACGCGGCGCCGGATTTGCCTGGCCTCTACCTCGTCGTCCGGGAGTTCTCCGTTGGCGATGTAGCTCATGAAGGGTTGTGCCCAGGATGGCACTTCCCGGATGATGAGGATGCTCCTGTCCTCCGGCTGACGGATGTCGGGGGGCTGTCCGGGTGGAGTACCCGAGACGGCAGCCCCCGAGCCACTAGGCGAGCCGGCAACCCCCGGGTCTTGCGAGCCAGAAGGCACTGCCTGGCCGGAATTGGCTCTGTTTCTGCTGTTCCGCTAGCCAGAATGCTTCCCGCCCAGACGATGGAGTCTGACTCCGGCGACGGGTTGATGGATGGCTTGCGCATATGGTCCAAGGAGACCCCTGGTGGGATGGCCTGCCTGGTGGATCCTATCTTGGAGAGCGCATCGGCTGCCTCGTTATTGGTGTAGGGGACATGGTGAAATTCGCATCCGTCGAAGGAGACGCTGAGCTTCTGGATGTGGAACCGGTAGAGAGCCATGTTTGCGTCTCTGGCGTCCCATTCCCCGGACACCTGTTGCACCACCAAGTCTGAATCACCGAAGCACAGGATCCGGTTGACACCGATCTCCTTGGCCAGCCGGAGCCCGTGCGCTAGTGCCTCGTATTCGGCTACGTTGTTGGAGGCCTTGAAGTGGATCTGCAGCACATACTCCAGCCGGTCTCCTTTGGGCGAGGTGAGCACGATGCTGGCTCCCAAGCCCCCGAGCATCTTCGACCCGTCGAAGTGCATCCGCCAGTGGTCCGAATCTAGAACTGGTGGGAGATACTGGGTCTCGGCCCAGTCGACGAGGAAGTCTGCCAACGCCTGTGACTTGATTGTGATCCGGGGCTCGTACTAGATGGAGTAGGCGGCGATTGTGCCGTCTAGGTCATATTGGCGTTAATGATGGGTTCGTAGCATGGAAAACAAAAAAATTCTACCGCAAGAACGAACAAAACCTAGATCTAATCTAGATAAAAGCCATGATCTAATCTATTAGACATGACCAACGAGATAGATTTGTACTAACCCTCGTAGAACCGAAATCATTAGGAGATTAGTTCTCGGGGTTGATGTAGTCGATCACTTGCCGATCTCAAGATCGTGTGGACGATCCTTCCGGCGCCGCGTTCCGGCAGCGCTTCCGCAGTCGGTCACACGTGCGGAGTCGAAGCAGACCTTCCTCTCCCCGTTCCAGCGAGCAGCGGAGGTAGTAGATCTTCTCCACGGAATCCCAGCAGCACGACGGTGTGGTGGTGGTGGTGGAGGAGAGAATTCTGCAGGGCTTCGCCTAAGCCGGAGCAGAGCGAAGGAAGAGGAGAGAGGCGACGGCTAGGGATTGTTATGAGAGAGGGCTAGGAGGGGGCGCCCCCTCCCTTCTATTTAAAGGAGGGAGGCGCGCCTGGGGAGGGGGAGTCCTAGTAGGACTCCCCTCCTTGGCCGGCGGGTTGGGAAGGGGGGGAGGAGTCCTCCTCCCCCACGAATCCGCGTCTCGCCCCACAAGGTTTCCTTTGACCCTTTCTTGGTTTTCAAGCAAACACCAAGAACTCTTCTAGAACCTTCCAGAACATTCTGAAACCTTATAGAATCTCCATACAAACACTCCGGAACATTTCCTAACTTAGAAAATGATCCCCAATATATGAATCTTATTCTCCGGACCATTCCGGATCTCCTCGTGATGTCCCGGATCCAATCTGAGACTCCGAACAACATTCGGTCTCCAACGCATATTCCATGTCTACTTAAAACAACTTTGAACCTTAAGTGTGTCACCCTACGGTTCGTGAATATGCAGACATGATGAAGACACCTCTTCGATCAATAACCATCAGCGGGATCTGGAGATCCATAATGGCTCTCACATACTCAACGATGACTTCGTGATTGATAGAACCATTTACATACAAAACCAATTCCCTTTGTCACGCGATATTCTACTTATCCGAGGTTTGATCGTCAGTATCTCTATACCTAGTTCTACCTCGTTACCGATAAGTACTCTTTACTCGTTCCATGTTATATCATCCCTTGTGACCTAGTCACATGCTTGCAAGCTAACTAGATGACATTCCACCGAGAGGGCCCAGAGCATATCTATCCGTCATATGGATGGACACATCCCAATCTTGGTTCATGCGCTTCAACACATACTTTCAGAATACCCAATGACACCTTTATAACCACCCAGTTACAAAGCCGTGTTTTGATGTCATCAAAGTACCCATCCGGTGATGGTGATTAACATAACCTCATGGTCGAAGGATTAGGTTACTATGCATTTGAAAGCTTACAACAATACGAACTTAATGACTTGATCTTATGCTACACTTACTATGGGTGTGTGTCCATCACATCATTCTCCTAATGATATAACCTTGTTATTAATGACATCCAATGTCCATGATCAGGAAACCATGATCATAATTTAATCAACAAGCTAGTTCCACAAGAGGCTTACTAGGGACTCTTTTATGTTTACAAAACACACATGTATCAGTGTTTCCTTATAATACAATTATAGCATGGGATGTAAACATTCATCATAAACACAAAGATATAATAATAACCACTTTTATTATTGCCTCTTGGGCATATCTCCAACAGTCTCCCACTTACACTAGAGTCAATAATCTAGATTACATGGTAATATACCTAACACCCATGGCGTTCTGGTGTTGGTCATTCTTTGCTCTAGGGAGAGGTTTAGTCAACGGATCTGCCACATTTAGACCAGTGTGTACTTTGCAAATCTTTATGTCACCATCTCGGACATACTCGCGAATAGCATGGAAACGTAGCTTGATGTGCTTCAGCTTGCTATGTGACCTTGGCTCCTGTGCATTAGCTATGGCACCTGTGTTGTCACAGTAGATGGCCATCGGGTCCAACGCACTGGGAACCACGCCAAGTTCAGTAATGAACTCCTTCATCCATATGGCTTCTTGTGCAGCCTCCAAAGCAGCTATGTATTCTGATTCAGTTGAAGATTTCGCCACAACGCTTTGCTTGGCACTCCTCCAGCTCACTGCAGCACCATTCAAAATAAATACGTATCCAGACTGCGACTTCGAGTCACCTGGATCGGTGTTCCAACTAGCATCAGCGTAACCGTTTACAACAAGCTGTTCATCACCTCCATAAGAAAGAACCATATCCTTGGTCCTATTTAGGTACTTTAGGTATTCTTGACCGCTGTCTAGTGTTCCATTCCAGGATCACTTTGATATCTGCTAGTCAAACTAACAACATGTGCTATATCCGGTCTTGTACATAGCATGGCATACATGATAGAACCTATGGCCGAGGCATAGGGAATATTATTCATCTTTTCTCTATCTTCTGCCGTAGCCGGACTTTGAGTCTTACTCAAGGTCTTACCTGACAACATGGGCACGAACCCTTTCTTGCTCTCTTCCAATCTAAACTTCTTTAGAACTTTGTCTAAGTATGTACTTTGTGAAAGCGCTATTAGGTGTCTTGATCTATCTCTATAAATCTTGATGCCTAGAATATATGCCGCTTCGCCAAGATCCTTCATTGAAAAACTATTATTCAAATAGGTTTTGACGCTATTAAGAAGTTCTATATAATTCCCAATCAACAATATGTCATCTACATATATTACTAGGAATGCTACAGAGCTCCCACTCACTTTCTTGTAAATACAAGCTTCTCCATAAGTTTGTATAAATCCAAAGTTTTTGATTACCTTATCAAAACATTGATTCCAACTCCGGGATGCTTGCTTCAGTCCATAAATGGAGCGTTGAAGTTTGCATAGCTTGTCAGCATCTTTAGGATCGACAAAACCCTTGGGTTGTACCATATACAACTCTTCCTCAATGTCTCCATTAAGGAACGCTGTTTTGACATCCATCTACCAAATCTCATAATCGAAATATGCAGCGATTGCTAACAAAATCCTCACAGACTTTAGCTTCGCTACTGGTGAGAAAGTCTCATCATAGTCAACTCCTTGAATTTTCTCGGAACCCTTTCACGACAAGTCGAGCTTTATAGACGGTAACATTACCATCAGCATCTGTTTTTCTTTTGAAAATCCATTCGTTCTCGACAGCCTTACGGCCATCCGGTAAGTCCACCGAAGTCCATACTTGGTTTTCGTACATGGATCCCATTTTGGATTTCATGGCTTCTAGCCATTTGTCGGAATCTGGGCTCACCATAGCTTCTTCATACGTCGCAGGGTCATCAGTGTTGTCCACCAACATGACGTTCAAGGCAGAGTCATACCAATCAGGAGTGGTACGAACCCTCGTTGACCTACGAGGTTCAGCAGTAACTTCGTTCGAAGTTTCATGATCACCATCATTAGCTTCCTCTCCAGTTGGTGCAGGCGGTACAAAAACATCTTCCGGTGCTGCGCTACTCTCAACTCCGAGAGAAGGTTCAATAACCTCGTCGAGTTCTACTTTCCTTCCAGTCACTTCTTTCGAGAGAAATTCCTTCTCAAGAAAGGATCCATTCTTGGCAACGAAAACTTTGCCTTCGGATCTATGATAGAAGGTATACCCAATTTTTTCTTTCGGGTATCCTATGAAGACGCATTTCTCCGCTTTGGGTTCAAGCTTATCAGGTTGTAACTTCTTTACATATGCTTCGCAACCCCAAACTTTAAGGAACAACAACTTAGGTTTCTTTCCAAACCACAATTCATACGGTGTCGTTTCAACGGATTTAGATGGTTCCCTATTTAAAGTGAATGCGGCTGTCTCTAATGCATAGCCCCAAAACGATAGTGGTAAATCTGTAAGAGACATCATAGACCGAACCATATCTAAGAGAGTTCGATTATGATGTTCGGACACACCATTACGCTGTGGTGTTCCCGGCGGTGTCAGCTGCGAAAGTATTCCACATTTGCATGCCAAACTCATAACTCAGATATTCACCTCCGCGGTCAGAACGCAGAAACTTAATCTTCTTGTTATGATGATTTTCCACTTCACTTTGAAATTCCTTAAACTTCTCGAAAGTTTCGGACTTATGTTTCACAAAATAGATATACCCATATCTACTTAAGTCATACGCGAAAGTGAGAACATAACGATATCCACCACGCGATGCTACACTCATTGGACCGCACACATCGGTATGTATTATTTCCAATAAGTCCATAGCTCGCTCCATTATTCCAGAGAATGGAGTCTTAGTCATTTTTCCCATTAGACATGCTTCACATCTTTCAAGTGATTCAAGAAGTCCATCAGAATGGAGTTTCTTCATACGCTTCACTCCAATGTGACCAAGACGACAGTGCCACATGTATGTAGAATTATCATTCAATTTTATTCGTTTAGCATCTATGTTGTGAACATGTGTATCACTACTATCGAGATTCAATAAGAATAAACCATTTATCTCAGGTGCATTACCATAAAAGATATTACTCATATAAATCGAACAACCTTTATTCTCAGACTTAAAAGAGTAACCGTCTCGCAATAAACAAGATCTAGATATAATGTTCATGCTTAACGCAGGCACCAAATAACAATTATTCAAATTTAAAACTAATCCCGAAGGTAGATGTAGAGGGAGCGTGCCGACGGCGATCACATCAACCTTGGAGCCATTTCCAATGCGCATCGTCACCTCGTCTCTCGCTAGTCTTCATTTATTTCGCAGCTCCTGTTTCGAGTTACAAATATGAGCAACCGAACCAGTATCAAATATCCAGGCACTACTACGACTACTAGTAAGATACACATCAATAACATGTATATCGAATATACCTTTCTTCTTGATGTTGCCGTTCTTCAGATCCGCCAGGTACTTGGGGCAGTTACGCTTCCAGTGACCAGCACCCTTGCAGTAGAAGCATTCAGTTTCAGGTTTAGGACCAGCCTTGGGCTTCTTAGCAGGTGCGGCAGCTTTCTTGCCATCCTTCTTGAAGTTGCCCTTTTTCTTAGGCTTGCCCTGTTTCTTGAAATTGGTGGTCTTATTGACCATCAACACTTGGTGCTCCTTCTTGATCTCCACTTCAGCAGTTTTCAGCATGGACGATAGTTCAGGCAACGTCTTGTTCATGCAGTGCATATTGTAGTTCATCACAAAGTTCTTATAACTCGGTGGCAGTGATTGGAGGACACGGTGAATCCCTAACTCATTAGGAATCGTTATCCCCAACTCTTGGAGTTTGTTTGCGTGCCCAGACATGGTGAGCACATGCTCGCTAACGGAGCTTCCCTCTTCCATCTTGCAGGTAAAGAACTTCTCGGAGGCCTCATAGCCCTTCACGGCCGCGTGAGTCTCAAAAATGAGCTTGAGCTCCTTAATGATCTCGAACGGGTCATGGTGCTCAAAACGCTTCTGGAGCTCCGTTTCTAAACCGTACAGGATGGCACACTGAACTGTGGAGTAATGATTTTTCCGAGTGGCGTAAACATTCTTTACGTCATCGGTGGCATCAGCTGCAGGTGGGTCACCTAGCGGTGCTTCGAGCACATAGGTCATCTGACCAGCTCTGAGGACAATCTTCAGACCACGGAGCCATTCCATGAAGTTGCTTCCATTGTGCTTAAGTTTTTCTTTCTCTAGGAATGCATTGAAATTGATGGAGAGATTCGCCATAATCTACAACAAATTTGCAAGTAGTTTAGACTAAGTTTATGATAAATTGAGTTCTACTTTAATTCTTAAATTAACTAGGTGAACGCCCACTCAAAACAACATCCCTCACATTGTCTTAGTGATTACACGAACCAAGTCCACTACACCAAGTCCGATCTTCACGAGAGAAGATGTAGTTTCATCGGCGAACAATCTTCATTTTCATCATATCACTTATATGATTCATGCTCTACCTTTCGGTATTCCATGTTCCGAGACCATGTCTGTACATGCTAGGCTCGTCAAGATTAACCTTAGTTTCCGCATGTGCAAATCTGGCTTGCACCCGTTGTATGCACACGTAGAATCTATCACATCCGATCATCACGAGATGCTTCGAGACGACGAGTCTTAGCAACGGTGCCAACTAAGGACGAACACTTTATTACTTGAAATTTAGTGAGAGGGATCATCTTATAATGCTACTGTCGCGATCTAAGCAATACAAGATGCATAAAGGATTAACATCACATGCAATTCATAATTAGTGTGATATGATATGGCCCTTTCTTCTTATGCCTTTGATCTCCATCTCCAAAGCACGGACATGATCTCCATCATCACCAGCATTGCGTCAAGGTCAGTGGCGCCGCTTCATGGTTGTCCATCATCACCAGCAACTATTACAACTACTTGGAATAAAGCTATTACAAGATGAATAGACACGCAGGTCTTAACAGAATTAAAGACAACCATTAGGCTCCTGCCGGTTGCCATATTACACCAAGGATCATTGCATACATCAAATATAACCACAATCACATGATGGCCATATCACATCACAAAACCCCTGCAAAAACAAGTTAGACGCCTCTAATTTTCTTTGCAAGTTTTACGTGGTTTGGGGCTTTCGAATAAGAACGGATCTTACCTACGAAACTGAACCACAACGTTGATACAAGTGCTATCAAGTGCAAAGTGTAGATTGGATCTATACTATGATGGGAGAGACAGACACCCGCAAAGCCACTTGTGCAAAGCAAGTTACACGTCAAGCATGGAGCAAGTCTCATGTACGATGACATGTAATGTTAGCCCGAGCCGCTTCATCCCACCATACCACAAGATGCAAAGTACACACATAGCAAAAGACGACACGAGCACCAACGCCCACAACATCATTGTGTTCTACTTGTGCAACAGATCTATGCATAGACAAGGCTCTGATACCACTGATGGGTTCGTAGCATGGAAAACAAAAAAATTCTACCGCAAGAATGAACAAAACCCAGATCTAATCTAGATAAAAGCCATGATCTAATCTATTAGACATGAGCAACGAGATAGATCTGTACTAACCCTCGTAGAACCGAAAGCATTACGAGATTAGATCTCGGGGTTGATGTAGTCGATCACTTGCCGATCTCAAGATCGTGTGCACGATCCTTCCGGCGCCGCGTTCCGGCAGTGCTTCCGCAGTCGGTCACACGTGCGGAGTCGAAGCAGACCTTCCTCTCCTCGTTCTAGCAAGCAGCGGAGGTAGTAGATCTTCTCCACAGAATCCCAGCAGCACGACGGTGTGGTGGTGGTGGTGGAGGAGAGAATTATGCAGGGCTTCGCCTAAGCCGGAGCAGAGCGAAGGAAGAGGAGAGAGGCGGCGGCTAGGGATTGTTATGAGAGAGGGCTAGGAGGGGGCGCCCCCTCCCTTCTATTTAAAGGAGGGAGGCGCGCCTGGGGAGGGGGAGTCCTAGTAGGAGTCCCCTCCTTGGCCGACGGGTTGGGAAGGGGTGAGGAGTCCTCCTCCCCCACGAATCCGCGTCTCGCCCCACAAGGTTTCCTTTGACCCTTTCTTGGTTTTCAAGCAAACACCAAGAACTCTTCTAGAACCTTCCAGAACATTCTGAAACCTTATAGAATCTCCATACAAACACTCCGGAACATTTCCTAACTTAGAAAATGATCCCCAATATATGAATCTTATTCTCCGGACCATTCCGGATCTCCTCGTGATGTCCCGGATCCAATCTGAGACTCCGAACAACATTCGGTCTCCAACGCATATTCCATGTCTACTTAAAACAACTTTGAACCTTAAGTGTGTCACCCTACGGTTCGTGAATATGCAGACATGATGAAGACACCTCTTCGATCAATAACCATTAGCGGGATCTGGAGATCCATAACGGCTCTCACATACTCAACGATGACTTCGTGATCGATAGAACCATTTACATACGAAACCAATTCCCTTTGTCACGCGATATTCTACTTATCCGAGGTTTGATCGTCGGTATCTCTATACCTAGTTCTAACTCGTTACCGATAAGTACTCTTTACTCGTTCCATGTTATATCATCCCTTGTGACCTAGTCACATGCTTGCAAGCTAACTAGATGACATTCCACCGAGAGGGCCCAGAGCATATCTATCCGTCATATGGATGGAAAAATCCCAATCTTGGTTCATGCGCTTCAACACATACTTTCAGAATACCCAATGACACCTTTATAACCACCCAGTTACGAAGCGGTGTTTGATGTCATCCAAGTACCCATCTGGTGATGGTGATTAACATAACCTCATGGTCGAAGGATTAGGTTACTATGCATTTGAAAGCTTACAGCAATACGAACTTAATGACTTGATCTTATGCTACGCTTACTATGGGTGTGTGTCCATCACATCATTCTCCTAATGATATAACCTTGTTATTAATGACATCCAATGTCCATTATCAGGAAACCATGATCATCATTTAATCAACAAGCTAGTTCCACAAGAGGCTTACTAGGGACTCTTTTATGTTTACAAAACACACATGTATCAGTGTTTCCTTATAATACAATTATAGCATGGGATGTAAACATTCATCATAAACACAAAGATATAATAATAACCACTTTTATTATTGCCTCTTGGGCATATCTCCAACATGGCTTGCGCAGATGCTCCAAGGAGACCCCTGGTGGGATGGCCTGCCTGGTGGATCCTATCTTGGAGAGCGCATCGGCTGCCTCGTTATTGGTGCAGGGGACGTGGTGAAATTCGCATCCGTTGAAGGAGACGCTGAGCTTCTGGATGTGGAACCGGTAGAGAGCCATGTTTGCATCTCTGGCGTCCCATTCCCTGAACACCTGTTGCACCACCAAGTCTGAATCACCGAAGCACAGGATCCGGTTGACACCGATCTCCTTGGCCAGCCGAAGCCCGTGCGCTAGTGCCTCGTATTCGGCTACGTTGTTGGAGGCCTTGAAGTGGATCTGCAGCACATACTCCAGCCGGTCTCCTTTGGGCGAGGTGAGCACGATGCTGGCTCCCAAGCCCCCGAGCATCTTCGACCCGTCGAAGTGCATCCGCCAGTGGTCCAAATCCGGAACCGGTGGGAGATACTGGGTCTCGTCCCAGTCGACGAGGAAGTTTGCCAACGCCTGTGACTTGATTGTGATCCGAGGCTCGTACTGGATGGAGTAGGCGGCGAGCTCGATGGCCCACTTGGTGACTCGGCCGGTGGCATCCTTGTTGTCGATGATTTCCGAAAGGGGTGCGGTGCACACGACCTTGATCGGGTGCTCCTGGAAGTAGTGCTTGAGCTTCCTGCATGCCAGGTACACACCGTAGCACATCTTTTGGTAGTGGGGGTAGTTCTACTTGGAGAGGGAGAGAACTTCGCTGAGGTAGTAGACGGGTCTCTGAACCGGCTGAGCCTTGCTTTCCTCGGGGCGCTCCACCACCAGGACGACGCTGACGACCCGGCTGGTGGCTGCTATATAGAGCAACATCGGCTCCTTGCTAGCCGGCGTGGCTAGAACCGGTGCTGTGGATAGCATGCGCTTGAGGTCGTGAAACGCGGTATCAGCCTGTGAAGGCCAGGAGAACTTGTCCGTCTTCTTCATCAGTTGGTATAACGGGAGTGCCTTCTCTCCCAGCCGGCTGACGAAACGGCTGAGGGAAGCCAGGCATCCGCTGAACTTCTGGACTCCAAGCAGGTTCTTGGGCGGTTGCATCCTCTCGATGGTCGCGATCTTCTCCGGATTCGCCTCGATACCTCGTTGTGATACGAGGAAACCGAGTAGCTGACCGGATGGTACTCCGAAGATGCACTTTTCTGGGTTCAGCTTCATCTGGTACTGGCGGAGGTTGCCAAATGTTTCTCCTAGATCCTCGAGGAGGGTGCGCTTTTCCTTGGTCTTGATGACCACGTCATCCACGTAAGCGTGCATGTTTCGGCCTATCTGCGAGTGCAAGCATTTCTGCATACATCGCTGATAGGTGGCGCCTGCGTTCTTTAGGCCGAAAGGCATGATTACATAGCAGAAAGCCCCGTAGGGGGTGATAAATGATGTCTTGATCTGATCAGCCGGGTTTAGCCGGATCTGATAGTACCCGTAATAACAATCTAGAAAATACAACAAATCACAGCCGGCCGTGGAATCGATGACTTGATCGATACGGGGCAAGGCGAAGGGGTCTTTCGGGCACGCCTTGTTCAGGCTGGTGTAGTCGATACACATGCGCCAGGTCTTGTTCTTCTTCAACACCAAGACTGGGTTCGCCAACCAGTCCGGGTGGTACACTTCCATGATGAACCCGGCTGCAAGGAGCCGGGTGATCTCTTCACCGATTATCCTTCTCTTCTCCTCCGTAAACCAGCACAGAGGTTGCTTGACCGGCTTGGCATCCGGACGCACATGAAGTGAGTGCTCGGCGAACTCCCTCGGCACACCCGACATGTCCTTGGGGGACCATGCGAAGATGTCCCGATTCTCACGGAGGAAGTCGACGAGCACGCCTTCCTATTTGCTGTCCAAGCCGGCACCAATGGTGACAAACTTAGTCAGATCGGAGGGGTCGAGCAGGATCCTCTTCGTCTCCTTTCCCGGCTAGAAAGCTCCTTCTCCAGCCGGTTTGCTGCTAGCCGGAATGTCCTGCTGGGCCATGGCCACATTGCGCATGATCGCGCGTTTTTCCTTGGCTATGATGAGGGCCTCTGCTAGTTTGGAACCGGCTGAGGCGAACTCCATCGATCGCCTGAAGTAGCCGGCGACGGTGATCATGCCGTGGGGTCCCGGCATCTTCGTCTTGAGGTACGCATAGTGGGGGATGGCCATGAACTTGGCGAGGGCGGGGCGCCCGAGGAGAGCATGGTAGGATCTCGTTAGATTTACCACCTCAAACCAGATTGGTTCGCGGCGGAAGTTCTCCTCGGTCCCGAAGATGACGTCCAGCTGGATTTTCCCCAGCGTGGCACAGGCTGGCCCCGGCAGTACGCCGTGGAACGTCGTGATAGTCAGGCGCAGGTTGCTTTCGCGAATGCCCAGCTTCTCCAGCGAGGACTGGTAGAGGAGGTTGAGGCTGCTGCCTCCGTCGATGAGTGTTGTTGTATTGGGAACGATGGTACCTAAAAAGGTTAGATAGAGGTGTGGGGACCAGCAGGAAAGCTATCGACGGCGTCCGCAGGCGAGATTGGATACGAGCGAGCGTAGCGGGACGCAAGAAGTACCCAGGTTGAGGGCCCTCGTGGGGAGGTAAAGCCCCTACTCCTGCCTGATCTGACTATGTGGAATATACGAGCTACAAGTGCTCCTCGAGCTGTATTCTTTAGCTACTGCCTTAAATGAACTGAGACCAACCCTTTCTACTGAGGCCCTCCCTCTCCTTATATAGGAAGAGAGGCAAGGGTCTCACTGGCTAGTCCGACTGGCGGGCCCCATAGGCGGGTCCCAGCCGACTAGTCATCTACAGTACCCGGCATGGTATGTCACATCGGTATATGAGCGGTATGGCTATCGTAGGCACAGTGGACGCCGTGCGAGCCTGTCGTCAGCACAGGCCACTGTTCCCACGTCATCCACGCCAAGTCTTCAGTATGGGCGGGTGGTTGCCCGTCTTGTCGTCGTATAGGGCGTACCGTGCACTGATACGCACGTCGCCCTGTCCCTCTGATTGGATCCGGCTACGTTGTCGTATCCGTCCACCTCTCCATGGTCCGGCTACCGGCCGGTAGCCGGTCCATCTTACCTTGTCCGTCTGCCTCTGGTCAGCCGGCCGAGATCCGACTGTCCTGTTTCTTATTCAGGTGGGGTATCCGGGGATCATCCCCCTGACACTAGCCCCCGAGCGCTTGTGGATTCCGCCCTTGGGCGAAATGCGCGCGCGCTCCCTTTTGCTTTTCGAATTTTGATCCGGCTGAGCCTAGCGGTTGCGCTACCCGTGACGTCAGTGATGACGTCGGCCACGCGCGCACGCGCCATCATTGCTCTGCGGCGGGCAGCGTAACGTCCCGTCGCACGTCGCCTCGGGGTACTGCTTGTCTGGCGCTTCGGTTCTCGTTCCAGGATCTTCTGCGCATCCTGTCCCGGCACACGGGATCTGGGCGGCGGTTGGGATGTGGGTTGCCCGGATACGTGCCACGTGGCCCCGCTGACGGTTGCCCTTCCGGTCCTTTAAAGGTACGCCACGGGGGAGGCAGTTCTTTTTCTTCACTCCCCCGCTGCAATCTCCTTCTCCCTCGCGTGCTGCTGCTCCTGTGCTCTTGCCTTCTGCGCCGCCCGCTTGCCGCCGTCGACGTTACGGGCCACCGTCACTCCTCCGTTGCCGCCCCTTCTCCTCAGCCGGAAATGGCCGCTGACCGCGGAGCCTAGTGCGTCTCCTCCGTCACCGAGGATTAGATCGCGAAGTATCGCGCGACCCGCGTCCTCCTGTCGGCGGAGGAGGTGGCGGTGCGGTTGGCGCCGGTGGGGGAAGTGTTGCCGCATCCGGCGGAGGGGGAGCGCGTTATCTTCCTCTCGCATATGGCGTGCGGGTTTGTGCTGCCGCTCCACCCCTTCTTTCTGACCTTTCTGGCCTTCTTCGACCTCCGCCTCCACCACCTCGGCGCCAACACCATCGGAACGCTGGCGCACTTCATGGTGTTCTACGAGAGTTACCTCGGGATCCAGCCGGATCTCGGGCTCTTCTGCCGGCTCTTCCGAGTTCGGCCGCAGGTCCAGTACACGAAGGGCCCCCTAGTCGTCTGCGGCGGCGCCTCCATATACTCCCGCTCCCAATCCGGCTACCCAAGTTCTTGCTCCAGGACACGGTACGGCTGTGGCAGCAGTCGTATTTTTATGTCAAGAACGTCACCGGCATCGACCGGATAAACCTGCCGGCCTTCCAAGACATCGAGTCCAACCGGCAAAACTGGGACCTGAAAGTCTACGGCGACAAGGCGGTGACGGATGCGATGCTGGCACGCATGCGCTCCCTTGTCACCTGCCAGCTAACCGGTCGGGACATCACCCTTAGCTGGATGTCCCGGCTGATGATGCCGCTCCAGCAACGGGAACACAAGATGTGCTTCTACTCCGGCCGGCTAGACCTGACACGGCTGTCGCGCCGTGATCCCCGCTACCACAACTTGAAGGAGTGGTTGTCGATGATCAGTAAGGAGCGGCTGCCGGAGAACTGGAAGTTCAGCCTGGCGCCCTACAACCGGGAGAACCGCGTGCCTCGGGTAAGTTCTTGTAGCCGGAATTTTTGCTTATTCCCTCTGTTATCTCCTTGTTCTGTGTGGCTGACCTTTTGCATTCGCCAGATCTTCCCCTGCATCCTTCGCGAGGAGGGCGACGCTCCTCTCGAGGTGTTCGCATCGGACTTGCCCGAGCCGCGTGCTCGGCGATCCGGCGAGGAATCGGATGGGGACGGCGATGCCTTCCCCAGTCGGAACGACGAGCCGGTCGCCGACCCGCACGCGGAGGTGCATGAGGAGGAGGAGGCCGGGCCGACCGCGGAGCCGGCGACGCGCTCCGCGGCGGACGGCAAAGCAGGCAGGAGCGGCTCCCGCCGGCCTACGGCGGAGGAGCCGGCTCCGAAGAGGGGCCGGACTAGCGCCCTGCCGCCAAGCCGTCTTGGCCGGAAGAAAGGGCCGCCCCCAGTTGTGCCGGGGTACGTTTTTCTCCCTCCCCCTCTTGGTGCTTTCTGTTTGTTTTTCCTTGTCCTTGTTTTTCTGACTTTAGCCTGTTTTGCTCTTGTCTTTTCCTCTTTCCCTTTAGCGCACTGGTTTCTGTCAGCGCCGCGAGCCCGGCTCGGATGCTAGCCGGGTCGCCGCCTCGCGCCCCGACTAATCCGACCGGCACCTCCCCTTCCTCTGAGGTGCAGCCTCCCTCTCCTCCTCAAGCCGAGCCGGCCGCCCCTTCCCAGCCGGAGGGTCCCCAGCCAGAAGCGAATCGCTCCCAGCCGGAAGGTTCCTCCGCGGGCGCGCGGGGGGATACTGGCAAGGAGCTTGTCGTGGTTGGCGACGACAACTCCGACGAGGCGCTCGGGGAGGAGTGGCAGACAACGGTGGTTGCGGCGAAGGAGTCCTTGGCCATCAACACCGTGGACGACGACGCCTCTTCCGCCGCTTCGCTGTCAGATCTTGCCGCCACGCTAGAGATGGCGGTGAAGGAGATCCGGCTGCTTGAGGCCACAGCCGGTGGGAACCGGACGCTGGAGCAGAAGCTTGCTGCTGCCAACAAGACCTCCCAGAGTAAGTCCGCCTTGTCCGTCTGGCTATTTTTTTTAATAGTCGGCTTCGTTGCAGCTGTCCTCATGTGCGCCCAGCGCGAGATCGATCACTTGAAGAGAGCAAACGACCGGCTGAGCAGGTCCAACTCCACACTGCGCTTGCAGAACAAGGACTGGCACGCGCGAGCAGACGGCTTGGAGGCTACCGTCAAGGAGCACGACGCCTCGCTCGCTAGCTGGGCCGAAGCCTTCTCCCTTCTCGAAGCCCAGAACAAGGAACAAGAGAAGGAGATAAAACGGCTAGTGGTCAAGGAGAAGGCGCTGGTGGAGGAGCTGATGCAAGTCAGCCACACTGCCAAAGGTGAGTTCTTTCTTCCGTCTTCTTTTCTTTCCGGATCCGGTAGCCGGATTTGACTCCTCTTTTCTGACAGCCTTTTACCCCGGCATAGACTTGCTGGCCTACAACCGGCTGCAGGAGAACTGGCCGGGAGCGCAGCCGACGGCTCAGGAGTTCGTCGTCCTTCTTGGCGAGGAGGCCGCGAAGCTTCGTCAGGCGGCGCGGGACATCTTCTCCTTTATGTGGCCGGAGTCTCCGGTTTCGGAGACGATGGCGCAGCTGGCGGCGAAGGTGGGAGAGGTGCCGGCTGCGGTGGACCGGCTGCGGGATCTGGCGGCGCGGGGTGGAGCAGAGATGGCCTTGGCGCTGATGCTTTCCTGGTACAAGGATTCTCGCGTCGAGAAGATCAATGGGGGCTTCTGCACCGGAGCCGATCTTGCCGCCATCCGCCAAGCCCATCCGGAGCTTCGCGGGTCCGCCATCAAGATCGCCGACTATGTGGATCCGAACGAGGTGCTCACCGACTCGGAGTCTCCCGACACTCCGGATATGGAGCCCTTGGTGCCGCCGCCTGCCAGCGCCGGAGCCGGAATAAGCACTGCGGCTCCCCCGCCTCCAGCATCTGCCGGCCAGGAACTCCCCCACGGCAAAGGCCCTGCCGTTTAGTTGTTGCCCCGGGATGCCGGGTGTATTTGTCTTGTTTTTAGGTTATCGTGGAACTTGTCTTTCTGTACCGGCTATCTTTGATGCCGGGTAACTCTCGGGAGCTTCGTCTCCCTTTTGCTTGTTAATATTGAATTCTTGAGTCTTCCTTTGCTTGTGTCTTGAATTTTCTTTTGATATCTTTGCCAGCCCACTTCGCCCGGCTAACCTAGCCCGGCTACACACTTTTAGCCGGACGAACTACACCTCTAGTGGGGGCGCACGAGTGCACCCACTGGGTGCAGCCCGAGAGATTCAGAGTAGCTGGCGTAGCCAGGTGCTTCGAATCTTCCTTGTTCTTCCCTGTTCTTCTAATTTTATCCGACTGGCCTCGCCCCAGTCGGCTGCTTTCGTCGGCTAGACGCCTTCAGCCGGGGGAACCAACATTCCAGTGGGGGCGCGCGAGCGCACCCACTGGGTGTAGCCCCCGAGATTCAGAGTAGCTGGCATAGCCAGGTGCTTCGAATATTTCTTGTCTTTTATTGCTCCCGCCCTTGCCCTCACCTGGGCTCCGAACTGCCGGCTAAATGCCCTTAGTCGGCCAGGAACTACAAGATTCCACTGGGGGCGCGTGAGCGCACCCAGTGGGTGTAGCCCCCGAGATTCGGAGCGCTTGATGAAGGCAAGGGCTTCGAATCTTCTTTCCTTCTCCTGAATTCCGACTCGAAGTAGTCGGACAAGAACGTACATATGCATACACATACATCTTCATAGGTTAATAGGTTAGTCCGTCAAATCGTAGCCGCGAAACGGCTTACTTTTCAAAAACTAGCTTGCTCCTTTCTAGGCACTTAGTCGCTTTCTCGTGTGTTCTGTTGTTTTCGCTGCGTCCTTGCCGGATAGCCGGGTTGCGGTCTGCAGCCGGAATCGAAGGGAGCTGACAGTACATTACGCACGGTACTAGCGGCTTAGCGACTGGATTGGTTTGGGCTAGTTGCGGGGCCGGGATGCCCGATCTGTCACGCCTCTTCCCCGTTTTTCATGTGGGATGCCTCGGGCTTTTGCTCTTGCTAGCCGGACAGCCGGGTTGCGGTCTGTAGCTGAGACGAAGAGTGGGCCTCTGACATCATCGCACACTACTCAGCCGGTTTGTTGGCTTAACAGGCCGGGCCAGCCGGCGAGCCCCCGGGTAGGGGTAGCCGGAGCCGAAAAATTTTAATCGGAGAACAGGTACGCACACATTTCCAGAAGGAGCCCCTGAGATTCTCGTGGGAGTCCGCATTTTCATTTATGAGGTTTTCAGGATACATACACTGTTTGGCGACTAGGTGTAAAACGGGCGTAGCAGGGCCGCGTTCCAAGGACGTTCGGTCTCCTCGTCCGATTTGCCCATCTTGTTCTTGCGTGGCTACTGTGCGTCGATGAGGTAGTAAGAGTCGTTGGGCAACGCTCGGCTGATGATGAAGGGGCCCTCCCAGGGTGGTGATAGCTTGTGCATGCCCTTCGTGTCTTGCACCAGCCGGAGAACCAGGTCACCCTCGCGGAATGCGACTGGGCGAATCCGGCTGGAATGGTAGCGGCGTAGTCGCTGCTGGTACAGGGCAGATCTGGACAGGGCCAGCTCGCGGGCCTCCTCCAGGAGATCTATCCCGTCCTCCCGCGCTTCCTTGTTGGCCTGCTCGTCATAGAGGAGCTTGTGGGGGGAGTCGAATTCGATGTCGGCGGAGAGGACGGCTTCCGATCCATAGACTAGGAAGAATGGCGTGTAGCCGGTTGACCTATTAGTTGTGGTGCGGAGGCTCCACAGCACAGCCGGAAGTTCTTCGATCCAGCATCCGGGTGACCGCTCCGACGGCTCGATGAGACGTGGTTTGATGCCGGCTAGCACCAAGCCGTTTGCTCGTTCAACCTGCCCGTTGGACTGGGGATGTGCAACGGAGGCAAGGTCTAGCCGGATGCCCTTGTTGCTGCAGAACCGGGCGAAGGCCCCCTTAGTGAAGTTCGTGCCATTGTCGGTGATGATGCTATTGGGGTAGCCGAAGCGGTTGATGATGTCGGTGAAGAATGTAACCACCGTCGCCCCGTCCAGCTTCCGGATAGGCTTGGCCTCGATCCACTTTGTGAACTTGTCCACCGCTACCAGCAGGTGGGTCATTCCCGCGTGAGCTCGCTTGAAGGGCCCGACCATGTCGAGGCCCCAAACCGCGAAGGGCCAGGTGATCGGTATGGTCTTGAGTACCGAGGTTGGCATGTGCCTGAGCTGCCCGAAGCGTTGGCACCCATTGCACGCGCGGACCAACTGCTCGGCATCCTCGAGGGCGGTGGGCCAATAGAAGCCGTGGCGAAACGCCTTGGCGACTATCGCCCTTGACGAAGCGTGGTGCCCACACTCGCCCTGGTGGATGTCCTTGAGTAGCCGGTAGCCTGTGTCTACGTCGACACATCTTTGGAAGATACCAGATACACCGTGCTTGTATAGCTCGCCGTTTATGATGGTGTATGTATGCGCGCAGCGTCAGATTTGTCTGGCCTCCACCTCGTCATCCGGGAGTTCACTGTTGGCGATGTAGTTCATGAAGGGTTGTGCCCAGGATGGCACTTCCCGGATGATGAGGACGCTCCTGTCCTCCGGCTGTCGGGTGTCGGTGGGCCGTCCGGGTGGGATATCCGGGGCGGCAGCCCCTGAGCCACTGGGCGAGCCGGTAGCCCCTGGGTCCTATGAGCCGGAGGGCACCGCCTGGCCAGAGTTGGCACGAGTTTTCTTCTTTGGTGGCTCCGCCTCCGCTGCCCCGGTTGCCGGGACGCTCCCCGCCCAGATGATGGAATCTGATTCCGGCGACGGGTTGATGGATGGCTTGCGTAGGTGCTCCAGGAAGACCCCTGGTGGGATGGCCTGCCTGGTGGACCCTATCTTGGAGAGCGCGTCGGCTGCCTCGTTGTTGGTGCGGGGGACGTGATGAAATTCGCACCCGTCAAAGGAGGAGCTGAGCTTCTGGATGTGGAACCAGTAGAGGGCCATGTTGGCATCTCTGGCGTCCCATTCCCCGGATACCTGTTGTACCACCAAGTCCGAATCGCCAAAGCACAGGATCCGGTTGACGCTGATTTCCTTGGCTAGCCGGAGCCCGTGTGCCAGTGCCTCGTATTCGGCTATGTTGTTGGAGGCCTTGAAGTGGATCTGCAGCACGTACTCCAGCCGGTCTCCCTTGGGCGAGGTGAGCATGATGCCGGCTCCCAAGCCCCCGAGCATCTTCGACCCGACGAAGTGCATCCTCCAATGGTCCGAATCCGGAACCGGTAGGAGATACTGGATCTCGGCCCAGTCAACGAGGAAGTCCGCCATCGCCTGTGACTTGATCGTGAGCTGGGGCTCGTACTGGATGGAGTAGGCAGCGAGCTCGATGGCCCATTTGGCGACGCGGCCGGTGGCGTCCTTGTTGCCGATGATTTATGAAAGGGGTGCAGTGCACGCGACCTTGATCGGGTGCTCCTGGAAGTAGTGCTTGAGCTTCTTGCATGCCAGGTACACACCGTAGCACATCTTTTGGTAGTGGGGGTAGTTCTACTTGGAGAGGGAGAGAACCTCGCTGAGGTAGTAGACGGGTCTCTGAACCGGCTGAGCCTTGCTTTCCTCGGGGCGCTCCACCACCAGGACGACGCTGACGACCCGGCTGGTGGCTGCTATATAGAGCAACATTGGCTCCTTGCTAGCCGGCGTGGCTAGAACTAGCGCTGTGGACAGCATGCGAAGTCCAGGAGAACTTGTCCATCTTTTTCATCAGCTAGTACAACGGAAGTGCCTTCTCCCCCAGCCGGCTGACGAAACGACTGAGGGAAGCCAGGCATCCGGTGAACTTCTGGACTCCAAGCAGGCTCTTGGGCGGTTGCATCCTTTCGATGGCCGTGATCTTCTCTGGATTTGCCTCGATGCCTCGCAGAGATACGAGGAAACCGAGTAGCTGGCCGGATGGTACTCCGAAGACGCATTTTTCTGGGTTCAGCTTCATCTGGTACCGGCGGAGGTTGCCAAATGTTTCTCGCAGATCCTCGAGGAGGGTGCGCTTTTCCTTGGTCTTGATGACCACGTCATCCACGTAAGCATGCACGTTTTGGCCTATCTGCGAGTGCAAGCATTTCTGCATACATCGTTGATAGGTGGCGCCTGCGTTCTTTAGGCCGAAAGGCATGGTTACATAGCAGGAAGTCCCGTAGGGGGTGATAAATGATGTCTTAATCTAATCAGCCGGGTTTAGCCGGATCTGATTGTATCCAGAATAACAATCTAGAAAAGACAACAAATCACAGCCGACCGTGGAATCGATGACTTGATCGATACGGGGCAAGGCGAAGGGGTCTTTCGGGCACGCCTTGTTCAGGCTGGTGTAGTCGATACACATGCGCCAGGTCTTGTTCTTTTCAACACCAAGACTGGGTTCGCCAGCCAGTCCGGGTGGTATACTTCCATGATGAACCCGACTGCGAGGAGCCAGGTGATCTCGTCACCGATTATCTTTCTCTTCTCTTCTGCGAACCAGGCGCAGAGGTTGCTTGACCGGCTTGGCATCCGGACGCACATGAAGTGAGTGCTCGGCGAACTCCCTCGGCACACCCGGCATGTCTTTGGGAGACCATGCGAAGATGTCCCGATTCTCATGGAGGAAGTCGATGAGAGCGCCTTCCTATTTGCTGTCTAAGCCGGCACCAATGGTGACGAACTTAGTCGGGTCGGAGGGGTCGAGCAGGATCCTCTTCGTCTCCTTTGCCGGTTGGAAGGCTCCTTCTCCAGCCGGTTTGCTGCTAGCCGGGATGTCTTGCTGGGCCATGGCCACATTGCGCATGATCGCGCGCTTTTCTTCAGCTACGATGAGGGCCTTTGCTAGTTTGGAACCGGCTGAGGCGCACTCCATCGATCGCCTGAAGCAGCCGGCGAAGGTGATCACGCCGTGGGGTCCTGGCATCTTCGTCTTGAGGTATGCATAGTGGGGACGGCCATGAACTTGGCGAGGGCGGGACGCCCGAGGAGAGCGTGGTAGGAGCTCGTCAAATTTACCACCTCGAACCAGATTGGTTTGCGGGGGAAGTTCTCCTCGGTCCCGAAGATGACGTCTAGCTAGATTTTTCCCAGCGGAGCGCAGGCTGGCCCCGGCAGTACGCCGTGGAACGTCGTGGTAGTCGGGCGCAGGTCGCTTTCGCGAATGCCCAGCTTCTCCAGCAAGGACTGGTAGAGGAGGTTGAGGCTGCTGCCTCCGTCGATGAGGACACGCGAGAATCGGCAGGTGCGCACATTGGAGACGATGAGGAGGTCGAGCACCATGGCGTAGCCCCCGGGAGTCGGTAGATGCTCAGGTTGATCTGCCCGGCCCCAGGTGATGGGGGTTTCCGACCAGTTCAGGTATTGGGGGACCGGAGAAACGATGGCGTTGATCTCCTTAGAACGTCGCCTGCGGCTGTGCTTGTCGTCCTGCTCCGTCTCGAAGATGTGGTAGGCGGCATGCGGCTGGGGGTAGCCGTTGTTGTTGTTGCCACCGTTGCCGCCGTTACCATCATTACCGGCTCCCCTAGCCGGTGGTGGGGGTCCACCCGGTGGGGGAGGCGGGAGACGAGGCTGGTTGCCCTGGTCCTTTAGCTGGCGAGTCCAGCTGCAGTTCCGGGTGGTGTGCGTAGCCGGTTTGAAGGGACCGCTATGCCACTTGCACGGGCCATCGATCATCTGGTCGAAGGTGAGCCGGGATTCTGCCTTCTTGTGTCGTTAGCTGGTGCGTCGGGCGCACCCTCCACAGCATTGACCTGCCGCGCGTGGTAGAGAGGCTTATGTTGCCTGTCCTGGCGGTCCCCGTGGAACCGGTTGTCGTTGCCGTGGCGCCTGGAGGATCCGTCTTCACCAGCCGGATTGCTCGGACGGTCGCGAGCCGGCTCCGTGGGAGTCGGACGGCCTTCCGCGTTTACTCGGAGGGGCTTCTTCATGGCGGCATCCGCCATGGCGTACTGGTCGGCAACCGTCATGAGCTCCGCCATGGTTTTCGGCTCGTCACACAGTAGCCGGTGGCGAAGCATGGTGCCCTCTCGGCATCCTTCGATGAAGAAACTGATGGCTTGGCTCTCCAGGATGCCCTCGCAAGTGTTGCGGAGCTCCGTCCACTTGGCGAGGTACTCGCGGTCGGTCTCGCGGTCGCCCTGGACACACAAGGCCAGGTCACGCGGGCGCCCTGGGCGCTTGTACGTGCCGTTGAAGTTGCGGACGAAAACCTTCTCGAAATCAGGCCTGGCGTTGATGCTGTTGGGCGCGAGGCTATTGAGCCAGGTCCTTGCCGACCCGGTTAGCATGAGAGGGACGTAACGCACGGCTGTGCGCTTATTCTCGTGGGTGATGCCGACTGCCGTGGCGTAGTCGGTCAACCAGTCTTCCGGCTTCATGCTGCTGTCGTACTTGGGGGTGTCCCTGGGCAGGGAGAATTTATCCGGAAACGGCTCGTTCTGGATGCGGGGTCCGAAACAAACCGGGCCAGTCGAATCTTCCTCCTCCGTGACGCGCGCTTGAGCGAGGATATCGATGCAGTCGCGGACATCCGGACAATCCGGGTTGGGCGCTCCCACCCGGCCCGAGAGACGGGAACCGGCTGGTCTGGGTGCTCCGGCTGGCGGTGGGGGAGGTGGCGGGTTGCTGTTCACCGTCTGCTCCTGCCGCGGCTGGCCCCTGTTGCCCGAGCTGCGACGCCTGCTGCGGGCCCTGGGCGGCTGAGGGGAGGACGCCTGCTGGGTGTCGCGTGGCGTGCCTCTGCTGTTGGCAGGTAGCTTGCTCCCTCTGGAGTAGCTAAGGTCTTCCTGCATCTGCTGGTTGGCATTGGCCTGCTCGTCCGCGACATAGAGGAGCTCATGCACACGAGCGTGCTGGCAGGCTCGTGCCTCGCCCTCCAGGCTGGGTAGCTCCTCTGCTGCGGCTCGCGCCGCGCGCAGGTTCTTGATGGGCGCGCTGTAGGTGGGCCATGTGAGGGCAGGCGTGGGATCCGGTTCCTCGTCCTACCGCCCAGCTCACCGCCCCGACGCCGTACCTGGCCGTGCTGGCTCGGCTCCGTGGTAGCCGGAGTGAGGCCGTGTGTGCAGTCGTACTCGCGCCGAGTGATCTCGAGTTGCTTGCGGGCTGCTGCCAGCTCCATGGCCTCCTGGAGGAGGATCTGTCTCTCCATGGTGAAGTTGGCCTCCGCTTCCTCCGGGTTATCCCCGAGGTTAACCGTCGTCAGGAGCCGATCAATGGCATCCTCCACCGGGTTCCGAGGCTACGGGGGAGTGGAAGTTCCGACTTCGTCCGCGCCTCGCTCCCGCGGCTGGCGGGGATGTGAGCTGGATCCAGCCATCATGACCTCCACGCCGCGGGGTGCAGCGGAGGTGCTGCCGTCTGAGCGCGGCAGCTCTGCGACAGAGACGATTTCCCTAGGGAAACGCTCCGGGACGGTGGCTACGTAGACGGGGAGATCGCCGAATAGCATGATGGTGCCGTTCGCTAGGAAGGAAGTGCCAGCAAAGCAGGAGGCATTGTCGATGATGCAGTCGAACTTGCCAAGTGTGAGCACCAGGCCGGGGGCCACGCGCTCACCGGCTGAAGTGCGGGGTCCCGTGCGGAACGTGACTCCGGTCGAAGCCATCTGCCCCACGGTGGGTGCCAACTGTCGTTGTATTGGGAACGGTAGTACCTAAGGAGGTTAGATAGAGGTGTAGGGACTAGCAGGGAAGCTATCGACGGCGTCCGCAGGCGAGATTGGGTACAAGCAAGCGTGGTTGGACGCAGGAAGTACCCAGGTTCAGAGCCCTCGTGATGAGGTAAAGCTCCTACTCCTGCCTGATCTGACTATGAGGGATATACGTACTACAAGTGCTCCTTGAGCTGTGTTCTCTAGATACTGCCTTAAATGCACTCAGACCAACCCTTTCTACTGAGGCCTTGCCTCTCCTTATATAGGCAGAGAGGCAAAGGTCTCACTGGCTAGTCCGACTGGCGGGCCCCATAGGCGGGTCCCAGCCGACTAGTCATCTACAGTATCCAGTATGGCTTGTCTTATCGGAGTATGAGCGGTATGGCTGTTGTACGGACAGTGGACGCCGTGCGAGCCCGTCGTCAGCACAGGACACTGTTCCAGCATCACCCACGCAAAGTCTTCGGTATGGGCGGGTGGTTGCCCATCTTGTCATCGTACAGGGCGTACCGTGCACTGATACGCACGTCGTCCTATCTCACTGATTGGGTCCGGCTACGTCGTCGTATCCGGCCGTCTCTTGCTGATCCGTCTACCGGGTGATAGCCGGCCCGTCTTTCCCTGTCCGGCTGTATCTGGTCAGCCGAACGCGATCTGACTGTCCTATTTCTTATCCGGATGGGATACCCGGGGATCATCCCCCTGACATGTACTAGCAAGGGGTGTAAAGATCCAGAATTATTTCTGTTGAGAAATGAGTGCTAGGAACACTCAAAGTAGTGTAGTGGATTAAAATGACCAAAATGACCATTCCTCATTTTTAATTGTTTTTTATTTGAATTTCTTTGGGATTGGCTTGGGAAAGATTTAGATGATGTTTAATTTACCATAAAAACATTTTACCACCAAAGAATCACAGAACCATGGCAATTCAAATCAATTCCTAAATTAAATGCACATACACATGAATGCTTTCATATTTTGAAATGGAAAAGTTTTTGTTAACCCTAAATTTGATGATTTGGATCTTGATAAGCTTGGATTAAAGTTTTGGGATGTTACAAACCTTCCCCCCTTAAACAAAATCTTGTCCCGAGATTTACAAAGAAAACTAGGAAGTAAAGAGATCTGGGAACTCTGTCCTAATGTAATCTTCGCGCTCCCAAGTGGCTTCCTCCTCGGTATGGTTGCTCCACTGAATCTTGAGAAACTTGATGCTCCTGGTCCTGGTGGTTCTATAGGCTTCTTCTAAGATACGTATGGGCACTTCCCGATAGGTCAGGTCATTGTTGATCTCTACAGCTCTGTGATCGATGTTCTTGAAAACTTCCATCTTCTCCGGCACTTCCAGGCATTTGCGAAGTAACGAGATATGGAACACATTGTGGATGGCTGACATCTCTTTAGGCAGTTCTAGTTGATACGATACTTCTCCCCGACGGTTTAGAATCTTGAAGGGCCCAACATATCTGGGGGCTAACTTTCCTTTCAGACTAAAGCGTTGAGTTCCCTTCAATGGTGAAACCTTGAGATGCACAAAATCTCCGACATTGAAAGTCAGGTCTCTCCTTCTCTTGTCAGCATAACTCTTTTATCTGTATTGGGCGGTCTTGAGGTGCTCACGGACTTTGTGAACCTTCTCTTCCGCTTCTCGGAGAATGTCGGGTCCAAAGATCTGACTCTCTCCTACTTGCGACCAATTCAAAGGGGTACGACACCTTCTTCCGTATAGGAATTCAAATGGTGCCATCTGCAAACTAGCTTGATAACTGTTGTTATATGAGAATTCTACGAAAGGCAGGCAGTCTTCCCATTTTGATCCGTATTCCAACACACAAGCTCTAAGCATATCCTCTAGGATCTGGTTGACTCTCTCAGTATGTCCATCAGTTTGCGGGTGATAAGCAGTACTGAAGTTCAACTTGGTTCCCAATCCTTCTTGGACTTTCTGCCAAAATCTCGAGGTAAACTGAGTTCCTTGATCTGATACTATGGTCTTGGGGGTTCCATGCAGACTAACAATTCTAGCGATGTATAGCTCTACTAGCTTCGCACTCTGGTAGGTAGTCTTGATAGGTATAAAGTGGGCTACCTTGGACAATCTATCAACTATGACCCAGATTGAGTCATTTCCCCTACTAGAAGTAGGCAAACCGGTGATAAAGTCCATTCCTACAGAATCCCATTTCCATTCCAGAATCTGCAATGGTTGCAATAGTCCTGCAGGTCTCTGATGCTCTGCTTTGACTCTTTGACAGATGTCACATTTGGTGATGTAGCTTCCGATTTCTCTCTTCATCTTGTGCCACCAAAATTGTTCCTTCAAATCCTGATACATCTTTGTTCCTCTGGGGTGGATAGAATAAAGAGTATCATGAGCTTCCTTCATGATAACTTGCTTCAGTTCCGAATCTGCTGGCACACAGATACGTCCTTTGTACCACATTACTCCTTCTTCGTCTTCGGTGAATCCAGGTATCTTTCCTGTACCAATACGACGTTTGATTCCGTCGATACTTTCATTCCCCCTCTAGGCTTCCTTGATTTGGCTAATCAAAGTGGGTTGAAGTTCAATGCTAGCTAAGAATCCTTTGCTAACTAATTCAGTCCTGAACTGCTCCAACTCTTCATACAAACTTGGTTACTTCTCCTTGATCATGGTATTTAGCCTACACAACAATCTGCTAAGAGCATCCGCTACCACATTGGCTTTGCCAGGGTGATAGTGAATGTCAAGGTCATAATCCTTGATTAACTCTATCCATCTCCTTTGCCTCATATTCAGCTCCTTCTGAGTGAATATATATTTTAATCTCTTGTGATCTGAGTAAATCTCACAGCGATTACCCATCAAATAATGACGCAATGTCTTTAACGCTAGAACCACAACTGCTAGCTCAAGATCATGGGTCGGATAGTTCTGCTCATGCTGCTTCAGTTGTCGAGACAGATACGCGATGACTTTGCCTTCTTGCATCAATACACATCCTAGAACAATATTGGATGCGTCACAATACACATCAAACGGCTTCTTGATGTCTGGCATGACCAATATTGGGGCTGATATCAATCTCTTTTTCAGCTCCTGGAAACTGGCTTCACATTTGTCTGTCCATTCAAACTTCTTGTCCTTCTTCAATAATTGGGTCATGGGTCTGGCGATACTCGAGAATCCTTCTACGAACTGGCGGTAGATCCCGCTAATCCGAGAAATGCACGGACTTGGGTTTGAGTGGTTGGGGCTTCCCATTCTTCGACATCTTTGATCTTGGTGGGATCAACAGAGACTCCTCCGGCAGACACAATATGTCCTAGGAATCCTACTTCTTTCAGTCAAAACTCACACTTGCTGAACTTGGCATATAACTGATGCTCTCTTGGGGTTTCTAGGATGATTCTCAGATGTTACTCATGCTCTTCTTCTGACTTGGAGTAGATAAGGATGTCGTCGATAAACACAACTACAAACTTATCTAGGAAATTCATAAAGATCTTATTCATGAGATTCATGAAATAAGTAGGGGCATTGGTTAATCCAAAAGACATAACCGTATACTCGTATAAACCATAGTGAGTAGTAAAGGCGGTCTTCGGAATATCCGTTGCATGAATCTTAAGTTGGTGATAACAAGTCCTAAGATCAATCTTTGAGAATACCTGGGCTCCAGTCAACTGATCAAATAGATCCTCTATCTTTGGCAAGGGGTATTTGTTCTTGATGGTGACGCCATTCAACTTTGTGTAATCTGTGCACAGACGGTTGCCTCCATCTTTCTTGTCGAAGAATAACACTGGTGATCTCCATGGCGATGCGCTTGGCTGAATCAAGCCTGTTGCTAACATGGCATCCAACTGCTTCTTCAGTTCCACTAACTCTGAGGGGTTCATGCTATAGGGTCTCTGGGCTATGGGTCCGGTTCCGGGGATTAGTTCAATGATGAACTCGATATCCCTATCCGGGGGCATACCTGGCAATTCATCTGGGAATACGTCGGGGTATTCACAGACTACTCTAACTTGGTCTATAGTGGGTAGGGCTAGACTCTTGTTGCACTTGAATTGACGGGGTAAGGTTTCAGATATATGCTCTACTGTTACTCCAGAACTACTGGTCATGGTGATGGCTTTCTTAGCATAGTCTATCAGTCCTTTATGCCTTGACATCCAGTCCATACCTAGTACTACTTCCAATCCTTTGGTTCCAAGTACAATTAGGTTGGCATAAAAATCTATCCCATGTATTCTGATAGGCACAGCTTTGCAAATTTTTCTAGCTTTGGTTGTTGAACCGGGGATTTGAACTATCATGACATGCTTCAGGTTGGTTGGGTGAATCTTACTAGTGCATGCAAATTCTTCGGTGACAAATGAATGCGATGCTCCCGAATCAAACAATACTCTTGCTAAAACTGAGTTGACAGAAAACATACCCAGCACTACGTCTGGCGCTTCCTGGGCTTCCTCTGCGTTCATGTCGAAGAGACGGCCGTTGCGGTTGTGAGGGTTCCCTGGGGCAAATCTTCTTCCTGGTTGAACACGACGCTGCTGCTGAGCTGGGGCATTCACATTGGCATTGGCTGCAGTCTTCTTGGGACACTCATTGGAATAGTGACCCTTCACTCCACACTCGAAACAAGTGATCTGGGACTTGTCCTTGACTGCGATAGGCACAACATTGTTGCCAGTTCTGGGTGCAGTGTTGTTGTTGCTGTTGTTCTTGGGAGGTGCACGGTTGAAATTGTTGGCATTGCCAGAGTTGTGATTGTGTCCTCCGGACTTCCCATTGCTTCCGCTACGGTTGGGGTAGCTTGGGCGAGATGTTGGGGGTCGGTTGTTCCTTGGTGCATATCCCGACGAGGGGTTGGGATGGTACTTCTGGTGACTGCTGGATCCAGATTGCTGCATCATGCGACGCTTGCGGTTGTCGTTTGCCTGGTTAATCTTCCCTTCCATCTGAATGGCAGAGTCGACTAGCTCTTCGAGATCCTCGAAACGTATGTTGACGAGGACAGTCTGCATCTCATCATGCAGTCCGATCAGGAATCTCTCCTTCTTCTTGGCCTCTGTGTTGATCTCATCAGGTGCATATCTGGCAAGTGACAGGAATCTATCACGGTACTCCACCACAGTCATTCTTCCTTGCTTCAATTCACGGAACTCATCTCTCATTCTGTTGACTAGACCTTGCGGCACGTGGGTGCGGCTGAACTTGACTTTGAATGCTTCCCATGTCATCACTTGACCATGGTTCATATTGCGGATACTATTCCACCAAGCTCTTGCATCTCCTGCTAGGTAGTGGGTGGCGAAGAGAACTTTCTCATTTTCATCAACTCTTGCAACTTCTAAGTTGTTTTCCATTGTCTACAACCAGTCATCAACATCTAGTGGGTTTTCAGATTGGTTGAAGATTGGGGGATTGGTGTTCTGAAATTTTTTGAGTTTGGATCCCTGGTGATCATGATTTCCATGCCCTTGGTTGTTGAGAGCCATCTGGGCGATCTGTTGAAGTGTTGCTAAGTTAGATTGGCGCTCCGCCCTGTTTGCTTCACGGTCTGCGATGAGATTCTGCAAGATCTGCAGCATTGGGTCTTGAGATGAGCTGCTCCCTCCTTGGTTTCCACGAGTCATCTGAAGATTGAGATAGATATAGGGGTAAGAGGGAAATTCTAAGGTTCATGGTTTTGGGTTTTCAAAGCTAAAACTTTGAGTTAGACTCAGGCTTTTCAACTAACTTCATTTTCATTCATGCAAACAAGCACACGATACAACACACACCACAACAATCAAAGGGAAAACAGATGGTTTGAAGAACCATTCTGTAAGCTATGATACAGTGGGACCGATACATCTCGTGCTACGACAGTGCTCTAGTGCATCTACTCACCGTCGATGAAGTCGGAGTCCTCATCATCAGTGTAGAAGTCCACGGCATCTTCCTCTAGAAAGTCATCATCATTGCTGAGGTAAGAATCCATGTCTCCCTGGATGTCCTCACCCTCCTCTTCTTCTTCCTTTGCTGCAAGCTGAGCTTCCTGCTCCTTGACGGTCTTCTCGAGGTCGGTCACCTTCTTGCGAAGACGGGCGATGGTGCGATCCTTCTTTGCACGCTGGAGGCGAAGAGACTGGCGATCCTGGACGAGCAATGCGAAAGTCTGGGCCTTCTGGTCGGCAATGGCACGGTTCTGGTTGGCTAACTCCCTAGTATTGTCCAGTTCCTGCTGTCTGTCATGCAGCAAGAAGTCAAGATTTTCCACTTGATGCCTCAACTCTGGGTGACTTGGCATCTTCATCGGCATTCCCATGAAGTCACGTCTTGCATAGTGGGCAAAACGGGTTCCTTGGATTTTGTTGACGCTGAGGGCACATAGACGTGCGAGAGCTTCATGCATTGCCCTGGCTAATCCATCTAGCCAGTTGTTCTCTCTCACGAAGAACTGAATTCTCCCAGAAGTTGGTGCTTCGATGCTTCCTCTAAGATCTACGGTGACTAGCCACTGTAGGTCTCCTCCTGGGGGTCCTGGAAGTTGAGCTCCAAGAAACTCCGGATGTGGGCGTCCTAGTAACTCCGACAGTGAATCCAGATCCCTCTCGAAGATTAGCTGACCTCCGTTTCCCAACTGGTAAAACTTGCTGAACTGAGTCTCCATCTACAAGAATTTAGGATAAGTAAGTTAGTGAAGTGATCAAGTGTGTCAAATTTTAAGTAGTAGTGTAAGAATTTTGAGGAACATGAATTTTTGAGGAAGAATGAATCCACAAGGATAAGAGAGGAGATAGTTTTTCATAAATAATCACTTTGGTTTTGAAACTAAGTTTTTGTTTGAACGTCCATTCTAACTAGGGTCTCCTATGGTCAGGATGGCTCTGATACCAGCTTGTCAACACCCGGATTTTTAATCCCAGATGCCCGTTATGCCATACCTCGCAATCCCAGGATTACCATTTTTGCGAGACATAACGGATTGGATATCACAATACATCACCAATTACAAACCATACATAAGGTCTTACACAAATAAGGATCTCATGATCCAGTCTTAATACAACAAGCAGCGGAATTAAAAGATAAGCGTAGCGGTGGGGTCCATCTTCAGGGGGGCACAGGCAATGCTGACGAAGGCAGATAGTCCTAGTTATCATAGCCATCCTGCTGGCCATCATCTTGATAGTCTCCTTCATAGTCTGGCCATGAGAATAGCCAGGGACAAAAGCTATGAGTACTCTTTAAGTACTCGCAAACTATCACTAACAAGTATTATAGTTCTAAGTTAAAGTGCTCAATCTAAGTTTAACTATAAAGTTAAGTTTGAAATCTAAGCGGAGTTCTGAAGCAAAGAAAGATAAAATAAAGTTCTAGAATCACTTAAGTTGGGAAGCTATTGTCATAAACACAACCCTGTTAGGGTCAAGTCAAGATTCATCATTCATTTCATAAGTTGTTTGGAAAACATCTGACAATGAAACAGTATGACCATTCCAACTCTCCATAACCGCAGACGCGGCTATTCGAATAGTTTGACACTCTGTAGAGGTGGTACACTTTCACCACAAGATTCGATACATCTGTCAGGGATAACCCTGAATCATCATACTTAGTATGCAGATAATCAAACATAACCTTCCCTTTACACACCCTAGTATAAGCACCTCTCCTATGAGCATGGCCTCCCAACCATGGCCATCAGTCATCTTGGGCACTGCATAGGTGGACAACATTGAGAGGTAGCCTCAGTTCAAACCTCTCCCGCGAGGGAACTAATACTAATGCATATAAATTTCTAGCTAAGCCTTACCCAATTCTGGTAGTGTGGTTGTACGGTAAATTTGGAATGGTATCGCATCCGAATCCAACCATCAGTTTCGTAAAAGGGTTAAGGCTCATGCCTCAACATTTCATCATCATAAACCATTTGTGTTTCTCAACACATGTAAAAACATCTCAATAGAATGATTCATCATTCCAAGGTTTTCATAATTCATTTGCACCAAGTGTTCCCATCTAAAGTGACTCAAATTTTTGATCTACTCTAAACTACTAAGTTAAGAGTGTTCACTAAGGTGGAAAAAATGGTGGGATCAATCTCATGCCATAGAATGACATCTAAAGGGTTCTAAATAGGTCAAGTTTTATACTCTTTATGCTACCTTCAAAATAAGTAAAGAACTTTGGGTAAAGTAAAGGAAGTAAAGCTTGTAAATAAGACTTGGGGTATCTAATAGTCAAAGTAGTGTGACCAAAGCATGCCTAAAGCATCTTCGCTAAACCATCTAGTTTAATCCTAGCTTGCTAAGCATTATACTTGCAAGTGTTAGCTTGCCTTGGTTGGTGCAGTGGTTGAAGTTTTCTTCTTCTTCTTATTCTTGGTAGAACTCCTCCTCCTCGTAGACTTGGTCGGTACTATCGTCTATAAATACATACGGAGTACACAATCACCAAACAATACTTAACTAGTCTAATTAGCATTCTAAGACACACATTTGATGATCTATTACCATCTCAAGCATCACAAGTTTAATTTAATAGTTTCACTCTTTTTAATTTAGAAAAGTAATTTCTACTCATTCAAAAATTAACTAAGATTTAATATTTACCACTTAAAATATGGGATCATGTGGACACATGTCATCACCACATATTCTAGCATGTGGGAATGTGATTTAAGGGTTGGATCATAATTACTTTGGTTTAAGTTCATTATTTAATGATTTAAAGTGACCAGAAATGCCTATATAGCATTAGGTACTAGTCCAAAGTCACTCCATGTAAGCCTTAATATTATTACATATTCAGATAGGTATGATGAAATGTGAATTTTGAGAGTTGGAATCAACTCAAAATCTATCTTGGTTGATTTTATAAAAATGTTGCAAGGTGCAAATGATTCTGTTTTGTTATTTTTACTAGGAGAGATCTATAACTCTAATTGAATTAAATCCAACGGGCATGGATAGATCATTTCAATACCTTTCAGGAAAAATTGGTTTCATGCAATTTGGATTTGTCAAACTCCCAGAATTGATTTTTAAACTAGTGGACAGAAACTAGATTAACTCTAAATAGAAAAAAAAACTAAATTTGAAACTTTAACATGCGCGGGAACTAACTGGGCCGGCCCATCTACGCACAGTGCGCAAAGCAGGCTGCCTGATAGGCAGGCTCCACCGGTCAGCGGCACAATTTAACCGAAGCGGTATCTAGCATCCTGGGCCACACGATCTAAAGGCGATCCAACGGTCGTGAGTCATCGTTGACGACGTATCACTCCGGCGTGAACATGACCTAGATGCGGTGGGGGGGTCGATTGGGAGCATACCAGGGCTCCAGCAAGGTCGGTGAGGCGGACAAACGGGCTGGTACACGACGGTGAGGCGAGGCGCGGTTGTGGCGGAGCTTGGGGTGCCCTAAATCGCAAATGCCCTTCTCCTCCTGCTGAGGCGGCTTCGGCTCCAATTCCGGCGAGACAGAGCTCGAGCGGCTTCGTCTAGAGGTGGGTAAGGTTCAGTGAGAGGTGGGGAATGTGTGAGTGTGGAGAAATGGGGCTGGGGTGGCTGCTTTATATAGGGTCGACGAGGGGGCAGAGCGGGCGACGGTGAGGTCATCGGTGATGGATGCTCTGTTCCCCGGCGGTCCTCTAGGGCTTAAAGGCACGGCAAGGCGAGGTCCCTACTGGTCGGGAGCGTGCGGTGAACTGCGCACGGATAGCGTTGTTCGACGTGGTTCCTTCGGGCTGCTGGTCCCGAGGCGGCGAACGACGATGTCTGGGCGATTGCTGGGCCTGCTGCGGGTGCTGCTCTGGCGGGCGAGGCACTCCGGGGTGATCGGCATGGCGGACAAAGGCATGGGCACGAGCAAATGAGGCTTGTCCTCCGCTCGATTTTGGTCGGGGGCTGGTCGAGGCAAAGCGGTCTGATGGCGCATGTCTGCCAGCGAGCGAAGGAGAGCACGGGACGGGCTGGGGCGAGCTGTCCGTGGTCGACCTGGCGCATGGCGTCGGGCGGCTTGCTAATGGAGCAGACAGGGGAGAGGGAGAGAGAGTTAGGGCCGGGGTTCTAGCTGGGGGAACCAGGGGACCAAGTTAGGCCCAAATGGTGACCACAACTACTGCTCACTATAGTGTTTTAGGATTTGCAAGATTTGTGCCTGCCACCTATTTGATGAAATGGCTGCAAGAAGCAAAAGTTTGAATTTTGGTTTCAAAAATTTTGAGTGATCTCCACTAGTACTAGGTAGCCTCTGGTTGCAAGGGTTTTGAAAATGGAGTTCAATTGGATGGTTTTTGAAATAGGGGTGATCTAGGCATATGCATTGAATTCAATTTTTACATGCCATTTACAATAAGTATTTGAATGTTTTTAGCAGATCAAAAAGTGGGCCTTGGTACCTCATTATGTGTACTAGCAAGGGGTGTAAAGATCCAGAATTATTTCTGTTGAGAAATGAGTGCTAGGAACACTCAAAGTAGTGTAGTGGATTAAAATGACCAAAATGACCATTCCTCATTTTTAATTGTTTTTTATTTGAATTTCTTTGGGATTTGCTTGGGAAAGATTTAGATGATGTTTAATTTACCATAAAAACATTTTACCACCAAAGAATCACAGAACCATGGCAATTCAAATCAATTCCTAAATTAAATGCACATACACATGAATGCTTTCATATTGTGAAATGGAAAAGTTTTTGTTAACCCTAAATTTGATGATTTGGATCTTGATAAGCTTGGATTAAAGTTTTGAGATGTTACAGGCAGGTTGTCGGGAAGAGCTTTAGATCCCTCCCGATCTAGGTATGGAGATGACGGCGGCTACAGACTCTTTCATGGAATTTTGATCGGGTACTTAGGGTTTTTGTCCTGGGAGGCTTTTATAGGCGGAAGGGCAAGTTCGGTGGAGCACTAGGGGGCCCACACCCCTTGGTGGCGCCCCCCAGGCCGCGCCGCCACCAGGTGTGGTCGCCCTGGTGCGCCACTTCGTCTCTCCTCCGGACTCTGTGTTGCTTTGGCTAAAATATTGACTTTGGCTTTTGTCCGGTCCAATTCCGAGAATATTTCCTTACTACCTTTTCTGAAACCAAAAACAGTAAACAGCAGGCAACTGGCACTATGGCATCTTGTTAATAGTTTAGTTTCCAGAAAATGTATAAAAATACCTCAAAGTATGAACAAAACATAAGAAAGTAGATACTAAACAAGCATGAAACATCAAAAATTATAGATACGTTTACGACGTATCAGTTACCGTACATCCATGGATGGCTCATCTGCATCATACAAGCATATATATCAAATGCAATCATGTTAATAAAATTACTACCGTGTGGTCTAAATGAGAAAATACTTGCTAACCTTTTAGGACACCTGGAAACAAAGATGAGAAAACTTAAGTGTGGCTCTGGCACCTCATATCATGTTTTGTCTTGTGTGAACTCAAGTGGCATCGCTCTAACGGGCATTTCACCGAAAACCTCTAGTGCATATGAAGAAAAAAATTAGCACAAAGTTATACCCACCTCACATAGGAAAAAAAGGAGAGAGTGGAGGGCTGGGTGCATATATATAGGGCTAGACCAGTAGTCCTGGTTTGAGATACAAACCGGGACTAATGGTTCTGCCAGGACCACGCGGGGGTGCCCAAACCCATTAGTCCCGGTTTGTATCTCAAACCAGGACTAATGGCCTCTTACGGGCTGGGACAAAGGACTTCGGCGACCTCGGGCCATCCGGTTCGGACCATTAGTCCCGGCCCCAGCCACGGCCGGGACTAGTGGCCTGAACCAAAGGCCCTTTTTCTACTAGTGATATTACCTTTCTCCCTGTGGTCATCGTCAAAGGAGGCAAGGAACTCATGGGTAACCTCGGCGTAGGTATAGTGGCTTGCGAAACCAAGTACCGCCAACCCCGCCCTGCTGCACATGAGGTCGAAATCCTCCTTCAACCCTTCCGCGGTGAGAAAGTTGTGATCGGCCCAACGTGTGGGCAGCATCCTCCTCGATGAGACAATGTCCAACTTGGAGTTGCGTGGGGCTTGGGACCCCGAGCATGAGCCCTCATGCCGTTGGCTCTTGCTCGAACGAAAGATGTTACCAATTTTGTTCATCGTGATGCACTCAAAAATTTCACATAAAACCTTAGGCATATAGTTTCTACATGATATATGAACAATCCTATGTGGAAGAATTCAATCCTAACATGAGAAATTAATAGGAAAAACAAAATAAGCTTGAGTTCATCCACTAGATCAATGTGAGAGTTTGAACCATGGAAATCTGAAACTAAAGCATGGATACGGAGAGAAACATATCGATCTGTTGATTCCCCCACTCAAACGAATGAAATCCGCGAAGAATCAAGAGTTCTAGGTGGATTTTGAGAGGTTTGGAGAGAGAATATGAGAGAAATAATGAGGTGAGGAGGAAGACCTAGCCGCCCCGGTGCGATTTTGTGGTTGCACCAAACTATACAGCCAGAACTATACGGGCAGGTGATGTTGTTCCGCCCATATAGTTGCGACGGCGCCGCCAACTAGGGTTTCTTTATATAGAAAATAGCTATACGGACGCAACTATACGGCCGGATCACAATGATCCTGCCGTATAGTTGGTTGTTAAACTGTCTGTCTCTCGAGATAAATTTCTAAAACTAGCATCGATATCTATACGACCGGAATTATATGGCCGGAATTTTTATTCTTACTATATAGTTTGTCGTTAAACTCTCAGTACCTTCGGGATAAATTTCTACGAAGCCATCGATATCTATACAACCGGAGCTATACGTCCGGAACTTTTATTCCCGCCGTATAGTTGGTCGTTAAACTCTCAGTACCTTTCAGAAAATTTTGTACGAAGGCATCGATATCTATACGACCAGAGCTATACAGCCGGAACTTTTATTCCCGCCGTATAGTTGGTCGTTAAGTTCTCTGTGTCTTCGAGGAAAATTTGTTGACGACAAAGATATCTATATGATCAGAACTATACGCCGGAATTTGTATTCCTGCCGTATAGTTGGTCGTTAAACCACCAGTAATCATCAAAAAAATTCTATTTCTTCGAGGATACCTTCTTATCCCAAAACTTAGAGAAATACCTTATATTTAACAGAAATTTATAGAAAAAACGGTCAACCAACATAAGTGTATTAAAAGCAAAATTTCAGCTTCTATAAATGGAAAACTCAAACTTTTATTCTTATTATTATTCTATACTCATTTAATTAATGTTTCTGCTACTTTTTGACAGCTGCATCTTCACGGGCGCGCTTCCGCAAGGATGTCTGTGAAAAAGTGGTAGGAAGGCGATGAACTTTTTATTCTCTAGTTTATTTTATTGAAGAGATGGATTGACTTCGATTAAGCATTTTATTAATAATGGTTGAGTAACTCAACCTCTTCTCTGTTCTCGAATTCTTACCTTGGGTTTCCCTTTATCAAAGGCACTTACCACATGAACTCGTTTTGCCAGTGGAATATATCTTTCTCCTGCTTCTAGCTTCTTTGGAAAATACCGGATGATTTCAGCATTATAGACATTGAAGATTATCTTTCCTTCAGCACAATCAACTAATGCCCCTACAATACTAAGGAATGGTCTTCCAAGTATTATGGATAATTTTTCATCTTCAGGCATCTCAAGAATAATAAAATCAGTGGGAATAACATGCTCATCTATTCTAAGTATAACATCCTCAATCATACCAATGGGTTGTTTAGTGGACTTGTCAGCCATTTATAAAGTTATAGTGGTAGGATAATACTCCCATAATCCTAACCTTTTATAGAGGGAGTATGACATTACACTAACTCCTGCTCCTAGATCACACAAGGCTTTATGAATATCAGTCTTACCTATTGAGCATGAAATATTTGGTATTCCGGGATCTCCAGACTTAGACAACAACTTCCCATTAGCAGGATAGTTAGTTACCATGGCAACAGTTTCAGTTATTTCTTTCTTTCTACTAAGAATATCACGGAGGAATTTACTATAAGTAGGAACTTCGATTGCATCTGCAAATGGAATTTCTAGACGAAGGTCACTAAGTGCCTTGGTGAAAGAATTATAAATTACCTGATCCGGTGCTTTCTTTTTTCATCTGGGTAAGGAAGCTTATTCTCACCTGACTTACTCTTGTCTTTTACCTTTTGTGGGGTGTCAGGCTCTTTTGTTGCTTTATTTTGTTGTTGCTTATGGCTTTTCTTCTTTTCTACTACAACAACTTCATCTTCCTTGCTTATTTATTTATTTATTTATCTTCTCTTGGATCAACCATCTCTGCATCAGAGTCATAATGGTCATCTTGTGCATCATTTTGGTCCTCCTTGGTTTGATCTTGTGTTTCAGTTTCATCTTGAGGATCCACCAATGTATCATCTTCTTGACTTGCTTCAAGCAAGGCTTTCTCCTTTCGCTCTTTTTCATCTCCATATTCCGATGGTCCTAAGGGTCCTGTCACAACTGCACCCCTTCTTGTGACAACATTAGTAGAAACAAGAATAACTTTATCTTCACGAAGAAAAATTTGATAACCAGATGCTATGTGTTCACACTGGGTTTCAATCATACTAAGATACTTGTGAAATAATTTTATTTCTTGGCCAATCTCATCATAATTTTTCGTGAGTTTCGCCGAAATATTTTTGTGTTTTTGGAAATGCTTATGTAAGTTATTACGAGATTTTTCTTGTCGATGTTTTAATTCTTGAAAAACTTTTCTAGTTTCATCTTCTGCAGTTAAAACTTGAAACAAATCTACTTTATTTTCCTTAACAAGTTCAGAATGTATACCTTTTTCTTTCATAGTTTTGCGTACCTCGGGTGATGAGTGCATATTTGCATCATCTTTTACATTATTATTTTGCATTGTAGATGTAGGATCTTGGTATTTTACGGCGCTCGCGTGCACATTTTATGTCTGTTTTCACCAGGATCATGACAGATGATGGATATAATTCTTAGAGCAGTTGTATTATGGAGAAAAGGAGTCCAAAACAATGTAAATCACTTATTTGGGAAATATTAATAATACCAGAATAAAAATAGAAGTGAACAAGGGAAGTAGAGAGTTCAACGACCAACTATACAGGTGGAGCAATTTTTCGGCCATATAGCTCTGGCCGTATAGCTGGCGCCGCCTCCACCTCGTCAAATAGTTTCACCCCGTGCAATTGGTTGGGAGAGACGACATACAGAACACCCAGAAATCGCAGAAACCTCACCTCCGGAAGGCATCTAGAGGGGGGACTTATCCAAAAGGGATCCATCTTCGCCCTGCGCATATCCGGGAGGTTAAGGCATCAATCTTCATCATCCACTGCTGCATCACCACCATCTCCATCCATCCCATCTACATCTTGTCTAGATCTTGTTGTAATTCTTATACTCATTGTGGATTTATACAAGTACTATTCGGTTATGATTGTTTCCATTACCATTGCTTTGTTGTTGATTGCCTCCATGTCTGAGTAGATCTCTATTTCTTGGGGAGATGGAGAAACTCTAGCATATGACTGAGATGAGATAGAGATTATTATATTATACATCATTATGTGTACGTGTTAATTGTCTTCATCTTGATGTTGGGAGTTGTGCACCTCCTTAACATTTGCCTCTCACGGGGACTCGATGAAGGTGATTACTTGTTGGTAGACGGAGGGATGATAACACTTACTGTGACTATAAAGATGTTGTCATTCCTTATGTACTAACTTGGGGAATCAAGGAGAACTCACAAATCCATGTCCATGCCATGGGATAAAACCCTTAATAGCGCAGTAACACGATAGTTATCGGTTATTGTCTGTTGTGGTCATGAGGATGATGTGTGTAGCGGTTGCTGGCTATTCGTCCATATATGGAGCTCCTCTCACATACATACACATTATGAGAATATTTGTTATAATACTCTCGATTACTTAGTCTAAATTTCTAGCGGTGGATCCACTAATACCTGAGAACGCCTTTTCCTTATTGTAGCTCATAAGTTCTATTGCACAAGCGGTTCCTACTTTCTGTATTAAGTTTTTCTTTACTTTAAATTACCCTGTTCAACCAAAAACCCCAAAACAACTCTACTTTACTTGCATATTAAAGTTATTCCTTAAGTGCTATGTTTAGTTATAGTTAAAAGCATTTTAGTCTTTTGCCTACTGCTCCCTATGGGATCGATATCTTTATTTCGAAACTAGCTACAAATGATCTATGCACTTGCAGTCATCAAGCTATTTTCTGGCGCCGTTGTCGGGGAGCTTAGCGCTATAGGTCACTTTATTTTTAGTTATTTACTTTCATTGTACTAATTTTTACTTGAGTTCCAGGACCGCAACAATGGACAACACTCAGCATTTAAATCAGCTTGAGGCAGTAAGGAAAATGGTTTTGCCCATGGACTCTTTTATAACTGTCAACAACAGCATAAATCTGGATGGAGCCGAGATCCATCCTCTATTGTTTGAGTTATTACATTCTAAGAAATGTGCAGGAACCAATGAAGAAAGTACATATGGACAGTTATAGTTCTTTGAAGATATTCTTAGTTCCTTTATTTTTGATGACTGTAATCTTGATATGGTTAAAACCCAGTTGTTTAGACAAACTCTCTAATAATGTTTGTGACTGGTACAGATCTTTTTGTGTAGAAGCACTAAGGACTTGGGAGGAATTGACAACCAAGTTCCTATCAAAATATTATTCTGAAAGCAAAGCTCACAGGATGAGAGGTATTATTATCAGTTTCAAAAATAATCCTAGTGATGGCTTATATGAAGGATATCTAAGGTATAAAAGCTACCTAGATAATTTCCCCCATCATCGTTAACCTGATTGGTTAATCACCCATACCTTTTATGGAGGGCTAAGTATTGAAAATAGAACGATTATAGACACTGCTTCTAATGGAAGTTTTCTATCTTATACCTATGATGAGGCTTGGAATCTAATAATAAAAATGAGTGAAGCAACTAAAAATTTTAAAGATAAGGAAAATATTGCAAATAGTTTTTCAGAATATGCTTGCATTAACGATTTACTTGCAGATGATAGGACAGATACAATGATTAAAACCCTCGGTATTGATTCTTACTCAGTAAAGAAAATTATTGAGAATTATGTAGGGCATTTGCAGGTACCTAAAGAATGGGAACCTCGTAAACTCCTCGAAGAGAAGAAGCGTGCAAGAGCACTAATGGAAGAGTTCTCCTCGATACCTATACAGAGGATCTCTGAAAAAAGATAAAGAGACGAAGACAAATAAAGAAGACACCGAAGAGACCAGAAAGGAATTCCAAAGCTACAAATATAAATAATGTTATAATGAAGGATCTTATGGAAGCACGAGTAGTGGAAGATGAAGTGGTTATGTTAGACCTTGAAACCCCAGAATTCATCAAAGGTAAGATTCGAGGTAACTAAACTTCTAAACCTATGACCCCTATATATTGTGGAGAAACTTTCTTATATGGAATTTCTGAACCAATATCCACTATAAATATTATGCCTTCATCACTTTATGAGGAACTCCGCTACAATTTAAATAATCCAGTTGTGGAACCGGTGGACACTATTATCAAATTTTTTAATAGAACCAATATAAAACCAGAAGGAGTAATCAGAAATATCTATGTCTTTATCGGCTCACTCATGTACCCCCTTGATTTTCATATATTTGATATGCCTCGAGATTCTTTTTGTCCCATTATTTTGGGCAGGCCTTTTATTTCCATCACTAAAGATCGAATAGATAATCAGAAGGAAACTATTTCACTGAAGTTTGGAGAAGAGGAAATGACATTCCACTTTGCCAAACTAAAGAAGAGGCCATATGAAGTGGAGGATATCAAGGAAGAAAAGACGATTGTCGAGTTAGCGACAATTCATTTTAGTACTCCACAGGATGAACTAGAAAGAAGCTTGATTAATTTGGAAGAAGCACCAGATGATGAGAAGAAAGAAGACATGGATGATTACCTTGATTCAATTCCAGAAGCACAAAATCCACGTGACTATGAAGAACTAGTAAGAACATGAGATGAAGAACCTCCACCAATAGAATTGAAAAAACTTCCAGACAATATGCGGTTGAGTTTTTAGATAATGAAAATAAATGTCCTATTATTATCAAGAATCTATCGGAAAATGAAAGGAATAAACTCATTTCAGTTTTGGTTAAGCATAGTGAAGCCTTTGGATATACATTGAGTGGTTTTAAAGGAATAGATCCATCTATTGTAACACATAAGATTACCATGCTTGATGATGCTGAACCCGTAGTAGATACACAAAGAAGGATTAATCCTAAGTTGAAGGAAGTAGTAAGAAAGGAAGTTATACGCTTACTTGATGCTAGCATAATATGTCTTGTTGGGTTCGCAACATAGAAAACAAAAAATTCTTATGATGGGAACTACACGCCAAGATCTATCTACTAGATACAAGCAACGGGTGGATATACATGCGTAGAGAACATACCCTCGAAGACAACAAAGCTTTGTTAACAAGATGGAACTCGTGGATGATGTAGTCGTACACTTGCCGATCTCAAGATCGTGATGAAGTCCTTCGGGTCCAGCAATTCCAGCACCATCAGGTCTAGCACCATCAAGTCCAGCACCGCAAAGTAGCGGTGCATCCGTGATCACACACATGTTCGGTCTACCGAAGAACCTCCGCCTCCTCCCTCTAGTGATGTAGTGGAAGCAGCAACTCCTTTCCAGATAAAGCCACCGGGAACATGTATCTTGCTAATGCGAGACCATGGGAATAACTAGAGGGAGAAGAGAACCTTCACGAGGAGGTGGGGCAAGAGGAGAGGAGCCTTGGGGCTCCTTTTATAGGGGAGGGGCACAGCCCCAAGGCCATGGCTGGCCGGCCATGGTGGGTGCCCCCACCTCTCCCTCATTCATGTGGGTAGAGCTTCCACTAATCCCACTCACATCAATTTCAACTCCACTCACTTTGCATTTAATGTCCACCAAATTAAATGCATTTTCCCTTTAAATAAAACACTTTTATTTATTTTATTCAGAATTTTGTTAATTACTTTAATTAATAAACATTCACATAGAACTCCCTGCAACATTTCAATATCACATGCAGAACCAGTTTCAGCAATTTCACCCGAAACAATTCCGGTTTCCATCGAAATGATTCCAGCGCTTTCTTAATCTTTATCTGAAACATATTTTCTCCTAAATGGTGTCGGTATCCCTTAAGTGTGTCACCCTATGCCAATAATGCAAACATGATCGAGACCCCTGTCCGATCAATAATCAGCAGAGGGACCTGGAGATCCGTACTGACTCCCACATATTCAACGATGACTCTTGTGATCATGTGAACTTTTAACGTCGTAACTAAATCCCTTTGTCTCATGATATATTACATGTCCGAGATTTGATCATCAGCATCCAAATACCTAGTTTGATCTCCTTACCGACATGCACTCTTTTCTCGTTCCCGTGATATAACATTCTAGTGATCACATCACTTGCTTGCAAGCTATCTTAATGTGATATCACCGAGAGGGCCCAGAGTATATCTATCCGTCATCGGGATTGACAAATTCCACTCTTGACCCATGAGCCTCGACATAACACCTTCGGGGTATCTGAACCCACCTTTATAGTCACCCTTTTACGGTGTGACATTTGATGTTATCAAGTTACTCTTCTGATGTTAGCAATTAACACGATCTCATGGTCAAAGGAGTAAGATTACTTCATATGATGTTATAGAAATATAAACATAATGACTTTGATCGTAATGCTATACTTCGGTGAATGTTCATCACATCATTCCACCAATGTTGTGATCTCGTTATTAACAACATCCCATGTCCATGATCAGGAAACCTTGATCATCTTGTTAATCAACGAGCTAGTTTATATGAGAGGCATCACTAGGAACTTTGTACATTGTTTATTAAACACACATGTATTAACGTTTCCAATTAATACAATTATAGCATGCAAAATAAACATTTATCATAAACATGGAATAAGATAATAACCAATTTATTACTGCCTCTCGCGCATTTTCCCTTCAATCTCCCACTTGCCCTAGAGTCAGTAATCTAGTTTGAAAAACTTTGCGTATCGAACACCTATGGCTTTCTGGTGTTGCATATACGCGATTTCAAGTGGTTAACATAATCTCTGTATCTGACAGTTTCAGGTCCGTGTGTATTTGCATGTCTTTGCATCTCTACGCATCACTCATTCTCAAATGAGATGGCATTGTATAAATTTGGTCCTTTGGTGAGACCTTTAGTTCATTCGGGTTAAAATATGTTGATATTATTGTCATACAATATATCTTCATAGTATTAGCCCACTTTGAACCACACCTAGTTTGATAACAAACTACTTAACACAAATACCCTCCTTTGTTGCTACTATAGCAGTCATATACTTAGCTTTTTGTTGTAGTATCCGTCACAATGTCTCAACTTTGGAACTCATCCAAATCCATCATGGAACATCCTTTCCATTACATTGTGCCACCCATAGTCTAAATTGAGATAAATTTAATTTGTATCTTGTGACAAAACTAGTATCAATGTAACACTTTATAATGAACTACCTTTAACTATTTGTCACTTATACATGATATATTCTTAGTTCTTCCAAAGCTCATAAGAATATCTTTACTATCGTCCAATGATCATCTTATGAATCATTCTGGTATGTGCTCATAACATTTAGAGCATAGGACATATCTAGATATATACATATCATGGTATAATCGATCAAAATCTTCATATGATTTTACTCACCAAGTGTTGAAACACTTGAATCTTGATACAATCATTTCCATGCAGCAAGAACCATTCTTGTTGTTTCCATATTGAACCCTTTCAATATCTCATATATGTACGTCTGGCATAACCATATTAGTGCCTCAATCTATCCATATAGACATTGATGCCAAATATTCTGGTTTTGCCCAAGTCTTTCATCGAAATCCTATTTTAATGAAATTCTTAACTTGTGTCAATAAAAGATACATCATTTCCAATCAACAATATGTACTCTGCATAATGTATTGGACATTTGTCTCAGCGCTCCCACTTAATTTCTTGCAAATGCAAGCATCTTCATCATCTCCGATGAAATTAAACTTCTTTAACATTTTCATCATGGTGAAGATTCCAACTCCGCTATGCTCACTTCAACTATTGAAGTTTGCATCCCCTTTTAGCACCCTTTGAATTAACAAAACCCTTTGGGCCATGTCATGTACACGTCCTAGGTAACCATTCTATTAGAAGAACCTTGTTTTGTTTATTCAACTACCATATACCAAATTATATGTATTGGTTGCTACATTAATCCGTTAAGACTAAATATCGCTATGAAAGATCAAATCTTGCCATAGTCAACTCCTTGAACATTGTCGTAAACTTATTTCTGACATGTCGACTATTTCATTGATGTTAAACATCCATGTCTATTTCTTTATAGATCCAAACACGACCGATAGGCTTCATGCCTTTCCGGAGGGTCTTCCAAGTTCAGAAACTTGATTTCTCGTGTATGGATACTATTACGGATTCTGTGACTTCTAGTAATTTTATGGAGTCAGGGCCCATCATCGCTTCTTTGCATGCAGTCGGTTCATCATTGTCAAAACAATAACGACTTCTGTTTCAAATCTTACTATTTGATTCTTACGGACCCACATGGTTCAATAGGAACTCTAATCTCCAAGATCACACCCTTTGTAATCACGGGAGCCATGAGCATTGTGGCCGCCACCGGGACACTCTCCGGCACGGTGCTACTTAGCACATATAGCTAAGGTTCAACAACCTTATCAAAGTTCTATTGTCCTCCCACTTAACTTTTCACGAAAAAATCCTTCTCAAGAAACTTGACATTCCAAGCGACAAACTCTTTTATCCTCGGTGTTATGGAGGAATTCCCCACAAATTCTTTGGGATAACCTACAAAGACGTGCTTATCCGACTTTGGTTGTAAACATTTTACTTATGCATAGCATACCAAAATTTAAGAAAAGACAATTTGGGTTTTATCCCAAACCATAAATCATATGGTGTCATTTCAATGGATCACGATGGTGCTCTTTTCAGTGTAAAAGCGGTAGTCTCTAAAGCTTTAATCCTTAAAACATAATGGCATTTATATAAATGACACCTTTGATCTTACCATGTTAAACAAGGTTTGATTTGATCTCTCGAACATACCATACTCCTGTGGTTTATCGGGAAATGCAAATTTATGGAACAATTCCTGAAATCTTAGGTGTTTTGCTAAACCTGTAACTCAAATATCTTCCTTTATGATCAAATCATAAACTCTTTTATTTTCTTGTTACAATGATTTTTCACTTCATCTTGAAAGTCTTTGAACAATTTTCAAATGTTTCATACTTCTTCCTTTTTAAGTAAATATATAGATATATTTACTCAAATTTCCAGAGAAAGCATATGAAGCAAAAAAAATCCATCGCATAAGGCTACACATAATGGACTATATACATCAACATGCATAATATCCAATAAGTTAGTCATCCGTTCCTGTTTGGCCTATGGACGAAGTTTCAAGTATCTTGAGGAAAGTTTCACAAGCGTCAATTGATCAAAATCAAAAGACTCCAAAAATCCATCAACATGGAGTTTCTTCATGTTTACTTTCTAATATAATTCAAACAGCGATGTCACTTCATAAGTGATCTTCCAATCATTTTTCTTACGACATTTTAGCAATAATGTTTATGGATGTGATTTCTCCAACTAGACTTGTAAAAGTTCATCCATCCTTTATGGAATACGGTAATTATTTGAACAACCACTGTTCTTGTAATACCAGAACAAAATAACAATTATTAAAAAAAATCTTGAAGGCTAGGTTTGACGACAACGAAAACGTAATAACACTTTATTTGTTTTTGATGAACATCATCACTTATTCTCTTGCTAGTTACTTAGGCCGTTGTAGTTCATGAATTGTGTTGTTCTGTATGACACTTCACACCAACCAATTTGGTATCCAATACCTCAGAACCACATTGTTTAACAAGCAAGGAATACATCCATAGCATGTATATGTTCTATATACCTAAGTTGGACATCTCCAACCTTTTCTTTTCTGCCAAATATTTTATAGATTCTCTTTCAACAATTCTTTTCTTTTAAAAGAATCTATCAACATCAATAGTGGTGTCATTCGCATGACACATAGTAGAAAGTGTATATAGTCAAATACTAATACCTTTGGACTTGCACTTTGAAGTGGATCACCATCATCAAATGTTTGGTGTTCTTTCAAAAATCCATTCTTTAGTAATCTATTAGTGTAGTAAAAAATTTACTTACATCTTCTATTCATACTTATCATGACAACTTTCATGATCAAGCTACTATAGCCTATAAAGGAAGAATCATGAGTATAATGTTAGTTCCCAAAACCTTTTTGGGAGATTCGGATGCCTAGCATCTCCATCCTTCACAAATTATCATACAATATGAGAACATGTATTTTGCTAAAATATACTCTATCATAATGCAACCAAAAAACATTTTTTTAGATATCACAATATCTTCCACACATGATGGTTTCTGAAACAATTTTTTAGCTCCTAGATAATCTTGATATTAAAACAACTTTTGAATATCAATAATCATGGAGGAAAACATGATACTTTAGATACTAACATTGGAATTCTTACTCTTGATTTAATACTGCTTATTAAACTTCATGGAGTAAATAGATTTTGCTGAAAGTTTGTAATAGGACTTCTAAACTTTAAATTGACATTCAAAACAATACGATACCAATTCGTAAAGTAAATATCCAGAATTCTATAGTTCTATTATCTCAATTAAAACTAAGCATAAGGTAGTGAACAGATGCCAATAACTACAACAAATATGCAAATTCACTTAGATTTAGTTTATGAAAAATTGAGTTCGACTAATCCAAATTAGAAATGAACTCCCACTCAAAAACGACATCCCTCGTGCCTTTTTGGTGATTACATGAACCAAATCCACGACACCAAGTTCGATCATCATGTGAGTCGGTGTAGCTTCCAAGGCGAGCATCAATATGGGCATCACATCAACTATATGACTCATGCTTAACCTTTCAGTCAGTGTTCCGAGGCCATGTGTGTACATGCTAGGATCGCCAAGTAAGAACCTTAGTACTCGCGTGTGTAAAATTGTCTTACACCCATTGTATGAAAGCGTAGAGTCGAGTACACCCGATCATCACGTGATGTCCCGAAACACGATCCATAGAACGGTGCATATTTAAGGAAGAACACATTTTATCTTGATATTTAAATGAAGGATCATCTTATAATGCTACTAAAACGCCAAACTAGAAATATAAGATGCAAATATCATATGTGTAAAGTGGAATGATATGGTCCATGCATTTGATCACCATCATGTGCATCATGGTATGATCTCTATCATTCCTTTGTGTGTAAGGCCAAGGTCTATGGAACTTACACGTTAGGTGTGTTGTAAGGGTATCTATCATACATCTACTTACAACATTACCATATCATGACACCAGCCTAGCAACAATCTAAACTAGACGCCTCTAATTTATCCATTGCAAGTTTTACGTGGCTTAGGGCTTTCGAAGATAGAACCGGTCTTACCTACAAACATGGAACCACAACGATGATAACTAAGTTATTAACAACTCATTGTAAATCAGATATTGACTATAGTAGGAGAGACAGACACCCGCCAGCCACTTATGCAAAACTAGTTGCATGTCAGTCGTGGAACCGGTCTCATGTGCGATGACATGTAAAGTTGGTCTAGGACGCTTCATCCCACTATGCCACCAATATCCAAAATACATAGAAGATTCAATAACATGATCATCATCTCCCACATATAAACATATGTGTACTACCCGTGCAAAGCACCTACGCATAGATCAGGCTCTAATACCACTATTGGGTCCACAACATAGAAAACAAAAAAATCCTATGATGGGAACTATACGCCAAGATCTATCTATTAGATACAAGCAACGGGTGGATATACATGCATAGAGAACATACCCTCAAAGACAACAAAGCTTTGTTAACGAGATGGAACTCGTGGATGATGTAGTCGTACACTTGCCGATCTCAAGATCGTGATGAAGTCCTTCAGGTCGAGCAGTTCCAGCACCATCTGGTCCAGCACCATCAAGTACAGCACCGCAAAGTAGCGGTGCATCCGTCATCACACACATGTTCGATCTACCGAACAACCTCCGCCTCCTCGCTCTAGTGATGCAGCGGAAGCAGCAACTCCTTTCCAGATAAAGCCACCGGGAACATGTATCTCGCTAATCCGAGACCATGGGAATAACTAGAGGGAGAAGAGAACGTTCACGAGGAGGTGGGGCAAGAGGAGAGGATCCATGGGGCTCCTTTTATAGGGGAGGGGCACAGACCCAAGGCCATGGCTATCCGGCCATGGTGGGTGCCCCCACCTCTCCCTCATTCATGTGGGTGGAGCTTCCACTAAGCCCACTCACATCAATTTCAACTCCACTCACTTTGCATTTAATGTCCACCAAATTAAATGCATTTTCTCTTTAAATAAAAGACTTTTATTTATTTTATTCAGAATTTTGTTAATTACTTTAATTAACAAACATTCACATAAAACTCCCTGCAACATTTCAATATCACATGCAGAACCAGTTTCAGCAATTTCACCCGAAACAATTCTGGTTTCCATCGAAATTATTCCAATGCTTTCTTAATCTTTATCTGAAACATATTTGCTCCTAAATGGTGTTAGTATCCCTTAAGTGTGTCATGCTACGGTTCGCGAATAATGCATACATGATCGAGACCCCTCTCCGATCAATAATCAGTAGCGGGACCTAGAGATCCGTACTGACTCCCACATATTCAACGATGACGCTTGTGATCGTGTGAACCTTTAACGTCATAACTAAATCCCTTTGTCTCGCAATATATTACATGTCTGAGATTCGATCATCGTCATCCAAATACCTAGTTTGATCTCGTTACCGACATGTACTCTTTTCTCGTTCCCGTGATATAACATTCTAGTGATCACATCACTTGCTTGCAAGCTATCGTAATGTGATACCACCGAGAGGTCCTAGAGTATATCTATCCTTCATCGGGATTGAAAAATTTCACTCTTGATCCATGAGCCTCAACATAACACCTCCGGAGTATCTGAACCCACCTTTATAGTCATCCTTTTACGGTGTGACGTTTGATGTTATCAAGTTACTCTTCCGATGTTAGCAATTAACATGATCTCATGGTCTAAGGACTCAGATTACTTCGTATGATGTTATAGCAATATAAACATAATGACTTTGATCGTAATTCTATACTTCGGATGAATGTTCATCACATCATTCCACCAATGTCCATGATCAGGAAACCTTGATCATCTTGTTAATCAATGAGCTAGTTTATATGAGAGGCATCACTAGGAACTTTGTATTTTGTTTATTAAACACACATGTATTAACATTTCCAATTAATACAATTATAGCATGCAAAATAAACATTTATCATAAACATGGAATAAGATAATAACCACTTTATTATTGCCTCTCGGGCATATTCCCTTCATATCCTATTTCTGACAGTAAGTGGGTTAGCCCAGCTCATTGCATACCAAGACAAGGTGGTCTTGATGTTGCCATGAATGAGGGAGGAGAGCTAGTTCTTGTTAGGCCAATTGTAGGATATCGTATGTGCATTGATTTTAGGAAGCTAAACCAAGAGACACAGAAAAATTGTAAACCTATACCATTCATGGATAAAATCTTAGAAAGACTTAGTAATAATTCTTACTTTTGTTTTATTGACGGTTATTCTAGATACTCTCAAATTGCCATACAATCGGAAGATCAAGAGAAAACAACTTTCACATGTCCTTATGGCACATATGTTTATAGATTAATTCCATTTGGCTTATGTAATGCAGCAGCAACTTTTCAGGAATGTGTTCTAAAGATTTTTGATGATTTTGTTGAGAAGACTATGGAAGTCCTAACAAATGATTTTGTTGTTTATGGAACAACTTTTGATAATTACCTCTACAATATGACCAAAGTGTTGCAGAGATGCAGGCAATCAAACTTGGTTTTGAATTGGGAACAATGCAGTTTCATGGAGAGAGAAGGTAAAATTTTCGGGCACAAAGTTTCTAAGAAGGGAATAGAAATAGATAAAACTAATATAAATTCTATAGAAAATCTCCCCATACCTTAGGACATTAAAATTTTAAAAATGTTTCTGGGACATGCAGGTTTTTATAAGCGGTTTATAAAAGATTTTGCCAAACTAGCTATGCCCCTCACCAATCTTCTTGATAAAGAAACTCCATTCTACTTAGATCATGACTACATTGCAGCTTTTGAGAACCTTAAGGATAAACTAGTTTCAGCACCTATCATGCAATCTCTAAAGTGGGATGACCCTTTTGAAATTATGTGTGATGCTAGTGATTATACTTTAGGGGATGTTTTAGGTCAGCGAGATGGAAAGAATTGAATTTTATTTATTATGCTAGTAGACCTCTTAATAAGATTCAGAAACATTGTGCTACTACAAAAAAAATTCTAGCTATAGTTTTTTCTTGTGACAAATTTAAATCTTACATAATTAATTCTAAGGTAATAATTCATACGGATCACCAAGCTTTGTGTCACCTCCTTGTGAAAAAAGATGCTAAGCCCAGGTTGATTAGGTGGGTTTTATTACTAAAAGAATACGATTTGCAAATAGTAGATAGGAGGGGTAAGGATAATCCTGTAGCAGATCATCTCTCTAGGATGGAGGGAATAATTAATGACCATGTACCTATTAATGAATCATTTCCGGGAGAATATTTAGAAAAAGTAGAAATTGCTGATCCATGGTATGCAGATTATGCTAACTATCTAGCAACAAAATTTATACCTCCTGGTAGTCAAGAAATCAAAGAATGAAATTCTTTAGTGATCTTAAATATTATTTTTGGGATGATCTGTATCTATATCGTCATGGACTTGACGAAATGATTCGAAAGTATGTGCCTAATCACGAAATGAATGCGATATTGAAGGCTTGCCATGACAGTCCATATGGAGGGCATCATGCAGGTAAAAGAACTGCTGCAAAGGTACTTCAATCCAGATTCTATTGGCCCACCTTACTCAAGGATTGATGTCTACGCACTTCTATTCTTGTAGACAGTTGTTGGGCCTCCAAGTGCATAGGTTTGTAGAACAGCAGCAAGTTTTCCCTTAAGTGGATCACCCAAGGTTTATCGAACTCAGGGAGGAAGTGGTCAAAGGTATCCCCTCTCAAGCAACCCTGCAATCAAGATACAAGAAGTCTCTTGTGTCCCCAACACACCCAATACACTTGTCAGGTGTATAGGTGCACTAGTTCGGCGAAGAGATAGTGAAATACATGTGGTATGGATAATTATAAGTGGTAACGGTGATAGAGAATAGCCTGGTGGTGTGGAAGAGACTAAAGGCAAACTGAAATAAAGATGGAAGCAAGCAAACATGTAACAGATCTAGTAGCAAACGGTGTTTCAATGCTTAGAAACAAGGCCTAGGGATCATACTTTCACTAGTGAACACTCTCATATAAATATATTATCTTCATGATACTACGATGAACTACTCTCCGATTGGACACTCTAATCGTTGGTAGGGCTGTAACAGCACACCTCAAAGTAAGCCTTTCCCATCTAGAAAACCCCACACTGTCACCTTGAGTACTAGATGAGTCCAACAAACACCACAATTTCATAAAGACATCCAACTCCAAATATAACTCATGACAAGTATTTGTAATCTCTAGCCTAAGTGCCACCATGGTGTGCACGCTGTCACTTTCACACACATAGGGAGAGCAGAGATCTATTAAAGCACTTGAGTAGCAAGGTAGATCTATAGATTACAAGCTCATGATCACAATATGATCACGCATAGAGAGAGAGATGAACACATAGCTACCGGTAGAACCCTTAGCCTCGAGAGAGAACTACTCCCTCCTCATCATGGGAATCAGCAATGGTGATGGAGATGGTGGTGGAGATCGATGGAGATGGCTCCGGGGGCACTTCCCCGTCCCGGCAGGGTGCCGGAACAGAGACTTTCTGTCCCCCGAATCTCCTCTTCGGTGGCGGCGGCGCTGCGGAACTTTTCGTGGATTTCTGATTGACTATTTAGGGTTTTGGTATCGGGAGGCTCTTATAGGCGAAGGAGGCAAGGTCGGTGGCCGGCCAGGGGGCCCACACCATGCCCTGGCACGGCCTAGGTGGACCCGCGCCATGGGGTGGTGTGGCCACCCTGTGGCCCCTCTCCGACTCTCCTTTTGGCTCCGCGAGTCTTCCGGGAAAATAGTAACTTTGGCTTTTGTCCCATCCAATTCCGAGAATATTCATTTTCTGACTTCCTGGAACGAAAAACAGCAGAAAACAGGCAACTGGCACTGTGGCATCTTATTAATAGGTTAGTCCAAGAAATCATATGAAAAGTACTCTAAAGTTGGAACAAAACACAAGAAAGTAGATAAAACCAAGCATGGAACATCAAAAATTATAGATACATTTGCAATGTATCAACATCCCCAAGCTTAACTCATGCTCGTCCTCGAGTAGGTAAGTGATAAAAAGAAAGAATAATTTTTTAGGTGACATGCACAATCATAAACTTGATAAAAGTATTTGTAAAACATTGATAGCTGGGATCATAGTACTTCAATCATAACATGAAAGACAAAGTTCTAGCAATAAGCAAAGAAACTATGATGCAACATGAAAAGGCACAAACAAAAGATTCATGAATAACAATTCTTTGCAAGACGTTTGTTTGTTTCACATAAAGAAAACATAGCATAATAGTATTCAGATTGTCCCTCATAGAGTAGCACATATAAATGCATAGGACACCTTCAAAGTTCATAAGAGTGACTAGATACAAATAGTTTAAAACAAGCAATAACAAGTTATGCATCAATCAACTAGTCTTGGGACAATGCACATAGAACTAAGAATGGCCACTATGCTCTCAAAGTAGGTGCATAAAAGTAGAAGGTGGAGACTCAATATAATGGTGGAAGAAAGGCCTTCATAGAAGGAAGCAGAGATTCAAGTTTCATAAAGAGCTTCCAAAAATTATGGTACTTATAGCTTTTAGCTCTCATTGCCCCTATCATAAGCATCTTGAAGGTGATTAAGGTTAAAGTGACACAACTAAGAGGATATGCTTGACAAGTTATAAACTGAAATCTCATGCCCCTTACTTACGAAGACCAGTCCTCATGCTACTCAACTTCAGTCACGAGTAAGTTCTTGTCATTGTAAGTATATGTGTATCATTAAGAACCGCCAACGGGGTACCCCTTGCACATGATACGGGAGCTTTCCCTTAATCAAAATTACAAGGCAAGCAGACAATGAGCATCTCAGCGATCTTTTTATTTGCTATTTGCATAGGTTTTTATTGAGGATGCTTCATAGAGTGCTCATTATGGTGATGCTGCAAGTTTCCACCATGATTAGGCATGGCTTAGGCTAGCGGCCCAGGCGTTTCTCTAACACACATACAAACTCCATGATCTTACAAGTTCCACTTTTATTTCACACCGCCGGGATCCGTAAGCAAAAGAACATGATATCAACGGGGTACAAAGTACAAGTGCAATGTTGAAAGCGTTCCCCATGAAACATGGTTCTGCTAATTTCAACTTATAAAGCGCAAGCATATACGCAACAAAGAAGGACCCAATGGTTCAAGTTTATTAGATGCAAAAAGTAAAGTGTGCCATCAAGTTCGTGAGAGCTTTAATCACTAGTTTTCTCATAACAAGTTTAATTTGGAAGGTAAACAAAAGCATGAATATACTTGGAATAGCATAAGCTAGTAGGTAGGTATGGTGGACTCTTTGGAATAACTTGGTTTAAGGAGTTGGATGCATGAGTGGAACTCATACTTGGTTGCGGAGGCTAGCAAAAGACTGGGAGCGACAAACTAAGAGAGAAATAATGGCCATAATCATGTAGAGCGACAAAACATCATTGATCAAAGCATAAAGTGATATTACAAGTTGAAAACTAAAGTATCATAAAGGCTATGGTGACTTGATATAGTCATAACATGGTGTGAGCATGCGCCAAGTCAACCCAAATAAAACATCAAAGGAGAATACCAATATACTATGCTTTAATATGCTAAAACAACGCATGATTCATCCAAGGCACATTAAGCAATCTTAATTGTTTATAACAAGTCATGCTACAACAAAGAATACTAAGCATAAAGCCAAAACAATATCAAGCATGGCATGAAAAAGCATAGCCACGGTCAAAAACAAGCTCTTTTTACCACAAAAGCATGAACTTTCCTTCTCTTTTCCAAATCAAACCAAACTATTTGCAAACCAATGTATGAAAGAGGGGGTACAACCAATTTATTCAGAAAACTAAGCAAACCAAGCAAACTAAAAACCAAAACGAAAACGAAAAAGAAGACGCTCCAAGAACAACACAACTGTGCATGAAACAATAAAAATGAAGCGTTTGGAAGAAACCTGGGATTTTTATTGATGAAGAAGGGGATGCCTTGGGCATACCCAAGCTTTGACGCTTGTACTTATTGGATATTTCTTGGGGTGACACACGTGGCATCCCCAAGCTTGAGCTTTAGTCCATCCTTCATCTCATTACTCATTCCTTCCATACACCTGAAATTTTTCCTTCATACAAAACTTCACACAATCTTTATTAGCAACATTAGTGCACTCAAGATAATAAGTCTTTATGTTCAGTTTCAACACCAATAAAACTTCCATTCAAACACAAGATATTGTAGCACTTCCCTCAAAAAGCTCAATTCCCCAAAAGAACTCAAAAAGGAACCACAAGAAGCAAATGCAAATAATGGCAGAAATCTGTCAAAACAGACCAGCAGGTAAAAACCAATTTTTTCTAAGACCTTATGTTGCTGAAATCAAAAAGTGTTGAACTAATTAAAGTTAGCTAACAACCTGGGGCAGAAGCACAAAAATTCACGCCACAAAAAAACGTACGGATATGTTACACAATTTTTTACGGTGAAGCACAGAAATCTGTTTTGGGACAGGAACTTTCCCAATCATTACTTCTCTCTCATTAGAGGTTACTCTTGGCACAAAAAGCAAATAAAAAGGATAAGGAGCGGTTATTACTGAAGTAATAACTTCCAAGACTGATCTAAAACTTTTGGGTTATCTCCCAATAAGTACTTTTCTTTAACGCCTTTAAGTTAGGCATGATAGTTTGAGAAGATGCTCACATAAGACATATGAATTGAAGTAAAAGAGAGCATCAAGAAGCAAATTCAAAGAACATTTAAGTCTAACCCACTTCCTATGCATAGGAATATTGTAAAGAAACAAGTCATGAAAGCACAAAGCAACAAGCATAGGTAAGCAAAACAAGTGCAGCTTTAAAATATTCAACATAAAGAGGTTAAACTTAATATCGTTGAGACACATAAAACCATGTTTCCCTCTCTCATAATAACCTTCAGTAGCATCATGAATAAAAGTAACAATATAACTGTTACAAGAAACATTCTTATCATGATCCACATGCATATAATAATTATTACTCTCCACACAAGCATAGTCATTCTTATTAATTGTAGTGGGAGCAAATTCAACAAAATAGCTATCATTATTATTCTCATCACCATAATCATCAAATATAGGAGGCATATTGTAATCATAATTAATTTTCTCCTCAATAGTAGGTGGACTGAAAATATCATATTCATCATTGTAATCATCATATATTGGAGGCATAGTATCATCAAAGTAAATTTTCTCCTCCGTGCTTGGGGGACTAAAAATATCATGCTCATCAAAACCAGCTTCCCAAAGCTTAGACTTTTCCATAGCATTATCAATAATGGTGTCCAAAGAATTCATACTAACAACATTGCTATTAGCATGCAAATAAAGTTCCATAGGTTTTTTAATTTTCTCTTCAAACACTGCATGTCCTAACTCAAGATAAATACTATAAAGCTCTCTAATTTTGTTGTTGTTTTCCATTAAGCCTAACTAGTGAAAACAAGAAACAAAAAGACAAAATTGCAGAATCTAAAAGAAATAACTTCGAGCACTCACACCGGAGGATGTGAGTACCTTTTACCTTACCTCCCCGGCAACGGCGCCAGAAAATAGGCGTTTGTCGTGGGAGGTTCTTCTTCTTTAATCCTCCGGTGTGAATACCTTTTACCTTACCTCCCCGGCAACGGCGCCAGAAAATAGCTTGATGTCTATGCACTTCTATTCTTGTAGACAGTTGTTGGGCCTCCAAGTGCATAGGTTTGTAGAACAGCAGCAAGTTTTCCCTTAAGTGGATCACCCAAGGTTTATCGAACTCAGGGAGGAAGTGGTCAAAGGTATCCCCTCTCAAGCAACCCTGCAATCAAGATACAAGAAGTCTCTTGTGTCCCCAACACACCCAATACACTTGTCAGGTGTATAGGTGCACTAGTTCGGCGAAGAGATAGTGAAATACATGTGGTATGGATAATTATAAGTGGTAACGGTGATAGAGAATAGCCTGGTGGTGTGGAAGAGACTAAAGGCAAACTGAAATAAAGATGGAAGCAAGCAAACATGTAACAGATCTAGTAGCAAACGGTGTTTCAATGCTTAGAAACAAGGCCTAGGGATCATACTTTCACTAGTGAACACTCTCATATAAATATATTATCTTCATGATACTACGCTGAACTACTCTCCGATTGGACACTCTAATCGTTGGTAGGGCTGTAACAGCACACCTCAAAGTAAGCCTTTCCCATCTAGAAAACCCCACACTGTCACCTTGAGTACTAGATGAGTCCAACAAACACCACAATTTCATAAAGACATCCAACTCCAAATATAACTCATGACAAGTATTTGTAATCTCTAGCCTAAGTGCCACCATGGTGTGCACGCTGTCACTTTCACACACATAGGGAGAGCAGAGATCTATTAAAGCACTTGAGTAGCAAGGTAGATCTATAGATTACAAGCTCATGATCACAATATGATCACGCATAGAGAGAGAGAGAGATGAACACATAGCTACCGGTAGAACCCTTAGCCTCGAGAGAGAACTACTCCCTCCTCATCATGGGAATCAGCATTGGTGATGGAGATGGTGGTGGAGATCGATGGAGATGGCTTCGGGGGCACTTCCTCGTCCCGGCAGGGTGCCGGAACAGAGACTTTCTGTCCCCCGAATATCCCCTTCCGTGGCAGCGGCGCTGCGGAACTTTTCGTGGATTTCTGATTGACTATTTAGGGTTTTGGTATCGGGAGGCTCTTATAGGCGAAAGAGGCAAGGTCGATGGCCAGCCAACGGGCCCACACCATGCCCTGGCGTGGCCTGGGTGGACCCGCGCCATGGGGTGGTGTGGCCACCCTGTGTCCCCTCTCCGACTCTCCTTCTGGCTCCGTGAGTCTTCCAGGAAAATAGTAACTTTGGCTTTTGTCCCGTCCAATTCCGAGAATATTCATTTTCTGACTTCCTGGAACGAAAAACAATAGAAAATAGGCAACTGGCACTATGGCATCTTGTTAATAGGTTAGTCTAAGAAATCATATGAAAAGTACTCCAAAGTTGGAACTAAACACAAGAAAGTAGATAAAACCAAGCATGGAACATCAAAAATTATAGATACATTTGCAATGTATCAAGGATGCACACAGGTATGTGGAATACTGTGATGCTTGACAAATAAGAGGTAATATAGGCAGGAGACAGGAAATGGCAATTAATTATAGTCTCATAATTGAACCCTTTGATGTATGGGGAATGGATTACATGGGACCATTTATAGAGTCAAATGGTTATACTCATATTATTGTCGATGTTGACTATGTTACTAAGTGGGTTGAAGCTATCCCAACAAATCATGCAGATGCAGCTACCTCAGTGAAGATGATCAAGGATGTCATATTCCCCAGGTTTGGAGTGCCTAGATTTTTGATTACTAGCGGTCGTTCTCATTTTATGAAAGGGGCTTTCAGGAAAATCCTCAGCAAGTATGGAGTAACTCACCGCGTTGCTTCACCATATCATCCCCAAACAAGTGGTCAAGTGGAACTCTCTAATAGAGAACTGAAGACCATACTCAAGAAGAAGGTGGACAAATCGAGAAAAGATTGGTCATACAAGTTAAATGAAACTCTATGGGCATACCATACTGTGTTTAAAAATCCAATGGGTATGACACCTTATAAAATGGTGTAGGGTAAGGCATGCCATTTACCTTTAGAACTAGAACACCAAGATTTTTTGGGCAATCAAGAATCTAAATTATGATCTTAAAGCAGCGGGGGAAAAGCGTTTATTAGATATGCATGCTTTAGATGAGTTTAGAAGTGAAGCCTATGATAATGCTAGGTTGTTTAAGGAAAAAGTTAAAAGATGGCATGATAGAAAATTAGAGAATAAAACTTTTAAAAATGGAGACAAAGTGTTACTCTATAATTCTCGTCTTAAGTTGTTTCCAGGAAAACTCAGATCAAAATGGGAAGGTACATATGTAGTTGAAGAAGCCTATTCATCGGGAGCAGTGAAGCTCCAAGGAAAAACACCCTCTCTTGCATGGGTGGTAAATGGACAATGCTTGAAGCATTATCGGGTGAAAGAAGATATAAGTGCAATCACCATAGAATTGAGCATCCCCCGAAGAAGTGATAAAGCGAAGATATACGAAGAATGGCAATTACAAGAAGAATGGACTCAAGACGGAATAAGCGGTACTATGGTCAAGCTATTGACCGTAAAAGAGCGCTTCATGGGATGCAACCCATGTGAAATAATGGGTTGAGTAAGTTTTAAAATTTTTAGCTAAAGTCTAGTTTCAGTATTGTGTTAAAAGAGAAACAATTCATGCTCTAGCAAAGAAGAAGGAAGATTGATGATGCCAAAATTGGTCAAAAATTTAAGATGACATTTCTCTATCAAAACTCGATATTTCGTTAAGTTTCTGATTAATAAAGAATTCTTGGAGAGACAGGAAATTTTTGGTGGACACAGAAGGTTTAACGACCAACTATACGTCGGAAATAAAAAATTTGGCCATATAGTTCTGGTCGTATAGTTGTTTTGACATCAACACTTCCATCCACGAAAGGTACTGAGAGTTTAACGACCAACTATACGACCTAAACGAAAAATCCCGCCCGTATAGTTGCGGTCGTATAGTTGTCAATGCCTTTGACAAAATAATTTCTGGGTTACTGAGAGTTTAACGACCAACTATACGGCCAGAATTAAAAATTCCGCTCGTATAGTTGCGGTCGTATAGTTGTCAATGCATTTGACAAAATTATTTCTGAGTTACTGAGAGTTTAACGACCAACTATATGGCCGGAATTAAAAATTCTGCCCATATAGTTGCGGTTGTATAGTTGTCAATTCCTTTGACGAAATAATTTCTGGGTTACTCAGAGTTTAACGACCAACTATACGGCCGGAATTAAAAATTCCGCTTGTACAGTCGCGGTCATATAGTTGTCGACCCTTCTCTAAATTTTTTATCCAGGATACAAAGAGTTTAACGACCAACTATATGGCCGGAATTAAAAAAATCCGCCCGTATAGGTCCAACCGTATAGTTAGGTTCCACCGTAGATCCACTCGATAGTCGGTTCAAAACTATGCGGCGGGAACTATACGGGCTGCGCCCGTATAGTTGCTCTTTACGCAAGGCGGCTAGGGTTTTTGACCCCTCCTTTTAAAGCTGATTGCATCTAACCTTTTTCATTAAGTTTTCATAGAGCTACAGCCTCCAGCCTCGAAAGATCTTCGTCATCCCTATACAGGTCCCTTTAACAAACATCCGTACAAAAAAGCCATGCAGCCCTTCCATGTCAACAAGATCTAGAAGAAGAAAGAAGAGAAGCCCGTAAAGAGGATCAAAGAAGCAAAACCAAAAGGACATCGTCATCATCCGGCTCGGAGATCAAGCCTCTCCCAAATTGGGAGGACATGTTCCCGCAAAGGATGGAGATGATGAGACAAGCTGAGCAGGGAAGGAACAAGGATGAGTACCTCCCTAATACTTATCATTACAACATAGGATCCTATTATAAACCTCCTCTTGGTCCATCACCTCTTAAACCTAAGAAGGTGCAGCAAGATGAGATTCATGATAAGATCTATGAATTAGAAAATGCTTCTAAGGCATGTGTTGAAACAATTGGAGAAGGGATTGACTCCTACTGGATGATGAGCAAAGACCTTGAGAAAAAGGTCGATGACATCGATGGTAGAGTTGGTTTCTTAATTAAAACTGTCTTTGAGTTGAAAAATGAGAAGAAATTCCTCAAGAGAAAAATGTTGAAGCTCCAATACGACATGGCTGATCTCAGCATTCGCTTTGCAAGCATAGTTAAAGGGGGCAACGTGAAAGAAGAAGGCAATGCTCTTTCTGCCAAGGAGGAAGAATAGGTACTAGAAAGGAGTTAATTGATCTCACTTGGCTTGATTCCAAGCTTGGGGAGATCTTTAAAGACATTGTAATATTTCTTACAAGTTTTATACTATCATTTTTGCATTAGTTCAAACTACAAATAAAGTTTGCATCATTAGGATTCCCTTCAGGAATAGTCAATCCCTTTTATGAAATTCCGAGTTTATTATGATATATGGAGCAATTTTGAGTTTGCGTTTGATTTATTTTGATATACGAATGGCTTGGGTATAATTTTACTTGCACTTGATGATAGCAATAGGAATCTTCCACAACATTGGTATTAATGGAACACCTATAAGATAATTTGGTCAATATACTGTAAATCTATGGATTGATTTATAAAGAAAAATTATCTATATGATTAAACTGAAAAAGAAATCTTGAGCAAAGGAAAATGAAAGTGTTATCAAAATAGAATGAGAACAAGTGGAGGTAGAATCTTCAAGTCATAAGTATGCTTCATATACAAATGGAATTTGGTAATCGAGATCGTTAAACTTTGAATTCCTGCATGAAGTGGAATGTATGGCTAGCTTCTTTGCACAACACTTAAACAAAAAGTGTGAGCATATATACAAAAGAAAAAGAAAAGAAAAAGAGTGAGTGTGCAAAGAGCAAATAGGCATATACCACTATGTTGCGGTATGACAAAGAGATACTTTCGAGATTCTAAATCCCAAGTGAATATGTTGATCCAAAAACACTTAGGACTACCTCGCTAACTCATTCGGTCGAACCGGATTTTTTTACATTATGTTGAGATTCATCTTTTTGTGAACTATTGATCACTAAGGTGTGGAAACCTTCTAATACTATTCAGATGGTTCAAGTAAAGTACTATTCATGAACTTATTCCTATTTATCATACATGATAAACACATGTTGCAATTGCCCCATTTATTTATCAACTCAGCTTCATGAATATGAGGATCACATCCATTAAGCTAAAACTTGCTCAAGACGAGCAAGAGTCTAAGCTTGGGGAAGTTGATGAGTGCATATTTGCATCATGTTTTACATTATTATTTTGCATTGTAGATGTAGGATTGTAACATCCCAAAACCGAAAAGGAAAGTTAGCCCCCAGATATATCAGGCCTTTCAAGATGCTGAATCACCGAGGAGAAGTATCTTATCAGCTGGAACAGCCTGAAGAGATATCAGCCATCCATAATGTGTTCCATATCTCGTTACTTCGCAAATGCTTAGAAGTGCCGGAGAAGATCGAAGTTTTCAATAATATCGACCACCGAGCTGTTGATATCAACAAGGACCTGGCGTATCGTGAAGTGCCCATCCGTATCTTGGAGGAAGCTTACAGAACCAACAGGACCAGGAATATCAAGTTTCTCAAGATTCAATGGAGCAACCATACCGAAGAGGAAGCCACTTGGGAGCGAGAAGATTACATTAGGACCGAGTTCCCATATCTCTTTAGTTCCTAGTTTTCTTTCTTAAATCTCGGGACGAGATTTTGTTTAAGGGGGGAAGGTTTTTAACATCCCAAAACTTAATCCAAGGTTATTAAGATCCAAATCATCAAATTTAGAGTTAACAAAAACTTTTCCATTTAAAAATGATTAAGCATTCATATCTGTGTGCATTTAAAATAGGAGTTGTTTGAAATGCCATGTTTAAGTGATCCATTGATTGTAAAATGATTCTAAGGTGAATTAAACATCATCTAGATCATTCCCAAACAAATCCCAAAGAAAAACAAATCAAAAAGAATAAAATAAGCAAATGGTCACTTTTGCCATTTTAATCACCATGCCTAATTTGGCTATTCCTAAAACTCAAATCTTAACAGAAACAATTGTGGATCTTTGCACCCCTTGCTAGTACAAGTTGTGATGTACCAAGGCCCACCTTGTTTCACCCGAAAAACCTTCAAACACTAAATTTAAATGACATTTGAAATTTGAATGTAGTTCATATGTATAGATCACACTTATTCAAAAACCACTCAAATGAACTCCACTTTTAAAACCCAAGAACACCTAGAAGCTCAAGCATAAGATACATCACTCCACCAAAATTCAGCCCAAAATTCAAAAACTTTCTTCATGCGGCCATTGTGTCGAACAGGTTGCAGACAGAAATAAACCTGCCTAACTAACACTGCTCCTAGTTAAACCCTTGTCCCCCAATTGACCCTCTCTACTGTCCCCTGTCCCCCTGAGACCAACCAAACCCCCATCTAGCCCCTCCCTTAGCCGCAGCAGCAGTGGAGCGCCGCCACTTTGTGGTCACCGCCGGCCAGAAGAGGGCAACGCGCCAGGGACCGCACCGCGCCAAACCAGCAAGTCCCCTAGCTCCGCCCAACCCTACCGCACTTCCCTGTCCACCCCTCGATCAACCCCAGCCCCTAGACCACTCCCCAACGTCGCCGCTCTTTCTCTCTGCGAGCTTGCTAGAGCGCGCCAGAGCACGATAGCCGCCAGCACGCAGCAGACCGCCCCTCGACCCCATACCGCACATGTCGCTCCGCCACAACCCCAGCAACCCACTAGACATGGTCGTGCACCGCCGCGCGACCCACAGTCACCGAGCGCCGCGTCGAGCACCGCCTCTGTCTCCCAGGGCGCGCAATGCTCCCGACCATATGCCATCACCCCTAGCATCGCCATTAAGCCATAGAGCACCACCAGGAGGCAAGCCACCGTCCGCCTACGCCGCCCATGCCAATAGCGCCCTGTATCATCGTCATCGACGAGCTCGTCGTCGCCCCCTCGGTCCCCTCCTCGAGCCTATATAAGGAGGCCTTCCCCAGCCTCAATCTCCACACCATTCGACTCCCCTCTCACTCCCAGTCCTTCCCCACCTCTCGCTGGAGCAGCTCAAGTAGCAGGCCGCTGGAATTTCACCGGACGAAGCCGCTGCAGAGGAGGAGACGCTGCCGTCGATTCCGTCCACTGCAGCACCTGCCGTGACCTCGCCTGAGTCCGTTGTCGCCATCCAGTTTGATTGCCCACCTCGCTGCACTAGCTGGAGCCCTGGCACGTCCCCAGTAGACCCCCACCGGCCGTTTAGGGTTCGGTCTAGCCGGCAACGAGTCCGTCATCGACGACGACTATGAGTTGTTGATCCGCGTTATAATCGTGTGGCCCAGATCGCTAGATACCGTTTCAGGAAGATTTAGTGATTCAATTCAGGAAGATTTACAAATCGAAATTGAGTGATTCCAATTTTTTTGGAAAGCTTCTGAAAAGATCTATCCAAGCCCATTGGATTTAATTCATTTAGAGTTAGAGATCTCTCCTAGTAAAAATAACAAGACAGAAGCTTTTGCACATTCAAACATTTTTATAAAATCAACCGTAATAGCTTTTGAGTTGATTCCAACTCACAAAAATCACATTTAACCATACCTATCGGAATATGTAATAATATTAAGGTTTGCATGCAGTCACTTTGGACTAATACCAAAATAATGCTATATAGGCATTTCTAGTCACTTTAAATCATTAAATATTAAACTTAAACTTATTAAAATGTGATCCAACCCTTAAATCACATTCCCATATGTTAGAATATGTGGTGATGACATGTGTCCACATGATCCCATATTTTAATTGGAGAATATTAAATCTTAGTTAATTTCAATGAGTAGAAATTACTTTTCTCAAATAAAAAGAATGAAGCTAGTGAATTAAAACCTTATGATGCTTGTGATGATAATAGATCATAAAATGTGTGCCTTAGAGTGCTAAGTAGACTAGTTAAGTTTTGTTTGGTGATTGTGTACTCCGTATGTATTTATAGACGATAGTACCGACCAAGCTTACGGGGAGAAGGAGTTCTACCAGGAAGAGGAGGAAGAAAACTTCAACCACTACACTAATCATGGCAAGCTATTATTGGCAAGCTAACACTTGCAAGTATTATACTAGCCAGCCATCATTAACAATGCAAGCTAGACCTTGCAAGCTAGATAATCTAAGCAAATGCAATAGGCATGCTTGGTTTATGCCCTTTTTATTTATACCTACTCCAAGTTTTATCTATAAGCTTTACTTTCTTTTCTTTACCAAAGTCCTTTACTTGTTTTGAAGGTAGCATAAAGAGTATAAAACTTGACCTATCTAGTTAAGCTTAGATGTTATTCTATGGCATGAGACTGAGATTAGCATTCCACCTTAGTGAACACTCTTAACTTAGTAGTTTGGAACTAAACCAAAACTTGACTCACTTTAGATGGGAATACTTGGTGAAAATGAATTGTGAAAACCTTGGAATGATGAGTCATTCTATTGAGATGTTTTGACATGTGTTGAGAAACACAAATGGTTTATGATGATGAAACTGTTGAGGCATGAGCCTTAGCCCTTTTACAAAACTGATGGTTGGGTTCAGATGTGATACCATTCCAATTTTACCATACAACCACAATACCTGAATTGGGTAAGGCTTAGCCGGAATTTTATATGCATTAGTATTAGTTCCCTCACGGGAGAGGTTTGAGCTGAGGCTACCTCTCGATGTTGTCCACCTATGCAGTGCCCAAGATGACAGATGGTCATGGTTGGGAGGCCATGCTCATAGGAGAGGTGCTTATACTAGGGTGTGTAAAGAAAAGGTTATGTTCGATTATCTACATATTAAGTATGATGATTCCGGGTTATCCCTGACAGATGTATCGAATCTTGTGGTGAAAGTGTACCACCTCTACAGAGTGTCAAACTATTTGAATAGCCGCGTCCGCGGTTATGGACAGTTGGAGTGGCCATACTGTTCCGTTGTCAGATGTTTTCAAAACAACTTATGAAATGAATTGTGACATGACTTGACCACAACAGAGTGACTTTGATGATTAAGTTCCCACTTAGGTGTTTTCAAACTTCTTTTATCTTTCTTTGTTTCAGAACTCAGCTTAGGTTTCAAAATTAACTTTACAAGTACACTTAGAGTTAGCTTTTCCTACTAGAACTATACTACTTGATTAGTGATAGTTTGCGAGTACTTAAAGAGTACTCATGGCTTTTGTCCCTGGCTATTCCTATGGCTAGACTATGAAGGAGACTACCAAGATGAAGGATAGCAGGACGACTATGATAACTAGGATCATCTCCCATCGTTAGCATTGCCTGTGACTCTGAAGATGGACCCCACCGCTACGCTTATTATTTATCCCACTTCTTGTTGTATTAAGACTGGATCATGAGATCCTTTATTTGTGTAAGACCGTATTATGGTTTGTAATGGATGATGTACTATGATATCCAATCTGTTATTTCTCACAAAAATGGTAATCCTGGGATTGCGATGTATGACATAACAGGCATCTGGGATTAAAAATCCGGGTGTTGACAAGTTGGTATCAGAGCCATCCTGACCATAGGAGACCCTAGTTAGAATGGACGTCCAAACGAAAACTTAGTTTCAAAAACCAAAGTGAGTACTTGTGAAAACTATTTCCTCTCTTACCCTTGGGAACTCATTCTTCTCTAAAAAAAATTCATGTTCCTCCAAATTCTTACATTACTACATAAAATTTGACACACTTGATCACTTCACTAACTTCCTCATCCTTAATTCTTATAGATGGAGACTCAGTTCAGCAAGTTCTACCAGTTGGGCAACAGAGGCCAGCTGATCTTCGAGAAGGATCTTGACGCACTATCGGAGTACTTGGGACGCCCACATCCGGAGTTTCTTGGAGCTCAACTTCCTGGACCCGCAGGAGGAGATTTACAATGGCTAGTCACCACTGATCTTCGAGGAAGTATAGAAGCACCAATGTCCGGGAGAATCCAGTTCTCCGTCAGAGAGAACAAGTGGCTAGATGGATTAGCTAGGGCAATGCATGAAGCTCTCGCACGTCTGTGTGCCCTGAGTGTCAACCAAATCCAAGGAACCCGCTTTGTTCACTATGCAAGGCGTGACTTCATGGGAATGCCAATGGAGATGCCAAGTCACCCAGAGTTGAAGCGTCAAGTGGAGAACCTTGACTTCCTGCTGTACAACCGCCAGAAGGAGTTGGACAATGAGAGTTAGCCAACCACAACCTCGCCATTGTTGCCCAGAAGGCCCAGACTTTCTCACTGCTTGTCAAGGACCGTCAGTCTGTTCGCCGCCAACGCGAAAAGAAGGATCGCACCATCGACCGTCTTCGTAAGAAGGTGGCCGACCTCGAGAAGACCATCAAGGAGCAAGAAGCTCAGCTTGCAGCAAAGGAAGAAGAAGAGGAAGGTGAAGACATTTAGGGAGATGTTGATTCCTACCTCAGCAATGATGATGACTTTCTGGAGGAAGATGCTGTGGACTTCTACACTGACGATGATGACTCCGACTTCATCAATGATGAGTAGATGCACTAGAGCACTATCGTAGAATGAGGAGTATCGGTCCCATTGTATCGTAGCTTACAGAATGGTTCTTAAAACCATCTGTTTTCCCTTTGATGTTGTGGTGTGTGTGTTTGTATCGTGTGCTTTGCTTGAATGAATGAAAAGAAGTTAGTTGCAAAACCTGAGTCAAACTCAAAGTTTTAGCTTTGAAACCAAAACCATGAACCTTAGAACTTTCCCTCTTACCCCTTTATCCATCTCAATCTTCAGATGACTCGTGGAAACCCCGGAGGGAGCAGCTCATCGCAGGACCCAATGCTGCAGATTATGCAAATGTTAGTTGCAGACCATGAAGCAAGCAGGGCAGAACGCCAAGCAAACTTAGCAACACTGCAGCAGATCGCCCAGATGGCCCAAAACAACCAAGGGCATGGAAATCAGGATCATCATGGATCCAAACTCAAAAACTTCTAGAATACCAATCCCCCAATCTTTAGCCAGTCTGAAAACCCACTAGATGCTGATGACTGGTTGCAGACAATGGAGAACAACTTAGAAGTACCTAGAGTGGTTGAAAACGAGAAAGTTCTCTTTGCCACCCACTATCTGGCAGGAGATGCAAGAGCTTGGTGGACTAGTATCTGTAACATGAACCATGGTCAAGTGATGACATGGGAAGCCTTCAAAATCAAGTTCAGCCACACCCACGTGCCGCAGGGTCTAGTCACCCGAATGAGGGATGAATTCCGAGATTTGAAGCAAGGCAGAATGACTGTAGTGGAGTATCGTGACAAATTCCTGTCTCTTGCAAGATATGCACCTGATGAGATCAACACAGAGGCCAAGAAGAAGGAGAGATTCCTGAACGGGCTGCATGATGAGATGCAGACTGTCCTCGTCAACATCCATTTCAAGGACCTCGAAGAGCTAGTCGACTCTGCCATTCAAATGGAAGGGAAGATTAACCAGGAAAACGACAACTGCAAACATCGGATGATGCACCAAGCCGGATCCAACAGTCACTAGAAGTACCATCCCAACCCCTCACCAGGATATGGACCAAGGAACAACCGACCCCCAATGTCTCGCCCAAGCTACCCCAACCGTAGTGGAGGCAATGTGAAATCCGGAGGAAACAACAACAACACCGGCAACACTGGCAATTTCAACCGTGCACCTCCCAAGAGCAACAACAACAACAACAACAACACTGCACCCAGAACTGGAAGCAATGTTGTGCCCGTGGCAGCAAAAGACAAGTCTTAGATCACTTGTTTCGAGTTTGGAGTGAAGGGTCACTATTCCAATGAGTGCCCCAAGAAGATTGCCGCCAATGCCAATGTGAATGCCCCAGCTCAACAGCAGCGTTGTGTTCAACCAGGAAGAAGATTCGCACTAGGGAACCCTCACAACCGCAACGGCCGTCTCTTCCACATGAACACCGAAGAATCCCAAGAAGCGCCAGATGTAGTGTTGGGTATGTTTTCTATCAACTCGGTTTTAGCAAGAGTGTTGTTTGATTCGGGAGCATCGCACTCATTTGTCACCGAAGAATTCGCATGCACTAGTAAGATTCACCCAACCAACTTGAAGCATGTCATGATAGTTCAAATTCCTGGTTCAACTACAAAAGCTAGAAAAATTTGCAAAGCTGTGCCTATCAGAATTCATGGGATAGATTTTTATGCCAATCTAATAGTACTCGGAACCAAAGGTTTGGAAGTAGTACTAGGAATGGATTGGATGTCAAAGCATAAAGGACTGATAGACTATGCTAAGAAAACCATCACCATGACCAGTAGCTCAGGAGTCACAGTAGAGCATATATCTGAAACCTTACCCCGTCAATTCAAGTGCAACAAGAGTCTAGCCCTACCCACCATAGACCAAGTCAGAGTAGTCTGTGAATACCCCGACGTATTCCTAGATGAATTGCCAGGTATGCCCCCGGATAGGGATATTGAGTTCATTATTGAGCTAATCCCCAGAACCGGACCCATAGCCCAGAGACCCTATAGCATGATCCCCTCAGAGTTAGTGGAACTGAAGAAGCAGTTGGATGCCATGTTAGCAATAGGCTTGATTCAACCAAGCGCATCACCATGGAGATCACCAGTGTTATTCGTTGACAAGAAAGATGGAGGCAACCGTTTGTGCACCGATTACAGGAAGCTGAATAATGTCACAATCAAGAACAAGTACCCTTTGCCGAAGATAGAAGATCTATTTGATCAGTTGACCGGTGCCCAAGTATTCTCAAAGATTGATCTTAGGACTGGTTATCACCAACTTAAGATTCGTGCAAGGGATATTCTGAAGACCGCCTTTACTACTCGCTATGGTTTATACGAGTATACGGTTATGTCTTTTGGATTAACCAATGCCCCTACTTATTTCATGAATCTCATGAATAAGATCTTTATGAATTTCCTGGATAAGTTTGTCGTTGTGTTTATCAACGATATCCTTATCTACTCTAAGTCAGAAGAAGAGAATGAGCAACATCTAAGAATCATCCTTGAAACCCTTCGAGAGCATCGGTTGTATGCCAAATTCAGCAAATGTGAGTTCTGGCTGAAAGAAGTAGGATTCATAGGACATATTGTGTCTGCCGGAGGAGTCTCTGTTGATCCCGCCAAAATTAAAGATGTCGAAGAATGGGAAGCCCCAACCACTCAAACCCAAGTCCGTGCATTTCTCGAATTAGCGGGATATTACCGCAAGTTCGTAGAAGGATTCTCGAGCATCGCCAGGCCCATGACCCAATTGTTGAAGAAGGACAAGAAGTTCGAATGGATCGACAAATGCGAAGCCAGTTTCCAAGAACTAGAGAAGAGATTGATTCAGCCCCAATATTGATCATGCCAGATATCAAGAAGCCGTTTGATGTATATTGTGATGCATCCAAGATTGGTCTCGGATGTGTATTGATGCAAGAAGGCAAAGTCATCGCGTATCTGTCTCGACAACTGAAGCAGCATGAGCAGAACTATCCGACCCATGATCTTGAGTTAGCAGCCGTAGTGTTGGCATTGAAGACATGGCATCACTATCTGATGGGTAATCGCTGTGAGATTTACTCAGATCACAAAATCTTGAAGTATATTTTCACTCAGAAGGATCTGAATATGAGGCAAAGAAGATGGATAGAGTTAATCAAGGATTATGACCTTGACATTCACCATCACCTCGGCAAAGCCAATGTGGTAGCAGATGCTCTTAGCAGATTGTCGTGTAGGCTAAACACTATGATCAAGGAGAAGCAACCAAGTTTGTATGAGGAATTGGAGCAGTTTAGAACTGAGCTAGTTAGCAGAGGATTCTTAGCTAGCATTGAACTTCAACCCACTTTGATTAGCCAAATCAAGGAAGCCCAGAAGGGAAATGAAAGTATCGACGGAATCAAACGCCGTATTGGTACAGGAAAGGTTCCTAGACTCACGGAAGACGAAGAAGGAGTTATGTGGTACAAAGGCCGTATCTGTGTGCCAACAGATTTGGAGCTGAAGCAGGTTATCATGCAGGAAGCTCATGATACTCTTTATTCTATCCACCCCGGAGGAACGAAGATGTATCAAGATTTGAAAGAGCAATTTTGGTGGCACAAGATGAAGAGAGAAATCGGAAGCTACATCGCCAAGTGTGATATCTATCAAAGAGTCAAAGCAGAACATCAGAGACCCGCAGGACTGTTGCAACCATTGCAGATTCCGGAATGGAAATGGGATTCCGTCGGAATGGACTTTATCACCGGTTTGCCTACTTCTAGTAGGGGAAATGACTCAATCTGGGTCATTGTTGATAGACTGTCCAAGGTATCCCACTTTATACCTGTCAAGACCACCTACTAGAGTTCGAAGCTAGCAGAGATGTATATTGCTAGAATTGTTAGTCTGCATGGAACCCCCAAGACCATAGTATCAGATCGAGGAACCCAATTTACCTCGAGATTTTGGAAGAAAGTCCAGGAAGGATTAGGAACCAAATTGAACTTCAGCACCGCTTATCACCCGCAAACTGATGGACAGACTGAAAGAGTCAACCAAATCTTAGAGGACATGTTGAGAGCTTGTGTGTTACAGTATGGATCAAAATGGGAAGATTGTATGCCTTTCGCAGAATTCTCATATAACAACAGTTATCAAGCCAGTTTGCAAATGGCACCATTTGAGTTCCTATATGGAAGAAAGTGTCGCACCCCTTTGAATTGGTCGCAAGTAGGAGAGAGTCAAATCTTTGGACCCAACATTCTCCGAGAAGCCAAAGAGAAGGTTCACAAAGTCCATGAGCACCTCAAGACCGCCCAATCCAGATAGAAGAGTTATGCTGACAAGAGAAGGAGAGACCTGACTTTCAATGTTGGAGATTTTGTATATCTTAAGGTTTCACCATTGAAGGGAACTCAACGTTTTAGCCTGAAAGGAAAGTTAGCCCCTAGATATATCGGGCCTTTCAAGATGCCCAATCGTCGAGGAGAAGTATCTTATCATCTAGAACTTCCTGAAGAGATGTCAGCCATCCACAATGTGTTCCATATCTCGTTACTTCGCAAATGCTTAGAAGTGCCGGAGAAGACCAAAGTTTTCAAGAATATCGACCACCGAGCTGTTGATATCAACAAGGACCTGACGTATCATGAAGTGCCCATCCGTATCTTGGAGGAAGCTTACAGAACCAATAGGACCAGGAGTATCAAGTTTCTCAAGATTCAATGGAGCAACCATACCGAAGAGGAAGCCACTTGGGAGCGAGAAGATTACATTAGGACCGAGTTCCTAGATCTCTTTTGTTCCTAGTTTTCTTTCTTAAATCTCGGGACGAGATTTTGTTTAAGGGGGGAAGTTTCGTAACATCCCAAAACTTAATCCAAGGTTATTAAGATCCAAATCATCAAATTTAGAGTTAACAAAAACTTTTCCATTTAAAAATGATTAAGCATTCATATGTGTGTGCATTTAAAATAGGAGTTGTTTGAAATGCCATGTTTAAGTGATCCATTGATTGTAAAATGATTCTAAGGTGAATTAAACATCATCTAGATCATTGCCAAACAAATCCCAAAGAAAAACAAATCAAAAAGAATAAAATTAGCAAATGGTCAGTTTTGCCATTTTAATCACCATGCCTACTTTGGTTATTCCTAAAACTCAAATCTTAACAGAAACAATTGTGGATCTTTGCACCCCTTGCTAGTACAAGTAGTGATGTACCAACGCCCACCTTGTTTCACCCCAAAAACCTTCAAACACTAAATTTAAATGACATTTGAAATTTGAATGTAGTTCATATTATAGATCACACTTATTCAAAAACCACTCAAATGAACTCCACTTTTAAAACCCAAGCACACCTAGAAGATCAAGCATAAGATACATCACTCCACCAAAATTCAGCCCAAAATTCAAAAACTTTCTTCATGCGGCCATTGTGTCGAACAGGTTGCAGACAGAAATAAACCTGCCTAACTAACACTGCTCCTAGTTAAACCCTTGTCCCCCAATTGACCCTCTCTACTCTCCCATGTCCCCCTGAGACCAACCACAACCCCAGCTAGCCCCTCCCTTAGTCGTAGCAGCAGTGGAGTGATACATTCCAAATGTATCTATAATTTTTGATGTTCCGTGCTTGGTTTTATCTAGTTTCTTGTGTTTTGTTCCAACTTTGGAGTACTTTTCATACATTTTCTTGGACTAACCTATTAACAAGATGCCACAGTGCCAGTTGCCTATTTTCTGGTGTTTTTGGTTCCAGGAAGTCAGAAAATGAATATTCTCGGAATTGGACAGGACAAAAGCCAAAGTAACTATTTTCCCGGAAAAACTCACGGAGCCGGAAGGAGAGTCGGAGAGGGGCCACAGGGTGGCCACACCCCCTTGGCACGGGCCAGCCTAGGCCGCGCCAAGGCATGGTGTGGGCCCCCTGGCCGGCCACCGACCTTGTCTCCTTCGCCTATAAGAGCCTCCCGATACCAAAACCCTAGACAGTCAATCAGAAATCCACGAAAAGTTCCACAGCGCTGCCGCCACCGAAGGGGAGATTCGAGGGACAGAAAGTCTCTGTTCTGGCACCCTGCCGGGACAGGGAAGTGCCCCCGGAGCCATCTCCATCGATCTCCACCACCATCTCCATCGCCATTGCTGATTCCCATGATGAGGAGGGAGTAGTTCTCTCTCGAGGCTAAGGGTTCTACCGATAGCTATGTGTTCATCTCTCTCTCTATGCATGATCTTGTTGAGATCATGAGCTTGTAATCTATAGATCTACCTTGCTACTCAGGTGCTTTAATAGATCTCTGCTCTCCCCATGTGTGTGAAAGTGACAGCGTGCTCACCATGGTGGCACTTAGGCTAGAGATTACAAATACTTGTTATGAGTTATATTTGGAGTTGGATGTCTTTATGAAATTGTGGTGTTTGTTGGACTCATCTAGTACTCAAGGTGACAGTGTGGGGTTTTCTAGATGGGAAAGATGAACTTTGAGGTGTGCTGTTATAGCCCTACCGTTGATTAGAGTGTCCAACCGGAGAGTAGTTAAGAGTAGTACCATGAAGAGAATATATTTATATGAGAGTGTTCACTAGTGAAAGTATAATCCCTAGGCCTTGTTTCTAAGCATTGATACACCGTTTGCAATTAGATCTGTTACATGCTTGCTTGCTTCTATCTTTATTTCAGTTTTACTTTAGTCTCTTACACACCATCAAGCTATTTTCTATCACCATTACCACTTATAATTATCTATACCACTTGTATTTCACTATCTTTTCGCCGAACTAGTGCACCTATACACCTGACAAGTGTATTGGGTGTGTTGGGGACACAAGAGACTTCTTGTATCTTGATTGCAGGATTGCTTGAGAGGGAATACCTTTGACCACTTCCTCTCTGAGTTCGATAAACCTTGGGTGATCCACTTAAGGGAAAACTTGCTGCTGTTCTACAAACCTCTGCACTTGGAGGCCCAACAACTTTCTACAAGAATAGAAGTGCGTAGACATCATGGAGCGCCGCCACTTTGTGGTCACTGTCGGCCAGAAGAGGGCAACGCGCCAGGGACCGCGCTGCTCCAAACCAGCAAGTCCCCTAGCTCCAACCAACCCTACCGCACCTCCCTGTCCACCCCTCGATCAACCCTAGCCCCTGGACCACTCCCCATCGTCGCCGCCCTTTCTCTCTGCGAGCTCGCTAGAGCGCGCCAGAGTACGATAGCCGCCAGCACGCAGCAGACCAACCCTCGACCCCATACCGTGCACGCCGCTCCGCCTCGACCCCAGCAACCCGCCAGACACGGTCGTGCACCGTTGCGTGACCCATAGTCGCCGATCGCCGCGTCGAGCATCGCCTCTGTCTCCCAGCACGCGCGATGCTCCCGACCATATGCCACCGCCCCTAGCATCGCCATTAAGCCATAGAGCACCGCCAGGAGGGAAGCCAGCGTCCGCCTACGCCGCCCATGCCAATAGTGCCCTGTATCGTTGTCACCGACGAGCTCGTCGTCGCCCCCTCGGTCCCCTCCTTGATCCTATATAAGGAGGCCTTCCCAGCCTCAATCTCCACACCATTCGACTCCCCTCTCACTCCTAGTCCTTCCCCACCTCTCGCCGGAGCAGCTCGAGTAGCAGGCCACCGGAATTTCACCGGAGGCAGCCGCTGCAGAGGAGGAGAAGCTGTCATCGATTCCGTCCACCGCAGCACCTGCCGTGACCTTGCCTGAGTCCACCGTCGCTGTCCAGTTCGATCTCCTGCCTCGCCATACTAGCTAGAGCCCTGGTACGTCCCTAGTAGACCCCCACCGGCCGTTTAGGGTTCGGTCTCGCCGGCGACGAGTCCGTCGTCGACGACGACTGTGAGCCGTTGATCCGCGTTATAATCGTGTGGCCCAGATCGCTAGATACCGTTTCGGGTTTTAAGTCTCGCTGACAAGCGGGACCAACCTGTCAGCCGCCCTTTGCGCCGCTGAGCGTCACTGGGCCGGCCCATTTCTTTTCCCGCGCTAGCCCACGAATTCAAATCTAGATTTTTCCATTTAGGTTTGAACTCAATTCTGTCCCTTAGTTTAAAAATCAATTCGGGAAGATTTACAAATCAAAATTGAGTGATTCCAATTTTGTTGGAAAGATTCTGAAAAGATCTATCCAAGCTCGTTGGATTTAATTCATTTAGAGTTAGATATCTCTCCTAGTAAAAATAACAAGACAAAAGCTTTTGCACATTCAAACATTTTTATAAAATCAACCATAATAGCTTTTGAGTTGATTCCAACTCTCAAAAATCACATTTTACCATACCTATCTGAATATGTAATAATATTAAGGTTTGAATGCAGTGACTTTCGACTAATACCAAAATAATGCTATATAGGCATTTCTAGTCACTTTAAATCATTAAATATTAAACTTAAACTTATTAAAATGTGATCCAACCCTTAAATCACATTCCCATATGTTAGAATATGTGGTGATGACATGTGTCCACATGATCCCATATTTTAATTGGAGAATATTAAATCTTAGTTAATTTCAATGAGTAGAAATTACTTTTCTCAAATAAAAAGAATGAAGCTAGTGAATTAAAACCTTATGATGCTTGTGATGATAATAGATCATAAAATGTGTGCCTTAGAGTGCTAAGTAGACTAGTTAAGTTTTGTTTGGTGATTGTGTACTCCGTATGTATTTATAGACGATAGTACCGACCAAGCTTACGAGGAGAAGGAGTTCTACCAGGAAGAGGAGGAAGAAAACTTCAACCACTACACTAATCATGGCAAGCTATTATTGGCAAGCTAACACTTGCAAGTATTATACTAGCCAGCCATCATTAACAATGCAAGCTAGACCTTGCAAGCTAGATAATCTAAGCAAATGCAATAGGCATGCTTGGTTTATGCCCTTTTTATTTATACCTACTCCAAGTTTTATCTATAAGCTTTACTTTCTTTTCTTTACCAAAGTCCTTTACTTGTTTTGAAGGTAGCATAAAGAGTATAAAACTTGACCTATCTAGTTAAGCTTAGATGTTATTCTATGGCATGAGACTGAGATTAGCATTCCACCTTAGTGAACACTCTTAACTTAGTAGTTTAGAACTAAACCAAAACTTGACTCACTTTAGATGGGAATACTTGGTGAAAATGAATTGTGAAAACCTTGGAATGATGAGTCATTCTATTGAGATGTTTTGACATGTGTTGAGAAACACAAATGGTTTATGATGATGAAACTGTTGAGGCATGAGCCTTAGCCCTTTTACAAAACTGATGGTTGGGTTCAGATGTGATACCATTCCAATTTTACCATACAACCACAATACCTGAATTGGGTAAGGCTTAGCCGGAATTTTATATGCATTAGTATTAGTTCCCTCGCAGGAGAGGTTTGAGCTGAGGCTACCTCTTGATGTTGTCCACCTATGCAGTGCCCGAGATGACAAATGGTCATGGTTGGGAGGCCATGCTCATAGGAGAGGTGCTTATACTAGGGTGTGTAAAGGAAAGGTTATGTTTGATTATCTGCATACTAAGTATGATGATTCAGGGTTATCCCTGACAGATGTATCGAATCTTGTGGTGAAAGTGTACCACCTCTACAGAGTGTCAAACTATTTGAATAGCCGTGTCCGCGGTTATGGACAGTTGGAGTGGCCATACTGTTCCATTGTCAGATGTTTTCAAAACAACTTATTAAATGAATTGTGACATGACTTGACCACAACAGAGTTGTGACTTTGATGAGTAAGTTCCCACTTAGGTGTTTTTAAACTTATTTTATCTTTCTTTGTTTCAGAACTCAGCTTAGGTTTCAAACTTAACTTTACAAGTACACTTAGAGTTAGCTTTTCCTACTAGAACTATAATACTTGATTAGTGATAGTTTGCGAGTACTTAAAGAGTACTCATGGCTTTTGTCCCTGGCTATTCCTATGGCCAGACTATGAAGGAGACTACCAAGATGAAGGACAACAGGACGGCTATGATAACTTGGATCATCTCCCATCGTCAGCATTGCCTGTGACTCTAAAGATGGACCCCATTGCTATGCTTATTATTTATCCCGTTGCTTGTTGTATTAAGACTAGATCATGAGATCATTTATTTGTGTAAGACCTTATTATGGTTTGTAATGGATGATGTAATGTGATATCTAATCTGTTATGTCTCACAAAAATGGTAATCTTGGGATTGCGATGTATGACATAACAGGCATCTGGGATTAAAAATCCGGGTGTTGACAAGGATCTTGGTATTTTACGGTGCTCACACGCACATTTTATGTCTATTTTCACCAGGATCAGGACAAATGATGGATACAATTCTTGGAGTAGTTGTACTGTGGAGAAAAGGAGTCCAAAACAACGTAAATCGCTTATTTGGGAAATATTAATAATACCAGAAGAAAATCAGAAGCAAACAAGGGAGGCAGAGAGTTCAACGACCAACTATACGGGCGGAGCAATTTTCTGGCTGTATAACTCCGGCTACATAGCTGGCGCCTCCTCCGCCTCGTCAAATAGTTTCACCCGATGCAATTGGTTGGGAGAGACGACATACAGAACACCCAGAAATCGCAGAAACCTCACCTCTGGAAGGCATCTGGAGGGGGAACTCATCCACAAGGGATCCATCTTTGCCTTGCGCAGATCCAAGGGGTTAAGGCATCAATCTTCATCATCCACCGCTCCATCACCACCATCTGCATCCATCCCATATACATCTTGTCTAGATCTTGTTGTAATTCCTATACTCGTTGTGGATTTATACAAGTACTATTTGTTTATGATTGTTTCCATTACCATTGATATGGTGTTGATTGCCTCCATGTATGAGTAGATCTCTAGTTCTTGGGGAGATGGAGAAACCCTAACATATAACTGAGATGAGATAGAGATTATTATATTATACATCATTATGTGTATGTGTTAATTGTGTTCATCTTGATGTTGGGAGTTGTTCACCTCCTTAAAATTTGCCTCGCACGGGGACTCGATGAAGGTGATTACTTGTTGGTAGACGGAGGGATGATAGCACTTATTGTGACTATAAAGATGTTGTCATTCCTTACGTACTAACTTAGGGAATCAAGGAGAACTCACAAAGCCATGTCCATGCCATGGGAAAAATCACTTAATAGCACAGTAACATGATGGTTATCGGTTATTGTCTGCTATGGTTATGAGTATGATGTATGTAGCGGTTGCTGGCTATTCATCCATCTATGGAGCTCCTCCCACATTGATACGTCCATTTCGCATCACTATTCTATATCATAATTTACTATTATTTATTGATATATTTCATATTAAGAGAGGATACTTATGTTATTTCATCTATTTTTGCATGGTTTATGCCTTTTGGAGGATGGACCGCTGAAGTCAGGATTCTGATAGAAAAGGCACTGTTTGGAGGCAAAATTCGTGAAGATCGGAAAATCCTGGAAAACATATGGAAAATCCTTTTTTCTAGAAGACGAAGGAAGCCAGAAGGGGGAGCGAAGATGGGCCACAGGGGGCCCACACCACCCCCTGGCGTGGGCCACCCTAGGCCACGCCACCAGGTGGTGTGGCCACCCTGGCCCACCTCTGGCTCTGCTCTTTGGCGTATATAATCCTCCCAAAACCCTAAGACTCGGGGAGCAACCACAGAAAGGTTTCGCCGTCTCTGCGGGGCAGAAAACTACAGAGAGAGAAAGAGATCTCCGGTAGGCAGAAATCTACCGGGGAAATTCCTTCCTAGAGAAAGGAGGTCGTCGCCATCAACACCACCATCAAGCTGGACTTCATCGGGATCATCATCATCATCTCCAGCATCTCCACCAACACCATCATCACCACTCCGTACCGCTGTAACAATTGGGTTGATTCTTGCATAGTTCTTAGGGGAACTTTCTCGGTGTTGATTACTCGTTGTAGTTAATGCTATTGATTGGAACCATTGAATTATCATTCATGTTCAGATTGTTACTTATCATTATTTCATCTCTGATCTTGATCCATATGATGTCTTGTGAGTAGTTCGTTTAGTTCTTGAGGACATGGGAGAAGTCATGTTGTTAGTAGTGGAATTGTGTTGAGAAAGATTCAATGGTTTGATATTTAAGTTGTGGTGTTATTCTTCTAGTGGTGTCATGTGAACGTCGACTACATGATACTTCACCTTTATGGTCCTAGGGGAATGCATTGTGTATTTGGCTACTAATCGTAGGGGTTGCCGGAGTGAAAGAAACCTGAACCCCCGTTAGGAAACCTTTGCACAAGGGAGTGTAGGATCTCAAAGTTTAAGGCTGTGGTTAGGTTTTTATCTTAATTACTTTCTTGTAGTTGCGGATGCTTGCAAGGGGTATAATCACAAGTATGTATTAGTCCTAGGAAGGTCAGTACATTAGCACAGGTTCACCCACACAACACTTATCCAACCAAAGAAGATTAGTCCTAGGATGCTTGCAAGGGGTATAATCACAAGTATGTATTAGTCCCATGTGTCCTCGAGAACATTTGGTCATCTTAAGTAATACAACTGGCTTGTCCTTTGCTAAAGAAAGGATTGGGCCACTTGATGCATTTATTATTATTGTCTTTTATTTACTCGTATTTATCTGCATTATCAAAAACCCCTAAAAATCAGATTACTAAGTATTTACAGAGAATTCCTGCTCCAAGCCACTCGTCAACACCTTCTGCTCCTCGTTGGGTTCGACACTCTTACTTATCAAAAATAATTTGATACACCCCCATACTTGTGGGTCATCACACATACATACACATTATGAGAATATTCGTTATAACACTCTCGATTACTTAGTCTAAATTGCTAGCGGTGGATCCACTAATCCTTGAGAATGTCTTTTCCCTATTATAGTGAAGGAAATATGCCCTGAGAGGCAATAATAAAGTTGTTATTATGTATTCCTTGTATATGATAGATGTTTATTTTGCATGCTATAATTGTATTGATAGGAAACATCAATACATGTGTGTTTAATAAACAAAAAGGGTTCCTAGTTATGCCTCTCTTATAGACTAGCTTGTTGATTAACAAGATGATCAAGGTTTCCTGATCATGGACATTGGATGTTGTTAATAACAAGGTCACAGCATTTGTGAAATGATGTGATGAACATTCATCCGAAGTATAGCATTACGATCAAGTCATTATGTTTATATTGCTATAACATCATACAAAGTAATCTTTATCCTTAGACCATGAGATCATGTTAATTGCTCACACCGGAAGAGTATCTTGATAACACCAAACGTCACACCGTAACAGGGTGACTATAAAGCTGGGTTCAGTACTACGAAGGTGTTATGTTGAGGCTCATGGATCAAGAGTGGAATTTGTCAATCCAGATGACGGATAGATATACTCTGGGCCCTCTCGGTGATATCACATTAGGATAGCTTGCAAGCAAGTGATGTGATCACTAGAATGTTATATCACAGGAACGAGAAAAGAGTGCATGTTGGTAACAAGATCAAACTAGGTATGGAGATACCGATGATCGAATCTCGTACATGTAATATATCGAGAGACAAAGGGATTTAGTTACAAGCGTTAAAGGTTCTCACGATCACATGAGTCATCGTTGAATGTGTAGGAGTCAGTACGGATCTCCAGGTCCCGCTGCTGATTATTGATCGGAGAAGGGTCTCGATCATGTCTGCATTATTCCGCGAACCATAGGGTGGCACACTTAAGAGTTACCGGACACCATTTTGGAGCACATAAGTTTCGGACGAAAGAATTGCAAAGCGCAGGAATTGTTTCAATAGAAACCGGAAATTGTTTCGGGTGAAATTGCAGAAGGTGGTTCTGCATGTGATATTGAAATATTGCAAGGGGCTATATGTGAATGTTTGTTAATTAAAGTAATTAACAAAATTCTGAATAAATTTAATAAAAAGAGTTTTATTAAATGAGAGAGCATTAAATTTGGAGAAATTTAATGCATTTAAAGTGGAGACTTTAAAAGGGAATGTGAAGAGGCATTTTAATGTGGAGGGGTTACCACCACATGAATGGGGGAGGTGAGGGGTCACCCCCCCATGCGCCGGCCATGGAGAGAGGGGGCACCCCCCCCCTCCTCCTATAAAAGTCCACCCATTCCCTCCTTCATCCTCACACCTCCATGTGAAGGATCTCTCTCCCCCTCTAGAATTATTCCCCCATGGTCTCGGATTAGCGAGATACATGTTCCCGGTGGCATTTCGTCTGCAAGGAGTTGCTGCTTCCGCTGGATCACCGGAGCGAGGAGGTGGAGGTTGTCCGGTGGCTTGAACGTGTGTGCGAGGACGAATGCGATGCTGATTTGCGGCGCTCGGACTTCCACACGATCTTGAGATCGGCAAGCGTACGACTACATCAACCACGAGTTACTACTCGTTAACAAAACTCGTTGTCTTCGAGGGTAAGTTCTCCATGTATGTATGTCCACCCGTTGCTCTGTATCTAGTAGATAGATCTTGGCGTATAGTTCTCATCGTAGGAAAAATTTTGTTTTATATGTGGCATCAAAGCCTGATCTATGCGTAGGTGCTTTGCACGGGTAGTACACATATGTTTATATGTGGGCGATGATGATCATGTTATTGCATCTTCTATGTACTTTGGATATTGGTGGCATAGTGAGATGAAGCGGCCCGGACCAACCTTACATGTCATCATACATGAGACCGGTTCCACGACTGACATGCAACTAGTTTTGCATAAGTGGCTAGCGGGTGACTATCTATCCTACTATAGTCAATATCTGATTTACAATGAGTTGCTAATAACTTGGTTATCCTCGTTGTGGTTCATGTTCGTAGGTAAGACCGGTTTTATCTCCAAAAGCCCTAAGCCACGTAAAACTTGCAATTGATAAATTAGAGGCGTCTAGTTTAGATCGTTGCTGGGCTAGTGTCTTGATATGGTATTGTTGTAAGTAGATGTATGATAGATACTCTTACAACTCACTTAACGTGTAAGTTCCATAGACCTTGGCCTTACACACAAAGGAATGATAGAGATCATACCACGATGCAAATGATAGAGATCAAATGCATGGACCATATCACCTCACTTCACACATTAGCATCTTATATTGCTAGTTTGGCGCTTTTGGTAGCATTATAAGATGATCCCTCATTTAGATATCAAGATAAAATGTGTTCTTCCTTAAGTATGCACCGTTTTGTGGATCGTGTTTTGAGGCATCACGTGATGATCGGGTGTTCTCGACTCTATGCTTTCATACAACGGGTGTAAGACAGTTTTACACACGCAAATACTAAGGTTCTTACTTAACGAGCCTAGCATGTACAGACATGGCCTCGGAACACGGACCGAAAGGTTAAGCATGAGTCATATAGTTGATATGATGCCCATATAGATGCTCGCCTTTGAAGCTACACCGACTCACGTGATGATCGGACTTGTGTAGTGGATTTGGTTCATGTAATCACCAAAAGGACACAAGGGATGTCGTTTTTGAGTGGGAGTTCATTAGTAATTTGGATTAGTTGAACTCAATCTATCATAAACTTAGTCTAAATATATTTTACAAATTCTGTAGTAGATGGCACCACCTGCTTTTAATTTCAATGTGTTCATGGAGAAAGAGAAACTTGCTGCGAATGGTAGCAACTTCACCAACTGGGCTATGAATTTGAGGATTCTCCTCACTGCTGCACAAAAGCAATATGTGCTAGAGGCGCCGATAGGCCCCCCACCAGCTCCTGATGCCCCTGACGAGGAAAAGAACGTCTATATAACTCGTCAGGAGGACCACAACTTAGTTCATTGCGGCATACTATATGGGCTAGAGCCAGAACTTCGAAAACGTTTCGAAAATGGCAATGCCTTTGATACCATGGGAGAATTGAAAATGATTTTCGATACCCATGCTGCCGTAGAGATTTATAATGCTTCTGAAAAGTTCTTTAGTTGCATGATGGAAGAGAACAGCTCCGTTAGTGAGCACGTACTCAAAATGTCTGGGTACACCGATAAGCTTGTGTCCTTGGGAATAACGATTCCCATTGACTTAGGCATACATCGTGTTCTCCAATCTCTGCCACCTAGCTACAAGAGCTTCGTGATGAACTATAATATGCAGGGCATGAAGAAGTCTCTTCCCGAGCTTCTATCAATGCTTAAGACTACAGAAGTGGAGATTAGGAAAGAACATCAAGTGTTGATGATCAATAAGACCACCGGTTTCAAGAAGGACAAGAAAGGCAAGCAGAAGGGAAAGAAGGGCGGCAAATCTGTTGCCACGCCTGAAAAGAAACCCCGAGCTGGCCCTAAGTCTAACACCGAGTGCTACTATTGCAAGGGGACTGGCCATTGGAAGCGCAACTGCCCCAAGTATTTGGCGGACAAGAAGGCCGGCAAGGCAAACAAAGGTATATGCGATATACATGTTATTGATGTGTACTTGACTAGTACTCGCAGTAGCACCTGGGTATTTGATACGGGATCGGTTGCTAATATATGTAAATCGGTTCAGGGGCTACGGAACAAGCGACAGCTAGCAAGGGATGAGGTCAGGATGCGGGTCGGCAATGGATCAAGAGTTGATGTGATCGCCGTCGGGACGCTACCTCTCCATTTGCCATCGGGATTAGTTATAAACCTGAATAATTGTTATTTGGTGCCTGCACTGAGCATGAACATTGTATCCGGATCATGTTTGATGCAAAGCGGTTATTCGTTTAAGTCTGAAAACAATGGTTGTTCGATTTATATGAATAATATCTTTTATGGTCATACACCTGTGTTGAATGGTTTATTTCTGTTGGATCTCGATAGTAATATTACGCGTATTCATAATGTTGATGCTAAAAGGATTAAACTTGATAATGATATATCTACATATATGTGGCACTGTCGGCTAGGTCATATTGGCGTTAAATGCATGAAGAAACTCCATTCTGATGGACTTTTGGAATCACTTGATTTTGAATCATTTGATACATGTGAGCCATGCCTTATGGGCAAGATGACTAGAATGCCATTTTCCGGTTCAATGGAACGGGCGACAGATTTATTGGAAATCATACATACTGATGTGTGTGGACCAATGAGTGTGTCGGCGCGAGGTGGATATCATTATTTTGTTACTTTCACGGATGATTTGAGTAGATACGGGTATATCTATTTGATGAAACATAAGCCTGAAACCTTTGAAAGGTTCAAAGAATTTCAGAATGAAGTGGAAAATCATCGTAACAGAAAGATCAAATTTCTACGGTCCGACCATGGAGGAGAGTATCTTAGTTACGAGTTTAGCACACATATGAAAGACTGTGGAATAGTTTCACAACTCACGTCTGCCGGAACACCACAACGTAATGGTGTGTCGGAACGTCGTAATCGTACCTTATTGGATATGGTTCGATCTATGATGTCTCTGACTGACTTGCCACTGTCATTTTGGGGTTATGCACTGGAAACAGCTGCATTCACTTTAAATCGGGCCCCATCTAAATCCGTTGAAAAGACACCGTATGAATTATGGTTTGGAAACAAACCTAAGCTGTCATTTCTTAAAGTTTGGGGATGCGATGTTTATGTGAAGAAACTTCAACTGGATAAACTCGAACCCAAAGCGGAAAAATGCGTCTTCATAGGATACCCTAAGGAAACGATTGGGTATACCTTCTATCACAGATCCGAGGGCAAGGTCTTTGTTGCCAAGAATGGATCCTTTCTTGAGAAGGAGTTTCTCGCGAAAGGTGTGATTAGTCGGAAGGTAGAACTCGAAGAGATTATTGAACCTTCTCTTCATGGAATGGCGAGTGGCGCAGCACCGGAAGTTGTTTCGGAGTTGACTTCATCTGATGAAGAGAGAGCTAATGATAATGATCATGAAACTCCAAAAGAGGACACTACCGAACCTCGCAGGTCAAGCAGGACACGTGCAGCTCCTAAACTGTACGGCGATCCTGTTGTGAATTTCATGGTTAATGAAATGGATGACCCTGCGACGTATGAAGAAGCGATGATGAGCTCGGATTCCAACAAATGGCTAGAAGCCATGAAATCCGAGATGGAATCCATGTACAAAAACCAGGTTTGGACCTTGGTGGACTTACCTCACGACCGAAAGGTCGTTGAGAATAAATGGATTTTCAAAAGAAAAACTGATGCTGATGGTAATGTAACCATCTATAAAGCTCGACTTGTCGCAAAGGGGTTTCAACAAATTCAAGGAGTTGACTACGATGAGACATTCTCTCCCGTAGCGATGCTTAAGTCGGTTAGGATTATGTTAGCAATTGCTGCATATTTCGATAATGAAATATGGCAGATGGATGTCAAAACTGTGTTCCTCAATGGTAATATTGAACAAGAGTTGTATATGATATAACCTAAGGGTTTTGTCGATCCTAAGGATGCTGATAAGGTGTGCAAACTTCAGCGATCCATCTATGGACTGAAGCAAGCATCCCGGAGTTGGAATCTCCGCTTTGATGAGGTGATCAAAGAGTTTGGATTTGTCCAAACTTATGGAGAGGCTTGTATTTACAAGAAAGTGAGTGGGAGCAATGTGGCACTTCTGATATTATATGTGGATGACATATTATTGATTGGAAATGATATAGACAGTGTTAAAAGTTATCTAAACAGCAAATTTTCGATGAAGGACCTTGGTGAAGCTTCATATATATTAGGCATTAAAATCTATAGAGATAGATCAAGACGCCTAATTGGGCTATCGCAGAGTACATACCTTGATAAGATATTAAAGAAGTTTAATATGTACGGAAGTAAGAAGGGGTACTTACCTATGTTGCAAGGCAAGACATTGAGTAAGACTCAAAGTCCGGCTACGGCGGAAGAAAGAGAGATGATGGATAAGATCCCCTATGCCTCGGCCATAGGCTCTATTATGTATGCCATGCTATGTACAAGACCGGATGTGGCACATGCTATTAGTTTGACTAGTAGGTACCAATCTGATCCAGGTTCGGAACACTGGATAGCGGTCAAGAATATCCTTAAGTACTTGAGAAGAACTAAGGATATGTTTCTTGTATACGGAGGTGAAGAAGAGCTAGTCGCTAAGTGTTATGTCGATGCTAGCTTTGACACTGATCCGGATGAATCTAAGTCTCAATCCGGATACGTATTTCTCTTGAACGGAGCAGCAGTTAGTTGGAGGAGCTCCAAACAACCTGTGGTGGCTGGATCAACGACGGAGGCGGAATATGTTGCTGCTTCAGAAGCAGCGCAGGAAGCGGTTTGGATGAAAGAGTTTATTACAGAACTGGGTGTGGTTCCCAGTGCATTGGACCCGATGGTAATCTATTATGACAATAATGGAGCCATAGCCAATGCAAAGGAACCAAGGTCTCACAAGAATTGCAAACATATTAAGCGCCGGTTTCACTCCATCCGCGAGCATGTCAAGGATGGAGATATAAAGATTTGTAAAGTACACACGGACCTGAATGTAGCAGATCTGTTGACTAAAGTACTCCCTAGGGCAAAACATGATCAACACCAGAACTCCATGGGTGTTAGATTTATCATTATATAAACTAGATTATTGTCTCTAGTGCAAGTGGGAGACTGAAGGAAATATGCCCTGAGAGGCAATAATAAAGTTGTTATTATGTATTCCTTGTATATGATAGATGTTTATTTTGCATGCTATAATTGTATTGATAGGAAACATCAATACATGTGTGTTTAATAAACAAAAAGGGTTCCTAGTTATGCCTCTCTTATAGACTAGCTTGTTGATTAACAAGATGATCAAGGTTTCCTGATCATGGACATTGGATGTTGTTAATAACAAGGTCACAGCATTTGTGAAATGATGTGATGAACATTCATCCGAAGTATAGCATTACGATCAAGTCATTATGTTTATCTTGCTATAACATCATACGAAGTAATCATTATCCTTAGACCATGAGATCATGTTAATTGCTAACACCGGAAGAGTATCTTGATAACACCAAACGTCACACCGTAACAGGGTGACTATAAAGATGGGTTTAGTACTACGAAGGTGTTATGTTGAGGCTCATGGATCAAGAGTGGAATTTGTCAATCCAGATGACGGATAGATATACTCTGGGCCCTCTCGGTGATATCATATTAGGATAGCTTGCAAGCAAGTGATGTGATCACTAGAATGTTATCTCACGGGAACGAGAAAAGAGTGCATGTCGGTAACGAGATCAAACTAGGTATGGAGATACCGATGATCGAATCTCGTACATGTAATATATCGAGAGACAAAGAGATTTAGTTACAAGCGTTAAAGGTTCTCACGATCACATCAGTCATCGTTGAATGTGTAGGAGTCAGTACGGATCTCCAGGTCCCGCTGCTGATTATTGATCGGAGAAGGGTCTCGATCATGTCTGCATTATTCGTGAACCGTAGGGTGGCACACTTACGAGTTACAGGACACCATTTTGGAGCACATAAGTTTTAGACGAAAGAATTGCAAAGCGCAGGAATTGTTTCAATAGAAACCGGAAGTTTCGGGTGAAATTGCAGAAGGTGGTTCTGCATGTGATATTGAAATATTGCAAGGGGCTATATGTGAATGTTTGTTAATTAAAGTAATTAACAAAATTCTGAATAAATTTAATAAAAAGAGTTTTATTAAATGAGAGAGCATTAAATTTGGAGAAATTTAATGCATTTAAAGTGGAGACTTTAAAAGGGAATGTGAAGAGGCATTTTAATGTGGAGGGGTTACCACCACATGAATGGGGGAGGTGAGGGGTCACCCCCCCATGCGCCGTCCATGGAAAGAGGGAGCACCCCCCTCCTCCTATAAAAGGCCACCCATTCCCTCCTTCATCCTCACACCTCCCTGTGAAGGATCTCTCTCCCCCTCTAGAATTATTCCCCATGGTCTCGGATTAGCGAGATACATGTTCCCGGTGGCATTTCGTCTGGAAGGAGTTGCTGCTTCCGCTGAATCGCTGGAGCGAGAAGGTGGAGGTTGTCCGGTGGCTTGAACGTGTGTGCGAGGACGGATGTGCTGCTGATTTGCGGCGCTCGGACTTCCACACGATCTTGAGATCAGCAAGCGTATGACTACATCAACCACGAGTTCCTACTCGTTAACAAAACTCGTTGTCTTCGAGGGTAAGTTCTCCATGGATGTATGTCCACCCGTTGCTCTGTATCTAGTAGATAGATCTTGGCGTATAGTTCTCATCGTAGGAAAAATTTTGTTTTCTATGTTGCGGACTCAACATGTAGTTCCAAAGTTCTATTACACAAATGATTCCTACTTTCTGCATTAAGTTTTGCTTTACTTTAAATCACCTTGTTCAACCAAAAACCCAAAAACAACTCTACTTTACTTGGATCTTAAAGTTATTCCTTAAGTACTCCATTTAGGTACAGTTAAAAGCATTTTAGTCTTTTGCCTACTGCTCCCTGTGGGATCAATATCTTCATTTCGAAACTAGCTACAAACGATCTATGCACTTGCAGTCATCATCGGGCATAAGATCAGGAGTTGTCCAAAGTATCCCTTTTTCTGGCTTAGTGCCAAAATCAAGATTATATAAAGAATCATTCTTATCCCTAGTAGACATCAATTCCATTCTTTAATAGTTAGTGACGAGGGTTAAACTCATCAATGCCCATTGTTATGGACTTGGGTTTTCGAGAAGGAGGGAGCGCTGGAAATCTCGATCGGCTAGAAAACAAGCACACAGGTGACACGAGGTTTACCCAGGTTCAGGCCTCGTAGAGGACCCTACTCCTGCTTGTCTGCTCTTTGATTAATGATGATCTGAAGGATTACAAGGTCGCTGATGGTGGTGGACGCGCATATTGTATCTGGTGTATGTGTATGCTACGGGTGTTGTCTAGATCTATTGTCTATTGTATCTATTGCAGGATATCATAGATCTATCTATTGGAGGATTCACGATTGCCTTCTCGTTGGACCCTCCTAGCCTTTATATATGGGGAGGCTAGGTCTCAGGTACCAATACGAGTTGGTTACAAGTTAGATTCAAACTCTAGTATTGAGACTTCCTTGTCTTGTGCGTTTGGGAGTCTGTGTCCATATGGGCTTCATACCACTCGAACCGTCATGGGCGTCATGGACCTTGACAAGTCGTCAAGTGGGCCTTTGGTCGAGCCGCACCAGGTAGGCTGTAGTTGGGTGCCTATTGGGCATACCCATATCAGTAGCCCCCGAGTGTCCATGTGAATCGTAGATTCGGGTGGAGACATAGAAGCCTTCAGTCTTGCATTAGGATGTTGGAGTTGACAGTTATGTCGAGTGCAAAGCACTTCACCTGGAAGTTCATCGGGTTAGTCGAATTTATAGTGGTTCTACGGTGACCCAGCATACCACTTCATGGTGTAGTACACTATAGTCGTTGATAACACCAATGAAACATCATTCACTAGTATTACATCCCTTAGAGTGGTACAACAGAAACACAGCAGGTCCAATACATGACTATAGGTTACAACTCGACTCTTTACAAAAGATCCAGAGAACACTCTAGGTTAAAGAGAGAGAAAGAAACTTCTTACAAAGAAGAACCAAAAGTAATAACTCAGAACTATCTAGTAACTACGACTAGTATATAAACTATTTGGCTTGCCATTGCTTCTATTGCAATGCTCTACAGAAGTAGGTTTTATGGCTAGAGAATCTACTTCTATCTACTTAAGAACTTAGTCTTCGATGCGGTTGACGTATATGTGGAGTTTATTGACTCTGTTGAAGAACTTGAGCTGTCGATGATGGTTTCTTGAACAGACATTGACGTTGACATCGTCTTCAACGGCTTAGAACCTAGCAAGGGTTAAGAAGATACGGTTGAGTATGAGCATACTCAGCAAGTTCACTAAAAAGGAGTGTATGATGCACTATCTCTACAGCCACAGACCATAGGTCGTAGGCAATGCAGGTTTTCGTAAACATTTCTTCAAAGATTGCTTTTATTCTAAAAAGTATGTCCGACGGTCTTCACAGGTTGACCAGAACTTCATGAAGTTCCTTTCCTGCCGCGTTCGTAGCTCCTTCCTAGAACAGGGAGTAACATGTCACAATTCTTACACTCTGCAGAGATGCGTCACTTTTCCCACAAGAGACCTTAGCCTTGTTGTACAACCGGGCGTATTTTCCCGTCCACAATTTCGTGATGTGGGGCCTAGTCTAAGATCCAAGTCAGTACTTCCCTCTCCGCGACCCCATATGTCTGCACAATCCTCCGAGGCTGACTACACCTCCGTTAAGCCCCCAACTAGGGTAGGCTACAACCATGATGAGTTCCCGAAGACTCTATGAGCTGGTGATGCCCCTGGAGGTCCGGCTATACCCCCGGCAGCCATTCATAAATAATCTAGACACCAAAATCGTGGGTCCTAAGGGTGCCCACCCATATGTTGGATCCACACCGGGAATCCCAACGTCACGATAAGGTCATCTTGCCTCCATATGAAAGGAAGAAGATACAGCCGACTTCTCTGTCCATTCCAAATCTCATGGTTGACGCATAATATACGGCGCTAGAATCACTGGCGACATTGGTTATTAAGTCCTAAATGATACATTACTGTACAATGGCATTTCCATTGCCAGTTATTATAGATCAGTAACCAATATTTCCAGTTAATTGTGAAAATAGTGTTTTCGACCTTTTTGAAATGCAGGTGATGACACAGTTGAGTTACAAGCATAGAAAATAATCAAAGGACATGAGCAAGTTGTGGACTTGCCTTTTGTAATTGCAAGATTATGCAATCACGGTCTTCAAGACAATAGAAGATCCAAATTCTGAAATTAGCATTATTGGTCCGGTAAGTACTGATGTTTATAGAAGCAAGATGCAACAATGCATAAGTAATGTAATGCAATTTGGTAAACGCGGATCCCCGGAATAGTCATAATTGATCTAGGGTTTGGAGTTTGTGATGATATCTTTAAAATGTGTTCCACTTTTATACCAGTTTCACACTTGTGCTTCTTGTTAAGGTTTGTGAGAGTTTGTGTGAAACAATAAGTAAATAATACAAGTAATATTCAATATTAAAACACTCAAATAAGTATGGTATCTGAAATATTGCTTAAACAAGATAAGAATCAATTAGGGCTTTTAGGAAAATACACAAGGATTACTTTTAATATTTCTTAAAATAGTTAGACCTATTTTAACTTCACGTAAACATCAATTGAACTTGTTGTTACACTGCTAGACTCTAAATAAACAATGCTAGAAGTAATAGCAAAGATTTATATATCTTTAATGAATTAAAATAAAAGAAAATGGTTAAAACAAAATTTATTAGACCTTTACCTTTTATTAGACTTCAAAAGTGAGAGTTGATATTTTTAGTGTGTAGATTTTATTTTTGTGATCATTTTGGTATATTATAAGTATTTTGTGATTTTTAAATAATAAGATATGATTTCTACAAGTTTTAACACTTTATAAATACTTAATAAATAATAAATATTAGTTACGTGATACAAAAATAATTGAAAAAACTTTGTAAATCTAGATTTTGTTCTTATAAGAATTTTGGTATATTATTTATATTTTTCTTATTTACTAATATAAAAATATGAATTTTTAAAGTATTACTACTTATAAAACCTTTATTGAATAATAATTATTTAAATAGTTAACACAACAATATTTGATAATAATTTTATAATATAGAGTTTATTTTTCTGAATATTTTGATATATCATATGTACTGTTCTAAATTATAAAACAAAAAATATCTCTTTACTAGTTTTATTCTTTTTCTAATTGAATTTTAAATAATTAAATCCTATTATTAGGTCATGCTGGCAAGTGGGGTCTATGCCAAATAATATCCAGGAGTTTATATATTATAAAAATGATTATTAAAAAGAAACTAAAGAATTATATTTATGACACCACCATGACGTCATGGTGACGTCAGCACTAGAATTGCTCTCAGTTTGAGCACGAATCCATCGATCTGCTGCGCTCGTGGCTTCGTGGCTAGCAATATTATACTGAGTAATTCAACACATAAAAGTACATTAATTAACTAATCGAAATTATTCATATTTAAGTAATTGGAATAATTTTTTGATAGGTCAATTCAGATTATTCCAAAACCGTATTACTTATTATTTGTTTGTTGGTGCCCCGAAAAACCCTTTAGTTTTGGATATTCATTCTCGCTGGAAAATGATCTTGATTTCGCTAAAGAATAAGAGTGTACTATGGAAAAGTAAGTTTTTTTCTTCCAAATGTTTTTACGCTTTTTTGACAATGAAATACGTTTTTTTGGAGCAGCCATTCAAAAAGGAATTTTTTTGTATGTGAAAGACATCTATTGTGGCAAATCAATTCTTCTTTCTTCTTTTTCTTAGTACTTATACTTAGATACTGAAAGATACTGACATTCTGAATTTTTTTCCATATATATTTTATACTTTGTTTTAATAATATAGAATATATGGACAGGTTTCCCCTTTAAATCTATTTATAGATATTTATATATCCAGTATACGTTGGAGAGAGGGAAGCGAGGCGAGTCGATGGGTGGTGTCGCTGCCCCTTTTTGGTCACCGGAGGTACTCCGGCGACCAACCTCCGCGGTGGCCAAGGGCAGCGCACGGCGGTAAGACGGCTCAGAGCGCTAGGAAGAAATCGAGAAGGTGCACGAGCACCATTAGCTCACCACGAAGCTGAAGAGCATGCTGGCAAGGTCGGAGGAGCATTGTAGCGGCGGGAATCGACGACGGTCGATGTCGGAGAAGAAGTTATCGAGAAGCTCGACTAGGGCGTGCGTCTTCGATTCCTTCCGTGAGATGACCGAGAGGAGCACGAGGAACGCAACGGTAGCCTCGGCTTGCCTCAAGGTGACCGGAAACGGCGAAGCGGCGGAGCACCGATGAGGTTAGGGTTTCTGGTACAGAGGGGAGGAGAGAGATAAATACTGCCTAGTGTTTGCCCTTGGCGACGCACAGACGAGTTTGTAGACGACCAGGGGCGGCGTCACGGATCTTGGCGCACGCCGGCGGCGAGGACATGGCCAGCGAACTGCTTGGCTCGCTCGGGAGGTGGACGACGACTGGAAGAACACGACGAAACGGTATTGGGCCAAATGGGCCGACTTGGACTGCATACGGGCTGTGGCAAAGGTTGAACGGCTGCTGTTGCTGCTACTCGCGAGCGACACATAGCAGATGGGCTGCGGCCCAAGCTGGTTTGCTGGCTCGGCCAAATCCTTTTTTCTTTCTGTTTTCTTTTTCTATTTCCATATTTATTTCTGTTTTTTATAATTTCATTTTCAATATGAATTCCATAAGAGTTTAAAATGTGCAAAAACTATGTAAGTTATGAATATTATTGTTTGTAGAATTTATAATCATCTTATCTTAATTTCTTATTGGGCAACAATATATTCGTTATATTAAAAGTCCGTTCCATTAAGAAATATTAATAATGATTAGGGTTTTAAGGATTTTCTTCCTATAAGAAGATCTTATAGAAATTATTTTAGTTTCACTTAATAATCTTAATGGTTCTACCCATGTATATATAATCTTGTTCCTTCTTATTTTCATAAAGGATTTATCTAAATACATTATAAAAAATTAATCTTTGTAGTTCATAATATGATGATTTGGTTTTTATGGTCCTCCATATTTGGTGATTTGGCAAATCCAATTCTACTTGATTTGTAGAGTTTAGAATTACCACAGAACACTTTTGCTTAGGTCATTATGAATCAATATCAATCATTGGTAAAGAAATACTAAGGTTTAATCAAATATAGGTATGTGGGTTTTGAGAGGACTTAATAACTCATATTTAATTAAAGACATGGATGATTAGTAAGGCTAAACATATTGCCACCATGTTTTGTGATCCTGAATAACCTCTCAACTTTAAAGTGAGTTATTAAGATAGCTTTCATAATGTGATCTTAATGATCCAATGAGACTAAGTTTCTATTAGGGTTTAAGATACTAAAGCACACAAGTCTTCTAAAGAATTCTTACCTTAATACCTTACCAAGGTTATCTTAAGATAAGAAATTCCTTTCCTAAATATACTCTAGATATCTCTCTTATCTTATTCACAAAGATCACATCTTCCTGAATAAGATAATCATCCGACTCCACCATATCCATCATCATATGATGACATGGTCATGCCACTTCAACATTACTCCATTCAACTCATACTATATACTCCATCAAACTCTAGCTTGACTTCTTATGATCAAGCTAGATGATTCAGCTTACTAGGCTTTAACTGATTTGGTATACTCACAAATCTTCTCAACACCTAGTCATCTATTTCCAAGTGACTTGAGAATAATGACCACTATCATTTGATCATACAAAGCTTAGGCTTCTAATTGTCTGATCAAGATCTATGCTCACATAAGTGGTAAACTTGTATTAGTTTCTCTATAGACTTATCTTGTTAAGCAAGCTTATTCTAAGTCTATATCCACTTGTCCTAACAAAATTGTTATCTAATGTACTAATACTACTAGCTTTCTCATAGCTTCTCAATTACTAGCTCAACCCTTGAGTTTTGGGTACTGCTTCTAGTTAACTCATGAGTGAGTTAACTCCTCCAGCATCAGATGGTTTGATCTCCACTACGGATCACATCCCATTGATGATGGCACACTCTACCATAACTAGTTACTTCTTCTTATTAACTTACTTAAGGTATTTGGAAGGTCAACACAATAGGTCAAAGGCTATGAGTCAATAAGTTTTAGGTCAAGAGTTGATCACACACATTGTTGATCAATATACACTAGGATTTGGTTAAACAGATATGGCACCTCTTAATATCATATTAAGAATATGTGTTGGATGGTCTTGGCTTGACTTCCCTTCTACTCTATCTATGACAAGAGTTAATGTTTAAGAACTACCATGATACCCATGGTAAGAGTAATTATGGCAAACAAGTGTTTCAAGATTTAGTTATAGAGTTTCTTTTACTTAAGTTATGTACTTAGCTTGTTATTCAAGGTTTGTGGTAGATAATACCTTGATATCATCTTTAGAACATTAAGTATTCATCCTTGAGTTGTGGTATAGAATACCATGGAATGATCTCTAAAAGATCTAGTACTCCTTATTAAGTAGTGTGTTGTGACTTGATTTTATTATATTTGATCTACCCTTAGATCAAATTATATTACCCAAAGATAAGGTTTTAGCAAAGGTCATATTGAAACTTATCGCAGTCAACTTGATGATCTACTTCGGTTCCACCAAGTTAAGAGAAGCTTCAATCACTTTGATAAGTTTTATTTAAAAGCGCGAAAATTATCCGGATTTTCTATGCATGAATGCAATGCACACACCTGTGTTCAGCTTATTTCTAAGCTCTAATGCTGGGACGTTACAAGTTCATAGGGATGATGGTAAACGTGCCTGATGTGCTTGACAGATCAGGACCAGTTAATTGCTCTAGGGCAAAAACAACGCTACCTACTCAAACTCGAGTCCCCGGACTCGAATTCGGAAATGTGCTGGTGTAATTCAACTCAGTCCGCGGAGGTCTTATAGAGTCGAATCCCAGTGTGTAAATGTGAGCACTCGACGCGCCTGTCAAGGCTTATTCATCGTACCTGTAGGTACGGATTATTTCTGATAGAGCGCAGCAGATGTGTTGTCAGGCCTTATTCAGGTCTTATCTTCACGCTGTAAGCACGACATCCAAATTTTTTGTCATCGCAGAGATGATTCGGGTGGCCCAGGAAACATAATCTCTTTGTAGGGAAAATATGAGGTGGAGTCGCCATGGCATTCTACTATGGATGTTATCGACACACAATACGATGTACAAGGAAAAATAATCATAGGGTGCGCGATCAGCGCTCCCTATGGGAGTAGCCCCCGAGTGTCTATTCGAGTCGTAGACTCGAGTGGGGACTATAAGTATTTTGTGACTGCTGTCGTCTTTTGCTTGTTTTAGTCGAATATGCTTTCAGCGCTCCCTATAGGAGTAACCCGAAGCCCACAATCGAATCGTAGATTCCAGTGAAGGGTTTTCATAATGCTTGGATATCTTCGCAAATTTCTTCGGGTGCGCGGCCAGCGCTCCCTATGGGAGTAGCCCCCGAGTCCTTAGTCGAATCGTGGATTCGAGTGAGGATTCAGCGTGTCACTCGAGGATATTGTATATGTGTGTCCACCTCTCCAGTTTGGAGTAGCCCCGAGTGTCTGGTGGAGACATAGACTCGGGCAGAGACTGGAGTCTTGTATCTTGCAGTGGTAGTCGAAAATCATGTGAGGAGAAACCACTGACCCAGAAGTGCATCGAGTCAGCGTGTCACGCATAAGGAGCTTGAATCAACGATGCAGTTGGATTCGACACAGTCACTTATGTCGGGTGCGTTGCTAGCACCACGTCTTTGTAGCATGAAGCGATGCAACCATCCGAGGAAGAACTCGACTCGGGTCTTGAGTGTATGGCGTAGCCAGTTGTTTTGTCGACTCCTGTTGGAGGACCCGATAGAATAGCTTGACGCAGTCGACGTCCTTGTAAACTGCAGAAAATATAAAGAATTGTGAAGTACTTGAATCTTGTAAAGAATATTTGCCTGTCGGCTTGTGAAGTAAAATTCTAGTGCCAATCGAATCAACACTTTTGCACTGTATACTAGGCATTTTCATTAGCCTGATTACCCTTAGTCTCAGTACCTTGCCGAGGCACTCGGAGTTTAAGGATTCGACGATCAGGCAGAATCACCTACTCGGGCTGTCGCGTATGAGGTGCTCGAGTGCGTGGATTCGACGGCACATTAGGTTACTCGAAGAGGGCGCATCCCCCGAGTGTTTCGAGTGCGGTTAAAATAAATGATTATTGACACTTGGTAGAGGAAACTTAGCTTTATTGATTGTTAACGTGGCGGATGGACTCGACACCAGCGCACGGCTCGCTACCAACCGAAGATTGTAGTGGGTAGGCGTAGTCGAAGGCTGCAGCGGATCGCTGGACGATGGAGGTGACGGGTCTCGCGGGGGCTGATGCAACCTGCGGGTCACCCCAGTCGAAGACCATGGCAGGTCACTATAGTAGAAGACCGCATCGGGTCGATGGAGTCGAAGACCGCAACGGGCCGCCGGTCCCGAGGGAGCCCCCGAGTCACTAGATCCAAAGATCGCAGTGGAACGCTGGAGACAAAGGAGCCCCCGAGTGTAGCGTCGAGGTGGTTGATGGAGTCATAACGGCGTCCGTGAGCTGATGCGGCGTATCGGAGTCAACGCGGCAGCGATTCGCCGAAGCCGATGGCGGTAGCGTGTTGTCGCGACCAAAGATTATAGTAGGTCACCATAAACGAAAGAGACAGCGTGTAGCTGGAGTCGAAAGCCACATCGGGTTGCTGGAGCCGAAGAACGCAGCGGGTCGCCCATGTCGAGCGAGCCCCCGGAGTCGCTGGATCCGAAAACCATAACGGGTTGCACGGCGGAGTCGGCGCAGCCCCCATGTGTAGCCGATGCAGCGGGCGTGTAGTCGAGGTCGACGTACCGGAGTCGTCGTGGCAGGGTCGCCGGGTTTTTTGTTTGGAGGGAGTCGATGCAGTGTCGAGTCGCAGGGTGGACCGGTCACGCGGCGGACCGGTCACGCGGCGCTTTATCCGAACGGAGTCGACATGGCGGCGAGTGACGTGATGTAATCATGCATCGGAAGTGGCAGCGAAGTCAACCACGTAGTCGCGTTTGAGGAAGTGTCTGTGCCGAACAACCAGCCAACGACAGAGTCGGCGGGGCGGCTTTCCTTTGGACCTGGGTAGCCTTGATCATTGGAGTGATTCCTCTTGAAGTAGGCCACCGAAAATATCCGGCAGCAGGACTCGAATTAACTGGAGCCCTGTACGTGCGTCAGCCTCGTCCAGTCTAATCAGAATTTGTGTCGACCGCGTATTTTCTTATGATGATGCGCACGCGTGAAACTGGAATTTAGACCCACGAGAGAATCGGTCAATGTCTTGAATCATGCAAGCGTGTAATTGTAGCGTAGCTTGAACCATGCACGCAAGGTGTACGTGGCCTGTATTGGATTAATTAACTCTTGTGGCTCACCCTTAAGGCATGACTAGCTTTTTACGACCATGTTCACACTGCGATCGAGAGTTCTGCGATGGAGCTGTCGTACGAGGTCTGCCTCGGAGATTTCAAGTCAGCGTCAATCTATCCTTACGGAAATTGCCTTGAACACCAATTTGGCTATGGATGTAACTCGAAAAGTCTCTCGGATCTTGCAGACCGATCAGCCGTGTAGTAAGGCGCTGGAGATCGACCGCCACGAAGATGTCGATGACAAAACTCCACGTGTTGACATAGATCTGTTTCCTGGAGCTGCCGAATCATAGATTGCGGGTGATGGAGCCATCGAGATCGTAACATCAGCGCTTCCGATTCCTACAGACGGCGCCAATTGACGAGGGTTAAACTCATCAATGCTCATTGTTATGAACTTGGGTTTGGAGAAGGAGGGAGCGCTAGAAATCTCGATCGGCTAGCAAACAAGCACACAGATGACACGAGGTTTACCCAGGTTCAAGCCTCGTAGAGGACTACTCCTGCTTGTCTGCTCTTTGATTGATTATGATCTAAAGGATTACAAGGTCACTGATGATGGTGGACGCGTAGATTGGATCTAGCGTATGTGTATGCTACGGGTGTTATCTAGATCTATTGTCTATTGTATCTATTGCGGGAGATCATAGATCTATCTATTGGGGGATTCGTGATTGCCTTCTCGTTGGATCCTCCTAGCCTTTATATATGGGAAGGCTAGGTCTTAGGTACCAATACGAGTTGGTTACAACTTAGATTCAAACTCCAATATTGAGACTTTCGTGTCTTGTGCGTTTGGGAGTCCGTGTCCATATGAGCTTCATACCACTCGAACCGTCATGGGCGCCATGGACCTCGACAAGTCATCGAGTGGGCATTTGGTCGAGCCGCACCATGTAGGCTGTAGTTGGGTGCCTATTGGGCATACCCATGTCAGTTAGAGTATTTATTGATCCTCCTGCTGAGAAGTCAAGCAACTCTCTACAATGAGTATTAATACCATGGTAAAATAAATGGCAAATTTTTAGTTCAGAATAGCCAAGATTAGGAATACTATTGATCATTCCAAAGAATCTTTCCCATGCTTGTGGGTAGTTTTCTCCCATGTTCTGACTAAAGTTTCCTATGTTCTTTCTTAGTTCATTTACCTTTTTAAAATGATTAAACTTGTTTATGAATTTAATAATATAGTTTTCCCAACTTTTAATGTAATGGCGAGGGAGAGAATATAACCAGTCTAGAGCTTTACCTTTAAGAGACCATCGAAATAATTTAAGACGAGAGAAGTCTCTTGGCAAACCTTTTGGTCCAAGCGATGTTATCACATCATTGAATTCTCTAATATTCCTTCCGCGGTCATCATCTTCCCTTCCACTGAAATCTTTCTCCTGCAAAATTTTAATAATTCTACCATCAAATCGATATTCTCTAACTCCAGGATTAGGGGACTCTATTGGTTGTTTAAGAAATTCAGAACTTGGAGCACTGTATTCCCTGAGATTTTTCTCCGGTTTCATAGGAGTTGTCCTGTAAATAGACATGATTTTCATAATATCACTTAGGTTTTCAACTTCAACTTTATTTGATATTAAAAGTTTTTCAATAATTTCTTCGCACCTCTGAGTAGGCACGCGCTCGATATAATCTGGCAGGTAGGTCCTACCAGAACATGTAGACCCTTTGTCTCCTAAGGAGAACATTTTGTAATAGCAACACCTAAAATGTCAGAAGACAAACATTTAGCGCTTAGCTCCCTGGTAACGGCGCCAGAATAGCTTGATGTATACAAGAGTATAGATTAGTTGTAGCTAGTTTCAAAGTATAGATATCGATCCCACAAGGAGTCGAAAGGTAAATGTTTATGGGTGAAGTCTCTATCACACCCAAAGTTGTCACAGGTCTTCGAATGAATTGACTGCAAGTGTTGAAATATGAATGGGGTTTTGATTAAATGAGATATATTTAAATAGAACTAAAATGTAAACTTCAGAAATATAAAGCATAAACGTAAAGAACGACTTGATTGTTTGTTGTTTCCTACAGATGGAAAAAGAAGGCGCGGGGAGATTCAGTTCATGGTGATAGTGACTGTGCTAGGTGGATGAATGATAAATATAACAATTATAATTTTATAAATATATGTGTAGGCGAGTAACCCATAATTAGCCGGAACTCCTCTTGGTAGATTTCATTCAACTTCAATAATCCTACTAGTTTGTTACCAAAACCATGGTCAGACACTAGACGATTAAGACCCTTCAGGTGGCTTAGCGATTAAGCTCCTTGGACCGGACTAATGCAATAAGCACAGTTGTTTCTCGTTATCCTCGAGTCTACTAGTTTTCTATTGATATCCCCATGTCATCCGGGGGTCCCTGATCCACTAGCGAACAAGATCTTATCTGTGTAGAACAAAGCATCATGTTGTCTGGGACCTTAATTGGACAACAAGCATTAGGCATCCCACAGATAGTCAAGCATACATAATATAATAATTAGAATCAATCACAAACTAATGGAAAATATATGAAGGCACATCACATCTCACCAATCCCCTACATCTCCCACGCCCAAGGGAATTACTCACACATGAGAGAAGAACGGATCATCAATATAATCAAATAAAGGGGATTTGTCTTTGTATTACCATGGAGATCCATAATAAAAATAGAAAAATATCCAACACAATTCAAGATAGAAAGAAATAATCTTAAAGCCTAGTCTTGCAAGGTGGAGATCCCTCTCTCTCTCAAGTACAAGTAGTGGCTATGTGGGTGTATTAGCTAGGAGGTCGAAGATCGTGGAGCGAGGTGAAGAACGTTTTCCCCTTCTTCTCCGGATCTCTTCTTTCTCCCTTCTGGATGGTATGACGGCTTCTATGTTGTGTTTTCGTCCTCCTTCTCTTCATGGAAGTTGTCCCTTTTGACAAGACAAAGGCGGCGGCAACTATACGGCAGGAACTATATGGCCGGAAAAATATTCCTGCCGTATAGTTGCTCGTTAAATCTTCTGTGAGGTCCCCTCGCGTGCTTCCGAAGTGAGACTTGCTTGTTTTCTCCAGAATATTGTGTTTCTCTTGTTAAAAACTTTTGTTGACGTTCAAAACCTGAAACACACATTAAAGACCAAGTTTTCTTCGCTACCAAAGTATTAGCATTAGGTAAAACTAGAAAACGATCAAATCCGGGAGAAAACCATCAATAAAAGCCATCAAAAATGTGTCGAATCTCATAGGTACCATAGACTCGATTGGTTGGAATGTGAAGACTTGTATCCCTTATGAATATAACTATAGCCAAGAAAAACACATTTTTAGAATGGAACTCAAGCTTATGTTTGTTGTATGGACAAAGATGGGGCCAACAAGCACAACCAAACACCTTAAAAGAGGTGTAATCGGAGACTTCTCATGAAAGGCGCTCAAGCGGAGTCTGCATAGAGATAACGCGAGTAGGAAGCATATTAATAAGAAAACAGGCGGTGGGGAAGGCGTCACTCGAGAAACGATATGGAACAGAAGCATGGGATAGCAAAGTAAGACTAGTCTCAACTATATGATGATTTTTACGTTCAGTAGTGTCGTTCTGTGGATATGTGGGCAAGGCACACGATGATCTATGCCAATATGTGAAAAGAATTTATTAAGCCTATGATATTCATCTTCCTAGTCTATTTGGACATGTTAAATTTTCTTACTCAAGAGACGTTCAGCGTGCTGTTGAAATTGAAGAAATATCTAGAACACATCAGATTTATGTTTAAGGAGACAAATCCATGTAAAACGACTATGGGAATCAACAACTGACATAAAACTTGTGTCAACTAACAGAATTCTAGGCAGGACACCATATATCGGAATAAATAATCTCAAGTGGAGAAGTAGTGACTCTAGATGATAAACAAAATGGCAATTGATCATTCTTTCGTTGTTGACAAGCATCACAAATTACACTATTATTATTGGACACGGGCGGGAGATCATGACAATGTAACACGTGCTGAATGATTTGAGTAGTTGGATGACCTAAGCGTGAGTGCCACCTTTTGTGTGACACTTTGACACTGATGAAGACATGCTTGACAATTAAAACATCAAGGTTGTAAAGACCTCCGTGACATCCCCCTCTAAGAAGAACCTCCCTCGTAGTCCGGTTCTTAATAGAAAATGCCAAGGGTGAAACTCAAAAAAAAAACATTATTGTCTAATGTAAACTTTTTAATGGAAAGGATATTACGGGCTACGGAAGGAACATGGAGAACATTTTCTAAGTGTAAAGGATGTGATGAAGTAGAAATAAGAGATTGACCAATATGAGTAACGTGCATACCTCCGCCATTGACAGTGTGGACGTGATCCTTCCCATTGTATTTCTTCTTGGTAGTGAGTTTGTTTAACTCATTGGTGGGATGGTATGTTGCTCAAGTATCATCATACCAAGTGGGATCCCTGGGATAGGACGAGGTAGACCCGTGTGACCCATGCGTGACCGACAACATGGCCACTTGATGATCCATGTAGCGCCCATCACCAGCGCCTAAGAAATTGCGTTGAAAACATTTGAAGAAACCCGAGGCAACATGCCCGACTTTTTCACATATTTGACAAATAGGGTGGCGTCCATCACCACTGGGATGGCCGGTAGGAGGAGCACGGCGTGGATCAGGGCGGAAACCGCCATCGCCCTGCTTGGGCTGGTATAGTGGATTCCCACCTTGGGGCTTCCATTGAGACTTATGCGGGTGGTAATCCTAGGGAGAAATCTCGGCATATGTGGCATCAACATGCTACTCGGTACTCATTAGCTGCGAGTAGATGTCTCTGACTGGCATCGGGTCTGTGGCGGCTCGATCACCAACGAGGGCGACAATTGGATCATACTCTCCACCGAGTCCAGGCATCATGTAAGAGGAGAACTCCTAGGGACGGAGAGGTTCGCCGATAGATGCGAGACCGTTGGCGGGAGCCTTAACTTCATTGAAATAAATAGAGATGCTTTTGTCTAACTTCCTGACCTTCGACAACTTTGTCCAGAGATCCATCATCCGAGCAGTGGATTGCGATGAAAAGCTCATTGCTAGAGTTTCCCATGCATCCCTGGAAGTAGTGGCTAGCGTCACCATGTCGATTACTCTTTCGGTGAGAGAATACACGATCATAGAGAGGATAGCTTGGTCCTTTTGATGCCATGTTGCATACTGGGAATTGGCGATAGGAGCAGAATCGGCTTCAGTTGCAGCGGCGCTGCAGATCATCGCCGGTGGACATGGGAGCAAGCCGTCGACGAACCCGTACAATAGATTGCTCTGAAGTATAGGAACGATCTGAGTACACCAGTAGATGTAGTTGTCAGAGTGCAGCTTGATCGTGATCTGGTTGGTGATGGAGATCGGCGTCGCAGGAATCACCGAAACCAACGATAACGAGGTCACGCCGGCCATCATGGAGGACCCGGCGGAAGAGGAGTTGACCGGGGTAACGAAACTGGTCGAGAGTGTTCACGAGTTGGTGATGGAGAGGGAAGAGGAGGTGGTCATCGCCGGTAGCAACGGGTAGACGCTGGCGGCGGCAAGGTCTGGAAGCAGCGGAGAGAATCGATCTAGGTTTTAGGCTCTGATACCATAACAGAAACAATGTATAGGGGTATTGCACGATACCACAATTGTGGTGTGCTTTCATGTATATATAGGAAGGTAGAGTTACAGGCTACAACGGTACTAGACCGATACAAACATGTATGTACGTATACTACAACATATAGTTTATCACTAGCTACAATAGAATTGGTTGTTTGTGGAAAGAAATCGAAGTGGGAGTTATTTGTACCAAAGTCTTGTTGGTGCCGGCTTCTCTGTGGTCCAACCACTTGATCAAATAAAAGTAAGCATGCTAAACAAAATCTGAGAAGGGATTGAACCTTATGCATAGTTTACTATTCCCTTCCTTCTCAGACTTCTATACACTTTTTCTTTTCGATAAAACCTTGTGAACTTCTCTCGGGCATACGATTGATCTCTTTTCCAGAAAAGAGGATAGTAGTCGAGAGAGTTTTATCATGGTAAGGGCATCTCTAGCAGGCCCATCTATTTTAGAAACGAAAAAGTATCTTTTTTGTCTGTTTGAATTGGCCCGCGGACAGAAAAATGGTCACTGCCCGGCCTAGGTGAGAAGTAGTCCCAGCTGGCCGATTCATTTTAGCTGAACATGGTTATATTTTTCAAATTTTATTTTTTCTTTTCCCCTCTTTTTCTCTTCTCTGGCCATCGCGCCTTGCCTAGCCCGACCGTGACGTCGAGCTCTCCCTGACCATGCCCTGCCCATCCTCGCTCGATCTCATGCTGCCGCTCCCTAGCTATGCATCGTCCGAGCCTGCCCTAGCAGCATAGCGCACTAGTAGTCTAGTACTGATCCGCCCCATTACCATACTCCTGCTACAACACGGGACCACCATCAGTCTTCCACCATCACCCACCTCGCCCAAGCACCAATGGATGCGCCCCTGGCAATGCCCCGTCGCGGTTTCTTCATCCGTGACAGGTGCTACGAGCCGACGCAAGGCCACCACATCCCCGTCATAAACCAGGCCACCAAGAAGAATTGAGCCTAGCTCACTTGGTCATGGGAGTGGATGTACATCCCAGTTGCCTAAGTTCAAGTCCGCATGGATGCGAAAGTAGGTTGTTATTATTTCAAAAATCAAACTCGTTGTGTGGGCTTCCCCCACCGCTTTCTTTAAATAAAATGGTTACCGAGGGCAACATCGGTTCGTTTTTCCGTCCCATCCCGTTCTCCTCTCCCCTGCCCTTTAGCCATGGAGGGAGCAAGCAGAGGCAACGGCGGTGCCTGAAGGAGAGGAGAGGGGCACGAGGCTGGGCGGCCATGCCAAACGTGGGCGAGGAGGCGCCGGAGGTGGAGGGAGAAAGGGGAACCAACGGTTGGCGTCCATCGGAGAAACATAGACGAGAAAATTTGGGAGGAGAGAGAAGAGAGAGGAAAAGAGCTCTCTATGGTTGCCATATGGGCCAGGAATGGACTCAGTCGGGCAGGCCGGTCACGCGACCTGTTCCACGAGCTGTCCAGGCCGACCCTTCGGCCAGGAATGGACCGTGAGAGGAGTAGAGGACACATTGGTTGTTTGGGTCGCCCCGTTGACTGAGCTTTCTGTCCATTCGGATCAAATAGACAGTTTAACCATACTATTCGGCCGAATGGGTTGGCCCGATAGAGGTGGTCTAAAACTTCTGAAATATTCCAACGGCGAGAAAAGCACCCCTTACCAATTCACTATGCACTGATGCCGCAAATGACCGGTGCTCCTTTGAAGTTTGTGTCTTTGACACATCACTCCAATCAGCAACACAACCACCATGTTCTGTCCAAAAAGATAGCTCATCGATCGTCCATAGAGGCGATCTAAAAAAAAAGATCATCCATAGAGGATAAAGCTTCTAGAAGCACAGCCCCACCCTGATCATGTCCTGTGGCCTGTGGGTGTGGCGAAGCGTCAAGTGAGCATGCATGCCCGCTCCCTTGCGATGAGATCTAGCAGTCGAACTGCTGCTGCCCACCAAACTGGTCCCGCACGATGGAAAAGTATGTGTCCTGTTTTGCCCGAACTGAAAGGCAAAAACCGTGGATGATTAACGGTGCCATCCATGATCATTGATCAGTGGGCGGGGCTTCCGCACTTGCAGCTTGACACGATGGAGACCGCTCTCCCTCCACCTCGCATGAACATGATGATCCAGCAGATGGCCTGCACTTCACCTCTTCTGCTGTTAGTTTGGCTGCTTCCCCGCGTTCTTATCCTGATGGAGTCATGATACCGCCTTCTTGCCCGACCATCTGATCTGAGCAACGAGGCAATGACCAATAGCCAGCCATGAAGGTTCTTTTGTCATGGGCCTGGTAGGATGGGTTGATCTCTTTTCTTCTTTTCCTTGCGCGCGGAAAGTTGGGCGCGCGTATGTCGTTTTGTCTCTGGTTCCCTGCGTGAGAGCAACATGCAAGTTGGAAAAGAAAATGCACGCCGTGCAGGGGCGGAGCTATGCACAAGTCAGAGGGGGCGCACCATCGTCCCGGCCTATCTTTAAGATTCGTGCCCCGTTTTCTCCGGTAAACCACCGTTTGCTGATTCCGTTTGGTGCTTCCGTGAAACGCGAGGGCGTGACCCCAAACATATCCCAAAAATATCTGATTTCGAGTCCCCTTCGTCCACCTTCGCTCCGTCCTCCACCTTTCACTCGCCGGCAGCTGGCCATCCCCTAACAGATCCGCCATGGATATCCGGTGTGCTCGTCGCCGGCCATCTCCGAACACGATTTTAGCCAATGAAGCCGGCTCTGATTGACTCAGGAAGTCGCCCCGCAGCGAATAGGTGTCCGGTCGACCTAGGCGGCGCCGCGGACTCCGCCAACCCAATCCGGCCCATCGCTCCCCTGGTGGCTCTGCCTTCCACAGCGGTCACCATCCGCTCCGGTCGTCCTCGTATCAATCAACGCCCAGCTCGGCAGCGCGTCGTAGTCCCGGTGGCCTCCAAGATCTTACTCCCTCTGATCGTGTCTTCCTCCCCTTCCCCACGGTTAGTGCCCAATCCACTCTAATCGGGCATAAATTTAATTGTTAGAGATCGTCCTGGTCCAGTTCTTGAGGATGCTTTAGATTCTTGGTTACTGCTGTAGTTAGTCAGTATACTATATATCATATGTTCTGTGAAATCCACTAAATGCTCTTATATTATGTTAGTATCTGACGCCTCACTTTCTTAATCTTAGTACATCTAGATTTGCCTTTAGTAGTGATTACAATTTCCCTAACTCTGGTGGATTATGATTTTTAGTTTGCCTTGTTGGATTTCTGTTCTGGATGACTCCTGCAAGTCTTAGTTTTGGGGTTGCACTTGGGCTTGCTATATTGGCACTTGTTGTTAGCCTGAAGGTATTCAGAAACGATCATGATATTAGGAGTAAAACACAAATGCTTCCTAAGAACAATTTCAAGGCTATGCGTCTAAATTCAACATCAATGCTTTCCATTAGAGACCTACAGTATTTTTACTTGGAGTATGACATAGGAGAGATGCAGATTTCAGTACATATGCATGCGAGGTAATCCAAAATTTAGAACGACTAATAGTAAAAGGGTGTTGAAGACATACTGTTAGGAGCAGGTTTAATGGACCAAATAAATTAACCGTTGTGGAAACCATTCTTGTCGGACGGAATGGCTGTACGCAAGAATACTCATAAAACAGTACAAACTGCTGAAAATTTACAGAATACATGATATAATTTGAAAGAGGGGAGGACCAGGGAAGATGAGATGAAGACTGTGAATAGCTCGGACAGATTTGTTCAGTGACCTGAAGATGAGCTTGAAATCTTAGACTGTATGATCCAGCTCAGAGCATATGAAGATATATGGGCAGCTTAGCCGATGTGCGGATCGAGTGTTGTCACATCCGGCAACACCAGGGGATGCAGGAAAGATGCAACCAAGCTGCTCAAATATAGGATCCACAACAGCAGGAAGCCCGACGGAAGACATTAAAATCTCCGGAGTGGCCCTTCATATTGCAGCGTGGGAGATCTTAAGCCAGCAGACGTTACTATTCAATTGCCATAGGATTAAAATCGGTAGCTAGATGGAAGATTAGAGGGCACAACACAGTTTCTCGCAGTGGCGAAGGAAACATCCAGCGATATACGTCCTCATCGTCTCTCTCTTGCAAATATATTTTCATTCGTTTAGCACTTGCAACATGTACTTTTTATTTAATACTGGATTAATATGAAACTGATTCAATGCCTTCTTCTATTGTTTGTCCTTGCAGGTGAAATGGTGAACGCACTGGATAAATCGTTTACTAGGCTCTAATGCTCAGTTTGAGAAATGTATGAAGAATGATATGCGACCAACATAGATAAGGACTTTATGATGGTGCCCCATGGCTGCGGTTTACAGATAGATCATTTCTAGTGGTTTTGCTCAATAGTTAGATGATTGGCTGGAGAGTGATTTGGATTCATATTTTTTAGAATTATATTGTAACTCCCAGTATTGTATGTGAGGATGAAATTCAATATACTCTGACTTGGATTTGTTTAGATTCGCATGTAGCTAGACGTGTTTTAGTGTATAGCTACATATGAATCTAGACAAAGCCAAGTAACTTATTTCTGGATGGAGGAAGTATATGATTTTTTTGATAAAATAAACTATGATTCATTGCTTGTTCAAGTTCTGTTGTTGCCTACTTCATATGGTTTCACTGATCTTCAAAATTACCATGCATCATAAAGTCGAACTTAGTAATTATAAGTGTTGGTTATAGGCTATCAAAATGACAATGAATACTTTTAGTGTGAAATGTGGTTTTTTATACTAAATAAAATTGTAGCGACCGCATTGGATGTGCCATTGGATGTCGTTTCCTCGCAATTAATGACAACATGTCATTTTGTTATTCTAAAAATACGACGCATTATACTTTTAACGACGGATCCTGTAACAAGAACTAACGGCAACCTTAATTGTGTTTGTTAATCACTTTTAGCGACCGCAATTTGACTTTTAAATTGTGTTTGTTAATCACTTTTAGTGACCGCAATTTGACTTTTAACGACCATATATTCGGTTGTAAAAAATCATTTTTAGTAGTGTGCCTTATGTACGAAATTAATTTCACTTGTTTCAGAAAGGTTTAAGTGTTTCAAAAAATGTAGGTGTTTCAGAATGGTGTTTCAAAAACCTATTCGCAATTTGACTTTTAACGACCACATATCCGGTTGTAAAAAAATCAATTTTAGTAGTGTGCCTTATGCAGGAAATTAATTTCACTTGTTTCTGAAAGGTTTAAGTGTTTCAAAAAGTGTAGGTCTTTCAGAATGGTGTTTCAAAAACCTATTTCATTAAATTTAAACTAACAAGCATGGCTCAAACAATTCAAACCACAAAACATGTTCAAAACAATCGAAAACACCACACATAGACAAATGAAATCACAAAACAATGTTTCAATCAATTGAAACCAAATGAAACCATCTTTGAAATAATTCAAACCAAATTTAGCTATTTGAAACAATTGTAACCACAAACTGTAGGTTCGAATAATTGAAACCACCACCCAAGGTTTATGAACATTTGAAATCACAACTAAAAACAATTGAAACTACAAAAGCATGTTTGAAACATTGAAATCATACTGAACCAATCTCAAATCTTTCCAAACAAAGCGGAACCCAAATAGAATGTTTCAAAACAATCAAAACCACACATAAATGAAACAACTAAACCATGTTTTCCAAAAATTCAAACCACACAAGCTTGAAACATTTGAAACCACTAAAATATGTTTGAAACAATTAAAACCACCACCCAACAACCACTACAACCACAAGACCAAGTTTCCTTACATTGATACCACATAAGCATGTTCCAATAATTTAAAACCACCACCTACAAGTTTTATGAACATTTGAAACCACAACCACAAACAATTGAAACCATAAAAACATTTTTCAAAGTAGTGAAATCAGATCGAACCATGTTGAACTATATTGAAACCTGACAACCATGTTTCAAATCAATTGAAACCACTAACAAATAAAACCACAAAACCACATTTCAACAAACCAAAACCAAATAAACATGTTCGAAACAATTGAAACAAGAAAAACCTGCTTCATTGAATTGAAATGCACATGCATGGCTCACACAATTCAAACCACAAAACATGTTCGAAACAATTGAAACCACCACCCGTCGACAAATGAAACCACATGACCATGTTTCAATAAAATAAAACCAAATGAAACTATTTTTGAAACAAATAAAACCAAAATTAGATATTTGAATAATTGAAACCACAAATTTGAACTTCAAAGAAATGAAACAATTGAAACCACAAAAACATGTTTGAAACACCAAACCATGCTAAAACATTTCCAAACAAAGAGAAACCAAGTAGAATGTTTCAAAACAATTGAAACGACACCCAAATCAACCAACTAAAGTTTGAAACCACTAAAACATGTTTGAAATAATTGAAACCATAACCCTACAACCATTGTAACCAAAAGAACAAGTTTCATCACATTGATACCAACACATCATGTTTGAAACAATAGAAACCACCACCAAACCATTCGAAAAAATTGGTTGAATTGAACCCACACACGCATGTTTCAAAAAATGAAACAACCACCTAATGTTTTATGAACATTTGAAACCAAGACCGCAAACAATCGAATTCACAAAAACATGTTTCAAAACACTAAAATCAGATCGAACCATGTGGAACCATGTTGAAACATAACAACCATGTTTCAAAACAATTGAAACCACTAACAAATGAAATCACAAAACCACGTTTCAATAAACCAGAACCGAACAAACATGTTAGATTGAAACCACAGAAGCATGGCTCAAACAATTCAAAGTATAAAATTTGTTCGAAACAATTGAAACCACCATCATAGACAAATGAAACCACAAAACCATGTTCCAATAAATTAAAACCAAACGAAACCATCTATAAAACAACTGAAACCAAAATAAGATGTTTGAAACAATTGAAACCAAAACATTGTAGCTTCAAATAATTGAAACCAAAACATTGTAGCTTCAAATAATTGAAACCACCACCCAAGGTTTTATGAACATTTGAAACCACAAACAAAAACAATTGAAACCACAAAAACATCTGTGAAACATTGAAATCATACCGAACCATGCTCAAACCTTTCCAAACAAAATGAAACCCAAATAGAATGTTTCAAAACAATTGAAACCACACACAAATCAAACAAGTTAATCATTTTTCAAAAAATTGAACCCACACAAGTATGTTTTGAAAAATTGGAACCACAAGACCAAGTTTCATCAATTTGAAACCACCAATTTTTTTGGAACAATTGAAACCACCACTAAACCATTTGATAAAATTGTTTGAATTAAAACCACATAAGCATGTTTCAAAAAATTAAAACTCCCACCTAAGGTTTTATGAACATTAGAAACCACAACCACAAATAATTGAAACCATAAAAACATGTTTCAAAACACTAAAATCAGATCGAATAATGTTGAACCATGTTGACGACTCACAACCATGTTTCAAAATAATTGGAACCAAAAACAAATGAAACTATAAAACCACATTTGAATAAACCAAAACCAAACAAACATGTTAGAAACGATGGAAACAAGAATAACCTGTTTCATTAGATTGAAACCACACAAGCATGGCTCAAACAATTCAAACCATAAAAACATGTTTGAAACAATTGAAACCACAACCCGTCGACAAATGAAACCACAAAATCATGTTTCAATAAATTAAAATCAAATGAAACTATGTTTGAAACAAATGAAACCAAAATTAGATGTTTGAAACAATTGAAACCACAAATTTTTGATTCAAATAATTGAAACAATTGAAACCACAAAAACGTGTTTGAAACATTGAAAATCATACCGAACCATGCTAAAACCTTTCTAAACAAAGTGAAATCCAAGTAGAATGTTTCAAACAATTGAAACCACACCCAAATCAACCAACTAAAGTTTGAAACCACTAAAACATGTTTGAAACAATTGAAACCACTACCCAACAACCACTGTAACCAGAAGAACAAGTTTTATCACATTAATACCACCACATCATGTTTGAAACAATACAAACCACCACCAAAACATTGGAAAAAATTGTTTGATTTGAACCCACATAAGCATGTTTCAAAAAATGAAACAATCACATAATGTTTTATGAACATTTGAAACCATGACCACAAACAATCGTAACCACAAAAACATGTTTCAAAACACTAAAATCAGATCGAACTATGTGAAACCATGTTGAAACTTGACAACCATGTTTCAAAACAATTGAAACCACTAACAAATGAAACCACACAACCATGTTTTAATAAACCGAAATTGAACAAATAAGTTAGATGGAAACCACAGAAACATGGCTCAAACAATTGAAACCACAAAAATTTGTTCGAAACAAATGAAACCACCACCGTATACAAATGAAACCACAAAACCATGTTCCAATAAATTAAAACCAAACGAAACCATCTTTAAAAAAACTGAAACCAAAATAAGATGTTTGAAACAATTGAAACCAAAACATTGTAGCTTCAAATAATTAAAACCACCACCCAAGGTTTTATGAACATTTAAAACCATAACCAAAAACAACTGAAACCACAAAAACATGTATGAAACATTGAAATCATACCGAACCATGCTCAAATCTTTCCAAACAAAACAAACCCAAATAGAATGTTTCAAAACAATTGAAACCATACACAAACCAAAACGGTTAACCATGTTTCGAAAAATTGAACCCACACAAGTATGTTTTGAAAAATTGAAACCACTACAACCACAAGACCATGTTTCATTAAATTGAAATCACCAAAGAATTTTTGGAACAATTGAAACCACCACTAAACCATTTGATAAAATTGTTTCAATTGAAACCACACAAGCATATTTCAAAAAATTGAAACCCCCACCTAAGGATTTATGAACATTAGAAACCACAACCACAAACAGATGAAACCACAAAAACAAGTTTTGAAACACTAAAATCAGATCGAACCATGTTGACACCTAACAACCATGTTTCAAATCAATGGGAACCAACAACAAATAAAACCATAAAACCATATTTGAACAAACCAAAACCAAACAAACATGTTCAAAACAATTGAAACAAGAAAAATATGCTTCATTAAATTGAAAATGCACATGCATGGCTCACACAATTCAAACCACAAAACATGTTCGAAATAATTGAAACCACCACCCGTCGACAAATGAAACCACAAGACCATGTTTCAATAAAATAAAACCAAAATTAGATGTTTGAAACAATTGAAACCACAAATGTCAACTTCAAAGAAATGAAACAATTGAATCCACAAAAACATGTTTGAAACATTGTAAATTATACGGAACCATGCTAAAACCTTTTCAAACAAAGAGAAACCAAGTAGAATGTTTCAAATAAATTGAAACCACACCCAAATCAACCAACTAAAGTTTGAAACCACTAAAACATGTTTGAAACAATTGAAACCACCACCCGACAACCATTGTAACCAGAAGAACAAGTTTCATCACATTGATACCAACACATCATGTTTGAAATAATAGAAACCACCACCAAACCATTCGAAAAAAATTGGTTGAATTGAACCCACACACGCATGTTTCAAAAAAAATGAAACAACCATCTAATGTTTTATGAACATTTGAAACCAAGACCGCAAACAATCGAATTCACAAAAGCATGTTTCAAAACACTAAAATCAGATCGAACCATGTGGAACCATGTTGAAACATAACAACCATGTTTCAAAACAAATTGAAACCACTAACAAATGAAATCACAAAACCACGTCTCAATAAACCAGAACCGAACAAACATGTTAGATTGAAACCACAGAAGCATGGCTCAAACAATTCAAACTACAAAAATTTGTTCGAAACAATTGAAACCACCACCGTAGACAAATGAAACCACAAAACCATGTTCCAATAAGTTAAAACCAAACGAAACCATCTTTAAAAAAATCGAAACCAAAATAAGATGTTTAAAACAATTGAAACTAAAAAATTGTAGCTTCAAATAATTAAAACCACCACCCAAGGTTTTATGAACATTTGAGACAACAAACAAAAACAATTGAAACCACAAAACATGTGTGAAACATTGAAATCACACTAAACCATGCTCAAACCTTTCCAAACAAAATGAAACCCAAATAGAATGTTTCAAAACAATTGAAACCACACACAAATCAAACAAGTTAATCATGTTTCGAAAAATTCAACCCACACAAGTATGTTTCAAAAAATTGAAACCACAAGACCAAGTTTCATCAATTTGAAACCACCAATTTTTTTGGAACAATTGAAACCATCACTAAACCATTTGATAAATTTGATTGAATTAAAATCACATAAGCATGTTTCAAAAAATTAAAACTCCCACCTAAGGTTTTATGAACATTAGAAACCACAACCAAAAATAATTGAAACCATAAAACATGTTTCAAAACACTAAAATCAGATCGAATATTGTTGAACCATGTTGACGCCTCACAACCATGTTTCAAAATAATTGGAACCAACAACAAATGAAACTATAAAACCACATTTGAACAAACCAAAACAAAACAAACATGTTAGAAACAATGGAAACAAGAATAACATGTTTCATTAGATTGAAACCACACAAGCATGACTCAAACAATTTAAACCACAAAAACAAGTTCGAAACAATTGAAATCGCAACCCGTTGACAAATGAAACCACAAAATCATGTTTCAATATTTTTAAAATCAAATAAAACTATATTTGAAACAATTGTAACCATGCCTTTTAGCTTCAAAGTATTGAAACAATTGAAACCACAAAAACGTGTTTGAAACATTGAAAATAATACTGAACCATGCTAAAACCTTTCTAAATAAAGTGAAACACAAGTAGAATGTTTCAAACAATTGAAACCACACCCAAATCAACCAACTAAAGTTTGAAACCACTAAAACATGTTTGAAACAATTGAAATCACCACCCAACAACCACTGTAACCAGAAGAACAAGTTTCATCACATTGATACCACATCATGTTTGAAACAATACAAACCACCACCAAAACATTAGAAAAAATTGTTTGAATTGAACCCACATAAGCATGATTCAAAAAATGAAACAATCACCTAATGATTTATGAACATTTGAAACCATGACCACAAACAATCGAAACCACAAAAACATGTTTCAAAACACTAAAATCAGATCGAACTATGTGGAACCATGTTGAAACCTGACAACTATGTTTCAAAACAATTGAAACCACTAACAAATGAAACCACAAAACCATGTTTCAATAAACCGAAACCGAACAAACATGTTAGATGGAAACCATAGAAACATGGCTCAAACAATTGAAACCACAAAAATTTGTTGGAAACAAATGAAACCACCACCGTAGACAAATGAAACCACAAAACCATGTTCCAATAAATTAAAACCAAACGAAACCATCTTTAAAAAATTGAAACCCAAATAAGCTGTTTGAAACAATTGAAACCACCACCCAAGGTTTTATGAACATTTGAAACCACAACCAAAAACAACTGAAACCACAAAAACATGTGTGAAACATTGAAATCATACTAAACCATGCTCAAACCGTTGGGTCCGCAGCATAGAAAACAAAAAATTTCCTACGATATGAACTACACGCCAAGATCTATCTACTAGGTACAAAGCAAACGGGTGGACATACATCCATAGAGAACTTACCCTCGAAGACAACGAGCTTTGTTAACGAGTAGGAACTCGTGGTTGATGTAGTCGTACACTTGCCGATCTCAAGATCGTGAGGAAGTCCGAGCGCCGCAACTCAGCAGCGCATCCGCACTCGCACACACGTTCAAGCCACCGGACAACCTCCACCTCCTCGCTCCAGCGATCCAGCGGAAGCAGCAACTCCTTCCAGAAGAAATGCCACCGGGAACATGTATCTCGCTAATCCGAGACCATGGGGGAATAATTCTAGAGGGGGAGAGAGATCCTTCACAAGGAGGTGTGAGGATGAAGGAGGGAATGGGTGGCCTTTTATAGGAGGAGGGGGTGCCCCCTCTCTCCATGGCCGGCGCATGGGGGGTGACCCCTCACCTCCCCCATTCATGTGGTGGTAACTCCTCCACATTAAAATGCCTCTTCACATTCCCTTTTAAAGTCTCCACTTTAAATGCATTAAGTTTCTCCAAATTTAATGCTCTCTCATTTAATAAAACCCTTTTATTAAATTTATTCAGAATTTTGTTAATTACTTTAATTAAAAAACATTCACATATAGCCCCTTGCAATATTTCAATATCACATGCAGAACCACCTTCTGCAATTTCACCTGAAACAATTTCCGGTTTCTATTGAAACAATTCCTGCGCTTTGCAATTCTTTGTCTGAAACATATGTGCTCCAAAATGGTGTCCGGTAACTCCTAAGTGTGCCACCCTACGGTTCACGAATAATGCAGACATGATCGAGACCCTTCTCCGATCAATAATCAGCAGCGGGACCTGGAGATCCGTACTGACTCCTACACATTCAACGATGACTCCTGTGATCGTGAGAACCTTTAATGCTTGTAACTAAATCCCTTTGTCTCTCGATATATTACATGTCCGAGATTCGATCATCGGTATCTCCATACCTAGTTTGATCTCGTTACCGACATGCACTCTTTTCTCGTTCCCGTGATATAACATTCTAGTGATCACATCACTTGCTTGCAAGCTATCCTAATGTGATATCACCGAGAGGGCCCAGAGTATATCTATCCGTCATCTGGATTGAAAAATTCCACTCTTGATCCATGAGCCTCAATATAACACCTTCGTAGCACTGAACCCATCTTTATAGTCACCCTGTTACGGTGTGACGTTTGATGTTATCAAGATACTCTTCCGGTGTTAGCAATTAACATGATCCCATGGTCTAAGGATAAAGATTACTTCGTATGATGTTATAGCAATATAAACACAATGACTTGATCGTAATGCTATACTTCGGATGAATGTTCATCACATCATTCCACCAATGGTGTGACCTTGTTATTAACAACATCCAATGTCCATGATCAGGAAACCTTGATCATCCTGTTAATCAACAAGCTAGTCTATAAGAGAGGCATGACTAGGAACCCTTTTTGTTTATTAAACACACATGTATTGATGTTTCCTATCAATACAATTATAGCATGCAAAATAAACATCTATCATATACAAGGAATACATAATAACAACTTTATTATTGCCTCTCAGGGCATATTTCCTTCAGTCTCCCACTTGCACTAGAGACAATAATCTAGTTCACATAGTGATAAATCTAACACCCATGAAGTTCTGGTGTTGATCATGTTTTGCCCTAGGTTGTACTTTAGTCAACGGATCTGCTACATTCAGGTCTGTGTGCACTTTACAAATCTTTATATCTCCATCCTTTACATGCTCGCGGATGGAGTGAAACCGGCGCTTAATATGCTTTGAATTCTTGTGAGACCTTGGTTCCTTTGCGTTGGCTATGGCTCCATTGTTGTCACAATAGATCACCATCGGGTCCAACGCACTGGGAACCACACCCAGTTCCATAATGAACTCCTTCATCCAAACCGCTTCCTGCGCTGCTTCTGAAGCAGCAACATATTCCGCCTCCGTTGTTGATCCAGCCACCACAGGTTGTTTGGAGCTCCTCCAACTAACAGCTGCTCCGTTCAAGAGAAATACATATCCGGATTGAGACTTAGAGTCATCCGGATCAGTGTCAAAGCTAGCATCGACATAACACTTAGCGACTAGATCTTCTTCACCTCCGTATATAAGAAACATATCCTTAGTTCTTCTCAAGTACTTAAGAATATTCTTGACCGCTATCCAGTGTTCCGAACCTGGATCATATTGGTACCTACTAGTCAAACTAATAGCATGTGCCACATCCGGTCTTGTACATAGCATGGCATACATTATAGAGCCTATGGCTGAGGTATAGGGGATCTTATCCATTATCTCTCTTTCTTTCGCCGTAGCCGGACTTTGAGTCTTACTCAATGTCTTGCCTTGCAACATAGGTAAGAACCCCTTCTTACTTCCGTCCATATTAAACTTCTTTAATATCTTATCAAGGTATGTACTCTGCGATAGCCCAATTAGGCGTCTTGATCTATCTCTATAGATTTTAATGCCTAATATATATGAAGCTTCACCAAGGTCCTTCATCGAAAATTTGCTGTTTAGATAACTTTTAACACTGTTTAAAAGATCTAAATCATTTCCAATGAATAATATGTCATCCACATATAATATCAGAAATGCCACATTGCTCCCACTCACTTTCTTGTAAATACAAGCCTCTCCATAAGTTTGGACAAATCCAAACTCTTTGATCAACTCATCAAAGAGGAGATTCCAACTTCATGATGCTTGCTTCAGTCCATAGATGGATCGCTGAAGTTTGCACACCTTATTAGCATCCTTAGGATCGACAAAACCCTTAGGTTGTATCATATACAACTCTTCTTCAATCTTACCATTGAGGAACGCAGTTTTGACATCCCTCTGCCATATTTCATAATCGAAATATGCAGCAATTGCTAACATAATCCTAACCGACTTAAGCATCGCTACAGGAGAGAATGTCTCATTGTAGTCAACTCCTTGAATTTGTCGAAACCCCTTTGCGACAAGTCGAGCCTTATAGATGGTCACATTACCATCAGCATCAGTCTTTCTTTTGAAAATCCATTTATTCTCAACGGCCTTTCGGTCGTGAGGTAAGTCCACCAAGTTCCAAACTTGGTTCTCGTACATGGATTCCATCTCGGATTTCATGGCTTCTAGCCATTTGTTGGAATCCGGGCTCATCATCGCTTCTTCATACGTCGCAGGGTCATCCATTTCATCAACCATGAAATTCACAACAAGATTGCCGTATAGTTCAGGAGCTGCACGTGTCCTGCTTGACCTGCGAGGTTCGGTAGTGTCCTCTTTCGGAGTTTCATGATCAATATCATTAGCTCTCTCTTCATTAGGTGAAGTCAACTCCGAAACAACTTCTGGAGCTGCGCTACTCGCCATTTCATGAAGAGAAGGTTCAATAACCTCTTCGAGTTCTACCTTCCGACTACTCACACCTTTCGCGAGAAACTCCTTCTCAAGAAAGGATCCATTCTTGGCAACAAAGACCTTGCCCTCGGATCTGTGATAGAAGGTATACCCAATCGTTTCCTTAGGGTATCCTATGAAGACGCATTTTTCTGCTTTGGGTTCAAGTTTATGCGGTTGAAGTTTCTTCACATAAACATCGCATCCCCAAACCTTAAGAAATGACAGCTTAGGTTTGTTTCCAAACCATAATCCATACAGTGTCTTTTCAACGGATTTAGATGGTGCCCGGTTTAAAGTGAATGCAGCTGTTTCCAGTGCATAACCCCAAAATGACAGTGGCAAGTCAGTCAGAGACATCATAGATCGAACCATATCCAATAAAGTACGATTACGACGTTCTGACACACCATTACGTTGTGGTGTTCCGGCAGGCGTGAGTTGTGAAACTAGTCCACAGTCTTTCATATGTGTGCTAAACTCGTAACTAAGATACTCTCCTCCACGGTCGGACCGCAGAAATTTGATCTTTCTGTTACGATGATTTTCCACTTCATTCTGAAATTCTTTGAACTTTTCAAAAGTTTCAGACTTGTGTTTCATCAAATAGATATACCCATATCTACTCAAATCATCCGTGAAAGTAACAAAATAACGATATCCACCTCGCGCCGACATACTCATTGGTCCACACACATCAGTATGTATGATTTCCAATAGATCTGTCGCCCGTTCCATTGAACCAGAAAACGGCGTTCTAGTCATCTTGCCCATAAGGCATGGCTCACATGTATCAAATGATTCAAAATCAAGTGATTCCAAAAGTCCATCAGAATGGAGCTTCTTCATGCGTTTAACGCCAATATGACCTAGACGGCAGTGCCACATATATGTAGATATATCATTATCAAGTTTAATCCTTTTAGCATCAACATTATGAATATGCGTAATACTGCTATCGAGATCCAACAGAAATAAACCATTCAACATAGGTGCATGACCATAAAATATATTATTCATATAAATCGAACAACCATTGTTTTCAGACTTAAATGAAGAACCACTTTGTATCAAACACGATCCGGATACAATGTTCATGCTCAGTGCAGGCACCAAATAACAATTATTTAGGTTTATAACTAATCCCGATGGCATATGGAGAGGCAGCGTTCCAACGGCGATCACATCAACTCTTGATCCATTGCCGACCCGCATCGTGACCTCATCCCTTGCTAGTTGTCGCTTGTTCCGCAGCCCCTGAACCGAGTTACATATATTAGCAACCGATCCCGTATCAAATACCCAGGTGCTACTGCGAGTACTAGTCAAGTACACATCAATAACATGTATATCATATATACCTTTGTTTGCCTTGCCGGACTTCTTGTCCGCCAAATACATGGGGCAGTTGAGCTTCCAATGGCCAGTCCCCTTGCAATAGTAGCACTTGGTGTCAGACTTAGGGCCAGCTCGGGGTTTCTTTTCAGGCGTGGCAACAGACTTGCCACCCTTCTTTCCCTTGTGCTTGCCTTTCTTGTCCTTCTTGAAACCGGTGGTCCTATTGATCATCAACACTTGATGTTCTTTCCTAATCTCCACTTCTGCAGTCTTAAGCATTGACAGAAGCTCAGGAAGAGACTTCTTCATGCCCTGCATATTATAGTTCATCACGAAGCTCTTGTAGCTAGGTGGCAGAGATTGGAGAACACGATGTATGCCTAAGTCAATGGGAATCGTTATTCCCAAGGATACAAGCTTATCGGCGTACCTAGACATTTTGAGTACATGCTCACTAACGGGGCTGTTTTCCTCCATCATGCAGCTAAAGAACTTTTATATAGCATTATAACTCTCTACAGCAGCATGGGTATCGAAAATCATTTTCAATTCTCCCATGGTATCAAAGGCATTGCCATTTTTGAAACGCTTTCGAAGTTCTAGCTCTAGCCCATACAGTATGCCACAATGAACTAAGTTGTGATCCTCCTGACGAGTTATATAGACGTTCTTTTCCTCGTCAGGGGCATCAGGAGCTAGTAGGGGGCCTAGCGGTGCATCTAGCACGTATTGCTTTTGTGCAGCAGTGAGGAGAATCCTCAAATTCATAGCCCAGTTGGTGAAGTTGCTACCATTCGCAGCAAGTTTCTCTTTCTCCATGAACACATTGAAATTAAAAGCAGGTGGTGCCATCTACAACAGAATTTGTAAAGTATATTTAGACTAATTTTATGATAGATTGAGTTCAATTAATCCAAATTACTAATGAACTCCCACTCAAAAATGACATCCCTCGTGTCCTTTTGGTGATTACATGAACCAAATCCACTACACCAAGTCCGATCATCACGTGAGTCGGTGTAGCTTCAAAGGCGAGCATCCATATGGGCATCATATCAACTATATGACTCATGCTTAACCTTTCGGTCTGTGTTCCGAGGCCATGTCTGTACATGCTAGGCTCGTCAAGTAAGAACCTTAGTATTTGCGTGTGTAAAACTGTCTTACACCCGTTGTATGAAAGCATAGAGTTGAAAACACCCGATCATCACGTGATGCCTCAAAACACGATCCACAAAACGGTGCATACTTAAGGAAGAACACATTTTATCTTGATATCTAAATGAGGGATCATCTTATAATGCTACCAAACGCGCCAAACTAGCAGTATAAGATGCTAACATCTAATGTGTGAAGTGAGATGATATGGTCCATGCATTTGATCTCTATCATTTGCATCGTGGTATGATCTCAATCATTCCTTTGTGTGTAAGGCCAAGGTCTATGGAACTTACACGTTAAGTGAGTTGTAAGAGTATCTATCATACATCTACTTACAACAATACCATATCAAAGCACTAGCCCAGCAACGATCTAAACTAGACGCCTCTAATTTATCAATTGCAAGTTTTACGTGGCTTAGGGCTTTCGGAGATAGAACCTGTCTAACCTACGAACATGAACCACAACGAGGATAACCAAGTTATTAGCAACTCGTTGTAAATCAGATATTGACTATAGTAGGAGAGACAGACACCCGCCAGCCACTTATGCAAAACAAGTTGCATGTCAGTCGTGGAACCGGTCTCATGTACGATGACATGTAAGGTTGGTCCGGGCCGCTTCATCCCACTATGCCACCAATATCCAAAGTACATAGAAGATGCAATAACATGATCATTATCGCCCATATATAAACATATGTGTACTACCCGTGCAAAGCACCTACGCATAGATCAGGCTCTGATACCAGTGTTGGGTCCGCAGCATAGAAAACAAAAAAATTCCTACGGTATGAACTACACGCCAAGATCTATCTACTAGGTACAAAGCAAACGGGTGGACATACATCCATAGAGAACTTACCCTCGAAGACAACGAGCTTTGTTAACGAGTAGGAACTCGTGGTTGATGTAGTCGTACACTTGCCGATCTCAAGATCGTGAGGAAGTCCGAGCGTCGCAACTCAGCAGCGCATCCGCACTCGCACACACGTTCAAGCCACCGGACAACCTCCACCTCCTCGCTCCAGCGATCCAGTGGAAGCAGCAACTCCTTCCAGACGAAATGTCACCGGGAACATGTATCTCGCTAATCCGAGACCATGGGGGAATAATTCTAGAGGGAGAGAGAGATCCTTCACAAGGAGGTGTGAGGATGAAGGAGGGAATGGGTGGCCTTTTATAGGAGGAGGGGGGTGCCCCCTCTCTCCATGGCCGGCGCATGGGGGGTGACCCCTCACCTCCCCCATTCATGTGGTGGTAACTCCTCCACATTAAAATGTCTCTTCACATTCCCTTTTAAAGTCTCCACTTTAAATGCATTAAGTTTCTCCAAATTTAATGCTCTCTCATTTAATAAAACCCTTTTATTAAATTTATTCAGAATTTTGTTAATTACTTTAATTAAAAAACATTCACATATAGCCCCTTGCAATATTTCAATATCACATGCAAAACCACCTTCTGCAATTTCACCCGAAACAATTTCCGGTTTCTATTGAAACAATTCCTACGCTTTGCAATTCTTTCGTCTGAAACATATGTGCTCCAAAATGGTGTCCGGTAACTCTTAAGTGTGCCACCCTACGGTTCGCGAATAATGCAGACATGATCGAGACCCTTCTCCGATCAATAATCAGCAACGGGACCTGGAGATCCGTACTGACTCCTACACATTCAACGATGACTCCTGTGATCGTGAGAACCTTTAACGCTTGTAACTAAATCCCTTTGTCTCTCGATATATTACTTGTCCGAGATTCGATCATCGGTATCTCCATACCTAGTTTGATCTCGTTACCGACATGCACTCTTTTCTCGTTCCCGTGATATAACATTCTAGTGATCACATCACTTGCTTGCAAGCTATCCTAATGTGATATCATCGAGAGGGCCCAGAGTATATCTATCCGTCATCTGGATTGACAAATTCCACTCTTGATCCATGAGCCTCAACATAACACCTTCGTAGCACTGAACCCATCTTTATAGTCACCCTGTTACGGTGTGACGTTTGATGTTATCAAGATACTCTTTCGGTGTTAGCAATTAACATGATCTCATGGTCTAAGGATAAAGATTACTTCGTATGATGTTATAGCAATATAAACACAATGACTTGATCGTAATGCTATACTTCGGATGAATGTTCATCACATCATTCCACCAATGGTGTGACCTTGTTATTAACAACATCCAATGTCCATGATCAGGAAACCTTGATCATCCTGTTAATCAACAAGCTAGTCTATAAGAGAGGCATGACTAGGAACCCTTTTTGTTTATTAAACACACATGTATTGATGTTTCCTATCAATACAATTATAGCATGCAAAATAAACATCTATCATATACAAGGAATACATAATAACAACTTTATTATTGCCTCTCAGGGCATATTTTCTTCACAAACCTTTCCAAGCAAAACAAACCCAAATAGAATGTTTCAAAACAATTGAAACCACACACAAATCAAACAAGTTAACCATGTTTTGAAAAATTGAACCCACAAAAGTATGTTTCGAAAAATTGAAACCACTAGAACCACAAGACCAAGTTTCATTAAATTGAAACCACCAAAGAATTTTTGGAACAATTGAAATCACCACTAAACAATTTGATAAAATTGTTTGAATTGAAACCACACAAGCTTGTTTCAAAAAATTGAACCCCCACCTAAGGTTTTATGAACATTAGAAACCACAAGCACAAATAATTGAAACCATAAAAACATGTTTCGAAACACTAAAATAAGATCGAACCATGTTGACGCCTCACAACCATATTTCAAAATAATTGGAACCAACAACAAATGAAACCATAAAACCACATTTGAACAAACCAATACCAAACAAACATGCTAAAAACAATGGAAACAAGAATAATCTGTTTCATTAGATTGAAACCATACAAGCATGGCTCAAACAATTCAAACCACAAAAATATCTTTAAAATAATTGAAACCACCAACCTTAAACAAATGAAACCACAAAACCATGTTCCAATAAATTAAAACCAAACGAAAGCACCTTTGAAACAACTGAAAGAAAAATTAGATGTTCGAAACAATTAAAAATAAAAACATTTGGAACCACTAAAACATGTTTGAAACAATTGAACACACCACCCAGCAACCACTAGAACCAGACAACCAAGTTTCATTAAATCGAAACCACCAAAGATTGTTTGAAATAATTGAAACCACTAATAAATGAAACCACAAAATAACATTTGAACAAACCAAAACCAAACAAACATGTTAGAAACTATTGAAACAAGAAAAACCTTTTTCATTAATTTTTCGAAACGACATTCAAACTTACTTCAACTGCTAGAACCACATGGAATCTTATTAAAACATCTCTAAACCAATTGAAACCCAAAAAGAATCTTCATAACAATTGAAACATATGATACCAAATTGACACTTGTTGAAACCTTTGTGAACCTATTGAAACCACAAAACCATATTTGAAAAAAATGAAACAACTTTCTGATTTATTGGAACTACTAAAACCAAATTAATACTTAATGAAACATTTGTGACACAATTGAAACCACAAAAACATGCTTGCAACAATTGAGACATTTGAAACCATATCGCAATTAGTTATCAAGATTTTGAAACCATAATGAAACTTACTGAAAATATGGAAACCAAATGGATTGTTGTCGAAACCTTTATGACCTATTGAAACCAATATGGACTCTGTTGAAACTTGTCTGAATCAAATGAAACCACACAATCATGTTTCAAAAAATTGAAACCACATCACAACTAACTATCAAGATTTCAAAGCGACATTGAAACTTACTTGAACTACTAAAACCAAATGGAACCTTATTGAAACCTCTATCAACCAATTGGAACCAAACAAGCATGTTTGCAATAGTTGAAACATTTGAAACGAAATTGACTCTTGTTGAAACCTTTGTTAACCTATTGAAACCACAAAAGCATGTTTGCAACAATTGAGATGACTTTCAAACTTATTGGAACTATTGAAATCAAATTGGCACTTACCTAACCATTTCTGAAACAATTGAAACCACACAAGCATGCTTGTTACAATTGTAAACACATCGCAACTACTTATCAACATTCCGAAACTACATTAAAAGTTATTGTAACTACTAAAACATAATGGATAGTTGTCGAAACCTTCATGGACCATTTGAAACCAAATATAGACTTGTTGAAACCTTTGTTATCCAATTGAAACCACATTGAATCTTATTGGAACTGCGAAAACCAAATGGATTCTTGTAGATACATCCATGACCGCATTGAAACCAAATGCAACCTTGCTAAAACTTTTATGAATCAATTGAAACCACACGAGCATGTTTCAAACAATTGAAACCACATCGCAACTACCTATCAAGATTTGGAGACGCTATTGAAACTTACTTGAACTACTAGAACCAGATGGAATCTTATTGAAACCTCCATAAACCTATTGAAACCAAAATAGCATGTTTGCAACAGGTGAGATATTTCAAACCAAATTAACACTAGTTGAATATTTGCGCACCTATTCAAACCACACAAGCATGTTTCTAATAATTATAACGACGTTGAAACTTATTCTAACAATTGAAACCAAATTTACACTTGTTGAATCCTTTCTCACCAATTGAAACCACACAAGCATGTATCTAACAATTGAAACTACTTCACCTCTACTTATGAACTTTAGGAAACAACGTTGAAACTTATTTGAACTTTTGAAACCAAACATACACTTGTTGAAACCACAGAATCATGTTTCTAACTTTTGAAACCACTTGTTGAAACCTCTCTGAACAAATTGAAACCACGTCGTCATGTTTCAGACGATTGAAACCACATCGCTACTACTTATAAACCTTTTGAAAATGTGTTGAAACCTTGTCGACCTAATTCAACCAAAATAGAATCTTGCTAAAACCTTTGTAAACCTATTGAAACCATATAAGCATGTTGGTAACAATTGAAACCACATGGCAACTATTTATGGATGTTTTGAAACCACAAAGAAACTTACTGCAACTTGGTGCAAACCATTTTTACCAAATTGGAACCTAGCGCAGCCTTTATGAACCCCTTCCGAAACAATTGAAACCACATAGTTACTGCTTATCAAGATTTTTACATCAATAGGGTCACTATAAGTTCTGTTTCTATACTATATTCCATAGCAATTTGCTAGCACAGACTGACATTTCCAATACAATAGAAAGAACCAATCTTACACAGGCTGCTGTTTATAGAACTGAATTACAGAAGCCAAGTAACTCGCTTGTCAGTTATTTCTATGTTGGAAGTTTTCATTGCAACTTCCTGAATGTTGATTGCAAGTCCTTGCACTAGGTCTACCAGAACAAGAAGATGCACCATGAAAGAAAGGTTACAGAAGGCGAACTTGCTACGCCATTGCTGGCACGAATAATCCACCGCGGTACCACCATGGCCTTCCCCTGCCACTACCAAACAATATATTCAAAATTTAGTCAAAAGATCCTTAAACTGACTTACAAGATGGAAAATTTACAAGGCTATAGGAATTATCTTGCATGAACAATAAAACATATCATGTTAGCTCTCCATAGTTCATACAACCATTGTTAAAAAAATATTTAAAAGGTTGAGGAAGCTAAATGATTTCAATTCAGATCAAGAACAAGCACATATATTGTCATCTAGCCGTGTATTGGATACGCCTTGGAAGCTCGTCACAGTACTGGAAGCATTTTTTTTTGCTGTAATCAAGAACTTGGATTCACAAATTGAACTTTGTATCAAATCGATCTGAGAGAAAATTACAGTAGGAGGTGAAAAGCTAATAGAAAGATCTGAACCTAGAAAGATTTGTTGTCTTGAGCATGTGCTTCTTCCTGATCATACAAATATGTACGGTGATTCCTGATCATTCCTGCATTTTAGGAAGAAACAATCAAATAATTTTCATAGTGAACATCATGTACATGTTTTTTATGCAATCAAGAACATGTATTGAGTAATAGATCTCTCGATCAAGTGGATTTGACACAAAAAACAGGATGAGTGAAAATCAAATTAGCAGATCTGTACCAGGAAGAGTTGTCGCTCACATCATCTCGCCTAGGGTCAGTGCCACCAGGACGGAAACAAATATCTGTAACATACATCCGAATCAAATCAAATCGAAAAATAACAGCAGCAGTGAAAATCAAATCGAAAAAAATATCTGTAACATAAATCCGACAGGCAGGAGCTGGATTCCGGCCATTAATCTCCAGAAAAATAGCACCGGCCGGACTGGATCTTTGCATTAACAAGCAGGCAGGGGCTTCGAAATCCAAATCCATAGTGGGGACGGTGCTGCTCTAGGACATGAGTCGCCTTGGGCAAGGAGGGATGCGGCGGAGGGCGAGAGGGGCGGCGCCGCCGTGGCGTTGGAACTGGAAGAGGAGAGAGAGAGAGAAAATCCACGGGACGAGACTGAGATCCTTTCGACCGGGAGTGGCGGGCCCAGCTCCGTTCGTGAGTTCACGGAAACTAACGTCCTTCGCAACGGTGCGGCGGGATGGGAAAACTGAGGCACCAATCTCAAAGCACTTGAAGGGTCGATTCGACAACGGCACATACCGGCGCCGGTAGAAACGAGTTTTCGCATCCTAGCCGGCCTGTCGAACGACTTCCCGGGTTGACCCATCGCTATCAACTCTGTATAGAAACCCGGGCCCATACCCCATAGGCCATCATACAAAGGCCACCGCCACCTTCGGCCATACGTTAAAGCTCCCTGCTGGCCATCCGGATTGCTCAACAAGCAAATTGATTTGGTCTAAACTTTCCCCTGCTTATTCGCTGGGAATACCTTGGGAAAGGGTGCACTCCGGCGTCAGATTATCAAGCCGGGCCTTCTATCAGCAAGCGGGTTTGTACATGGATTTGTCAGTTGCTTTGGGGTTCTTGTTTTTTCTTGATTTTCATTTTTTGGGGACAACGTTAACTCCTCTAGAAAAAAATGAACTTGAAGATAATTAGTAGAAAAATTATAGCCTCAATGTGATAAGTTAAATAACTGCTCTCTAAGCGCTACTCCAACGGACACTGATTCTGTCCGAAACGGTTCGTCTACGGTGGCCGGCGGACATGTGACATGCTCATGTCTTCGCTGTTTCCGTACGATGTGGCCACTATACCCAACAACGACGCACATAATTGTTTTGCGAAAAAAACAGAAATCTAAACTTTATTTACATATTTATTACGACGGACATTGCTCAACTAAGAAAACAAAAAAAATAGGATAACTACAACCTACTCTAGTAGGGTACTAGGAAGTGGCGGTCCGGGAGGCGGTGTCAGCAAGCAGTGGAGGCCCTAGTCATCGTCGATGCAAATGAAGATCTACGGCGGCAGTCAGGCGGTGGAGGCCAATGGTGGAGGTGGAAGTGGCGCAGCAGGAGGGACGGGTGGTGCCACCTCCAGTATCACCGACTCATGGATAGCATCGTGGATGCCATTCCACTTAGCCTCATCCTCCTGTCGAGAGAGCTCGACGGCGGCCAGGAGCTCCTCCTCCTCCTTCGGCTCGTAGTCCTCCGGTGGGTCATTTGTTGATTCGGCCTTGACAATGTTGCACACATTTGACAGCATCAGCGGTGGCGGGTCCATGTACTGGGTCTCCGCGCCGCGGTACAATGACCAATCCAGCTGGTCGCTCTCTGGGCTGGGGAATGCCGACCCCACCCGCTCTTCATCTGGCCGCTCCTCTGATGGCTCATAAAAGCCCCCTAGACCTCGTCAAAGGCCTCGTAGTACTCCTCGACGTCGTTGATGCCCTCCAGGTGGGCCTCGATGGACTGCTGTCGATCGTAGTGCTCGCCCTCAAACCACCATTTCCGTGACGGGGAATCAATGGCGTACTCAAGGTCCCTCCAAAGTTACAGCAGGAGGAAGGGCTGACATCGGAGGATCTCGCGGTGGCGGGACGGGCCACTCATTGAAATGGCAGGGAACGACAAGCGCACCTGGTTCATGACACATCTCTGACAAAAGATAAACACAAAATTGTTGTTCATCCGTAAACTGTTGATCCATAATAATATTTGAAAGATAAAACAAACCACTAAGATCTCAACGAAAAGGATTCACAATAAAAAATTCTTCTGAAGTCAACTAATCTCTCCTTGCATCCTATACTCCGTGAGAGAGTCCATGCAACTCTTATTTTATTACCAGCAATCCATCTTTTTTGATATATTTAAACTATTTGATAGATAAAAAAAATCAGAAACGAAGTCCAAAAAAGGCTTCCCAGTAAAAGAAAGAAACCCGTTAGTGTCCCTCGAATTCAACGACACTCCCACCCACATCCTATACTCTTCAATGTCTTCTCTTTCGACAAATATACATAAAATCAAATATGAAAGAATATACTAACATCATTAGTTTTGGAAGCAGCATGACTGCATGAGGCACCAACGATCAAAAATTGGACCCTAAAATCATTGAGCACAGAGTGTTCATGACACATCTCTGTCAAAAGAACATGTTCAGTCCTAAAAGAAAGCTTATGAACCAAGAGGATAAAGCTTCTAGGAGGACAACCCGACCCTTTGTTTTTGTGTGTGTGGCGAAGCTTCAGGTGAGCATGTATGTCCACTCCCTTGAGATGAGATCTAGCAGTCCAACTGCTGCTGCCCACCCAAACTGGTCCCGCACGATGAAAAAGGTATGTGTCCTGTTTTGCCCGAACTGAAAGGCAAAAACCGTGGATGATTAACGGTACGGTTTCCATCCATGATCATTGATCAGTGGGCGGGGCTTCCGCACTCCCAGCTCGACACGATGGAGACCGGTCTCCCTCCGCCTCGCATGATGATCGAGCAGATGGCCTGCACTTCACCTCTTCTACGGAGTAGTACTGTTAATTTGGCCGCTTTCCCGCGTTCTTATCCTGGTGCCTGGTGGTAACGCTGCAAGCGGTAGCGGGCCGTACGCCGCGCCGCTTAGTCGAGCCCACATAATTTTATATGCGGTGGCCCACGTAATACTGGCCGAATTATGTGGCGTATGCTGGTTTTCTGGCGAGGCCCTCATCTAGCCCACATAGATAGACTCGCATCGCACATCTCGCTCTCTCTTCAACCACGCAGGTACCAGACCGTCACGATAGGGTTAGGGCGCCGTCGCCGGGCTAAGTTCCGGCATGGCCGCCACCGCCGCCCTTCCTCCAGATCCGGCGGACGGTCAGCCGGTAATCCATTCCTCCGCCTCTTCCCCTATTCCTATACCACGCCCTAGAACGCTCCTCGACGAGCAGATTCCAGAGCACCTGCTGCACGGTGGCGTGGGGAGGGCGGCGAACTCGGGGTCAAAAGGAAGCGATAATGGCGCGAACGTCGTGGGGGTGGTGGGCGGCCAAGACTTCGTCGATGGCGGCAATCCACAGATGGGCGAGGATGGAGGCGGGAAGAATCAACTGTGCAAGAAGATGGCTGAGCAGATTCGGTCCAAGAAACCCAAAGGCAACACCAAGGTAACAACTCTTTTCTAAAATCTCCAGTACATATCTCAGTTCCATTCTGACAAAAGCTTCAGTACATATCTCAGTACTTCAAGAACCGACATTAGATCCTTGGACAACCTCTACCTGGCTTTTGGTAGAGTCAGTTTTCTCTAGGATTTTTTTTTTGACGTTTAGTAACCTAGCCTAGTAGCCTGGAGTTGTTCTTGGTTGCTAATTTGCTGTGCTATCAGGTTAGTGTTCATCCTGGCTCCAAATGTGCGAATGCACTCGCAAAATCCCATGGCTAAGATCTCCATCAGATCGATGTAATAGCATCACAGGAACTTGAGGCGACAAGGAAAGAAAACAGGAATTTATATATGTGCCACAGATGGATTAGTGACTGCTGACATTCTGATACTTGAGACCAGGACAAATGTTATGCAACCATTTCTATGTCAGCAAATCGTAATGGTTCTTCCCACTGTACAGTAGTCTCACAGGCACCCTTTTCTTCCCGTCTTTTGAGTTCTTGGTGAACTCCAGTCCATATTCAACAATGGGAATAAAACCATTACCCCATCCACGGTACTGTTACACACACAAAAAAAGGACAGGTTAAATTCAGAAGATGAAGTGAGGCCAAGTGAGGTTAAATTCAGAACATGAAGTGAGGAGCATGTGCTTCCATTTTGTTTTATCAACTACTATAACTTTTCAACAAGTGTCCAAGTTGTCTTCCATTCTATACTTTCAACATCATTATGGAGGGAACTTTAGGCGGATCATCAAGTTCCAAGTTGTCTTCCATTTTTTGTTTTATTAAAGTACTAGGAAATCTAGGCTAAATATTGTTGGTTCCCGGTGTATGTCTTCTCATTTCAGGAAATCTAGGCAAATAACGACATGAATGTATGTGGTTAATACTAATACAGGAAACAATTACCTTGCAGAAAATCTATTTTTGTTTTTATTGTTTCTTAACCACGAGCTTTGTAATCTGTTCTAGTCATAACTGAATGAATGGCAGATGCTAGTTTCTGTTCTGCACCTTGTTGTCATAGTTGAAAGTCTTAAGCTTAGCTTTTCTCTATGTTTAACAGGTATCTCAGGTGCAAGTGGGAGAGGGCAAGCATCGCACGGAAAATGAACCCCCAATGACAACATCGAAGAAGAGCATAAATAACAAGGTTCCTTTTTATGGCTGATTTGACTTTACTTAGTTAATGATCCTTTCAAGCACATATTAATCATGATGCCTCTGTTTTCAGGGACACCTTCCAATCAGTTCGAAGTCATCCAGATGTCCTATTCAAGTGGCGAGTTCATCGGGAGTAAATATGTTGGCTAAGTCTGCAGCATCGAAGAGGGCATCGCCGATGGTGAGCTCCGCTTCACTAAAACGGGCTAAGATGGAAGGTTCTCCCAGGACATCACAAGAGCCACCAACTTTTACCATGGCACATGTTTCTCCTTCTCTTGAGGATCTCTCTCCGGGTGCAAGAACGACCAATTCTCTAGGTAAGATCTGCTGCCCATGTATTCCCCAATATTACTCATTAATTTTTAATTTACTCGTGATAAGCTAATATGCTTTTTTCCCATCCATGTAGCCTCAAAACGAAAACGCTGCAAGTATGGACAGAGGCTGTACCAATCTACAGAGATGGGAGACTTGTGGAAGGCAGATGTATTCATTGTCGGCAAGTATTTCCGGCTGCTAGAGACAAAGGGACAAGCAACCTCAACCGACATTTGAAGGTATGTGAAGCAAAAATAGCAATGGGTCAAATGGTGGAAAAGATGGGTAGGCCTGAGTACAAACTTGATCCAAATTGGAAGTTTGATCCTGTTATTGCAAGGCAAAAGCTAGTGAAACTAATTGTTGTCAATGAAATGCCCTTTCCCTTAGTGGAGTACAAGCCCTTTAGAGAGTTCACTGCCGCTTTGAACCCATGGTTTAAAAATGTATCTAGGACAACCATAAAAAAGGAGTGCATCGCTGCTTTCAATGAGCAAGGAAATGAAAGAATATTTTGAAAATTGTGACTCTCGGATATCTCTCACAGGAGATATGTGGACCTCAAATCAAAAACTAGGTTACTTCTGCATGACTTGCCATTTCATTTCTAGTGACTGGGTGCTCCATAAAAGGGTTATAATGTTTTCTATGCTAGAGACACCCCATAACTCATGAAACATGCTCAATATAGTGCTAAATAGCATTCAAGAATGGAACTTGGAAGACAAACTGTTTAGCTTTATATTGGATAATGCATGATCAACTATTTGATAGAAAATTTGAAGAACAAGGGTTTCGTACTTTTAGAAGGGAAGTTACTTCATTTGCGTTGTGCACACACGTGCTCAACATAATTGTCCAAGATGGTCTGCGAGAAATAAAACCTGTGGTCAATAACATTAGGGAAAGTGTCAAGTTTGTCAAAAGTTCCCAAGGAAGAGTGGAGAAGTTTCTTGAGATAGTCATACAAGAAGGGCTGAGTTCCAGGTATAAAAGTCCATCTGTTGATGTCATGTCTCGCTGGAATTCCACCTATTTGATGCTCGAAGCCGCTTTGCCTCTTAGAAATGCATTTTCTTCCCTCGAAAAACAAGATAAGGATTACACATTTTCCCCATCGCTCTCTGAATGGAAAATGGCTGCAGCCGTGTGCAAATTGTTGGAAGTCTTCTACACAGCAACGGTATGTCTCTCAGGCTCTAAGTATCCAACATCACATCTTTACTTCTACCAGCTATGGAGCATTAAGAATATGTTGAACAAAGAAGAGTCAAATCTGGACAGAAAAATATCGAATAAAGTTGCATCAAGTCAGGATATCACAATTTCTCGTATGGTAAAGCAAATGCAGATCAAGTTTAACCAGTACTGGAAAGAGACATACATGTCTGCTTGCATTCCCGTCATACTTGATCCAAGGTTCAAGTACGACCTCCTTGAATATCTTTTGGGTGACTTCGGAAATGAAGAGGAGGCAGCCACATGGATGGATGAAGTGAAGAATACCATGGAAGAGCTCTTTACGGAATACAGTAAAGAGGAATCTGTACAGCCACAGAGAGAAAATGATAATCAGGTGGTCGAAGATGATGATGACCCGCTTGCAAAATGGGATCAATACATGAGGTCTAAAAGACGACAGTCAAGCAATGAGTTGGATCGATACTTGAAAGAAGAATTGATGCCTCGAAAGGAGGAGGTTGACATTCTCCAATGGTGGAAAATAAGTTCTTCAAAATATCCCGTGCTATCTAAAATGGCCCGTGACGTGTTGGCCATCCCAGTCTCAACCGTTCCTTCCGAATCCGCTTTCAGCACCGGAGGACGCGTCGTCAGCGACTACAGGAGCAGCCTCGCGTGCTCTACCGTCGAGGCTTTGATATGCCTTCAGGACTGGTTTAGGGCAGCCGGTAAGTGAAATTTTCCTTTATTCAAGTTCTTCTTTTAGCATGTATTTTTTGTTGTGGCTAACAAGGAATTCTCTTATCTTTTCAGATGCTTTGGACCATGAGTAGCACATTTCCTAGTAGCTAGGATTGCATCTTACAGGTAACTTGCTCTGTTCTGTACATCTCTATGTTGTATAGACTGCCATGAGTTAGTAACCATGTCATCTTGTAAGCAAGGTTGGGTGCTTGTAAACAAGGTCCTGTTTGGGCATACATAGGCTTGCTTTGACTAGTTTATTGGTCATGTTGAGCATAATTTGGCATGTATGTATTCGTGATGTTTTGATCTAAACATATACATTTGTGAGATAACATAGTATGTATGTGTGTGTTCTTATTAATTGTCGTTCTAACAATTTGATCATATTATTTTTCACTATACACTAACTCATCTATTATTCATTTTTTTATCAGTAGCTTCTCGGCAGAGTTGAAGAAGCAATTGTCCTTCATGTTCTGAACAAGGATGCAAATCTGATGTTGAAAATATCTTGAAGAAATTAGCAAGTCATCTTCCTAGAGATTCACTTTGTTATGCCTGTCACTGCAATGAAGTGATGTAACTTGATGGCTTAGCCAGTTTGAAGTGATGTAACTTGATGGCTTATTAACTTGAAGTGATGTAACTTGATGGCATAGCAGTGTTTGTGCCAGCAGACCAGTTGTCTCTGAATGTGAATGCAATCAGTTGTATTTGTTTCAGAGTACCGGATCAAACAGAATGAGCTAGCTAGTTCCTAAAAGCATTCTGCAATGCGGGTATTATGTGGTGCCGCCAGTAACCCCCTTAAATATGTGGTATGCCTGCATAACCCCACTTATGTTCTGCGGTCATATGCGGCATGATGCGGGTGTCCCGCAGGCTGTCCCGCTTGCAGCATTACCTGGTGGAGTCATGATACTACCTTCTCGCCCATCCGATCCCCAAACTCCTGAATTTTTTAATTATTTATCCCCAAATACTTTTCTACTCCTACACGATACACAAAAATGGATTGGAAATATTAGCAAGGAGGCAATACCCAGGCATAATGAAGGTTCTTTGTCATAGGCTCAGTAGGATGGGCAATCTATCTAGTCGTATCCTCTTTTCCTTGCGCGTGGAAAGTTGGGAGCGCGCGGCGCGTGTCGTTTTGTCTGTGATGATTCTTTGATTGAGAGCAACATTCAATGCAAGTTGGAAAAAGAAAAGGCAGTCGTCTGCCATCTTGTCAAACAAGAGATAAGATTTACTACAGTTGTTCTGATCTAATCTACTGTTACTGCGTGTCGTTGATTTGTGAGAGTCGCCGATTCATCATTGGCGGTTAGGTCCTCCCCACGATTTGGTTTCTTTTCACCGGCTCGCTGACATGTGGCCTTTAGCCACAGATCGAGCAGTTCACGGAACAAGCTGAGTCGTTTGCCTTAAATGGTTCTTTTTCTGAACTTATAATCTGACTTGTGACCTGCGACAAAACTTATTTTTGGTATGGCCTCTTGGGCTGGCGTGATCAAAACTCAACAGACGTGTGTTAGCCTTGCGTTACAAAACTTCTGAAACGCTGATTTTTTTTAAGTCATTTGAGTTCCGCCAAGGTAAACAGCGTCGCTTAGCTTTTTAATTTTTTTTGATCCAGAGGATCCGAGATCATCAAGGATTTCGGATTCATGGAGTCACGCCGAGTAGAATGGCGTCACCTACTAGGGTTGGGCCAAAAAATATGCTACGTCATTTTTGTGCACCCAGCTCAACTGGCGTTTCGTGGGCTTTAGTCACACCAGCCCAAATGACGTGAGTCCAACCGTCCAAGGGGCCAGAAGAAGAAATAAATTTTGTCACGAGCCAGAAATCAGATAAAGTTCTAAAAAGGGCCATTTAGGTAAAAACCTTGAAGTTCCCTAAAAAACGGTAAAAAGCTCAAACAAGCTAGAACCGAAGAAACCCAGATGGTCTGTCAGTAATAACATACTCCCTCCGTCTCAAATTACATGTCGCAGGGTTTGACAAAATTTAGATAAATCTATATAGTGTCCTTTTTTATTACTTTTTAGCGGTGTTTTCCGATGTTCGATTAAAACTAGATATTTTAGGAAAAAACTATTATACCACATCTGTGAATCTGGATCGAAGGTATCGTGCACCCCAGGTAATCTAATATTATCCATGCCAGTGCACATATATTATAATGCACTTTGCTCAAAAGTTACCAACAGAACATAAAAAAAAGTCAGCAGATACATGGCTAGTACTATTGTTATCAATGAATACTCTCCAATGTTACCCATGGCTAGTGCAATTGTTATCAAGGGATCCTATACAATCTTACCTACTTCATAAACAAAAAGTTAGCAGGTACATAGCTAGTACTGTTATTATCAGGGGATCCTCTCCAATGTTACCCATGGTTAGTGCTATTGTTATCAAGGAATCCTAATTTCAAAAGCCTAGAACATCCAGAGCAGTGCATCATGATTTATAAATGATTTGTTATGGGCACCCCAGCTAGTCTAATGTTATCATGCCATCAGTACACAAGTTATCTATACCATTACACATATGTTATCATGCACTTTGCTCAAAAGTTACCGACAAATCATAAACAAAATTTAATAGATACATGGTTAGTATTGTTGTAATCAATGAATGTTCTCCAATGTTACCCATGGCTAGTGATGTTGTTATCAAGGAATCCTAGACAATCTTACCCACTTCATAAACAAAAGTTAGCACATACATGGCTAGTACTGTTGTTATAAAGGGATCCTCTCCAATGTTACCCATGGATAGATCTGTTGTTATTAAGGAATCTTATGTAATGTTATCCATGACTAGTGCTATTGATATTAAGGAATTCTGTACAATCTAACCCACTTCAAATAGAATGTATCATAGATCAAATCACAGGAGGCAACACGGGGAGATTAGTGATTAGATCATGGGGGAAACGACTCATATGGATACATCATAACTACATCATACGCAGTAGGTCTGGTTAAGGGACAGTACTCAAAACTATAGGACCAAACGGAACCAGGGGCAGTACTCAAAAAATTTCAAAAAAGGGGGATTCAAGCATGAAGGAGCGCGGCGAAATCAGGGGGCAAATCACACACATTACAACTTTCAAGCAACCCTAAACTATAGGACCAACCGGAATCAATGCCGACGATAAAACCGATAGAATGGAACCGCCGGAAATAGAGTAGGAGAGAGGAGAAGGGTCGGAGCGGCCGTGGAGAGAAATCGGAGGAGGATCGAACCTACGAGCGCACCTGGAGGGAGTCGACGTGTCGGTGGCAGCAGGGGCAAACAGAATCGTAGGGAATCGGATGGAAACTGTCGTACCACGAAGGAAATCGCCGGAAGAAGGGGAGGGAGCAGCGCAATACCCATAACGGTCGACAGAAGTGGGAGGCGATGACGAGTGTGGCCCCAGGTGAAGAGGATGTCCGGACTAGGTGTGCGCGCATTAAACCGCCACCCACCGTTCGGGTTTGTCTGCCTTCATTCGATGCGAATCCAACTATGAATGTGAGCCCGCCGGGTTTTGACGTTTAGCGACCGGTACGGAGCTAGAAATTCCGTATTTCTTTGCGAAAAAAAACTATTAGTCCAAAAAAAAAAAACATTCCGCCCACCCCTAATCCTGCATGTCCCCCGTTTCTCCCGCCAGACGCCGTTGTCCCCTGCCTCCTCCGAGCGCCCCTCCCTACATGTTGTTCCGCCGCCCTTCTCTGCCTCCTCCGACGCCTGCTCTCCCTCTCCCTTATCCTCTGAGTTCCGCTCTCTCATCTCGTCGCTCTCCCGCTCATCTTCTCTGTGATCTCCCGAGAACCGCCGGAGTGTCGTGCGTCGCGCCGCCAATTCAAGCATCCCCCGACCACAGCAAGCACGCCAAGAGTACCGCTTCACCTTCCTCGTCGTTCAGGTACCCGGAATCGGGTCGAGGCGCCTCTGAACCGTCGCGATCGACGCGGTCTTCTCCGGCACCGTCCGTCGCCGTTGTCGTCCATGGAGACGCTACCGCGCCTCCTCCTGCCTCTAAGACGCGGCCATCGTCTCCGCGGCGAGCATCCTGTCCGAAAGGGCCTCTTCCGGTCCACTCCTGTGTTCTGTGGCGTCCTGTCGTCGTACGCTGCCGCACGCCTATGACCATTTGGTCTTGTTCGGCTGTCGTTCGACGCGGCACGAACCTCCGCTTCCTTGCGGCGCATCTGCTATGTGCACGGCCGCCGCAAGCACAACAGCTCCAGCGTTACCCGTGCGAGCTCGAACTGGCGTCCGTCGGCCCGAACTAGTGCCTCCATGTTGCCTTCCTTCAGGCAGCCTTCGCTGCGTGACCTGACGTGGTGGTGCTCGTTCTCGCTGTCGGTTTGCCCCAAAAACAGGGATGCACGCCACATAACGTGCTCGCCGTTGTGCCAGTACTAGTTGTGCAAGCTGTGCATGTTTTTCATCATTCTCAAAGTTCGATTTTAATTTTTTTTGCAAAAAACCCACTACTAGAGCCCCACATGTGCCCTGGCAAGCGGGTCTTGTATGTGCCCTATCGACAAATACAACGCTGCTCCTGAAACTGGTGACCGTATAAATCACCCCAAACCGTAAAACGGTATTCCACATGTACGATGACCAATCCGAACCGCGATGACAAGTTCCTGGACCAACCATGTATTTACTTTTTTTTGGAGCGTCTTTATTAACATAGAAATGAAAGTTAAAATGCTGTTCGTCGAAGACAACATTCAGCATAGGATTCACTCTGGGCTGCCCTCGCACATGGAAAATATCGTTGAAACATATGAAAGTAGCGGAAATCTCTTTTGCCTCACAGTGTATTTATACATCCGTTGTGAGAAAACATATTTTAAAATATTAAAAAATTTAAAAGAAATATCTACATGTATATTTAAATATTTTATGTTCGTTCACAAGTTTTCGTGATGAAAAAACATTTTATGTGTCATGTATAAAAAATGCCACGTGAATAGGACTAATCATAGGATATTTTTTGTCTTTTTTGCACAGAACATGTAGAATATTTTTCATCCGAAGATGACAAACGTAGAAAAGCGATTGACTCAAACCGCAACAACGAATACAAAAAACGACCGGATCCGAAGGGATCCGCCGGATACAAGACTCCACGTGTCCCCCGTCGATGCTAGACACAACCGTAGCGAGGATAGGACATGGATGACCTTATTCTAATTTCAGGACATAGTCGCTGTCTAAACATCCTAAAGAAGACAGTAGAAAAAGTCTAAACAAAACATCGAGAATATCCGTCGGCGAGAGGCCATGATCCGCCACGCCTCCAAGGTCCTAAGGCCGCCGGATGAGGACGGACCGTTGGCGTCGCCGACGGGGGGGGGGGGGGGGGGGGGGGGGGGGGGGGAAGGAACCCTAGATGGGTTTTAGCCACCGCCTTGGAAGCGTCCCTCTCTCTTCTCTCGTATGGGTTCGGGATAAATATGGCGAGGAGCCTGGATCTTGATGTGGCCTTGTTAAAAATGGAAGACTTTGTGACTGCCATGAGACAATTGAGTCTTCTACTCCCTCCGTTTTTTATTATTTCACGTTTTAGGATTTTTTTTTAGAGTCAAACTTTATCAACTTTGATCAAGAATATAGGAAAATAAATCAATAATCATTATTCTAGATACATATATTATAAAAATGTAATGTATAAAGATTCCAATACTATAAGTTATACGCAATAGATATTTTTGTTTTTTGCTAAATATTTGGTCTTTGACTAAAGTCAGAATACAATTTAATTTTGAATGGAGGGAGTATTAAGCAATAAATAAACATGACACGCATGGTTTAGACTTCTTGTCAATATCAACTTTGGTACGATTTGGGAAAAAAGATACTCCTTCCATCCAAAAATAACTGATCTGGGTTTGTCTAGATTCAAATGTATATACATATGTTTTAGTGTATAGATACAACAAACCTAAGTCAATTATTTCTGGACGGGAAGTAGAATTTTACAAATCTGATCATGGTTTGTTGCGATTGGCCCTCACATGCCATTCCTCAAGCCTCAAGGCACAAATAATTCGCCCAATTAGAGCATCTCAACTCGTGGCCTCGAGGGCCGCCGACGCCAATTTTCGGCCCCAGCCGCGTCCCCCAATTTGGATTTGGCGCCGGCGCGTGCGCTCAATTTACCCGACGCACCCGGTCGGAACCCAATTCCAAGGGAGGCTAGCGGGGGCGCCGGAGGGTGGGGAAAAGTTCTGCGGGCCAGCCTTGTCGGCGACCTAGTTGAAATCATTTCCTTTTCCCACCAAAATTAGCCTCTACCCCCCCTCCCCTCCCGCCTCGCCTCCCATTCCCGCCATTTCCCAGCACAGACCAGATCGCGCCACCATGCCACCGAAAAAGTACACCGCTCCCCGCGCGACGGCAGCAGCGCCACCGGCGAAGAAGAGGGGCAAGCCGGAGAAGGAGCGGCCGGAGGGGATGACGAACGCGGAGTGGGCGTTCGACCTGCAGCGCCGCTTGGTCGAGAATGCCAGCCGCCGACAGAGAGAGCGCAGGGCGAGGAAGAAGCGGGCCTCAGAGGCTCTGGCCGCAGAGGCACTCATGGTGCAGAGAGCCGCCCACATGGCGGGCATGCCGAGCTTCCCCCCGCACGCGTGGGGAGCCAAGCGAGTGTCTCGTCATCTCCGTCTTCGGCAACAACCCAGGCTAGCCCGATGTCCCAGGACAGCCAAGGTACACCCAAGCTATCTCGCTTCTCACCGTGCGGGCCACTCGATGCGGGTGGCAGCTTCAACCCCAATGCCTTCAGCGTCGTCGACCTCAATGCCAGCTTCAACTCCAACGCCTTCAGCCAAGGTACACCCAACCTGGTCGCCTCTCCTGCTCTCCGTCGCCCCCTCTTCCACGGCGGTATGCCCACCACCGCTGTTAGCAGCGGCGACAACCATGGGGTGCTCAACAAAACAACTTTGGGTACCGACGCCATCATGACCGACATGATCAATGGTGGGGGGCTGCCACCGTTCTACACACGGGATGAGGCGGAGGCCTACGACGGCTGCGACGACAACCAAGAACCTTGGGAGAACGAGGCCTACGCGTTTGCCGAGGACGACGAGGAGGAGGCGCCCGCGCCGGTGCCCGAGGAGGTGCCCATGGTCAAGAAGAAGAAGAACGGTGGCCACTGTCACGACCCGGGATCAGGGTTAGACCAATACCAGATCTTCATCTGACATAAGCCTAACCTCGAGCTCGAAGCGCGCAGGGAATAATTCGGTAACATTACAGAACATACAAACCATACATTATTAAGGTACGCTCTTAGCAGAGCTGCATATAAGTATTACAAACCAGGGGTCGAAGACCCAACAAACACCAAGCAACGGAAGCAAATAAGTTGTTCTAAACAACAAACTTAGCAAAGGGCCTAAGAGGCCTTGAACATAAGCAAATGACCCTTCCATAGATCCTAGGCTACTGCCCAGGAACCCCAACTACTCGTCGACATCAATGTAGAAACCACCTTCTGTTGGAATAGCTTCATCTGTAGAAAAACATCAACGAGGCAAGGCTAAGTACAGGATATACTCCACAAGACTTAATAACCTACAATACATGCTTGGTTTAGAAAGGCTTTCTATGGTTACTTTGCAAAAGCCAGCTTTGTTTTGAAAACCAGTGAGAGAAGAGGCTCGTCTAATCAGATCATTTCAAAAGAGGTAAGAATACTACATTCTAACTCTTTCAGATCGCCTTCATCATCATCTGAGAACCTTTCAACTTGGATTACCCCCTCAAAGGACCCGGAGGAAGTAATTCCAGAACACTCATTAGTTGCCAAATTTTAACATTGGTTATAGTTATCTACGATCGTCACGTCCGTTCCCAAGTCGTCCATAACCGTGGACACGACTTTTCGAAAAGATTATAACCCTGCAGGGGTGCACAACTTTACCCACACGTACCAACCGACTCTTAATGCCAAATTATTAGCCCTCTTCCTTGGAAGGCCGACAGAGGGTGGTTGACCATGACCTTTACCTTGCTTTCACCGAGACCATGAGTCACGCCCTAAGGAGATGCCGCTGTAACGGGTCAATTCCCGAAGCCGGTCCCTAGAGTTGTGTGCGGGGACCAAGATTACGGAGGCCGTGCCTCTCTTGTTCCCGGCCACGCTTACCTACCTGTATGAATGCACCTCCAGCACCGCCTTCAAGAACAACCAGAATGCATATGTCGAATGGAACGCCCGAACTATGTGACTCATGGGATCTACTAGGCAAGTTAGTGAGTCGAGGGGGTTTCTAGGCCCCTGTGTGGTTGTACGCTCGTCTTGGTTCAAGAGGCCAGAACTCAGATCCTAAGGGTGGCTAGCATGGTACTACAAAAACCACACCCAACATGGCCTCCCATACCTGCCTTAGCATGTTTATTAACCATCTCCGATCATATCTCAACATCCTATCAAACTAGGTTCATAGCATCTCCGATGCATCATCCGGATGGATCGATCTTGTAATACTAAGCATGGCTAAGCTTGACCGAAATATGGCACTAGCAACGCTCATAAGCTCAACCCTAGTTATGCTAGGAGCGGTGGATCGGTATCTTGGTGTACAAAGGAAAACATGCAGCAGATAGGATACTCTATCTTAAACAAAAGACCACATTGGAATCGTATGCATATAGCGAGAATGAAATACTTTGTAAACATAGGTTCAGAATGATGGGTCTACGCTTGCCTTGTCCGTCATTGAAATGGTACTGCTCTTCGGTGGCGTTGACTTCAGGTTCGGGCTCGGTTCCTATTCGCGAAGAACCAACACCAGAAAGAAGAAGCAACAATCAACACATGGTATATGTGCAATGCTCAAGCAAGGATGATGATATGACAAGTTAAATTTTATTAATATGACATCCTAAGACATGCTTGGTAATTTAAACGGGGTCGGAGGGGTCCAAACCCTAATTCGGAGAAACCCCGGATGCATATGAGAGGGGTTATTTGGTTCTCCTAATTAAACTTGTCATGTAAGTTGTTTAACAATGCATGATTATTAGTCTATTAGATAGATCTTATTTTTCTGAACATTTTGATATATTATACATATTTTTCTGATTTAAAATGAATTAGTTATGATTTTTCCCTATTTTAATCCATTTTTAAATCATTTTTAAAACAATTAAACATTTTTGGGATATTAAAATTATTTTAGAACCTGGGCCCACATGTCATATATTCATTCATTTCAGAAACAAATTGGGAAATGATTAAACATCTGACATCAGGGACCCACCTATCAGCATTTAGTAATTTACAGAAATTATTAAAACAAAACAAAAAGGTTTATGACGCCAGGCTGACGTCAGCAATGGCAGTCCTCCCAGATCAAGCGCGTGGCTGGCGTTAGAGGCGATGCGGGGCTGCAGGAGGGGCGCGTTCGACGCGCCAGACCGAGGCGAGCCAAACGGTGGGGGCGCCGCTGTGAATTGGTCACCGGAGCGACATCCACGACGACGTCCGACGGCGGCAGCAGTAGGTGGTCGTAGGGGGAGCTGCAGGGCGAGAGGGAGAGAAAGAGAGGGTCCACGAGGACCAGTAGCTCACCAGGAGCACGACAGTAAGGTTGATTTGGCCGGAGGGGGTCGAAGACGGCCGAGATCGAAGGCAGACGTGACAGCCGGAGTCAGGGAAGGCGCGAGCTCCCTGGTCGGTTGCGGGCTCCCACGGCTGATTCCTTCCGGGAGGTGGACGAGGAGAGCACGCCGGTTCACCTGGGTGTCTCGGCGGGGCTTGGCGAGGTCGGAGACGGCGGCACGACAGAGCACGTGGGGGGCTAGGGTTCCGGCGAGGTGAGGAGAAAGGGGAGGAAGAGAACTAGGGTTCATCCTGGCGGCGCTGGGGGATCTTGTAGGCGTCGGGCCATCGGTAGCGCGTATCTTGGTGCGGGCGATCATCCTGGCGCGGCGGCGACGCCACGCAGCTGCTCTGCGTCGTCGTCGATGAGGACGCAGGGGAGAGAGAGGGACCGAAACGGTACGGGCCGTGATGACCCACAAGTATAGGGGGTGTATCGCAGTATTTTCGATAAGTAAGAGTATTGAACCCAACGAGGAGCAGAAGGTGCTGGCTAGTGGTATGGATCAGGAATTCTCTGCAAATACTTAGCAAACGGATTTTTAGGGGTTTTCGATAAAGCAAGTAAACAAAGTACGAGTAAATGAAAGACAGTAAGAATGAATGCAGCAAGTGGCCCAATCCTTTATGCAGCAAAGGACAAGCCGGTTGTATTTCTATAGATGACCAAACGTTCTCGAGGACACATGGGAAGACTGTCAAGTGCTTTCGCTTCATATAGTCGGTTAATCTTCTCTAGCATGCTAAGTTTTGTGTGGGTGAACCTGTGCTAATGTACCGTCCCATCCAAGACTAATACATACTTGTGATTATACCCCTTGCAAACATACATAAGTACAAGAAAGTAATTATGGTAGAAACCTAACCACAACTTTAAACTCTAAGACCCTTACGTCCCTTGTGCAATGGTTTCCTAACGGGGGTTCAGGTTTCTGTCACTCCGGCAACCCCTACGATTAGTAGCCAAATACACAATGCATTCCCCTAGGCCCATATAGGTGAAGTGTCATGTAGTCGACGTTCACATGACACCACTAGAAGAAGTACACCACAACTTAAATAACAATCTATTGAATCTTTCTCAACACAACTCCACTACTAACAACAAGACTTCTCCCATGTCCTCAAGAACAAAACGAATTACTCACAAGACATCATATGGATCATAATCAGAGATGGAATAATGATGTATAACAATCTGAACATAAACAATAATTCAATGGTTCACTCAATAGCATCAACTACAAAGAGTAATCAACACTGGGAAAGTTTCCCCTATGAACTATAGCAAGATTCAACCAATTGTTACAGCAATATGGAGATGGTGATGAGGGTGCTGATGGTGATGATGGTGGTGATGATGATGATGATGATCCCGATGAAGTCCAGCTTGACGGTGGTGTTGATGGCGATGATCTCCCCTCTCCGGGAAGGAATTCCCCTGGCAAAAATCTGTCTGCCGGAGAGATCTTTCTCTCTCGGTGTTTTATGCCCCGCAGAGGCGGCGGAATCTTTCTGTGGTCGCTCCCCGAGTCTTAGGGTTTTGGGAGGATGATATACGCCAGAGGGGAGAGCCTGGAGTGGGCCAGGGCGGCCACACCACTCCCTGGCGCGGCCTAGGCCTGCCCGCGTCATGGGGTGGTGTGGGCCCCCTGTGGCCCACCTCCACTCCATCTTTTGGCATCCTGAGTCTTCTGAAAAAATAGGATTTTCCGTATATTTTCCCGGATTTTCTGATCTTCGTGAATTTTGCCTCCAAACAGCACCTTTTCCATCAGAATCCTGACTGCAGCGGTCCATGCTCCAAAAGTCATCAACCATGCAAAAATAGATGAAATAACATAAGTATCACCTCTTAATACGAAATATATCAATGAATAATAGCAAATTAAGACATAGAATAGTGATGCAAAATGGACGTATCAACTCCCCCCAAGCTTAGAGTTCGCTTGTCCCCAAGCGAAACTGAGCTCAATAAACATGACCTCAAGTTTATGGAGTGAAGAGTTGATAAAAGAATACGGACAAGAAGCATCACATTCATCTAATACATAGATCATAATAGAAAACAACTCACTATTATATAACTCAACTTGTAATGAGTAAATGAAACACAATAAAGATACATAAAGTGAATCATAATTGGTAATGGCAAACTTAGCTCTTGGTCGAAGAATAGTTGATAATTTGCTGAGTTCACAAATAGCTGGTTTTCAAAGAAAGCTTTCAAAGTAGTAAACTTCAAGATAAGAGCAATGTGCAAAACAAGGAACATAAGAAACATGAATGCATAAATCATCATATGAATGAATGAAACACATCAACTCAAAATACTTGCTGAGATAGAGGGGAGTAGGTTTACTGACTCAACTACAAAGTAAAAGAAAGGCCCTTCGCAGAGGGAAGTAGGGATTGCAAGTCTCATAAAGAGCTCCCAAAAATTATGATACTTACTAGCTTTCAGCTCTCAATGCCCCTATCATAGGCATCTTTAGGTGGTTAAGGTTAAAGTGACACAACTAAGAGGATATGCTTGACAAGTTATAAGTTGAAATCTCAAGCCCCTTACTTATGAGTACCGATCCTCATGCTACTCAACTTCAGTCACGAGCAAGCTCTTCTCATTGTAAATATATGCGTATCATTGAGAACCGCCAACGGGGTACCCCTTGCACATGACATAGGAGCTATCCCATAATCAAAATGACAAGGCAAGCAGACAGTGAGCATCTCAGCGATCTTTTTATTTGCTATTTGCATAGGTTTTTATTGAGGATGCTTCATAGAATTCTCACTATAGTTATGCTGCAAGTTTCCACCATGATTAGGCATGGCTTAGGCTAGCGGCCCAGGCGTTTCTCTAACACACATATAAACTCCATGATCTTACAAGTTCCACTTTTATTTCACACCGCCGGGATCCATAAGCAAAAGAACATGATATCAACTAGGTACAAGTACCAACGAAGTGTTGAAAGCGGTCCCCATGATACATGGTTCGGCTAACTTCAACTCATAAAGCGCAAGCATATACGCAACAAAGAAGGACCCAATGGTTCAAGTTTATTAAATGCAAGAAAGTAAAATGTGCCGTCAAGTTCGAGAGAGCTTTAATCACTAATTTTCACATAATAAGTTTAATTTGGGAGGTAGATAAAACAAGAATTTACTTGGAATAGCAATAATGCTAATAGGTAGGTATGGTGGACACAAATGGCAAATGTTTTGGTTTAAAGGAGGTGGATGCACGAGAAGAATACCCTCTCAGTACAGGTTTTTGGCTAGCAAGGCTGGGTAGCAAGTATAAGAGTTGAAGGAAATAAACAAACATACAAGTGATAAAGGCAAACATGCAATCTTCCTTGGAAGCACAAAAGATCTTAACTAGAGAATACTAGACTTATGAGCAAATCAAGAAAGAAAGATGATGAAATTATTTTTCTCTAGAGTACTCTTATCTTTTTCTTTCAACTCAAAAATAGTGTTGCTACTGACCGAGCTAGGTTTGACAAAACCAACTAAATTAACTCAATGATCCCAAAGTGATACCAATACTAACAACAAGATCAATCATATAACCACGAATTGAAAACTATCATAAACTATGCAAAAGAGTGAATGATAGAACTTCTCATTAATATTCCATAACGACAACTCACACCAAGGGATACATATCTAACGAGAGAGGGGACACTTCTATAATGCAAACCATACTACAAAATAACTCCTATATTCATGATATGACTCTACTAATAAGGTAAAAACATAGAGGATAGTGATATGATACCGCGACACTCCCCCAAGCTTGGAACAAACCAAGGAGATGCCAAACCTGATGACGAATTACTCCTTAGGTGGTGGTGGTATCCTCTCATCTTCGTCCGTCTTCCAGGGTAAAGGCTTCCCATCAACAAAGGACATCGTGGTTTCCATCATCCTGAAACTTGCAGCAGCACTTATGCGTTTAAACCTAGCCTCATACTCACAGTTTTGATTTTGAACGTCATAGAACTGTGCTTGCAGTTTGTTGGTTGTTTGGCAGAGTGAGAGGACTTCGTCTTTGAGTTTAGCAGTCTCCTTTTGGTGCTCGGTGATGAGTTCGGAACAAATTTTATGGATGATGTCCACTTCGTGCTCCGCCATCTTCCTGTACCTAAAGACTTCTTGCTCCAATGCTTCTATCCTGTCCTCCAGACTTCCTTCACCTTTAGGGCCTTGAACCTCCTTAATCCGGACCTCCCCACCTTCAAGCAACAACTCCTTGGGATGAATCTTCAATTCTCTCATGTATGGGTTGATGATATCCTCTAAAGAATCTCCCTTGAATGATCCAGAGGAAGACACTGTGGCTCCAAATCTGGGATTCTACCTGGCAGAAACAGATCGAAACAAAAACATGGCGAAAACACGATATACGAACCTCGGGAGATCCGGGGGGTTATATATTACGAAGTTTCATATCAAAAGGAAGATACTGGGAGAAAATGAGTTGGAGGCGGAGTTCTGGGTGGCCTCACCACCTGGTGGCGCGGCCAGGGATGGGCCCGCGCCATGGGGTGGTGTGGGCCACCCCGGCTCCGTTTCCATCCCTTTTTCGCTTCGTAGCTTTCCTTATTGGCTGAAAACTACAAAAATATAGTTGGATTGTATTTTCACGGAACTTTTCTTACCAGAACTGTTACTTAGTTGGAAACAGACTCTGCAGGTCTCTGAATTTGGTCCTTAATGAATTTATCTGGAGTTATAACTTGAAAGGAATCAACATATTCATTGTAAGAATCTCCAGCATATAGTGTTTGAGTCGCTGTGCATTCACTACTTGTGTAGTATTATCTTTTAGAGAGGAAATTTTTATTGCTCCTGAACGGTATACTTCTTCAATGATAAAAGGTCCTTCCCATTTTGATAGTAGCTTACCTGCAAAAAATCTGAGACGAGACCTATACAATAGAACTTTCTCACCAACGTGAAACTCTCTCTTAAGTATTCGCTTATCATGCCATCTTTTAACTTTTTCCTTAAAGAGCCTAGCATTCTCATAGGCTTCACTCCTCCATTCATCTAAAGAACTTAAGTCAAACAATCTCTATTTAGTTCTTTAACTGCCTAGTAAGCTTTGTGTTCTAATTCTAAGGGTAGGTGGCAAGCTTTCCCATAAACCATTTTATAAGGAGACATTCCCATAGGATTTTTGTAAGACGTTCTATAAGCCCATAAAGCATCATTCAACTTCTTAGCCCAGTTTTTTTTAGACCTATTAACAGTCTTTTGCAAGATAGATTTGATTTCTCTATTTGATAACTCTACTTGCCCGCTAGTTTGGGGGTGATAAGCTGAAGCAATTCTATGATTAACATCATACTTAGCGAGGGTCTTTCTAAAACCGCCATGAATGAATTGAGAACCCCCATCAGTCATGAGATACCTAGGCACTCCAAACCTAGGAAAGATAACGTTCTTAAGCATTTTTAGAGAGGTTTCCCTGTCAGCACTTTTTGTAGGAATGGCTTCTACCCACTTAGTAGCATAATCAACAGCAACAAGAATATGAGTGTAACCCTTCGAAGGAGGGAAAGGACCCATAAAGTCGAATCCCCAACAATCAAAAGGTTCAGTAACTAAAGAGTAGTTCATAGGCATTTCATTGCGTCTAGAAATATTACCCATACGCTGACATTCATCACAAGATAAAACAAATTTTCTTGCATCCTTAAAAAGGGTAGGCCAGTAGAAACCGGATTGTAGTACCTTTTGTGCAGTTCTATCTCCTGCATGATGTCCTGCATAGGCGCTACCATGACATTTACGCAATATCTCTTTTTGCTCATATTCTAGAACACATCTTCGCATAATACCATCAACTCCTTCTTTGTATAAGTGCGGGTCATCCCAAAAATAATGCCTCAAATCATAGAAGAACTTTCTTCTTTGCTGAGCTGTAAAAGTTGGAGGCAAATACTTGGAGACAATAAAGTTAGCATAATTAGCATACTAAGGGCTTCCTCGCGAGCTCACCCATCGTTAATAGGCATAATGGATAACGTTTAACTTTTTATCAATACGTTGCCCAAGGACAACCCCTACAGCAAAATCACTAGCATCACACATTATTTCAAAGGGTAAACTCCAATCAGGTGGTTGAACAATAGGGGCTGTAGTTAAAGCCTTCTTAAGAGTTTCAAAAGCTTCCTTACAATCATCATCAAAAACGAAGGGTACATCTTTTTGAAGAAGATTAGTAAGGGGTTTTGATATCCCAAAAAAGTCTTTAATAAACCTTCTATAGAAACCAGCATGACCAAGGATACTACGAATACCTTTGATGTCTCTTGGGCATGGCATCTTCCCAATTGCCTCAACTTTAGCTCTATCAACTTCTATGCCTCTTTCAGAAACTTTATGACCAAGAACAATCCCTTCATTAACCATGAAGTGGCATTTCTCCTAATTAAGAACAAGATTAGTTTCTTCACATCTCTGCAAAACTTTATCAAGGTTGTGCAGACAATTATCAAAAGAAGTTCCATAGACAGAAAAGTCATCCATGAACACTTCTACAATTTCCTCACAAAAGCCATGAAAGATAGCAGACATGCACCTTTGGAAAGTAGCAGGAGCATTACATAAACCAAAAGGCATACGTCTATAAGCATAAGTTCCATAAGGGCAAGTAAAAGTAGTTTTTTCTTGATCTTGTTGTTTAACAGCAATTTGAGAGAAACCAGAATAACCATCAAGAAAACAAAAATGGGTATTTTTAGACAACCTTTCCAACATTTGATCAATAAAAGGAAGCGGGTAGTGATATTTCTTAGTAACTTTATTGACTTTCCTAAAATCGATGCACATCCTATAGCCTACCACTATTCTTTGAGGAATAAGCTCATCATTATCATTAGGGACAACGGTAATACCTCCCTTTTTAGGAACACAATGAACAAGACTAACCCATTCACTATCAGCAATAGGGTAAATAATACCAGCATCAAGGAGTTTCAATACCTCATTCCTTACCACTTCCTTCATCTTAGGATTTAAACATTGTTGGTGCTCCACTACTGGCTTCACATCTGGTTCTATGTTGATAGAATGCTGACATATAGTAGGTGAAATCCCTTTCAAATCATCTAGAGTATAGCCCATAGCTCCTCGGTGTTTCCTCAAAACCTCCAATAATATTTCTTCTTCCTCCCCTGAAAGTTTAGCGCTAATAATAACAGGATATATCTTTTTATCATCAATAAAAGCATATTTAAGATCATCAGGGAGAGGTTTTAGATCGAAAACTGGATCCTTTTTAGGTGGCATCGTGGTACCCAAGTCTTCTACAGGCAAGTCGTGCTTAAGCATCATAGGTTGATCTCGGAGAATCATGTCAATCTCGTTCCTTTCTTCCATGAAGATTTCACTTTCATGTTCTTCCATAAATTGCTGCAAAGCATTGTTAGGAGCAAGAGAAATATAAGCAAGTTGTTCAACCCTAGAATCCTCATTATGGGTTTCCTCTTTGCAAGGTTCTTTAGCAAATTTCGAAAAATTAAACTAATAAGATTCCCCAGCAAACTTAGTCAAGATTTTCTCCCTCTTGCAATCAATAATAGCTCCACAAGTACTCAAGAAAGGTCTACCAAAAATGATAGGATAAGTTTTACTAGCAGCTGAACCAAGTACTAGAAAATCAGCAGGGTACTTAATCTTACTGCAAAGAACTTCCACGTCTCGCACAATACCAATTGGAGAGATGGTCTCTCTATTAGCAAGGTGAATAACCACATCAATCTCTTCCAACTCGCAAGGACTGATCTCATGCATAATCTCTCTATAAAGCTCATAAGGAATATCACTGGAACTTGCACCAATATCATATAAACCATAATAGCAATGATCACCAATTCTAACAGAAAGCACAGGAACACTAGCCTTTTTAGTGCTATTAGGATGTGAAACAATATTAGAAGCATCCTCACAAAAGACTATGTGCCCATCTTCTACGCTTTTAGTGACAAGGTCTTTCACAATTGCTACCACATGTTCAATGTTTATTTGTTCATCAGGTTTTACAGTTCTTTTTTCACTTTTGGTGATTACATTAGTTATCATTGGATGGTCCTTTACCTTTTCGGGGGAGGGAATCTTCTCGATATAAGGTTTAGTTAAGATGGGGTCGTAATAACTTGCAAATCAAGACCATAAATATTACTAATATTTTGAAAGTCATCAGTTCCCATAAAAGATTCAATGCATTCATAATCATAATTTATACCTGACTTTCTACATTTGTCATTCTTCCAAGCTTCAGCATTGTCTTGAATACGGTCTAGAAGGTCCCATTTAGCTTCTTCTTCCATACAAGTGAATGATCCAGCACAAGAAGCATCCAATAAATCTTTATCATGTAGAGGGACCCTTGCATAAAAGTTATTGATAATAATATTGTTGGGGAGATCATGAATGGGACATTTGAGCATTAGTAACTTCAATCTCCCCCAAGCTTGAGCTGTACTCTCTCCATCAAGAGGCCAAAAGTTTTATATTTGATTCTGATACTTTGAATAAAAGAGAGGCACTATTTCCTCCCATTCCAGAGCTTGACCATTCTTCAGCAGCTTATACCATTCCTCAGCTCTTCCTTTCAGTGATAATGAGAATAACTTCTTCTTAACTTGATCTGTAGTAATACCTGCACACTTGAACAACCCGCATAATTCGTGTATAAAGAGTAAATGATCACCGGGATGGACAGTTCCATCCCCAACATAATAGTTATCCATAACACGATCAATAATTCTTGTAGGTATTTTGAAAACATCTTTCTCAGCAGGTGGTGGCTTATCTACTACCTTAGTAGTGGTAGTAGCATTACCAAATAAGAAACTCAGCGAATTATCCATAACGAAAATAAAGCAACTAGCAGAAGTAAACAATACTCACAGTAGAGGTTTCCTTTACCAGTTCCACTCTCCAATAGCGCTTCACTCCCCGACAATGGCGCCAGAAAATAGTCTTGATGACCCACAAGTATAGGGGGTGTATCGTAGTATTTTCGATAAGTAAGAGTGTCGAACCCAACAAGGAGCAGAAGGTGCTGGCTAGTGGTATGGATCAGGAATTCTCTGCAAATACTTAGCAAACGGAGTTTTAGGGGTTTTTGATATAGCAAGTAAACAAAGTACGAGTAAATGAAAGACAGTAAGAATGAATGCAGCAAGTGACCCAATCCTTTATGTAGCAAAGGACAAGCCGATTGTATTTCTATAGATGACCAAACATTCTCGAGGACACATGGGAAGACTGTCAAGTGCTTTCGATTCATATAGTCGATTAATCTTCTCTAGCTTGCTAAGTGTTGTGCGGGTGAACCTTTGCTAATGTAACGTCCCATCCAAGACTAATACATACTTGTGATTATACCCCTTGCAAACATTCATAAGTACAAGAAAGTAATTAAGGTAGAAACCTAACCACAACTTTAAACTCTAAGACCCTTACGACCCTTATGCAATGGTTTCCTAATGGGGGTTCAGGTTTCTGTCACTCCGGCAACCCCTACGATTAGTAGCCAAATACACAATGAATTCCCCTAGGCCCATATAGGTGAAGTGTCATGTAGTCGACGTTCACATGACACCACTAGAAGAAGTACACCACAACTTAAATAACAATCTATTGAATCTTTCTCAACACAACTCCACTACTAACAACAAGACTTCTCCCATGTCCTCAAGAACAAACCTAACTACTCACAAGACATCATATGGATCATGATCAGAGATGGAATAATGATGTATAACAATCTGAACATAAACAATAATTCAATGGTTCACTCAATAGCATCAACTACAAAGAGTAATCAACACCGGGAAAGTTTCCCCTATGAACTATAGCAAGATTCAACCAATTGTTACAGCAATATGAAGATAGTGATGAGGGTGCTGATGGTGATGATGGTGGTGATGATGATGGTGATCCCGATGAAGTACGAACCATTGAATTATTGTTTATGTTCAGATTGTTATACATCAAGATTTCTGCAAGATTCTCCGCCGCCTCTGCGGGGTGGAAAACACCGAGAGAGAAAGATCTCTCCGGTAGACAGATTTCTGCCAGGGGAATTCATCGGGCTAGACTTCATCGGGATCATCATCATCACCATCAGCACCCTCATCACCATCTCCATATTGCTGTAACAATTGCGTTGAATCTTGCATAGTTCATAGGGGAAACTTTCCCGGTGTTGATTACTCTTTGTAGTTGTTGCTATTGAGTGAACCATTGAATTATTGTTTATGTTCAGATTGTTATACATCATTATTCCATCTCTGATCATGATCCATATGATGTCTTGTGAGTAGTTCGTTTTGTCCTTGAGGACATGGGAGAAGTCTTGTTGTTAGTAGTGGAGTTGTGTTGAGAAAGATTCAATAGATTGTTATTTAAGTTGTGGTGTACTTCTTCTAGTGGTGTCATGTGAACGTCGAATACATGAAACTTCACCTATATGGGCCTAGGGGAATGCATTGTGTATTTGGCTACTAATCGTAGGGGTTGCCGGAGTGACAGAAACCTGAACCCTTGTTAGGAAACTATTGCACAAGGGACGTAAGGGTCTTAGAGTTTAAAGCTGTGGTTAGGTTTCTACCTTAATTACTTTCTTATACTTATGGATGTTTGCAAGGGGTATAATCACAAGTATGTATTAGTCTTGGATGGGGCCGTACATTAGCACAGGTTCACCCACACAACACTTAGCAAGCTAGAGAAGATTAATCGACTATATGAAGCGAAAACACTTGACAGTCTTCCCATGTGTCCACGAGAACGTTTGGTCATCTATAGAAATACAACCGTCTTGTCCTTTGCTGCATAAAGGATTGGGCCACTTGCTGCATTTATTCCTACTGTCTTTTATTTACTCGTACTTTGTTTACTTGCTATATCAAAAAACCCTAAAAATCCGTTTGCTAAGTATTTGCAGAGAATTCCTGATCCATACCACTAGCCAGCACCTTCTGCTCCTCGTTGGGTTCGACACTCTTACTTATCGAAAATAATGCGATACACCCCCTATACTTGTGGGTCATCAAGACTATTTTCTGGCGCTGTTGCCGGGGAGTGAAGCGCTATTAGAGAGTGGAACTGGTAAAGGAAACTTCTACTGTGAGTATTGTTTACTTCTGCTAGTTGCTTTATTTTCGTTATGGATAATTCGCTGAGTTTCTTATTTGGTAATGCTACTATCAATGCTAAGGTAGTAGATAAGCCACCACCTGCTGAGAAAGATGTTTTCAAAATACCTACAAGAATTATTGATCGTGTTATGGATAACTATTATGTTGGGGATGGAACTGTCCATCCCGGTGATCATTTACTCTTTATACATGAATTATGCGGGTTGTTCAAGTGTGCAGGTATTACTACAGATCAAGTTAAGAAGAAGTTATTCTCATTATCACTGAAAGGAAGAGCTGAGGAATGGTATAAGCTGCTGAAGAATGGTCAAGCTCTGGAATGGGAGGAAATAGTGCCTCTCTTTTATTCAAAGTTTTATCCTCCTAGTGAGATTCATAAAGATCGGAATCAAATATACAACTTTTGGCCTCTTGATGGAGAGAGTACAACTCAAGCTTGGGGGAGATTGAAGTTACTAATGCTCAGATGTCCCATTCATGAGCTCCCCAACAATATTATTATCAATAACCTTTATGCAAGGCTCCCTCTACATGATAAAGATTTATTGGATGCTTCTTGTGCTGGATCATTCACTCGTATGGAAGAAGAAGATAAATGGGACCTTCTGGACCGTATTCAAGACAACGCTGAAGCTTGGGAGAATGACAAAGGTAGAAAGTCAGGTTTAAATTATGATTATGAATGCATTGAATCTTTTATGCGAACTGGTGACTTTCAAAATATTAGTAATATTTATGGTCTTGATTTGCAAGTTATTACGAATTGCTTTAGAGCTTTTGCTTCCTATATCGAAATTCCAAAAAGGGGATGGAACAAGTACCATGCACCTTACAAAGATATTGTTGACTATGCCCCTATTGGAAGTGCTGAGTATTGCATCATCGACCCCATCTTAACTGAACCTTATATCAAGAAGATTCCCTCCCCCGAAAAGGTAAAGGACCATCCAATGATAACTAATGTAATCACCAAAAGTGAAAAAGAACTGTAAAACCTGATGAACTAATAAACATTGAACCCGTGGTAGCAATTGTGAAAGACCTTGTCACTAAAAGCGTAGAAGATGGGCACATAGTCTTTTGTGAGGATGCTTCTAATATTGTTTCACATCCTAATAGCACTAAAAAGGCTAGTGTTCCTGTGCTTTCTGTTAGAATTGGTGATCATTGCTATTATGGTTTATGTGATATTGGTGCAAGTTCCAGTGATATTCCTTATGAGCTTTACAGAGAAATTATGCATGAGATCAGTCCTTGCGAGTTGGAAGAGATTGATGTGGTTATTCACCTTGCTAATAGAGAGACCATCTATCCAATTGGTATTGTGCGAGACGTGGAAGTTCTTTGCGGTAAGATTAAGTACCCTGCTGATTTTCTAGTACTTGGTTCAGCTACTAGTAAAACTTATCCTATCATTTTTGGTAGACCTTTCTTGAGTACTTGTGGATCTATTATTGATTGCAAGAGGGAGAAAATCTTGACTAAGTTTGATGGGGAATCTTATGAGTTTAATTTTTTGAAATTTGCTAAAGAACCTTGCGAAGAGGAAACCCATAATGAGGATTTTAGGGTTGAACAACTTGCTTCTATTTCTCTTGCTCCTAACAATGCTTTGCAGCAATTTATGGAAGAACATGAAAGTGAAATCTTCATGGAAGAAAGGAACGAGATTGACATGATTTTCCGAGATCAACCTATGATGCTTAAGCACGACTTGCCTGTAGAAGACTTGGGTACCACGATGCCACCTAAAAAGGATCCGGTTTTCGATCTAAAACCTCTCCCTGATGATCTTAAATATGCTTTTATTGATGATAAAAAGATATATCCTGTTATTATTAGCGCTAAACTTTTAGGGGAGGAAGAAGAAAGATTATTGGAAGTTTTGAGGAAACACTGAGGAGCTATGGGCTATACTCTAGATGATTTGAAAGGGATTTCACCTACTATATGTCAGCATTCTATCAACATAGCACCAGATGCGAAGCCAGTAGTGGAGCACCAGCGACGTTTAAATCCTAAGATGAAGGAAGTGGTAAGGAATGAGGTTTTGAAACTCCTTGATGCTGGTATTATTTACCCTATTGCTGATAGTGAATGGGTTAGTCCTGTTCATTGTGTTCCTAAAAAGGGAGGTATTACCGTTGTCCCTAATGATAATGATGAGCTTATTCCTCAAAGAATAGTGGTAGGCTATAGGATGTGCATCGATTTTAGGAAAGTCAATAAATTTACTAAGAAAGATCACTACCCGCTTCCTTTTATTGATCAAATGTTGGAAAGGTTGTCTAAAAAGACCCATTTTTGTTTTCTTGATGGTTATTCTGGTTTCTCTCAAATTGCTGTTAAACAACAAGATCAAGAAAAAACTACTTTTACTTTCCCTTATGGAACTTATGCTTATAGACATATGCCTTTTGGTTTATGTAATGCTCCTGCTACCTTCCAAAGGTGCATGTCTGCTATCTTTCATGGCTTTTGTGAGGAAATTGTAGAAGTGTTCATGGATGACTTTTCTGTCTATGGAACTTCTTTTGATAATTGTCTGCACAACCTTGATAAAGTTTTGCAGAGATGAGAAGAAACTAATCTTGTTCTTAATTGGGAGAAATGCCACTTCATGGTTAATGAAGGGATTGTTCTTGGTCATAAAGTTTCTGAAAGAGGCATATAAGTTGATAGAGCTAAGGTTGAGGCAATTGAGAAGATGCCATGCCCAAGAGACATCAAAGGTATTCGTAGTATTCTTGGTCATGCTGGTTTCTATAGAAGGTTTATTAAAGACTTTTCTGGGATATCAAAACCCCTTACTAATCTTCTTCAAAAAGATGTACCCTTTGTTTTTGATGATGATTGTAAGGAAGCTTTTGAAACTCTTAAGAAGGCTTTAACTACAGTCCCTATTGTTCAACCACCTGATTGGAGTTTACCCTTTGAAATAATGTGTGATGCTAGTGATTTTGCTGTAGGGGCTGTCCTTGGGCAACGTATTGATAAAAAGTTGAACGTTATCCATTATGCTAGTAAGACTTTAGACGCTGCTCAAAGGAATTATGCTACTACTAAAAAGGAATTTCTAGCTGTTGTTTTTGCTTGTGATAAGTTTAGTCCCTATATTGTGGACTCAAAATAAACCATTCATACTGATCATGCTGCTATTAAATATCTTATGACAAAGAAGGACGCTAAGCCTAGGCTTATTAGATGGGTACTGCTTTTACAAGAGTTTGATCTTCATATAGTAGATAGAAAGGGTGCTGAAAATCCTGTAGCTGATAATTTATCTCGTTTGGAAAACATCTCTTTTGATCCTATGCCTATTAATGATAGTTTCCCGAATGAACAGTTAGCTGCAGTGGGGGTGAGATCGCGAGGAAGCCCTTGGTATGCTGATTATGCTAACTTTATTGTCTCCAAGTATTTGCCTCCAACTTTTACAGTTCAGCAAAGAAGAAAGTTCTCCTATGATTTGAGGCATTATTTTTGGGATGACCCATATTTATACAAAGAAGGAGTTGGTGGTATTATGCGAAGATGTGTTCCAGAATATGAGCAAAAAGAGATATTGCGTAAATTTCATGGTAGCACCTATGGAGGACATCATGCAGGAGATATAACTGCACAAAAGGTACTACAATCAGGTTTCTACTGGCCTACCCTTTTTAAGGATGCAAGAAAATTTGTTTTATCTTGTGATGAATGTCAGCGTGTGGGTAATATTTCTAGACGCAATGAAATGCCTATGAACTACTCTCTAGTTATTGAACCTTTCGATTGTTGGGGATTCGACTTTATGGGTCCTTTCCCTCCTTCGAAGGGTTACACTCATATTCTTGTTGCCGTTGATTATGTTACTAAGTGGGTAGAAGCCATTCCTATGAAAAGTGCTGACGGGGAAACCTCTCTAAAAATGCTTAAGGACGTTATCTTTCCTAGGTTTGGAGTGCCTAGGTATCTCATGACTGATGGGGGTTCTCATTTAATTCATGGCGGTTTTAGAAAGACCCTCGCTAAGTATGATGTCAATCATAGAATTGCTTCAGCTTATCACCCCCAAACTAGCGGGCAAGTAGAGTTATCAAATAGAGAAATTAAATCTATCTTGCAAAAGACTGTTAATAGGTCTAGAAAAAACTGGGCTAAGAAGTTGAATGATGCTTTATGGGCTTATAGAACGGCTTACAAAAATCCTATGGGAATGTCTCCTTATAAAATGGTTTATGGGAAAGCTTGCCACCTACCCTTAGAATTAGAACACAAAGCTTACTGGGCAGTTAAAGAACTAAATAGAGATTGTAAGCTCGCTGGTGAGAAAAGATTATTTGACTTAAGTTCTTTAGATGACTGGAGGAGTGAAGCCTATGAGAATGCTAGGCTCTTTAAGGAAAAAGTTAAAAGATGGCATGATAAGCGAATACTTAAGAGAGAGTTTCATGTTGGTGAGAAAGTTCTATTGTATAGGTCTTGTGTCAGATTTTTTGCAGGTAAGCTACTATCAAAATGGGAAGGACCTTTTATCATTGAAGAAGTATACCGTTCAGGAGCAATAAAAATTTCCTCTCTAAAAGATAATACTACACAAGTAGTTAATGGACAGCGTCTCAAACACTATATTGCTAGAGATTCTTACAATGAAGATGTTGATGCCTTTCAAGTTATAACTCCAGAGAAATTCATTAAGGACCAAATTCAGAGACCTGCAGAGTCCGTTTCCAACTAAGTAATAGTTCTGGTAAGAAAAGTTCCGTGAAAATACAATCCAACTATATTTTTGTAGTTTTCAGTCAATAAGGAAAGCTACGAAGCAAAAAAGAGACGGAAACGGAGCCGGGTGGCCCACACCACCCCATGGCGCGGGCCCACCCCTGGCCGCACCACCAGGTGGTGAGGCCACCCAGGACTCCGCCTCGGACTCGTTTTCTCCCAGTACCTTCCTTTTGATATGAAACTTCATAATATATACCCCCCGGATCTCCCGAGGTTCGTATATCGTGTTTTCGTCGTGTTTTTGTTTCGATCTGTTTCTGCTAGGTAGAATTCCAGATTTGGAGCCACAATGTCTTCCTCTGGATCATCCAAGGGAGATTCTTTAGAGGATATCATCAACCCATACATGAGAGAATTGAAGATTCATCCCAAGGAGTTGTTGCTCGAAGGTGGGGAGGTCCGGATTAAGGAGGTTCAAGGCCCTAAAGGTGAAGGAAGTCTGGAGGACAGGATGGAAGCATTGGAGCAAGAAGTCTTTAGGTACAGGAAGATGGCGGAGCGCGAAGTGGACATTATCCATAAGATTTGTTCTGAACTCATCACCGAGCACCAAAAGGAGACTGTTGAACTCAAAGACGAAGTCCTCTCACTCTGCCAAACAACCAACAAACTGCAATCACAGTTCTATGATGTTCAAAATCAAAACTGTGAGTATGAGGCTAGGTTTAAACGCATAAGTGTTGCTGCAAGTTTCAGGATGATGGAAACCACGATGTCCTTTGTTGATGGGAAGCCTTTACCCTGGAAGACGGACGAAGATGAGAGGATACCACCACCACCTAAGGAGTAATTCGTCATCATATTTGGCATCCCCTTGGTTTGTTCCAAGCTTGGGGGAGTGCCGCGGTATCATGTCACTATCTTCTATCTTTTTACCTTATTAGTAGAGTCATATCATGAATAGAGGAGTTATTTTGTAGTATGGTTTGCATTATGGAAGTGTCCCCTCTCTCGTTAGATATGTATCCCTTGGTGTGAGTTGCCGTTATGGAATATTAATGAGAAGTTCTATCATTCACTCTTTTGCATAGTTTATGATAGTTTTCAATTCGTGGTTATATGATTGATCTTGTTGTTAGTATTGGTATCACTTTGGGATCATTGAGTTAATTTAGTTGGTTTTGGCAAACCTGGCTCGGTCAGTAGCAGCACTATTTTTGAGTTGAAAGAAAAAGATAAGAGTACTCTAAAGAAATATAATTTCATCGTCTTTCTTTCTTGATTTGCTCATAAGTCTAGTATTCTCTAGTTAAGATCTTTTGTGCTTCCAAGGAAGATTGCATGTTTGCCTTTATCACTTGTATGTTTGTTTGTTTCCTTCAACTCTTATACTTGCTACCCAGCCTTGCTAGCCAAAAACCTATACTGAGAGGGTATTCTTCTCATGCATCCACCTCCTTTAAACCAAAACCTTTGCCATTTGTGTCCACCATACCTACCTAGTAGCATTATTGCTATTCCAAGTAAATTCTTGTTTTATCTACCTCCCAAATTAAAAATGTTATGTGAAAATTAGTGATTAAAGCTCTCACGAACTTGACGGCACATTTTACTTTCTTGCATTTAATAAACTTGAACCATTGGGTCCTTCTTTGTTGCGTATATGCTTGCGCTTTATGAGTTGAAGTTAGCCGAACCATGTATCATGGGGACCGCTTTCAACACTTCGTTGGTACTTGTACCTAGTTGATATCATGTTCTTTTGCTTATGGATCCCGATGGTGTGAAGTAAAAGTGGAACTTGTAAGATCATGGAGTTTATATGTGTGTTAGAGAAACGCCTGGGCCGCTAGCCTAAGCCATGCCTAATCATGGTGGAAACTTGCAGCATAACTATAGTGAGCATTCTATGAAGCATCCTCAATAAAAACCTATGCAAATAGCAAATAAAAATATTGCTGAGATGCTCACTGTCTGCTTGCCTTGTCATTTTGATTATGGGATAGCTCCTGTGTCATGTGCAAGGGGTACCCCGTTGGCGGTTCTCAATGATACGCATATATTTACAATGACAAGAGCTTGCTCGTGACTGAAGTTGAGTATCATGAGATCGGTACTCATAAGTAAGGGGCTTGAGATTTCAACTTATAACTTGTCAAGCATATCCTCTTAGTTGTGTCACTTTAACCTTAACCACCTAAAGATGCCTATGATAGGGGCAATGAGAGCTGAAAGCTAGTAAGTATCATAATTTTTGGGAGCTCTTTATGAGACTTGCAATCCCAGCTTCCCTCTGCGAAGGGCCTTTCTTTTACTTTGTAGTTGAGTCAGTAAACCTACTCCCCTCTGTCTCATCAAGTATTTTGAGTTGATGTGTTTCATTCATTCATATGATGACTTATGCATTCATGTTTCCTATGTTCCTTGTTTTGCACATTGCTCTCATCTTGAAGTTTACTACTTTGAAAGCTTTCTTTGAAAACCAGCTATTTGTGAACTCAACAAATTATCAACTATTCTTCGACCAAGAGCTAAGTTTGCCATTACCAATTATGATTCACTTTATGTATCTTTATTGTGTTTCCTTTACTCATTACAAGTTGAGTTATATAATAGTGAGTTGTTTTCTATTATGATCTTTGTATTAGATGAATGTGATGCTTCTTGTCCGTATTCTTTTATCGACTCTTCACTCCATAAACTTGAGGTCATGTTTATTGAGCTCAGTTTCGCTTGGGGACAAGCGACGTCTAGGCTTGGGGGGAGTTGATACGTCCATTTTGCATCACTATTCTATGTCTTAATTCGCTATTATTCATTGATATATTTCGTATTGAGAGGTGATACTTATGTTATTTCAGCTATTTTTGCATGGTTGATGACTTTTGGAGCATGGACCGCTGCAGTCAGGATTCTGATGGAAAAGGTGTTGTTTGGAGGCAAAATTCGCGAAGATCAGAAAATCCGGAAAAATGTACGGAAAATTCTATTTTTCCAGAAGACTCAGGATGCCAGAAGATGGAGTGGAGGTGGGCCACAGGGGGCCCACACCACCCCATGGCGCGAGCAGGCCTAGGTCGCGCCAGGGAGTGGTGTGGCCGCCCTGGCCCACTCCAGCCTCTCCCCTCTGGCGTATATCATCCTACCGAAACCCTAAGACTCGGGGAGCGACCACAGAAAGATTCCGCCGCCTTTGCGGGACGGAAAACACCGAGAGAGAAAGATCTCTCTGGCAGACAGATTTTTGCCGGGGGAATTCCTTCCTGGAGAGGGGAGATCGTTGCCATCAACACCACCGTCAAGCTGGACTTCATCGGGATCATCATCATCATCATCACCACCATCATCACCATCAGCACCCTCATCACCATCTCCATATTGCTGTAACAATTGCGTTGAATCTTGCATAGTTCATAGGGGAAACTTTCCCGGTGTTGATTACTCTTTGTAGTTGATGCTATTGAGTGAACCATTGAATTATTGTTTATGTTCAGATTGTTATACATCATTATTCCATCTTTGATCATGATCCATATGATGTCTTGTGAGTAGTTAGGTTTGTTCTTGAGGACATGGGAGAAGTCTTGTTGTTAGTAGTGGAGTTGTGTTGAGAAAGATTCAATAGATTGTTATTTAAGTTTTGGTGTACTTCTTCTAGTGGTGTCATGTGAACGTCGACTACATGACACTTCACCTATATGGGCCTAGGGGAATGCATTGTGTATTTGGCTACTAATCGTAGGGGTTGCCGGAGTGACAGAAACCTGAACCCCCGTTAGGAAACCATTGCACAAGGGACGTAAGGGACTTAGAGTTTAAAGCTGTGGTTAGGTTTTTACCTTAATTACTTTCTTGTACTTACGGATGTTTGCAAGGGGTATAATCACAAGTATGTATTAGTCTTGGATGGGGCGGTACATTAGCACAAGTTCACCCACACAACACTTAGCAAGCTAGAGAAGATTAATCGACTATATGAAGCGAAAGCACTTGACAGTCTTCCCATGTGTCCTCGAGAACATTTGGCCATCTATAGAAATACAACCGGCTTGTACTTTGCTGCTTAAATGATTGGGCCACTTGCTGCATTTATTCCTACTATCTTTTATTTACTCGTACTTTGTTTACTTGCTATATCAAAAACCCCTAAAAATCCGTTTGCTAAGTATTTGCAGAGAATTCCTGATCCATACCAGTAGCCAGCACCTTCTGCTCCTCGTTGGGTTCGACACTCTTACTTATCGAAAATACTGCGATACACCCCCGATACTTATGGGTCATCATGGCCTCGACGGCCAACAGAACCACGAGTACCAGAAGACATCCTGAGGAGGAATCATAACCCGTGAGATTGGATCACCAAGAGAAATACATCAAAAGATGACATGAACCATATCGAACGTCACGGTAGAATCAACCATATGTGTTGAGGTCACATCATAACACCAAGTATGGCAGTAGAACAAGCATACGAAATGTATACACTACCAACTTAAATACAAACCATAACAATGGAGTGCAATATGGTATGATACCAACGACTCATAGGAGAAGGAAGAAATTGAATTCCAAACACCCTTAGCAAGGTTGAAAACAATGCTTCAGATGCCCGAATATATCTTGGAAACTCTGAGCTTTGCAACCGGATACGGAGTACTAGAAGAACAACCCAACCCCGTAAAAACTAGTAATTTGAAATAAGCCTAACCTCGAACTCTGGCCCGGGATAAGGGTTAGACCAATACCAGATCTTCATCTGACATAAGCCTAACCTCGAGCTCGAAGCGCGCATGGAATAATTCGGTAACATTACAGAACATACAAACCATATATTATTAAGGTACGCTCTTAGCAGAGCTGCATACAAGTATTACAAACCAGGGGTCGAAGACCCAACAAACATCAAGCAACGAAAGCAAATAAGTTGTTCTAAACAACAAACTTAGCAAAGGGCCTAAGAGGCCTTGAACATAAGCAAACGACCCTTCCATAGATCCTAGGCTGCTGCCCGGGAACCCCAACTACTCGTCGTCATCAACGTAGAAACCACCTTCTGTTGGAATAGCTTCATCTGTAGAAAAACATCAACAAGGCAAGGCTGAGTACAGGATGTACTTCGCAAGACTTAATAACCTATAATACATGCTTGGTTTAGAAAGGCTTTCTATGGTTACTTTGCAAAAGCCAGCTTTGTTTTGAAAACCAGTGAGAGAAGAGGCTCGTCTAATCAGATCATTTCAAAAGAGGTAAGAAGACTACATTCTAACTCTTTTAGATCGCCTTCATCATCAGCTGAGAACATTTCAACTTGGATTACCCCCTCAAAGGACCCGGAGGAAGTAATTCCAGAACACTCATTAGTTGCCAAGTTTTAACATTGGTTATAGTTATATATGATCGTCACGTCCGTTCCCAAGTCATCCATAACCGTGGACACGTCTTCGAAAAGATTATAACCCTGCAGGGGTGCACAACTTTACCCACACGTACCAACTGATGGCCCAAAATATATCGAGCTCGTTGGGGAACCCCAAGAGGAAGGTATGATGAGCACAGTAGCAAGTTTTCCCTCAGTATGAAACTAAGGTTATCAATCTAGTAGGAGCAAGGAAACACCCCAAAGGTGTAGCTAGCTGAACGTTGGCAGGGCGCACTACCGGTGCCAGCAGCAACGTGGAGACCTGCACAACACAACCACAGAACTTTGCCCCCAACTTGCGATGAGGTTGTCAATCTCACCGGTTTTGCTGAAAACAAAGGATTAAACATATCGAATGGAAGGAAGTAATAGTTTACAGAAAGTAAACACAAAAGCAGTAAACAGTTGATTGTAGATTGAAAGTAAAAGAAAGGACCGGGGTCCATAGTTCACTAGAGGTGGCTCTCCTTAAGATAGATAACATGATGGGTGAACAAATTATAGCGGGGCAATTGACAAACATCGAGAAAGCATACAAGCATATACTAATCATCTTGACTCCTTTGAGACTTGATTGGGCATTACAACATTATACATAGACCGCCATCCAACTGCATCTATGACTAATAATCCACCTTTAGGTTATCATCTGAACCCCCTCCAGTATTAAGTTGCAAGCAACGGATTATTGCTTTACGAATTGCGTGTAAAGTAAACAATACGATTGTTCTATGAACAAAGAATTGTTGTTTTATCACTAGTAGCAACAACACATCTAGTACCTTAGAGATTTCTGTCACTTCCCCAGATTACCAGAGGCATGAACCCACTATCGAGCATAAATACTAACTCTTGGAGTTGCTAGCATCTACTTGGCCAAGATAGCTACTAACAACGGAAAGCATGCAAGATCACAAATAACAAAGACATGATAGAATCAATAATCAATCTGAAATAGCATCTCAATATCCATCGGATCCCCGCAAACACAACATGTATGGATTACAAATAAATGATCTTGATCATGAACGGAGATCACAAGATCTAAACATGAGAGCACAAAGGAGGAGAACCAGCCATCTAGCTACTACATGGAACCGTAGTCCAGAGATGCACACATCACACCGGAAGCTTGCATGATGATGAAGAAGGCCTCCAGGGTGAATTCCCCTCTCTAGCAGGGTGCAGGGAAGAGTTTCAGATCCATCTCGATCTAGGGATGGAGATGACGGCGGCTACAGACTCTTTCGTGGATTTTTGATCGGGTACTTAGGGTTTCCGTATCAGAGGCAATATATAGGCGGAAGGAGAGGCCGAGAGGGTGCCTGGGGCGGCCAGACCACCCCCTGTCGTGGGCCAGGCTTGTCCGCGTGGCCAGGTGGTGTGGACAGGCCCTAGCCCCTCTCTATCTCGTATTCTGGCTCCAAGTGTCCCCCGGTAAAATAATAACTTTGGCTTTTGTCCCGTCCAATTCCAAGAGTATTAATTTTCTGACTTTCCTAGAACCAAAAACAACAGAAAACATGCAGCTGGCACTATGGCTCTTGTTAATAGGTTAGTCCAAGAAATCATATGAAAAGTACTCCAAAGTGTGGACAAAACATAAGAAAGTAGATAAAACCAAGCATGGAACATCAAAAATTATAGATACATTTGCAATGTATCACCAACCGACTCTTAATGCCAAATTATTAGCCCTCTTCCTTGGAAGGCCGGCAGAGAGTGGTTGACCACGACCTTTACCTTGCTTTCGCCGAGACCATGGGTCACACCCTAAGGAGATGCCGCCATAATGGGTCAAGTCCCAAAGCCGGTCCCTAGAGATATGTGCGGGGACCAAGATTACGGAGGCCGTGCCTCTCTTGTTCCCGACCATGCTTACCTACCTGTATGAATGAACCTCCAACACCGCATTCGAGAACAACCAAAATGCATATGTCGAATGGAACGCCCGAACTATGTGACTCATACGATCTACTAGGCAAGTTAGTGAGTCGAGGGGGTTTCTAGGCCCCCATGTGGTTGTACGCTCGTCTTGGTTCAAGAGGCAAGAACTCAAGTCCTAAAGGTGGCTAGCATGAGACTACAAAAACCATACCCAACGTGGCCTCCCATACCTGCCTTAGCATGTTTATTAACCATCTCCGATCATATCTCAACATCCTATCAAACTAGGTTCATAACATCTCCGATGCATCATCCGGATGGATCGGTCTTGTAATACTAAGCATGGGTAAGCTTGACCGAAATATGGCACTAGCAACGCTCATAAGCTCAACCCTAGTTATGCTAGGAGCGGTGGATCGGTATCTTGGTGTACAAAGGAAAACATGCAGCAGATAGGATACTCTATCTTAAACAAAAGACCACATTGGAATCGTATGCATATAGCGAGAATGAAATACTTTGTAAACATAGGTTCAGAATGATGGGGCTACGCTTGCCTTGTCCGTCATTGAAATGGTACTGCTCTTCGGTGGCGTTGACTTCAGGTTCGGGCTCGGTTCCTATTCGCGAAGAACCAACACCGAAAAGAAGAAGCAACAATCAACACATGGCATATGTGCAATTCTCAAGTAAGAATGATGATATGACAAGTTAAATTGTATTAAAAATGACACCCTAAGACATGCTTGGCAATTTAAACGGGGTCCGAGGGGTCCAGACCATAATTCGGAGAAACCCCGGATGCATATGAGAGGGGTTATTTGGTTCTCCTAATTAAGTTTGTCATGTAAGTTGCTTAACAATGCATGATTATGAGTCTATTGGATAGATCTTATTTTTCTTAACATTTTGATATATTATACATATTTTTCTGATTTAAAATGAATTAGTTACGATTTTCCCAATTTTAATCCATTTTTAAATCATTTTTAAAACAATTAAACTTTTTTGGGATATTAAAATTATTTTAGAATCTAGGCCCACATGTCATATATTTATTCATTTCAGAAACAAATAGGGAAATGATTAAACATCTGACATCAAGGACCCACCTGTCAGCATTTAGTAATTTATATAAATTATTAAAACAAAACAAAAAGGTTTATGATGCCAGGTTTACGTCATGCTGACGTCAGCAATGACAGTCCTCCCAGATCAAGCGCGTGGCTGGCACTAGAGGCGATGCGGGGCTACGGGAGGGGGCGCGTTCGACGCGCCAGACCGAGGCGAGCCAAACGGTGGCGGCGCCGCCATGAATTGGTGTGCCGGAGCGACATCCACGACGACGGCCGACGACGGCAGCAGCAGTGGTCGTAGGCGGAGAGCTGTAGGGCGAGAGGGAGAGAAGGAGAGGGTCCACGAGGACCAGTAGCTCACCAGGAGCATGACGGTGAGGTCGATTTGGCCGGAGGGGGTCGGAGACGGCCGGGGTCGGAGGCGGACACGGCAGCCGGAGTCGGGGAAGGCGCGAGCTCCCTGCTCGGTTGCAGGCTCCCACGGCAGATTCCTTCCAGGAGGTGGACGAGGAGAGCACGCCAGTTCTCCTGGGCGTCTCGGCGGGGAATGGCGAGGTCGGAGACGGCGGCGCGACAGAGAACCTGGGGGGCTAGGGTTTCGGTGCAGTGAGGAGAAAGGGGAGGAAGAGAACTAGGGTTCGTCCTAGCGGCGTTGGGGGATCTTGTAGGTGTCGGGTCGTCGGTGGCGCGTATCTTGGCGCGGGCGGTCATCCTGGCGCGGTGGACGACAGCGGCGACGCCACGCAGTTGCTCTGCGTCATCGTCGATGAGGACGAAGGGGAGAGAGAGAGGGGCCGAAACGGTATGGGCCGTTGGCGGGCTGGCTGGGCCACTACTGGGCTGCGGTGAAGCAAGGGCAGCGGGTACTGGCTGCTGCGCGCGAGCATCAGAGAGGAGAGAGAGGAGGTGGGCTTCGGCCCAGATTAGGTTAGGAACTATTTTTATTTTCCAGAAATCCTTTTCTTTTTCTAGTTTCCTCTTTTCCAATTGTATTTCAATTTCTTTTCTGGTTTGTATAATTTCAAAAATAGAAGAGACTTTGTAGATGTATTGAAATATTCTAGGGGCCCTATTAGTCCTTTTGGGCTCCAAACATTTTGGTAATTTTCAGAATTCAAAACATTTGAATGAATTTCAGAGGAGGAGGGAAATTAGGGTTTAGGGTTTTGTTCTCTCTTGATTAGAACCAAGTGCAAGATGTAATGCATGTATGCAATGCTCACAAGCATGTTATTTATTTATTACACATAGAGGTGGTATGTTACAGCCGCGGCCTGAAGTGGAGTTCACGGGAGGACGAGTGCCTCACCGAGGCTTGGAAATCGGTTAGCATCGACCCCTTCACCGGCACGAACCAGAGCTCTGAGGCCTACTGGCTGCTCGTCAAGGCGGCGTACGACGAGTGGCGGCTCTTGGACCCCTACTTCAAGGACTTGTACCACGACCGCAACGACTCCGGCATGTCGCATCGCTGGCACATGATCCAGCATGCTTGCAACAAGTGGCATGGCATCGTGGAGGAGGTGCACCGTGTCCATGTCAGCGGCACCAACTTCGAGGACCAAGTAAGTGAACACACCGTGTCCACTGTCCATCATAGCCTTGTGTTGGGTCGCCGGCCATTGATCACGATCGTTTGTTCGCTGCATTGCATTGCTTTCGTAGATGCGCGCCATGATCACCACCTACCGCGAGGACAATGATGACGTCGAGTTCAAGTTCATCCATGTGTTCGCCAGGATCAAGATGTGCGACAAGTGGACCAATACGCACACGACGCTCGCCAAGGGCAAGTACGACCCCGACGTGCCGCCAGCTCTCTCCTCGGGAGGCCGTCCGATCGGGCAGAAGAAGTCCGAAGCGGTGAGGGATGCCGCGCCGGCCATCGAGAAACTGCACAGCTCAATCATGGCCTGCATGGTGGATGCCGCCTCGCACGCTGCCGAGAGGGCGGAGCAGGCCGCCAAGATGGAGCAGGTTGCCGCGGTCAGGTGGGCGTCGTCCATCGAGAGGCAGGATGCCAAGCTCGAGTTGATCAGGGACAATGTGGCCGCGAAGAAGAGGAGGGAGGACCTGTCGATCCTCATGGTCGACACCAGGAACATGGACGCCGATGTGCGGGCGTGGTGGAAGGCCCATCGCACCGTGATCCTGCACGAGGTCCGAGGCCCACCGGCATCCACTACCCCAGCACCTACGGCTTCCACTTCGCCATCGCCTGCGGCATCCACCACCCCAGCACCTGCGAGCGCACCAGCGACAGGCACTCCCCCGCCGGTCGTCGATGTCGACGCTGCCGTCTGATGCGCCGCTATGCTTTGTGATGCTGGCGCGACTTCTTTTGATCGCTAGACTATGATGATTTGCAGCGATTTGTGACGATGTGATCGTCGAGACTTTGTTTTGTAATAACGCCCAGACTTATTTATGTTCGGCTATGCGATCGGAGATCGGCCGTTCTACCCGCCATATTATTTTCTTGTTCGAATTTCAAATTTCAAATTTGGGGGCCGATTTGGGGGCCACGGCTGGAGACCGGCTCCCCCCATAACCAATTTTTGTGCCGGCGCCCCCCATATGGTCTTACGCCGAGGTTAAATTAGGGGTTGTGAGTGGAGATGCTCTTATTGAACAACATTCAGTTACGGGTCTATAGCTTTAAACAAGGAAAATGATAGGGAACGTCCAGGGGATTTCACGCGTCCTGCCCCCCGGTTCCTACACGCGACACGCGTCCCACAGGAGCAAGGCATCGAAGGGTGGGGCCCAGCGACCTTATCTCTTTGCTAGACAGTTTCTCCACGACTCCACCGCACACCGCCTGCTGCTTCCTCAATCATGTCTCTCTAGCGTCGCCGCTTCACCTCCCGCACGCACCCGCTGCTGCTTGCGCCGCCGGACCGCCACCTACATGCACCCTGCTGCTTGCACCTCCCGCCGCCGCGCCCTGCTGCTCGGGCCACCGCGCCCTGCTACTTGCACCTCCCGCCGCTGCCATGGGGATCTCGCCGTCGGAGCTCGCCGTGGGGATCTCGACATCGGAGCTCGTTGTCTCCCTCCTTGTCCCCACGAGCTCGCCGACGAAGGCGGTGTCTGGGCTTGCTCGCCGGTGACAGAGATGGATGCCATGGCTGTCGCTCCTTCTTTTGCTATAAACGGGTGCCTTCCTTTACTACAGAGGCAGGCCAACACTGCTACAGGAGTCGGTCACATCTGCTGCTAGCTTGGATGCCATGGCCGCCGCTCCTGCAAGTCCTCACGGCCGATGCTACAAAGGCTGGCATTCGATTTTCCTACATTGATACATTATTTTGCTATCTCCATTTATTTGTTTTGCTACAATACCATAAAGCTTTTGCTACAAGTTCTCTGGTGAGGTCTTCCGGCTAAATTCTCTGGAGATGTCTTCGGCGTAGCTAGTTTTTTGCTACATTAGAAGAACTTTGTCGCTACAACCATCTTGTGGTTTGCTACAACAGTGTCAACTTTTTGCTAAAAGGTCTCCGGCGAGAGTCACTAGCGAGTTTTTTTCGACGATGTCTCCGGCGAAGTCGGTTTTGCTACATTAGCACATTTTTTGCTGCATGGTCTCGGCGAGGTCTCCGTCGAGATGTTCTATTTTCTGAACAAACTACTCCCTCCGTCCCAAAATAAGTGACTTGAGTTTGTCTAGATTCAGTTGTACCTATATACTAAAACGTGTCTAGATACATCCGAATCTAGACAAACCCATGTCACCTATTTTGAGATAGAGGAAGTACTTTTTTTGCTTTAAAAGTAAAAAACGATGATATTTATAGAAAAAGACATGTTTTACATAAAAAAAATTTAAAACGATTTTGGAGAACACGTGACGTGTTTAAAGGCAAGCGCTCGAACTAGGCTCTTCTTCCGGAGGAGGCATAGGCCTAGCGCTTGCCTTTAAACAACAGGCATCAAACTTGCCCACGAAGAAGAGCACAACGATCCGGCAGAAAAACAGCCGATTGCAAATGCTTTATTGCTTTATACAATCAAGTTGTAATTGCTTAGCTGTCACAAAGAGACCAATCAGCATATTCCAAGCCTTCGTCTCTATTTAAGTCGCCCTCCCTGGCAGCGAGTGAGCCGTCTGTATCCAGAAACAAACTCTCTCTCTCTCAGAAGAAGAAAAAATAAAATGATGAACCCAAAGAGCCGTGCTGCGTTCCAGCACATCGACCTCATCCCGGGGATGCCGGACGACGTCGCCGTCGACTGCCTGGCGCGCGTCCCGCACGGCGCATTCCGCTCGATGCGCCGCGTCTGCCGAGGGTGGAAGAGCGCCGCTACGGCGCCGGACTTCGCCTTGGCGCGCGCAGAGGCTGGCGCCAACGAGGATCTGGTGTACCTTCTGCAGTTCTGCAACCCTGATGGCCCCAACGACGGCAACGCGCCGCAGAACTCCCCGGCCTACGGGGTGGCCATGTACAACGTGACCACCGGGGAGTGGCACCGCGAGCGCGCGGCGCCGCCGATGCCGATGTTCGCCCAGTGCGCCGCCGTGGGGACCCGCCTCGCGGTGATGGGCGGCTGGGACCCCGAGACCTTCGAGCCCGTGGCGGACGTCCACGTGCTCGACGCCGTCACCGGCGTGTGGCGGCGGGGCGCGCCGATGCGGTCGGCGCGGTCGTTCTTCGCGTGCGCCGAGGCGGGCGGCAAGATCTACGTGGCCGGCGGCCACGACAAGCTGAAGAATGCGCTGAAGACGGCGGAGGCGTACGACGTGGTGGCCGACGGCTGGGACCCGCTCCCGGACATGTCGGAGGAGCGCGACGAGTGCGACGGCATGGCCACCGTCGCCGGCGACAAGTTCCTGGCCGTGAGCGGGTACCGCACGGGCCGCCAGGGCGGGTTCGAGCGCGACGCGGAGTGGTTCGACCCGGCGACCCGCGAGTGGCGCCGCCTGGAGCGCGTGCGCGCCCCGCCTTCGGCGGCCCACGTGGTGGTGCGCGGCCGCGTGTGGTGCATCGAGGGCACGGCCGTGATGGAGTGGCGTGGGGAGCGCCGAGGCTGGATCGAGGTGGGGCCCTACCCGCCGGGTCTGAAGGCCGGCACGGCGCGAGCGGTCGCCGTCAGCGGCGGCGAGCGTGTGGTGGTCACCGGGGCCATCGAGTCCGGAGGGCATGCGCTTTGGGTGTTCGACGTCAAGTCGAAGAACTGGACCGTGGTGCAGCCGCCGGCGGAGTTCGCCGGATTCGTCTTCTCCCTGGCTTCCGTCCGCGTGTGATGTTGCCGTTCCCGACCGTCCATTTCAGTGCCCATGCCCGACCAAGAAGACTACTACGAGTACTAGTGAGTATGTATGCGAGTTCTTGTGTTGCAGTGCTTTTGCCATTGATGGATCTGAGATCTGCGCATCTTGGATGCATCAAGTACTAGTGTTTTCGTCTATCAAAGAAAACAAAAAGACCGTAGGAATCATCATCGCCAAACAAAAAAGAAGAAAAAAGCAGGAGGTAGAAAGCTTGTAAGATCTGTAGTCATCAAGGTTGTAAACTCTCCTCTCCTCTCCTCTCCTCTGTTGCTGCTGAGACAGGCTAGTGCCTTTCTCTGTTGTTGAAACAGCTTGGTGTTTTTTGTTCCATGATTGGGGATTGTTCTTCTGCTATGTGTACTATAGTACTGTATAGTCAATCAATCAATGTACATACTTTTGTTCGATGAACCGTCATACTGTATGGTTTCTCACGCTCTGTCCAGATCCAATTATCTTTCTGCTCAACAGCGCCAGCATGCTAGCAAATGTTGAATAATCGCCGGTGGCTCGTCGAGGTTCAACAGTCAGCGTTACATTACTGTATTGTTTTTCCATTTTATATTTGCCCTGAACCCGGATGCTGCCTGCCTCCCATTGGTGCTGGGCGGCGGCTGCCAGCGAAGGTGGTTGACATTGCTTGCACTCAAAGGATCAGCGATTAAATCTCTCCCCAACGTCGCCATCGTTTCCCGCCGGTTGAACAGTCCCCGCGAGATAGGGTCGCCACCGATTATGGCGTCCGTGCTCGGCTCACCATTCTGAACCGTTCGTCGGCCCTATCTCGCACGCATTGCTGTTGAATGCAGCGACTTTTAGTTCTCGTGAGAAAGCTCAGTTGGAAGCTTCTTGGAAGCATCTAGGTTGCCGTTAGCTGTATGTATCCATCCGTTTTCTTGGCCATGGGCCACGTGAATGAAGCTTGCGAGCCACGCATCGATTATAACTCGTGCCATGCCGAAGCATCTCGCGAGGATCGGTTGCGAGGACGATGGGTTTGCGGTCAACTTTGTGCTCATCACCGCATCCCCTGTTGAACTGCCGGTTCAACTAATCAAAGCCAATCAGTGAAGCTTTCGTTGTTAGCCTTTTAATTGTTGTACCTAGCTGAATGCCCGCGTTAACGCGGAACACTAAACTTATGTACGTACTCCATCCGTTCCAAAACGGGAGTGCCAATATCTCACGTGACTAAGAACTTCTTATTTCTAAGTCGCCGATGTCATCCTAATATTTGTGCTAATTTCTCTAGTTGTAACTCATGTGTAACTTTCACTTTGCACAAATCACGAGGTAAATCAAACGGTGAAAGTGACGACTGAGACCTAAGAAGTTCTCAGGCGTCCGAAAACTAGCAAATCCGTTTCAAAAATATAAAATATTTTAAATTTCTAAAGCTAATGAATATAACTCCTTTTAATGTGTAGATTCATTCTAAATCTCTCCGAACCTACATACTAAAAGAGATCTAGATATATTAAATTTATAAAACTAAAACATCTTATATTATGAAAGGGAAGGACTATATGTGAAAAGAAATATGCAACTACGGGCCGCCATATCATGGGAAAGCATTTTTTATCTAATGAATACACAGTTTTTTTTTGTCCCGCATTTTAAGAACATACATGTCAGACAAACTGCAAAGAAGGACGCGAGAGCAGTACGTGTTTAACAGTTGTAGTAGCGGCGTACCACGTGTTACTTTGCTGCATGTGGTCATTCTCTCTCCTAGCACACTCCATTCTAGTCTTGCTTTTAATCTTCACATAAAAGTTTAAATGGCTAATATGTTATGCTCCAAAATTTGGATTATACAATCCGTGTTTGGATAGTTAACTTCGAGGTGACAAGACCTTTGAAATAAGTCTAATGTTGAATTTTTTTTTGAATAAATAAAGATATTTTTTTGAAACATGATAAAATTAACATTATCTCGTTGGAAGTGTGGGATAGGTAATGATTACGATAATATATTTTAGGAACTGAGGAACTGAGGGACTCCATTATGTTCAATAACCTATAGCCACAATAGAAGTATTGTACGCCCAATTGGTTCTTGAAAATTTGAAGCTATTCATAATAGTTGCTCATGCGTTTAGAAGAAAATATCTAAACTCTTGCGGAAAAGCTATATAGTTTTTTTTATTGTTAGATCCAAAAGAGTATGATGTTTGAATACATAGTGGAACATACTGAAATACTAATGGGTATAAAGACACAGTGATCGCCAACAGCGATTATAGTTGCCTTTATTTTATAAAAATATGAAATATTCAAACAAATTCAATGAATTCCTATGCCTATACTTATGTGGTAGTTAATATCAAATAAATGGTTTAAAGCGCACGATAGTGGGTTAGATAGTGTGCTTCCAACGTGAAACAAAAGTTAAATTTCTTTGTGGTCTATCATGTTGCATAGTGTATCATACTCTTCCTGTTGTATGATGTAATTTTCAATGCATTTATAAAGTTATTAAGTTGTCCTTGTATGAACATCTGATATGTATCATTGAATATGTAATTCGGTTGTGAAACTATATATTCATATTGTTCATCCTAGATGTCCTTAGTTGTTGAGGTTGTGCTAGACACACAATTTAGACTAATGTGAAAGTCGGCTGATGGTTCGGTTCCACTTGTCATGGGCATGGTGATGCCATTTCGAATTACACGAATTCGACTAAAAAGTTTAGCGAGTCGGACTGACCCATATTGAGATACAATTAATAAGTCGTCATTTGTATGTCTCAATCAATGTAATTTTAGACCTGAGATTGTCGCACAATCCAAGTTGTGGATCATCGACTTAAGTTCTGTCAAATGCTATTCCGTAACAGGAAAGTTATAAAGGCAGAGGTCGGGTCGACTAAGAATCAAGCTGCGTGATTGTAACACCTCAAAAATACTAATCAAGATTATCAAGTTTTAATCACCCAAGTTTAGGGTTAACAAAAACTTTTCTTATTAAATCTAATATAAGTGTATGTGTGAATTGCTTTAGTGTAGGAATGAGTGCAATTCCCATGTTTGATTGCTACAAATGATAAGGAATGGTTTAAAGATGAATACTACATCATCTAGGCCAATTACAAATAAAATCCAAAGAAAATGAAATTTAAATATGAATCATATGATCAAATGGTCATTTTGACCAAAATTAACCACTAGACCACTTTGGGTGTTTCTAGTAAAAGATTTCTAATATAAACTTTCTCAGTTCTTTTCATCCCTTGCTAGACCAAGTAAAAGTGAACCCAAGCCCACTTTACAAATTAACAGAAACAAATTCCAAATCTATTTAAAGGACAATTCAAAATTGAATCAAGTTCGTATGCATAGATCACCATTTTGCAAAAACCACTCAAACCAATTCCACTTGACTTTTCCAAGCAAGCATAGACACTCAAGCATGTGACAAGCACACTCACAAAAATTTAGCCAAAAATTCAAATCTTAACTTCATGTGGCCATTTGGTCGAGCACCTGGCAGACACAGAAAACACCTGCCTAACTTCTACTATTCTGTGTAGTGATCACTTACCACTAGCCCCTCATTTCACTCCCCTGGTCTCCCCTAGTGCCTAGCAGCGCAGCAAACCAGCTCCCCCTCTACCGTTTGTGCCAGTGCCGCGCCGCCCGAAGCCGCCGCGCCGGTCGACCAAGGACCACTCGCCTCAGCCACGCCGCCCTCTCCCACGATGCCCAGGAGACAGGCGACCGTCCACCGCCACCCTCTGTCCACCCCTCGACCGCAGACACAACATGGACCACCCACAAGCGCCGTGCCCATTTCTCGGCCAGCCATGCCGAGAGCGCGCCCGAGCGCCGCAGCCGACACGTGCACACACGCCGCGCCTCGCCCTCACCGCGTGTGCCCGCACTCGCCATGACCCTAGCTACCTCCAGACATGCCCGTTCGCCGCCACGTGGACCGTAGCCACTGTGCGCCGTATCGAACGCCGCCATTTCCGCCCAGAGCACCGACCGTTCCCGACCATTCTCGACCGCCCCTTGCCGCGCCATCACTCGCACGACGACCGCCCTGAAGCACCACGTCGACCCCTACCCTCAGCCATGCCGCTAGCCCCCTGTATCGACGTCACTGACGAGCCCGAGCCACCCCGCTCTGTTCCTCTCGCCGGTGTATAAATTGAGGCTGCCCCAGCTCCAATTCGCCACATCATTCTACTCCCCTCTCTCTCATACACCTCCCACACGTTTCCCTGGAGCAAGGCGATCACCAGCCCGCCAGAATTTAGCCGGAGTCTGCCGCTGCAGAGGAGGAACGAGCCTGTTGATTGCGACACCCCAGGAGCCGCCGCGACCACCATTCAAACCGTCGTTGTCTACAACGTCGTTCGCCCCTATCGCCGACCCTAGATGGAGCCCCGGTGAGCCTCACATGACCCCTACCGCCATGTTAGGGTTAGAATCTCGCCGGGGCTGTTCGCCGGAGACGACGAACCTCAGTCGTAGATCTTACTTCTAATCGTGGGGCTAAGATTGAAAGATAACGTTTCGGGTTAATATAGTCGCTGACCAGTGGGACCGTCCTGTCAGCAGCTCGCTGCGCCAGCGCAGTGCAGTTGGGCCAGCCCATTTAGTTTCCCGTGCAGATCCCGTCGATTCAAATAAACTTTTTCCATTTTAGTTAAATCTAAATTCTGTCAGTAGATTCAAAAATCAATTCAAAGAGATCCACTGAACCAAATTGCATGATTCCAATTTTGTTAGAAAGGTATTCAAATTATCTATCCAAGCCCGTCAGACTCAAACCATTTGAAATTATAGATAACCTATAGTAAAAATAACAAGACAGAGACTTTTCCAACTTCAAACATTTTTCAAAAATCAACCATAAATGCTTTTAAGTTGATTCCAACTTTCAAAAATCACATTTGACAAGATCTATCTCAATATATAAAAATATTTAGGTTTACATGCAATGACATTAGACTAGTACTAAAAGAATGCTATATAGGAATTTCTAGTCACTTTAATTGTTTTAAATAGTAATATTAAACTTTATAAAATGTGACCACCACTTTAAGTCACATTCCCAAGTATTAGAATATGTGGTGATGAGTGTCAACATGATCCCATATTTTAATTGGAAAATATTAAATCTTAAGTATTTTTTTCTATGAGTAGAAATTATTTTTCTAAAATAAGAAAAATAAGACTAGGTCTTTATTTCATGTGATGTTTGTGATGATGCTAGATCATCAAGTGTGAACCTTAGTGTGCTAAATAGAAGTAGTTAAGTATTATTTGGTGATTGTGTACCTCGTATTCATTTATAGACGATAGTACCGACACGGGATACGAGGAGGAGGAGTACTACCAATAAGAAGAGGAGAACTTCAACCACTGCACTACTCAAGGCAAGTTAACACTTGAAAGTATTATACATATGCAAGCCATCACTAATTGCAAGCTAGAACTATGCAAGATAACACTTGCAAGCTTCATACCTATGCAAGATAACCTATGCAAGATGCATTAGGCATGCTTTGGTTATGCAACTTTGATTAGACCAATCCCAAGTTTTACTTGCAAGCTTTATTCTTTTACTTTTAACAAAGTTCTTTACCTTTAGTTAGTAAATTGTGAGTATTGGAAAAATAGGATAGATACCATAAAGAGTATAAAACTAGGCCTAAGTAGTTATACTTAGATGTCATCAAAAGGCATAAAACTAGAGTTGGATAGTTACACTTGATTAACACCCCTCATTAGTGAATACCTGATGGCTCAATGCACGGCGCCTAAAAAATGCTTGTTGGCGGTGTTGATGTAGAGCTCGTTGGGAACCGCAAGAGGAAGGTATGATGAGCACAGCAGCAAGTTTCCCTCAGTTATGAAACCAAGGTTTAATTGAACCAGTAGGAGCAAGGAAACACCCCAAAGGTGTTACTAGCTGAGCTTTGGCAGGGCGCACTACCGGTGCTAGTAGCAACGTGGAGACTTGCACAACACAACCACAGAACTTTGTCCCCAACTTGCGATGAGGTTGTCAATCTCACCGTGTTTTGTGGAAAACAAAGGATTAAACGTATCGAATGGAAAGAAGTAAAAGTTTGCAGAAAGTAAACACAAAGCAGTAAAAGATTGTAGATTGTATGTAAAAGACAAGGACCGGGATCCATAGTTCACTAGAGGTGGCTCTCCTTAGATAGATAACATGCTGGGTGAACAAATTATAGCGGGGCAATTGACAAACACCGAGAAAGCAATACATGCATATACTAATCATCTTGACTCCTTTGAGACTTGATTGGGCAATACAACATAATACATAAACCGCCATCCAACTGCATCTATGACTAATAATCCACCTTCAGGTTATCATCCGAAACCCGTCCAGTATTAAGTTGCAAGCAACAGATTATTGCTTTGCGAACTGCGTGTAAGGTAAACAATACAATTGTTCTATGAACAAAGGATCGTTGTTTTCTCCCTAGTAGCAACAGCACATCTAGTACCTTAGAGATTTCTTTCACTTCCCCAGATTACCAGAGGCATGAACCCACTATCGAGCATAAATACTAACTCTTGGAGTTGCTAGCATCTACTTGGCTAAGATAGCTACTAACAACGGAAAGCATGTAAGATCTCAAATAACAAAGACATGATAGAATCAATAATCAATCTGAAATAGCATCTCAATATCCATCGGATCCCCGCAAACACAACATGCAGAATTACAAATAGATGATCTTGATCATGAACGGAGCTCACAAGATCTAAACATGAAAGCACAAAGGAGGAGAAACCAGCCATCTAGCTACTACATGGATCAGTATTCCAAGGATGAACTACTCATGCATCACACCGGAGGCTTGCGTGATGATGAAGAAGCCCTCCAGGGTGAATTCCCCTCTCCGGCAGGGTGCCGGGAAGAGCTTCAGATCCCTCCCGATCTAGGGATGGAGATGACGGCGGCTACAGACTCTTTCGTGCATTTTTGTTTGGGTACTTAGGGTTTTCGTACCGAGGGAAACTTATAGGCGGAAGGAGAGGCCGAGGGGGTGCTGGGGTCGGCCAGACCACCCCTGGTGCGGGCCAAGCCTAGCCGTGCGGCCAGGGGGTGTGGCCGGCCCCTGGCCCCTCTCCGTCTCGTATTCTGGCACTTGATCCCTTCCGAAAAAATAGGCACTTTGGCTTTTGTCCCGTCCAATTCCGAGAATATTCATTTTCTGACTTTCCTGGAACCAAAAACAGCAGAAAACAGGCAGCTGGCACTGTGGCTCTTGTTAATAGGTTAGTCCAAGAAATCATATGAAAAGTACTCCAAAGTTGGAACAAAACACAAGAAAGTGGATAAAACCAAGCATGGAACATAAAAAGTTATAGATACATTTGCAATGTATCAACATCCCCAAGCTTAATTCCTGCTCATCCTCGAGTAGGTAAGTGATAAAAAGAAATAATTTTTGAGGTGACATGCACCATCAAAGAGTTGATCAAAGTATTTGCAAAACACTCAAAGCTGGGATCAAAGTACTTCAATCATAACATGAAAGACAAAGTTCTAGCAATAAGCAAAGAAACTATGATGCAACATGAAAAGGCACAAACAAAATATTCATGAATAACAATGCTTTGCAAGACGTTTGTTTGTTTCACATAAAGAAAACATAGCATAAAAGTATTCAGCTTGTCCCTCAATAGAGTAGCAAATATAAATGCATGGGACACCTTCAAAGTTCATAAGAGTGACTAGATACAATAGTTTCAAACAAGCAATAGCAAGTTATGCATCAATCAACTAGTCTTGGTACAATGCACATAGAACTAAGAATGGCCACTATGCTCTCAAAGTAGGTGCATAAAGTTAGAAGGTGGAGACTCAATATAATGGTGGAAGAAAGACCTTTTGTAAAAGGAAGTAGGGATTCAAGTCTCATAAAGAGCTTCCAAAAATTATGGTACTTATAGCTTTCAGCTCTCATTGCCCCTATCATAAGCATCTTGAAGTGGTTAAGGTTAAAGTGACACAACTAAGAGGATATGCTTGACAAGTTATAAACCGAAATCTCATGCCCCTTACTTACGAAGACCGATCCTCATGCTACTCAACTTCAGTCATGAGTAAGCTCTTGTCATTGTAAGTATATGTGTATCATTAAGAACCGCCAATGGGGCACCCCTTGCACATGATACATGAGCTTTCCCATAATCAAAATGACAAGGCAAGCAGACAATGATCATCTCAGCGATCTTTTTATTTGCTATTTGCATAGGTTTTTATTAAGGATGCTTCATAGAGTGCTCATTATGGTGATGCTGCAAGTTTCCACCATGATTAGGCATGGCTTAGGCTAGCGGCCCAGGCGTTTCTCTAACACACATACAAACTCCATGATCTTACAAGTTCCACTTTTATTTCACACCGCCGAGATCCGTAAGCAAAAGAACATAATATCAATGGGGTACAAAGTACAAGTCAATTTTGAAAGTGTTCCCCATGAAACATGGTTCTGCTAACTTCAACTTATAAAGCGCAAGCATATACGCAACAAAGAAGGACCCAATGGTTCAAGTTTATTAGACGCAAAAAGTAAAGTGTGCCATCAAGTTCGTGAGAGCTTTAATCACTAGTTTTCTCATAACAAGTGGAAGGTAAACAAAAGCATGAATATACTTGGAATAGAATAAGCTAGTAGGTAGGTATGGTGGACTCTTTGGAAAAACTTGGTTTAGGGAGTTGGATGCATGAGTGGAATGCATACTTGGTGGTGGAGGCTAGCAAAAGACTGGGAGCGACAAACTAAGAGAGCAATAATGGCTATAATCATGCAGAGCGACAAAACATCATTGATCAAAGCATAAAGTGATACTACAAGTTGAAAACTAAAGGATCATAAAGGCTATGGTGACTTGTGACAGTCATAACATGGTGTAAGCATGGGCTAAGTCAACCCAAATAAAGCATCAAAGGAGAATACCACTATACTATGCTTTAATATGCTAAAACAGCGCATGATTCATCCAAGGCACATTAAGCAATCTCAATTGTTTATAACAAGTCATGCTACAACAAATAATACTAAGCATAAAGCCAAAACAATATCAAGCATGGCATGACAAAGCGCAGGCCACAGTAAAAAACAAGCTCTTTTTACCACATAAGTATGAACTTTCCTACTCTTTTCCAAACCAAACCAAACTATTTGCAAACCAATGTATGAAAGAGGGGGTCCAACCAACTTATTCAGAAAACTAAGCAAACCAAGCAAACTAAAACCAAAACAAAAACGAAAAAGAAGACGCTCCAAGAACAACACAACTGTGCATGAAACAATAAAAATGAAGCGTTTGGAAGAAACCTGAAATTTTTATTGATGAGGAACGGGATTAATTGGGCATCCCCAAGCTTTGACGCTTGAACTTCTTGGATATTTCTTGGGGTGACACTCGTGGCATCCCCAAGCTTGAGCTTTAGTCATCCTTCATCTCATTACTCATTCCTTCCATACACCTAAAAATTTTCCTTCATACAAAACTTCACACAATCTCATTAGCAACATTAGTGCACTTAAGATAAATAAGTCTCAAAGTTCAGTTCTAACACCAAATAAACTTCCATTAGAACAGTAGATACTGTAGCACTTCCCTCAAAAAGCTCAATTCCCCAAAAGAACTCAAGAAGAAACTAACAAGAAGCAAATGCAGAAAATAGCAGAAATCTGTCAAAACAGACTAGCAGGTAAAGACGAATTTTTTCTAAGACCTTATGTTGCTCAAATCAAAACGTGTTGAACTAACGAAAGTTAGATAACAACCTGGGTCAGAAGCACAAAAAATTACAGCTCAATCCGACGTACAGAACTCTCTCAGGAATTTTTACGGTGAAGCATAAAAATCTGTTTCGGGACAACAACTTTCCCAATCATTACTTCACTCTCATTAGAGGTTACTCTTGGCACAAAAAGCAAATAAAAAGGATAAGGAGTGGTTATTACAGAGGTAATAAATTCCAAGACTCATCTAAAACTCTTGGGTTATCTTCCAACAAGTACTTTTCTTTAACGCCTTTAAGTTAGGCATAAGAAGCAAAGAAAGAATCAAGTGTTCTCAAATGAAGAAGCATTAAAACCAACTTTCTTGCCCTTACCTCTCTTACTTTTATTCTTATCCTTAGGGAAAATATGATTTTTTGGTGGAGAAGAAAGGTGCATGGTCCCCTTTCCCACATCTATTATTGCTCCAAGGAGTTCTAATAGGGACCTTCCAAGTGTAATTTGTCCTTTTCCTGCACATCCAATAACAAGATAATCAATAGAAATCATTTTCCCAAGGATCTTTGTAAACACTCCTTCAGCTATTCCAAAAGGTAATATGGTAGTATTATTAGCAAGAGATATTTCTTTTCCTCCTTCTGTAAGTCCCCAAAGATTCAAAGATTCATAAATATCCTTGGGCATAAGGCAAAATTCAGACATGATATCACAGTGGGCTTGAAAAATTTCAGTGTTTATCTCAATATTTACTGTAGGGAGCTACTTTGATGGTTCAGAATTTATTGGAACATAATTGTGATTCTCCCTAAGCGTATTATAGCACCCTTCTAATCTAGTAGTGCTAGCCTCAAGAGTATCCAACCTAGCAAATATTTTTGCGAAGGAAATATCAGTTTGGCTAGGCATGTTGTAAGTGAGGATCAATTTCTTTATAGCATTAATAGCATCATCCTCATTACATTGGAGGAAATCTCCTCCCACAATAGCATCTAGGGCATATCTATAGCAAAGAGCAATCCCAAGGTAAAAACTGCTAAGGAACAAGCTTTGAGTCATTTTAGGCTCAATTTTTTCATGAAGATCAAAGATTCTAGACCAAGCTTCCTTAAAACTTTCCTCAATTCCTTGTTTAAAAGTGAAAATCATTTCCTCGGGTGACATAGTGACAGGAGCAAGGCTAGACATAATGAGATAGGAACTAATTTTTTTGTGTTTTTGAAATAAGAAAGCAAACAAGTAAAACTATTTTTTTTGGGTTTTTGAAGAACAAAACAAGCAAACAAAGCAAAAAGAAACTAAGCAAAACAAAAACAACAAAGTAAAGATATTGGTTATGAGGGACTCCCCTTGTGAAGATGTCCTTGACTCCCCGGCAACGGCGCCAGTAAAATGCTTGATGGCTCAATGCACGGCGCCTAGAAAAATGCTTGTTGGCGGTGTTGATGTAGAGATCGTTGGGAACCCCAAGAGGAAGGTATGATGAGCATAGCAACAAGTTTCCCTCAGTTATGAAACCAAGGTTTAATCGAACCAGTAGGAGCAAGGAAACACCCCAAAGGTGTTACTAGCTGAGCTTTGGCAGGGCGCACTACCGGTGCTAGTAGCAACATGGAGACCTGCACAAGACAACCACAGAACTTTGTCCCCAACTTGCGATAAGGTTGTTAATCTCACCGTGTTTTGCGGAAAACAAAGGATTAAACGTATCGAATGGAAAGAAGTAAAGTTTGCAGAAAGTAAACACAAAGCAGTAAAAGATTGTAGATTGTATGTAAAAGACAAGGACCGGGATCCATAGTTCACTAGAGGTGGCTCTCCTTAGATAGATAACATGCTGGGTGAACAAATTATAGCGGGGCAATTGATAAGCACCGAGAAAGCAATACATGCATATACTAATCATCTTGACTCCTTTGAGACTTGATTGGGCAATACAACATAATACATAGACCGCCATCCAACTGCATCTATGACTAATAATCCACCTTCAGGTTATCATCCGAACCCCCTCCAGTATTAAGTTGCAAGCAACAGATTATTGCTTTACGAACTGCGTGTAAGGCAAACAATACAATTGTTCTATGAACAAAGGATCGTTGTTTTCTCCCTATTAGCAACAACACATCTAGTACCTTAGAGATTTCTGTCACGTCCCCAGATTACCAGAGGCATGAACCCACTATCGAGCATAAATACTAACTCTTGGAGTTGCTAGCATCTACTTGGCCAAGATAGCTACTAACAACGGAAAGCATGCAAGATCTCAAATAACAAAGACATGATAGAATCAATAATCAATCTGAAATAGCATCTCAATATCCATCGGATCCCCGCAAACACAACATGCAGAATTACAAATAGATGATCTTGATCATGAACGGAGCTCACAAGATCTAAACATGAAAGCACAAAGGAGGAGAAACCAGCCATCTATCTACTACATGGATCCGTAGTCCAAGGATGAACTACTCACGCATCACACCGGAGGCTTGCATGATGATGAAGAAGGCCTCCAGGGTGAATTCCCCTCTCCGACAGGGTGCTGGGAAGAGCTTTAGATCCCTCCCGATCTAGGGATGGAGATGACGGCGGCTACAAACCCTTTCGTGGATTTTTGATTGGGTACTTAGGGTTTTCGTCCCGAGGGCAAATTATAGGCGGAAGGAGAGGCCGAGGGGGTGCTGGGGTCGGCCAGACCACCCCCTGGCACGGGCCAAGCCTGGCCGTGCGGCCAGGTGGTGTGGCCGGCCCCTGGCCCCTCTCCGTCTTGTATTCTGGCACTTGATCCCTTCCGGAAAAATAGGCACTTTGGCTTTTGTCCCGTCCAATTCCGAGAATATCCATTTTCTGACTTTCCTGGAACCAAAAACAGCAGAAAACAGGCAGCTGACACTGTGGCTCTTGTTAATAGGTTAGTCCAAGAAATCATATGAAAAGTACTCCAAAGTTGGAACAAAACACAAGAAAGTGGATAAAACCAAGCATGGAACATCAAAAATTATAGATACATTTGCAATGTATCAATACCCTCAACTTTAGTGGCTAGTGCTAAGCATAAAAGTTGATCACTTTAGATGGGAATACTTGGTGAAAATGATTATGAAAACCTTGGAATGATGATTCATTCTATTGAAATGTTTTGACATGTGTTATGGACACAAAAGGATTTGATGATGAAACTTGTTGAGGAATGTGCCTTGGCCCTTTTATAAAAACTGATGGTTGGGTTCGGATGCGATACCATTCCAATTTTACCGTACAACCAAAATACCCGAATTGGGTAGGGCTTAACTGGAAGTTTATATGCCTTAGTATGGGTTCCCTCGTGGAAAGAGGTTGAGCTAAGGCTACCTCGTGAATGTGAATATCCACCTATGCAGTGCCCAGGATGGCAGATGGCCATGGCTAGGAGGACAAGCTCATAGGGGAGGTACCTATACTAGAGTGTGTAATTGAAAGGTTAGGATTGATTATCCGCATACTATGATGATTCATGGTTATACCTGATAGATGTATCGAATTTTGTGGTGAAAGTGTACCACCTCTGTAGAGTGTCAAACTATTCAAATAGCCGTCCGTGGTCATGGACATTTGGAGTGGCCATACTATTCAGTTGTCAGATGTTTTCAAAATGACTGGTGAATTGAACTATGACCTTGAATTGACCACCACAGGGTTGTGGACATGAAAACTAGGTTTCCACTTTGGTGATGAAGAAACTTAAATTAGTTTTATTTAGTTCTAAACTCAGTATGAAATAAACCCGACTTTTTGCAAATAAATCTAGAGCTTAAGTTTCCTACTAGAACTACCTTACTTGTTAGTGATAGTTTGCGAGTACTTAAAGAGTTCTCATGGATTTGTCCCTGGCTATTCCCGTGGCCAGACTATGAGGAGGACTACCAGGAAGATGGACATCAGGAGGTCTATGACAACTAGGATCATCTCCCATCGTCAGCATTGCATGTGACCCTGAAGATGGAGTCCCTACTACGTTTACTTTCCGCTGCTTTGATTGTATTAAGACTGGATCATGAGATCCTTTATTTGTAAGACCTTTATTATGGTTTGTAATGGATGATGTATTGTGATATCAATCTGTTATGTCTCGCAAAAATGGTAATCCTGGGATTGCGATGTATGGCATAACAGGCATCTAGGATTAAAAATCCGGGTGTTGACAAGTTGGTATCAGAGCCATCCTGACCATAGGAGACCCTAGTTAGAATGGACGTCTGAACAAAAACTTAGTTTCAAAACAAAAGAAGTGAGTATTTATGAAAACCTATTCCCACTCTTATCCTTGAGATTCTTTCAAAAAAATCATGTTCCTCAAAAATTCTTGCAATCCTACATAAAATTTCACACACTTGATCACCCCACTAACTTGCTCATCCTAAATTCTTATAGATGGGGGTAAAGTATAGCAAGTTCTACCAGCTGGGAAATGGAGGTCACCTGATCTTTGAGAGGGATCTCGATGCACTTGCAGAGTACCTTGAGCGCCCGCACCCGGAGTTCTTCGGGGCACAACTCAATGATCAGCAAGGAGGAGAGCTATCGTGGCTGATAGTTGCCGATCTTAGAGGCAAGATGGAAGCACCCACTTCGGAGAAGATCCAATTCAGTGTTCGGGAGAACAACTGGCTAGATGGATTAGCCAGGGCTATGCAAGAAGCTCTTGCCCGTCTATGTGGGCAAAACATCAACCAGATCTAGGGAACTCACTTTGCTCACTACGCAAGGTGTGATTCTATGGGAATGCCTTTGGAGATGCAAGGACACCAGGAGCTAAAGCACCAAGTGGATAATCTCGACTTCATGTTGTATGATACAGAGCAAGAGTTGGACAATGCTCGTGCCTACACCAACCACAACCATGCCATTGCAGTCAAGAAGGACTAGACCCTCGCCATCCTTGCCAAGGAGCGCCAATCACTTCATCGTCAGCGGGACAAGAAGGATCGCATCATTGATTGTCTTTGCAAGAAGGTGGCCACTCTCGAGAAGACCATCCGTGAACAGGAGATCTAGCTTGAAGCGAAGGACGAGGAAGGTGAAGATATCCGTGGAGATCTCTACTCTTACCTCAGTGATGATGACGACTACCTGGAGGATGATGCCATGGAGTTCCACACTGATGATGATGATTCCGCCTTCATTGATGATGATTAGATGCACTTGAGCACTACCGTAGGAATGAGTTGTACCCGGTCCCACTGTATCGTAGTTTCACAGAATGGTTCTTAAAACCATCTGTTTCTATTTGTGTTGTGGTGTGTGTTTGTATTGTGTGCTTGGAATGAATGAATGAATGAATGAGAGGAAGTTGTTAGTTTACAAAACCCGAGTCAAACTCAAAGTTTAAAGCTTTTGAAACAAAACCATGAACCTTAGAGATTTCCATCTTATCTCATTATCTATCTCAATCTTCAGATGACTCATAGAAATCATGGAGGAAGCAGCTCATCTCAGGACCCAATGCTGCAGATTCTGCAAATGTTAGTTTATGACCATGAAGCTAGTAGAGCTGAACGTCAAGCCAACTTAGCCACTCTCCAACAGATAGCTCGGATGGCCCACAATAATCAAGGCCATGGAAACCAGGATAACCACCAAGCTCAAGAACTTTCAAAATACCAACCCACCTATCTTTAGTAAGTCTAAAGAGCCCTTAGATGCTGATGACTAGCTGCTAACCATGGAGAACAACTTAGAGGTTGCAGGAGTTGAGGCTAATGAAAAAGTATTGTTTGCCACCCATTATCTGGCAGGTGATGCAAGAGCCTGGTGGAATAGCACCTGTACCATGAACGGAGGTCAGATGATGACCTGGGATGATTTCAAACTCAAGTTCAGTAGGACTCATGTGCCCCCGGGTCTGATTAAGAGGATGAGGGATGAGTTCAGAGAATTGAAACAAGGACGAATGACTGTGGTGGAATACCGTGAAAAATTTCTGTCACTAGCTAGATATGCCCCCGATGAGATTGACACCGAAGCAAAGAAGAAAGAGAGATTACTGAATGGACTGCATGATGAGATGCAAGAGATTACATTCCCTTTGATGATATTGAAGCTTTAGTGGACTCTGCCATCCAGATGAAAGGGAAGATCAACCAAGCCAATGACAACCGCAAGCGTCACATTATGCACTATTCTGGATTCCACCATACCCAGAAGTATCGCCCCAACCCGTCTGCAGGATATGCCCCAAGAAACAACAGACCCCCTATGTCCCGTCCAAATTATCCCAATTGTAGCGGAGGAAACCCGAGGTCTGGAGCAAACCACAACAATAACCCAGGCAATTCCAATAACTTCAATCGTGCACCACCCAAGTCCAACAACAACCACAATAATACTGCCCCAAGGACTGGAAGTAATGTTGTGCCTATCACAGGAAAAGACAAGTCCCAGATTACTTGCTTTGAATGTGGAGTCAAGGGTCACTACTCCAACGAGTGCCCCAAGAAGATTGCAGCAACGACCAATGTGAATGCACCCACTCAGCAGCAATGCCATGTTCAACCTGGAAGGAGATTTGCCCCAGGGAACTCGCTCAACTGCAATGGCCGTCTGTTCCACATGAATGCTGAAGAAGCTCAGGAAGTGCTAGATGTCATGCTGGGTATGTTTTCTGTTAACTCAGTACTTGCAAGAGTGTTGTTTGATTATAGAGCATCGCACTCGTTTGTTACAGAAGAATTTGCATGCACTAGTAAGATTCAACCAACAAAATTTAAGCATGTTATGATAGTTCAAATACCTGGTTCAACCACCAAAGCTAGAAACATTTGCAAGGTTGTACCTATCAGAATCCATGGCATAGATTTTTATGCTAATCTAATAGTACTTAGAACCAAAGGTTTGGAAGTAGTACTAGGAATGGATTGGATGTCGAGACATAAAGAATTAATCGATTGTGCCAAGAAAGCCATAACCATGACCAGTAGCACTGGAGTATCAGTAGAGCATGTATCTGAGACACTGCCTCGTCAATTCAAATGCAACAAGAGTCTAGCCCAACCAACCCTAGACCAAATCAGAGTAGTCTGTGAATACCCTAACGTGTTCCTAGATGAATTGCCCGGTATGCCCCCAGATCGGGATATCGAGTTCATCATTGAACTAGTTCCTGGAACTGGACCCATAGCTCAGAGACCTTATAGTATGAACCCATCTGAATTAGTGGAACTGAAGAAACAACTTGATGCTATGCTAGAGAAAGGTCTGATTCAACCAAGCGCATCGCCATGGAGATCGCATGTTTTGGTTATGGATAAGAAAGATGGAGGTAACCGTTTGTGTACGGATTACCGGAAGCTTAATGATTTCACCATCAAGAACAAGTACCCACTACCAAAGATAGAGGATCTATTTGACCAGTTGACTGGTGCCAAAGTGTTTTCTAAGATTGATCTTAGAACTGGTTATCATCAACTCAAGATTTGTGCAATGGATATTCCAAAGACCGCCTTTACCACAAGATATGGATTGTATGAGTATACTGTCATGTCTTTTGGATTAACCAATGCCCCCGCTTATTTCATGAATCTCATGAATAAGATTTTTATGAACTTCCTGGATAAGTTTGTCATTGTTTTTATCGACGATATTGTGATCTATTCCAAGTCAGAAGAAGACCATGAGCTACACCTGAGAACCATCCTTGAAACCCTTAGAGAGCATCAGTTGTATGCCAAGTTTAGCAAATGTGAGTTCTGGTTAAAGGAAGTAGGATTCCTAGGACATATCATGTCAGCTGGAGGAGTCGTTGTTGATCCTGCCAAGATCAAAGATGTTGAAGAATGGAAAGCCCCAACCACTCAAACCCAAGTCCGTGCATTTCTCGGATTAGCGGGATATTACCACAAGTTCGTAGAAGGATTTTCAAGCATCGCAAGACCAATGACCCAATTGTTGAAGAAAGATAAGAAGTTTGAATGGACGGACAAATGTGAAGCAAGTTTTCAAGAGCTCAAAAAGAGATTGATTTTAGCCCCAATTTTAATTATGCCAGATATCAAGAAGCCTTTTGATGTGTATTGTGATGCATCCAAGATTGGTCTCGGATGTGTGTTGACGCAAGAAGGCAAAGTCATATCTTATCTGTCCCGACAACTAAAGCAGCATGAGCAAAACTACCCTACCCATGGCTTAGAACTAGCAGCCGTAGTTTTAGCTTTGAAGACTTGGCGTCATTACCTCATGGGTAATTGCTGTGAGATTTATTTGGATCACAATAGTCTGAAGTATATTTTCACCCAGAAGGAGCTGAATATGAGGCAAAGGAGATGGATAGAGTTAATCAAGGATTATGACCATGACATTCACTATCACCCCGGCCAGGCCAATGAGGTAGCGGATGCTCTTAGCAGATTGCCGTGTAGATTAAACACCATGATAAAAGAAACCCAGCCAAGTTTGCATGAAGAGTTGGAGTAGTTTCGAACAGAGCTAGTTAGCAAAGGATTTTTAGCTAGCATAGAACTTCAACCCACTTTGATCAGTCAGATCAAGGAAGCACAGAAAGGAAATGCAAGTATTGACGGAATCAAGCGTCATATCGGTATAGGGAAGGTACCCGGATTCACCGAATATGATGAAGGAGTTTTGTGGTACAAAGGACGTATCTATATGCTAGTAGATTCGGAGTTGAAACAAGTCATCATGCAAGAAGCTCATGATACTCTTTATTCTATCCATCCCGGAGGAACGAAGATGTATCAGGATTTGAAGGAGAAATTTTGGTGGCACAAGATGAAGAGAGAAATCGAAAGCTAAATAGCCAAGTGTGATATCTGTCAGAGAGTCAAAGCAGAACATCAGAGACCCGCAGGACTTTTGCAACCATTGCAGATTCCGGAATGGAAATGGGATTCTGTCGGAATGAATTTCATCACCGGTTTGCCTACATCTAGTAGGGGAAATGACTCTATTTGGGTCATAGTTGATAGACTATCCAAGGTAGCCCATTTTATACCTGTCAAGACCACCTACCAGAGTTCAAAGCTAGCAGAGATGTACATTGCTAGAATCATAAGTTTGCATGGAACCCCTAATACCTTAGTGTCGGATTGAGGAACCTAGTTTACCTCAAGATTTTGGCAGAAAATCCAAGAAGGATTAGGAACCAAGCTGAACTTCAGCACAACTTATCACTCGCAAACCGATGGACAAACTGAAAGAATCAACCAAATCTTAGAAGATATGTTGAGAGCTTGTGTGCTAGAATATGGATCAAAATGGGAAGATTGTCTGCCTTTCGCAGAATTCTCATACAACAAAAGTTATCACGCTAGTTTGCAAATGGCCCCATTTGAATTTCTATATGGAAGGAAGTGTCATACCCCCTTGAATTGGTCGCAAGTAGGAGAGAGTCAGATTTTTGGACCCAACATCCTACGAGAAGCCGAAGAGAAGGTTCACAAAGTCCATGAACACCTCAAGACCGCCCAATCCACACAAAAGAGTTATGCCGACAAGAGACATCGAACCTGACCTTCAATGTCAGAGATTTTGTGTATCTCAAAGTATCACCCTTGAAAGGAATGCAACGTTTTCCACTGAAAGGGAAGTTAGCCCCCAGATATATTGAACCCTTCAAGATTTTGAATAGCCGAGGAGAAGTATCATATCAACTAGAACTTCCGAAAGAGATCTCAGCCATACATAATGTGTTCCATATCTCGTTACTTCACAAATGCCTAGAAGTTCCGGAGAAGACCGAAGTTTTCAAGAATATCGATCACCGAGCCATAGATATCAACAAGGATCTAACCTATCGTGAAGTACCCATTCGTATTTTGGAAGAAGCCTTCAGAACCACCAGGACCCGGAGTATCAAATTTCTCAAGATCCAGTGGAGCAACCATACTAAAGAAGAAGCTACTTGGGAGCGAGAAGATTACATTAGGACTGAGTTTCCAAATCTCTTTAGTTCCTAGTTTTTCTTAAATCTCCGGACGAGATTTTGTTTAAGGAGGGAAGGTTTGTAACATCCCAAAAATACTAATCAAGATTATCAAGTTCTAATCACCCAAGTTTAGGGTTAACAAAAACTTTTCTTATTAAATCTAATATGAGTGTATGTGTGAATTGCTTTAGTGTAGGAATGAGTGTAATTGTCATGTTTGATTGCTACAAATGATAAGGAATGGTTTAAAGATGAATACTACATCATCTAGGCCAATTACAAACAAAATCCAAATAAAAGGAAATTCAAGTATGAATCATATGATCAAATGGTCATTTTGACCAAAATTAACCACTAGACCACTTTAGGTGTTTCTAGTAAAAGATTTCTAATATAAACTTTCTTAGTTTTTTCACCCCTTGCTAGACCAAGTAAAAGTGAACCCAAGCCCACTTTACAAATTAACAGAAATAAATTCCAAATCTATTTAAAGGACAATTCAAAATTGAATCAAGTTCATATGCATAGATCACCATTTTGCAAAAACCACTCAAACAAATTCCACTTGAATTTTCCAAGCAACCATAGACACTCAAGCATGTGACAAGCGCACTCACCAAAATTTAGCCAAAAATTCAAATCTTAACTTCATGCGGCCATTTGGTCGAGCACCTGGCAGACACAGAAAACACCTTCCTAACTTCTACTATTCTGTGTAGTGATCACTTGCCACTAGCCCCTCATTTTACTCCCCTGGTCTCCCCTAGTGCCTAGCAGCACAGCAAACCAGCTCCCCCTCTACCGTTTGCGCTAGTGTCACGCCGCCCGTAGCCGCCGTGCCGGTCGACCAAGGACCACTCGCCTTAGCCACGCCCCCCTCTCCCACGATGCCCAGGAGATAGGCGACCGTCCATCGCCACCCTTTGTACACCCCTCAACCGCAGACACGCCATGGACCACCCACAAGCGCCGTGCCCATTTCTCTGCCAGCCATGTGATACGGTGCTAACGTATCTATAATTTTTGATGTTCCATGCTTGGTTTTATCTACTTTATTATTTTTTGTCCACGCTTTGGAGTACTTTCTATACACTTTCTTGGACTAACCTATTAACAAGATCCATAGTGCCAGCTGCCTATTTTCTACTGTTTTTGGTTCCAGGAAAGTCAGAAAAATATTCTCAAAATTGGACGGGATAAAAGCCAAAGTCAGTTTTTCATCGAGGGGGGCATGGAGCCAGAATACGAGACAGAGAGGGGCCAGGGGGCCGCCACACCACTTGGTAGCGTGACCAAGCCTGGCCCGTGCTAGGGGGTGGTCTGGCCGCCTCGGGCACCCCCTCGGCCTCCCCTTTCGCCTATAAGATGCCTCCGATACAGAAACCCTAAGTACCTGATCAAAATTCCAGGAAAGAGTCTATAGCCGTTGTCATGTCCATCCCTAGATCGGGAGGAATCTGAAGCTCTTCCCGGCACCCTGCTAGAGGGGAGAATTCACCCCGGAGGCCTTCTTCATCACCATGCAAGCCTCCGGTGTGATGCGTGAGTAGTTCATCCTTGGACTACGGGTCTGTCGTGGTGGTGTCACGGCAGATGCCATGGATAGGCTAAAGGTGGGGACTAATACACGCTAGGGGAATCCAGGGAGGGATAGTGAAGTGATTCTCCACACTGAAGTTTGTATTGCTTTCCTTTCAAGATTACAAGCGCTCCTAGAGCTGTATTGGCGAGAGGAGGAAGAAGGAGCTCTCTTACTCTCCCCCACAGTTCACACCTAAAACCTTAGCCAAATTAGTATAGAAGAAAACCCAACCCCCTCTACTGAAACCCTAGCCCCCCTTATATAGAGGTGGTTTGGTCTCTGCCTAGGGCATACGTGGAGGCATATTCCTAAGAATATGCCTCCTCTCAAAGTGGTAACCCGACCAGGGTGCTTTTCCCCCGCGTCACACATGCTTTAGCTACGTGAGCCTCTACGGCGCCCGCGTCAGCCGACACGGTCGTCGTCACCCTTGTCAGCCATGACCTGGTGGTCCTGCCCTTGCCTGCTTCGCTCATGAAGTGCGTACCGGACTTTCTTTTTGACCAGCGAGATTCCTTCCTTCTCCCAGAAGCTAAACGGGACCCGGATCATGGTAGATCCGGCTATACCTGTTCCTGCATACAAGTTAGACAAGCACTTCCGACTTACTCCTTAAGTCGGCTGAGATAATGTTAGGCGACCCCCTGGTCCGGGTTACTCCGTGATCTGGCCTGCCTTGAGGTGACCTGGCCAGCATCCGCTTTGACCCTGCCGAACCTCGGCTAACTCGGCCTTTATACCCCGGAGTGACCTTACCCGGGGGTATCCCCCCAACATTAGTCCCCGAAGCTGGTGCGGTCTTAGCTGCCTTGGCCGCTAAGGCCACATCAGGTTCATTTATGTTCGTGCCTTGGACATTATTTCCGGGTTAGCTCTTTATCTCGGATTATATGGATTTATGTTCCCTTCGCACGTTCCAAGTATTCACTTGCCGGCCGGGTTACCACTTTGACTCGGATCTCATGGCTTTACTTTCCCTCTGCACATTCTAAGTTTTTACTGGCTGTCCGGGTTTCCATGGTTCGATCCGGGCCTTGTTTCCTTCCTTCATACGCCAACCCACGTGGAGGCCAATCATTATGTTGTCTTATTTTAAGGGCCTGCACAGTAATCGCCGCAGTAATTGTCAGTTATCACTATGCGAGGGTCACGTCACGCTTGCCTCCTCGTTTACCGCATCAGTGCGTCACGTCACGGGATCACCTCTGCCCTATGGCCCTCCGTGTGGCTCCTCACTGATTGGCTGAGGCAGGTGATACACGGCCACACCCTGTGGCTCATCTGCAGGGTGCGATCCCACTCACCCCTTTAGGGAGTGGTTAAATAGCGGAGGGGTGCACCCCTTAGGATTTTTTCCTCTTCCGCGCCCCTCTGCCCGTTGCTATTCTTGTTCGTCTTCCTCGCGACCGCGCCACCGCCAGTGCTCCTAGCAGCAGCGCCGCCGCCGCACTTTTCCCCGTGCCACTGCGTCGCGGCCACCACTGTGCAGCTCCCTCGCCATGGGTCCTCGCCAATCCAGGCTTCTGACCCCCGCCGCCACTAGCGCCAGCAAGAGTAGCGAGTACGAGATGACGGAGGAGGAGCTCGTCGTCGCCGAGCAAGAAATGAAGGAGGACACCGCTGCGGCAGACCGCGGCGCGTGGGCCGGGTCTTGGGTCTATCAAGATGACCTTGACTGGCTTTACCGGACCAGACGCATCCCTGCCGGTGTCGTCGCTCGTCTCCCCTCCGCCGAACTGGCCCCCTCACCCAATCTGGGTGAGTTCGTCGTGTTCTTGTCCCACTTCCAACGGGGGTTCGGCTTGCCGGTGAGCGACTTCTTTCGGGATTGGCTTACCACCTACCGGCTGTAGCCGCACCACCTTCCAGCCAACGCTATCACTTCTCTCTGCTTTTGCTTCTACGATCGAAGGCTACACCGGACTGTGGCCCACGAAGGAGCTATGGATCCGTTTTTTTGGCCTCCGTCGTAACGTCATCCCCAACATCCAAGTTAAGTCAGAGGATAAGCAGCTCACCCAATTCGGAGCTGCGTCCATCTCTCCCCGGAGGACTTCCATTTCCCCCTGGGTCACCAGGCTTGACTCCTGCAAAGGATGGGCCCGGACCTTCTTCTATGTCTGGAATACGGGCACTGAAGATTTGATTCGGTTGCTCCCCTATACTCCGGGTCCACCTAACCCGGAATTTTGGGAGGAGATCTCCAAGAAGCCCACAACCTTGGCCAACCTGGTTAACAAGAGGTTCGCGGAACTGAAGAAACTCGGATTACGCAACGAGGATGCTATGATGATGTTCGTGCGCAACCGAATCTCTCCCCTCCAGAAGTGCACCCACAAGGTGTGCCACATGAGTTTCGGCTGTTGGGGGGATACCCCCGGGTAGGGTCACTCCGGGGTATAAGGGCCGAGTTAGCCGAGGTTCGGCAAGGTCAAAGCGGATGCTGGCCGGGTCACCTCAAGGCAGGCCAGATCACAGAGTAACCCGGACCAGGGGGGTCGCCTAACATTGTCTCATCCGACTTAAGGAGTAAGTCGGAAGTGCTTATCTAACTTATATGCAGGAACAGGTGTGGCCGGATCTACTATGATCCGGGTCCGCGCTTAGCTTCTGGGAGAAGGAAGGAATCTCTCTGGTCAAAAAGAAGGTCCGGTACGCACTGCATGAGCGGAGAAAGCAAGGGCAGGACCACCGGGTCGTGGCCGACAAGGGTGACGACGCTCATGTCGGCTGACGCAGGCGCCACAGAGGCTTACGTCGCTAAAGCATGTGTGACGCGGAGGAAAAGCACCCCGGTCGGGTTACCACTTTGGGAGGGGGCATATTCTTAGGAATATGCCTCCACGTATGCCCTAGGCAGGGACCGAACTTCCTCTATATAAGGGGGGCTAGGTCTCTGGTAGAAGGGGTTGGTTGAGCGCTAGTTGGTTTGGTGATTCCATAGTGCTAGTTGATCTAGGGTTCTAGGGAAAAATAGTAGGCAAGAGTAAGAGAGCTCCTTCTTCCTCCTCTCTCCAATACAGCTCAAGGAGCACTTGTAATCTTGGAAATATAGCAATACAAACCTCTGTGTGGAGAATCACTCCACTATCCCTCCCTGGATTCCCCTAGGGTGTATTAGTCCCCACCTTTAGCCTATCCATGGCATCTGTCGTGACACCACCACGACAGTTGGCGCCCACCGTGGGGCTAGCAGCGCTAGCAGGGGTGAAGATCCGGACGGGAAACCTCATCGGCACTGGCGAACGCGTCGTCTCCGGGCTCGTTCAGCGCTTTGGAGCGCTAGATTTCGTCAGCGACAATGCTGGCTGCTTCGGCACGCGCCCACTTCTGCGCAATGGCCTTTTCGTCAAGCTCGGTGCGCACAAGGTCTACGTTGCTGAGGACGTATCATGCGTTCATCCGCGCCGCGTCGTTGATGCGGGGGAACCACCCCTCACTGTGGCTCGCGGGGCGCGTATCGCTCGCTCCCCGGACCATGCGGAGGTGATGATGACTGCGCCAGGTGCAGGCGCAAGCAAGGACCCAGCACTAGACCCGGAGGTAACACCTAAGGCACCAAGGAAAGGTAGAGGACCTCCACTAGAGAGGCCTGAGAACGTACTGAGAGAAGCTATGGATATCTTGGCTAACCCGGTAGCAGCAGTGGTAGATCCGGCTCAGGCACAGGCCGAGCTAGAGGAAACTAGGCAAAATATACTGGAGGGCGCAAAGAAAATAGCCGCGGCTCAGCAGTCGCTGAACATGACACTGCGTGAGTATGCAAAGGCAAACAAAGTTGATACGGTAAAAGTAAAAGGGAGAAATATCATAAGAGAGATGAACAGAGAAGGCGATGATGGAGCAGAAGGGTCGGAAAACTATCTGTCTGTGGGGTTGCCGAAGTATAGTACCGCGGCGAAGAACCTCAGAGCAGCAGATGCGGCTGCATCCGAGTTAGAGGGTCTGACGGGTGAGGCCCATCAGAGACAGCAAGATAGGGTTAACGAGCTGGTTCAGATCGCGAACAGACAGAACGAAGAGCTGCTGAGAGCTAACCCGGAGAGAGCTGGAGCTTCCAAAATCGTCCATTCGGTGATGGGTAACCCGGAGAAGTCCGCTGGAGCCGCATCATCGCCTCACGGTGGTCCAAGGAGAGAAGAGGTAGTAACCTCGTCCAAACGGAACAAACAGATCGTCCTGTACGACCCGACGCGTGCGGGAAAAGAAAAAGAGATGCGGAAAAATGACGATCGACGGAGTGTGAGCCAAGGTGAAGCTGGCCGAGGCAATCACGACCAAGGCAATGCCGGTCAAGGGAACGCTGCCAACGGCAATGCCGAACAGCGCAACTTCGCAGGAGCAGGACAACCGCAGCAGTGGAATATACCGAGGCAAGAGCAAAGCACCGACCGAGGTATGCAGCAGAAAGGTGCACGACAAGAGCAAAACCGATACAACGACGGTGATTCGGAGATGGTGAACGCAGGGTACCCCATACCAGACTATCATGTGATAGGGTCGAGATTGGGAAGCAGGGATTTAATGCCGGATAACGCCAGGTTAAAGCTGGATCGCCTGTATAGGTCGAAACAGATCGAATGTCAAGGTCCTCCGGGTCCAGCATGCTTTGGACCCCGGATCATGAAGGAACCGCCGGTACCAAACTTCCAGTTACCCAGAGGCACGAAGACGTATGACGGCAGCACCAAGCCGGAGGATTGGCTGATAAACTATGCTACGACAGTGAAAATTGCAACTAGCAACTTGAGATGGGCTGTACGTTACGTACCCCAGATGTTGGAAGGCCCGGCCAGAGTATGGCTGAATAATTTACCACCCGGAAGCATCAACTGCTGGATAGATTTTGAAGAAATGTTTAGCAGCAACTTCTCAAGTACATATCAGAGGCCGAATAGACCGTAGACCCTAGCAATGTGCAAGCAAAGACCTAACGAGACGGATCATGAATTCTTGACCCGGTGGTGTACCGTGAGAAACTCGTGTGAGGGTGTCATAGAGTCACAGGCCATAGCGTGGTTTGCGCAAGGGTGCAGATATGGCAGCGAGCTGTGGATAAAGTTGCAAAGGAAAATGCCAGTTACGCTGGCAGAGATGATCTGGATTGCTGATTCGTATGCTTTGGGCAATCCGACTCAACCTAGGCTCGCGTCAAATGAGTCAAACGAGGAATACTATCAGAGGGATGGAGCTAGGTCATCCCGGAGGAACAATTATAGAGGAAAAAAAGGAGAGATGATAGACCGGATCATCGCTATGGTTCGCAACAAGTTGCAGCTGTGAATCAAGATCAACCCGGAGCAGGGAGCAACCAACGCCAGAGAACGGGAGGGCAATGGACTCCAAGAAATGATGGCAAGAAAACATGGACTCCAGAGCAAAAGAAACAGTGGCAGGAAAAGAAAGACCATCCGAGGTATACCTATGAGTCGATGTTGGACCAGCCGTGTAAGTTTCACACGCCAAATCTGAACAGCCCGCCGGGTCACACGACGAGGCAATGTGAGTGGATGCGTAAGATAGAGCAAGGTGGTTCGGGGAATGCTCAGGCACCTCGGAATGATCAACCTCGGCAGGAGTTGCCTCGGCAGCAATTGCTCTCTGGGGCGAACACGCAGCAGCTAATGTTGCCTCCCCCTCCGCCGAGGTATGACAACAATGAGAGAAGGGATGCAGTGCATCAGGTGGAAAATCAGCAACAATCGGATCAGAGGTACCCCGAAAACGAGGGAAGGAATGAGTATAGAGAACATCACCAGAGTTATTGTGTGTTCACGACTGAGGAAACAGATAGAAAAAGCTTGCAGCACCGACATATGGAAGTCAATGCGGTCATGCCAGCGGTGATGAGGTACATGCCTTGGTCGGACCAGGAAATCACCTGGAATATCAAAGATCATCCTAAACTTATGCCGAGTCCAGGTTCATATGCGCTAGTGCTAGATCCGACATTCATTGGACCGAACATCAATGTGAGGTTCTCCAAGGTTTTAATTGATAATGGCAGTAGCATTAACATCATGTATGCGGATACGATGCGCAAGTTGCGCATCTCGGAGAACATGCTCCAGGCTACGAGAACAACTTTCCATGGCATTGTACCAGGCATTTCTTGTGAGCCCATAGGCAAAGTCCGGGTCGACATGCTATTCAGCACAAGGGATAACTGCCGAACTGAAAATCTGGAGTTTGAAGTGGTGAACTTGGAAAGTGCATATCATGCGTTACTCGGAAGACCAGCATTGAACAAATTCATGGCAAGCTGTCACATCAGTTATCTGAAGATGAAGTTGCCCGGGCCAAATGGAGTGATCACCATTGCTGGAGATTTCCGACGTTCCATTGAGTGTGCTTCAGCCGGGTCTAACCTAGCCGAGTCACTCGTGATTGCGCAAGAGAAAAGAAAAATCCAAGAGGTGGCGGCATTAGCTCAGTCCGCGCAACAATATATGCCGGCATTAAGTAACCCGCATGGCAGCGTTTCATTTCAAGCCGCAAAGGACACCAAGAAGGTTCCAGTTGATAACATGTTCCCGGAGCGCACCGTAACAATTGGTGCTGGGTTAACTGACAAATAGGAAAGCGAGCTCGTCAACTTCCTCCGTGAGAATCGGGATATTTTTGCTTGGTCTACACAGGACTTGCAAGGTGTTCCGAGGGAGTTGGCCGAGCACTCGTTGAACGTAAGACCCGGAGCAAGGCCGGTGAAGCAACCTCTCCGCCGCTTCGCCGAGGATAGGAGAAAAGTCATTGGAGACGAGATAGCTCGGTTACTAGTAGCAGGATTTATCATGGACGTACTATATCCGGATTGGCTCTCTAATCCGGTGCTGGTAGAAAAGAAGAAGGACGATCTGAACGTGGCAGTGGTTTGGCGTATGTGTATCGATTACACGAACCTGAACAAGGCGTATCCAAAAGATCCATTTCCACTGCCGAGGATAGATCAGGTCATAGACTCGACCGCGGGATGCGAACTGTTGTCATTCATTGATGCATATTCTGGCTTCCACCAGATACCTCTGAACCTGGATGATCAAATAAATACTGCGTTTATTACCTCGTACGGGGCTTACTGCTATCGCACTATGCCGTTCGGTTTACGTAATGCAGGTGCAACGTACCAAAGATGCATGCAAAAATGTTTGCACGACCAAATAGGTCAAAACGTACAAGTATACGTGGATGATGTGATTATTAAGACCAAGGAAAGCGCAATGCTCCTTGACGACATAAGGCAAACATTCGTGGACTTGAGAAGGTTCCGGATGAAGCTTAACCCGGAAAAATGTATCTTCGGTGTCCCGGCTGGAAAATTACTCGGATTTCTCGTCTCTAGCCGAGCTATCGAAGTTAATCCAACTAAGATCCGAGCCATCAAACGAATGGAGCTGCCGAAGTGTCTTAATGATGTCCAGAAGTTCACTGGATGCCTGGCATCGTTGAGTCGGTTTGTATGTCGGTTACGAGAAAAGGCACTGCCTCTCTACCAACTCATGAAAAAGTCGGATAAATTCGTTTGGACGCCACAGGCCGATGAAGCCTTTTCCCACTTGAAAAAGGTGTTGGCCACTGCGCCAGTGTTAGCCTCTCCACTATCAAAGGAGCCAATGTTGCTCTACATAGCCGCAACCAACCGAGTTGTAAGTGCAGTAATTGTAGTGGAGCGTAATGAAGAAGGTAAGTCAGTGCAGAGGCCAGTATATTACCTGAGCGAGGTATTGTCTGCCTCAAAACAGAACTACCCGCACTTTCAAAAGATGGCGTGTGGTGTCTATATGGCGGAAAAGAAGTTAAATCATTACTTTGAGGAGCACCCCATCAAAGTAATATGTGAAGCTCCCATATCCGATATAATGGGTAACAAGGATGCGAGTGGCAGAATTGCAAAATGGCAAATTGAGTTAGCCCCTTATGCGTCCCAATACGACAGAAGAGAAGCGATCAAATCTCAGGCTGTGGCGGACTTTTTTGTGGATTGGGCCGAGGTACAATATGAACCAGCGCCACCAGATCCGAATTACTGGAGGATGCACTTTGACGGGTCGAAAACCAAAACCGGATTAGGCGTCAGGGTTGTGCTTACCTCGCCAAGCTAAAGTACGTATTGCAGATCCATTTCGCGGCATCGAACAATGTCGCTGAGTATGAGGCTCTTGTGCATGGGCTCAAAGTGGCAAAGGAGATTGGCATACGTCGGATAATATGCTTTGGCGACTCGGATCTGGTTGTGCAGCAGGTGTCCGGAGTGTGGGACGCCCTGGATCCAAACATGGCACTATACAAATTTCACGTGCAGAAGATATCTGGTTACTTCGAGGGGTGTGAATTTCACCATGTACCCCGAGTGGAAAACGAGGCTGCCGACATGTTGTCGAAGCTCGGATCGACCAGACAGGCAATTCCACCGGGTGTAGCATTGGAACACCTCAGAAAACCATCTATTAGGCCATCCCCAGGAACCGACTCGATCTATGTCCCAGAAAATACGGAATCCGGAGCTGAGCCCATGAACATTGACACGGGAGGTAGTACGCGAGACCCGGAGACTGCATCAGCAAACCCGGGGACTACCTCGCTAGACCCGGGGACTGCTCAGCGTGATCCGGCTGAAATTATGCCGGTGGATCAGATGGAAATTGATGAGGAGATGTTCCCTCCACGAGCGATACCAGCTTGGGCACTGCCTATATTCCAACTCCTGAGAGACAGAACGTTACCCGCTGAGGAGGTGTTAGCCAGGCAAACTCAGAGGAGAGCAAAAGCATACACAATCATCAATTCCGAGTTGTACAAACGGAGTGTAACCAATGTCCTCCAACGATGCGTTGACCCGGAAGAAGGGCTTGGCATCCTCCGAGATATACAGCAAGGAGAATGCGGGCATCATGCCTCATCCCGAACCTTGGTGGCAAAGGCGTTCCGGCATGGATTCTACTAGCCAAGTGCCTTGGAACAAGCAGAAGATCTGGTGAGAAAATGCAATGGCTGTTAGAGGTACGCCACCAAGACACATATGCCTATGTCGGAACTCAAGACCATACCAATTACGTGGCCATTTGCAGTATGGTGCTTGGATATGGTTGGCCCGTTCAAACCAGCGAGAGGAAACATGACACACATTTTGGTCACGGTGGACAAGTTTACAAAATGGATTAAAGTGAAACCTATAAGAAAATGTGATGGAGCTATGGCCGTGACATTTCTCAAAGACATCATCTTGAGATACGGTTATCCACACAGTATTATAACTGACAAATGGAACAAATTTTGCGGAAGGAGCATTTGCGCGCTTCTGCCGAGATAAGAAGATCCGACTCGATGTCGCCTCGGTATCCCACCCCGCATCGAACGGACAAGTGGAAAGATCCAACGGATTAGTATTATCCGGGATAAAACCCCGACTCATTGAGCCGCTGCATAGATCAGCGGGGTGCTGGATAGAAGAACTACCAGCGGTACTGTGGAGCTTAAGAACAACTCCAAATCGATCAACAGGCTATACGCCATTTTTTCTGGTATATGGGGCAGAAGCTGTATTACCAGCCGACATAGAGCATGATTCGCCTAGGGTCACCCAATACACAGAAGCCGAAGTGCAAGAAGCCCGGCAAAATGATGTTGATCTGCTGGAAGAAGCGAGAGAACTGACACTGTCTAGATCCGCCATATATCAGCAAAATCTCTGACGCTATCATAGCCGAAAAGTGTGCCCTCGAGTCTTTCGGGAAGGCGATCTAGTGCTCCGGTTGGTACAACGTACTACTGGCATGCATAAATTATCCCCCATGGGAAGGGCCATTCATTGTGAGCAAAGCATTGCACAATGATTCTTACTATCTCATAGATGCAAAGCCACAGGAAAAGAACAAGGCGGATAGGTCCGGAGAGGAATCCAAGCGACCATGGAATATAGCACTACTTCGTCCCTTCTACACCTAGCTAAGAACTGTATGTATCCGAGTCGTCTCATATGTCGGTATGTATGTCGGCAATGAGCTTATCAATGAAATAGGGGCACCTCGAGCAGTAACTCGGGGACTGCCTTAATAATGTTTGTTGTTATTTTTTATGCGGTAGCTGGAATAAGTCGTTCTACTTAATCTGGATTAGTAATGTGTGAGCACCAAAAACCCAACCCTTCGACTTGCTGCTGTCCAACAAGAATTGGCTTCATGGCAAGCAAGGGAACAAGTTTGGAATTGCGTAGCACATGAAAAATGACTAAGGAAACGAATTTATTCGAGCTAACGTTTGTTTTTTCGGACTAACCCTGTATTTATTTTCAAGTTATTATGTTGAATTATTTTGAGCTAAGCCTAAAAGTTTCTAAGTATTGTTAAAACAATTTTTGAAGCTCAGATTCGTAAGTCGTAAAACCGAATCAAGGTAGACACGGACCAAGCCAGAGAATTGGACGAACAAGAAAATGAAACTCGGGGACTGCGCCAAGTTAATCCAGCATAGAAATGTAGTAGAAAAATATCGCATATCCAGCATACAATTGCACCCGGCATACCGGGGATCTGATAAATTTTCAAGTTTTTTGGAACTAAGGAGCAGCATGAGGAGGAAGTTCGGCGTCGTCGTCGCTGTCTTCAATATCTGAAGCATCATCTTCTTCGCCCTCATCTGACCCATCTTCAACGTTCTCATTGTGCTCGTCGCCAGCGGATTCCAGGAAGCTCGGTCCTTCAACCCAGTCATGAATAGGAGAATATTCGACGAGGCTGTAGGCGCAAGCCTGGTGCCGAGCTACCCACTCCGGATCATCGGTCCATCTGGATCCGGTGCGTCGGCGTGTAAGGAGGCTGAGGTCGATCTTCTCGTACCATGTGAGAATGTGTTGAAGGATGGTATCAGCTACGGCACGACCAGCGGACTCCCTCCAGAGGTCAAGCTGGGTCTCAATCTCCATTAACTTCTTGACAAGAATTGCGGGTCTCCGGGCTACTCTCTCTGGGCCAGAACATATTGAAAATGCGAACTGCAATGTTGAGGATATCCTTGCCATAATTCTTGATGATCTCCACGCGAGAGGACAAGCTGACCAATAGGTCCTCCATGTCCAAGGGAATGTTCTCACCATCAAGAGCAATGGGAGTACCCCTTTCTCGGCGAAATTTGGCAACAACAGCGCTTGTAATAGCAGTACCCTCTGGAAAGTGGTCTGGAAACAAGGCAAAGGAAGAAGGTAAAGAAACGACATATGAGGTAACCCGGAGAGTTATGCCGGACAAGGGAATGGAACTTATGAGAAATATGGCTATGGATCCGGGTTAACTCCTTGATGCAGGCATCGCGTCTTTTGCGAAGTTGCTCAAGCTCAGCGTTTGCCGACCCAAGCTGGAGGTCGGATTCTCTGAGTAGGTCCTGGTCTTTGGAGATCTGGAGAGTAAGGCACTCACGCTCTTCTGTGAAGATCTGGCTAACCTTTTGGAGCTCGGTTCAGTGCTGGGCCTTCATCTTCTCCATCTCAGCCTTGAGCTTGGCAATCTCGTCGTCCTTAGTCCAGAGGAGAGCAAGCTCATCATCCTTTTTCTTCAGCTCGACTTGATGCTGCCCTGCTTGTTCGAGAAAATGCAGCATCATATCAGGCACATGCACACTATCCTCAAGCGATGCTGAAATAGTATGTTGACCCGGCAGAGCCGAGGAGTGAATGTTTGCCGAGCCAAGGAGAAGAATAAATGGAAAACACTACGAGGACGAACAAAAGAGGACATACCCCGGATTTCCTCCAAGTTCTTCCGCATGATCTTGTTCTCAGCCTCCACCCCAGCTGCAGAAACCGAATGAGGAGATTAGTTCGGCGGAAGAAAGTGCAGAAAAACGGAGAGGTGCCGAGGGAGAAAATTACCCCTCTTTTCATGTTCTGCACCAAGTGCAACATGTTTTGCGCGTAGCATCTTGTGGGTATCAAGCAGGCGTTGGAATTCAGCGCTCCAGCGATTGGTAGTTACCTGAAAAAAAAAGTACAAAAGTGTAAAATTAGCTCGGTGCATATTCGAAGTGTGCAAGATCCGGGCCAAGAGGAACTTAACTCGGCTCTAGGTGTGTGCATATTCGAAGTGTGCAAGATCCGGGCCAAGTGGAACTTAACCCGGCTCTAGGTGTGTGCATATTCGAAGTGTGCAAGATCCGAGCCAAGTGGAACTTAACCCGGCTCTAGGTGTGTGCATATTCGAAGTGTGCAAGATCCGGGCCAAGTGGAACTTAACCCGGCTCTAGGTGTGTGCATATTTGAAGTTTACATGCAGCTACGTTAGTTTTCTAATGAGCATCCGGCCGAGTAACAAGCTACTCCACCGGAGGCTCGGGGACTAATGGTTATTATCTACAGCGTATAAAGGAGAAACGACATACCTCCATCATTCGCCCCGCGAGGTTAATTGCCTTAGCAGCGGTATTCATCTGGGCAGAAAATTCTGCGGGGCCGAACTTTTCCGGGAGATCGTCGTTGTGGACGACCTCCGCCTTGTTCCAGTTCATGACGAACTCGATAAGGCTCGGAGGGTACCGTTCGCCAGTGGGCATGTGGGGTGCCACCAAGCCCTTCGCATGAGCTTCTTTCCTCTCAACAAGGGCAAGAGCTGGGCTGGTGTGCAGAACCATCTGCTGCGCATCAGTTGGCTCGGCAGGAACATCCGTCGCTGCTGGTGATTTCTTCGGAAGCATCGACGATAGGGTTCGCTGCCCGGCCTCGACGGATGCAGACTTGGCAGTATCCGGAGCCTTTTTGCCCTTAGCTTGCTGGGAAGAAGTAACCATGGTGGATTTCCCTTTAGAAGCTGCTATAGTAGTTCCTCGTCGAGGCTGAGATGACTCGGACGAGGCAGAAGAACTTGGCACTGGAGCTCTTGTGGTTGGACTTGGAGCTATTGCTAGTTTCCTTGGTGCCGGGACAGGTGCTGGCTCGGTCGCTGGTACTGGAGCTCCTGCTGGTGCTGGTGTTGTGATAGACTCGGTGGTTGCTAGTTGCGGCGATGCCGAAGTGGTGGACGCCGTCGCCTCGGCTGGACCGACCCCTCCCGCTCCGAGGTCGCGTTCCTCTCGATGAGGCACTGCGGAACCCGAAGCAGCCGCAGAACCCTCCGGAATAGGGCTCAGCGGGCGTGACTTGTCGTCACGAGGAGGAGAAGGGCCAGACCGAAGGGGTGAAGAGATGCTTGATCCGCTCTGAGGGACCTCCACCGGAGGACTGAAAAAGAGAATAATGTCAGAAGAGAAATTACAACGATGCAAGGAAAAGTGAGTTACGCGATGAAAAATGACTTACGCATCCGAGGTTTTGGCCTCCTTGGGTTTCCGGGCCCTCCGTGCCGGGGCTTTGCCTGCCCGCTTGGAGGCAGTCTTGTCTTCGGCCTTCTTTTGCCTTTTTGTGGGCTGATATGGTTCGGAGGAAGAACTTGATGCGGCTCCGCGCTTCTTCTTCGACGCCACCGGAACCGGCTCGCCCGTAGCAAGTGGAGGATCCTCGTGGATATGCCCATCGGGGTTAGCTGATGCCGGAAAGGCAAAAGAAAGAGGGACAGCCTCAACAGGTTCAATCACGTCGACATCCGAGTCATCCTCATCATCGGGCCAATCTCTAAGAGAAGAGAATTTACCGCTGGGTCGTTTGGTAGCGTCGGTCATAGGGAGGAACATCTCCTGGTCCGGCTCCTCCTCATCCGGGATTTCTCGGTCCGGCACCCACTTAAGGGTCGGGTCCGTACCATCCTCGAGAGTTTGCTGAAGGAACAACTGAGAAAAAGCATGAAGAACAGAGTCAAAAATACGACAAAAACCGACACATACTTGATCCGAAATAAGTTTGCCCCGCGAATCTTACCGTGGGATGGAGCCTGTCACGACAGTAGTGCTCAATTCCCCACGTCCATTCGCGGAGAAATCCTTGTGGGTGGTGAAAAGAGCCTTAACCCGGCGAAAGATCTCCGTGTTTCTCAACTCGAAGGAGGAGGTTCGGTTGGGGTCGCGGCCGAAACTCATGTGGCACAACTTGTGGGTGCGCCTCTGGAGGGGAGAGATTCGGTTGCGCACGAACGTGATCATAGCATCCTCGTTGCGCAATCCGAGCTTCTTCAGCTCCGCGAACCTCTTGTTAACTTGGTTGGCCAAAGCTGTAGGCTTCTTGGGGACCTCCTCCTAGAAATCCGTGTCAGGTAGACCCGGAACGTAGGGCAGCAACCGAATCAAATCTTCAGTACCTTCATTCCGGACATAGAAGAAGGTCCGGGCCCATCCTTTGCAGGAGTCAAGCCCGGTGACCCGGGAAAAGACTGAAAACCTCTGGGGCGAGATGGAGGCAGCTCCAAATTGGGTGAGCTGCTTATCCTCCGACTCTACGTGGATATTGGGGACGACATTGCGACGAAGGCCGAAGAACCGAATCCACAGCTCCTTCGTGGGCCATAGTCCGGTGTAGCCTTCGATCGTAGAGGCAAAGGCAGAAAGGGAGGTGATAGCGTTGGCTGGGAGATGGTGCGACTGCAAGTGATAGGTCCTAACCCAATCCCGGAAGAAATCGCTCACCGGCAGACCAAATCCCCGTTGGAAGTGGGACAGGAATACAACAAACTCACCCGGATTGGGTGAGGGGGCCAGTTCGGCGGAGGGGAGACGAGCGGTGACGCTGGCAGGAATGCGCCTGGTCCGGTAGAGCCAGTCAATGTCATCTTGACAGACCCATGAACCGGCCCACGCGCCGCGGTCCGCCGCGCTGGCGTCCTCCTCCATCTCCTGCTCGGCGATGACGAGCTCCTCCTCCGTCATCTCGTATCCGCTATCCTCGCTGGAGCTAGTGGCGGCGGGGATCTGTGGCCTAGATTGGCGTGGACCCGTGGCGAAGAAGCTGCGCAGCGGGGGCTGCGGTGCGGAGGCACGGGAAAGGTGCGGCGGCGGCGCTGCTGCTAGAAGCACTGGCGGCGGCGCGGTCGCTAGGAAGACGAAGGAGAAACGCAACAGGCAGAGGGGCGCAGAAGTGGAAAAACGCTAAGGGGTGCGCCCCTCCACTATTTAACCACCCCAGAGATGGATGAGTGGGCTCGCGCTGCGCCGACGAGCCGAACGGTGTGGCCGTGTATCACCTGCATCAGCCAATCAGAAAAAAGCCACACAGGAGACCACAGAGTCAAAGCAATCTCGTGACGCGACGCGCTGATGCGGTAAACGAGGAGGCAGGCATGACGTGACCCACGCACAGTGATAACTGACAATTACTGCGGCGGTTACTGTGTAGGCCCTTAAAATAAGACGAGGTAATGATTAGCCTCCACGTGGGTTGGCGTATGAGAGAAGGAAATGGGGCCCGGATCAAACCATGATAACCATGGGATCCGAGCCAAAGTGGTGACCCAGCCGGCAAGTGAAAACTTGGAACGTGCGAAGGGAACATAAATCCATATAATCCGAGATAAGGAGCTAACCCGGAATTAAACGTCTAAGGCTCGAACATAAATGAACCTGATGTGGCCTTAGCGGCCAAAGCAGCTAAGACCGCACCAGCTTCGAGGACTAATGTTGGGGGGATACCCCCGGGTAGGGTCACTCCAGGGTATAAGGGCCGAGTTAGCCGAGGTTCGGCAAGGTCAAAGCGGATGCTGGCCGGGTCACCTCAAGGCAGGCCGGATCACGGAGTAACCCAGACCAGGGGGTCGCCTAACATTGTCTCAGCCGACTTAAGGAGTAAGTCGGAAGTGCTTATCTAACTTATATGCAGGAACAGGTGTGGCCGGATCTACTATGATCCGGGTCCGCGCTTAGCTTCTGGGAGAAGGAAGGAATCTCTCTGGTCAAAAATAAGGTCCGGTACGCACTGCATGAGCGGAGAAAGCAAGGGCAGGACCACTGGGTCGTGGCCGACAAGGGTGACGACGCTCATGTCGGCTGACGCAGGCGCCACAGAGGCTTACGTCGCTAAAGCATGTGTGACGCGGGGGAAAAGCACCCCGGTTGGGTTACCACTTTGGGAGGGGGCATATTCTTAGGAATATGCCTCCACGTATGCCCTAGGCAGGGACCGAACTTCCTCTATATAAGGGGGGCCAGGTCTCTGGTAGAAGGGGTTGGTTGAGTGCTAGTTGGTTTGGTGATTCCATAGTGCTAGTTGATCTAGGGTTCTAGGGAAAAATAGTAGGCAAGAGTAAGAGAGCTCCTTCTTCCTCCTCTCGCCAATACAGCTCAAGGAGCACTTGTAATCTTGGAAATATAGCAATACAAACCTCTGTGTGGAGAATCACTCCACTATCCCTCCCTGGATTCCCCTAGCGTGTATTAGTCCCCACCTTTAGCCTATCCATGGCATCTGCCGTGACACCACCACGACATCGGCCGCGACCCCAACCGGACCTCCTCCTTCGAGCTGAGCAACACAGAGATTTTTCGCCGGGTTAAGGCTCTCTTCACCACCCACAAAGATTTCTCCGCTGAATGGACGTGGGGAATTGAGCACTTTTGTCATGACAGGCTCCCTCCCGCGGTAAGCTTCGCGGGGCAAACTTACTTCGGATTAAATATATGTCGGTTTTTGTTGTATTTTTGACTCTGTTCTTCATTCCTTTTCTCAGCTATTCCTTCAGCAAACCCTTGAGGATGGCACGGATCCTACCCTTAAGTGGGCGCCGGACCGAGAAACCCCGGATAAGGAGGAGCCAGACCAGGAGATGTTTCTCCCTATGACCGACGCTACAAAACGACCCAGCGGTAAATTCTCTTCTCTTAGAGACTGGCCCGATGATGAGGATGACTCGGATGTCGATGTGATTGAACCTGTTGAGGCTGTCCCTCTTTCTTTTGCCTTTCCGGCATCAGCTAACCCTGGTGGGCATATCCACGAGGATCCTCCGCTTGCTACGAGCGAACCGGTTCCGGTGGCGCCGAAGAAGAGGCGCGGAGCTGCACCAAGTTCCTCCTCCGGACCTTCTCAGCCCGCAAAAAGGCGAAAGAAGGCCAGAGACAAAACTGCCTCCAAGCCGGCGGGTAAAGCCCTGGCACGAAGGGCTCAGAAACCCAAGGAGGCCCAAACCTCGGATGCGTAAGTCATTTTTATTTCTATAACCCCCTTTTCCTTGCATTGTTGTATTTTCTCTTCTGACATTATTCTCTTCTGCAGGGCTCCGGTGGAGGTCCCTCAGAGCGGATCTAGCATCTCTTCACCGCTCCGATCTAGCCCTTCTCCCCCTCGTGACGATGAGTCACGTTCGCTGAGCCCTATTCCAGAGGGTTCTGCGGCTGCTCTGGGTTCCGCACTACCTCGTCGAGAGGAGTGCAACCTCGGAGCGGGAGACACCGGCCCAGCCGAGGCGGCGACATCCACAACTTCGGCATCGCTGCAACCAACAGCCATCGAGACTACCTCGACACCAGCACCGGCCCCAGCACCAGCAGCAGTTCCAGTACTAGTGACCAAACCAGCACCAGCACCTGTTCTGGCACCAATAAAATCAACAGCTGCTCCAAGTCCAGCTATAAGAGCTCCAGCGCCAAGTTCTTCCGCCTCGTCCGAGTCATCTCAACCTCGACGAGGAACTATCCCAGCAGCCCCCAAGGGGAAATCCGCTGCAGTTACTTCTTCCCAGCAAGCCAAGGGCAAAAAGGCTCCGGATGCTACCAAGTCACCATTCGTCGAGGCTGGGCAGCGAACTCTAGCGTCAAGGCTTCCCAAGAAAGCTCCAGCAGCGAAGGATGCCCCTGCCGAGTCAACTGATGCACAGCAAATGGTTCTGCATACTAGCCCAACCCTTGCCTTGGTTGAGAGGAAAGAAGCACATGCGAAGGGCTTGGTGGCACCCCATATGCCCACCGGTGAGCGGTACTCTCCGAGCCTGATTGAGTTCGTCATGAACTGGAACAAGGCGCAGTTCGTCCACAACGACGATCTCCCGGAAAAGTTTGGCCCCGCAGAATTTTCCGCCCAAATGAACACAACCGCTAAGGCAATTAACCTCGCGGGGCGGATGATGGAGGTATGTCGCTTCTCCTTTACATGCTGTAGATAATAACCATTAGTCCCCGAGCCTCCGGTGGAGTAACTTGTTACTCGGCCGGATGCTCATTAGAAAACTAACGTAGCTCTATGAGAACTTCAAATATGCATACACCTAGAGCCGGGTTAAGTTCCACTTGTCCCGGATCTTGCACACTTTGAATATGCACACACCTAGAGCCGGGTTAAGTTCCACTTGGCCCGGATCTTGTACACTTGGAATATGCACACACCTAGAGCCGGGTTTCGTTCCACTTGGCCCGGATCTTGTACACTTCGAATATGCCCCAAGCTAATTTATGCTTCTGTACTTTTTTCAGGTAACCACCAATCACCGGAGTGCTGAATTCCAACGCCTGCTGGATACCCACAAGATGCTACACGCAAAGCACGTTGCACTTATCACGGAACATGAAAAACGGGGTAAGTTTCTCCCTTAGGGCTTTTCCGTTTTTCTTCATCTTCTTCTGCCGAACTAATCTCATCATTCGGTTTCTGCAGCTGGGGTGGAGGCTGAGAACAAGATCATGTGGAAGAACTTGGAGCAAATCAAAGGTATGTCCTTTTTGTCCCACCTTGTAGTGTTTTCCCTTTCCTTTTCTCCTTGGCTCGGCGAACATTCATTCCTCGGCTCTGCTGGTTCAACATACTATTTCAGCATCGCTTGAGGATAGTGTGCCCGTGCCTGATATGATGCTGCATTTTCTCGAACAAGCAGGGCAGCATCAAGCCGAGCTGAAGAAAAAAGATGATGAACTCGCTCTCCTCCGGACCAAGGACAATGAGATTGCCAGGCTCAAGGCTGAGATGGAGAAGATGAAGGCCCAGCACCAAACCGAGCTCCAAAAAGTTGGCCAGAACTTCACAGAAGAGCGCGAGCGCCTTACTCTCTAGATCTCCAAGGACCAGGACCTACTCAAAGAATCCGACATCCAGCTTGGATCGGTAAACGCTGAGCTTGAGCAACTTCGCAAGAGACGCGATGACTGCATCAAGGAGTTGACCCGGATCCTCAGCCATATATCACGTAAGTTCCTTCCGACATACTTTTCCGGGTTGCTTCATATGTCTTTTCTTTACCTTCTTCCCTTGTCTTGCTTCCAAGCAAATTTCCTGAGAGCGTCACTATTGCAAGCACAGCAGTTGCAGATTTTCCCCGAGCGAGGGGTACTCCTGCCGCTCCTGCTGGTGAGGAGGTTCCTTACGACATGGAGGACCTGTTGGTCAGCTTGTCATCTCGGATGGAACTCATCAAGAATTATGGCAAGGATATCCTCGACGCTGTAGTTCGCATCTTCAACACGTTCTGGCCCGGAGAAGATAGCCCGGAGACCACCGCGATTCTCGTCGAGAAGCTAATGGAGACTGAGACCCAGCTCGATCTCTGGAGAGAGTCCGCTGGGCGTGCCATAGCTGATACTATCCTTCACCACATACTCACATGGTATGAGAAGATCGACCTCATCCTCCTTACACGCCGGTGCACCGGATCCAGATGGACTAATGACCCGGAGTGGGTAGCTCGGCGCCAGGCTTGCGCCTACAGCCTCATAGAATATTCTCCTATCCATGAATGGGTTGAAGGACCGAGCTTCCTGGAATCCGCTGGGGACGAGAACGCTGAGAACGCTGAAGACGGGTTGGATGAGGACGAAGAAGGCGATGCCTCAGATATTGAAGACAGCGAAGACGACACCGAACTTCCTTGTCCTGCTGCTCCTTAGGTTAAAAAAACTTGAAAATTTATCAGATCCCCGGTATGCCGGGCGGAACTGTATCCCGTGTATATGTGATATTTTTCTACTAAGTTCTTATGCCGGGTTAACTTGGGTGTAGTCCCCGAGTTTCTTTTTCTTGTTCGTCCAATCTTTTGGCTCGGATCGTGTCTACCTTGATTCGGTCTTATGACTTACGAATCCGAGCTTCAAAAATTGTCTTAACAATACTAAGAAACTTTCAGACTTAGCTCAAAAATAAAGCTGCATAATAACTTGAAAATAAATACAGGGTTAGTCCGAAAAATAAACGTTAGCTCGAATAAATTCGTTTCCTTAGTCGCTTTTTATGTGCTACGCAATTCCAAACTTGTTCTCTTGCTTGCCATGAAGCCAATTCTTGTTGGACAGCAGCAAGTCGAAGAGTTGGGTTTTTGGTGCTCACACATTACTAATCCGAGTTAAGTAGAACAACTTATTCCAGCTAACGCACAAGAGACAGCAACAAAAATTATTAAGGCAGTCCCCGAGTTACTGCTCGAGGTGCTAATATTTCATTGATAAGCTCATTGCCGACACACATACCGACATATGAGACGACTCGGATACATACCCTTCTTAGCTAAGTGTAGAAAGGATGAAGTAGTGCTACATTCCATGGTCGCTTAGATTCTTCTCCGGACCTATCCGCCTTGTTCTTTTCCTATGGCTTTGCATCTATAAGATAATAAGAATCATTGTCCAATGCTTTGCTCACGATGAATGGCCCTTCCCATGGGGGGATAATTTATGCATGCCGGTAGTACGTTGTATCAACCGGAGCACCAGATCGCCTTCCCAAAAGACTCGGGGGCACACTTTTCGGCTATGGCAGCGTTGGAGATTTTGCTGATATATGGCAGATCTGGACAGTGCCAGTTCTCTCGCTTCTTCCAGCAGATCAACATCATTTTGCCAGGCTTCTTGCACTTCGGCTTCTGTGTATTGGGTGACCCTAGGCGAATCATGCTCTATGTCGGCTGGTAATACAGCTTCTGCCCCATATACCAGAAAAAACGGCGTATAGCCTGTTGATCGATTCGGAGTTGTTCTTAAACTCCACAGTACCGCTGGTAGTTCTTCTATCCAGCACCCCGCTGATCTTTGCAGCGGCTCAATGAGCCAAGGTTTTATCCCGGATAATACTAATCCGTTGGATCTTTCCACTTGTCCGTTTGATGCGGGGTGAGCTACCGAGGCTACGCCGAGTCGGATCTTCTTATCTCGGCAGAAGCGCGCAAATGCTCCTTCCGCAAAATTTGTGCCATTATCAGTTATGATACTATGAGGATAACCGTATCTCAAGATAATGTCTTTGAGAAATGTTACGGCCGTAGCTCCATCACATTTTCTTATAGGCTTCACTTCAATCCATTTTGTAAACTTATCCACCATGACCAAAATGTGAGTCATGTTTCCCCTTGCTGGTTTGAACGGGCCAACCATATCCAAGCACCATACGACAAATGGCGACGTAATTGGTATGGTCTTGAGTTCCGACATCGGCATATGTGTCTTGGTAGCGTACCTCTGACAACCATTGCATTTTCTCACCAGATCTTCTGCTTGTTCTAAGGCACTTGGCCAGTAGAATCCATGCCGGAACGCTTTTCCACCAAGGCTCGGGATGAGGCATGATGCCCGCACTCTCCTTGGTGTATATCTCGTAGGATGTCGAGCCCTTCTTCCGGGTCAACGCATCGCTGGAGGACATTGGTTACACTCCGTTTTTACAGCTCGGAATTGATAATCGTGTATGCTTTCGCTCTCCTCTGAGTTTGCCTGGCTAACACCTCCTCAGTGGGTAACGTTCTATCCTTCAGGAATTGGAATATAGGCCGTGCCCAAGCTGGTATTGCTCGTGCAGGGAACACGTCCTCATCAATTTCCATCTGATCCACCGGCATAACTTTAGCAAGATCACGCTAAGCAGTCCCCGGGTCCAGCGAGGTAGTCCCCATGTTTGCTGAGGCAGTCCCCGGGTTTGCTGATGCAGTCCTCGGGTTTCGTGCACTACCTCCCATGTCAATGTCCATGGGCTCAGCTCTGGATCAGTATCTTCCGGGACATAGATCGAGTCGGTTCCTGGGGACGGCCTGATAGATGGTTTTCTGAGGTGTTCCAATGCTACACCCGGTGGAATTGCCTGTCGGGTTGATCCGAGCTTCGATAGCATGTCGGCAGCCTCGTTTTCCACCCGGGGTACATGGTGAAATTTGCATCCCTCAAAGTAACCAGATATCTTCTGCACATGAAATCTGTACAGTGCCATGTTTGGATCCAGGGCGTCCCACACTCCGGACACTTACTGCACCACCAAATCCGAGTCGCCAAAGCATATGATCCGACGTATCCCAATCTCTGTTGCCACTTTGATCCCATGCACAAGTGCTTCATACTCTGCGACATTGTTTGATGCCGCGAAATGGATCTGCAACACGTATTTTAGCTGGTCCTTCTTTGGCGAGGTAAGCACAACTCCGACGCCTAGTCTGGTTTTTGTTTTTGACCCGTCAAAGTGCATCCTCCAGTAGTTCGGATCTGGTGGCGGTGGTTCGTATTGTACCTCGGCCCAATCTACAAAAAAGTCTGCCACAGCCTGAGACTTGATTGCTTCTCTTCTGTCATATTGTGGCGCATAAGGAGCTAGTTCAATTGCCCGTTTTGCGATTCGACCACTCGCATCCTTGTTACCCATTATCTCGGATATGGGATCCTGACATATTACTTTGATGGGGTGCTCCTCAAAGTAATGCTTTCACTTTTTTGCCGCCATATAGACACCATGTGCCACCTTTTGAAAGTGCGGGTAGTTCTGTTTTGAGGCAGATAATACCTCGCTCAAGTAATACACTGGCCTCTGCACCGGCTTACCCTCTTCATTGCGCTCTACTACAATCACTACACTTACAACTCGGTTGGTTGCGGCTATGTAGAGCAACATTGGCTCCTTTGATAGTGGTGAGGCTAACACTGGTGCAGTGGCCAACATCTTTTTTAGGTGGGTAAAGGCTTCATCGGCATGTGGCGTCCAAACGAACTTATCCGACTTTTTCATGAGTTGGTAGAGAGGCGATGCCTTTTCTCCCAACCGACATACAAACCGACTCAATGATGCTAGGCACCCAGTGAACTTCTGGACATCATTAAGACACTTCGGCAGCTCCATTCGTTCAATGGCCCGGATTTTAGTTGGATTAACCTCGATACCTCGGCTGGAGACGAGAAATCCAAGTAATTTTCTAGCCGGGACACCGAAGGTACATTTTTCCGGGTTAAGCTTCATTCGGAACCTTCTCAAGTTCGCGAATGTCTGCCTGATGTCGTCAAGGAGCGTTTTGCTTTCCTTAATCTTGATAACCACATCATCCACATATACTTGTACATTTTGACCTATTTGGTCGTGCAAACATTTTTGCATACATCTTTGGTACGTTGCACCTGCATTACGTAAACCAAACGACATAGTGCGATAGCAATAAGCCCCGTACGGGGTGATAAATGCGGTCTTTATTTGATCATCTGGATTCAGAGGTATCTGGTGGAAACCAGAATATGCATCAATGAATGACAACAGTTCACATCCCGCGGTTGAGTCTATGACCTGATCTATCCTCGGCAGTGGAAATGGATCTTTTGGACACGCCTTGTTCAGGTTCGTCTAATCGATACACATACGCCAAACTACTGCCACGTTCGGATCATCCTTCTTCTTTTGTACTAGCACCGGATTAGAGAGCCAATCCGGATACAGTACTTCCATGATAAATCCTGCTTCTAGCAACCGAGCTATCTCGTCTCCAATGACTTTTCTCCTATCCTCGGCGAAGCGGCGGAGAGGTTGCTTCACCGGCCTTGCTCCGGGTCTTACGTTCAAAGAGTGCTCGGCCAACTCCCTCGGAACACCTTGCAAATCCTGTGTGGACCAAGCAAACATGTCGCGATTCTCATGGAGGAAGCTGACGAGCTCGCTTTCCTATTTATCAGTTAACCCGGCACCAATTGTTACGGTGCGCTCCGGGAACATGTCATCAACTGGAACCTTCTTGGTATCTTTCGTGGCTTGGAAGGAGACAGATCCATGCAGGTTACTCAGCGCCGGCATATACTGTTGCGCGGACTGAGCCAAAGCTGCCACCTCTTGAATTTTCCTTTTCTCCTGTGCGATCACAAGCGATTCGGCTAAGTTAGACCCGGCTAAGGCACACTCAATGGAACGTCGGAAATCTCCTGCAATGGTAATCACTCCATTTGGCCCAGGCAACTTCATCTTCAGATAACTGATGTGGCAGCTTGCCATGAACTTGTTCAATGCTGGCCTTCCGAGTAATGCGTGATATGCACTTTCCAAGTTCACCACCTCGAACTCCAGATTCTTAGTTCGGCAATTATCTCTCGTGCCGAACAATACGTCGACCCGGACTTTGCCTATGGGCTCACAAGAAATGCCTGGTACAATATCATGGAAAGTTGTCCTTGTAGCCTGGAGCATGTTCTACGAGATACCCAACTTGTGCATTGTATCCGCATACATAATGTTGATGCTACTACCATTGTCAATCAGTACCTTGGAGAACCTCACATTAATGTTAGGCCCAATGAATGTTGGGTCCAACACTAACGCATACGAGCCAGGGCTTGGCATAAGCTTGGGATGATCCTTTATGCTCCAGGTGATTTCCTGGTCCGACCAAGGCATGTACCTCGTCACTGCCGGCATCACTGCATTTACCTCCATATGCCTACGCTGCAGGCTTTTTCTGTCAGTTTCCTCAGTGGTGAACACGCAATAGCTCTGATGATGCTCCTTGTACTCATTTCTCCCCTCATTTCCGGGGTTCCTCTGATCCGGCTGATGTTGGTTTTCCACTTGATGCACCGCATCCCTTCGCTCCATGTTATCATACCTCGGCGGAGGGGGAGGCAACATTAGCTGTTGCGTGTTCGCTCCGGAGAGCAGTTGCTACCGGGGTAACTCCTACCGAGGCTGATCATTCTGGGGTGCCTGAGCATTCCCCGAACCACCTTGTTCAATCTTGCGCATCCACTCACATTGCCTTGTCGTGTGACCCGCTGGATTACTCGGGTTTGGTGTGTGAAACTTACACGGCTGGTCCAACATCGACTCATAAGTATACCTCGGATAGTCTTTCTTTTCTTGCCACTGTCTCTTTTGCTCTGGCGTCCACGTTTTCTTGCCATCGTTTCTTGGAGTCCATTGCCCTCCAGTTTTCTGGCGCTGGTTGCTCCCTGCTCCGGGTTGATCTTGATTCACAGCCGCAACTTGTTGCGAACCGTAGCGATGATCCGGTCTATCATCTCTTCTTTTTCCTCTGTAGTCATTCCTCCGAGATGACCCGGCTCCATCCCTCTGATAGTATTCCTTGTTTGACTCGTTTGATGCGAGCCTAGGTTGAGTCGGATCACCCAAAGCATATGAATCGGCAATCCGGATCATCTCTGCCAACGTAATTGGCATTTTCCTTTGCAACTTCATCCACAGCTCGCTGCCATATCTGCACCCTTGCGCAAACCACGCTATGGCCTGTGACTCTATGACACCTTCACACGAGTTTCTCACGGTACACCACCGGGTCAAGAATTCACGGTCTCTCTCATTAGGCCTTTGCTTGCACATTGCTAGGGTCTGTGGCCTATTTGGCCTTTGATATGTACTTGAGAAATTGCTGATAAACATTTCCTCAAAATCTATCCAGCAGTTGATGCTTCCGGGTGGTAAATTGTTCAACCATACTCTGGCCGGACCTTCCAACATCTGGGGTACGTATCGTACAACCCATATCAAGTTGCCAGTGGCAATTTTCACAGCCGTAGCATAGTTTATTAGCCAATCCTCCGGCTTGGTACTGCCGTCATACGTCTTCGTGCCCCTGGGCAGCTGGAAGTTGGGTACCTGTGGTTCCTTCATGATCCGGGGTCCAAAGCACGCTGGACCCGGTGGACCTTGACATTCGATCTGTTCCGACCTATACAGGCGATCCAGTTTCAACCTGACGTCATCCGACATCAAATCCCTGCTTCCCAATCTTGACCCTATCACATGATAGTCCAGTCTTGGGTACCCCACGTTCACCATCTTCGAATCACCGTCGTTGTACCAGTTTTGCTCTTGTGGCGCACCTGTCTGTTGCATACCTCGGTCGGCACTTTGCTCTTGCCTTGGTATATTCCGCTGCTGCGGTTGTCCTGCTCCTGCCGAGCTTCGCTGTCCGGCATTGCCGTTGGCAGCGTTCCCTTGACCGGCATTGCCTTGGTCATGGTTACCTCAGCCAGCTTCACCTCGGCTCACACTTCGTCGATCATCATTTTTCTGTGCTTATTTTCCTTTTCCTGCCTGCGTTGGGTCGTACGGGACGATCTGTTTGTTCCGTCTGGCCGAGGTTACTACCTCTTCTCTCCTTGGACCACCATGAGGAGACGATGCGGCTCCAGCGGATTTCTCCGGGTTACCCATCGCCGAATGGACGATTTTGGAAGCTCCAGCTCTCTCCGGGTTAGCTCTGAGTAGATCTTCGTTCTGTCTGTTCGCGATCTGAACTAGCTCGTTAACCCTATCTTGTTGTCTTTGACGGGCCTCACTTCGGCAGCCCCACGGCAAACAGTTCTCTGACTCCTCAATCCTAGTATCACCTTCTCTATTCATCTCACTCATGAGATTTCTCCCTTTTACTTTTACCGTGTCAACTTTGTTTGCTTTTGCATATTCACGCAGCGTCATGTTCAACGACTGCTGAGCCGCGGCTATTTTCTTTGTCTTTTGCCTAGTTTCCTCTAGCTCAGCCTGTGCCCGAGTTGGAACTACTGCTGCTACTATAGGGTTTGCCAAGCTATCCATCGCCTCTCTCAGCACATTTTCCGGCCTCTCTAGTGGAGGACCTCTAGCTTTCCTTGGGGCCTTAGGCGTTATCTCCGGATCTTGCGCCGGATCCTTGTTTGCGCCTGCACCAGGCGCGGTCATCATCACCTCTGCATGGTCCGGGGAGCGAACGATACGCGCCCCGCGAGCCACAGTGAGGGGTAGTTCCCCTGCTTCGATGACGCGGCGCGGATGAGCGCACGTTACATCCACAACAACGTAGACCTTGTGCGTGCCGAGCTTGACGAAGAGGCTGTTGCGCAGAAGTGGGCGCGTGCTGAAGCAGCCTGCGTTGTCGCTGACGAAGTCCATCACTCCAAAGCGCTGAACGAGCCCGAAGACGACGCGTTCGCCGGTGGCGATGAAGTTTCCCGTCCGGATCTTGACCCCTGCTAGCGCCGCTAGCCCCACGGTGGGAGCCAACTGTCGTGGTGGTGTCACGACAGATGCCATGGATAGGCTAAAGGTGGGGACTAATACACGCTAGGGGAATCCAGGGAGGGATAGTGAAGTGATTCTCCACACTAAAGTTTGTATTGCTTTCCTTTCAAGATTGCAATCGCTCCTAGAGCTGTATTGGCGAGAGGAGGAAGAAGGAGCTCTCTTACTCTCCCCCACAGTTCACACCTAAAACCTTAGCCAAATCAGTATAGAAGAAAACCCAACCCCCCTCTACTGAAACCCTAGCCCCCCTTATATAGAGGTGGTTTGGTCTCTGCCTAGGGCATACGTGGAGGCATATTCCTAAGAATATGCCTCCTCTCAAAGTGGTAACCCGACCGGGGTGCTTTTCCCTCGCGTCACACATCCTTTAGCTACGTGAGCCTCTACGGCGCCCGCGTCAGCCGACATGGTCGTCGTCACCCTTGTCGGCCATGACCCGGTGGTCCTGCCGTTGCCTGCTTTGCTCATGCAGTGCCTATCAGGTTTTTGACCAGCGAGATTCCTTCCTTCTCCCAGAAGCTAAACGGGACCCGGAGCATGGTAGATCCGGCTATACCTGTTCCTGCATACAAGTTAGACAAGCACTTCCAACTTACTCCTTAAGTCGGCTGAGATAATGTTAGGCGACCCCACCTGGTCCGGGTTAGTCCGTGATCTGGCCTGCCTTGAGGTGACCCGGCCAGCATCCGCTTTGACCCTGCCGAACCTCGGCTAACTCGGCCTTTATACCCTGGAGTGACCCTACCCGGGGGTATCCCCCCAATAGGGTCCATGTAGTAGCTAGATGGTTGGTTCTTCTCCTTTGTGCTATCATGTTTAGATCTTGTGAGCTCCGTTCATGATCAAGATCATCTATTTGTAATCCTACATGTTGTGTTTGCGGGGATTCGATGGATATTGAGATGCTATTTTAGATTGATTATTGATTCTATCATGTCTTTGTTATTTGTGATCTTGCATGCTTTCCGTTGTTAGTAGCTATCTTGGCCAAGTAGATGCTAGCAACTCCAAGAGTTAGTATTTATGCTCGATAGTGGGTTCATGCCTCTTATAATCTGGGGAAGTGACAGAAATCTCTAAGGTACTAGATGTGTTGTTGCTACTAGAGAGAAAACAACAATCCTTTGTTCGTAGAACAATCGTATTGTTTACTTTACACGCAATGCGTAATGCAATTATATGTTGCTTGCAACTTAATACTGGAGGGGGTTCAGATGATAACCTGAAGGTGGATTATTAGTCATAGATGTAGTTGGATTATGGTCTATGTATAATGTTGTAATGCCCAATCAAGTCTCAAAGGAGTCAAGATGAGTAGTATATGCTTGTATGCTTTCTCGATGTTTGTCAATTGCCCCGCTGTAATTTGTTCACCCAACATGTCATCTATCTTAAGGAGAGCCACCACTAGTGAACTATGGACCCCGGTCCTTTCTTTTACCATCAATCTACAACTGTTTACTACTTTCTGTTTACTTTCTGCAAGCAATTACTTTCTTCCACACAATACGTTTAATCCTTTGTTTTCAGCAAAACCGGTGAGATTGGCAACCTCACTGTAAGTTGGGGGGAAAGTTCTGTGGTTGTGTTGTGCAGGTTTCCATGTTGCTGCTGGCGCCGGTAGTGCGCCCTGCCAAAGTCCAGCTAGCAACACCTTGGAGGTGTTTCCTTGCTCCTACTGGTTTGATAAACCTTGGTTTCATAACTGAGGGAAAACTTGCTGCTGTGCTCATCATACCTTCCTCTTGGGGTTCCCCAACGAGCTTGATATATTTTGTGCCATCAAGGACTTTTGCTGGCGCCGTTGCCCGGGAGTCAAGGACATCTTCACAAGGGGAGTCTCTCATAACCAATCTCTTTACTTTGTTGTTTTTGTTTTGCTTAGTTTACTTTTTGCTTTGTTTGCTTGTTTCCTTATCAAAAACACACAAAAAAAATTAGTTTTACTAGTTTCCTTTCTTTATTAAAAACATAAAAAATGACTACTCTTGAAAACACTAAGTTGTGTGACTTCACTATCACCAACAACAATGATTTCATGTCCACACCTATTGCCCCACCGGTTCCTAAAGCTATTTTCTTTGAAATTAAACCGGCTTTACTCAATCTTTTTATGAGAGAACAATTTTCTGGTATTGGTAATGAAGGTGCTGCTGCTCATCCAAATAACTTTATTGAACTTTGTGAAATTCAAAAGCATAGGGATATAGATGGGGATATTATTAAGCTTAAATTGTTTCCTTTCTCCTTGAGAGGAAAAGCTAAAGAATGGTTGAATTCCTTAACTAGGAATAGTATTGATTCTTGGACTAAATGCAAAGATGCTTTCATTAGAAAATAATATCCTCCTGCTAAGATTATATCTATGAGAAGATAAATAATGAAATTTAAACAATCTGATAATGAACATGTTGCTCAAGCTTGGGAAAGAATGAAATCTTTGGTAAAGAATTGTCCCACTCATGGACTGACTGCTTGGATGATTATCCAAACCTTTTATGCAGGGTTGAACTATTCTTCAAGAAATCTATTGGATTCTGCTGCTGGAGGTACCTTTATGACCATTACTTTGGGTGTTGCAACAAAGCTTCTGGATAATATGATGGTTAACTATTCCGAATGGCATACTGAAAGAGCTCCACAAGGTAAGAAGGTAAATTCCATTGAAGAAACCTCCTCCTTGAGTGATAAAATTGATGTTATTATGTCTATGCTTGTTAATGGGAAGGCTCATATTGATCCAAATCATGTTCCCTTAGCCTCTTTGGTTGCTCAAGAAGAGCAAGTGGATGTGAACTTTATAAGAAATAACAATTTTAGCAACAATGCCTACATGAATAATTGTGGTAACAACAATTATAGGCCGTATCCTCTCAACAATGGTAATGCTTATGGAAATTCTTACAACAATAGTAGAAGTGCTCCCTCTAAACTTGAAGTTATGCTTAATGATTTTATTAGTAAACAAACTGCTTTCAATAAAACTATTGAGGAAAAACTCTCTAATGTTGAAAGAAATATAGCATCATTGGCTGAAGCACAATATTCTTTGAATAAAATGGCTGCTAATCCTGAAACTATTGATAATCCCTTTGCTGCTACTAATTCCATACAAGTTAGAATTGATGAAAATGTTAGACTATTAGCTGAATTGCATGCTAAGTGGGAAAGAGAAGATGAAATTGCTAGAAACATTAGTGTTTCTACTATCACTACCACTAGTGTTGAGGCTAGTAATAGCTCTACTACTTTAGATGATAATTATGATTTTGATCTTGATGGTTGCAACATCTCTGAAGTTATTAAGTTCCTACAAAATCTTGCTAAAAGTCCTAATGCTAGTGCTATGAATATGGCCTTTACAAAACACATTACTGATGCTCTCATAAAAATTAAAGAAGAAAATATGAAACATAAGTCTTATATCCCTATGAAACAAGAAGATGGTTGGGAACCCATCATTAATATGAAAGTGAATGATTTTGATTTCAAAGCTTTATGTGATCTTGATAGTAGTGTTTCTATTATGCCTAGAAGGATTTATGATATGCTTGATTTTCCACCATTGGAAGATTGTTATTTGAATGTCCCACTTGATGATAATGCTAAAAAGAAACTCATGGGGAGCATTAATGATGTTCTTATTATGGTTAACAATGCCTATGTCCCCGTTGATATCTATGTTTTGGATGTTGAATGCAATGCTTCTTGTCCTATTACTTTGGGAAGACCTTTTCTTAGAATAGTTGGTGCCATTATTGATATGAAAGAAGGCACCATTAAATATCAACTCCCACTCAAGAAAGGTATAGAACACTTACCTAAGAAGAGAGATAAGATTTATTTTGCCTCTCCTATGAAAACAAAATTTGCTCTTAATGCTTCTTCATTTGAGAACACTTGATTCTTTTTCTTGCTTCTTATGCCTAACTTAAAGGCGTTAAAGAAAAGTACTTATTAGGAGATAACCCAAAAGTTTTAGATGAGTCTTGGAAGTTATTACCTCAGTAATAAATGCTCCTTATCCTTTTTATTTGCTTTTTGTGCCAAGAGTAACCTTTATTGAGAGAGAAGTAACGATTGGGAAAGTTGCTGTCCTGAAACAGATTTCTGTGCTTCACCGTAAAAATTCGTGTAAAATATCAGTACGTTTTTTTGAGGCGTGAATTTTTGTGCTTCTGACCCAGGTTGTTAGCTAACTTTCATTAGTTCAACACTTTTTGATTTGAGCAACATAAGGTCTTCGAAAAAATTGGTTTTTACCTGCTGGTCTGTTTTGACAGATTTCTGCCATTATTTGCATTTGCTTCTTGTTGGTTCCTTTTTGAGTTCTTTTGGGGAATTGAGCTTTTTGAGGGAAGTGCTACAGTATCTTGTGTTTGAATGGAAGTTTTATTGGTGTTGAAACTGAACATAAATACTTATTATCTTGAGTGCACTAATGTTGCTAATAAAGATTGTGTGAAGTTTTGTATAAAGAAAAAATTTCAGGTGTATGGAGGGAATGATGTAATGAGATGAAGAATGGACTAAAGATCAAGCTTGAGGATGCCACGCGTGTCACCCCAAGAAATATCCAAGAGGTACAAGCGTCAAAGCTTGGGATTCCCAAGTGTCATCGGATTGATGACAAGTACGCCATGAGGGGGTCCTCGAGGCATGCGGAAGAGAGGGGTGTGAGACGTACGGTGTTCCGGGGCGGTGGGCACACAAGTTTGCCCAGGTTCGAATCCGCCGGCTTTGGACGGATCCTACTCCTGCTAGCAATCCAGTAATACGGCAGAGCCAGAATATGGGTTACAAGGGGTTCGCTTGTGCGAGTTAAGATTGTGGACTATTGTTGCCCTAAAGGCTCTCCCTAGGACGGCTTATATAGATATCCGGCCTAGGGTTTACAAGAGAGATCTATCCGGCTACGACTAAGAGTCGGTTACAGAGTACATCTTGAACTACAAGTAACACTATGGGCCTATGTCAGTAAGTCTTCTGGGCCTTCCCGTAGCCGGATTGGACTCCGTCTCTTCTCCCTGACTGGGCCGCCCGTGAAGCAAAGCTCTAACCCGAAGTGGGCCACCCTGGTCAGTGAGGACTGTGAGGATACTCGGAAAGTATATCCCCAACAGCAGCCCCCGGAAGTCTCCAAGATCCAAAGTCAGATTCATCATCGTCTAGCTTAATCTTCGGCTTGCAGAATCTTGAAGGGTTCCTGAAACTTCAAAACAAAAGATATGATCCGGGTCTTAAATATAAGTCGGACCTATCAGTAAGTTACTTGGATTTCTAGCTTGATATTCAAACTAAGCCAGAACTTGGTCTCTCACGTCATCTGACACTAGTCACGGTCAAGTCACGTCGCTGACATACATCTCCTGTCAGCACGACCGTTGGTGGGTCCGTCATTCGCGGAACCAAGGCGCCGTTTTAATGCACGCGTGGAGATTGAGGAGGCGTAATCATCGCGCGGGGACTTCCCGGTTCTTTCCACGACGCGTGGCGTGTGTACTGTGCCATTTGCACGAATCTTGGTGTAGTTCGCCAGTTATAAGGGGCGAGGATTCCTTTTCCTCATCTTCTTCACCTATTCCTGTGTCGTTTCCTTCTCCTCCAGTTTTCCCACGCGCATAGAGCTTCCTTGCCCCCAGAAATTCCCAGCACCGCCTGATACATTGCAAATGTATCTATAATTTTTGATGTTCCATGCTTGGTTTTATCTACTTTCTTGTGTTTTGTCCACACTTTGGAGTACTTTTCATATGATTTCTTGGACTAACCTATTAACAAGAGCCACAGTGCCATCTTCCTGTTTTCTGCTGTTTTTGGTTTCAGGAAGTCAGAAAATGAATATTCTCGGAATTGGACAGGACAAAAGCCAAAGTCACTATTTTACCGGGGGACACTTGGAGCCAGAATACGAGACGGAGAGGGGCTGGGGCCTGGCCACACCACCTAGCCGTGTGGCCAGGCCTGGCCCGCGCCAGGGGGTGGTCTGGACGCCCCAGGCACCCCCTCGGCCTCTCCATCTGCCTATATATTGCCTCTGATATGGAAACCCTAAGTACCCGATCAAAAATCCACGAAAGAGTCTATAGACGCCGTCATCTCCATCCCTAGATCAGGAGAAATCTGAAGCTCTTCCTGGCACCCTGCCGGAGAGGGGAATTCACCCTGGAGGTCTTCTTCATCATCATGCAAGCCTCCGGTGTGATGCGTGAGTAGTTCATCTCTGGACTATGGGTCCATGTAGTAGCTAGATGGCTGGTTCTCCTCCTTTGTGCTTTCATGTTTAGATCTTGTGAGCTTCCGTTCATGATCAAGATCATCTATTTGTAATCCATACATGTTGTGTTTGTGGAGATCCGATGGATATTGAGATGCTATTTCAGATTGATTATTGATTCTATCATGTCTTTGTTATTTCTGATCTTGCATGCTTTCCGTTGTTAGTAGCTATCTTGGCCAAGTAGATGCTAGCAACTCCAAGAGTTAGTATTTATGCTCGATAGTGGGTTCATGCCTCTGGTAATCTGGGGAAGTGACAGAAATCTCTAAGGTAATAGATGTGCTATTGCTACTAGGGTTGCTTGCAATAATCTGTTGTTTACTTTACACGCAATTCGTAAAGCAATAATCTGTTGCTTGCAACTTAATACTGGAGGGGGTTCAGATGATAACCTGAAGGTGGATTATTAGTCATAGATGCAGTTGGATGGCGGTCTATGTATAATGTTGTAACGCCCAATCAAGTCTCAAAGGATTCAAGGTGATTAGTATATGCTTGTATGCTTTATCGATGTTTGTCAATTGCCCCGCTGTAATTTGTTCACCCAGCATGTTATCTATCTTAAGGAGAGCCACCTCTAGTGAACTATGGACCTCGGTCCTTTCTTTTACAGTCAATCTACAAACTGTTTACTGCTTTGTGTTTACTTTCTACAAACTATTACTTCCTTCCATTCGATATGTTTAATCCTTCGTTTTCAGCAAAACCGGTGAGATTGACAACCTCATCGCAAGTTGGGGGCAAAGTTATGTGGTTGTGTTGTGCAGGTATCCACGTTGTTGCTGGCACCGGTAGTGCGCCCTGCCAACGTTCAGCTAGCTACACCTTTCGGGTGTTTCCTTGCTCCTACTGGATTGATAACCTTGGTTTCTTACTGAGGGAAAACTTGCTGCTGTGCTCATCATACCTTCCTCTTGGGGTTCCCCAACTAGCTCGATATATTTTGGGCCATCACCACCCAACTAAGGTCACCGGTGCACCCGGAAAATGGCTTCCACTTCAACTTTCGGTGCAGCAGCAACGGCAGGAATGGCAGCGGCGGCGGCAGAGAAGGAGAGAAATCACGGGGTCTGGATCCTGTGTGTCCTTGACGACGGGAAGCTCGGTGGCGTAGAAGAAGAAGGGCTCCTCCGCGCCGGTGATTGGCGGAGTGGCTTTGGCGAGGCTATCCCCAACCCTCGCAACAGCGAGCGAATGCACTTCGGCACCCACCTCGACAGAGGTTTCTCCTTTCCTCCCTCAGATTTCTTTTCTGAGGTGATAAATCATTACGGCGTTCAACTTCACCATCTCCTCCCGAATTCCATCTTAGAGATGAGCGCCTATGCGGCTTTGTGTGAGGGGTATATCTGCATTAGGCTGAGTCGTACTCTCTTACGGTTCTATTTCCATGTCCAGAGGAACTCCATCGCTGCCGGTAATCCTTATATTACTGGTACAATTAGTCTTTCAGTTAGGCGTGAGCGTGTTTATCCCCGGATTTTAGCTAGCGAGTCGGTCAAACAGTGGCCAGATACCTTTTTCTATCATAGAGATATTCCCGCTCCCGGTAAAGCTAGTGCTTTACCGGCTTTCATAGATGGAGCCGCCACGCCTCAACCATCTTGGGAAGAGGCCGCTCAGGCTCTCAGTGACGATCTGCTTCTCGCCAAGAGGCGGATTGAATATCTGATGAAGCACAAGGACCTGAGAGGGTCCGACTTGGTCCAGTCCTGGGTGGCACGCCGGATCTAGCCTCTTCAGCACCACGGTGACCGACTGATGCATTCCATCACGGCGTCGAAAAAAGACTCCCTCCGCATCAGCTCCAAGGCTTTAAAGCCACAAGGTTATATAATCCAGATCAAATGGCTGATAAAGGAGCAGATCGAGAGAAAGATTCCGGATTTTTCCCTGGACATGCATACAGCGGAAGACCCTGTAGTCCTGGTAAGATTTAGCAGTAAACCCTTTTCATGTGTTTCACCTTTAAGTTATTTTTGCAACACTAAGATATTATCTACTTTTCCTCTTGTCGACCTCCCTGAGTCGGAGTTAGCTCCTACCGAGGGATATCTTCCCGAGTTTTCTCAGGAGGAGGAATTGGTCCCACTGCCGGACGTTGTGCCCAGGAAGCGTAAAGCTCCGACAGTGGCCATCGGCACAAAGGAAGTGCTAGTTGTGAAGAGGTAACTTTCTACACTACTTCTGCCTTTGTACTTTACTCATGATTTCTTCCGAGATATAATGTTCTTCATTCTATTACATTCTCAGAGCTAAGCAGCTCATCAAGGGCAAGGGGAAGGGGACTATCTCGAAGCCCTGCGTTAGACGAAGCTAACTATGGCTTCTCCTGCCGTGGCTCCTCCGACTCCTGCCCCTCAACCTTCTGCAACACCGGTGATTACTCCATCCCCGGTCGCCGCAGAAGATCCGGCTCCCTCAATAGGGCCAGTGACCCTTGAGTCGCAAACTAACGTCACCATGGGTGACTCAGGTTTTGATAAGGGTGAACCCTCTTTGGGTAATGATCCCTTGACAAAAAGCTTCACCGAAAATCTCCTGAATAATCCAGGACTTGCCAAATTTGGCTTATCTCGGAAATCTGCAGAGGAAATCCAGCGGTTGGCCCGGCAATGCCTAGAAAGCTGAAATCTTTCTGCTGAAGAAGAAGCACAAGAAGCGGAGGACATCAAGTACTCCGATCTTCTCGAACAAGTCCGCCTCCGTGGCGAGGGTTTAAGAGCTGGTGTGCTTCCACCACCTCCGGTTATTCCACTCACCCTCGACGAGAAGGTTACTACTGAGGTGAACATGTGCCTGAGCAAGCTCACACATGAACATCATGTAAGTCGGAATTCCAACTCACGTTTTTCCTTTATTGTATTTTATATCATATCCTCTAGCCCCCAAGCATGAAGTTGGATAAACAATCCGAGTTTATGCTTACTTAGGATGCCAAAGAATGAACTAGTGTATCCCCAAGGCCCGTGCTGATATTAGCCACAATATTAGCCCGAGTCTTTAGTAGACTTCTGACTCTGGGTATTTTGACTTACAGAAAGTTAATCCATATAACCAGGAATTGATGAAGAATGTCTGCAATAAGCGGAGAGAGATCAAAGCTCTCCGACTTAAAAATGCTGAGCTTAAAGTTTCCAAGGATAAGGCCGAAGGTAAACATTCCGAGACTCAAACCTTGTCTTGGTTTTTCATAGTCGAATAATTTTTGCTGAACTGTTGTTCTTTTGACTTACAGCACTGATAAAGCAATCCTATGCTATGATCAAAGAGGCCGAGAATCTGAAGACCCTAGTGGTGGAAAACAAGGATCTCCGCCGAGAGCTAGACAAACTTAAGGTGGATCATGAGAAGAGCATTGCTCAAGTTCTCAAATCCTCCTCCATGGCCACCGTGGAGCATGATCGCAAGATTGCAATCCATGAGCAGAAAATCTCGGATCTCAACGACGAGTTATTCAGAGAGAAGGATCTTTCCGAGGCGCTCCGGGCTGAACTCCGGAGTCTTCGTGAGGAGAAAACCAAAGTTGATGATGTCATCTTTGGTATGTTTCCATCTTTCTGACTTTTCTACATTCTTCGACTCTTTCAATGTCGGATTTATTTAACCATTTTGCATTATATGCATAGGTCCTCTAAACTTGACAGACTCCACCTCTGCCGAGCCTCGCACCCACCGGCTTACCCAAGTCGGTGATTTGCTTCATGACTTCCGCCAATCCATTGAGGATATTGGAGAAGCTCTCAAGGTTCCGGACATGCATAGCATGTCCGACTTTCAGGTGCGGGACACGGCAAAGGAGATGCCGCAGCTTGTCCAGGACTAGAATATGTCCTACGCGCGATCCGCAGCACAGAACGCTCTCACAATGGTCATGAGCCACCATGGAAGCATGGAAATCTGGCAAGTGACCAGAGGGTACTCTACTGTGGATGAAGACGACCAGCAACAAGATATTAAAGCCATCATGGACTCCTGCGGCGGATCTGGGTGCCACGTAGCTGACTTGACCAGCTACGACGCTCCCTTCTTCAACCACGTGGACACGCCGCCTCCGCCTCCCGAAGAAGTAGCCGAAGTTTCCAACGATGAACAATCCATATCGGATCTGGACATCTTGGATCGTTATCAAGGTGCGGCTAATGTGTCCAGCGAGCCGACAGCTCCTACCTCTCCTCCTGCATCATAAGTCATCAGAAAGAAACAGATGTGTTATTCTGAAAATATTATGGATCTGTAAATATGTAGTATGATACTTTTGCTAGTGCTAAGTTTTAATTTATCTATTCAGCACTTTTGACTTTGATTTTTGTGTGCCTGAAATGTTTACACAAGCACTTGTACTTTTTTTGCCTACACTTATCGTTTATCTGGCTTTCCGCCTCATCCCTTTTGTGAGCCGGCTAAACTTTCAGCATGGAAACTTTGCCGAGCAACAGAGCTCAATTGCTAAACCAGTTTAAACTCGGAAACAAAGCCGGCTTCCAGTACCAACAATTCACTACTCGGAAAATACCCGCATCCGGCAATCAGACAAATAACCAAAGTATAGACTAGGAATTTTAGAGTTATACCCGAAGGTAGCATTTTTAGAATCAGAAATCTAAACCAGAACAAACATGAGCGTAAAGTACTTTCAAGTATTCTGGGATTTTAGACTTTGACATGATCATTCGGAAATAAGATGGTAAAAACTCCTTAGAAAAAATTGAGGCAACCAAAACTTTTATTTCTCAAAGAACATGTACACATATATGATTACAAAGAAGGATAAACTAAGAATAAAAGGGATGTAGCTGAGCAATATTCCATGGTCTGTCTAACTCATCCGGATTTGTACTGCCTCCAGCTCTCTTTCTCTTCTTAGTAGCAGGTCTTTCTTTGATTGCCCTTATATCAGTTAAGTAGTACGAACCATTGTGTAATACTCGACTAACCAAGAAGGGCCCTTCCCATACTGAGGAAAGTTTGTGCTTTCTTTGTTGCACTAGCCGGAGAACCAAGTCGCCCTTATTGAAAGACCGGTTCCTGACTCTCTGGCTATGATACTTGCGTAACTTCTGCTGATAGGCTGTTGATCTCATCTCAGCAACGACGCGGACTTCTTCGACTAAGTCGAGATCATTTTGTCGAGAAATCTCGGCATCCTCTTCGATATACGCGGCCACTCTAGGAGAAGTATGAATCAAATCACTAGGAAGAACTGCTTCTGCGCCATAGACCAAGAAGAAAGGTGTGTATCCAGTTGACCTATTCGGAGTTGTTCGTAAACTCCATATTACAGAAGGTATTTCTTCTGCCCAAGCCCCCGCAGCACGTTGTAGTGGTGCTTCGAGTCTCGGTTTTAGGCCTTGTAAGATTAAACCATTTGCTCTTTTGACTTGTCCATTATCCTGCGGATGTGTGACTAACGCAATGTCAAGCCGAATATTTTATTCATTGTAGAATTCGGCAAGTTCTCCCATAGAGAAATTACTCCCATTGTCCGTGATAATACTACGCGGATAACCATACCGGATTATAACATCCTCGACAAATCTTTTGGCTGTTGCTCAATCACAACTAGTGACGGGTTTAGCCTCAATCCATTTGGTGAATTTATCCACCATCACTAAGAGGTGAGTAAATCCACTTGGAGCCTGTTTAAACGGTCCTACCATGTCAAGCCCCCAGACCACGAAAGGCCATGTTATAGGTAAACATTTACAGCTGATCAGCCGGAATGTGAGCTTGTTTGGCATACTTTTGGCAGCCCTTGCACGTCTTTACCAGCCGTTCGGCATCTGCCTTGGCGGTAAGCCAGAAAAAACCGTGTATGAAAGCTTTTGCCACTAAAGATTTGGCTGTAGCGTGGTGACCACACTCGCCTTCGTGGATTTCTCTTAAGATTTCCACTCCTTCTTCCGGAGATACACAGCGCTGCAAGACCCCAGATACACTCCGCTTATAGAGCTCACCACTAACTATAGTATAGGCTTTTGCTTGTCGGATGATCTGCCGACTCAGAACTTCTTCTTCGGGTAATTTGCCATCTACCAAATAGTCAAGGTAGGGTTGAGTCCATCTAGGAATTACAGCCAGAACTACTATCAAAGGTGAGTCGGATTTGGTCGGATATTCCTCGTCACTCCCTTTATTGAGGGAACTTTGAGGTGCTCCAAAAAAGCGCCATCCGGGACCTCTTTCCGTGCAGAGCCTATTCGAGATAATGCATCTGCTTCCTCATTTTCTGCTCGAGGGATGTGTTGAGCCTCAAACCCTTCGAACGATTTAGATAGATCATCCACGACAGCTTTATATGCTGCCATGTGTTTATTTGCATTAAAAATATCCGACACTTTCTGAGCAACAAGATCCGAATCTCCATAACACATCAAACGTCGGATGCCAATATCCTTGGCAATCCGGATTCCATGCAGCAGTGCTTCATACTCAGCAATATTATTTGTTGCTGTGAAGTGTATCTGCAACACGTATAAAAGTTTATCTCCTTGTGGTGATTTGAGCACCACGCTAGCCCCCCGAGTCCCCATGAGCCTTAGACCCATCAAAATATAGGGTCCAATATTCTGACTCAGGGAGGGTCATATTGTCCTTCGTCTCTGTCCAATCAGCAACAAAGTCGACAAGGATTTGGGATTTGATTGCTGTCCGAGGTTTGTACTCAGTATCGAAAGCTGAGAGCTCTATGCCCCCATTTGGCGACACGTCCTGTGGCGTCACTGTTGCTGATTATATCTCTCATGGGAGCTGTGCTCACCACGGTAATTGGATATTCTTGAAAATAATGTCATAGCTTATGAGATGCTAAGAACACACCATAATCTAGCTTTTGATAGTGCGGATACCGCAGTTTCGATTCTATTAACACCTCGCTGAGAAAGTAAGTCGGGCGCTGCATCAAGTGTTCCTGATTTTCCTCCGGTCTCTCCACTACCATGACGATACTGACGACTTTGTTTGTTGCAGCAAGATAGAGCAACATCGGTTCCTGTGGTTCCGGTGCAGCAAGGATAGGAGCAAATGAGAGTACTGTTTTCAGGTCTTGCAGTGCAGCTTCAGCTTCGTCGGTCCATAGAAAATCCTTGGTCTTTTTCAAGAGTTTGTATAATGGTGCGGCTCTTTCACTGAGCCGGCTTACAAACCGACTGACTGCAGCAATGCAGCCAATTAGTCTTTGTACATCCTTCAGGCGAGTTGGCCTGGAAATATTGAGTATAGTCTTGATTTTTTCTCGGTTCACCTCTATGCCTCTTTGAGACACGATGAAACCTAACAATTTTCCGGCTGGGATTCCAAAGAACCATTTCTTCGGATTAAGCATTATGTTGTATTTTCGTAGATTGGAGAGTGTTTCCTCCAAGTCGGAAATCAATGTTTCCTTCTTTTTGGACATCACCACAATATCATCCACATATGCATGCACATTGCGTCCTATTTGATCATGGAGGCAACGCTGCATTGTGCGTTGGTACGTAGTTCCTGCGTTCTTCAGCCCAAAGGGCATCATAACAAAACAGAAGGTTCCGACAGGGGTTATGAATGAAGTTTTGACTTTGTCAAATTCCTTCATCCGAATTTGGTGATAACCGGAATATGCGTCGAGAAAACAGAGGAGTTCCGAGCCTGCCGTAGAATCGATAACTTGATCAATCCTAGGCAGAGCGAACGGATCTTTGGGGCAAGCCTTGTTCAAGGCACTATAATCAACACACATCCTTAAATCAGTGGTGTCCTTTTTAGGGACCATTACAGGATTGGCCGACCACTCAGTGTGGATGACCTCTTCTATGAATCCGACTAACTCGAGTCATGCTAGTTCCTTAGCTATTGCCTTACACTTTTCATCGCCGAAACATCGTAAGGACTGTTTGACGGGTTTAGCATTCGGGTTTACATTTAAAGAGTGCTCGGCAAGTTCCCTAGGTACTCCGGTCATGTCAGATGGCTGCCATGCGAAGATATCTTTATTTGCTTGGAGGAACTTGACGAGCATGCTTTCCTATGCGCTATCTAGGCCTACGCCTATCTGGGTCACCTTGGAGGGGTCATCATCCTTCAATGGCGTCTTCTTCGTCTCTTCTGATGCCTTGAACTCCGGATTCGGCTTTGTCACCTCCTTCTTCATTGCGGGCATCTCGGACGGATCTATGCTCTACTTGATCTCCTGGTACTCCTGGGCATGCACCACGGCTTCAGAAAAGGTGGCATTTCCATCCTCGCACTCTCGCGCTTTCTTTGGGTCTCCCCTGATGGTGATCACGCCGTTGGGACCTGGAATTTTCATCATATTGTAAATGTAACACGGACGAGCCATAAAAGCCTAGTAAGCCGGACGTCCGAATATAGCGTGGTACGCACTCTTGAACGGTACCACTTCGAAGGAAAGTGCCTCCGTCTGATAGTTATTTGGAGTTCCAAAGGTAACATCCAAAGTGATTTCTCCCAGGGAATTTGCGTGTCTTCCTGGGACAACCTCGTGAAAGATCACAGAGCTGTGGTTTAGCTGTGTCTCCGAGATCTTCATCCGGCGTAGCGTTTCGACATATAGTATATTAATGCTGTTGCCGCCGTCCATGAGAGTCTTGGAGAAACCATAACCGTCAATAAGTGGATTGACGATTAAGGCGTATTTTCCTCGCCTGTGTAACTTAGGCGGATGATCATCACGGTCAAATGTGATTGCCACTTCCGACCAATCCATGAATTGGGGGACAACCAGAATTGTTGCATTGAGCTCATGTACAACTGCTTTCTTGACCTTTGCTGGTTGAGATCCTAGGAAGGTGACGTACGTGTCTTTCTTGGTTAGAAATTTTTTCTTCTCTTTTGGCTTGGGATTTGAAGCATCAAGTTCCTCCATGTCGGAATCTTCCTTGGTCTCTTTATCCTTTTCGGGATTCTTCCTTCCCTTCTTCCGCTTAACCCTATAGCCAGCAGTATCATCTCTCTTAATGTCGTCATTAAAACGACACTCGGCGTTTGTGTGGGACGAGCCCCCATTGGCATCTAGGTGATGCACACATGGGTTATTGGCAATGTCGGCCCAAGAGTAGGTTTTGCCGGGTTGCTGGTCTCCTCTACCTTGAACTCTTAACATCCCACGACCGCGTCCGCGGCCACCGCCGCGTCCTCCTCGTCCTCCAGACCTGAAAGTGGCAGTGACCACTGCCGTTTTCGCGTTGGGCTTTTCTTCCGAGGTGTTCTTGCGCTTCTGAGCTTGTTGCTTTGGTTGTTTTGCCAACTGTGGCACAACTAGGGCATTGCGTAATCCCTCTGCATCATCGTCAGCATCTGCATACTTTCTCGTTGTTTCTATCATCTCTCCCAAATTTGTGTCTTTCTCACACTTCAAGCGATGACGCAGTAAACCAATTGGGAGTCCTGCAATGAAAGCTTCAATCGCAGTTTGGTCATTTACTCCTTCACAGGAGTTCTTGGTGTCGATCCATCGTCCGAGATAATCTCGGCAAGTTTCTCCGGCTTTTTGGGTGCAACGCTGTAGGTCTCCTACCGTACAGGGCCTCCGGTATGTGCCTTCGAAATTCCAAAAGAATGCGCTTTGTATGTCATACCAGTCGTGGATGGTGTTCTCCGGAAGTTCATTGAGCCATGATTGTGCTGTCTTCCACAACATAAGTGGGAGATACCGGGTTGCGACAAGGCTATTTTCGCCTTTGGCGATGCAGCAAGCTTGGAAGAAATCCTAGAGCCAGGTATCTGGCCGAGCTATGCCGTCGTAGGCTTGAATATGTCTTGAGATAGCAAATCCTTCCGGGAATTTTGTAGCTCTTATGCGTGGTCCAAAGCACTTTGGGCCCACGTACATGTCATCATTTTCGTAGCGCCGTGCCTCTATATTGGAGTTGATCATGTGCCTTGCATCATTTGGGGATAAAGATCGTCCTGAGTGATGGCTATAGCTACGGTGCCTTGGAGCCGGACTTTGGCTTCTGCCACCACCTCCTCCACCACGACGCCCTCCTTGGCCTCCTTGGGAACTGTTGTGATGGCTACTTGGTGGAGAGGGTGGAGCATATGGGTTATTTACGGCTGATCGCCGGCCTCTTTCTGGAGCATCATTATTCCGGTTCCAGGGAGGGTCTTCATTGTGACGAGCCCCCTGCCGGTTTGTCTCGGCACGGTGTCCGTCGTTTCCTCGTCCGTTAGCCGGATGACTTGCGTGTCTAGGAGGTGGCATTCTTTGTCGGTCCTCCTCCCGACGTTTCTCTTTATATTCTTCCCTGCGATCTTTCGACTCTCACCGGGGAGGATTCCTCAGATTCAGTGCTGTGATTGCCTCTTGCTCCGCAACCGGGTTAACGTTACGCCAGTCACGTGCAGCTTTGTGGTGCTATCCTAAAGATCCGGTTCTTGAGTAGTTTTCTTCCCGACGGTCGGAACGATCGTGTTGTTCCGAAACACGTTGGGGGTCTTACGTTAGCCTAGGCCGGATCCGTGCGACATTGGTCAGAATGGGAGACCAACTTTTGACTTCCGAACAGGGCGACCTTTTGCTGCTCCAGACCCTTGTTGAGTAGCTTAATGCCCAAGTGGATCTGCTCTGGGCCTGGATTAGCCAATAGGATTTCTCGAGCTACAACGGTGTTCTGTACTGGTGTTGGATACACCCAATCCCCGTTGCTGTCGCACCGAGGCATCCAATGTTCTCCTCCAAAGAGGACTTTGTGAATCTGCGGGAACTGGTCGTCATGACTATGACGTTTCCTGGTCTTCTGATGTTGCCTGGAGTTGTACTTCTCCACAGTTGCCATGTGTTTCTTTTCCTCCTCAAGGTTTTTGGCTTCATCGAGGAGTACTTGGCGACGCTCTTCTAGGGCCTGGGCCCTTTTGTCTAGCTCTTCAGCAGTGAGTTCTACAGCTGTAGGAATAGGTGTGGTTAATGCAGCATCGATGAGTTTACGCGCACCTTCAGTGATCACGTGTCCATCCACCGACCCTTCCTTGGGCTCGTCTGGGATAAGTGCTCCATCCGAGTCTTCCTCGTATTCCTCGGCAATCACCTCCTCTACCGGAGGATCTTTTTCCGGGGTCTTATTCTTCTTGTTTGCCTTCTTGGCAGCGCCGGTGGCAAAGACGGCTTTTGGCCCGTTTCTCGGAGTCAAACTTTGATTGGTACTTTCGGCCATTTGGTTCTCGGGATCATCTCCGAGATCCATGTTGTCCTGTGCTTTGGGAGAGCTTTCTACGGATCCTTCGTCCATGTATTCTCCTTTTGCAGCAGCTGTGGAGTTAACCTCCTCTTCATATTCCATGGCAAACTTCCGAAAATCTGCCGACGTCATCGAGTCATCCGAGGATACCGGTAATTCGACGCTTGTTCCGATAGCCTCTAGCACGGAGTAGGTGTTATCTCCATCATCGGCGGAGCCGGATCTAGAGCCCACATATTCGACAAAGTGCGATGCACCCCTCCTGAGATAACTGCGGTCTTCATAGTAGGCTTCATCGAAACGTTTGATGGTCTCGAGGATTTCATCTACGCCTGAGTTTTGCATCATCATCCGTCTTAGTGTGTATGTCAGGAAAGGCCTCTCCGTTCCGGCGTCATCAGATCCGGAACCATCATTGGTGCTATGCTCCTCCTGGATTTCGACTTCAACAGGTGGGTCGATCTGGGATTCGGTCTCTCTAAGGAGATCCACTCTAGATTCAACTTGGACCGCCAGGTCAGCTTCAGGCTCGGATTTCTCCACTATCTCCGCAACTGGTGCGGGTTGGGTGGTATTAGGGTTTTCTGAGATCCGGACCTCTGCCGCCTCCGCGGACAAAGGGGACCCAGAAATTTCTTCTACCTCTATCATCACCGCTGGGGTGGGTGGGGCAGTTTCAGCAAAATCGATGTAAACATCGATCTCACCAAAAGACATGATGGTGTAGGTGGTCACAGCTTCCCTAGCCGGAATCCAAGTCTCGTCGAGAACGATGATAGGGACGTCGCTGGCATAGAGGATGCGACCGATAGTGATAGTCTCGCCGATTCTGATTCTTGCAGATTTCGCTCGGAACGAAGATCCGAAGCTCACCTGCCACACGGTGAGCGCCAACTGTCGTCGGATTGATGACAAGTACGCCATGAGGGGGTCCTCAAGGTGTGCGGAAGAGAGGGGTGTGAGACGTACGGTGTTACGGGACGGTGAGCACACAAGTTTACTCCTGCTAGCAATCTAGTAATACGACAGGGCCGGAATATGGGTTACAAGGGGTTCGCCTGTGCGAGTTAAGATTGTGGACTATTGTGTTGCCCTAAAGGCTCTCCCAAGGACGGCTTATATAGATATCCAGCCTAGGGTTTACATGAGAGATCTATCCGGCTACGACTAAGAGTCGGTTACAGAGTACATCTTGAACTACAAGTAACACTATGGGCCTATGTCAGTAAGTCTTCCGGGCCTTCACATAGCCAGATTGGACTCCGTCTCTTCTCCCTGTCTGGGCCGCTCGTGAAGCAAAGCTCTAACCCGAAGTGGGCCATCCTGGTCAGTGAGGACTATGAGGATACCCGGAAAGTATATCCCCAACACCAAGGCATCCCGTTCTTCATCAATAAAAATCCCAAGTTTCTTCTAAACACTTCATTTTTATTGTTTCATGCACAGTTGTGTTGTTCTTGGAGCGTCTTCTTTTTCGTTTTTTGTTTTGGTTTTCGTTTGCTTGGTTTTCTTAATTTGCTGAATAAACTGGTTGTACCCCTCTTTCATTCATTGGTTTTCAAATAGTTTGGTTTGGATTGGAAAAGAATAGGAAAAGTTCATGCTTAAGTGGTAAAGAGAGCTTGTTTTTTACTGTGGCCCATGCTTTGTCATGCCATGCTTGATATTGTTTTGTCTTTATTCTTAGTGATCTTTGTTGTAGCATGACATGTCATAAACAATTGAGATTGCTTAATGTGCCTTGGAAGAATCATACGTTGTTTTAGCATATTAAAGCATAATATTGTGGTATTCTCCATTGATGCTTTATTTCGGTTGACTTGGAGCATGCTCACACCATGTTATGACTATTCCAAGTCACCATAGCCTTTATGATCCTTTAGTTTTCGACTTGTAATATCACTTTATGCTTTGATTAATGATGTTTTGTCGCTCTGCATGATTATGGCCATTATTGCTCTCTTAGTTGGTCGCTCCCAGTCTTTTGCTAGCCTCCATAACCAAGTATGAGTTCCACTCATGCATCCAACTCCAAATAAAACCAAGTTATTCCAAAGAGTCCACCATACCTACCTATTAGCATTTGCTATTCCAAGTATATTCATGTTTTTCTCTACCTTCCGAATTAAACTTGTTATGTGAAAATTAGTGATTAAAGCTCTCACGAACTTGATGTCACACTTTACTTTCTTGCACTTAATAAACTTGAACCATTGCATCCATCTTTGTTGCGTATATGCTTGCACTTTATAAGTTGAAGTTAGCAGAACCATGTATCACAGGGAACGCTTTCAACATTTCACTTGTACATTATACCTAGTTGATATCATGTTCTTTTGCTTATGGATCTCGGCGGTGTGAAATAAAAGGGGAACTTGTAAGATCATGGAGTTTGTATTTGTGTTAGAGAAACGCTTGGGACGCTAGCCTAAGCCATGCCTAATCATGGTGGAAACTTACATCACCATAATGAGCACTCTATGAAGCATCCTCAATAAAAACCTATGCAAATAGCAAATAAAAATATCGCTGAGATGCTCATTGTCTACTTGCCTTGTCATTTTGATTATGTGATAGCTTTTGTATCATGTGCAAGGGGTACCCCATTAGCGGTTCTCTATGATACATATGTACTTACAATGACAAGAGCTTACTTGTGACTGAAGTTGAGTAGCATGAGGTTCGGTCTTCGTAAGTAAGGGGCATGAAATTTTAGCTTATAACTTGTCAAGCATATCCTCTTAGTTGTGTCACTTTAACCTTAATCACCTAAAGATGCTTATGATAGGGGCAATGAGAGCTGAAAGCTAATAAGGACCATAATTTTTGGAAGCTCTTTATGAAACTTGAATCCCAACTTCCTTCTATAAAGGCCTTTCTTTTACTTTTATGTTGAGTCTCCACCTTCTATCTTTATGCACCTACTTTGAGAGCATAGTGGCCATTCTTAGTTCTATGTGCATTGTCCCAAGACTTGTTGATTGATGCATAATTTTGATATTTCTTGTTCTTAAACTATTTGTATCTAGTCACTCTTATGAACTTTGAAGGTGTCCTATGCATTTATGTTTGCTACTCTATGAGGGACAAGCTGAATGCCACTATGTTATGTTTTCTTTATGTGAAACAAACAAACGTCTTGCAAAGCATTGTTATTCATGAATCTTTTGTTTGTGCCTTTTCATGTTGCAGCATAGTTGCTATGTATTATTGTTAGAACTTTATCTTTCATGCTATGTTGAAGTACTATGATCCCAACTATCAATGTTTTACAAATACTTTGATCAAGTTTATGATGGTGCATGTCACCTCAAAAAGTATTCTTTCTTTTTATCACTTAACTACTCGAGGACGAGCATGAGTTAAGCTTGGGGATGTTGATACGTTGCTAACATATCCATAATTTTTGATGTTCCATGCTTGGTTTTATCTACTTTCTTATGTTTTATCCATACTTTGGAGTACTTTCTATACACTTTCTTGGACTAACCTATTAACAAGAGCCACAGTGCCAACTGCCTGTTTTCTGCTGTTTTTGGTTCTAGGAAAGTCAAAAAATGAATATTCTCGGAATTGGACGGGACAAAAGCCAAAGTCAGTTTTTCACCGAGGGGGACACAGAGCCAGAATACGAGACGGAGAGGGGCCAAGGGGCCGCCACACCACCTGGCCCGTGCTAGGGGGTGGTCTGGCCGCCTTGGGCACCCCCTCGGCCTCCCATTTCGCCTATAAGATGCCTCCGATACAGAAACCCTAAGTACCCGATCAAAATTCCATGAAAGAGTCTGTAGCCGCCATCATCTCCATCCCTAGATCGGGAGGGATCTGAAGCTCTTCCCGGCACCCTACCGGAGGGGAGAATTCACCCTGGAGACCCTGTTCATCACCATGCAAGCCTCCGGTGTGATGCATGAGTAGTTCATCATTGGACTACGGGTCCATGTAGTAGCTAGATGGTTGGTTCTTCTCCTTTGTGCTATCATGTTTAGATCATGTGAGCTCCGTTCATGATAAAGATCATCTATTTGTAATCCTACATGTTGTGTTTGCGGGGTTCCGACGGATATTGAGATGCTATTTCAGATTGATTATTGATTCTATCATGTCTTTGTTATTTGTGATCTTGCATGCTTTCCGTTGTTAGTAGCTATCTTGGCCAAGTAGATGCTAGCAAATCCAAGAGTTAGTATTTATGCTCGATAGTGGGTTCATGCCTCTAGTAATCTGGGGAAGTGACAGAAATCTCTAAGGTATTAGATGTGTTGTTGCTACTAGGGAGAAAACAACAATCCTTTGTTCATAGAACAATCGTATTGTTTACTTTACACGCAATGCTTAATGCAATTATCTGTTGCTTGCAACTTAATACTGGAGGGGTTTCGGATGATAACCTTAAGGTGGATTATTAGTCATAGATGCAGTTGGATTACGGTCTATGTATAATGTTGTAATGCCCAATCAAGTCTCAAAGGAGTCAAGATGAGTAGTATATGCTTGTATGCTTTCTCGATGTTTGTCAATTGCCCGCTATAATTTGTTCACCCAACATGTCATCTATCTTAAGGAGAGCCACCACTAGTGAACTATGGACCCTAGTCCTTTATTTTACCATCAATCTACAACTGTTTACTGCTTTCTGTTTACTTTCTGCAAGCAATTACTTTCTTCCACACAATACGTTTAATCTTTTGTTTTTAGCAAAACCGGTGAGATTAACAACCGCACTGTAAGTTGGGGGCAAAGTTCTGTGGTTGTGTTGTGCAGGTTTCCACGTTGCTGCTTGCGCCGGTAGTGTGCCCTGCCAAAGTCCATCTAGCAACACCTTGGAGGTGTTTCATTGCTCCTACTGGTTCGATAAACCTTGGTTTCATAACTGAGGGAAAACTTGTTGTTGTGCTCATCATACCTTCCTCTTGGGGTTCCCCAACGAGCTTGATATATTTTGGGCCATCACCATGCCGAGAGCACGCCAGAGCGTCGCAGCCGACACGCGCACACACGCCGCGCCTCGCCCTCATCGCGTGTGCCTGCACTCGCCGTGACCCTAGCTACCCCCCAGACATGCCCGTTCGCCGCCGCGTGGACAGTAGCCATTGTGCGCCATATCGAACGCCGCCGTTTCCGCCTAGAGCACCGACTGTTCCCGTGATGGGTTCGTAGCATGGAAAACAAAAAATTTCTACCGCAAGAACGAACAAAACCCAGATCTAATCTAGATAAAAGCCAAGATCTAATCTATTAGACAAGTGCAACGAGATAGATCTGTACTAACCCTTGTAGATCCGAAAGCCTTGTGCGAGATCGGATCTCGTGGTTGATGTAGACGATCACTTGCCGATCTCAAGACCGAGTAGACGATCCTTCTGGCGCCGTGTTCCGGCAGCGCTTCCGTAGTCGTTCACACGTGCGGAGTCGAAGCAAACCTTCCTCTCCCCGTTCCAGCGAGCAGCGGAGGTAGTAGATCTCTCCACGGAATCCCAGCAGCACGACGGCGTGGTGGTGGTGGAGTAGAGAATTCTGCAGGGCTTCGCATAGCCAGAGCAGATGGAAGGAGGAGGAGAGAGGCGGCTAGGGTTTTGAGTGGGAGGGGGCAAAAGGGGGTGGCGCCTCCACCCCTCTATATATAGAGGGAGGGGTGCGGCCTAGGGTTCCCACCCCTAGGCCCACCCCCCTAGGGCCGGCGCACAAGGGAGCTTGGGGAGAGAGTCCTTCCCCCCCAAGTTTCCCTTACTTACCCTTTAAGTTTCCCTTCATCCTTTCTTGGTTTTCAAGTAAACTCCAAAAAATCTTCTAGAACCTTCCGAAACATTCCGAAACCTTCTAGAATCCCCATATAAATACTCCGGAACATTTCCTAACTTAGAAAATGATCTCCATTATATGAATCTTATTCTCTGGACAATTCCGGATCTCCTCGTGATGTCCTGGATCCAATCCGAGACTCCGAACAACATTCGGTCTCCAACGCACATTCCATATCTACTTAAAACAACTTCGAACCTTAAGTGTGTCACCCTACGGTTCGTGAATATGCAGACATGATGGAGACACATCTCCGATCAATAACCATCAGCGGGATCTGGAGATCCATAACAGCTCCCACATACTCAACGATGACTTCGTGATCGATAGAACCATTAACATACGAAACCAATTCCCTTTGTCACGCAATACTCTACTTATCCGAGGTTTGATCGTCGGTATCTCCATACCTAGTTCTACCTTGTTACTGATAAGTACTCTTTACTCGTTCCATGTTATGTCATCCCTTGTGACCTAGTCACATGCTTGCAAGCTAACTAGATGACATTCCACCGAGAGGGCCCAGAGCATATCTATCTGTCATATGGATGGACAAATCCCAATCTTGGTCCATGCGCTTCAACACATACTTTCAGAATACCCAATGACACCTTTATAACCACCCAGTTACGAAGCGGTGTTTGATGTCATCAAAGTACCCATCCGGTGATGGTGATTAACATAACCTCATGGTCGAAGGATTAGGTTACTATGCATTTGAAAGCTTGTAGCAATACGAACTTAATGACTTGATCTTATGCTACGCTTACTATGGGTGTGTCTCCATCACATCATTCTCCTAATGACATAACCTTGTTATTAATGACATCCAATGTCCATGATCAGGAAACCATGATCATCAATTAATCAACAAGCTGAAGGGTTTCGCAGCATAGTAAATCAAAATTTTCTACGGAAGCGAACAGAGGGAAAGCCAAGATCTAATCTAGGAGATGCAAACAACGAGAGAGATTGGATTAGATCTTCATACCCTTGAAGATTCGCACAGCGGAACGTTCGTCGGAACGTGGGTGATGTAGTCGTACTCGCTTCTCCTCCTCGCGATCCGATCCGATCTAGCACCACAAGTGGCAGTGCCTCCGTGAGATGCACACGTGCGGCACCTCGACGTCTCCTCCTTCCTCGGACCAGCAAGTATGGTGGAGAGATGGATTGGATCTACAACACGACGGCGTGGTGTATATGGTGGAGAATTTCTGCCGCAGGGCTTCGCCTACAAACAGTCGGGAGGGAGAGAGGAAGGGCAGCAGGGCAACTGGGTGTGGAGGAAGGTGTAAGGGGTTGTGAGAGGGGGCGCACCAGCCCTCTATATATAGAGGGGGATGCGGCCAGCCCTAGCCTCTCCTCGAAGCCTATCTCTAGTTTAAACAATTTAAACTCTCCCTTATCTAGAAATCCTATCTTATCTTATCTCTAGTTTAAACGATTTAAACTTATCTAGGATCGGCTGGGCCCAATGGGGCCTTGTGCCCCTGGCCCAATGCGGCCAGGACACTCCCTCATAGGCCCATGCCCCCTCCCGGAAGGTGGGACCACGTTGGCCCCCTTCCGGAAGGTTCTAGAAGCTTCCGGTACATTACCGATTAACCCGGAACAATTCCGAACTCCAAAAACTGCACTGCCTTATATGAATCTTATTCTCCGGACCACTCCGGAACCTCTCGTGATGTCCCGGATCCCATCCGAGACTCCGAACAAAAATTCATAAACCAAGTATCCAATCTATCCTAGCGTCGAGACACATTAAGTGTGTGACCCTGCGGGTTCGAGAATATGCAGACATGATCTTCTATCAATAATCAACACCGGGGTCTGGGCACCCATATTGACTCCCACACATTCATCGATGATCATATCGGATGAACCACGATGCCAGGATTCAATCAATCCCATATATATATTCCCTTCGTCTCGCGATATTTTACTTGCCCGAGATTCGATCGTCGGTACCGTCATACCTAGTTCAATCTCGTTCACAGCAAGTACTTTACTCGTTCCGTAATCCGATATCACTTTGTGATTAACTCCTTAACCACATGCTTGCAAGCGGTGTTGATATCGATTACCGAGTGGGCCCGAAGTATACCTCTCCGACTTGGGAGGGACAAATTCCATCTCGATACACACAACCCAACAGATACTTTCCGATCACCTGAGAGACACCTTTATGATCACCCTCTCATAGGATGACGTTTGATGACCTCAAAGCTTTCTTCCGATACCAGGGAGTTGCATTATCTCATGGTCTAAGGAATACAATATTTGACATAAGAAAAGCTTCGCAAAGACGAACACGATGACACGATCTAATTGCTTCGCTTAGTTTGGGTCTGTCCACCATATCATTCTCCCAATGATATGATCTCATTATCAATTGACAACTCATGTCTATGGTTAGGAAACCTTAACCATCATTGATCAATGAGCTAGTCCATAGAGGCGTACTAGGGACACGGTGTTGTTCACAAACCACACAAGTATTAATGTTTCCGCTTAATACAATTCTAGCATGGAATATAAACTTTATCATGAACAAGAATTATAATAATAACATCTTTATTATTGCCTCTAGGGCATAATTCCAACAGTCTCCCACTTGCACTAGAGTCAATAATCTAGTTTACATTTGGCAACAATCTCACACCCATGGCACTGAGGTGCTGATCATGTTTTACACGTGGAAGAGGTTTAGTCAATGGATCTGCGACATTCAGATTTGTATGTACTTTGCTGATCTTCAGATCTCCATCTGCTATATAATCTCGGATTATATGAAACTTGCAGTTGATATGCTTGGTCTTTGGATGATATCTTGGTTCCTTAGCGAGTGCTATGGCGCCAGTGTTGTCACACAATATCTCCAGTGGGTCCAATGCACTTGGAACCACGCCAAGCTCAGTGATGAAGTTTCTGATCCAAACTCCTTCACTTGACGCTTCTGCAGCAGCCATGTATTCCGCTTCTACTGTAGATCCCGCGATCATGCTTTGCTTGCAGCTTCTCCAGCTCACAGCTCCTCCATTCAAAATATACACGTATCCTTTCTGAGATTTAGAATCATCCTTGTCGGTGTCGAAACTAGCATCGACGTAACCTTTTACGACGAGCTGTTCATCACCCCCATAGACCAAGAACATTTCTTTAGTCCTATTTAGGTACCTTAGGATGTTCTTCACGGCTGTCCAGTGTTCCACTCCTGGATCACTTTGATATCTGCTCGTCAAACTAAGAGCATTGGACACATCCGGTCTAGTACACAGCATGGCATACATGATGGAACCTATGGCCGAGGCATAAGGCACTTTGCTCATAGCTTCCCTATCATTTACTGTAGTTGGACACTGAGCCTTGCTCAATATCTTACCTGACAACATAGGCACTGAACCTTTCAATGCCTTATCCATTCTGAACCTTTTCAGAACTTTGTCTAGGTATGTACTCTGGCTTAAAGCTATCAGGCGTCTTTGTCTATCTCTATAGATTTTGATGCCCAATATATAAGCAGCTTCACCTAGGTCTTTCATTGAAAAACACTTATTCAAATAACTCTTCACATCGTTAAGCATATCGATGTCATTTCCAATAATCAATATGTCATCCACATATAGTACCAGAAACGTCACCGAGCTCCCACTCACTTTCTTGTAGATGCAAGCTTCGTAGCAATTTGGAACAAATCCAAAGCTCTTGATCACTTGATCAAAACGAAGGTTCCAACTCCGAGACGCTTACTTCAGTCCATAAATGGAACGCTGAAGTTTGCATACTTTATCAGCATCCTTAGGATCGACAAAACCTTCGGGTTGCATCATATACAACTCTTCATCAATGTTGCCATTGAAGAAAGCAGTCTTGACATCCATTTGCCATATTTCATAATCATGAAACGCAGCAATTGCTAATAAAATCCGAATGGACTTAAACATTGCTACGGGAGAGAAAGTCTCATCGTAGTCAACACCTTGAACTTGTTGAAAACCTTTCGCAACAAGCCGTGCTTTATAGATGGTAACATTACCATCCGCGTCCGTTTTGTTCTTGAAGATCCATTTGCACTCAACGGCCTTTCGGTCGCTAGGAGGGTCCACCAAAGTCCATACTTGGTTTTCGCTCATGGATCCCAATTCGGATTTCATGGCTTCTAGCCATTTCTAAGAGTCTGGGCTCATCATCGCTTCCTCATAGTTCGTAGGTTCATTGTCTTCTACTAACAAGACAGTCAAGACAGGGTTGCCGTACCACTCAGGAGGGGCACGCGACCTTGTCGACCTGCGACGTTCATTAGCAGCATCGTCCGAAGCTTCATGATCCTTGTCATTAGCTTCCTCTATCGTTGGTGCAGGCGGCACTGGAACAATTTCAGGTGCTGCGCTACTCTCCAATTCAAGAGAAGGTTCAACAACCTCGTCTAGCTCTACTTTCCTCCCACTCACTTCTTTCGAGAGAAACTCCTTCTCAAGAAAGGAACCGTTCTTTGTGACAAACACTTTGCCTTCGGTTCTGTGATAGAAGGTATACCCAATAGTTTCCTTAGGGTATCCTATGAAGACACATTTCTCCGCTTTGGGTTCGAGCTTGTCCGGCATCAACTTCTTGACGTAAGCTTCGCATCCCCAAACTTTAAGAAACGACAACTTAGGTTTAGCACCAAACCATAGTTCATACGGTGTCGTCTCAACGGATTTAGATGGAGCCCTATTTAAAGTGAATGCAGCGGTTTCTAATGCATAAACCCAAAATGATAACGGCAAATCAGTAAGAGACATCATCGATCGGACCATATCTAATAGGGTTCGATTCCGGCGTTCAGACACACCATTGCGCTGTGGTGTTCCGGGTGGCGTGAGTTGTGAAACGATTCCACTTGCTTTGAGATGCGTGAGAAAATCATAACTCAAATATTCGCCCCCACGATCGGATCGTAGAAACTTAATCTTTCTGTTACGATGGTTCTCTACTTCATTCTGAAATTCTTTGAACTTTTCAAACGTTTCAGATTTATGTTTCATTAAATAGATAAACCCATATCTACTTAAGTCATCGGTAAAAGTGAGAAAATAGCGATATCCACCGCGCGTCGAAACACTCACCGGTCCGCATACATCGGTATGTATGATTTCCAACAAGTCCGTTGCTCGCTCCATCATACCGGAGAACGGGGTTTTGATCATCTTGCCCATGAGGCATGGTTCGCATGTGTCAAATGATTCAAAAGCAAGAGACTCCAAAAGTCCATCAGAATGGAGTTTCTTCATGCGCTTTACACCAATATGACCTAGACGACAGTGCCACAAATAAGTAGTATTATCACTATCTACTTTGCATCTCTTAGCCTCAATGTTATGGATGTGTGTTTCATCCCTTTCGAGATTTAGAAGAAATAAACCATTCACAAGAGGTGCATGACCAAAAAAGATGTTACTCATATAAATAGAACAACCATTATTCTCCGATTTAAATGAATAACCGTCTTGCAATAAACACGATCCAGAAATAATGTTCATGCTCAACGCAGGCACATAATAACACTTATTAAGGTTTAAAACTAATCCCGAAGGTAAAACTAAGGAGAGCGTGCCGACGGCCATCACATCAACTCTTGATCCGTTGCCAACGCGCATCGTCACCTCATCCCTCGCAAGCCGCCGTCTATTCCGTAGCTCCTGTTTCGAGTTACAAATATTAGCAACTGAACCGGTATCAAATACCCAGGCACTACAACGAGGGCTAGTAAGGAAAACATCAATAACATGTATATCAAATATACCTTTGATGGTGCCAGCCTTCTTGTCCGCTAAGTACTTCAGACAGTTGCGCTTCTAGTGACCCTTGTCCTTGCAATAGAAGCACTCAGTGTCCGGCTTAGGACCAGACTTGAGCTTCTTCTCAGCAGGGGCAACGCGCTTGCTGCCGCCTTTCTTGAAGGGCTTCTTTGCACCTTTACCTTTATTAAAGGAGGGCTTGTTGACCATCAACACATGATTATCTTTCTTGATGTCCACCTCCGCAGCCTTCAGCTTTGCGAAGAGCTCGGTGATCGTATCAGTGGAACCAATCTGATTATGAGTCACTACAAAACTTTTGTAGCTGGGAGGGAGTGATTGCAGAACCCTGTCAATCTTGAGCTCCTCTGGAATCTTGCAGTCCAGTTCCTCAAGGCGTTGAGTGTAGCCCGACATCTTAATGGCGTGCTCACTAACGGAACTCCCTTCCTCCATCTTGCAGTTAAAGAACTTCTCAGAGATCTCATATCTCTCAGAACGGGCCTGAGTCTGAAACATGGTTTTCAACTCTTCGAGAATCTCAAAGGGCCCGGGATAGTTTTCAAAATGATTTTGAAGTTCCGGTTCCATAGCAAACAACATGGTGATCTTAATCACACCATAATCATCTTTGCGCGACTGATAGACAGCTTTCTCATCAGCCGGCACAGTTGCAGCAGGGGGGTTACCTAACGCTTTCTCAAGGACATAGTCCTTTTGTCCGCCAGACAGAATGATTCTTAGATTGCGGAACCAGTTGGTGAAGTTAGACCCATTGTTTCTAAGCTTTTCTTTCTCAGCAAAAACGTTGAAGTTGAAGTTGGACTTGGCCATGTGATCTACAGTATTTGCAAGTACAATTTAGACTATGTTCATGATAAATAGTTCAACTTAATCAAATTACTAGATGAACTCCCACTAAATTCAACATCCCTCAAGTTGTTTAGTGAACACGATCCAAATTCACCACACCTAATCCGATCTTCACAAGAAGAGATGTGGTTTCAATGGTAGACAACAAAGTGTCGATCATATCATTCATATGACTCATGCTTAACCTTTCGGTTCTTGTGTTCCGAGGCCATGTCTGTACATGCTAGGCTCGTCAAGTAAAACCCAAGTATTTCCGCGTGTGCAAAACTGGCTTGCACCCGTTGTATGTGAGCGTAGAGTCTATAGCACCCGATCATCACGTGATGCTTGGACACGACGAACTTTCGCAACGGTGCATACTTGGGGAGAACACAGTTTTATCTTGATCTTTAAGTGAGGAATCATCTTATAATGCTACCGTCGCGATCTAAGCATAATAAGATACATAAAAGGATAAACATCACATGCATATAACTTTATGTGACATGGTATAGCCAATCTTCGCGCAATGATCTCCATCTTGTGCGTTCCGGCATGATCTCCATCACTCCACCATGATTGCCTCCACCACGAATAGCAACTACAACTATTGCTAACTACTTAGCGATAAAGTAAAGCTATTACATGGCGTATAAGAAGTTGACTCGCAGGTCATACACAATTATAAAGACAACCATATGGCTCCTGCCGGTTGTGTACTCATCGACATGCAAGTCGTGAAACATTACAAAACATGATCATCGCATACAATATACACATCACATCTTGGGCCATACCATATCACAGAAAACACTCCCTGCAAAAACAAGTTAGACGCCTCTACTTTGTTGTTGCATGTTTTACGTGGCTTATGGGAGTAGATGCTAAGAACGATTCTTACCTACGGAAAGCCACAACGGTGATATTATGGTTGCCAAACTCCGGTGTTAATCCCATGACAACTATAGTGAGAGAAACTGACATCCACTAGCCGCATGTATGGTACAAGCCACACGTCAAGTGCGGAGCCGGTCTCGCGAACGACGTCGCGTAAGGTTGGCCTGGACCGCTTAAATCTCACTATCCCGCGTCATAAGAAGAACACAAACAAGAGGCTTGCAACAGAAAACATCAACGCCCGCAACAACCATGTTGCGTTCTACTCGTGAATCACATCTACGCATAGATCTATCTCTGATACCACTGAAGGGTTTCGCAGCATAGTAAATCAAAATTTTCTACGGAAGAGAATAGAGGGAAAGCCAAGATCTAATCTAGGAGATGCAAACAACAAGAGAGATTGGATTAGATCTTCATACCCTTGAAGATTCGCACCGCAGAACGTTCGTCGGAACGTGGGTGATGTAGTCGTACTCGCTTCTCCTCCTCGCGATCCGATCCGATCTAGCACCACAAGTGGCAGTGCCTCCGTGAGATGCACACGTGCGGCACCTCGACGTCTCCTCCTTCCTCGGACCAGCAAGTATGGTGGAGAGATGGATTGGATCTACAACACGACGGCGTGGTGTATATGGTGGAGAATTTCTGCCGCAGGGCTTCGCCTACAAACAGTCGGGAGGGAGAGAGGAAGGGCAGCAGGGCAACTGGGTGTGGAGGAAGGTGTAAGGGGTTGTGAGAGGGGGCGCACCAGCCCTCTATATATAGAGGGGGGTGTGGCCAGCCCTAGCCTCTCCTCGAAGCCTATCTCTAGTTTAAACAATTTAAACTCTCCCTTATCTAGAAATCCTATCTTATCTTATCTCTAGTTTAAACGATTTAAACTTATCTAGGATCGGCTGGGCCCTATGGGGCCTTGTGCCCCTGGCCCAATGCGTCCAGGACACTCCCTCATAGGCCCATGCCCCCTCCCGGAAGGTGGGACCACGTTGGCCCCCTTCCGGAAGGTTCTAGAAGCTTCCGGTACAATACCGATTAACCCGGAACAATTCCGAACTCCAAAAACTGCACTGCCTTATACGAATCTTATTCTCCGGACCACTCCGGAACCTCTCGTGATGTCCCAGATCCCATCCGAGACTCCGAACAAAAATTCATAAACCAAGTATCCAATCTATCCTAGCATCGAGACACGTTAAGTGTGTGACCCTGCGGGTTCGAGAATATGCAGACATGATCTTCTATCAATAATCAACAGCGGGGTCTGGGCACCCATATTGACTCCCACACATTCATCGATGATCATATCGGATGAACCACGATGCCAGGATTCAATCAATCCCATATATATATTCCCTTCGTCTCGCGATATTTTACTTGCCCGAGATTCGATCGTCGGTACCGTCATACCTAGTTCAATCTCGTTCACAGCAAGTACTTTACTCGTTCCGTAATCCGATATCACTTTGTGATTAACTCCTTAACCACATGCTTGCAAGCGGTGTTGATATCGATTACCGAGTGGGCCCGAAGTATACCTCTCCAACTTGGGAGGGACAAATTCCATCTCGATACACACAACCCAATAGATACTTTCTGATCACCTGAGAGACACCTTTATGATCACCCTCTCATAGGATGACGTTTGATGACCTCAAAGCTTTCTTCCGATACCAGGGAGTTGCATTATCTCATGGTCTAAGGAATACAATATTTGACATAAGAAAAGCTTCGCAAAGACGAACAAGATGACACGATCTAATTGCTTCGCTTAGTTTGGGTCTGTCCACCATATCATTCTCCCAATGATATGATCTCATTATCAATTGACAACTCATGTCTATGGTTAGGAAAACTTAACCATCATTGATCAATGAGCTAGTCCATAGAGGCGTACTAGGGACACGGTGTTGTTCACAAACCACACAAGTATTAATGTTTCCGCTTAATACAATTCTAGCATGGAATATAAACTTTATCATGAACAAGAATTATAATAATAACATCTTTATTATTGCCTCTAGGGCATAATTCCAACACAAGCTAGTTCAACAAGAGGCTCACTAGGGACTCTTTTATGTTTACAAAACACACATGTATTAGTGTTTCCTTATAATACAATTATAGCATGGGATGCAAACATTCATCATAAACACAAAGATATAATAATAACCACTTTTATTATTGCCTCTTGGGCATATCTCCAACAGTCTCCCACTTGCACTAGAGTCAATAATCTAGATTACATGGTAATATTGAAGGGAATATGCCCGATAGGCAATAATAAAGTGGTTATTATCTTATTCCATGTTTATGATAAATGTTTATTTTGCATGCTATAATTGTATTAATTGGAAACATTAATACATGTGTGTTTAATAAAGAAAATACAAAGTTCCTAGTAATGCCTCTCATATAAACTAGCTCGTTGATTAACAATATGATCAAGGTTTCCTGATCATAGACATTGGATGTTGTTAATAATGAGGTCACAACATTGGTGGAATGATGTGATGAACATTCATCCGAAGTATAGCATTACGATCAAAGTCATTACGTTTATATTGCTATAACATCATACGAAGTAATCTTAGTCCTTAGACCATGAGATCATGTTAATTGCTAACACCGGAAGAGTATCTTGATAACATCAAACGTCACACCATAACAGGGTGACTATAAAGGTGGGTTGAGTGCTACAAAGGTGTTATGTTGAGGCTCATGGATCAAGAGTGGGATTTGTCCATCCCGATGACGGATAGATATACTCTGGGCCCTCTCGGTGATATCACATTGGTTAGCTTGCAAGCACGTGATGTGATCACTAGAATGTTATATCACGGGAACGAGAAAAGAGTGCATGTTGGTAATGAGATCAAACTAGGTATGGAGATACCGATGATCGAATCTCGGACATGTAATATATCGCGATACAAAGGGATTTAGTTACTAGCGTTAAAGGTTCACACGATCACAAGAGTCATCGTTGAATATGTGGGAGTCAGTATGGATCTCTAGGTCCCGCTGCTGATTATTGATCGGAGAGGGGTCTCGATCATGTCTGCATTATTCGCGAACCGTAGGGTGACACACTTAAGGGATACCGACACCATTTGGAGCAAATATGTTTCAGATAAATATTTAAGAAAGCGCTAGAACTATTTCAATAGACATCGAAACTGTTTTGGGTGAAATTGGTTCTGCATGTAATATTGAAATGTGGCAGGGGGTTTTATGTGAATGTTTGTTAATTAAAGTAATTAAAAAAATTCTGAATAAAATTAATAAAAGAGTTTTATTAAATGAGAGAGCATTAAATTTGGAGAAACTTAATGCATTTAAAGTGGAGACTTTAAAAGAGAATGTGAAGGGGCATTTTAATGTGGAGGGGGTTACCACCACATGAATGGGGGAGGTGAAGGGACACCCTCCTCTCCTCCTATAAAAGGCCCCCCTCTCACTCCTTCTTCCTCACACCTCCTCGTGAAGGATCTCTCTCCCCCTCTAGTTATTCCCATGGTCTCGGATTAGCGAGATACATGTTCCCGGTGGCTTTATCTGGAAAGGAGTTGCTGCTTCCGCTGCTTTGCTGGAGCGAGGGACGGAGGTTGTCGGGGTACCGGACGTGTGTGCAATCACGGATGCACCTCTGCTTTGCGGTGCTGGACTTGGTGGTGCTGGACTTGCTGGAGCTGTATCTGAAGGACGTGTTGGAGCCGGACCTGCTGGACTTCATCACGATCTTGAGATCGGCAAGTGTACGACTACATCATCCACGAGTTCCAACTCATTAACAAAACTCGTTGTCTTTGAGGGTGAGTTCTCCATGGATGTATATCCACCCGTTGCTCTATATCTAGTAGATAGATCTTGGCGTATAGTTCACATCGTAGGAAATTTTTTGGTTTCTATGCTGCGAACCTAACAGTGGTATCAGAGCCTGATCTATGCGTAGGTGCTTTGCACGGGTAGTACACATATGTTTATATGTGGGCGATGATGATCATGTTATTGCATCTTCTATGTATTTTGGATATTGGTGGCATAGTGGGATGAAGCGGCCCGGACCAACCTTACATTTCATCGTACATGAGACCGGTTCCACAACTGACATGCAACTTGTTTTGCATAAGTGGCTGGCGGGTGTCTGTCTCTCCTACTATAGTCAATATCTGATTTACAACGAGGTGCTAATAACTTGGTTATCCTTGTTGTGGTTCTTGTTCGTAGGTAAGACCGATTCTATCTCCGAAAGCCCTAAGCCACGTAAAACTTGCAATTGATAAATTAGAGGCGTCTAGTTTAGATCGTTGCTGTGCTAGTGTCATGATATGGTAATGTTGTAAGTAGATGTATGATATATACTCTTACAACACACCTAACGTGTAAGTTCCATAGACCTTGGCCTTACACACAAAGGAATGATAGAGATCATACCACGATGTATATGATAGAGATCAAATGCATGGACCATATCATCCCACTTTACACATTAGATGTTTGCATCTTACATTGCTAGTTTGGCATTTTAGTAGCATTATAAGATGATCCCTCATTTAAATATCAAGATAAAATGTGTTCTTCCTTAAGTATGCACTGTTTTATGCATCGTGTTTCGAGACATCACGTGATGATCGGGTGTACTCGACTGCGCTTTCATACAAACGGGTTTATGACAGTTTTACACATGCGAGTACTAAGGTTCTTACTTGGCGATCCTAGCATGTATAGACATGGCCTCGGAACACGGACTGAAAGGTTAAGCATGAGTCATATAGTTGATATGATGCCCATATTGATGCTCGCCTTTGAAGCTACACCGACTCACGTGATGATCGGACTTGGTGTAGTGGATTTGGTTCATGTAATCACCAAAAAGGCACGAGGGATGTCGTTTTTGAGTGGGAGTTCATTTCTAATTTGGATTAATCGGACTCAAATTTGTCATAAACTAAATCGAAGTGAATTTGCATAATTTGTTGTAGTCATTGGCATCTGTTTACTACCTTATGCTTAGTTTTAGTTGAGATAATAGAACTATAGAATTCTGGATATTTACTTTATGAACTGGTATCGTATTGTTTTGAATGTCAATTTAAAGTTTATAAGTCCTATTGCAAACTTTCAGCAAACTCTATTTACTCCATGAAGTTTAATAAGTAGTATTAAATCAAGAGTAAAAAATTCCAACGTTAGTATCTAAAGTATCATGTTTGCCTCCATGATTTTTGATATTCAAAAGTTGTTTTAATATGAAGATTATCTAGGAGCTGAAAAATTGTTTCAGAAACCATCATGTCTGGAAGATATTGTGATATCTGAAACAATGTTTTTGGTTGCATTATGATAGAGTATAATTTAGCAAAATACATGTTCTCATATTGTATGAGAATTTGTGACGGATGGAGATGCTAAGCATCCGGATCTCCCAAAAAGGTTTTGGGAACTAACATTATACTCACGATTCTTTCTTATAGGCTATAGTAGCTTGATCATGAAAGTTGTCATGATAAGGATGAATAGAAGATGTAAGTAAAATGTTTAATACACTAATATATTACTAAAGAATGGATTTTTGAAAGAATGCCAAACATTTGATGATGGTGATCCACTTCAAAGTGCAAGTCCAAAGGTATTAGTGTTTGACTATATACGCTTTGTACTATGTGTCATGTGAATGACACCACTATTGATGTTGATAGATTCTTTTAAAAGAAAAGGAATTTTTGAAAGAGAATCAATTAAATATTTGGCAGAAAAGAAAAGGTTGGAGATGTCCAACTTAGGTATATAGAAGATATACATGTTATGGCTGTATTCCTTGCTTGTTAAACAATGTGGTTCTGAGGTATTGGATACCAAATTGGTTCGTATGAAGTGTCATACATGACAACGCAATTCATGAACTGCAATGGCCTAAGCAACTAGCAAGAGAATAAGTGATGATGTTCATCGAAAACAAATAAAGTGTTATTGTGTTTTTCGTTGTCGTCAAACCTAGCCTTCAAGATTTGTTTTTAATAATTGTTATTTTGTTCCGGTATTATGAGAACAATGGTTGTTCAAATAATTACCGTATTCCATAAAGGATGGATGAACTTTTACAAGTCTAGTGGGAGAAATCACATCCATAAACACTATTGCTAAAATGTCGCAAGACAAATGATTGAAAGATCACTTATGAAGTGACATCGCTGTTTAAATTATACTGGAAAGAAAACATGAAGAAACTCCATGTTGATGGATTTTTGGAGTCTTTGATTTTGATCAATTGATGCTTGTGAGACTTTCCTCGAGATAATTGAAACTCCGTCCATAGGCCAAAGAGGAACAGATGACTAACTTATTGGATATTATACATATTGATGTATATAGTCCATTATATGTAGCCATATGCGATGGATCTTTTTGCTTCATATACTTCCTCCAAAAATTTAAGTGAATATATCTATATATTTACTTAATAAGGAAGAAGTATGAAACATTTGAAAATTGTTCAAAGACTTTCAAGATGAAGTGAAAAATCATTGTAACAAGAAAATAAAAGAGTTTATGATTTGATCATCAAGGAAGATATTTGAGTTACTGTTTAGCAAAACACTTAAGATTAGAGGAATTGTTCCATGATTTGTGTTTCCCGGTAAACCATAGGAGTATGGCATATTCGAGAGATGAAATCAAACCATGTTTGACATGGTAAGATCAAAGGTGTCATTTATAAAACTGCCATTATGTTTTAAGGATTGAAGCTTTAGAGACTACCGCTTTTACATTGAAAAGAGCACCATCGTGATCCGTTGAAATGACACCATATAAGTTATGGTTTGGAATAAAACCCGAATTGTCTTTTCTTAAATTTTGGTATGCTATGCATAAGTAAAATGTTTACAACCAGAGTTGGATAAGCATGTCTTTGTAGGTTATCCCAAAGAATTTGTTGGGAATTTCCCCATAACACCGAGGACAAAAGAGTTTGTTACTTGGAACGTCAAGTTTCTTGAGAAGGAATTTTTCGTGAAAAGTTAAGTGGGAGGACAATAGAACTTTGATAAGGTTGTTGAACCTTAGCTATATGTGCTAAGTAGCGCAGCGCCGGAAAGTGTCCCGGTGGCGACCACAATGCTCATGGATTCGGTGATTACAAAGGTTGTGATCTTGGAGATTAGAGTTCCTATTGAACCGTGTGGGTCGGTAAGAATCAAATAGTATGATTTGATAAGCAAGTCGTTATTGTTTTGACAATGATGAACCAACTACATGCAAAGAAGCGATGATGGGTCCTGACTCCATAAAATGACTAGAAGTCATAGAATCCGTGATAGTATCCATACACGAGAAATCAAGGTTCACATCATTCTTGAAAATCTGAAGATTGCTCAAAGTCGCCAGAAGAGAAATTATGACAGGAAGCACACGGACATGGAGTATGTCCCTGGTGATCTCGTTTACCTTCGTGTCACTCCCATGAGAGGCACGCACCGTTTTGGTATCAAAGGAAAGCTGGCTCCTAGATACATCGGTCCATTCAAAATTCGTGGAAGAAGAGGAGAAGTTGCTTATGCTCTTGAGCTCCCGGAAAAACTCAAGGTCCATGATGTTTTCCACATCTCTCAACTCAAGAAGTGCTTCAAGGATCCCGGCAGGACCGTGGACCATGAGCTTATCAATCTCCAAGAAGACCTGTCTTATCAAGAACACCCCACAAAAATCCTTGAAGTCGCAGAAAGAAGGACTCGCAACAAGTCCATCAAGTTCTGCAAGGTGCAGTGGTCGCACCATTCCGTTGATGAAGCCACTTGGGAACGTGAAGATGAGCTCCGTGCCGAGTATCCTACCCTCTTTGAGTCTTCTTCTTCTTCCTAGAATCTCGGGGCGAGATTCCTGTTTAGTGGGGGAGAGTTGTAGCATCCCAATTGTCTAACAATTGTAATGCTACTTGGATTAGTAATATAATGGCTACTTCAAATATATAATTGTTGCATCATCATTATATCATGCTCATGTCATCATGCCACCTTGCATTTGAGCATCATATAAAACCCTTTTTGTTTTGGTTCTTCTCTCATATGCATTGTTAATTGTATTTGCCTCTTGATATTGTATTTGGTTCTTGATATATTGTTAATGCCCAAGTTGAGTTGGGGGCATATCTTTTATTTAACTCCACCATCTTTCTCTGTCACCACCTTATAATTCCACCATCCAACTAAATATGAGCTTTGCACTTTATTGGGTTTTACCTCTAGCTCATGTGGGTTGGGATGGATCCAATTCTATTTTTTTCCACATGCTCTCATCTTAGCATCATGTTGTTTTCACATTATTGATATATGAGAGCCACATGGCCACCCTTGCATGCCTTGTGAGTGGAACCCTTTTCCCTAGCTGCCATATGGATTATGATGGAATTATGCTCATGTTGGGATATTTCTGGGACTATTAAGCATCTAGTGGCACATACACACTAGCATGTCCCATTTTATTCAAATAGGGTCATCTCCAACTACTCCACATGGGGCATCTTTCACTTCTTCTAGTTTGGCTCATTCCATATTTTTGGAATGCATATGTATAAATGCTATGGCTATTTATGTTGTTTTCACAAGATGGAACCTAGCATTAATATTATGCATGGGCCATGCAAAGCATCACCATTCCTTCTCTTTGGAGTTTTTATTTGAACCTTGAGTGGATCATTCCCATATCTCTATACCCCTCTCCCTTATTCCTTCTCCAAACCTAACCTCTCTCTCTATCTCTCACCACCTTTGTTCTCCTTCTCTCTTTTGGCTAGCTTTGTTTGATCTTGGCTTGATCTTGACAAAAATAAACCCTAGCCACCTTACACTCATCTCTCCTCTCTTTACCATCCTCTCTAAACCACACCCCATCTAACCTAACCCTAGCCTCTCTCTCTCTAGCTAACCCTAGCTCCACCCTCTCTCTCGGCCTCCCTCTCTCTCTAACCTAGCTCAGCCACACCTGGTCACCCTGGCCCCACCTAGCTACCCCATCCCCAGCAGAAAACCCTAGCCCGAGCCTCCTACTACCCAACCCTAGCTCCAACCGAGCTCCCCCTACCCCTCTTTCTCTCTAGCTCTCCCTCTGCCATGAGGGCCCCAGCCCGAGCCTCTCCACCAACCGGCCGTCCCCACCTGGCAGCCCCACCACCACCTGCCCTGCCCTGGTCCTGCCCGGCCCCAAGCACGTGAGGAGGAGGAGAGAAAGGTGGCACCGAGCCACCTTTAACCCTACCTGCTCCCACACGGCACCCACGCCTCTCCCTCACCTTTCCCTCCGCCCCGCAACCTCTCTGCCTCTCCCAGATCTTCCCAGACCGCCCCTTCCTCTCCGTCTACCCCCCTACACCCGTCTACCCCGACGCCGGCCACCGTCTGCTCCACCGACGCCTCTTCGATCCAGCCGACGAGCGCGACGTGGAGGTGGTCAGGGAGGACGAGGAGACCCCTTTGCTTCGACCAGTACCTGTCGCGGAGGAGGAGAAGGTCCAGCGTCGGAGTTCACCGACGAGCCGACGCCAAACCCTAACAACGGTGGCCGTCTGCATCCTCGCCGTTGTGACGCTCCCCAAGCCGATCTTCATCACCAACATCTCCACGGTGAGCCACGCAACCTCCTAGACACCCTCGCCTTCGTCGTCGTGTCCTGGCCGCGACATACGTTCCGTCGAGCACCCTCGGTGCACCGGCGAGCGCGTGCGTCTGCTCGCCCCCGCGAAGCGCAGAACCTCATCTAGGCCCCGTCCACCCTCCTGGCATCAACCTGAGCCCACCGCAGTGGCTGCCGCCTCCGCGCGCGCACGCCAGGTCCCCGGATCGAATCCCGCGCGCCGCGCCCCGCGCCCTGTCGAGCACCGTTTTGTCGTCAGTAGGTTCAGAGAAGAAGCACAGTACGCGTCGCCTTTTTGCAGAAACCCCCCCTAGCTTTTATTCCTAAACCCGTGGTACAACCGAGCCCACCGTCAGCCTCTCCGACCATCTTGCAGAAAACACCCCGTAGACCTGAGCGCTTAACCCGCACTCCATGGGATCTGCCGCGTGTCACGCCCCGGCTGGCGCGCCCGCGTGTGGGTCCGAGAGCACTCCGACCCCACCTGTCAGCCACTGGGTCTAGCTCGGGCCGCAGTGAGAAAGGATTCCCTGAGTCGTTTTTCGCCAGGTCAGCACGGGCCCAGTTGTCTGTGTCTGTGGCTAGCACTGGGCTGAGTAACAAAAGATTTTCTGTTTCTCTGTTTAATTCAAACTTTTTGAAATTTATAATAAATTCAAATTCAAATCTGTTTTAAAATAACTTTTAAAATATAAATCCAAATAATACAAATAATATATGTTTTCAAATCAGAAAAATATGAGGAATTCAAATATGGCCTTCAAAATATATTTTGAACACTTTATTTTCCAAGTTGATTAAAATTACAATAAAATGCCCTTTTACCTTAATTAATTAATAACTTTTGTTTTATAACTCCAAATTTGACAAATAATATGTCTAAAATGATTAGCTCGACGAGACCTTTCTGTTTATGCATTCCATGTTTTGCTTTGAAGCATGCATCATATAAATATAAAGTATACAGCCACTAATATGAGGATAAAATGTGGCCAAAACTCAATAAAATGCTTTATTATTGTATTCCACACCTCACCCATGCCATGCTACCTTATTGCCATGCAAATTGTGCATCATTCATCATGGCATGATTGCTTGCTTGATGCATTTATTCATATGCTTGTGCACTTTATTTATGTTGGCCCTTGTTTGCTTGGTTCTTCTTCGAATAGACGCTGAGCAGGGGATATACCAAGAGAACCAGGAGCACTACCCAGATCCTTCTCTCGCTTCAACTGAGCTGCCAGGCAAGCACTACCACATGCTTGCATACATATAGTACCTATTGCCTCTATCTTATTCTTGCATCATTGAGTCGCGAGTGCATTATTTTGAATCCCAAGTACTGCATAGCCTTTACTTTTAAACCCCACCGAAGCTTGTTCCTCCATCCCATGAGCCATTACTACAGGAGTTGTTTGAGCCATGCGAGTCGTAGAACAACATGTGTAGGGTATGTGAGTGTCTGATGGATAACGAGGTGCCTAAACAACTTAACCTAAGTAGTAATGGGATAAATAATGAAAGTGGCACCGGTGAGCCATTTTTGCTATCTGGTTTTTTAGGCTCACTTGTGGCCCGTAGGACCCCGAGTACTTGATTCCTGTTCCTTGATTATTCGCGCTATCCACATCCGGGAGGCTTATGAACCCCCCTGAGCCAGAGCTTGATTCATTCTTATTTCTTGGGGCCACAAACTAGTTTGAGGGTTTATTTACTATCCTGTACTTATGCCATGCCTTACTGCTTTATTTAAAATTGTGCGAGGTACTGCACCTGTACTGTTTAGGGAAGTGGAGTGTTTTCGCGGTATCGACAAGCCCAGTCACACTTTCGGGTTCCCAGTCGTTTACAGCCACTGACGCAAACCTTGAGTCCGCCTCGGAGTCGGCTAACTCCGTTGCGGGTAGCTTAATGGGGTGGCCCCCTGAAATATTTCTGAATCCTGTGATCGCTTTGTCGTGACTGCCTCGTTGGGTTTTGATTTGGTTTTTCCGAGGTTGATCGAGTGTGTGTTGCTATTTGTGCACCCCTGCAGGGTAAAACTTTCTGAAAGCCGTGTCCGCGGTTATGGACGACTTGGAGCATAGTTTCTCGATCATAGACAAGCATAACTAAAGTACCGCTTTTAACTTGACTAAGTATCTGACTAGTAACTAGTGCAACACTCATGGAATGGATAATAAAACTACCAACGGATGGGGGTTGTTCGTCCGCTTCCTCGTCGGTAAGCGAGGAGGTGGATGGATCTGTTAATATTACTATTATATCTGTTGTTATTAATTCACGGACATCCGTCTATCTATGGTTAGACGGATGGTTAGCGAGTATCTATAGAATTGTTAGGGTTTATCTTTTGCTGCAATTGCGTCACCCCAGGTTGTGTCCCCTTTAGAGGCATAAAGACTTGCTGAGTACCCCTAGGGTCTCACACGATAAATTGTTTGATTCAGATGAACAGGTAAACTCGCAAGATGGATACTGGGTGGAGGAGACGGACGATGTTGGCAACGATCATTCGGTGTAGAGATTCCGGGAACGGGGATCCGTGAGATCTTTGGGCGGGATGTGTTTATTTATGGGGCATCTTATGCCAATTTGCTTCTTATCCGTACTCGGATCTTGTTTTCCGCTTCAGCTTGATACTCTGATGTTTGACGTATGAGGAAATATCCTAAAACTATTATATCTATCTAGGATATTTGGATCTTGCCGTATGGCGTTGCTATATTTCCTTTCTTTTTAGATGGAATGACTCTGAGATCCATTGTATGGTGGCTTGCATACATACTCATTTGTGTATGTAGTTGATCCCTTCGCCTGCCGATTACGCCGCCCGTTCTTGTCCCGATGTTTGGAAATGGTTAGGACGGCCGAAAGGTCTACCTGTGAGTGGCATTTGGGCCCCACCGTACTATTTTAACCATTTCCACTCATCCAGGCTTGTAACTAGGAGCGTAATTCACCGAGGTAGTTACAATTGGTATCAGGGCCATCCCGCCCTTCAGGGTCTCAGCCAAATGGTCGTTGTCTGTCTAGCAAATATTTTTGGTAGTTATGTATACTAGGAAAAAACAAAACGTGAGAGTAGGACTGCTTCCACTTTTCTTCTTACCCACACACCCACCCTTTTTCTGGTAAGGAAGTGTAACGTTTTCTATCCTCTTCTTAAAATTCAAACTAGGATTCACGTGTTCTGGGTTTCCGTAGTACCATAGGTTGTGTTTGTGTGTGTGTGTGTAATTCTTTGTCTATCTGTTGCATCCAAGTTGTTATCACAATCTTCCTTTTGGTTATCAACTGTTGGTACATTCCATACCGACAGGCTTTTGCAAACCGACGCGATCTATCTGATTCGTTGTATACCGCCGCGATCTGTCTTACTCTTTGTTATCCGACGTTATCTTGTTTGGGGTGTTCGTTTCCGTAGTTACTAATCGTTAGGTTCATCGTGAGAAGAAGGTGCTGGGATATGTGTTTTACTTATTCATGTGCGGAGTAATGATTTGAGTGCGGGATGGAGTCATGACCATACCACTAATCTTATCATTCGCTCTTGTATATTGAATTGGTAGAGTCACTAATCTTGATTCGTTAAGTGATTTTGCGCATCTATTGGTATTTTTAATGCCGAAATTTGTGGAAAATTTTTCTTTGATATATCTGTGTACCACACTCCTTTTCAGTCGTGTGCGATATGCTTTATATCTTCTAGGTGCTTTGAACTTTGTTGATATTTTAATATCATCTTAGTAAATTGTATCCTTTAATCTTGATTAATTCCATCTTGGTACTATTTTGGATTATTATTATTCTCCATCATAGTACTGACTTGTGTTTTATATCAATCACAGGATGGCACCACCACGCCGTTCTGAGGAGGACATACAACCTGAACTGGGGGCAGCATTGTCAAGCATCGCCAATGCCTTGGCAGCAATGCAATAGAACCAGCAGCGTTTTCAAGAAAGTGTCAGGAGGAATGAGTTTGTTCCGCTACCTCCACCTCCCAAGCGAGGAGACATCAAAAGCTTCCTGAAGTTCAACCCACGCCAATTTGATGTTTCTGATCAACCACTTGATGCTGATGATTGGTTGCGTGAGATGTCAAGGTTGCTGATGACTGCTGATGTTCCTGAGCAAGAATGGGTAAAGTGTGCTACTCACCTTCTGAAGGGAGATGCAGCTCTCTGGTGGGAGAATTACCTGAAGGCAAACTGCACTGGTTTTCAGCCTACTTGGGGACAGTTCACTGGAGCTTTCAAAGAGCAGTATCTGTCAGAAATTGTCATGGAGAGGATGAAGGAAGTGTTTCTCAACCTCAAGCAGGGCAATGATAATGTCAATACCTACATCAGAAACTTCATGAACCTTTCTCGTTATGGTGGCGATGAGATCTCTGATGACAAGAAGAAGCAAAAGAGGTTCCGGCAAGGGCTCAATGCATCGATTAAATATGCAATCACACATGCAAGGCCGACGTCTTTTCTGGAACTCCAGCATACAGCTCTGCAGGAAGAGGCAAGTAGGCAAGTGTTTGAGGAGTCAAAGAAACACAGCCGTGATGCAGCAGGCTCTTCAGCTATGTCAACTCCTTCTAAGCGTCGTGTCTGGGTTCCTAACACCCCACCGTCGCTCCCGGCTACACCAAGACCTTCAAGCTACGCGGCAAGGCCACCAAACTTCCTCACTGCTGCTCCCAGGGGCTACAACCACCAATACCCTGGAGCGCCTGGCGGAGTCCCTGGCTACGTTGCTCCACGTCCACCTGGTGCTTGTTTCACTTGTGGAGACACTGGGCATCAGTACTGGAACTGTCCGATGAAGAACAAGGCCCTCCCTCCACCACCTCCAAGATCTGCGGCAAGCTCTCCTTTGGTTCGTGCACCACCACCTCGGGCTCTCAACATCAACACCAAACCCAGGTCTACTGTTGCTCGTGCCAACTGTGTCAACGCCGCTCAAGCTGAGCATGCACCTGGAGTTGTGATGGGTATGCTTTCCGTTAACTCAGTCCCTGCACGAGTTTTGTTTGATTCTGGTGCATCGCATTCTTTTGTGTCTCACAAGTTTGCACATGAGAATGAGTTAGTTATGGATCCTCTCCTTAAGCGGTTAATGGTCCTTTCTCCTGGAGCAAAGATGGCAACTTCTAAAATCAGCCATGGCAATCAAATTGAGATTGGTGGCTCTTCGTTCTCGGCTTCCTTAATTGTTCTGGGCAATTCTGACATTGATGTCATCTTGGGCATGGATTGGTTGATAGCAAATGCAGCTGTGATTGATTGTGCTGAACGCTCGGTTTCTCTGAAGATTCCTGAAGGCCATATAGTCTATTCTCCAAGTCTGACTCCTGCTATCCAGCTTTTCTCTTTGGCGGCTCTGAATGATGAAGCTATGGAAGCTATTCAGAGTGTTCCGGTGGTCTGTGAGTTCCCAGATGTCTTTCCTGAAGAGTTGCCAGGTATGCCTCCGGATCGTGAGGTTGAGTTTGTAATTGAGCTTGAACCTGGAACGGCTCCTATCTCCAAGCGGCCTTATAAAATGGGTCCTGCTGAGTTGGATGAACTCAAACGTCAACTTGATGAACAAGAGAAGTTGGGTTTCATTCAACACAGTACTTCTTCTTGGGGTAGCCCAATAATCTTTGTGAAGAAGCGAGACAAGACTGATAGACTTTGTGTTGACTATCGGGCTCTCAATGCTAAAACTATCAAGAATAAATATCCCCTTTCGCGGATTAATGATCTCTTCGATCAGCTAGCTGGAGCTATGGTATTCTCTAAGCTTGACTTGAGAAGTGGTTATCACCAAATCAATATTCGCAAGGAAGATGTTCCTAAAACAGCTTTCACCACCCGCTATGGCCTGTACGAGTACACGGTCATGTCTTTCGGTCTCACCAACGCACCTGCCACCTTCTCGAGGCTCATGAACTCGGTTTTCATGGAGTATCTTGACAAGTTCGTTGTGGTCTATCTGGATGACATCCTAGTCTATTCTAAGTCACAGAAAGAACATGAAGAACACCTTCGGTGTGTCCTAAACAAGCTTCGTGAGAACCGCTTGTATGCAAAGTTCTCCAAGTGTGAGTTTTGGCTGCCTCAAGTAACCTATCTTGGTCACTTCATCTCTGCCAAGGGCATTGCAGTCAATCCGGAAACTATGAAGACGATTGTTGAATGGCTTCCTCCTGTAAATGTCAAAGAAGTGCGGAGTTTCCTTGGTTTGGCTAGTTATTGTCGTCGCTTCGTTCAGAACTTTTCGAAGATAGCGAAGCCTCTTTCCGATCTCCTCAAGAAAGGCAAGAAATACCTTTGGACTCCTGCATGTCAAGCAAGCTTCAAGACACTCAAAGAGAAGCTCACTTCCACACCAGTCTTGGTTCCTCCAGATACATCCAAGCCGTTCCAGATATTCTGTGACGCCTCTTTGCAAGGATTGGGTGCGGTCCTTATGCAAGAAAAACAAGTTGTTGCTTATGCCTCTCGACAGTTGAAGACGCATGAGATCAACTATCCTACACATGACCTCGAGCTCGCAGCAGTTGTCTTTGCTTTGAAAGTATGGAGGCACTACTTGCTTGGCAACCGTTGTGAAATCTTTTCTGATCACAAGAGTTTGAAGTATATCTTTACTCAGCCTGATCTCAACCTTCGGCAGAGGAGGTGGATTGAAGCAATCAATGACTTCGATTTGACCATCAACTACACTCCGGGCAAAGCTAATGTCATGGCAGATGCTCTCAGCCGCAAAGCTTATGTCAACAACCTCATGATGGAAGAACAACAGCCTCTCTTGTGCGAGGAATTCCGTCAGCTCAACCTTGAAATTGTGGCTCAAGGGTATCTTCTGAACCTTCTAGCAACCCCTCTCTTGGAAGAGAAGGTTCGCTCCTTTCAGCTTGGTGATCCGTACACAAGAAAGATCATATCCAAACTCGAACTTCTGAAGTACGAGTCCTTCCACATCGATGATCAAGGCACGCTTTTCTTTGAACACCGGATGTTTGTTCCGAACTACCCGGGTTTGAGAGAGCAAGTTCTCAAGGAGGCGCATGATTCTGTTCTTTCTATCCACCCTGGCAGCACAAAGATGTACATGGACTTGAAAACACAATATTGGTGGCCGGGTTTGAAACGATATTGTGCCAAGTATGTCTCGGAGTGTGATGTCTGCCGCAGAGTGAAAGCTGTTCATCAGAAACCTTCCGGTCTTCTACAGCCATTGAAACCCCCGGAATGGAAATGGGAGAAAGTAGAGATGGACTTCATCACTGGTTTTCCAAGGTCGCGGAAGGGCAACAATGCAATCTTTGTTGTCATTGACAGGCTTTCTAAAGTGGCTCACTTCTTCCCCGTCAAGGAAACCATTTCTGCAATTCAGTTGGCTGAGCTCTATATCAACAGAATTGTCTCTTTGTATGGGGTTCCGCTTGAGATCAGTTCTGACCGTGGAAGCCTCTTCACTTCCAAGTTCTGGGAGAGTTTCCAAAATGCTTTGGGAACAAAGTTGAACTTCAGCACAGCTTACCACCCTCAGTCGCAAGGACAAGTTGAAAGGATCAATCAGATTCTGGAGGATATGCTTCGTGCTTGTGTCATCTCTTTTGGCATGAAGTGGGAAGAATGTCTTCCTTATGCTGAATTCTCGTACAACAACAGCTTCCAGAAAAGTCTAAAGATGGCACCATTTGAGGCTCTTTATGGTCGCAAATGCAGAACTCCGATTGGTTGGTCGGGTGCAGGAGAAAGAATTTTGTTTGGCCCTGACATTGTAACTCAAGCGGAGGAGAAGGTTCACATCATTCTTGAAAATCTGAAGATTGCTCAAAGTCGCCAGAAGAGCAATTATGACAGGAAGCACACGGACATCGAGTATGTCCCTGGTGATCTCGTTTACCTTCGTGTCACTCCCATGAGAGGCACGCACCGTTTTGGTATCAAAGGAAAGCTGGCTCCTAGATACATCGGTCCATTCAAAATTCGTGGAAGAAGAGGAGAAGTTGCTTATGCTCTTGAGCTCCCGGAAAAACTCAAGGTCCATGATGTTTTCCACATCCCTCAACTCAAGAAGTGCTTCAAGGATCCCGGCAGGACCGTGGACCATGAGCTTATCAATCTCCAAGAAGACCTGTCTTATCAAGAACACCCCACAAAAATCCTTGAAGTCGCAGAAAGAAGGACTCGCAACAAGTCCATCAAGTTCTGCAAGGTGCAGTGGTCACACCATTCCGTTGATGAAGCCACTTGGGAACGTGAAGATGAGCTCCGTGCCGAGTATCCTACCCTCTTTGAGTCTTCTTCTTCTTCCTAGAATCTCGGGGCGAGATTCCTGTTTAGTGGGGGAGAGTTGTAGCATCCCAATTGTCTAACAATTGTAATGCTACTTGGATTAGTAATATAATTGCTACTTCAAATATATACTTGTTGCATCATCAATATATCATGCTCATGTCATCATGCCACCTTGCATTTGAGCATCATATAAAACCCTTTTTGTTTTGGTTCTTCTCTCATATGCATTGTTAATTGTATTTGCCTCTTGATATTGTATTTGGTTCTTGATATATTGTTAATGCCCAAGTTGAGTTGGGGGCATATCTTTTATTTAACTCCACCATCTTTCTCTGTCACCACCTTATAATTCCACCATCCAACTAAATATGAGCTTTGCACTTTATTGGGTTTTACCTCTAGCTCATGTGGGTTGGGATGGATCCAATTCTATTTTTTTCCACATGCTCTCATCTTAGCATCATGTTGTTTTCACATTATTGATATATGAGAGCCACATGGCCACCCTTGCATGCCTTGTGAGTGGAACCCTTTTCCCTAGCTGCCATATGGATTATGATGGAATTATGCTCATGTTGGGATATTTCTGGGACTATTAAGCATCTAGTGGCACATACACACTAGCATGTCCCATTTTATTCAAATAGGGTCATCTCCAACTACTCCACATGGGGCATCTTTCACTTCTTCTAGTTTGGCTCATTCCATATTTTTGGAATGCATATGTATAAATGCTATGGCTATTTATGTTGTTTTCACAAGATGGAACCTAGCATTAATATTATGCATGGGCCATGCAAAGCATCACCATTCCTTCTGTTTGGAGTTTTTATTTGAACCTTGAGTGGATCATTCCCATATCTCTATACCCCTCTCCCTTATTCCTTCTCCAAACCTAACTTCTCTCTCTATCTCTCACCACCTTTGTTCTCCTTCTCTCTTTTGGCTAGCTTTGTTTGATCTTGTCTTGATCTTGACAAAAATAAACCCTAGCCACGTTACACTCATCTCTCCTCTCTTTACCATCCTCTCTAAACCACACCCCATCTAACCTAACCCTAGCCTCTCTCTCTCTAGCTAACCCTAGCTCCACCCTCTCTCTCGGCCTCCCTCTCTCTCTCACCTAGCTCGGCCACACCTGGTCACCCTGGCCCCACCTAGCTACCCCATCCCCAGCAGAAAACCCTAGCCCGAGCCTCCTACTACCCAACCCTACCTCCAACCCGAGCTCCCCCTACCCCTCTCTCTCTCTAGCTCTCCCTCTGCCATGAGGGCCCCAGCCCGAGCCTCTCCACCAACCGGCCGTCCCCACCTGGCAGCCCCACCACCACCTGCCCTGCCCTGGTCCTGCCCGGCCCCAAGCACATGAGGAGGAGGAGAGAAAGGTGGCACCGAGCCACCTTTAACCCTACCTGCTCCCACACGGCACCCACGCCTCTCCCTCACCTTTCCCTCTGCCCCGCAACCTCTCTGCCTCTCCCAGATCTTCCCAGACCGCCCCTTCCTCTCCGTCTACCCCCCTACACCCGTCTACCCCGACGCCGGCCACCGTCTGCTCCACCGACGCCTCTTCGATCCAGCCGACGAGCGCGACGTGGAGGTGGTCAGGGAGGACGAGGAGACCCCTCTGCTTCGACCAGTACCTGTCGCGGAGGAGGAGAAGGTCCAGCGCCGGAGTTCACCGACGAGCCGACGCCAAACCCTAACAACGGTGGCCGTCTGCATCCTCGCCGTTGTGACGCTCCCCAAGCCGATCTATCATCACCAACATCTCCACGGTGAGCCACGCAACCTCCTAGACACCCTCGCCTTCGTCGTCGTGTCCTGGCCGCGACATACGTTCCGTCGAGCACCCTCGGTGCACCAGCGAGCGCGTGCGTCTGCTCGCCCCCGCGAAGCGCAGAACCTCATCTAGGCCCCGTCCACCCTCCTGGCATCAACCCGAGCCCACCGCAGTGGCTGCCGCCTCCGCCGCGCACGCCAGGTCCCCGGATCGAATCCCGCGCGCCGCGCCCCGCGCCCTGTCGAGCACCATTTTGTCGTCAGTAGGTTCAGAGAAGAAGCACAGTACGCATCGCCTTTTTGCAGAAACCCCCCTAGCTTTTATTCCTAAACCCGTGGTACAACCGAGCCCACCGTCAGCCTCTCCGACCATCTTGCAGAAAACACCCCGCAGACCTGAGCGCTTAACCCGCACTCCCTGGGATCTGCCGCGTGTCACGCCCCGGCTGGCGCGCCCGCGTGTGGGTCCGAGAGCACTCCGACCCCACCTGTCAGCCACTGGGTCTAGCTCGGGCCGCAGTGAGAAAGGATTCCCTGAGTCGTTTTTCGCCAGGTCAGCACGGGCCCAGTTGTCTGTGTCTGTGGCTAGCACTGGGCTGAGTAACAAAAGATTTTCTGTTTCTCTGTTTAATTCAAACTTTTTGAAATTTATAATAAATTCAAATTCAAATCTGTTTTAAAATAACTTTTAAAATATAAATCCAAATAATACAAATAATATATGTTTTCAAATCAGAAAAATATGAGGAATTCAAATATGGCCTTCAAAATATATTTTGAACACTTTATTTTCCAAGTTGATTAAAATTACAATAAAATGCCCTTTTACCTTAATTAATTAATAACTTTTGTTTTATAACTCCAAATTTGACAAATAATATGTCTAAAATGATTAGCTCGACGAGACCTTTCTGTTTATGCATTCCATGTTTTGCTTTGAAGCATGCATCATATAAATATAAAGTATACAGCCACTAATATGAGGATAAAATGTGGCCAAAACTCAATAAAATGCTTTATTATTGTATTCCACACCTCACCCATGCCATGCTACCTTATTGCCACGCAAATTGTGCATAATTCATCATGGCATGATTGTTTGCTTGATGAATTTATTCATATGCTTGTGCACTTTATTTATGTTGGCCCTTGTTTGCTTGGTTCTTCTTCGAATAGACGCTGAGCAGGGGATATACCAAGAGAACCAGGAGCACTACCCAGATCCTTCTCTCGCTTCAACTGAGCTGCCAGGCAAGCACTACCACATGCTTGCATACATATAGTACCTATTGCCTCTATCTTATTCTTGCATCATTGAGTCGCGAGTGCATTATTTTGAATCCCAAGTACTGCATAGCCTTTACTTTTAAACCCCACCAAAGCTTGTTCCTCCATCCCATGAGCCATTACTACAGGAGTTGTTTGAGCCATGCGAGTCGTAGAACAGCATGTGTAGGGTATGTGAGTGTCTGATGGATAACGAGGTACCTAAACAACTTAACCTGAGTAGTAATGGGATAACTAATGAAAGTGGCACTGGTGAGCCATTTTTGCTATCTGGTTTTTCAAGCTCACTTGTGTCCCGTAGGACCCCGAGTACTTGATTCCTGTTCCTTGATTATTCGCGCTATCCACATCCGGGAGGCTTATGAACCCCCCTGAGCCAGAGCTTGATTCATTCTTATTTCTTGGGGCCACAAACTAGTTTGAGGGTTTATTTACTATCCTGTACTTATGCCATGCCTTACTGCTTTATTTAAAATTGTGCGAGGTACTGCACCTGTACTGTTTAGGGAAGCGGAGTGTTTTCACGGTATCGACAAGCCCAGTCACACTTTCGGGTTCCCAGTCGTTTACAGCCACTGACGCAAACCTTGAGTCCGCCTCGGAGTTGGCTAACTCCGTTGCGGGTAGCTTAATGGGGTGGCCCCCTGAAATATTTCTGAATCCTGTGATCGCTTTGTCGTGACTGCCTCGTTGGGTTTTGATTTGGTTTTTCCGAGGTTGATCGAGTGTGTGTTGCTATTTGTGCACCCCTGCAGGGTAAAACTTTCTGAAAGCCGTGTCCGCGGTTATGGACGACTTGGAGCACAGTTTCTCGATCATAGACAAGCATAACTAAAGTACCGCTTTTAACTTGACTAAGTATCTGACTAGTAACTAGTGCAACACTCATGGAATGGATAATAAAACTGCCAACGGATGGGGGTTGTTCGTCCGCTTCCTCGTCGGTAAGCGAGGAGGAGGATGGATCTGTTAATATTACCATTATATCTGTTGTTATTAATTCACGGACATCCGTCTATCTATGGTTAGACGGATGGTTAGCGAGTATTTATAGAATTGTTAGGGTTTATCTTTTGCTGCAATTGCGTCACCCCAGGTTGTGTCCCCTTTAGAGGCATAAAGACTTGCTGAGTACCCCTAGGGTCTCACACGATAAATTGTTTGATTCAGATGAACAGGTAAACTCGCAAGATGGATACTGGGTGGAGGAGACGGACGATGTTGGCAACGATCATTCGGTGTAGAGATTCCGGGAACGGGGATCCGTGAGATCTGTGGGCGGGATGTGTTTATTTATGGGGCATCTTATGCCAATTTGCTTCTTATCCGTACTCGGATCTTGTTTTCCGCTTCAGCTTGATACTCTGATGTTTGACGTATGAGGAAATATCCTAAAACTATTATATCTATCTAGGATATTTGGATCTTGCCGTATGGCGTTGCTATATTTCCTTTCTTTTTAGATGGAATGACTCTGAGAACCATTGTATGGTGGCTTGCATACATACTCATTTGTGTATGTAGTTGATCCCTTCGCCTGCCGATTACGCCGCCCGTTCTTGTCCCGATGTTTGGAAATGGTTAGGACGGTCGAAAGGTCTACCTGTGAGTGGCATTTGGGCCCTACCGTACTATTTTAACCATTTCCACTCATCCAGGCTTGTAACTAGGAGCGTAATTCACCGAAAGTGTTACATTGATACAAGTTTTGTCACAAGATACAAATTAAATTTATCTCAATTTAGACTATGGGTGGCACAATGTAATGGAAAGGATGTTCCATGATGGATTTGGATAAGTTCCAAAGTTGAAACATTGTGACGGATACTACAACAAAAGGCTAAGTATATGACTGCTATAGTAGCAGCAAAGGAGGGCATTTGTGTTAAGTAGTTTGTTATCAAACTAGGAGTGGTTCAAAGTGTGCTAATACTATGAAGATATATTGTATGACAATAATATCAACATATTTTAACCTGAACAAACTAAAAGGTCTCACCAAAGGACCAAATTTATACAATGCCATCTCATTTGAGAATGAGTGATGCGTCGAGACGCAAAGACATGCAAATACACACGGAGCTGAAATTGTCAGATCCGAAGATTATGTTAACCACTAGCAATCGCGTATATGCAACACCAGAAAGCCATAGGTGTTCAATACACAAAGTTTTTCAAACTAGATTATTGACTCTAGTGCAAGTGGGAGACTGAAGGGAATATGCCCGAGAGGCAATAATAAAGTGGTTATTATCTTATTCCATGTTTATGATAAATGTTTATTTTGCATGCTATAATTGTATTAATTGGAAACATTAATACATGTGTGCTTAATAAAGAAAATACAAAGTTCCTAGTAATGCCTCTCATATAAACTAGCCCGTTGATTAACAAGATGATCAAGGTTTCCTGATCATAGACATTGGATGTTGTTAATAACGAGGTCACAACATTGGTGGAATGATGTGATGAACATTCATCCGAAGTATAGCATTACGATCAAATTCATTATGTTTATATTGCTATAACATCATACGAAGTAATCTTAGTCCTTAGACCATGAGATCATGTTAATTGCTAACACCGGAAGAGTATCTTGATAACATCAAACGTCACACCGTAACAGGGTGACTATAAAGGTGGGTTCAGTGCTACAAAGGTGTTATGTTGAGGCTCATGGATCAATAGTGGGATTTTTCCATCCCAGATGACGGATAGATATACTCTGGGCCCTCTCGGTGATATCACATTGGTTAGCTTGCAAGCAAGTGTTGTGATCACTAGAATGTTATATCACGGGAACGAGAAAAGAGTGCATGTCGGTAACGAGATCAAACTAGGTATGGAGATACCGATGATCAAATCTCGGACATGTAATATATCGCGATACTAAGGGATTTAGTTACTAGTGTTAAAGGTTCACACGATCACAAGAGTCATCGTTGAATATGTGGGAGTCAATACGGATCTCCAGGTCCCGCTGCTGATTATTGATCGGAGAGGGGTCTCGATCATGTCTGCATTATTCGCGAACCGTAGGGTGACACACTTAAGGGATACCGACACCATTTGGAGCAAATATGTTTCAGATAAATATTTAAGAAAGCGCTGGAACTATTTCAATAGACACCGAAACTGTTTTGGGTGAAATTGCTGAAATTGGTTCTGCATGTAATATTGAAATGTGGCAGGGGGTTTTATGTGAATGTTTGTTAATTAAAGTGATTAACAAAATTCTGAATAAAATTAATAAAAGAGTTTTATTAAATGAGAGAGCATTAAATTTGGAGAAACTTAATGCATTTAAAGTGGAGACTTTAAAAGAGAATGTGAAGGGGCATTTTAATGTGGAGGGGGTTACCATCACATGAATGGGGGAGGTGAAGGGACACCCTCCTCTCCTCCTATAAAAGGCCCCCCTCTCACTCCTTCTTCCTCACACCTCCTCGTGAAGGATCTCTCTCCCCCTCTAGTTATTCCCCATGGTCTCGGATTAGCGAGATACATGTTCCCGGTGGCTTTATCTGGAAAGGAGTTGCTGCTTCCGCTGCTTTGTTGGAGCGAGGGACGGAGGTTGTCGGGTACCGGACGTGTGTGCGATCACGGATGCACCGCTGCTTTGCGGTGCTGGACTTGGTGGTGCTGGACTTGCTGGAGCTGGATCTGAAGGACGTGCTGGAGCCGGACCTGCTGAACTTCATCACGATCTTGAGATCGGCAAGTGTACGACTACATCATCCACGAGTTCCAACTCGTTAACAAAACTCGTTGTCTTCGAGGGTGAGTTCTCCATGGATGTATATCCACCCGTTGCTCTATATCTAGTAGATAGATCTTGGCGTATAGTTCACATCGTAGGAAAATTTTTGTTTTCTATGCTGCGAACCTAACAAATATACCTAACACCCATGGCGTTCTGGTGTTGGTCATGCTTTGCTCTAGGGAGAGGTTTAATCAACGGATCTGCCACATTCAGATCAGTGTGTACTTTGCAAATCTTTATGTCACCATCTCGGACATACTCGCGAATAGCATGGAAACGTAGCTTGATGTGCTTCAGCTTGCTATGTGACCTTGGCTCCTGTGCATTAGCTATGGCACCTGTGTTGTCACAGTAGATGGCCATCGGGTCCAACGCACTAGGAACCACGCCAAGTTCAGTAATGAACTCCTTCATCCATATGGCTTCTTGTGCAGCCTCCGAAGCATCTATGTATTCCGATTCAGTTGAAGATTTCGCCACAACGCTTTGCTTGGCACTCCTCCAGCTCACTGCAGCACCATTCAAAATAAATACGTATCCAGACTGTGACTTCGAGTCATCTGGATCGGTGTTCCAACTAGCATCAGTGTAACTGTTTACAACAAGCTGTTCATCACCTCCATAAGAAAGAACCATATCCTTAGTACTATTTAGGTACTTTAGGATATTCTTGACCGCTGTCTAGTGCTCCATTCCAGGATCACTTTGATATCTGCTAGTCAAACTAATAGCATGTGCTATATCCGGTCTTGTACACAACATGGCATACATGATAGAACCTATGGCTGAGGCATAGGGAATATTATTCATCTTCTCTCTATCTTCTGTCGTAGCTGGACTTTGAGTCATACTCAAGGTCTTACTTAATAACATGGGCACGAACCCGTTCTTGCTCTCTTCCATTCTAAACTTATTTAGAACTTTGTCCAAGTATGTACTTTTTGAAAGCGCTATTAGACGTCTTGATCTATCTCTATAAATCTTGATGCCTAGAATATATGCCGCTTCGCCAAGATCCTTCATTGAAAAACTATTATTCAAATAGGCTTTGACACTATTAAGAAGTTCTATATCATTCTCAATCAACAATATGTCATCTACATATAGTACTAGGAATGCTACAGAGCTCCCACTCACTTTCTTGTAAATACAAGATTCTCCATCAGTTTGTATAAATCCAAAGTTTTTGATTACTTTATCAAAACGTTGATTCCAACTCCGGGATGCTTGCTTCAGTCCATAAATGGAGCGCTGAAGTTTGCATACCTTGTCAGCATCTTTAGGATCAAAAAAACCCTTGGGTTGTACCATATACAACTCTTCCTCAATGTCACCATTAAGGAACGCCGTTTTGACATCCATCTGCCAAATCTCATAATCGAAATACGCAGCAATTGCTAACAAAATCTTCACAGACTTTAGCTTCGCTACTAGTGAGAAAGTCTCATCGTAGTCAACTCCTTGAATTTGTTGGAACCCTTTCGCGACAAGTCGAGCTTTATAGACGGTAACATTACCATCAGCATCTGTTTTTCTTTTGAAAATCCATTTGTTCTTGATAGCCTTACGGCCATCCGGTAAGTCTACCAAAGTCCACACTTGGTTTTCGTACATGGATCCCATTTCGGATTTCATGGCTTCTAGCCATTTGTCGGAATCTGGGCTCACCATAGCTTCTTCATACGTCGCAGGGTCATCAGTGTTGTCCACCAACATGACATTCAAGGGAGGGTCATACCAATCAGGAGTGGTACGAACCCTCGTTGACCTGCGAGGTTCAGCAGCAACTTTGTTCGAAGTTTCATGATCACCATCATTAGCTTCCTCTCCAATTGGTGCAGGCGGCACAAAAACATCTTCTGGTGCTGTTCTACTCTCAACTCTGAGAGAAGGTTCAATAACCTCGTCGAGTTCTACTTTCCTTCCAGTCAATTCCTTCGAGAGAAACTCCTTCTCAAGAAAGGATCCATTCTTGGCAATGAAAACTTTGCCTTCGGATCTATGATAGAAGGTATACCCAATTGTTTCTTTAGGGTATCCTATGAAGACGCATTTCTCCGCTTTGGGTTCAAGTTTATCAGGTTGTAACTTCTTTACATACGCTTCGCAATCCCAAACTTTAAGGAACGGCAACTTAGGTTTCTTTCCAAACCACAATTTGTACGGTGTCATTTCAACGGATTTAGATGGTGCCCTATTTAAAGTGAATGCGGCTGTCTCTAATGCATAGCCCTAAAACGATAGCGGTAAATCTGTAAGAGACATCATAGACCGGACCATATCTAAGAGAGTTCGATTACGACGTTCGGACACACCATTACGCTGTGGTGTTCCCGGCGGTGTCAACTGCGAAAGTATTCCACATTTCTTTAAATGCATGCCAAACTCATAACTTAGATATTCACCTCCACGGTCAGAACGCAGAAACTTAATCTTCTTGTTACGATGATTTTCCACTTCACTTTGAAATTCCTTAAACTTCTTGAAAGTTTCGAACTTATGTTTCATAAAGTAGACATACCCATATCTACTTAAGTCATCCGTGAAAGTGAGAACACAACGATATCCACCACGCGACGCTACACTCATTGGACCGCACACATCGGTATGTATTATTTCCAATAAGTCTGTAGCTCGCTCCATTATTCCAGAGAATGGAGTCTTAGTCATTTTTCCCATTAGACATGCTTCGCATCTTTCAGGTGATTCAAAATCAAGTGATTCAAGAAGTCCATCAGAATGGAGTTTCTTCATACGCTTCACTCCAATGTGACCAAGACGACAGTGCCACATGTATGTAGAATTATCATTCAATTTTGTTCATTTAGCATCTATGTTGTGAACATGTGTATCATTACTATCGAGATCCAGTAAGAATAAACCATTCATCTCAGGTGCATTACCATAAAAGATATTACTCACATAAATCGAACAACCTTTATTCTCAGACTTAAAAGAGTAACCGTCTCGCAATAAACACGATCCAGATATAATGTTCATGCTTAATGCAGGCACCAAATAACAATTATTCAAATTTAAAACTAATCCCGAAGGTAGATGTAGAGGGAGCGTGTCGACGGCGATCACATCAATCTTGGAGCCATTTCCAACGTGCATCGTCACCTTGTCTCTCGCCAGTCTTCGTTTATTCCGCAGCTCCTGTTTCGAGTTACAAATATGAGCAACCAAACCAGTATCAAATACCCAGGCACTACTACGATTACTAGTAAGATACACATCAATAACATGTATATCGAATATACCTTTCTTCTTGATGTTGTCGTTCTTCAGATCTGCCAGGTACTTGGGGCAGTTACGCTTCTAGTGACCAGCACCCTTGCAGTAGAAGCATTCAGTTTCAGGCTTAGGACCAGCCTTGGGCTTCTTAGCAGGTGCGGCAGCTTTCTTGCCGTCCTTCTTGAAGTTGCCCTTGTTCTTAGGCTTGCCCTATTTCTTGAAATTGGTGGTCTTATTGACCATCAACACTTGGTGCTCCTTTTTGATCTCCACTTCAGCAGTTTTCAGCATGGACGATAGTTTAGGCAACGTCTTGTTCATGCAGTGCATATTGTAGTTCATCACAAAGTTCTTATAACTCGGTGGCAGTGATTGGAGGACACGGTGAATCCCTAACTCATTAGGAATCGTTATCCCCAACTCTTGGAGCTTGTTTGCGTTCCCAGACATGGTGAGCACGTGCTCGCTAATGGAGCTACCCTCTTCCATCTTACAGTTAAAGAACTTTTCGGAGGCCTCATAGCTCTCCACGGCCACGTGAGTCTCAAAATGAGCTTGAGATCCTTAATGATCTCGAACGGGTCGTGGTGCTCAAAGAGCTTCTGAAGCTCCATTTCTAAACCGTACAGGATGGCACACTGAACTGTGGAGTAATGATTTTTCCGAGTGGCGTAAACATTCTTTACGTCATCGGTGGCATCTTCTGCAGGTGGGTCACCTAGCGGTGCTTCGAGCACAAAGGTCAACTGACCAGCCCTGAGGACAATCTTCAGTCCACGGAGCCAGTCCGTGAAGTTGCTTCCATTGTTCTTAAGCTTTTCTTTCTCTAGGAACGCATTGAAATTGATGGAGAGGTTCGCCATAATCTACAACAAATTTGCAAGTAGTTTAGACTAAGTTTATGATAAATTGAGTTCAATTTTTAATTCTTAAATTAACTAGGTGAACTCCAACTCAAAACAACATCCCTCACATTGTCTTAGTGATTACACGAACCAAGTCCACTACACCAAGTCCGATCTTCACGAGAGAAGATGTAGTTTCATCGGCGAACAATCTTCATGTTCATCATATCATTTATATGATTCATGCTCTACCTTTCGGTATTCCGTGTTCCGAGACCATGTATGTACATGCTAGGCTCGTCAAGATTAACCTTAGTTTCCGCATGTGCAAATCTGGCTTGCACCCGTTGTATGCACACGTAGAATCTATCACATCCGATCATCACGAGCTGCTTCGAAACGACGAGTCTTAGCAACGGTGCCAACTACGGATGAACACTTTATTACTTGATATTTAGTGAGAGGGATCATCTTATAATGCTACCGTCGTGATCTAAGCAATACAAGATGCATAAAGGATTAACATCACAGGCAATTCATAATTAGTGTGATATGATATGGCCCTTTCTTTTTATGCCTTTGATCTCCAACTCCAAAGCACGGACAGGATCTCCATCATCACCAGCATTGCGTCAAGGTCAGTGGCGCCGCTTCATGGTTGTCCATCATCACTAGCAACTATTACAACTACTTGGAATAAAGCTATTACAAGATGAATAGACATGCAGGTCTTAACAGAATTAAAGACAACCATTAGGCTCCTGTCGGTTGCCATATTACAACAAGGATCATTGCATACATCAAATATAATCACAATCACATGATGGCCATATCACATCACAAAACCCCTGCAAAAAACAAGTTAGACGCCTCTAATTTTCTTTGCATGTTTTACGTGGTTTGGGGCTTTCGAACAAGAACGGATCTTACCTATGAAACTGAACCACAACGTTGATACAAGTGCTATCAAGTACAAAGTGTAAATTGGATCTATACTATGGTGGGAGAGACAGACACCCGCAAAGCCACTTGTGCAAAGCAAGTTACACGTCAAGCGTGGAGCAAGTCTCATGTGCGATGACATGTAAGGTTAGCCAGAGCCGCTTCATCCCACCATACCGCAAGATGCAAAGTACACAAAGAAAAAGACGGCACGAGCACCAACGCCCACAAAACCATTGTGTTCTACTCGTGCAACAGATCTACGCATAGACAAGGCTCTGATACCACTGATGGGTTTGTAGCATGGAAAACAAAAAATTTCTACCGCAAGAACGAACAAAACCCAGATCTAATCTAGATAAAAGCCAACATCTAATCTATTAGACAAGTGCAACGAGATAGATCTGTACTAACCCTTGTAGATCCGAAAGCCTTGTGCAAGATCGGATCTCATGGTTGATGTAGACGATCACTTGCCGATCTCAAGATCGAGTAGACGATCCTTCCGGCGCCGCGTTCCGACAGTGCTTCCGCAGTCGGTCACACGTGCGTGGTGGTGGTGGTGGATCTCTCCACGGAATCCCAGCAGCAAGACGGCGTGGTGGTGGTGGTGGAGTAGAGAATTCTGCAGGGCTTCGCCTAAGCTAGAGCAGATGGAAGGAGGAGGAGAGAGGCGGCTAGGGTTTTGAGTGGGAGGGGGCAAAAGGGGGTGGCGCCTCCACCCCTCTATATATAGAGGGAGGGGTGCGGCCTAGGGTTCCCACCCCTAGGCCCACCCCCTAGGGCCGGCGCACAAGGGAGCTTGGGGGGAGAGTCCTTCCCCCCCAAGTTTCCCTTACTTACCCTTTAAGTTTCCCTTTATCCTTTCTTGGTTTTCAAGTAAACTCCAAAAAATCTTCTAGAACCTTCCGGAACATTCCGAAACCTTCTAGAATCCCCATATAAATACTCCGGAACATTTCCTAACTTAGAAAATTATCTCCATTATATGAATCTTATTCTCCGGACAATTCCGGATCTCCTCGTGATGTCCCGGATCCAATCCGAGACTCCGAACAACATTCGGTCTCCAACGCACATTCCATATCTACTTAAAACAACTTCGAATCTTAAGTGTGTCACCCTACGGTTCGTGAATATGCAGACATGATAGAGACACCTCTCTGATCAATAACCATCAGCGGGATCTGGAGATCCATAACGGCTCCCACATACTCAACAATGACTTCGTGATCGATAGAACCATTAACATATGAAACCAATTCCCTTTGTCACGTGATACTCTACTTAGCGGAGGTTTGATCGTCGGTATCTCCATACCTAGTTCTACCTCGTTACTGATAAGTACTCTTTACTCGTTCCATGTTATGTCATCCCTTGTGACCTAGTCACATGCTTGCAAGCTAACTAGATGACATTCCACCGAGATGACCCAGAGCATATCTATCCGTCATATGGATGGACAAATCCCAATCTTGGTCCATGCACTTCAACACATACTTTCATAATACCCAATGACACCTTTATAACCACCCAGTTATGAAGCGGTGTTTGATGTCATCAAAGTACCCATCCGGTGATGGTGATTAACATAACCTCATGGTCGAAGGATTAGGTTACTATGCATTTGAAAGCTTGTAGCAATACGAAATTAATGACTTGATCTTATGCTACGCTTACTATGGGTGTGTGTCCATCACATCATTCTCCTAATGACATAACCTTGTTATTAATGACATCCAATGTCCATGATCAGGAAACCATGATCATCAATTAATCAACAAGCTAGTTCAACAAGAGGCTCACTAGGGACTCTTTTATGTTTACAAAACACACATGTATTAGTGTTTCCTTATAATACAATTATAGCATGGGATGCAAACATTCATCATAAACACAAAGATATAATAATAACCACTTTTATTATTGCCTCTTGGGCATATATCCAACATCCCGACCATTCTCGACCGCCCCTTGCCGCACCATCACTCGCACGACGACCGCCCTGAAGCACCACGTCGACCCCTACCCTCATCCATGCCTCGAACCCCCTCTATCGATGTCACCAACGAGCCCGAGCCCCCCCGCTCTGTCCCTCTCGCCGGTGTATAAATAGAGACCGCCCTAGCTCCAATTCGCCACACCATTCCACTCCCCTCTCTCTCAAACACCTCCCACACCTTTCCCCGAAGCAAGGCGAGCACTAGCCCACCAGAATTTAGCCGGGGCCCGCCGCTACAAAGGAGGAAGGAGCTCGTTGATTGCGACCACCCTAGGAGCCGCCGCGACCACCATTCAAACCGCCGTCGTCTACAACGTCGTTTGCCCCCATCGCCGACCCTAGCTGGAGCCCAGGTGAGCCTCACACGATCCCCACCACCGTGTTAGGTTAGAATCTCGCCAGAGCTATTCGTCGGAGATGACGAACCTCAGCCGTAAATCTTATTTCTAATCGTAGGGCTGAGATTGAAAGATACTGTTTCGGGTTAATATAATCGCTGACCAGTGGGACCATCTTGTCAGCAGCCCGCTGCGCCAACACAGTGCAGTTGGTCCGGCCCATTTAGTTTCCCGTGCAGAGCCCGTTGATTCAAATAAGCTTTTTCCATTTTAGTTAAATCTAGATTCTATGAGTAGATTCAAAAATCAATTCAAAGAGATTCACTAAACCAAATTGCATGATTCCAATTTTGTTAGAAAGGTATGCAAATTATCTATCCAAGCCCGTTGGATTCAAACCATTTGAAATTATAGATCATCTATAGTAAAAATAACAAGACAGAGACTTTTCCAACTTCAAACATTTTTCAAAAATCAACCATAAATGCTTTTGAGTTGATTCCAACTTTCAAAAATCACATTTGATAAGATCTATCTGAGTATGTAAAAATATTTAGGTTTACATGTAGTGACATTAGACAAGTACTAAAAGAATGCTATATAGGCATTTCTAATCACTTTAATTATATTAAATAGTAATGTTAAACTTTATAAAATGTGACCACCACTTTAAATCACATTCCCAAGTATTAGAATATGTGGTGATGACATGTGTCAACATGATCCCATATTTTAATTGGAGAATATTAAACCTTAAGTATTTTTTTCAATGAGTATAAATTACTTTTATAAAATAAGAAAAATAAGACTAGGTCTTTATTTCATGTGATGTTTGTGATGATGTTAGATCATCAAGTGTGAACCTTAGTGTGCTAAATAGAAGTAGTTAAGTATTGTTTGGTGATTGTGTACCTCGTATTCATTTATAGACGATAGTACCGACCCGGGATACGAGGAGGAGGAGTACTACCAAGAAGAAGAAGAAGAAGAGAACTTCAACCACTGCACTACTCAAGGCAAGCTAACACTTGCAAGTACTATACCTATGCAAGCCATCACTAATTGCAAGCTAGAACTATGCAAGTTAACACTTGCAAGATTCATACCTATGCAAGATAACCTATGCAAGATGCATTAGGCATGCTTTGGTTATGCAACTTTGATTAGACCAATCCCAAGTTTTACTTGCAAGCTTTATTCTTTTACTTTTACCAAAGTTCTTTACCTTTAGTTAGTAAATTGTGAGTATTGGAAAAACAGGATAGATACCATAAAGAGTATAAAACTAGGCCTAAGTAGTTATACTTAGATGTCATCAAAAGGCATAAAACTAGAGTTGGATAGTTACACTTGATTAGCACCCCTCATTAGTGAATACCCTCAACTTTAGTGGCTAGTGCTAAGCATAAAAGTTGATCACTTTAGATGGGAATACTTGGTGAAAATGATTATGAAAACCTTGGAATGATGATTCATTATATTGAAATGTTTTGACATGTGTTATGGACACAAAAGGCTTTGATGATGAAACTTGTTGAGGCATGAGCCTTGGCCGTTTTATAAAAACTGATGGTTGGGTTCGGATGCGATACCATTCCAATTTTACCGTACAACCACAATAACCGAATTGGGTAGGGCTTAACTGAAAGTTTATATGCCTTAGTATGGGTTCCCTCGCGGAAAGAGGTTGAGCTGAGGCTACCTCGTGAATGTGAATGTCCACCTATGCAGTGCCCAGGATGGCAGATGGCCATGGCTGGGAGGCCAGGCTCATAGGGGAGGTGCCTATACTAGAGTGTGTAATTGAAAGGTTAGGATTGATTATCCGGATACTAAGTATGATGATTCAAGGTTATCCCTGACGGATGTATCGAATTTTGTTGTGAAAGTGTACAACCTCTGTAGAGTGTCAAACTATTCGAATAGCCGTGTCCGCGATCATGAACAGTTGGAGTGGCCATACTGTTCCGTTGTCAGATGTTTTCAAAATGACTGGTGAATTAAACTGTGACCTTGACTTGACCACCACAGGGTTGTGGACATGAAAACTAGGTTTCCACTTAGGTGATGTAGAAACTTAAATTAGTTTTCTTTACTTCTAAACTCACTATGAAATAAACCTGGCTTTTTGCAAATAAACCTAGAGCTTAAGATTCCTACTAGAACTACCTTACTTGTTAGTGATAGTTTGTGAGTACTTAAAGAGTACTCATGGATTTGTCCCTGGCTATTCCTGTGGCCAGACTATGAGGAGGACTACCAGGAAGATGGACAGCAGGAGGTCTATGACAACTAGGATCATCTCCCATCGTCAGCATTGTCTGTGACCCTGAAGATGAAGCCTCTACTACGTTTACTTTCCGCTGCTTTGATTGTATTAAGACTGGATCATGAGATTATTTATTTGTAAGACCTTTATTATGGTTTGTAATGGATGATGTACTGTGATATCAATATGTTATGTCTCGCAAAAATGGTAATCCTAGGATTGCGATGTATAGTATAACAGGCATCTGGGATTAAAAATCCAGGTGTTGACAGTGATGTAGATAACCTAGATGAGATTTTTCCCCTCCAACTGGAGAGATATTCTCTGGACCCTCTCGTGTGATATGATTGGAAAGCATGGTCATGCACGACTCGATTAAGTATTAACCGATGCGATCGACTAAGAGTTAGTTGCATGAATCACATGTCATGGATCGAGAAGAGAGTTGAGCTTTTTAAGAGATGATGCTAATTCGCATATAGCTCGACAATAAATTGGACTTGGATGTAAGTCGCATTGGAAGGTATGTTGTCGTGACTCTTTGATACTTGGGAGTCAGCTTGTTCTGCTAGGAGCCGCTACCGATTGATCGACTGCGAGTAGGACTCCAACCGTGTCCAAGCCACCATAAGCCTGTGGGGTCACACACTTAAGATAAGGAGCAAATCGTTTAGGTTGGACCCGAACCAGACACGGATCGACTCAGTGAGTTGGACTCGCAGTGACTAATATAAACTTTAGTGGATGGGCCACAAGTGAGTGGAACCCACTTTCACTCTCTATATATGTTGGGGCGCAGAATGTCCAAAGGGCACGGTTAGACCACTCCATGCGTTGGATACCCTAGCCCCATTCAGTCCAGTCGCTGCACCAGACCTAGCAGTCCGCCGTCGAAGCTCCCACTCGTACGTGTGGATACCGGCAGAGGTGTTGTACGTTCAGAACTTCGACGATCATGGAATTTGATCGGATCGTGAGGACTGTACTGCATCAACCGACACACTTCATCAGTAATCTGCGACCGTGCGTCTAGCGGTAATCCTCGTGGCCTTTTACCTCGGCAAGATCTTGTGAGTACCGCGTAGGGAAAAAGTTTTGTTTATCTCTGCATGGCCCAACGCTTCCATTCTTTGTCAATGTGTTTCAACCTCTTTCATGAGAATCTGATTCTTTTTCAAATAACAAAAGTTCGTATCGTTTTAAGGTACACCGTGTTCATGAAGTGTATCATTGTGTTTTAGTAAGGTTAGAATAAAATTAATAGTCCTCTATTATGTTCTGCAAAACACTCATTTGAGTATGGATTTTCATGCATAAACAAACATGTAATATTTTACACATGTGAGTTTCATGCAAAAACAAACAAACAAACATGCATGTAGTATAAAATTTGATGGCGTTTGTTGTGTTGAGAGTGTCTATTATGTACAAGAACATAAAATTCATAACTAGGATAATAAGTCATGTTTGATGATGAATATATGAAATATTCCAGCTCAACAAGGTTTTGTTCACAACCACAAAAGTTTCGAAATAATTCATCTGATTTCATGGTGTTCCATAGTATATCATACTGTTTTGTTATGTGCAACGTGGAATGGGACGAGTTTGAGAGGAAATTTAAAGATATATATATATATAGGAAAAATACTTCTTACTCCCGGGTGTAACTACATCCACGTATTATATATACTACCTTACGGAAGTATTTGTAATACTTTATCTGTTTGAGTATGTTCATATACTATATCTAAGATACTTTCAAACAAGTTAGGTGAAAAAATTACAAATACACCCATAGTTTACACTATATATGTAAAATACCGTTATATTTGTACGTACAAAAGGAGTATATGAATAAAAATTACATACTACCAAAAAAGTAGTATATATACTGCCCAAATATTCGTATATATTTCATACTACCCATATATAATCTCCAGTATGATAGATACTGCCTAAATAATGTGAAACACACGTGGGTGTAACTACACCCGGGTGTAGTATGAATATGTCCTAGGACTATCCTAGGACATATTCATACTACACCTGGGTATAACACTACCACACGTGTTTCATACTATATAGGCAGTATCTACCATACCGGAAGGTATGTACGCGTAGTATGAAGTATATAAAAAATATTTGGGCAGTATATATACTATTTTTTTGATAGTATGTAATTTTTATTCACATACTCCTTTTGTACGTACAAATATGACGGTATTTTACATATATAGTTCAAACTATGGGTGCACTTATAATTTTTTCACCTAACTTGCTTGTAAGTATCTTAGATATAGTATATGCACATACTCAAATAGATAAAGTATTACAAATACTTCCGTAAGATAGTATATGAGAGGTGGGTGTAGTTACAGCCGAGTAAGAAGTATTTTTCCTATAGTCCTATATATATATATATATATATATATATATATATATATATATATATATATATATATATATATATATATATATATATATATATATATATATATATAGTTTTTATCTAGTTTTATTGAGGTTCCTTGCGTTCAGAATTGCATGGTTCATTCTCTTAGCGCTCTTCAAACATATTTTGCTTCCAACAAAATTATGAAAAAAAAGGCGAACAAAATTATGAAATATCCCAGGTTTGACGCTTTGATGTGTCATAAAGGCGGAATATTTTTTCAGTGGGAGGCGTCGTTTCCGTCGATAGCGAGACGCCTGCGGTGACTTCGTCAATCTCAAGACCCGCCGGCTCGGTCTCTCGAAGGTGTTCAAAGGGGTAGGGTGTGCGTGCGTGTATTCATAGGGGTGAGTGTGTGTATGCATTGTGAGCGTCTTCGTTTTACTGTGTTTCAAAAAAAAAAGTTTTTTTCTAAAAAAGACCTTACAAAATCACAGCAATAAGGGATAGAAAAAGAAGCTGTAACTTCCAACAAAATCAGATCGCAACATTCAACAAAAATAAGAAAAGATTACTGACGCAGGCTGTAGAAGAGATACTAGGTAAGTAGGCGCGGCGACACGCCGCGCCCGTGATGTAGATCTGCACGGGATTGCTCACTCCTTTAGTAAAGGTATCACCATCAAGTTAGTAAAGGTGGACATAAGTAAAACACTTCCTTCTAGATAAACTGAGATGTTTGGGAATACATTCAAATGAAACATAACAATGCCGTCTATATACATAGGTTGTTTCATTCTCCATTCTTCATCCAAAAAACATACATGAATACAGTATCAGCCTTGTAGATACACTCTACTCACTTGATATCCTTATAGTAAGAGAAGATGCTTTTCAATGTAAGCTACAAACACGGTAATGTCCAGTCTTATCTTTTCCACTTTGCAAATGACAACAGTAGCTGGGAAGGCACCATCATTTCGTTTGAATTTTTGCAAACTCAGAAGCATAGTTTCACATCAGGAGAAAACCACACATATGGTTAACATTGCACCCTAGGTCCAGAATGAAGCAGAGAGAAGGAAGGCAAGTGTGCTCCGTATCTAGCACCCGCCGGTTTGTTGATGCATTGGCGGAATTAGCAGAAAAACTCACACTGGGAAGTGATACCACCAGGGACGTGCTACGCTTGGGACCATACTGAGTACCAAACCTTTGTCCTGTCACTGTGGAGAAGATCCAGGTATTCAAGTACTTCCTAAACTTTTCTTTAATATGCATAATCAAAGCAGTGGTGAAAATAATGAACTCTAACTATCAACGAAAAATCTTCCAAAAGCTGGACATAAGTAGAATACAATTGTTAATCTAACAATTCCTACTTGCTAATTTCTCGTCTGTGGGTTATGACAGACCTGAACTTCCATTCTCAAATCTACATGCAGTACTTTCCATATATTGTCAGTCACATATTCGGCTCCAATACATGGAGGCACTTGAGTCATCTCATACAGCCAAAAAAAATGTCACCCATTCGTTTATCTTTGGTACTACTTATACAATAGTCTGAATCTGGAACCACATCGTTATTTCTAGCCTGAATGAAAGGATGTAAAAATGGGGCTGCATATTGAGAAGATAAAAAGTATGGTACATATAATGAGTAAGATCATAGCATAAATTACATAGATACCTTTTTTCCTTCAAGCTGAAACTGAGGACGGTTCATGCTATGTAGGAACTATTTAGCAAGTAAAACAAAATGCACAACCTGCAAAAAGACCTTCTCTTAGTTCCGTCTTTCAGAACTGAATAAAGTAACTCTACCAAACCTCTTGCAATCTATGATATTTTTTCTAGAATAGTAAAATAAGCAACTCATTTAACACTTCTCGAGTTGATATATAGTAAAACAGAAGTACCTAGCCAAATACAACATATATTTGTGCCACATGTAATGTTACCTTAGCTAAAAACCAGGGAAGGTTACCCAATCTGGCATAATATTGTTCAATGTAACTTGCAATTATTTAAGGTATGTAATAAAGGGAGGAAGGAAGAACACAGAAGGATGAGCATAGGCTAATAATACCCACCTGGATTTTGGAAAGATAAGTTTATATCTGTTACTTAACTACATAGAAAAAACAACTCAATTTTCTTGGAAACGCAATTTAAAATTTAAGTGCAAACAAATCTGGAAAATAGAAGATCTTTTGCATGAACAGTGATGTGGTCCTCTTCTGTATCTTAAGCAATCAGTCTGTTTATCTTTGTCGAAAAAATATCCTGTTCACAAAAACTACCAGGTGAATTTCCATTGTTTTAAAAACCTGTAACTATGAATTTTCTTTGTAAACTTGGGAAGACGATGTGAATTGCAAATAAACGATATGTTACTTCTTATCAGTAGATAGAGTATACACTATTTGTCAGCTACCTCTCTAATCTTGCATAGTTGGATCTCAATGTGGAGATGACAACATACCTACAAAATCTTGAGAGGAAGATGAGTGTTCTATGCATGCACCTGGAGTCGGCACAATGGTGACAGTACTGTAAACTTCATCACAGTTATGTGCTGGATATAAGAGGTCATGGCTTCATAGTAGCTTCAAGAACATCCGATTTTCTCAAGTGGGTCAGCAAAAACAAAGCGCGCAAGTGCAAAAAGGAAGTAAAGGTGCAGTATAGTTTTTCCTGTTGAGGAGCTGCCTCTCCTATTAGGCTTGTTAAGGACTCCATCTAATCCGGGAGAACAAAACACATGTTTGACTCCAGACTAATGTGGTCTCTCCTTAAAATCCTCTCTAGTAGAGAAAATATGCAAATATAAACCTATTTTATTTTGTTGTAACTTATATGGTTGACTAAAAGACTTCTGAAGGTCATACATATTTCAAAATTCATTGTAACTAAATTGGCTGAAGCCTAGCAATGCACATGAACCGACAATATCTCTATGCAATATTATATACTATGAACAACGTTTAAACTGAACCTGCTCTTCATATTATCTTCTAAATTTTGGCAATATCTTTAGTCAATCAACTTCCTGTCAAAAGGCAGAGCCAAACTTTATGTAGCAAGGAAAAGAATACGTTAAAACTGAACCTTCTCAGCATCTTACCTTCTAAATTGTGGCAGCAGCTTTAGTCAGTCAACTTGTTGTTAAAACCGCCAAACTTTAATCTAGCAAGGAAGAAGATACCTTAACTCTTGAAATATTGGAGTAAATTTTATAACCGACTCCGATTGGATCTCCCCTGTCTCCTATTCTCTGGAAAATGTAAAATATTTTGCACTAATTTCAAAAGCAACTCTCCACCCATGATACTAAATTGAAAATATATTATTAAAATCGTAATATATACCTTCTATACATTAGTAACTAATGGGAGACATCTTTATACCACTAATTCTGGACTACATCGCAGCATGGCATGACAGGTATCCCTAGGACTTCCATGGATGTCGCCTCTTTGCTCTGCTCCACCCTGACTTGGCCGCAAGAGATGGCTCCTTTGTGCCTCCATCCAGCAGCCTGTCGCAGATCCTCATGCCAAGTACCACCGGTCACATAGATAGGAGGCGTTCCTAGTGATCATCTCGGTGAGTATAATGTTCAGTCTGTACCGCTCGCCATAAAAATTGGTATTTCGTGTAAGTCTGATCTGACAAATAAGTTAAACTTGAACCGGTATGAAGGAATAAAGTTAAAAAATATTCTAATATAACATCTAGAGTTTTTTCCTAGAATGAGAAAAGTCATAATATATCAGGCGCACTACACTGAAATAGGAAACATGAATCTGATAGACGATGGGAGCAAACAAAAAATGTGAAACCAGATAGGCCATCCATTGCTCTTGTCTCATGATCAGTATAATGCAGGGAAGAATATGGCGATAGCATTTCATCAGAAATACTGGCTATCCACATATGCAAGGGCAGGTTCTTTAGAGTGTTCACCACTTGCTGATCAACAGTTATTTTTCTCATATGAGCTGGTTTCTTGGCCACAGAAAACCAATAAGCTTAACAGTTGATACATAATAACAACGTTTCACTTCCGCAAAGGTTTACAGGTTGTAGTGCTTCTTGATGATGGGAAAAGGACAAAAACTTTCTCATCGGTAAATAAATGAATAGTCATACCCCAATATATATGTAGACAGACAGAATCACCATATCAGCTGGCGCCATCTAAAACTGGGAGGGTAGTTCTACACATATGTACAAAGTATTAGTCCGCGGATGGAGCCTCACACCGTCATCCATCTTAAATATATGTAGAAACGGAGGTTGTAAGGATATAGTATTCAACAATTAAGCAGCCCTCAAAATCAACTGAAAAATACTACGATGGATTAAGTATTCATTGTCCATAAATATTTTTTCTTGTTCCGAATACTAAGTGTAAATTAACTGTAGGAAGTGAGCACGGGAGGAAAAGAAACGAAATTTAATAAGTAGTATCTTCCCAAGCTCCAGATAACAAATGTGCAATCCAAAACCTATAGCATGGCAAGATAGAGAAGGAAGCTAACATCGCAATAATGTATAAGGAAAATCAACGCCAAGCTGCCTATAATGGTTGTGAACATTGCCAAATTTTTAGAAATTCAAGCGAACAGATGGTTGCAAGATCATTGTTTAGACATGACTCAAGAGCTAACACTCAAGATGCGTCTAGCTGCAGCACATGAAAAGGATACAGTAAGTGTGTTAATAATAAAACTATGTAGATGATAGGAGATGCCACAATTAGTGTAACCTGAGGGAATACACAGGTCATTTTGCACTGCTTGTGTCCTGCATTATTACAATCAAACAATTGTATGGTGAGCGATGAACATATATAGTACCTGCTCTTCAAAATAAATTATTTCTTTCCTGAAAATCCCTGTGAAGTACACTTCCACAATCACTCAATTCGAAATAATTAATTTTTTGAGTATCACTAAGCTTCTCTTCGACCAATGATTTTAAGTTAGACCCCATTGAAACTCCAGAACTTGTCACGTTCCTGTGAGGACGTTAGGGCGAATCACGTGAAGTACATATAAATAGAGCAATGATTTCAAGTTGGACCCCATTGAAACTCCAGAACTTGCCACGTTCCTGTGAGGAAGGTAGAGTGAATCACATGAAATACATATCTAGTACAAATATAAAGAAAATAATTAGAAAAAAGACAAATGCCTGAACACATTTCAAGTAGCCTGATGTAGACAACGGGCCCTGTTTTTGCTGACTCGATTTTATTCAGGAAAATTTTCTCACGGTGACCACTCTCCAAGGGTAACAAAAGATCTGAAGCAAAATTAATAGCATCATCAACAATCAACGTGTCAATGTTAAAATCTAAGCTGCCAGCACAATACCAGAATATGTAAGAATCAACCTATCGGAACAAATTAGTGGCTTCACTGCTGAGCTGACAAAGAATCAGCAGCAATCTAGTCGGACAAACCATCAGAAAGGCCAGTAGGAGAACGGGCAGATCAGCTGAACCGGAAAGCCGAGCAGACAACTGAGGGAGAATCTGACGAACAGAGGGACGGGCAACCCGTCCGTGCGAACCGCGGCCGCGAGCAGAAGCTGGCGCCCGGACAACACGAGTAGCCACAACCGTTCCAATGACCAGAAACAACCCTTCCGCTCAAGGACTCAAGGGGATTAAAACACTTCAGTATAATAATAAAATAGTTTAATTCCAGTCCAATAATTTATAAGTTTGGAACACTTTTATCTCTTGGTAAATTGTAACGGTATAGCATATCCAGTAAAACTGTTGCTCGAACCACAACAGTGATAATCATTGAACAATCTGAAAGGTATAGCATATCTAGTAAAACTGTTGCTCGAACCACAACGGTGATAATAGATCATTGAGCAATCTGAAAGGTATAGCATACACAGTAAAACTGTTGCTCGAACCACATCATTGATAACAGGTCATTGAACAATTTGGAATTGCGGCCATGAAAATAGTCGATGAAAAGAAAGACATAAAAGATACTAATATTTCTCGTTGGTTCTTGCTGAGCAGATCAAATATAAATTATCGTGATTAGGGGGGGGGGGGGGATTAGGATGCCACCAAAGGAAGAAGCATCGCTAATATTCCAAGGAAAATCATCGCCACATACAGTCTACTAATTGATATCCAGAAGTACAGGTATTATCTTGCCTTATTGGTGAGTGCAAGCTTGAAACATCATGCATGCACCTACAGTCAGGTCATAGAATCCAAGAAGATTTTAATACCACGGTATCAGTAAGGGTAAACTTATCCTTTGTATAGAATCAGAGTACCATACCACCACTTGCATGCACGTCAACTATGCTTAACTGAAAAAGATACTGCCAGATGATGATGCAAGGACACTGACCTGGTAACGGATCGAAGGCCATTATGGAGTGCCAAATTTGTGGCACCATGTTGGGCATTTGTCCGGAAAGGTCAAAGGCCATTTGCAGTACGGTAGTTCCTTCTGTAGTCTGTACCACCTATGCACAACGAATTCAGAGACGTGTTTCTGCCAGAACATTTAGACAGAGATCAGTTAAGCCATAACCAGGCTTTAGCAGCGTAATAGAAGAGTAATATGATGATTCTTTAGTATTCAAATCTGGAATACAAATTTTAATCTTAATTTCTCATTGGCTTATAAACTGGGAAAAAATTAACAATTCAAGCCTTTCATAACCTTGACCTCAATTGCATTGAGCTAAGTGTGCTAAAATTTTCAAGTGAAGAGCCATACCATAACTGTGTATGTCATCTATAGATAATAGAAGTACTCTGACCTAGAAGAAGGCCAACTTCACCTACAGTGAAGCCGAGCCGGGGCAGGGACACGACGTCGACGCAAAGCCGGAGGAGGTGAAGTAGAAGGAGGACGACCCCTGCAAACAACAGAACGCACTCATTATAAATATGCCACACGAATGTAACATAGTCGAAAGAAGCGGAGGTGTGCAAGCTTGCAAGTTACCAAGCAAAATCAAAATTCAATCAGATAAAAGAAGGCAAGCAACAGGTGAGAATAGAAACAAAATGATCACGACCGCCATCCAAGCCCAATCAGAAAGGCCATACAACAGCCTTAAGGTACCCAAGAATCAATTCGTCAAACAGCTGACCTGCAATAAAAATAACGGTTCATCAAGCTAAAAATAATGACAGCCATGGGGTGAGGTGAGGATGCACGAGGTGGGGAAAGAGTGCTTGATATCATGCTGAAATTAGGTTGGAGATAGAGTAAATAGGGAGGAGATAGAGAGAGCACAGACCTGCGGCGCGATTTGGCCGTGCTCTCCGCCGTCCGCCGCTCCACGCCGCTCTTAAAATCATCCATCTCCATGAAGAACAGCGACGGAGAGGCAGAGCACGGTGGCGATCTGGGTGAGGACCCGATCCGCTCGATGCCATCGTCGTCCACCGCCGGTGACCCGTCGCTCGAACCCCTAGATGCGCAGGAGTGGGGATCAGCCAGAGGGAGGGCGACAACGGCTAGGCAGGAGGAGGAGCTCAGGCGGAGCGAGTGTGACGTGAGCGAAGGAATTGATCGAGAGAGGAGATCGGGGAGAGAAAAATCAGGAGTAGCCTTTGCCCACCGCTTAAACCGAACCATCGAGAGGATGTATGTAAGGAAAAAAAAATAGCGCACTGTAGATGTCCGGTTACTGTAGATGAATCTACAGTATCCACTGTTGATGTGGCTCCCTAATCGATCTGCTAAAAGGGTTGTCTTTCATATATGTAGTGATATTTGTGTAGGCTTAGAATCTTTGATGAATAGGGATGAGGAGTAGGCAAGTAGCAAGCCGGCTGTTGTGCCTAGCGAGGCCAGCTCACGGAACACAGATCTAAATCTCAGCTCCGTTTCCGACGTTTTGGGCAGTGTTCATGTAGCAATTCTCTATGTACCCTCTGGACTTCGGAGAGCAATGCTGGAGCTCGCTTGTGACTCAGATTTGTGTAGATTCAGATGTATCTAAATATGTTTTAGTGCTAGATACATCTGAATCTAGACAAATCGAAGTCAATTAATTTTGATCGGGGAGAGTAACTTTTTCAGTCTAAAACGGTCAGTATAATCATAAAATTGACCGAAAGAATCAGGATGGATGAACTTGGGGACTGATAACGAACTAGTATGATTTCGTTCTAACCGGTTGCGTCAATATGAATGTTAGCCGTCAGTCTTCGAGATCGGCCCGGCCACGTAGGCAGCCATCAACCGAACACGTGTTATGTTTTGCGATTGCGAGATTTTCTTTGACAAAGTACCCAAGCTAGCTAGCCTGTCGTGATCGAGTTAGCTAGGCAAGTGCAACTATCCATCCTGGCGTCAGTCACGGGTGGTCCGTGGATGCGGTGACTCGATCGGTACGTCGCGGCTAACTTGAACCACACACGTACTGTACTACCGTACCAGTGCAGCTGATAGCGCCAACTCGGTACTCATTTTCTTCGTGCTACTGATAAGTTCATTTGCGGAGATTTGTTTGCCGCTTGACAACACAGCTGTACGTAGCACAGTACGCTTGACAACACAGGTCGCCATGGGCCCTCGCAAAGAGGTCGAGCTTCCAGATCAGAATGAAAACTAGCGGGCGAGATGAATGCGGTGCGTGTATTTGGTCTGAGTTACTTCGAGCCCGGAGTACATTTAGAAAAACAATCACAATTTCAAGTTCTTTTTTTCGGAATTTAAAGTTCTTTTTAAGATAAATCAAAGCGTTGTCTTTTTTTTGCGTGTATATCAAAGAGTTATCGAGATACTCTATCCGTGCTAAAAAAAAGACCTGGCGTATAAACTTAGTCACAGAGTCAATGCTTTCTAACTTTTATCAACGATATTAAGAAAATTACAATAAGATGACTTTGTGAACTAAAAAAAAATCTCGTGCCCCCAAGTCGCCTCCCCCACCAAGGCAGCCGGGGGCTTCTCCGCCTCCACCCCCAGCCCTCCTCCCGCCTCCCTCTTCCCCTCCTGCTGCCGTGGCGCGCATGATAGATAGCATGCATCCATCGACCCTCCAATCGCCCCACTCGAGGGTAGACTGGCTTGTAGAAGTTGAGATAGCTGCCAGCTTTGACGGGAATCGGTATCCACGGACGGTACGCGTCCTGGCTAGCAGGAGAGGAATACATTAGGTTGGTACTTTACCAGCAAAAGAAAAAAAAAACTTGGTACTCCCTCTGATTTATATTAATGTATGTTGGCAATTTTGTCTAGATTCATATGTATCTAGTTAAATATTTATACTCCCTCTGTCTCAAAATAAATGACGTGGGTTTGTCTAGATTTGAATGTATCTAGACACGTTTTAGTATATAGGTACATACGAATCTAGACAAACACACGTCACTTATTTTGAGACGGAGGGAGTACTAATTACATTCATATCTATATAAAGTTGAGAATACTAATATGGACTCAAGGTAATACTTTATTTGACTGGCCATGTGTTATCGATCCAACTCTCTCGTTGATTCGGGGGCTGGTGCTGGCATGAAAATTTGCGGCGTTCCTACACCCGTCCAACCAAAGTCGAGTCGGTGGGCAAACGAATATGATACACCGGCACATATATTGTCAGAAAGGGCACCGGCACCGCTTCTTTGTCGACAAACAAACAGCAACGCGGCATGCTTTGTGTGTGCACCGGCACTGCACATGCAACCCGCGTGCCTCCCTCGGTTCTTGTCCAAGTCCACACCAACGACATACGCTTGGAAAGACAGCTAAAAAGAGTGCTGAAGGGCACGACAAAGATGAACTGATGACAGCTAGCACAATGATTTTAATTCCAACTAGTAGACATAACCGCAAAGTGGCATCTTCTTAAGATTTATTTAATCTGGCGCTGAACAAGAGGATAGCGATGGCGTGGCCTACGTGTTGCAGCGTGGCGGCGTGGAGTTTACGTTCCCGTTCGGGTACGGCCGAGTCTACTCGACCTGGTGTGTTTTTGCTGTCGCGTCCAGTCGGCACCCGCCATCGGCGGTGGAGGACGACCTCCGGGTGGCTGTGTTGCTATCGCCCCCAGCTCCAATTTGGCCCGGTGTGCTCTTGTCGTTGTGTCCGTCCGGCTACCTCCTATGGCGGTAGAGGCTGTTCCCTCCCGCGCGGCTGAGGAACTATCCTCCCGTATCCACGACTGTTTCGTGGTCTGACCGGTCTCGTAATGTTTGCCATGGTGACACGACGATGGTGCATTCTAGACCGTGGTGGCGCATGTTGGTGGGTGGCAAGTTTGGTGGAATGCTAGGATTGGGCGGAGTTGTGGTTCTTTGATGGTCGGGAGAAATCCTTGTCGGCTAGACCGGCTCCAAAGCGGTGACAACTATTGTTGTCATCTTCCTTCTTGAAGGGCGCCGGATGTACCTCTCCCCTCCCCCCACTCTCTTACGTGTACCGGAGAAATCCTAGAGTAGTCCGGACAGCAGCATTGCCATCGTCTCACTCTTTGATGGTGTTGCTTGGCACACGAGGTCCATGTACCAGCATTTCGCTCGGCGGTCGGCCCTTGATGGACATATGATGAACATGCTATTTTTTCAAAAAAAAAACCACCTCGCTCTGGCTGCCAACTTGAGCCGAGAAGCAAACGTGTTTAAACTCGTCCAGACACTGAACTCATTGCAAAAGAACTATCGCGCATCATGCATCGCGATTCGCATAGTTCCTGATCGAGCCAAGATGTTGGATTATCCTTCCTACGGCCATAAATATGACTTGTATGCAAATGAAAGGTTGGTCATGACACATCGACTTAGCCGCAATTTAAAAGAGTTTGGCCCTAGTCAATAAGGCGCGTGCTAGGCATTCCCGGACGAGGGGGACTCCCATCCTCCTGCTTTCGCTCGTGACACGTGTCCTAAAATCGCTCCAAATTCCGCGTTCCGCTTTTGCTTCCGAAGCAAAAAAAAAAAAAACGAGTCGTTTCAGAAATATAATGTCTTGCCGGAGACCATGCATCAAAAAAATTGTCCTAATGTAGCAAAACCGATTTCACCGGAAACATCGTCGGAAAACTCGCTGGTGACTCTCGCCAGAGACCTTGTAGCAAAAAGTTGACACTGTTGTAGCAAAACCACAATACGGTTGTAGCAAAAAAGTTTTTATAATGTAGCAAAAAACCTACTTCGTCAGAGACATCGACAGAGACTTTCCTAGACACCTCGTCAGAGGCCTCATCGGAGATGTCACGCAGCCAAAAATTTACGATATTATAGCAAAATCAGAAAACATTGTCGCCAAAACATGCTATGTAGCAGAATATTTCGTCGTATGTAGCAACGCCGACTGGCCTATGTAGCAAATTTGACCACCGCGGATAACAAAAAACAAGCCAAACGTGGTAGGGAGCAGCGCCGCAGCGGCAACCCTAGGCCATGGATGGCGGCACGGCGCGCCGGCTGGGAGCAGCATGGGCCCGGGGCGACGGCGGTGCCGGACATGTCTCGCTACGGAAGAGCTTGGAGGACGGTGTCGGCCGACGGCGGGCGGCGGCAGCGGGAGGCGGGCGGCGGCACCGGGAACCATGGACGCCGGCGAGCTGCCCAGATGGGAGAGAGGCTGGCTGGCTCGGGATCGAGGGAGTTGAGGGCTTCAAGCTCCTGACGGTGGGGCGGCGGCGCACCGGCGGCGACGCGTGGCTGCTTCAGGCAGCGGCCGGGTGGAGGCGGAAGGCCGAGCGGCGCTCGGGACGGAGGACCGAGCGGAGCGTGGAGGACGTAGCGCCGGGACAAAGGGAGGACGCGAGGCGGACGACCCGGACGATGCATACGTCCGGAGGATGGAGATCATTTTCCAATCAATAACTGATACACAATAGCACTACGGTACTAGTACTATACGTATGCGTGGTTCATGTGCGCAATACTCAACCGCACGGCACAGTATACAAGAATCGATGAGGCCATGACAGCTACCGTACTGTTGACCTCTCCAAGTGTGTAGTACAAAAACGAGAGTCATATGCCTTTACATGGTTTATTCACTACTAAAGATTAATGACTCAATCATATAATTGTACCATTTCGCAAACATCACTCCTATTATTGCCAATTGTTTTAAATATGTTTGAAAACTATGCATCCTCTTATTAATTCAGTGTCTAATATATCTATTTTTTTAATTATTTTTTGCACAGTCATATATACATAAGGAGCGATTGGTAGAAATAAGTATCCTTATATATAAATTGCTCGATCAATCGGAATACGTAGTTTTCAGTGTCTTAACCATGTTTTTAAGACAATTGAGCTATCAAATGTACGGATCATTTAATTTGCTATTGCATTACAATAATATTTCTCGAAATACTAATATTTTTTTATGTCTTTAGTGTGTTAACAAGTGATAGAGTTTGACTGGCATTATTGAGAGGCCCAAGAAAGCTAATGATGCATAATATTTGACTAATCTTTAAAAGTTAGCATAAATAGTATAGATATATATCTTTAAGGTGTTTCCTAGAGTAAGGGGTAATTTTTAGCACAAATATTGAAAATATATATCTTTAAGGTGTTTTTTAGAGTATGGGATTTTTTTAACATAAATATTAAAGATATATAGCTTTAAGGTGTTTTCTAGGGTAGGGGGGCCTTTGCCCCCTCCCCTCGATCCCAGGAAAGCTCTGTCACTTTAAATAAGGGTCCATTAGCGTCATTTTGCCCTAGGGTCCCCCAAATCCATGAATCGGCCCTAGTAGTTTGCTCATACGATGAACATCTAACGGATAGAATATCTAACCAGGCTGAAAAGAAACTAAAGAGCCAATTATAGCATCACTACTCGTTGGAGGCCCTAGGCCGAAATCCGACTTTTTTATTCACCGGATTTGGTCAAATTTTGGCCTAGGGGCCTAAAACTTCCCACTCACGAGCCATATCACACCGGCGAACGTAGATGAATTCACGGAATTTAAATCAAAATTAGACAAAAACGAGTAAATTTGCGTGAAATTCTACTAATCTGGGGACCTATAGCATATAGGCAGAATTAGTTCATTACATAGGCTATTTAGGACGAAATCTAACTAAAACAGGGTAAAAATAAACTAAAACGCAGCTCGCCGGCTTCGGTAGAGGCCTAGTTCATCCTGAGGCTCCGGTAGAACTGTGTCTCGTAGTCATTGTCATAGTTGCTAGGCGAGCGGCGGTTGCTTCCCTGGCCCGCGTCGTCGACTCGTGTAGGCCTGCTGCTTGATGACCCACAAGTATAGGGGGAGTATCGCAGTATTTTTGAGGGAAGTGAAATCCAATTTATTGATTCGACACAAGAAAAGTCAAAGAATATTTATAAGCCTTAACAACTGAGTTGTCAATTCATCTGCACCTAGAAACAATCTTGCTCACAACAGTTTATCAGGAAACAAAACCTTGCCCATGATTCAGGCAATATCTCTTTTTCTCCCTGTTTAAAATCAAAAAGTTCTTGCAAAATAGCATGTCTAGCACTAGGAGGAAAATATTTCCGAAGGAAGATACTGTTGGGTTCGCAGCATAGAAAACAAAAAATTTCCTACGATGTGAACTACACGCCAACATCTATCTACTAGGTACAAAGCAACGGGTGGACATACATCCAACGAGAACTTACCCTCGTAGACAACGAGCTTTGTTAACGAGTAGGAACTCGTGGTTGATGTAGTCGTACACTTACCGATCTCAAAATCGTGAGGAAGTCCGAGCGCCGCAACTCAGCAGCGCATCCGCACTCGCACACACGTTCAAGCCACCGGACAACCTCCACCTCCTCACTCCAAGAAGCAGCAACTCCTTCCAGACGAAATGCCACCGCGAACATGTATCTCGCTAATCCAAGACCATGGGGAATAATTCTAGAGGAGGAGAGAGATCCTTTACAAGGAGGTGTGAGGATGAAGGAGGGAATGGGTGCCTTTTATAGGAGGAGGGGGGTGCCCCCTCTCTCCATGGCCGGCGCATGGGGGGTGACCCCTCAGCTCCCCCATTCATGTGGTGGTAACCCCTCCATATTAAAATGCCTCTTCACATTCCCTTTTAAAGTCTCCACTTTAAATGCATTAAATTTCTCCAAATTTAATGCTCTATCATTTAATAAAACTCCTTTTATTAAATTTATTCAGAATTTTATTAATTACTTTAATTAACAAACATTCACATATAGCCCCTTGCAATATTTCAATATCACATGTAGAACCACCTTCTGCAATTTCACCCGAAACAATTTCCGGTTTCTATTGAAACAATCCCGCGCTTTGCAATTCTTTCGTCTGAAACATATGTGCTCCAAAATGGTGTCCGGTAACTCTTAAGTGTGCCACCCTACGGTTCGCGAATCATGCAGACATGATCGAGACCCTTCTCCGATCAATAATTAGCAGCGGGACCTGGAGATCCGTACTGACTCCTACACATTCAACGATGACTTCTGTGATCGTGAGAACCTTTAACGCTTGTAACTAAATCCCTTTGTCTCTCGATATATTACATGTCCGAGATTCGATCATCGGTATCTCCATACCTAGTTTGATCTCGTTACCGACATGCACTCTTTTCTTGTTCCCGTGATATAACATTCTAGTGATCACATCACTTGCTTACAAGCTATCCTAATGTGATATCACCGAGAGGGCCCAGAGTATATCTATCCGTCATCTGGATTGACAAATTCCACTCTTGATCCATGATCCTCAACATAACACCTTCGTAGTACTGAACCTATCTTTATAGTCACCCTGTTACGGTGTGGCGTTTGATGTTATCAAGATACTCTTCCGGTGTCAGCAATTAACATGATCGCATGGTCTAAGGATAAAGATTACTTCGTATGATGTTATAGCAATATAAACATAATGACTTGATCGTAATGCTATACTTCGGATGAATGTTCATCACATCATTCCACCAATGGTGTGACCTTGTTATTAACAACATCCAATGTCCATGATCAGGAAACCTTGATCATCTCGTTAATCAACAAGCTAGTCTATAAGAGAGGCATGACTAGGAACCCTTTTTGTTTATTAAAGACACATGTATTGATGTTTCCGAATCAATACAATTCTAGCATGTAAAATAAACATCTATCATGTATAAGGAATATATAATAACAACTTTATTATTGCCTCTCAGGGCATATTTCCTTCAGTCTCCCACTTGCATTAGAGACAATAATCTAGTTCACATAGTGATAAATCTAACACCCATGGAGTTCTGGTGTTGATCATGTTTTGCCCTAGGGAGAACTTTAGTCAACGGATCTGCTACATTTAGGTCCGTGTGTACTTTACAAATCTTTATATCTCCATCCTTGACATGCTCGCGGATGGAGTGAAACCGGCGCTTAATATGTTTGGAATTCTTGTGAGACCTCGGTTCCTTTGCGTTGGCTATGGATCCATTGTTGTCACAATAGATCACCATCGGGTCCAACGCACTAGGAACCACACCCAGTTTCGTAATGAACTCTTTCATCTAAACTGCTTCCTACGCCGCTTCTGAAGAAACAACATATTCCGCCTCCGTCGTTGATCCAGCCACCACGGGTTGTTTGGAACTCCTCCAACTAACTGCTGCTCCGTTCAAGATAAATATGTATCCGGATTGAGACTTAGAGTCATCCGGATCGGTGTCAAAGCTAGCATCGACACGACTAGCTCTTCTTCACCTCCGTATATAAGAAACATATCCTTAGTTCTTCTCAAGTACTTGAGGATGTTCTTTACCACTATCCAGTGTTCCGAACCTGGATCAGATTGGTACCTACTAGTCAAACTAATAGCATGTGCCACATCCGGTCTTGTACATAGCATGACATACATAATAGAGCTTATGGCCGAGGCATAGGGGATCTTATCCATCATCTCTCTTTCTTCCGCTGTAGCCGGACTTTGAGTCTTACTCAATGTCTTGCCTTGCAACATAGGTAAGAACCCCTTCTTACTTTCGTCCATATTAAACTTCTTTAATATCTTATCAAGGTATGTACTCTGTGATAGCCCAATTAGGCGCCTTGATCTATCTCTATAGATTTTAATGCCTAATATATATGACGCTTCACCAAGGTCTTTCATTGAAAATTTGTTGTTTAGATAACTTTTAACACTGTTTAAAAGATCTATATCATTTCCAATCAATAATATGTCATCCACATATAATATCAGAAATGCCACATTGCTCCCACTCACTTTCTTGTAAATACAAGCCTCTCCATAAGTTTGGACAAATCCAAACTCTTTGATCACCTCATCAAAGCGGAGATTCCAACTCCGTGATGCTTGCTTCAGTCCATAGATGGATCGCTGAAGTTTGCCTACCTTATTAGCATCCTTAGGATCGACAAAATCCTTAGGTTGTATCATATACAACTCTTCTTCAATCTTACCATTGAGGAACGCAGTTTGACATCCATCTGCCATATTTCATAATCGAAATATGCAGCAATTGCTAACATAATCCTAACCGACTTAAGCATCACTACGGGAGAGAATGTCTCATCGTAGTCAACTCCTTGAATTTGTTGAAACCCCTTTGCGACAAGTCGAGCCTTATAGATGGTCACAATACCATCAGCATCAGTTTTTCTTTTGAAAATCCATTTATTCTCAACGGCCTTTCGGTCGTGAGGTAAGTCCACCAAGTTCTAAACTTGGTTCTCGTACATGGATTCCATCTCGGATTTTATGGCTTCTAGCCATTTGTTGGAATCCGGGCTCATCATCACTTCTTCATACGTCGCAGGGTCATCCATTTCATCAACCATGAAATTTACAACAGGATTGCCGTACAGTTCAGGAGCTGCACGTGTCCTACTTGACCTGCGAGGTACGACAGTGTCCTCTTTCGGAGTTTCATGATCATTATCATTAGCTCTCTCTTCATCAGGTGAAGTCAACTCCGAAACAACTTCCGGTGTTGTGCCACTCTCCATTCCATGAAGAGAAGGTTCAATAACCTCTTCGAGTTCTACCTTCCGACTACTCACACCTTTCGCGAGAAACTCCTTCTCAAGAAAGGATCCATTCTTGGCAACAAAAACCTTGCCCTCGGATCTGTGATAGAAGGTATACCCAATTGTTTCCTTAGGGTATCCTATGAAGACGCATTTTTTCGCTTTGGGTTCGAGTTTATCCGGTTGAAGTTTCTTCACATAAACATCGCATCCCCAAACCTTAAAAAATGACAGCTTAGGTTTGTTTCCAAACCATAATTCATACGATGTCGTTTCAACGGATTTAGATGGTGCCCGATTTAAAGTGAATGCAGCTGTTTCCAGTGCATAACCCCAAAATGACAGAGGTAAGTCAGTCAGAGACATCATAGATCGAACCATATCCAATAAGATACGATTACAACGTTTCGACACACCATTACGTTGTGGTGTTCCGGCAGGCGTGAGTTGCGAAACTATTCCACACTCTTTCATGTGTGTGCTAAACTCGTAACTTAGATACTCTCCTCCATGGTCAGACCGTAGAAATTTGATCTTTCTATTACGATGATTTTCCACTTCATTCTGAAATTCCTTGAAATTTTCAAAAGTTTCAGACTTGTGTTTCATCAAATAGATATACCCGTATCTACTCAAATCATCCGTGAAAGTAACAAAATAACGATATCCACTTCGCGTCGACACACTCATTGGTCCACACACATCAGTATGTATGATTTCCAATAGATCTGTCGCCCGTTCCATTAAACCGGAAAACGGCGTTCTAGTCATCTTGCCCATAAGGCATGGCTCACATGTGTCAAATGATTCAAAATCAAGTGATTCCAAAAGTCCATCAGAATGGAGTTTCTTCATGCGTTTAACACCAATATGACCTAGACGGCAGTGCCACATATATGTAGAAATATCATCATCAAGTTTAATCTTTTTAGCATTAACATTATGAATGTGAGTAATATTACTATCTAGATCCAACAGAAATAAACCATTCAACATAGGTGCATGACCATAAAAGATATCATTCTTATAAATCGAACAACCATTGTTTTCAGATTTAAAGGAATGACCACTTTGCATCAAACACGATCCAGATACAATGTTCATGCTCAGTGCAGGCACCAAATAACAATTATTTAGGTTTATGACTAATCCCGATGGAAAATGGAGAGGTAGCATCCCGACGGCGATCACATCAACTCTTGATCCATTGCCGACCCGCATCCTGACCTCATCCCTTGCTAGTTGTCTCTTGTTCCGTAGCCCCTGAACCGAGTTACATATATTAGCAACCGATCCGGTATCAAATACCCAGGTGCTACTGCGAGTACTAGTCAAGTACACATTAATAACATGTATATCACATATACCTTTGTTTGCCTTGCTGGACTTCTTGTCCGCCAAATACTTGGGGCAGTTGCGCTTCCAATGGCCATTCCCCTTGCAATAGTAGCACTCGGTGTCAGACTTAGGGCCAGCCCGGGGTTTCTTTTCAGGCGTGGCAACAGACTTGCCACCCTTCTTTCCCTTGTTCTTGCCTTTCTTGTCCTTCTTGAAACCGGTGGTCCTATTGATCATCAACACTTGATGTTCTTTCCTAATCTCCACTTCTGCAGTCTTAAGCATTGAAAGAAGCTCGGGAAGAGACTTCTTCATGCCCTGCATATTATAGTTCATCACGAAGCTCTTGTAGCTAGGTGGCAGAGATTGGAGAACACGATGTATGCCTAAGTCAATGGGAATAGTTATTCCCAAGGACACAAGCTTATCGGCGTACCCAGACATTTTGAGTACGTGCTCACTAACGGAGCTGTTTTCCTCCATCATGCAGCTAAAGAACCTTTCTGTAGCATTATAACTCTCTACGGCAGCATGGGTATCGAAAATCATTTTCAATTCTCCCATGGTATCAAAAGCATTGCTATTTTCGAAACGCTTTCGAAGTTCTGGCTCTAGCCCATACAGTATGCCGCAATGAACTAAGTTGTGGTCCTCCTGACGAGTCACATAGACATTCTTTTCCTCATCAGGGGCATCAAGAGCTGGTGGGGGGCCTAGCGGCGCATCTAGCACATATTGCTTTTGTGCAGCAGTGAGGAGAATCCTCAAATTCATAGCCCAGTTGGTGAAGTTGCTACCATTCGCAACAAGTTTCTCTTTCTCCATGAACACATTGAAATTAAAAGCAGGTGGTGCCATCTACAACAGAATTTGTAAAGTTTATTTAGACTAAGTTTATGATAGATTGAGTTCAACTAATCCAAATTACTAATGAACTCCCACTCAAAAACGACATCCCTCGTGTCCTTTTGGTGATTACATGAACCAAATCCACTACACCAAGTCCGATCATCACATGAGTTGATATAGCTTCAAAGGCGAGCATCTATATGGGCATAATATCAACCATATGACTCATGCTTAACCTTTCGGTCCGTGTTCCGAGGCCATGTCTGTACATGCTAGGCTCGCCAAGTAAGAACCTTAGTATTCGCGTGTGTAAAACTGTCTTACACCTGTTCCTATGAAAGCGTAGATTCAAGTACACCCGATCATCACGTGATGTCTCGAAATACAATCCATAGAACGGTGCATACTTAAGGAAGAACACATTTTTATATTGATATCTAAATGAGGGATCATCTTATAATGCTACCAAACGCGCCAAACTAGCAGTATAAGATTCTAACATCTAATGTGTAAAGTGCGATGATATGGTCCATGCATTTGATCTCTATCACTTGCATCGTGGTATGATCTCTATCATTCCTTTGTGTGTTAGGCCAAGGTCTATGGAACTTACACGTTGACTGTGTTGTAAGAGTATCTACCATACATCTACTTACAATAATACCATATCAATACACTAGCCCAGCAACGATCTAAACTAGACGCCTCTAATTTATCAATTGCAAGTTTTACGTGGCTTAGGGCTTTCGGAGATAGAACCGTTCTCACCTACGAACATGAACCACAACGAGGATAACTAAGTTATTAGCAACTCGTTGTAAATCAGATATTGACTATAGTAGGAGAGACAGACACCCGCCAGCCACTTATGCAAAACAAGTTGCATGTCAGTCGTGGAACCGGTCTCATGTACGATGACATGTAAGGTTCGTACGGGCCGCTTCATCCCACTATGCCACCAATATCCAAAATACATAGAAGATGCAATAACATGATCATCATCGCCCACATATCAACATATGTGTACTACCCGTGCTAAGCACCTACGCATAGATCAGGCTCTGATACCACTGTTGGGTCCGTAGCATAGAAAATAAAAATTTTCCTACGGTGTGAACTACACGCCAACATCTATCTACTAGGTACAAAGCAACGGGTGGACATACATCCAACGAGAACTTACCCTCGTAGACAACGAGCTTTGTTAATGAGTAGGAACTCGTGGTTGATGTAGTCGTACACTTGCCGATCTCAAGATCATGAGGAAGTCCGAGCGCCACAACTCAACAGCGGATCCGCACTCGCACACACGTTCAAGCCACTGGACAACCTCCACCTCCTCGCTCCAGCGATCCAGCAGAAGCAGCAACTCCTTCCAGACGAAATGCCACCGGGAACATGTATCTCGCTAATCCGAGACCATGGGGGAATAATTCTAGAGGGGGAGATAGATCCTTCACAAGGAGGTGTGAGGATGAAGGAGGGAATGGGTGGCCTTTTATAGGAGGAGGGGGGTGCCCCCTCTCTCCATGGCCGGCGCATGGGGGGGGTGACCCCTCACCTCCCCCATTCATGTGGTGGTAACCCCTCCACATTAAAATGTCTCTTCACATTCCCTTTTAAAGTCTCCACTTTAAATGCATTAAATTTCTCTAAATTTAATGCTCTCTCATTTAATAAAACTCTTTTTATTAAATTTATTCAGAATTTTGTTAATTACTTTAATTAACAAACATTTACATATAGCCCCTTGCAATATTTCAATATCACATGCAGAACCACCTTCTGCAATTTCACCCGAAACAATTTCCAGTTTCTATTGAAACAATTCCTGCGATTTGCAATTCTTTCGTCTGAAACATATGTGCTCCAAAATGGTGTCCGGTAACTCTTAAGTGTGCCACCATACGGTTCGCGAATAATGCAGACATGATCGAGCCCTTCTCCGATCAATAATCATTAGCGGGACCTAGAGATCCGTACTGACTCCTACACATTCAACGATGACTTCTGTGATCGTGAGAACCTTTAATGCTTATAACTAAATCCCTTTGTCTCTCGATATATTACATGTCCGAGATTCGATCATCGGTATCTCCATACCTAGTTTGATCTTGTTACCGACATGCACTCTTTTCTCATTCTCGTGATATAACATTCTAGTGATCACATGACTTGCTTGCAAGCTATCCTAATATGATATCACCGAGAGGGCCCAGAGTATATCTATCCATCATCTGGATTGACAAATTCCACTCTTGATCCATGAGCCTCAACATAACACCTTCGTAGTACTGAACCCATCTTTATAGTCACCCTGTTACGGTGTGGCGTTTGATGTTATCAAGATACTCTTCCGGTGTCAGCAATTAACATGATCGCATGGTCTAAGGATAAAGATTACTTCGTATGATGTTATAGCAATATAAACATAATGACTTGATCGTAATGCTATACTTCGGATGAATGTTCATCACATCATTCCACCAATGGTGTGACCTTATTATTAACAACATCCAATGTCCATGATCAGGAAACCTTGATCATCTTGTTAATCAACAAGCTAGTCTATAAGAGAGGCATGACTAGGAACCCTTTTTATTTATTAAACACACATGTATTGATGTTTCCGAATCAATACAATTCTAGCATGTAAAATAAACATCTATCATGTATAAGGAATATATAATAACAACTTTATTATTGCCTCCTAGGGCATATTTCCTTCAGGTACTAATCAAGCAATCAGGGCTATCAATAGATCCAGGAGGTAAATTATTAAACCAAGTTTTAGCTTCTCCTTTCAGCGAGAAAGGGAAAAATTTAGCAACAAAGTAGGTGCGCATCTTAATATCATCAGAAAATAGGCTACTCATGGTAGAAAGCTCAGTCATATGTGCTACCGCATTTTTATTCTTAGTCTCACAAAAAGGTTCTTTCTCAATAATAGCTATGTAATATAGATCAAGAGAGAAATCATAATCCTTATCTTTAATGTTTATGGGAGATGCATCAAACTTAGCATTAGGAGACAATTTGGGTTTTATAGTACGCCTCTCAAAGAGACTCTTAATAGCACTCCTATCATGGGTGTTTTAACACTTTTTAATAAATTTATCGGTCATCTCTATATAACCGTCTTCAATATCATAACTCTCTCTAGACTCAGGTGAACTGACAGGTGTAGTAGTGTCTTCATTAGGAGTTTCAGTATTTCCAGCTATAGTTCTAGCAATCATAGCATCTAGGAAAGGACCTAATGAACCACTCTTATCAAGCATAGTAGAAGCAGCATCATCAGTATCAGAAGTTTCAGATTCAGCAGTAGTAGCAGTGTGTGTAGCATGTGTATGTGGTGGTGTAAGGAACTTACTCATAACAGATGGTGAATCAAGAGCAACAGAGCTGTACAAAACTGTACCTCTCCTTGTAGTGGATGGTAAAATAGGGACCTTGCCATCACGAGACTTACCCATGATGGATGGATAGCAACGAACAATAGTGATTCCAAGTGAAATTGATAAATAGAGCTATGCTCCCCGAAAACGGCACCAGAAAATAGTCTTGATGACCCACAAGTATAGGGGGTGTATTGCAGTATTTTCGACGAAAGTGAAACCCAATTTATTGATTCGACACAAGGGGAGCCAAAGAATATTTATAAGCCTTAACAACTGAGTTGACAATTCAGCTGCACCTAGAAACAATCTTGCTCATAGCAGTTTATCAGTATTAACAGTTTTGTAGTAGCAATAGCAAAGTAATAGCAGTAGTAAAGTAAAGACAGTAGTAACCATTGCAGTAAACAATAGGATTAAAGCGCGGTAGGCATAGGGATGGATGGACGGGCGTTGCATGGATAGGACAATTCATATGGCAATCAAGACATAGGGCATTTACAGATAAATAAGATAAAGCATCCAAGTACTAAATAATCCTAGGCATGTGTTCCATATATAGTCATACGTGCTCGCAATGAGAACTTGCACAACATATTTTGTCCTGCCAGCCCGTTTGAAGTGGGGCATCAAGGGAACTACTAGCAATTAAGGTGCCCCTTTTAATAGAGCACCGGAGCAAAGCATGAACACTACGTGAACACATGTGATCCTCACATCAAAGCCATCCCCTCCGGTTATCCCGGTTGCTGTCACTTCGGGGCCTTTGGTTCCGGACAACAATATGTGTATACAACTTGCAGGTAAGACCATAAACAGTACTATCATAATGAATCAATAACATGTTCAGATATGAAATCATGGCACTCGGTCCCTAGTGACAAGCATTAAGCATAACAAGTTGCAACAAAGTCAAAAAGCACTAATAATATATACTAGGAACCATGCCCTAACAATCTGATGCCATTACTTGAACGGTCTCATCCAATCCCTACCATCCCCATAGCCTACAGCAGGGGATTACTCACTCATAGATGGGGGAAACATGGATGGTCGATGGAGAAGCGATGGTGATGATGATGGTGATGATCTCCTCCAATTCCCCGTCCCAGCAGGGTGCCAGAACGAAGTTTCTGGTTCCGTTTCACGGAATCTGGTGGTAGCGGCATAGCAGAACTCTTTTTAGAAAAATGTCGAACCCCCCTTGGTTTTTAGGTCAAGAGGCAACTTATAGGCGAAGAGGGAGGCCGAGGGGGTGACCGAGGCGGCCACACCACCCCTAGGCGTGGCCTGGCCTAGCCCGCGCGACCAGGTGGTGTGGGCCCCTCGTGGCCCTCCTCTGTCTCGTCTTCTGGTTCCGTGAGTCTTCTGGTGAAATAGGATTTTTGGCATATTTTCCGAGATTTTTCTTGATATTTGATTTTCTGCACAAAAACTAGACACCAAGGTAATTCTGTTGAAAACAGCGTCAGTCCATGTTATTTGTATCCAAATCACACAAGTTTAGAGGAAAAACAATAGCAAAAGTGTTCGAGAAAGTAGATACGTTTTGGACGTATCAACTCCCCCCAAGCTTAGCTTATTGCTTGTCCTCAAGCAATTCAGTTGAAAAATGAGTGCGATAAAAGAAACTTTCACGAACACATTTGCTTCATAAGATGTATATATTCTCAGCATATGATAAACTACTCAGGCAATTCGTAATAAAGAGTATGCAACTAAGTTTACTTAATATTCATTGCAAGCTATGAAGAGATTCCAACTCAAAAATAGTAAGTAGCATGAAACATAAACATAAGCAACATTGCAATGCTCATAACAAGGTATGATATAGTGGTATCTCGCTTGCCTTTGATTGTAGAGCAAACATAAATGACAAGGCACCTCTGAAGTTCAAGTGAAGACTAGAAGTAAAGATGTCAAAGATACAAGCATCAAAGTTATAACACAATTAATCAAGTTTTGAGACAAGCACATTACACTAAGAATGACAACTATGCTCTCAAGAAAGTGCTCATAGAATGTGTGGAGACTCAACAAGGAAATGAAAAGGTTTTGAAAATTTGAAAGGCTTCCAAATGCTGAAAGTATGGTACTCATTAGCTTTGAGCTCTCATTTCCCCTATCATAAGCATCTTTAAATGGTTAAGGTGAAAGTGAGGTCCAATCTGAGTTATATGCTTGACAGACAATAAACTGAAAATCTCATGTCCCTTGAGTACGGGGGTCGCTCCTCATGCTACTCAACTTTAGTTACCGGTAAGTTCTTGTCATAGTAAATACATGCGTATTATAGAGAACCGCCAACAGGGTACCCCTTGCCCGATGATACGGAAGAATCCCCATATCAAAATGACAGGGCAAGCAGACAACAAGCATCTCAGCAATCTTCTTATTTACCATGGGAAAAATGGTGTTTTTTTTCTTTCTTTCCTCTTTTCTCATATCTCTTTTTTTCTTTTTCTCAATAGCTATCTCTCTTTTATTCTATAAGAAGAATGTTTCGTAGATACTCATTATGGTTACGCTGCAGGTTTCCACCATGATTAGGCATGGATTAGACCGATGGCCCAGGTGTTTGTCTAACACACATACATAACTCCATGGACTTACAAGCTCCCCTTTTATTTCACACCGACGACATACGCAAATAAAAGAGCATGATATCAACTGGGTATATATTTACAAGTGTTGAAAGCGTTCCTCGTGACAACACGGTTCTGCTAATCCTCGGCCTATAATTTGCAAGCATATAACTTTCATGCATAGTCACAGTGGTTCAGGTTTATTAAGTGCAAGAAATAAAGTGTGCCATCAAGTTCGTGAGATCTTTACTAACTAACTTTATCATAACAAGCAAACATTTTATTCGGAAGAAAACAAGGCATATTGAATATGCACGGAATATCAAATGATGCTAATAGGTAGGTATGGTGGACACTTTTGGCAATAATGGTTTTGGGGAATTGGAAACACGAGTAGAGCTCATACTCGGTGCAAGTGAAGGCTAGCAATAGTAAGGGAGCGACAAACGAGAGAGCAATAACTTTCATAATCATGCTTGCAACAAAACAGGACTAACCATGGCATGAAAGTGATTCAAGACCCCTGAGGCAAAATAATTCATCGAGGCTTAACTGATTATTGTTTCAGTCATATGCATGCATGAGCATGTGCCAAGTCAATTCAAGTGAAACATTCAGAGGAGGATACCACAGTGTCATACCAAGTTATGAATAGAGCAATGCAAGCAAACATTCATATGACATGCTACAAACTATTAGCGAGCTGGAGCTAGTCATAAGAAAGCAAGAACTACTAAGCATCCATAAATAACATACACCCTACATGAACAGACTGAGCATGCCCACAATGATAAGTATATGTACAAAAATGAAAACAAATAGAGTTCGTTACCAGCCTCTTACCACACCTCAAGTTGTCATTAATCCTCATTATTGCCCTTCACTTGTGGCTTGAATAATAACATGAAACCAAGTTCCACTAAGGACTGCTGAACCTTGCAACAAACTTCACAAAACCAAAGAAGAACAACAAATATTTTTGGTGTTTTTAATTTTTAAAGGCAAGAACAAAAAGGAAAAACAAGCAAAGCAAAATCTTTTTGGATTTTTCGAATAGTTCAAACAAAGAAAAAAGGAAAAAAGGAAACCAAGGCAAAAAGAAGAAGAAGCAAACAAAGAGAAACAACGGAAATATTTTTGGTCTTTTTGTGTTTTAGAAAGCAAAAGTAAAGAAAGAACGAAAACTAAAAAGAGAACGAAGCATGGATATACAAAGTACCGACTTAGCATGATATAGAGATGAGTGTGATGTCGGTGTACCTCCCCAAGCTTAGGCTTTTGGCCTAAGTGGGTATCAACCCCAAGCTGGCCAAGATGGAGTGCCTCCGTAGTACGACAAGGAGGTACCCTCGTCCTGATACGAGCTCGAGGACGCCCCATCATAGTGCGTAGAGTAGTCGTAAGAAGGCACATCCTCCTGGTGCTGCCTGTGAAAACCAAGCTAGCGGAGCTGCTCGTCCAACTCCTGCTTGGAACGCGACCATGGCCTCCTGTGAATAATGAACAAAGTAGATTGCGGCAAAGGAATCTCCCTCTCATCCCCGTCAGTAAACAACATCCTGTATACTAAACCCTTAGTACTAGAGTCAGCAGTAACGAAGTGATTTGTTTTCATAGCAGCAAGATCAAGCCTTTGTGGTGCCAACACAGTGTCATTAGGATCCACAGAAAGTTCTAATGCAACAACCATACGTGAAGCAATAATGCCCCCATAAATAGGTCCCCTAGCAGCTAGACAGCGAGCAATGAGAGAGCCAAGATTGTACCTGGTATCATTATTAAGTACAGCAACGAGGAAGGCTAAATGATAATTAGAGATATTACTTGTGTTCTCCCTACCAAGAATGCTAGTGGCAAGATAATAAGCAAAATATCTAAGAGCTGGGAGTTGAATATTCCTTATCTTCCCGTGCTGAGCTACACGGTCATCGTCATTTGTAACACTTCGATAGAGCTCCAGCAAATCAGCGGGTCGACTTTGGATCTTCTTCACTGTCCCCGTCATGCCTATACCTATGATACTGCAAAATCTTTCCAATGACATGGTAATAGGCTGATTATAAATTCTGAACGAAACAGTTGACTGATAAGGGGTGTTAGTGAAAACGAAACTCTCAATGAAAGTTTTGGTGAGCACGGCATATTGCTCAGTCTCATCCTGCATGTAAGTGGTCAAACCGACCATCTGAACCAGTAATAAGAAATCATTGAGGATCCCTGCAGCTTGCAAAAAGGTAAAACATGGGAAAGTAGATGGGTGAGCATCCCCCTCATCTCCTTCATTGCCAAAGCGGGGTGCAATAAGATCTTCATTATATGAAGGCCTAAACTGAGAGGCTGATCTTGAAGGCCTTGCCCTCCTAGGTGTGTCACTCTCAAATATTTCTCCAAAGGTGTGGTTGTTCATCTTTGATATTCTGAAATTTAAACATCCATTATACAAGTGATTGCAAACTAAATACATAATGAAGGGAACTACTCGTAAGGACTTGCAAGAGGCCTAAACATGCATCAAAACAATATCTCTAAGCATTGAACAAGCTTACAAGCTCTCATAACCTGTCACCTACAGCAGCGAAATAATCAAGATATAAACCACTAAACACAAATCTACTTGGACAAGCGGAAGAGTCACATACCGGAGAACAAATGCTCCAAATTTCAGCAGTAAAGATGGGCTGAGCAAGGATATCGAAAAATCATGGACAAGAACAGCAAGAATGCGATTTTGGGCAATGAACTGGTGTTTTCTCGGGAGAGAGAGGGCAGTGGGAAGTGAGAGAGTGAGTGGAGGGCCAGGGGTGGCCCACACCATGGCTAGGCGCGCCCCTGGGCTGGCCACGCCACCAGGTGGTGTGCCTGCCTGGTGGCCCCCCTAGTACTCTCCAGGCACTTCTCTGCCCCTTTTTTCACGTAAAAATTTAATATGAATTTTCTGAAATTTTTTGAGACACTTTATTTTTGGGTAATTTTCAGGTATAGATGAATGATTTTCTGACCAAGATTTTTCGGAAAGATGCAAAAGCAAAACAAAGCTAAAACTTCAGAAGTTCAAAGACACTCTAATATGCAAGAAACTAACAACAGAAAAGTAAACTAAGCGAAAGCAAAAACTAAAATGGATAAAATAAAAGTAAGCAAAGATAATCATGGTGAAAACATTATTTTGTTCATTAAAATCCTTTTGTTAACAAGGTTGATCAGGTCTTGTTACCAAAACAATTTTATATGAAACAAAACTATGTATTCCACTAATGATTATGTTACCTCAACCTTGATAGCAATGGTCCCAATCATAATAGTTTCATATTTTTATCGTGGTATGGGACAATATATTTCTCCAACTTGGATGCCCTCAACATGTTCAATTGAATTTAAGCCATAAGTCCTATCAATCTTCTTGGGGAAATAGACAGTATGCTCCTTGTCATTAACATTAAAAGTCGCCTTTCCTTGATTACAATTAATAACGGCTCCTGTAGTGTTAAGAAAAGGTCTCCCAAGAATAATAGACATATTATCATCTTCAGGCATTTCGAGCACAACAAAATCAGTTAATATCAAGCAATTATGAGCCATTTGAACAGGTACATCCTCACATATACCAACAGGAATGGTAGTAGAATTATCAGCCATTTGCAAAGATATATCAGTTGGTATTAGTTTTTCCAGTTGAAGTCTCTTATAGAGAAAAAAGGCATAACACTAACTCCTGCTCCCAAATCACACAAAGCAGTTCTAACATAACTATTTTTAATAGAGCAAGGAATAGTTGGAATCCTAGGTCTCCAAGTTTCTTAGGAACCTTAAAATTAAAGGAATAATTAGCAAGCAAAGTAGAAACTTCTTCATTAGGGATCTTCCTTTTATTCGAGACAATATCCTTCATATACTTTGAATAAGGAGGCAATTTAATAGCATCAGTCAAAGGAATTTAGAAGAATAAAGGTTTCATCCACTCACAAAACATGTTATAGTGTTCATCTTTCTTTGACTTGTGTTTCTTATCAGGGAAAGGCATAGGTTTTTGGACCCAAGGATCTCTTTCACTACCATGTTTCTTAGCAACAAAATCTTCTTTAGTGTATTTAGTATTCTTAGTGTGCCTTTTAGGTTCTTCTTTAACTTTTTCTTTATCAGGAGCATCATTTTCTTCATTACCACTTTCAGTTTCAGCATCAGAGACATATATACTATTAGGATCTTTAGCATGTTCAGAAGGTTCTACAGTAGTTTTATGTTCTTTTTTCTTTTGTTAGGAGTAGTACCACTATTTTCAGCTTGTTGAGAATCCTGCTCAATTCTTTTAGGATGCCCCTCAGGATATAGAGGATCCTTGGTAGCAGCACCACTTCTAGTTCTAATTTCATAAGCATGTTTTTCTTTAGCAGCATGAACTAGCAAGTCTTTTTGTACCTTAATAAGCTGATCAATTTGAGTCTGAACCATTTGAAAATGTTTAACAAGCATTTTAACATCATTAGAAGTTCTTTCCACAATATCTTTTAACTCAACAATAGCTCTAGAGTTTTCCATTAAATGATTTTGCACCCTTTTATTGAAATTATCTTGCTTAACAATAAAAACATCAAATTCTTCTAAGCATTGATCAGGAGGTTTAGAGTAAGGAATATCACCTTCATCAAAATGTTGGAGAGAGTGTACCTCAATAGTGGATGAGTGGGGGATTGGCTTACATAGTTCTTCTATAGGAGGTAAATTCTTGACATCTTCAGCTTTAATTCCCTTCTCCTTAAGACATTTCTTGGCTTCCTTCATCACTTCATCATTTAGTTCAATAACTCCCCTCTTCTTTGATGTTGGTATAGGCGCAGGAATAGTTGGTTTAGGTATAGTTGTCTCAGGTATACCTGGTTCAGGAGGAGTCCAGTATTCATAATTCTTACTTATTTTAGCCATTAATCCCTCAGCTTCCTTGAGAGTCCTATTCCTGAAAACACAATCAGCACAACTATCCAGGTATGTCCTAGATTCTTCAGTTAGTCCATTATAAAATATATCAAGAAGCTCATTCTCAGGTAATGGACATACAGCTTGTGAATGAATCAAAGCACAAAACCATGTCCATGATTCAGGCAATATCTCTTTTTCTCCCTGTTTAAAATCAAAAAGTTCCTGGAAAATAGCATGTCTAGCACTAGAAGGAAAATATTTCTGAAGGAAGGTACTAATAAAGCAATTAGGGCTATCAATAGATCCAGGAGGTAATTTATTAAACCAAGTTTTAGCTTCTCCTTTCAGCGAGAAAGGGAAAATTTTAGCAACAAAGTAGGTGCGCATCTTAATATCATCAGAAAATAGGCTACTCATGGTAGAAAGCTTAGTCATATGTGCTACCGCACTTTCATTCTTAGTCCCACAAAAAGGTTCTTTCTCAACAATAGCTATGTAAGATAGATCAAGAGAGAAATCATAATCCTTACCTTTAATCTTTATGGGAGATGCAGCAAACTTAGCATTAGGAGGAAATTTGGGTTTTATAGTACGCCTCTCAAGGAGACTCTTAATAGCACTCCTATCATGGGTGTTTTGACATTCTTTAATAAATTCATCGGTCATCTCTATATAACCGTCTTCAATATCATAACTCTCTCTAGACTCAGGTGAACTGACAGGTGTAGTAGTGGATTCACTAGGAGTTTCAGTATTTCCAGCTATAGTTCTAGCAATCGTAGCATCTAGGAAAGGACCTAATGAACCACTCTTATCAAGCATAGTAGAAGCAGCATCATAAGTATCAGAAGTTTCAGATTCAGCAGTAGTAGCAGTGTGTGTAGCATGTGTATGTGGTGTTGTAAGGAATTTACTCATAACAGATGGTGAATCAAGAGCAACAGAGGTGTTCAGCACTATACCTCTCCTTGTGTGGATGGTAAAATAGGGACCTTGCCATCACGAGACTTACCCATGATGGATGGATAGCAACGAACAATAGTGATTCCAAGTGAACTTGATAAATAGAGCTATGCTCCCAGACAACGGCAACGGAAAATAGTCTTGATGACCCACAAGTATAGGGGTGTATCACAGTATTTTTGAGGGAAGTGAAACCCAATTTATTGATTCGACACAAGGGGAGCCAAAGAATATTTATAAGCCTTAACAACTGAGTTGTGAATTCAGCTGCACCTGGAAACAATCTTGCTCACAGCAGTTTATCAGTAGCAATAGTTTTGTAGTAGCAATAACAAAGTAATAGCAGTAGTAAAGTAAAGATAGTAGTAACAATTGCAGTAAACAGTAGGATTAAAGCGCGGTAGGCATAGGGATGGATGGACGGGCGTTGCATGGATAGGACAATTCATATGGCAATCAGGACATAGGGCATTTGCAGATAAATAAGATAAAGCATCCAAGTACTAAATAATCCTAGGCATGTGTTCCATATATAGTCATACGTGCTCGCAATGAGAACTTGCACAACATCTTTTGTCCTGCCAGCCCGTTTGCAGTGGGGCCTCAAGGGAACTACTGGCAATTAAGGTGTCCCTTTTAATAGAGCACCGGAGTAAAGCATTAACACTCCGTGAACATATGTGATCCTCACATCAAAGCCATCCCCTCCGGTTATCCCGATTGCTGTCACTTCGGGGCCTTTGGTTCCGGACAACAATATGTGTATACAACTTGCAGGTAAGACCATAAACAATACTATCATAATGAATCAATAACATGTTCAGATCTAAAATCATGGCTGTAACATCCCAAATCTTTAATCAAGGTTATCAAAGTTCAAATCACCCAATTTAGGGTTAACAAAAACTTTGTATTAACTAAATAATTATGAATGATTATTTGTTTGCATTAATATAGAATTATTAGAAAATGCCATGTTTGATTGTTCTAATTGTTTTGAAATGGTTTAAAGGTGAATGCCACATCATCTAGACCATTTACAAACAAAATCCAAAGAAAAAGAAATCAAATAAGAGTAAATAATGCAAATGGTCGCTTTGGCCATTTTAATCCACTAGGCTACTTAGGTGTTCCTAGAAGTCATTTCCCAACAGAAACAATTCTAGGTCTTTGCACCCCTTGCTAGTACAAGTAAAGATCTACCAAGGCCCACTTTAAAATCTTACAAAAACATCTAGCAAAACAATTTAAATGGCATTTGAAAATGGAATCCAAATCATATGAGAAGATCCCACTTTTTCAAAAACCCACTAAACCAACTCCACTTGACAATCCCAAGCAACCACAGATGATCAAGCTTATGACCAACACACCCACCAAAAATCTTTCCAAAATTCAAATTTAAACTTCATGCGGGCATTGTGTCGAACAGTTGGTGAGCACAAAATAACCTGCCTAACAATTACTGTTTTGATCAATGTCTTGTCCCCCCCTCATTTGGCTCAATCTTTGTCCCCTGGTCACCCCAGCACCAACCAAAGCCTCTAAGCCTAGTCCCCTTCACTGTATGCGCTAGTGCCGAGCCACCCGAGCGCCATGCCGCTGGTCGACCATGGTGCACTCCCAGTAGACCGCCCCGCTCTCTCCCACCGTGCCTAGGAGGTAGGCGATATCACACCGCCGCCCCCTGTCCCTTCCCCAAGCGCTGCCAGGCCGTGGACCACCCCCAGCACGCCGCGCCCACCATGTCTGCGCCATGCCGAGCACGCGCCAGAGCGCCGCGCCCGACAAGCGTGCACACGCCGTGCCTCGACCACAGCCTGCGCGCGCCGCTTTGCCACGACCCCAGGAACCTCCCGAACATGCCCGTTCGCCGCCGCTTGACCTGCAGCCCCCGTGCACCGCGTTGAACGCCGCTTTTGCCGCGCAGAGCACTAGCCACGCCTAACCAAATGCCACCACCCCTAGCCGCGCTTTACGCCGTAGATGACCGCCAGCAGACCGCGCACTGTCCCCTACCTCCATCCATGACGATAGCACGATGTACCGCCCTCGCTGGAGATGCCAGCCCATCCCGTTCGGTCGCTTCGTCAAACTATAAATAGAGGCCACCCCCAGCCTCATTCTACACACCATCTCACTCCCCTCTCTCCACTGATCCTTCCACCCCATCCCTGGAGCAAGGCGGGCCACCGTTCGCCGGAATTTTGCCAGAGCTTGCCGCAGCAGAGGAGAAGAGGCGCCGTCGATTGGAGCTGTCCCAGGAGCCGCCGCGACCACGCCTCGAACCGATGTTGTCCAGCAGTTCGATCGCCCCCATCGCCACGTCCAGCTAGAGCCCTAGTAAGCCACCGTAGACCCCCACCGTGCCGCGTTAGGGTTTGATCTAGCCGGAGCTGTTCACCGGAGATGATTAACGTCGGCCGTCGATTCTTGTTTTAATCGCATGGCTGATATTGCCCCATACCGCTTCACTTAGGATTAGTCGCTGACATGCGGACCCCCCTGTCAGTTGCCCTCTGCGCCGCGGAGCGCCACTAGGCCGGCCCATTTCTTTTCCTGCGCTAGCCCACAGATTCAAATAAAGGTTTTTCTATTTAGGTTTAAACTAGATTATGTCCACTTGTTTAAAAATCAATTAAGAGAGATCCACTTAACCAAAATGCATGATTCAAATTTTGCTAGAAAGATAATTAAAGCCCGTTGGATTTAAATCATTTGGAGTTAGAGATCACATATAGCAAAAAAAAAGATAGAGACTTTTGCAACTTCAAACTTTTTCAAAAATTAACCATAATAGCTTTTGAGTTGATTCCAACTCTCAAAAAATCACATTTGATAATATATATCTGAATATGTAATAATATCTAGGATTGCATGCAGTGACTTTGGACTAGTACCAAAATAATGCTATATAGGCATTTCTAGTCACTCTAAATCATTTAAATAATAAACTTAAACTTATTGAAATGTGATCAACCTTTTAAACCACATTCCCATGTATTAGAATATGTGGTGATGACATGTGTCCACATTATCCCATATTTTAATCGGAGAATATTAAATCTTAATTAATTTTAATGAGTAGAAATTACTTTTCTCAAATAAAATAAATGAAACTAGTTCATTAAATCTTGCGGATGAGTGTGATGATGCTAGATCATCAAGTTTGAACCTTAGTGTGCTGAATAGACTTAGTTAAGTATTTGTTTGGTGTTTGTGTATCCTGTATTTATTTATAGATGATAGTATCGACCAAGTCTACGAGGAGGAGGAGTTCTACCCCAAAGAAGACGAAGAGAACTTTAATCACTGCACCAATCAAGGAAAGCCATCACTAGATGCAAGTTAACCTAAGCAAGATGCATTGGGCATGCTTTGGTTATACTTTTTGATTTATACCCATCCCAAGTTTTACTTGCAAGCTTTACTTTTTCTTTACCAAAGTTTCTTTACTTTTAATAATGCTTTGTGAGATTTTTGGAAAGTAGTACAGATATCATAAAGAGTATAAAACTTGGCCTATACTAGATGTCATTCTATGGCATGAGATTGAGATTAGCATCCCACCTTAGTGAACCCTCTTAACTTAGTGGCTAGTGCTAAACCAAAAACTTGATCACTTTAGATGGGAATACTTCGTGAAAATGCTTATGAAAACCTTGGAATGATGAGTCATTCTATTGAGATGTTTTGACATGTGTTGAGAAACACAAATGGTTTATGATGATGAAAATGTTGAGGGATGAGCCTTAGCCCTTTATAAAAACTGATGGTTGGGTTCGGATGCGATACCATTCCAATTTTACCGTACAAGGACAATACCTGAATTGGGTAAGGCTTGGCCAGAAGTTTATATGCATTAGTATGGGTTCCCTCGCGGAAGAGGTTTGAGCTGAGGCTACCTCTTGATGTTGTCCACCAATGTAGTGTCCAGGATGGCAGATGGCCATGCCTCGGAGGCCAAGCTCATAGGAGAGGTGCTTATACTAGAGTGTGTAAAGGAAAGGTTATGATTGATTATCCGCATACTAAGTATGATGATTAAGGGTTATCCCTGACGGATGTATCGAATTTTGTGGTGAAAGTGTACCACCTCTATAGAGTGTCAAACTATTCGAATAGTCGCGTCCGCGGTCATGGACAATTGGAGTGGCCATACTATTCTGTCGTCAAATGTTTTCAAAATGACTTATGAAATAAATTGTGACTTGACTTGACCACAACAGGGTGGTGACTAGGAAAAGTAAGTTCCCAACTTAGGTGTTTTAGAACTTTATTTTATCTTTCTTTATTTCTGAACTCAGCTTAGGTTTCAAATTTAGCTTTGCAAATAAACTTAGAGTTTAGCATTCCTACTAGAACTACCTTACTTGTTAGTGATAGTTTGCGAGTACTTAAAGAGTACTCATGGCTTTGTCCCTGGCTATTCCCGTGGCCAGACTATGAGCAGGACTATCTAGAAGAAGGACAACGTGATGGCTACTACAACTAGGATCATCTCCCATCGTCAGCATTGCCTGTGACCCTGAAGATGGAGCCCACCGCTACGCTTATTAGTCTGCTGCTTGTTTGTACTAAGACTAGATCATGAGATTCTTTATTTGTGTATGACCTTATTATGGTTTGTAATGGATGATGTACTGTGATATCCAATCTGTTATGTCTCGCAAAAATGGTAATCCTGGGATTGTGATGTATGCCATAATAGGCATCTGGGATTAAAAATCCGGGTGTTGACAAGTTGGTATCAGAGCCATCCTGACCATAGGAGACCCTAGTTAGAATGGACGTCCGAACAAAAACTTAGTTTCAAAACCAAAGAAGTGAGTATTTATGAAAACCTATTTCCCCTCTTATCCTTGAGATTCTTTCAAAAAAATTCATGTTCCTAAAAAATTCTTACATTACTACATAAAATTTGACACACTTGATCACCTCAGTAGCTTACTCATCCTAAATTCTTATAGATGGAAGTTCAGTACTGCAAGTTCTACCAGTTGGGAAACGGAGGCCAACTAATCTTCGAGAGGGATCTTGATGTACTGTCAGAGCATCTTGAGCATCCGCATCTAGAATTCTTCACAGCTCAACTCAAGGATTTTCCAGGAGGAGATCTACAATGGCTGATAGTTGCAGATCTTCGAGGCAAAATGGAACCACTCCTTTCCAAAAAGATCCAATTCACCATGAGAGAGAACAATGTCTAGATTGATTAGCCAGGGCTATGCATGAAGCTCTCGCCCGTCTTTGCAGACAGAACATCAACATGATCCAGGCAACTCGCTTTGCTCACTATGCAAGGCGTGATTCTATGGGAATGCCGTTGGAGATGCCAAGTCACCCAGAGTTGAAGCACCAAGTGGAGAACCTTGACTTCCTGTTGTATGATAGATAGAAGGAATTGGACAATTCTCGAGCTTACGCCAACCACAACCTTGCCATTTCCGCCTAGAAGGCCCAGACTTTCGCCCTGCTGATACATTGCAAATGTATCTATAATTTTTGATGTTCCATGCTTGGTTTTATCTACTTTCTTGTGTTTTGTTCCAACTTTGGAGTTCTTTTCATATGATTTCTTGGACTAACCTATTAACAAGATGCCATAGTGCCAGTTGCCTGTTTTCTGCTGTTTTTGCTTCCAGGAAGTCAGAAAAAATGAATATTCTCGGAATTGGACGGGACAAAAGCCAAAGTTACTATTTTCCCGGAAGACTCACGGAGCCAGAAGGAGAGTCGGAGAGGGGCCACAGGGTGGCCACACCCCCCTTGGCGCGGGCCAGCCCAGGCCACGCCAGGGCATGGTGTGGGCCCCCTGGCCGGCCATCGACCTTGCCTCTTTCGCCTATATGTTCCTCCCGAGGCAAAAAAAACCCTAAATGATTAATCAGAAATCCACGAAAAGTTCCGCAGCGGCGCCAACACCGAAGGGGAGATTCGGGGGACAGAAAGTCTCTGTTCCGGCACCCCGCCGGGACGGGGAAGTGCCCCCGGAGCCATCTCCATTGATCTCCACCACCATCTCCATCACCGTTGCTGATTCCCATGATGAGGAGGGAGTAGTTCTTCCTCGAGGCTAAGGGTTCTAACGGTAGCTATGTGTTCATCTCTCTCTCTATGCATGATCATATTGTGATCATGAGCTTGTAATCTATAGATCTACCTTGCTACTCAAGTGCTTTAATAGATCTCTGCTCTCCCCATGTGTGTGAAGTTGACAGTGTGCACACCATGGTGGCACTTAGGCTATGAGATTACAAATACTTTTTATGAGTTATATTTGGAGTTGGATGTCTTTATGAAATTGTGGTGTTTGTTGGACTCATCTAGTACTCAAGGTGACAGTGTGGGGTTTTCTAGATGGGAAAGATGAACTTTGAGGTGTGCTGTTATAGCCCTACCATTGATTAGAGTGTTCAACCAAAGAGTAGTTAAGAGTAGTATCATGAAGAGAAGATATTTATATGAGAGTGTTCACTAGTGAAAGTATGATCCCTAGGCCTTGTTTCTAAGCATTGATACACCGTTTGCAATTGGATCTGTTACATGTTTGCTTGCTTCCATCTTTATTTCAGTTTGCTTTTAGTCTCTTCCACGCCATCAAGTTATTTTCTATCACCGTTACCACTTATAATTATCCATACCACTTGTATTTCACTATCTCTTCGCCGAACTAGTGCACCTATATACCTGACAAGTGTATTGGGGACACAAGAGACTTCTTGTATCTTGATTGCAGGGTTGCTTGAGAGGGGATACCTTTGACCACTTCCTCCCTGAGTTCGATAAACCTTGGGTGATCCACTTAAGGGAAAACTTGCTGCTGTTCTACAAACCTCTGCACTTGGAGGCCCAACAACTGTCTACAAGAATAGAAGTGTGTAGACATCACCTGCTCATCAAGGATCGTCAATCACTTCGCTGGTAACACGAGAAGAAGGATCGCACCTCGGGAAGACCATCAGGAAGACCATCCAGGAGCAAGAAGCTCAGCTTGTAGCAAAAGAAGAAGAAGAAGAAGAAGGTGAGGACATCCAGGGAGATATTCACTCCTACCTCAGTGATGACAATGACTATCTGGAGGATGATGCCATGGACTTCTACACCGATGATGATGACTCCGACTTCATCGATGATGAGTAGATGCACTTGAGCACTACCGTAGGAGTGAGGAGTATCAGTCCCATTTTATCTTAGCTCACAAAATGGTTCTTAAAACCATATGTTTTCCTTTCATGTTGTGGTGTGTGTGTTTGTATCGTGTGCCTTGATTGAATGAATGAGATGAAGTTAGTTGCAAAACCTGAGTTCAAACTCAAAGTTTTAGCTTTGAAAAAAAACCATGAACCTTAGAACTTTCGCTCTTATCCCATTATCTATCTCAATCTTCAGATGACTCGTGGAAACCAAGGAGGAAGTAGCTCATCGTAGGACCCGATGCTGCAGATTCTGCAGATGCTAGTTTCCGACCATGAAGCTAGTAGAGCAGAGCGCCAAGCCAACCTAGCCACCCTGCAACAGATCGCTCAGATGGCCCACAATAATCAAGGCCATGGAAATCAGGATCATCATGGGTCCAAACTCAAGAACTTCCAGAATACCAATCCCCCTATCTTTAACAAGTCTGAAGACCCGTTGGATGCTGATGATTGGTTGTAGACCATGGAGAATAACCTAGAAGTCGCAGGAGTTGACGAACGAGAAAGTTCTGTTTGCCACGCACTACCTGGCAGGAGATGCAAGAACCTAGTGGAATAGCACCCGCACTATGAACCACGGTCAAGCGATGACGTGGGAAGCTTTCAAGATCAAGTTTAGCCGCACCCATGTGCCGCAAGGTTTAGTCACCAGAATGAGAGATGAGTTCGGGGAACTAAAGCAAGGAAGGGTGACGGTAGTGGAGTACCATGACATATTTTTGTCCTTAGCGAGAAATGCACCTGATGAGATCAACACTGAAGCCAAGAAGAAGGAGAGATTCCTGAACGGACTACATGATGAGATGCAGACGGTATTAGTCAACATCCGTTTTGATGATATCGAAGAGCTAGTCGAATCTGCCATCCAGATGGAAGGGAAGATCAACCAAGCAAATGACAACCGCAAGCGCCGAATGATGCATCAGACTGGGTCCTACAATACCCAGAAATATCGCCCCAACCCGTCTGCCGAATATGCCCCAAGGAACAATAGACCCCCAATGTCTCGTCTAAGCTACCCCAACCGTAGCAGAGGAAACGTGAAGTCTGGAGGAAACCACAACAACAACCCCGGCAACTCCAACAACTTCAATCGTGCACCGCCCAAGCCCAACAACAACAATAACAACAATACTGCCCCAAGGACTGGAAGCAACGTCGTGCCTGTTGCAGTGAAAGACAAGTCCTGGATTACTTGTTTTGAATGTGGAGTGAAGGGTCACTACTCCAACGAGTGCCCCAAGAAGCTTGCAACCACCACCAATGTGAATGCCCTAGCTCAACAGCAAAGCCGTGTTCAACCCGGAAGAAGATTTTCCTCAGGGAATTCACTCGACCGCAACGGCCGTCTATTCCACATGAACGCTAAAGAAGCCCAAGAAGCGGCAGATGTCGTGCTGGGTATGTTTTCTGTTAACTCAGTATTAGCAAGAGTGTTGTTTGATTCTGGAGCACCGCACTCGTTTGTTACTGAAGAAATTGCATGCACTAGTAAGATTCACCTAACCAATTTGAAGCATGTTATGATAGTTCAAATTCCTGGTTCAACCACCAAAGCTAGAAAAATTTGCAAGGCTGTACCTATCAGAATACATGGGATAGATTTTTATGCCAATCTTATAGTACTTGGAACCAAAGGTTTGGAAGTAGTACTAGGAATGGATTGGATGTCGAAACATAAAGGATTGATCGATTGTGCCAAGAAAGCCATCACCATGACCAGTAGCTCTGGAGTATCAGTAGAGCATATATCTGAAACCTTGCCCCATCAGTTCAAATGTAACAAGAGTCTAGCCTTACCAACCATAGAACAAGTCAGAGTAGTCTGTGAATACCCCGACGTATTCCCAGATGAATTGCCCGATATGCCCCAGATCGGGATATTGAGTTCATTATTGAACTAATTCCTGGAACTGGACCCATAACTCAGAGACCTTATAGCATGAACCCATCAGAGTTAGTGGAGCTGAAGAAGCAACTTGATGCTATGCTGGAGAAAGGCTTGATTCAACCAAGCGCCTCGCCATGGAGATCGCCTGTTTTGTTTGTCGACAAGAAAGATGGAGGTAACCATTTGTGCACGGATTACCGGAAGCTGAATGATGTCACCATCAAGAACAAGTACCCAATACCCAAGATAGAGGATCTGTTTGATCAGTTGACTGGTGCTAGAGTGTTCTCTAAGATTGATCTTAGAACTGGTTATCATCTGCTCAAGATTCGTGCAACGGATATTCCAAAGACCACCTTTACCACCAGATATGGATTGTATGAGTATACAGTCATGTCTTTTGGATTAACCAATGCCCCCGCTTATTTCATGAATCTCATGAATAAGATCTTTATGAATTTTTTGGATAAGTTTGTCGTTGTGTTTATCGATGATATTCTTATCTATTCCAAGTCGGAGGAAGACCATGAGCAACATCTGAGAATCATCCTTGAAACCCTTAGTGAACATCAGTTGTATGCCAAGTTCAGCAAATGTGAGTTTTGGCTGAAAGAAGGAGGATTCCTCAGACATATTGTGTCGGCGGGAGGAGTCGTTGTTGATCCCGCCAAGATAAAAGATGTTGAAGAATGGGAAGCCCCAACCACTCAAACCCAAGTCCGTGCATTTCTCGGATTAGCGGGATACTACCGCAAGTTCGTAGAAGGATTTTCCAGCATTGCAAGACCGATGACCCAATTGTTGAAGAAAGACAAGAAGTTTGAATGGACCGACAAATGTGCTGGGTCTGCAGCATAGAAAAACAAAAAAATTCCTACGGTGTGAACTACACGCCAAGATCTATCTACTAGGTACAAAGCAATGGGTGGACATACATCCAACAAGAACTTACCCTTGTAGACAACGAGCTTTGTTAACGAGTAGGAACTCGTGGTTGATGTAGTCGTACACTTGCTGATCTCGAGATCGTGAGGAAGTCCGAGCGCCGCAACTCAGCAGCGCATCCGCACTCGCACACACGTTCAAGCCACCGGACAACCTCCACCTCCTTGCTCCAGCGATCCAGCGGAAGCAGCAACTCCTTCCAGACGAAATGCCACCGGGAACATGTATCTCGCTAATCCGAGACCATGGGGGAATAATTCTAGAGGGGGAGAGAGATCCTTCACAAGGAGGTGTGTGGATGAAGGAGGGAATGGGTGGCCTTTTATAGGAGGAGGGGGGTGCCCCCTCTCTCCATTACCGGCGCATGGGGGGGTGACCCCTCACCTCAGCCATTCATGTGGTGGTAACCCCTCCACATTAAAATGCCTCTTCACATTCCCTTTTAAATTCTTCACTTAAATGCATTAAATTTCTCCAAATTTAATGCCCTATCATTTAATAAAACTCTTTTTATTAAATTTATTCAGAACTTTTTTAATTACTTTAATTAACAAACATTCACATATAGCCCCTTGCAATATTTCAATATCACATGCAGAACCACCTTCTGCAATTTCACCCGAAACAATTTCCGGTTTCTATTGAAACAATTCCTGCGCTTTGAAATTCTTTCGTCTGAAACATATGTGCTCCAAAATGGTGTCCGGTAACTCTTAAGTGTGCCACCCTATGGTTCACGAATAATGCAGACATGATCGAGACCCTTCTCCGATCAATAATCAGCAGCGGGACCTGGAGATCCGTACTGACTCCTACACATTCAACGATGACTTCTGTGATCATGAGAACCTTTAACGCTTGTAACTAAATTCCTTTGTCTCTCGATATATTACATGTTCGAGATTCGATCATTGGTATCTCCATACCTAGTTTGATCTCGTTACCGACATGCACTCTTTTCTCGTTCCCATGATATAACATTCTAGTGATCACATCACTTGCTTGCAAGCTATCCTAATGTGATATCACCGAGAGGGCCCAGAGTATATCTATCCGTCATCTGGATTGACAAATTCCACTCTTGATCCATGAGCCTCAACATAACACCTTCGTAGTACTGAACCCATCTTTATAGTCACCCTGTTACGGTGTGACGTTTGATGTTATCAAGATACTCTTCTGGTGTCAGCAATTAACATGATCTCATGGTCTAAGGATAAAGATTACTTCGTATGATGTTATAGCAATATAAACATAATGACTTGATCGTAATGCTATACTTCGGATGAATGTTCATCACATCATTCCACCAATGGTGTGACCTTGTTATTAACAACATCCAATGTCCATGATCAGGAAACCTTGATCATCTCGTTAATCAACAAGCTAGTCTATAAGAGAGGCATGACTAGGAACCCTTTTTGTTTATTAAACACGCATGTATTTATGTTTCCGAATCAATACAATTCTAGCATGTAAAATAAACATCTATCATGTATAAGGAATATATAATAACAACTTTATTATTGCCTCTCAGGGCATATTTCCTTCAGTCTCCCACTTGCACTAGAGACAATAATCTAGTTCACATAGTGATAAATCTAACACCCATGGAGTTATGGTGTTGATCATGTTTTGCCCTAAGGATAACTTTAGTCAATGGATCTGCTACATTTAGGTCCATGTGTACTTTACAAATCTTTATATCTCCATCCTTGACATGCTCATGGATGGAGTGAAACCGGCGCTTAATATGTTTGGGATTCTTGTGAGACCTCGGTTCCTTTGCGTTGGTTATGGCACCATTGTTGTCAAAATAGATCACCATCGGGTCCAACACACTGGGAACCACACCCAGTTCCGTGATGAACTCTTTCATCCAAACTGCTTCCTGCGCCGCTTCTGAAGCAGCAACATATTCCGCCTCCGTCGTTGATCCAGCCACCACAGGTTGTTTGGAACTCCTACAACTAACTGCTGCTCCGTTCAAGAGAAATACGTATCCGGATTGAGACTTAGAGTCATCCGGATCGGTGTCAAAGCTAGCATCAACATAACACTTAGCGACTAGCTCTTCTTCACCTCCGTATATAAGAAACATATCCTTAGTTCTTCTCAAGTACTTGAGGATGTTCTTTACCGCTATCCAGTGTTCCGAACTTGGATCAAATTGGTACCTACTAGTCAAACTAATAGCATGTGCCACATCCGGTCTTGTACATAGCATGGCATACATAATAGAGCCTATGGCCGAGGCATAGGGGATCTTATCCATCATCTCTCTTTCTTCCGCCGTAGCCGGACTTTGAGTCTTACTCAATGTCTTGCCTTGCAACATAGGTAAGAACCCCTTCTTACTTTCGTCCATATTAAACTTCTTTAATATCTTATCAAGGTATGTACTCTGCGATATCCCAATTAGGCGCCTTGATCTATCTCTATAGATTTTAATGCTTAATATATATGACGCTTCACCAAGATCTTTCATTGAAAATTTGTTGTTTAGATAACTTTTAACATTGTTTAAAAGATCTATATCATTTCCAATCAATAATATGCCATCCACATATAATATCAGAAATGCCACATTGCTCCCACTCACTTTCTTGTAAATACAAGCCTCTCCATAAGTTTGGACAAATCCAAACTCTTTGATCACCTCATCAAAGCGGAGATTCCAACTCCGTGATGCTTGCTTCAGTCCATAGATGGATCGCTGAAGTTTGCATATCTTATTAGCATCCTTAGGATCGACAAAACCTTTAGGTTGTATCATATACAACTCTTCTTCAATCTTACCATTGAGGAATGCAGTTTTGACATCCATCTGCCATATTTCATAATCGAAATATGCAGCAATTGCTAACATAATCCTAACCGACTTAAGCATCGCTACGGGAGAGAATGTCTCATCGTAGTCAACTCCTTGAATTTGTCGAAACCCCTTTGTGACAAGTCGAGCCTTATAGATGGTCACATTACCATCAGCATCAGTTTTTCTTTTGAAAATCCATTTATTCTCAACGGCCTTTCGGTCGTGAGGTAAGTCCACCAAGTTCCAAACTTGGCTCTCATACATGGATTCCATCTCGGATTTCATGGCTTCTAGCCATTTGATGGAATCCGGGCTCATCATCGCTTCTTCATACGTCACAGGGTCATCCATTTCATCAACCATGAAATTCACAACAGGATTGCCGTACAGTTCAGGAGCTGCACGTGTCCTGCTTGACCTGCGAGGTTCGGTAGTGTCCTCTTTCGGAGTTTCATGATCATTATCATTAGCTCTCTCTTCATCAGGTGAAGTCAACTCCGAAACAACTTCCGGTGCTGCGCCACTCGCCATTCCATGAAGAGAAGGGTCAATAACCTCTTCGAGTTCCACCTTCTGACTACTCACACCTTTCGCGAGAAACTCCTTCTCAAGAAAGGATCCATTCTTGGCAACAAAAACCTTGCCCTCGGATCTGTGATAGAAGGTATACCCAATTGTTTCCTTAGGGTATCCTATGAAGACGCATTTTTCCGCTTTGGGTTCGAGTTTATCCGGTTGAAGTTTCTTCACATAAACATCGCATCCCCAAACCTTAAGAAATGACAGCTTAGGTTTGTTTCCAAACCATAATTCATACGGTGTTGTTTCAACGGATTTAGATGGTGCCCGATTTAAAGTGAATGCAGCTGTTTCCAGTGCATAACCCCAAAATGACAGAGGTAAGTCAGTCAGAGACATCATAGATCGAACCATATCCAATAAGGTACGATTACGATGTTCTGACACACCATTACGTTGTGGTGTTCCGGCAGGCGTGAGTTGTGAAACTATTCCACACTCTTTCATGTGTGTGCTAAACTCGTAACTAAGATACTCTCCTCCAAGGTCAGACCGTAGAAATTTGATCTTTCTATTACGATGATTTTCCACTTCATTCTGAAATTCCTTGAACTTTTCAAAAGTTTCAGACTTGTGTTTCATCAAATAGATATACCCGTATCTACTCAAATCATCCGTGAAAGTAACAAAATAACGATATCCACCTCGCGCCGACACACTCATTGGTCCACACACATCAGTATGTATGATTTCCAATAGATCCGTTCCATTGAACCAGAAAACGGCGTTCTAGTCATCTTGCCCATAAGGCATGGCTCACATGTGTCAAATGATTCAAAATCAAGTGATTCCAAAAGTCCATCAGAATGGAGTTTCTTCATGCGTTTAACGCCAATATGACCTAGACGGAAGTGCCACATATATGTAGACATATCATCATCAAGTTTAATCTTTTTAGCGTTAACATTATGAATGTGCGTAATATTACTATCGAGATCCAACAGAAATAAACCATTCAACATAGGTGCATGACCATAAAAGATATCATTCTTATAAATCGAACAACCATTGTTTTCAGATTTAAAGGAATGACCACATTGCATCAAACACAATCCAGATACAATGTTCATGCTTAGTGCAGGCACCAAATAACAATTATTTAGGTTTATGACTAATCCCGATGGCAAATGGAGAGGTAGCGTCCCGACGGCGATCACATCAACTCTTGATCCATTGCCGACCCGCATCCTGACCTCATCCCTTGCTAGTTGTCGCTTGTTCCGTAGCCCCTGAACCGAGTTACATATATTAGCAACCGATCCGGTATCAAATACTAGGTGCTACTGCGAGTACTAGTCAAGTACACATCAATAACATGTATATCACATATACCTTTGTTTGCCTTGCTGGACTTCTTGTCCGCCAAATACTTAGGGCAGTTGCGCTTCCAATGGCCATTCCCCTTGCAATAGTGCCACTCGGTGTCATACTTAGGGCCATCTCGGGGTTTCTTTTCAGGCGTGGCAACAGACTTGCCACCCTTCTTTCCCTTGTGCTTGCCTTTCTTGTCCTTCTTGAAACCGGTGGTCCTATTGATCATCAACACTTGATGTTCTTTCCTAATCTCCACTTTTGCAGTCTTAAGCATTGACAGAAGCTCGGGAAGAGACTTCTTCATGCCCTGCATATTATAGTTCATCACGAAGCTCTTGTAGCTAGGTGGCAGATATTGGAGAACACGATGTATGCCTAAGTCAATGGGAATCGTTATTCCCAAGGACACAAGCTTATCGGCGTACCCAGACATTTTGAGTACATGCTCACTAACGGAGCTGTTTTCCTCCATCATGCAGCTAAAGAACCTTTCTGTAGCATTATAACTCTCTACGGCAGCATGGGTATCGAAAATCATTTTCAATTCTCCCATGGTATCAAAAGCATTGCCATTTTCGAAACGCTTTCGAAGTTCTGGCTCTAGCCCATACAGTATGCCGCAATGAACTAAGTTGTGGTCCTCCTGACGAGTCACATAGACATTCTTTTCCTCGTTAGGGGCATCAGGAGCTGGTGGGGGGCCTAGCGGCGCATCTAGCACATATTGCTTTTGTGCAGCAGTGAGGAGAATCCTCAAATTCATAGCCTAGTTGGTGAAGTTGCTACCATTCGCAGCAAGTTTCTCTTTCTCCATGAACACATTGAAATTAAAAGCAGGTGGTGCCATCTAGAACAGAATTTGTAAAGTTTATTTAGACTAAGTTTATGATAGATGGAGTTCAACTAATCCAAATTACTAATGAACTCCCACTCAAAAATGACATCCCTCGTGTCCTTTTGGTGATTACATGAACCAAATCCACTACACCAAGTCTGATCATCACGTGAGTTGATATAGCTTCAAAGGCGAGCATCTATATGGGCATCATATCAACCATATGACTCATGCTTAACCTTTCGGTCCGTCTTCCGAGGCCATGTCTGTACATGCTAGGCTCGCCAAGTAAGAACCTTAGTATTCGCGTGTGTAAAACTGTCTTACACCCGTTCCTATGAAAGCGTAGATTCGAGTACACCCGATCATCACGTGATGTCTCGAAACACGATCCATAGAACGGTGCATACTCAAGGAAGAACATATTTTTATCTTGATATCTAAATGAGGGATCATCTTATAATGCTACCAAACGCGCCAAACTAGCAGTATAAGATGCTAACATCTAATGTGTAAAGTGAGATGATATGGTCCATGCATTTGATCTCTATCACTTGCATCGTGGTATGATCTCTATCATTCCTTTGTGTGTAAGGCCAAGGTCTATGGAACTTACACGTTGACTGTGTTGTAAGAGTATCTACCATACATCTACTTACAACAATACCATATCAATACACTAGCCCAACAACGATCTAAACTAGACGCCTCTAATTTATCAATTGCAAGTTTTACGTGGCTTAGGGCTTTCGGAGATAGAACCGTTCTCACCTACGAACATGAACCACAACGAGGATAACGAAGTTATTAGCAACTCGTTGTAAATCAGATATTGACTATAGTAGGAGAGATAGACACCTGCCAACCACTTATGCAAAACAAGTTGCATGTCAGTCGTGGAACCGGTCTCATGTACGATGACATGTAAGGTTGGTCCGGGCCGCTTCATCCCACTATGCCACCAATATCCAAAATACATAGAAGATGCAATAACATGATCATCATCACCCACATATCAACATATGTGTACTACCCATGCTAAGCACCTACGCATAGATCAGGCTCTGATACCACTGTTGGGTCCGTAGCATAGAAAAAAAATTCCTACGGTGTGAACTACACGCCAAGATCTATCTACTAGGTACAAAGAAATGGGTGGACATACATCCAATGAGAACTTACCCTCGTAGACAACGAGCTTTGTTAACGAGTAGGAACTCGTGGTTGATGTAGTCGTACACTTGCCGATCTCAAGATCGTGAGGAAGTCCGAGCGCTGCAACTCAGCAGCGCATCCGCACTCGCACACACGTTCAAGCCATCGGACAACCTCCACCTCCTTGCTCCAGCGATCCAGCGGAAGCAGCAACTCCTTCCAGACGAAATGCCGCTGGGAACATGTATCTCGCTAATCCGAGACCATGGGGGAATAATTCTAGAGGGGGAGAGAGATCCTTCACAAGGAGGTGTGTGGATGAAGGAGGGAATGGGTGGCCTTTTATAGGAGCAGGGGGTGCCCCCTCTCTCCATGGCCAGCGCATGGGGGGGTGACCCCTCACCTCCTCCATTCATGTGGTGGTAACCCCTCCACATTAAAATGCCTCTTCACATTCCCTTTTAAAGTCTCCATTTTAAATGCATTAAATTTCTCCAAATTTAATGCTCTCTCATTTAATAAATCTCTTTTTATTAAATTTATTCAGGATTTTGTTAATTACTTTAATTAACAAACATTCACATATAGCCCCTTGCAATATTTCAATATCACATGCAGAACCACCTTCTGCAATTTCACCCGAAACAATTTCTGGTTTCTATAGAAACAATTCCTGCGCTTTGCAATTCTTTCGTCTGAAACATATGTGCTCCAAAATGGTGTCCAGTAACTCTTAAGTGTGCCACCCTACGGTTCACGAATAATGCAGACATGATCGAGACCCTTCTCCGATCAATAATCAGCAGCGGGACCTGGAGATCCGTACTAACTCCTACACATTCAACGATGACTTCTGTGATCGAGAACCTTTAACGCTTGTAACTAAATCCCTTTGTCTCTCGATATATTACATGTCCGAGATTTGATCATCGGTATCTCCATACCTAGTTTGATCTCGTTACCGACATGCACTCTTTTCTTGTTCCCGTGATATAACATTCTAGTGATCACATCACTTGCTTGCAAGCTATCGTAATGTGATATCACCGAGAGGGCCCAGAGTATATCTATCCGTCATCTGGATTGACAAATTCCACTCTTGATCCATGAGCCTCAACATAACACCTTAGTAGTACTGAACCCATCTTTATAGTCACCCTGTTATGGTGTGACGTTTGATGTTATCAAGATACTCTTCCGGTGTCAGCAATTAACATGATCTCATGGTCTAAGGATAAAGATTACTTCGTATGATGTTATAGCAATATAAACATAATGACTTGATCGTAATGCTATACTTCGGATGAATGTTCATCACATCATTCCACCAGTGGTGTGACCTTGTTATTAACAACATCCAATGTCCATGATCAGGAAACCTTGATCATCTTGTTAATCAACAAGCTAGTCTATAAGAGAGGCATGACTAGGAACCCTTTTTGTTTATTAAACACACATGTATTGATGTTTCCGAATCAATACAATTCTAGCATGTAAGATAAACATCTATCATGTATAAGGAATATATAATAACAACTTTATTATTGCCTCTCAGGGCATATTTCCTTCAAAATGTGAAGCAAGTTTTCAAGAGCTCAAGAAGAGATTGATTTCAGCCCTAATATTGATTATGCCAGATATCAAGAAGCCTTTTGATGTGTATTGTGATGCATCCAAGATTGGTCTCGGATGTGTATTGATGCAAGAAGGCAAAGTTATAGCATATTTGTCAAGACAACTGAAGCAGCATGAGAAGAACTACCTTACCCATAATCTTGAATTAGCAGCTGTAGTGTTAGCCTTGAAGACATGGCGTCATTACCTTATGGGTAATTGCTGTGAGATTTATTCAGATCACAAGAGTCTAAAGTATATTTTCACTCAGAAGGAGCTGAATATGAGGCAAAGGAGATGGATAGAGTTAATCATGGATTATGACCTTGACATTCACTATCACCCCGACAAAGCCAATGTGGTAGCGGATGCTCTTAGCAGATTGCCGTGCAGATTAAACACCATGATAAAGAGAACCAGCCAAGTTTGCATGAAGAATTGGAGCAGTTTAGAACAGAGCTTGTTAGCAAAGGATTTTTAGCTAGCATTGAACTTCAACCCACTTCGATTAGTCAAATCAAGGAAGCCCAAAAAGGAAATGCAAGTATCGACGGAATCAAGCGCCGTATTGGTACATGAAAGGTACCTAGATTCACCGAAGATGTTGAAGGAATTTTGTGGTACAAGGGACGTATTTGTGTGCCAACAGATTCAGAGCTGAAGCAAGTTATCATGCAAGAAGCTCATGATACTCTTTATTCTATCCACCCCGGAGGACCGAAGATGTATCAGGATTTGAAGGAGCAATTTTGGTGGCACAAGATGAAGAGAGAAATCGGAAGCTACATCGCCAGGTGTGATATCTGTCACAGAGTCAAAGCGGAACATCAGAGACCCGCATGACTGTTGCAACCATTACAGATTCTAGAATGGAAATGGGATTCTGTTAGAATGGATTTTGTCACCGGTTTGCCTACTTCTAGTAAGGGAAATGACTCTATCTGGGTCATAGTTGATAGACTGTCCAAGGTAGCCCATTTTATACCTGTCAAGACAACCTACCAGAGTTCAAAGCTAGCAGAGTTGTACATTGCTAGAATTGTCAGTTTGCATGGAACCCCTAAGACCATAGTGTCGGATCGAGGAACCCAATTTACCTCGAGATTTTGGCAGAAAGTCCAAGAGGGATTAGGGACCAAGTTGAATTTCAGCACAGCTTATCACCCGCAGACCGATGGACATACTGGAAGAGTCAACCAGATCTTAGAAGACCGATGGATCAAAATGGGAAGATTGTCTGCCCTTCGTAGAATTCTGATACAACAACAGCTCTCAAGCTAGTTTGCAAATGGCCCCATTTGAGTTCTTATATGGAAGAAACTATCATACCCCTTTGAATTGGTCGCAAGTAGGAGAGAGTCAGATTTTCGGACCCGACATCCTACGAGAAGCTGCAGAGAAGGTTCACAAAGTCCGTGAGCACCTCAAGACCGCCCAATCCAGACAGAAGAGTTATGTTGAAAAGAGACGTAGAGACCTGACTTTCAACGTTGGAGATTTTATGTATCTCAAAGTTTTGCCGTTGAAGGGAACACAATGTTTTAGTCTGAAAGGAAAGTTAGCCCCTAGATATATTGGACCCTTCAAGATTCTAAATCGCAGAGGAGAAGTATCGTATCAACTGGAACTGCCAGAGGAGATGTCAGCCATCCATAATGTGTTCCACATCTCGTTACTTTGCAAATGCTTAGAAGTGCCGGAGAAGACCGAAGTTTTCAAGAACATCGATCACTGAGCCATTGATATCAACAAGGATCTGATGTATCGTGAAGTGCCCATCCGTATCTTGGAAGAAGCCTTCAGAACCACCAGGACCCAGAGTATAAAATTCCTCAAGATCCAATGGAGCAACCACACCGAAGAAGAAGCTACTTGGGAGCGAGAAGATTACATTAGGACTGAGTTTCCAGATCTCTTTAGTTCCTAGTTTTTTTAATCTCAGGACGAGATTTTGTTTAAGGAGGGAAGGTTTGTAACATCCCAAATCTTTAATCAAGGTTATCAAAGTTCAAATCACCCAATTTAGGGGTAACAAAAACTTTTTATTAACTAAATAATTATGAATGAATGTGTGTTTGCATTAATATAGAATTATTTGAAAATGCCATGTTTGATTGTTCTAATTGTTATGAAATGGTTTAAAGGTGAATGCCATATCATCTAGACCATTTACAAACAAAATCCAAAGAAAAAGAAATCAAATAAGAGTAAATAATGCAAATGGTCACTTTGGCAATTTTAATCCACTAGGCCACTTTAGGTGTTCCTAGAAGTCATTTCCCAACAGAAAAAATTCTAGGTCTTTGCACCCCTTGCTAGTAAAAGTAAAGATCTACCAAGGCCCACTTTAAAATCTTACAAAAACATCTAGCAAAACAATTTAAATGGCATTTGAAAATGGAATCCAAATCATATGAGAAGATCCCACTTTTTCAAAAATCCACTAAACCAACTCCACTTGACAATCCCAAGCAACCACAGATGATCAAGCTTATGACCAACACACCCACCAAAAATCTTTCCAAAATTCAAATTTAAACTTCATGCGGGCATTGTGTCGAACAGTTGGTGAGCACAAAATAACCTGCCTAACAATTACTGTTTTGATCAATATCTTGTCCCCCCCCCCCATTTGGCTCAATCTTTGTCCCCTGGTCACCCTAGAACCAACCAAAGCCTCTAAGCTTAGCCCCCTTCACTGTATGCGCCAGTGCCGAGCCACCCGAGCACCATGCCGCCGGTCGACCATGGTGCACTTCTAGCAGACCGCCCTGCTCTCTCCCGCTGTGCCTAGGAGGTAGGTGATATCACACCGCCACCCCCTATCCCTTACCCAAGCGCTGCGAGGCCGTGGATCACCCCCAGCACGCCGCGCCCACCGTGTCTACGCCATGCCAAGCACGCGCCAGAGCGCCGCGTCCGACAAGTGTGCACACGCCGCGCCTCAACCATAGCCCGTGCGCGCCGCTTCGCCATGACCCTAGGAACCTCCCGGACATGCCCGTTCGCCACCGCTTGACCTGCTGCCCCCGTGCGCCGCGTCGAACGCCGCTTCTGCCGCGCAAAGCACCAACCGCGCCCGACCAAATGCCACCGCCCCTAGCCGCGCCTTTACGCCATAGATGACCGCCAGCAGACCGTGCACCGTCCCCTACCTCCAGCCATGATGATAGCACACTGTACCACCCTCGCTGGAGACGCCAGCCCATCCCGTTCGGTCGCTTCATTGAACTATAAATAGAGGCCACCCCCAGCCTCATTCTGCACACCATCTCACTCCCCTCTCTCCACTGATCCTTCCACCCCATCCTCGGAGCAAGGCGGGCCGCTGTTCACCGGAATTTTGCAGGAGCTTGCCACAGCAAAGGAGAAGAGGCATCATCGATTGGAGCTGTCCTAGGAGCCACCACGACCACGCATAGAACCGCCGTCGTCCACCAATTCGATCTCCCCCATCGCCACGTCTAGCTAGAGCCCTGGTAAGCCACCGTAGACCCCATCGTGTCGTGTTAGGGTTTGATCTCACCGGAGCTATTCACCGGAGACGATTAACGTCGGCCATCGATTCTTGTTCTAATCGCACGGTTGATATTGCCCCATACCGCTTTGCTTAGGATTAGTCACTGACATGCAGACCCCACCTATCAGTTACCCTCTGCGCCACGGAGCGCCACTGGGTCGGCCCATTTCTTTTCCCGCGCTAGCCCACATATTCAAATAAAGGTTTTTCTATTTAGGTTTAAACTAGATTCTGTCCACTTGTTTAAAAATCAATTAAGAGATATCCACTTAACCAAAATGCATGATTCAAATTTTGCTAGAAAGATAATTAAAATATCTATCCAAGCCTATTGGATTTAAATCATTTGGAGTTAGAGATCACATATAGCAAAAATAACAAAACAGAGATTTTTGCAACTTCAAACATTTTTCAAAAATCAACCATAATAGCTTTTGAGTTGATTCCAACTCTCGAAAATCACATTTGATAATATCTATCTAAATGTGTAATAATATCTAGGATTGCATGCGGTGACTTTGGACTAGTACCAAAATAATGCTATATAGGCATTTCTAGTCACTCTAAATCATTTAAATAATAAACTTAAACTTATTGAAATGTGATCAACCTTTTAACTCACATTCCCATGTATTAGAATATGTCATGATGACATGTGCACACATGATCCCATATTTTAATTAGGGAATATTAAATCTTAATTAATTTCAATGAGTAGAAATTACTTTTCTCAAGTAAAATAAATGAAACTAGTTCATTAAATCTTGTGATGAGTGTGATGATGCTAGATCATCAAGTTTGAACCTTAGTGTGCTGAATAGACTTAGTTAAGTATTTGTTTGGTGATTATGCATCCCGTATTTATTTATAGATGATAGTACCGACCAAGTCTACGAGGAGGAGGAGTTCTACCCCGAAGAAGACGAACATAACTTCAATCACTACACCAATCAAGGCAAGCCATCACTAGATGCAAGTTAACCTAAGCAAGATGCATTAGGCATGCTTTGGTTATACTTTTTGATTTATACCCATCCCAAGTTTTACTTGCAAGCTTTACTTTTCCTTTACAAAAGTTTCTTTACTTTTAGTAATGCTTTGTGAGATTTTTGGAAAGTAGTATAGATATCATAAAGAATATAAAACTTGGCCTATACTAGATGTCATTCTATGGCATGAGATTGAGATTAGCATCCCACCTTAGTGAACCGTCTTAACTTAGTGGCTAGTGCTAAACCAAAAACTTGATCACTTTAGATGTGAATACTTGGTGAAAATGCTTATGAAAACCTTGGAATGATGAGTCATTCTATTGAGATGTTTTGACATGTGTTTAGAAACACAAATGGTTTATGATGATGAAAATGTTGAGGCATGAGCCTTAGCCCTTTATAAAAACTGATGGTTGGGTTCGGATGCGATACCATTCCAATTTTATCGTACAACCATAATACCTGAATTAGGTAAGGCTTAGCCGGAAGTTTATATGCATTAGTATGGGTTCCCTCGTGGAAGAGGTTTGAGCTGAGGCTACCTCTTGATGCTGTCCACCTATGTAGTGCCCAGGATGGCAGATGGCTATGGCTGGGAGGCCAAGCTCATAGGAGAGGTGCTTATACTAGAGTGTGTAAAGGAAAGGTTATGATTGATTATCCGCATACTAAGTATGATGATTCAGGGTTATCCCTGACGGATGTATCGAATTTTGTGGTGAAAGTGTACTACCTCTACAGAGTGTCAAACTATTCGAATAGCCGTGTCCACGATCATGGACAGTTGGAGTGGCCATACTGTTCCGTCGTCAGATGTTTTCAAAATGACTTATGAAATAAATTGTGACTTGACTTGACCACAACTGGGTTGTGACTAGGAAAACTAAGTTTCCAACTTAGGTGTTTTAGAACTTTATTTTATATTTCTTTGTTTCTGAACCCAGCTTAGGTTTCAAATTTAGCTTTGCAAATAAACTTAGAGTTTAGCATTCCTACTAGAACTACCTTACTTGTTAGTGATAGTTTGCGAGTACTTAAAGAGTAATCATGGCTTTGTCCCTGGCTGTTCCCGTTGCCAGACTATGAGGAGGACTATCCGGAAGAAGGACAATAAGACGGCTACGACAACTAGGATCATCTCCCATCATTAGCATTGCCTATGACACTAAAGATGGAGCCCACCGCTACGCTTATTACTCCGTTGCTTGTTTGTACTAAGACTGGATCATGAGATCCTTTATTTGTGTAAGACCTTATTATGGTTTGTAATGGATGATGTACTGTGATATCCAATCTGTTATGTCTCGCAAAAATGGTAATCCTGGGATTGCGATGTATGGCATAACAGGTATCTGGGATTAAAAATCCGGGTGTTGACAATGGCACTCGGGCCCTAGTGACAAGCATTAAGCATAACAAGTTGCAACAAAGTCAAAAAGCATTAATAATAGATACTAGGCACCATGCCCTAACAATCTGATGCCATTACATGAACGATCTCATCCAATCCCTACCATCCCCATAGTCTACAGCGGGGGATTACTCACTCATAGATGGGGGAAACATGGATGGTCGATGGAGAAGCGATGGTGATGATGATGTCGATGATCTCCTCCAATTCCCCATCTTGGCAGGGTGCCAGAACAGAGTTTTTGGTTCCGTTTCACGGAATCTGGGGGTGGCGGCGCAGTGGAACTCTTTCTGAAAAAACGTCGAAACCCCTCTTGGTTCTTAGGTCAAGAGGCAACTTATAGACGAAGAGGGATGCCAAGGGGGTGACCAAGGCGGCCACACCACCCCTAGACGCGGCCTGGCCTAGCCCACGCGGCCAGGTGGTGTGGGCCCCTCGTAGCCCTCCTCCGTCTCGTCTTCTGGCTCCGTGAGTCTTCTGATGAAATGGGATTTTTGGCATATTTTCCGGGATTTTTCCTGATAGTTGATTTTCTGTACAAAAACTAGACACCAAGGTAATTCTGCTGAAAACAACGTCAGTCCGTGTTAGTTGTATCCAAATCACACAAGTTTAGAGGAAAAACAATAGCAAAAGTGTTCGGGAAAGTAGATACGTTTTGGACGTATCATTGCTCGGCCCGGCTTTGTCGGAGTCGCTCTCGTCCAGTACGACGACATTGTCACGGCGGTGTGCCCGGCGATTGGCTGCGCGTAGGCGCGTCCGCTAGCGCGCGGCCTACTCCCGCTCGTACTCCGCCTTGGACCAGGTGAGAGCGTCATCGAGCCACAACGACGGGACGTCGTTGAGAGAGGCCTCCAACGCCATCTTGAGGACATAGTTGTCTACTCTGGCATGTCCACCGGCTCTCTCTTCGACCGAACAAGACAGAGGCATCCGGAAGGTGGGGATGACTGGGACGACAGCGACACGCGAGGCCCGTCGATGACAATCCCGCGCGAACCCCGGTGCGACTGGTGGCGCATCGAAACGGTTGCTGAAGATGGTGGTGAGGACGGCTCACGCTTCACCGGTAGGAACGACGGTGTGCCGTGCCGAGCCTTGCCGGAAGAGCCGGAGCCGAGGCCGAGAACGATGAGGAGACGCCACCCATCTGGGTCAATAATATATCCAACATATTCCACCAATCTCCTCTATCTTTCTACGGTTTGGCTCGAAACAATAAAATACTAGTACTACTCTGTATACCAGGTCCGCACGAAAGAATATACAAGAACCGATGTGGTGATGACAGCTACCATATGGTTGACTTTAGCTCCTAAAAATAGTTTGTTAAAGGAAAAAGTTTATTTTAAATCCCGAACTCGTAGCGGTTCGACGGTTTAAATCCTTAAGTCAAAATCCCTGTCGTTTGCAACATGAACTATGGAATCCCGGTCTAAATTGGACCCTGGACCTGGTTGACCAAGTTGGCCGATGCCACGCAGGCAAATATTTACAAAAAAGTCCCTCCCTAATTATATATTCCAATCCCATGGTAGCTGACAATATCGCTTTGTTCTTTCTCTGAACTCAAACCACAAGCCCGTTGATTCCATCGAGCAGTACGGCCATGGGAAGCCCCACGTCCCTCCTTTGTGTCTAGACGCTACTCCGGATAGCCATCGTCGTGTACGTGGAGGGAATCGAGCCAAGGAGCTCGGAATCCTCGTGTGCACGACTTCTACTTAGTCGCTCGGCGGCAGGGAATAGCGATAGAAAACTTAGATTAGTCAATTCTTTGCTCGCGGTCTGGCGGAGACTGCCTGGCGGTCTGGTGGTCTAGGGGAGACTGCCTGGAATTTGTCCGCGGAGGCCGGCGACCAGCACGCCGTGCGTGCCCTCTCCTTGCGCGGCGGGCTGGATGAGCTCCATGGCCCTGGCCATCGGCGACGGGTTCAACACCCCTGCTCTAAATTGCATCAGGCCAGCGGCCCCTGCTCTTCCCTATCCCGGTTGTCCCCGACGAGTACGATATGGTCTCTGTCTTTATTTTCAGATGGGGAGAGATATGAGATGAATATGATGTATGGGCTCGTGTGGTCAGTGAGACAACGGGAATTCCTGGCCGGGATCACCCTTTTTCCGGTGCGCCAAACATGTCTAGGGTCCAATTTAGGCCAGGATTTCAGAGCTCAAGGTGCAAACGACAAGGATTTCGATTTCAGGGTTTGAACTGGCATACTGTTACAAGTTCAGGGTTTGAAATGGACTTTTTTCTTAGTTAACTAGGTAGACAGTGTCACTAGTACATTGTCAATAAGAACCACCTAGGTCGGCTTGTTCTCGACGATCCATTGGACAAGGAATGAACGGCGGTTTCAGCCAGTAGTTTGTTCATACGATGGACGTCTAACGAATAGAATAGGTAGTCTGGTTGAAACCAAGGAGCCAATTTACCAACGGCGATGGGGCCGCGGATCCGGGTGGTCGCATTGACAATGGGAGGTGGCTTTAATTTTTCCTACTCTCGCTATGAAAAGCCAAAGTCTGAAAGAGGTCTGCATAAAAAACGAGAAGATTCTCTAACACTGAATTATTAGTGTCTGTTCGTCCGGTGCACGCTGCGGTTAATTAATATATTCCGGCGATGGGATAGTCTGCATGTGTCAGCAGCGTGTTCTCCGGCGGCCGGCAGCCTGCCGGGACCGGGAGCATGGTGAACCTCACGAACGTGCTCCCGCCATGTGGCCCCTCGTGCGGTGGGGGCGGGCCTGGTGCGCCATGGAAGTCCGTGTCGAGTTTCAGGATAAGCCGTCGTGGCAGTTTCATCCGCGCGGCTTGCTAGCTAAGTACTACTTCACTACTCATTCTCTTGCCACTTGGAGTTGATGACCGTTTGGCTTACACGTTCTGTCCGGTCTTCCCTCGTTACAAAACTTCCGAAAATAATTCGTCAACCTTTGTGGGATTACTGTTCACTATTCCAACGGAGTCAGTTTGAATTTTTTTTCATTATTCATGGTGCACTCATGTTATGAAGTGTTAAACATCCACGAGAAAGACATTCCAAAATGAGCAGGAATGATAGAAGATGTAGAGAAGAGAACGAACCAATACCGCTCGATCTGCTTAAGGAGATAGCTTGGTCGTTGCTTTAATGTCTTAAGCAGACATAAAAGGGTCCTCATGTCGATTTTCAGCTGCAGCTACATGTCATGTGTTGGGCACTTGCATTGGGCAGATCCATCGAATGATCATTCTTCTTTTCTTCTAGACGCGAGCACCGCGGACCCCTCTCCCCCACACCCCACATCTGGTCCAGTACAAGTTCAGGCTTACCCACTCTTGACTCATCTAATGAAAATTCATCAACCAATATAGGGCGAGTAGTACAAAATAAGGCCCATGTGTGTACTAGTTGGTTGCAGAATCATTTCAATGTAGTACACCCATCTTGAATGGTGCATGCAATGCTACAAGCCACAAGGACTACACGGTACCTAATGATATAGTCCCCGCCACCGCACCATATGGGTGTACACATCACCATCAGCTGGACATTTGTTTTGTCCGTTTTTCTATGTTTTTTTAATTTATCAGTTCTAATTTTCCCGGCGCTTGCACATCAGATGAAATGTAACAAAGGAGCATCCTGATCAAAGGGATATGAAAATTGTTAGATTTATATGGGTTGTAGCTCATGTGGGCAGCCCATCTAGTCTAATAAATCCTAAAATCTCAAGACCCATCTACTATGGCAGCTTGGGAACTCTGTAGAAGACAAAGTTTAGTCCACATTGCTAGTTGGAAGAGAGTTGGACCAGCTTATAAGATGAGTTGTTTTACTCCCACTAAGTGAGTGAGAAGAGAAGGAGTCCACACGCACTCCTCCTCCGCCGCGCATCTCGCCCATGTGCGCGTCGCGTGAACCGAGTTTGAGTTAAAAACTCGTTTTGTGGAAGAATAAATTTTTGCTTGGTGCATCAGCTGTTGGGTACGTGTCAACATTTGTGTACATATTTGACGCGTGTCCTTGTCTTCCAATGCGTGGTGACTCGATCGGCTCACCTCCCAGGCTATAGAACGAGAGACAGATAAATCTAGACGAATTTAGTTCTTTTCTCAGTCTCTCTCACTGTGTGTTCCTCTTGCTGCGCTGCTCTCTAGGCTTCCCCATCCCGACGGCTGCGTGCACTGCTGTTCGGAAGAGCAGGCCTCCGAAACCCAGTCCGTTGAGATCGTGCACCGGGAGACGGGCGATAAGGTTTTTGGGGAGCGTCGGCGCGACTACTCGCCTATGTTCGTGTGTTCTTCTTCAGCAATCGACGACCTCATCAGCACCATGTGCGACATCAACAAGGACCAAGGTGCTGCTGCGGTAACGACCTTTCCGGTCAACCTGTACGTGTTATTCTTCTCTATGTATGCACTAGTGCTAGCTAGATTTTTGGATCTACTAGATGTGGTTGTTTGGCTGCATGTGTTTAGATCTGCTAGTGCTTACATAATGTTGATTTCGGTAATTAATCTCATAGGGAAATTGCCTAATATTTCAACATCCAAAAACCTTATTTATTTAGGTAATTTTCGTCATCTGTCTTTGCTGCTTCGCTGAAACCGAGCCCTTTTATGGGTGCTAATTTTAAGAGATGGCAAGGGAAAACCCTCTTGTGGCTCACTGCAATGGGCATAGAAAAAGTTGCAGATGGCACTCCTAGAGGTCCGCTTACTCTCGAGGAAGAGAGAGCGTTCAGGGAGGCCACTGTACTTTTCGTGGGCTCTATACTCAGTGTGCTTGGAGACAAGTTGGTTGATGCATATTTGCATATCCGTGATGCCAAGGAACTGTGGGATGCGCTGGATGCTAAGTTCGGTGCTGCCGATGCCGGTGGTGAACTCTATGGTATGGAGCAGTTCAGTGACTACAAAATGGTTGAAAACCAATCTGTAGTAAAAAAGTCTCATGAGCTACAGATCATGGCAAAGGAACTCGAACTCCTCAAGTGTGTGCTTCTGGATAAGTTTGTCGCGGGATGCATTGTCGCTAAGCTTCCCCCTTCATGGAGGAACTTTGCCACTTCTCTGAAACATCAGAGGCATGAGCTCTTTGTTGAGTACCTTATTGGTTCTCTTGATGTTGAAGAAAAGGCAAGGGCAAAAGACAAACACACTAGTGGAACCGAGGGACATTCTGCTGCCAATATGGTGCAGAAAAATGCCCACAAGTCCAAGGGAAATAACAAAGTCTGCCAGACTACCAACTTCAAGAAGAAGAAGGGGCAGAATAAGGAAAAGAAAGAACCTTGCTGGGTGTGTGGCGAGATTGTCCATTGGGCTCGTCGTTGTCCACGGAAGAAAGGCAAGAAGGGTCAGGCTGCACAGAGTTCTAAATCTGTCAACATGGTCATTGGCAATACAGATGCAGGAACTTCAGGTTCTAGGTATGGTAATTTATTACCTACTGTTCTTTCAGTATTTCAACCCACGGAATGGTGGGTTGATACGGGTGCCAATATTCATGTGTGTGCTAACATTTCCATGTTCACCTCTTATCAGGCTCGAGATTCCTAAGTCATGATGGGAAATGGGTTACATGCTACTATTATTGGTGCTGGCACGGTAGATTTGAAGTTTACTTCAGGCAAGATCGTGCAATTGAAGAACGTGCAGCATGTCCCTTCTATCAAGAAGAATCTCGTTAGTGGTTCCCGTCTTCTGAAAGATGGGTTTAAGTTGGTATTTTAGTCCAATAAAGTTGTACTATCTAAGTATGGAACCTTTGTTGGAAAAGGCTATGAATGTGGAGGCATGTTCCCTTTTTCATTGGTAGACTTCTGTGATGATGTAGTGAACCATGTTTGCACTACTAGTAAGAGCATCTCCACTCGGGGTCCTCAAAGCCCCCCCAAAGGCCTATGAGGGTCGTCGGCGCCAAAAAATGCACCCACCCGCGGCCCTCATTTCAAAATTTCTGCCGGCGCGGCCCAATTATTTAGCCCGCGGTCCCAGGCGAAACCCAATGTATAGGGAGGCGAGCGGGGGCATCGGCGCGTCGAGAAAACGTTGCGGGCCAGCCTTGTCGGTGACAAACGGCCAGAAAACCTCTCCTATACCCTTTCGACACCCCCGACCCCCTGGCGGCCGCCGCGACCACCCCTACCTCGCCGTCAGGAACCCGCCTCTGGTAGCACTCCCCACCGCCAAATAAACCCACGCCGCCTCTTCCTCCACCATCCTTGCGTCCAACCGCCGGCCGGCGAACCTCTGCTCCCACCCGACTTCCTCCCCGCACACAAGGTGTTCGATCATTTGCCAAGGCGATGGACTCGGACGACGAGGAGGTCATGGCCGCTCTGATGGATGAGGAGGTTGCTGCGATGAATGCAGCGGCGACCGAGGATGACGAGCACCTGTCTATCCTGCCCGCCCTGATGTCCATGATCATCGAGGAGGACAAGCCGGTCCACGGCGGCTCGGCGCCTGGACGCAGCAAGAGCAAGCTGAGGCAGATGATGGAAGGGTACTGCATGTTGTATGCAGACTACTTCGCCGATGATCCAGTGCACGACGATGTCACATCTCGCCGCTGTTTCAGGATGAGCAGGAAGCTCTTCCTCAAGATTGTCGAGAAGCTGAGGGAGTTCGATGACTTCTTCAAGCTGAAGAGGGACGCCATCGGTACGCTTGGCTTCTCCACTATCTAGAAATGCACAGTTGCCCTTCGGATGCTAGCATATGGAATGCCTGGAGACACACAGGACGACTACATGCGCATGGACGAGTCGACGGCCATTGATTGCATGTATAGGTTTTGCAGGGCATTTGTGGCGGTGTTTGGCGACACATATCTGCGCACACCCAATGAAGGCGACATTGCTCGTTTATTGGCATAGAATGCAGACAGGGGGTTCCCTGGGATGCTTGGAAGCATCGATGGTATGCACTAGGCATGGAAGAACTGTCCGTTTGTAAACCAGGGCATGTACAAGGGCCACAAAGGAGCATGCAGTGTGGTTCTTGAGGCAGTGGCTGATAAGGATCTCTGGATTTGGCATGTTTTCTTCGGGATGGCAAGATCTCACAATGACATCAACGTGCTCCAGTGCTCGGATGTGTTTGCCAAGTTTGTTTCAGGCAATTCTCCTCCTGTGGCTTATGAGATCAATGGCCACCAATATGACAAGGGCTACTATCTGGCTGATGGCATCTATCCAAAGTGGTCAACATTTGTCAAGACCATTTCAAATGCAGTGCTTGGAGGGAAGAAAGCTTGGTTTGCGCAGTGCCAAGAGGCTTGCAGGAAAGATGTGGAGAGGGAATTTGGTGTGCTGCAAGAACGATTTGCCATTATTCGGTACCTTGCGCTTACATGGTCCAAGGATCAGATGTGGGAGGTCATGACTGCTTGTATCATCTTGCACAACATGATCATCGAGAGCGAGTGGGAGAACCCAGTGTTCAACACTCAACCATACTATCGCCAACGTCCTCTTGCAGATGTTGATCATCAGGTGCCTACTGTCTTTGCCTCTTTCCTGGCCAAGCGTCAAGAACTTTAAGACTCCAACACTCATCACCAGCTGCAAAATGATTTGATTGAGCATTTGTGGAACATAAAAGCATCTCTCTAGTTTGTTGGTCATTGTGATTCAAACTTGTTTAATTTGTGTGGTGTGTTAAACATAATTTATTTGTGTACTATGTTGAACTTGTTGAATAATTGTGTTGAATTTGTATTGAATTTGTGTTCCAATTTAATTGATTGCTTGTGTTGAAATAATTTAGAAAATAAAAAAATGGCCGGTTTGGGGTGCACAGCGAGAATATCATTTTGCGGCCCGAAAGTTGGGGTGTCCAGGCAACGCGGTACCCAAGTTCCCTGAAATCGGCCGGGATGACTATAGTTGGTGTGCCAAATACTAAGAGGGTCTTTTTTAGTACGAATTCAACTTTATGTTTCAATACAAAAAATCAGGCTAACGACCGTCAAGTTGGGCCCCCCTGTCAATTCTCGCCGTTATGTCGCTCCTGTCGTTAGACGGGGTGGCTCTCACGTAGGCTTGCAGCGTTGGCACAGTGGATATAACAACACCCACTGCCCAGTGTATTTACGTGACAAAACAGGGCACATGTATCAGCGTTATAATTATTTTTTGTTTACTCAGAAGCTGGAACGGGCACCGCCACACGTCTCTCCTTGGACTTCCGTGCCCGTTGTTAACCACTACATTAAAAGCGCATTGACGGTTCCACCGTTCCCCTACCTCGCAGAAACCACTCTTCTTCTTCCTGTCATCTGTCTTCTTCCCGTCTTCTCCTTGCCGCCATGGAAGGCCGTCGCACTCTAGAGACAAGCTTCACTACCCATGATAATAAGAAGATAGACGTTGTCTACACCAACGAGGAGACAGTGGTGCGTGTCCTGGGGATGTACGTGGGTTGGCTTGGGATATACCAGGACAAGTTTGTGGGATTGGACCTCGAGTACACCCCGGAGCACCCATATGAAGGGAGTGAAGTCACCGTCATTCAACTGGCCATGCGGAAACATGTCCTCGTCTACCACCTCTCCCGGTTTGTAGATCTGCTCTCTGTAGCTAACCGCTTTTAGGGTTTTCTCCTATTGTTCTTTATCCACCTGCTCATTTTGCAACTACTGGATTTTATTTAGGACCAAATAAATTATGACAAGACAATGTTGAGAGTCTTGATCTTGCATTTACTAAACTTTTCAAAATTATATTCAGATGATGATCTTGCATTGACAAAATATTTGTAGTTACAAATTTTGGTGATGACAAACTACATACTTTTAGGACTGACATGAATTGTCCGGCGCTGCACCAGTTTCTTGTAGAAAAGGGAATTGTTTTCTGCACTGTCGACAAAACAACTGATTTTTCGAAATTTTATCAAAAGGGAATTATAATTCCTGCGCATAACTGGATCGATATTCAGAGTCTTGTCAAGATCCTAGGGGGCTCGAGGAAGGATGGAATGGCATCACTCGCAACTAGAATCCTCGATGAGTCGTACGACAAAATGAAGGAAGATTTCCCTACGGATAGGCACGAACGAGTGGCCATTGTTTGATATAAACCTGAAGTATGCAGCCATAGATGCTTACGTGACCTACCAGCTGTACAAGAAGATCCATTTTTTTCTACGTTACGTCGTGTTTTGCCCTATTTGCAAGAGGGAAGACAAGCTTAGGGGAGCCCTTTGTAGAAAATGCAGAATAGCTGAGTTTGAAGTTGCATATGCAAACAAAATGGTTGCATCTGAAGTAGCTGACAGAGAGGCTGCAGAAGCAGCTGAAAGAGAGCTTGCAGCTGAAGCAGAAGCAGCTGACAAAGAGGCTGCAGCTGAAGCAGCTGACAGAGAGGCAGCATCTTCTAGCGGCAACAATCAGGCCTGTGATGCACCGCTAATTGTGCCGTAGGACGCTGAAGATAGGGAAGCCAAGTCAGATCCCAGGTGGGACGAAGCATTTCGTGAGTTGTGGAGTACCTGGAATGGTCGTAGTTCGTCGCCTAGGAACGATGGCAAGCGCCTCAAGTGGTCTGATAAGAAGTGAATTAAATTTTACTTGTCAGTGTTATGTTTCTGTTTTGTGGAACTCAGTTAGCTTATCAAGATGTCTAGCGCCTCAAGTGATACTAGTAAAATAAATTTAACCCTCTTTGTGTTATGTGTATGTATGTGTCTTGTAGCTTGTCAAGATGGTAGCTCGTTAACTGGCAGTTTGAAAGAGTGCCATTTTCCTCTCTCGCTAAACACATATGTTTCATTTTGCCCAAATTGGTAGAAAATCTAGAGAAGATTCTCACTTCGATAATTCGTTCCCTTTTGGACCTCTTTTTGCCTCCGATCAGGTAGCAAATCTAGAGCAGCAAATCACACCAGGCAGCATACATTCATTCAGAAAACAAAACAAATGTAGATATAACTGTGCACAGCTAAATAGGATATAGCGATAGAAAGTAGGTTGCTTAACGAGGTTCGATGCATTCAGCCAGAAATAGGATATAGCTAGAAAAAAGCTGCTTAGCAGCAGAAGCAGCCGCCGCAGCTGCAGGCACATCCTGCAAGCGCCCGTGCCCCCGCCTCCTCCCTCCGGCGCTTCCTCCACTTCTTGCTGCCCAGTCCCTTGATCTTGGGGGCCTTGGGCCTGATTGGAGGCATGCAACCCTCTTTGATGGCCACTCGCTGGAGGTTTCGGAGGTGAATGCCGAGAGTCCGGTGGTCAGCGATGTAGGCGTTGATGTTCATGGTATCGCGGTCGCCGCCTTCGTGGATGCCGGAGCCCGGGGCCTCTTCATGCTACAGTAAGGAGTTGAAGTCGATGCCGGGGAGACTCACCCAGCCGAAGGTGATCCCCTTGTATAAGGGGCAGCACCGGGAGCCGCCCCTGAAGAAGGCGTCGTACTGGCCGGCTCGCAGCCTCCTCAGCACCTGACGAGTCTTGGTGTGGATGGACTCGGCATCGCTGCAGACGTCGCTACCGGAAACCTATTGGAAGAAAAGAAAAATGGGGGAGTAGATGATGTAAGAAGATCGAGCAATCAAAATGCAAACAAGCGAATGCTAATAAACCGTGATCTAGTATCCAACGATGGTAATGGTAGAAGAACCAGGAGAGGGGAGCAAAGCCTAGTTATCTCCGACCATGGGTTGTCGATGCTGGTGTCGTAGGGGTTCAGCGGAGCGATGTACTTATCTGGATCGTACATTCCCAAGAAGTGCTTGATATGCTTGTGACCAGCGGGGGCCTCCTCGCCGGCGGGGGGCTCCTCTTCGGCGGCCCCGTCGGTAGCGGGGATGGGGGCCTGGACGGGAACGGCGACTGCCATCGATGGCTCGACTGGGGCCTAGACAGGGACGGCGGCTGCTTTCAACGTGTCGAGGGGGACCGGCAAGGAGACAGGGGCCTCCTCGCCGGCGGCCTCAGAAGCGACGATGGCCGCCTTTTCCTCCTCCGCCATCGCTGGTGCGGACGGGGTATTCTCGGGAATTTGCGGGTGCTAGTGGGACAATGGAGAGGGTTGCGTGGGGGAGAGTGAGCAAGAGTGAGAGTCGGTGTGCGGAGAGGGGCTCTATAGTTAAGGTGGATGGAAGCAAGGCATGTTTCGTTGCACCACCATGCAACGCGCCGTGCAGTCTACTGCACCGTGCACCGCGACACGCGCACTATACGTCACGTTTTTTTCCCGGGCCATGCATGGCAGTTCTGTATTCAGCCACATGCAAAGGGCGTATACACAATTTCTATGTACAAAGTTTGACACGGCCCTAAAATTGGTGATAGTTAAAAGTGGAAATATAGAGGGGAAGGTAGGTGGCCGTACGACGAGGTTTGTGGGGTTGTGCTAGATCGGGTAGAGGGATGTGTTGATGGCTGCGAGGGACTAGATGAAGGCGGAGGCGTTAGGTCTCGTCGATCTCAGCTCTTCGGCCTCCGGCTAGTGCGTGCAAGCTTCTTACGGTGGGGCCCAGTTGGAATTGAGATTAAGAGCCGCTGTGTAAAAAATGGGATATGTCTTACTAAAATCAAGTGGCACTAAATTGCAGCTGTCCATCGACGACCGTGCACTCAATGACGCATGAGCTGTGGCATTGTAGTAGCAGCAGTAGGCTTTTCAGACTTGATTAAACATGACATGACCGCTCGACGACTTTTTCAATGGAGGGCTTCGTGTTCCTTCTTGTAGAAGTCTCGCTGAGGGATATGCCCATGATGTCTCACGCTGTACTGTGAAGGGCACGATGTGTGCCACAATCATCGTTGGATCGCACAGAATCGTTGGTGCACACGATCCGCGTGACAACTATGACAACCAATCAGGGAGTAGCAGCCAAAGTGAGCACATGTTTGGGCTTCTACGAAAGATAGAGAGAGGGGGCAGAACTGAGTAGTGTCAAAAAACCAAGGGTAAAACTGAGTAGTATAAAAATGGAAAGTGAGTGTCGTGTACAATGAAATACTTGGATCCACCCGGTGTCATTGCATGTGTGTTCCTCTAAACAAACTACACATAAATCCAACTAGTGTGATTGCATGTCTATTCTTATCACAAACCACACATGGATCCACCAGTGTCATTGCATGAGTGTTCTTTTCATGAACCACAGCCAGAGTCATTGCATGTGTGTTCTTCTAAACAAACCACACATGGATCCACCCAGTGTCATTGCATGTCTGTTCCTCTAAACAAACCACACATGGATCCACCTAGTGTGATTGCATGTCTGTTCTTTTCACAAACCACACATGGATCCACCAGTGTCATTGCATGTGTGTTCTTTTCATGAACCACAACCAGAGTCATTGCATGTGTGTTATTTTCATGAACCACAGTCAGAGTCATTGCATGTCTATTCCTCTAAACAAACCACACATGGATCCACCTAGTGTGATTGCATGTCTGTTCTTTTCACAAACCACACATGGATCCACCTAGTGTGATTGCATGTCTGTTCTTTTCACAAACCACACATGGATCCACCAGTGTCATTGCATGTGTGTTCTTTTCATAAACCACAACTAGAGTCAACCAGTGTCATTGCATGTGTGTTGTTTTCATGAACCACAGCTAGAGTCATTGCATGTCTGTTCATTCCACAAACCACATATGGATCCACCAGTGTCATTGCATGTCTATTATTTTCATGAACCACACCCAGTGTCGTTGCATGTCTGTTCCTCTAAACAAACCACACATGGATCCACCTAGTGTGATTGCATGTCTGTTCTTTTCACAAACCGCACATGGATCCACCAGTGTCATTGCATGTGTGTTCTTTTCATAAACCACAGCCAGAGTCATTGCATGTGTGTTCTTATAAACAAACCACCCATGGATCCACCAAGTGTCATTGCATGTCTGTTCCTCTAAACAAACCACACATGGATCCACCTAGTGTGATTGCATGTCTGTTCTTTTCACAAACCACACATGGATCCACCTAGTGTGATTGCATGTCTGTTCTTTTCACAAACCACACATGGATCCACCAGTGTCATTGCATGTGTGTTATTTTCATGAACCACAACTAGAGTCAACCAGTGTCATTGCATATGTGTTGTTTTCATGAACCACAGCTAGAGTCATTGCATGTCTGTTCCTTCCACAAACCACATATGGATCCACCAGTGTCATTGCATGTCTGTTATTATCATGAACCACACCAAGTGTCGTTGCATGTCTGTTCCTCTAAACAAACCACACATGCATCCACCTAGTGTGATTGCATGTCTGTTCTTTTCACAAACCACACATGGATCCACCAGTGTCATTGCATGTGTGTTCTTTTCATAAACCACAGCCAGAGTCATTGCATGTGTGTTCTTATAAACAAACCACACATGGATCCACCCAGTGTCATTGCATGTCTGTTCCTCTAAACAAACCACACATGGATCCACCTAGTGTGATTGCATGTCTGTTCTTTTCACAAACCACACATGGATCCACTAGTGTCATTGCATGTGTGTTCTTTTCACGAACCACAGCCAGAGTCATTGCATGTGTGTTCTTCTAAACAAACCACACATGGATCCACCTAGTGTCATTGCATGTATGTTCCTATAAATGAACCACACATGGATCCACCTAGTGTGATTGCATGTCTGTTCTTTCCACAAACCACACATGGCTCCACCAGTGTCATTGCATGTGTGTTCTTCTCATGAACCACAGCCAGTGTCATTGCATGTATGTTCTTCTCACAAACCACACATGGATCCACCAGTGTCATTGCATGTGTGTTCTTCTCATGAACCACACATGGATCCACCAGTGTTATTGCATGTCTGTTCATTTCATGAACCACAGCTAGAGTCATTGCATGTATTTTCCTTCCACAAACCACATAGGGATCCACCAGTGTCATTGCATGTCTGTTCTTTTCATGAACCATACCCAGTGTCATTGCATGTTTGTTCCTCTAAACAAACCACACATGGATCCACCTAGTGTGATTGCATGTTTGTTCTTTTCATGAACCACAGCTAGAGTCATTGCATGTCTGTTCCTTCCACAAACCACATATGGATCCACCAGTGTCATTACATGTCTGTTCTTTTCATGAACCACACCCAGTGTCATTGCATGTATGTTCCTCTAAACAAATCACACATGGATCCAACTAGTGTGATTGCACGTCTGTTCTTTTCACAAACCACACATGGATCCACCTAGTTTGATTCCATGCCTGTTCTTTTCAAAAACCACACATGGATCCACCAGTGTCATTGCATGTGTGTTCTTTTCATGAACCACAACTAAAGTCAACCAGTGTCATTGCATGTCTGTTCTTTTCATGAACCACAGCGAGAGTCATTGCATGTATGTTCCTTCCACAAACAACATATGGATCCACCAGTGTCATCGCATGTCTGTTCTTTTCATGAACCACACCCAGTGGATTGCATGTCTGTTCCTCTAAACAAACCACACATGGATCCACCTAGTGTGATTGCATATCTGTTCTTTTCAGAAACCACACATGGATCCACCAGTGTCATTGCATGTGTGTTCTTTTCATGAACCACACATGGATACACTAGTGTCATTGCATGTGTGTTATTTTCATGAACCACAGCTAGAGTCATTGCATGTCTGTTCTTTCCACATACCACACATGGATCCACCTAGTGTGATTGCATGTCTGTTCTTCTCATGAACCACACATGGATCCACCAGTGTCATTGCATGTGTGTTCTTATCATGAACCACAACCAGTGGCATTGCATGTATGTTCTTCTCACAAACCACAGAAGGATCCACTAGTGTCATTGCATGTGTGTTCTTCTCATGAACCATAGCCAGTGTCATTGCATGTCTATTCTTCTCACAAACCACATAAGTATCCACCAGTGTCATTGCATGTCTGTTCTTCTCACAAACCACACATGGATCCACCAGTGTCATTGGATGTGTGTTCTTCTCATGAACCACACATGGATCCACCAGTGTCATTGCATGTCTGTTCTTTTCATGGACCACAGCTAGAGTCATTGCATGTCTTTTCCTTCCATAAACCACATATGGATCCACTAGTGTCTTTGCATGTCTGTTCTTTTCATGAACCACACCCAGTGTCATTGCATGTCTGTGCCTCTAAACAAACCACACATGGATCCACCTAGTGTGATTGCATGTCTGTTCTTTTCATGAATCACAGCTAGAGTCATTGTATGTCTGTTCCTTCCACAAACCACATATGGATCCACTAGTGTCATTGCATGTCTGTACTTTTCATGAACCACACCCAGTGTCATTGCATGTCTGTTCCTTTAAACAAACCACACATGGATCCACCTAGTGTGATTGCATGTCTGTTCTTTTCACAAACCACACATGGATCCACCTAGTGTGATTGCATATCTGTTCTTTTCACAAACCACACATGGATCCACCAGTGTCATTGCATGTGTGTTCTTTTCATGAATGATACGTTGCTAACGTATCCATAATTTTTGATGTTCCATGCTTGGTTTTATTTACTTTCTTATGTTTTGTCCACACTTTGGAGTATTTTTATACACTTTCTTCAACTAACCTATTAATAAGATGCCACAGTTCCAGTTGCCTGTTTTCTGCTGTTTTTGGTTCCAGGAAAGTTAGAAAATCAATATTCAGGGAATTGGACCGGACAAAAGCCAAAGTCGATATTTTACCGGAAGACTCACGGAGTTAGAAGACGAGACGGAGAGGGGCCACAGGGTGGCCAAACCATGTTGTGGCGCGGGCTAGCCCTGGTCGCGCCACCAGGTGGTGTGGCCCCCCTGGCCGCCCACCGACCTTGCCTCTTCGCCTATAAGAAGCCTCCGGATGCATAAACCCTAAATCATCAATCAGAAATCCACAAAAAGTTCCGCAGCGCCGCCGCCACCGAAGGGGAGATTCGGGGGACAGAAAGTCTCTGTTCCGGCACCCTGCCGGGACGGGGAAGTGCCCTCGGAGCCATCTCCATCGATCTCCACCACCATCTCCATCAACATTGCTGATTCCCATGATGAGGAGGGAGTAGTTCTCTCTCGAGGCTAAGGGTTCTACCGGTAGCTATGTGTTCATTTCTCTCTATGCATGATCTTATTGAGATCATGAGCTTTGTAATCAAGTAGATCTACCTTGCTACTCAAGTGCTTTAATAGATCTCTGCTCTCCCCATGTGTGTTAAAGTGACAGCATGCACACCATGGTGGCACTTAGGCTAGAGATTACAAATACTTGTTATGAGTTATATTTGGAGTTGGATGTCTTTATGAAATTGTGGTGTTTGTTGGAACCATCTAGTGCTCAAGGTGACAGTGTGGGGTTTTCTAGATGGGAAACGCGAACTTTGAGGTGTGCTGTTATAGCCCTACCATTGATTAGAGTGTCCAACCGAAGAGTAGTTCAGTGTAGTATCATAAAAAAGAATATATTTATATGAGAGTGTTCACTAGTGAAAGTATGATCCCTAGGCCTTGTTTCTAAGCATTGAAACACTGTTTGCTATTAGATCTATCATATGTTTGCTTGCTTCCATCTTTATTTCAGTTTGCCTTTAGTCTCTTCCACGCCATCAAGCTATTTTCTAGCACCGTTGTCTTATATCCATACCACATGTATTTCACTATCTCTTCGCCGAACTAGTGCACCTATACACCTGACAAGTGTATTGGGTGTGTTGGGGACACAAGAGACTTCCTGTATCTTGATTGCAGGGTTGCTTTAGAGGGGATACCTTTGACCACTTACTCCCCGAGTTTGATAAACCTTGGGTAATCCACTTAAGGGAAAACTTGATGCTGTTCTACAAACCTCTGCACTTGGAGGCCCAACAGCTGTCTACAAGAGTAGAAGTGCGTAGACATCAAGCTATTTTCTGGCGCCGTTGTCGGGGAGGTAAGGTAAAAGGTACTCACATCCTCCGGTGTGAGTGCTCGAAGCTATTTCCTTTAGATTCTGCAATTTTCTATTTTTGTTTCTTGTTTTCACTAGTTAGGCTTAATGGAAAACAACAACAAAATTAGAGAGCTTTATAGTATTTATCTTGAGTTAGGACATGAAGTGTTTGAAGAGAAAATTAAAAAACCTATGGAACTTTATTTTCATGCTAATAGAAATGTTGTTAGTATGAATTCTTTAGACACCATTATTGCTAATGCTATGGAAAAGCCTAAGCTTGGGGAAGCTAGTTTTGATAAAAATGATCTTTTTAGTCCCCCAAGCACGGAGGAGGAAATTTACTTTGATGATACAAAACCTCCAATATATGATGATTACATTGATGAGTATGATATTTCAGTCCACCTACTATTGAGGAGGCAATTAATTATGACTACAATATGCCTCCTATATTTGATGATTATGGTGATGAGAATAATAATGATAGCTATTTTGGTGTTGCTCCCACTATAATTAATAAGAATGACTATGTTTATGTGGGGAGTAATAATCATTTTATGCATGTGGCTCATGATAAGAATGTTTTATGTGATAGTTATATTGTTAATTTTATTCATGATGCTACTGAAAGTTATTATGAGAGAGGGAAACATGGTTTTATGCATCTCAATAATATTAAGTTTCCCCTCTTTATGTTGAAAGTCTTGAAGTTGCACTTGTTTCGCTTTCCTATGCTTGTTGCTTTGTGCTTTCATGACTTGTTTCTTTATAAGATTTCTATGCATAGGAAGTGGTTTTGACTTAAATGTGCTTTGAATTTGCTTCTTGATGCTCTCTTTTACTTCAATTCATATTTCTTATGTGAGCATCTTCTCAAACTATCATACCTAACTTAAAGGCGTTAAATAAAAGTATTTATTGGGAGATAACCCAAAAGTTTTAGTTAAGTCTTGGAAGTTATTACTTCTATAATAACCGCTCCTTATCCTTTTTATTTGTTTTTTTGCCAAGAGTAACCTCTAATGAGAGAGAAGTAATGATTGGGAAAGTTGCTGTCCCGAAACAGATTTCTTTGCGTGTTTCTGTGCTTTACCGTAAACATTCATGTAAAATCTCTGTACGTCCTTTTGAGGCGTGAATTTTTGTGCTTCTGCCCCAGGTTGTTATCTAGCTTTTGTTAGTTCAACACTTTTCAATTGTAGCAACAGAAGGTCTTCGAAAAAATTCGTTTTTACCTTCTGGTCTGTTTTGACAAATTTCTGCCATTATTTGCATTTGCTTCTTGTTGGTTCCTTTTTGTAGTTCTTTTGGGGAATTGAGCTTTTTGAGGAAAGTGCTACAGTATCTTGTGTTTTAATGGAAGTTTTATGGGTGTTGAAACTGAACCTAAAGACCTATTATCTTGAGTGCACTAATGTTGCTAATAAAGATTTGTGTGAAGTTTTGTATGAAGGAAAAAAATTCATGTGTATGGAAGGAATGAGTAATGACATGAAGGATGGACTAAAGCTTAAGCTTGGGGATGCCACGCGTGTCACCCCAAGAAATATTCGACAAGTACAAGCATCAAAGCTTGGGGATGCCCAAGGCATCCCCTTCTTCATCAATAAAAATCCCAGGTTTCTTCCAAACGCTTTATTTTTATTGTTTCATGCACGGTTGTGTTGTTCTTGGAGCGTCTTCTTTTTCGTTTTCGTTTTGGTTTTTTGTTTGCTTGGTTTGCTTAGTTTGCTGAATATATTGGTTGGACCCCCTCTTTCATACATTGGTTTTCAAATAGTTTGGTTTGGTTTAGAAAAGAGTAAGAAAGTTCATGATTAAGTGGTAAAGAGAGCTTGTTTTTGACTGTGGCCTTGATACGTCCAAAACGTATCTACTTTCCCGAACACTTTTGCTATTGTTTCTCCTCTAAACTTGTGTGATTTGGATGCAACTAACGCGGACTGACGCTGTTTTCAGCAGAATTGCCTTGGTGTCTACTTTTTGTGCAGAAAATCAACTATCAGGAAAAATCCCAAAAAATATGCCAAAAATCCTATTTCACCCGAAGAATCCAGGAGCCAGAATACGAGACAGAGAAGAGCCAGGGGGTGGCCAGACCACCTAGTGGCGCGGGCCAGTCCAGGCTGCGCCAGGGGGTGGTGTGGGCCCCCAGGCACCCCCTCGGTCTCCCTCTTCACCTATAAGAAGCCTTCTGACCTAAAAACTCCGGGGGGTTCAACGTTTTTCCAGAAGGAGTTCCGCTCCGCCGCCACCACCAGATCCCACGAAAAAGCACTAGAAACTCCGTTCTGGCACCCTGCCGGGATGGGGAATTGGAGGAGATCATCGCCATCATCATCACCATCGGTTCTCCATCGACCATCCATGTTTCCCCCTTCTATGAGTGAGTAATCCCCCGCCATAGGCTATGGGGATGGTAGGGATTGGATGATATCGTTCATGTAATGGCATCAGATTGTTAGGGCATGGTTCCTAGTATCTTTTATTAGTGCTTTATGACTTTGTTGCGACTTGTTATGCTTAATGCTTGTCACTAGGGCCCGAGTGCCATGATTTCAGATCTGAACATGTTATTGATTCATTATGATAGTATTGTTTATGGTCTTATCTGCAAGTTGTATACGCACGTTGTTGTCCGGAACCAATGGCCCCGAAGTGACAGAAATTGGGATAACCGGAGGGAATGGCTTTGATGTGAGGATCACATGTGTTCACGGAGTGTTAATGCTTTGCTCCGGTGCTCTATTAAAAGGAGCACCTTAATTGCCAGTAGTTCCCTTGAGGCCCCACTGCAAATGGGCTGGCAGGACAAAAGATGTTGTGCAAGTTCTCATTGCGAGCACGTATGACTATATATGGAGCACATGCCTAGGATTATCTATTATTTGGATGCTTTATCTTATTTATCTGCAATTGCCCTATGTTCTGATTGCTATGTGAAATTTCTTGTCCATGCAACGCCCGTCCATCCATCCCTATGCCTACCGCACTCGAATCCTACTGTTACTGCTATTGTTACTGCTGTCTTTACTTTACTACTGCTGCTACTTTACTATTCCTACTACTAAACTGTTGCTACTGATAAACTGCTGCGAGCAAGATTGTTTCCAGGTGCAGCTGAATTGACAACTCAGTTGTTAAGGCTTATAAATATTCTTTGCCTCCCCTTGTGTCGAATCAATAAATTGTGTTTCACTTCCCTCGAAAATACTGCGATACACCCCCTATACTTGTGGGTCATCAAGACTATTTTCTGGCGCTGTTGCCGGGGAGCGTAGCTTTATTTATCAAGTTCACTTGGATTCTCTATTGTTCGCTGCTATCCATCCATCATGGGTAAGTCTCGTGATGGCAAGTTTCCTATTTTACCATCCACTACAAGAAGAGGTACGGTTCTGAACACCTCTGTTGCTCTTGATTCACCATCTGTTATAAGTAAGCTCGTTATACCACCACATACACATGCTACACACATTGCTACTACTACTGAATCTGAAACTTCTGATGCTTATGATGCTACTTCTACTATGCTTGATAAGAGTGGTTCATTAGGTCCTTTCCTAGATGCTACGATTGCTAGAACTATAGCTGGAAATACTGAAACTCCTAATGAAGACACTACTACACCTGTCAGTTCACCTGAGTCTAGTGAGAGTTATGATATTGAAGATGGTTATGTTGAGATGACCGATGAATTTATTAAAGAATGTAAAAACACCCATGATAGGAGCGCTGCTAAGAGTCTCCTTGAGAGGTGTACTATTAGACCCAAATTGCCTCCTATTGCTAAGTTTGCTGCTTCCCCCATAAACATTATAGATGAAGATTATGATTTCTCTCTCGATCTATCTTACATAGCTATTGTTGAGAAAGAACATTTTTGTGGGACTAAGAATGAAAGTGCGGTAGCACATATGAATGAACTTTCTACCATGAGTGGCTTGTCTTATGATGATATTAAGATGCGTACTTACTTTGTTGCCAAGATTTTCCCCTTTTCACTAAAAGGAGAAGCTAAAACTTGGTTTAGTAATTTACCTCCTGGATCTATTGATAGCCCTGAGTGCTTGATTAGTACTTTCCTGCAGAAACATTTTCCTCCTAGTGCTAGACATGTTATTTTGCAGGAAGTTTTTGATTTCAAACAGGGAGAAAAAGAAGTATTGCCTGAATCTTGGGCAAGCTTTTGTGCTTTGATTCATTCACAAGCTGGAAGTCCTTTACCAAAGAATGAGCTTCTTGATATATTTTATAATGGACTAACCGAAGAATCTAGGACATACCTAGATAGTTGTGCTGATTGTGTTTTTAGGAATAGGACTCCTAAGGAAGCTGAGGAATTAATGGCTAAAATAAGTAAGAACTATGAAGATTGGACTCCTCCTGAACAAGCTATACCTGAAGTAATTGTACCTGAACCTACTATACCAGTGCCTATTCCAACATCAAAGAAGAGGGGAATTATTGAATTAAATGATGAAGTGATGAAGGAAGCTAAGAAATGTCTTAAGGAGAAGGGAATCAAAGCTGCAGATGTCAAGAATTTACCTCCTATAGAAGAATTATGTAAGCCTATTCCCTACTCGCCCACCATTGAGGTACACTCTCTCCAACACTTTGATGAAGGTGATATCCCTTACTCTAAACCTCCTCATCAATGCTTAGAAGAATTCGATATCTTTATTGTTAAGCAAGATAATTTTAATAAAAGGGTGCAAAATCATCTAATGGAAAACACTAGAGCTATTGTTGAGTTGAAAGATATTGTGGAAATAACCTCTAATGATGTTAAAATGATTGTTAAACACTTTCAAATGGTTCAAACTCAAATAGATCAACTCGTTAAAGTGAAAAACGACTTGCTAGTTAATGTTGCTAAAGAAAAACATGCTTATAAAATTAGAACTAGAAGTGGTGCTGCTACCCAGGATCCTCTATATCCTGAGGGGCATCCCAAAAGAATTGAGCAGGATTCTCAACAAGCTGATAATAGTGGTTCTACTCGTAAGAAAAGGAAAAAGAAACATAAAACTGTTGTAGAACCCTCTGAATCTGCTTTAGATCCTAATAGTATATCTATCTCTGATGCTGAAACTGAAAGTGGTATTGAAGAAAATGAAGTTCCTAATGAAGAAAAAGTTGAGGAAGAACCTGAAAACCACACTAAGAATACTAAATACACTAAAGAAGATTTTATTGCTATGAAACATGGTAGTGAAAGAGAACCTTGGGTCCAAAAACCTATGCCATTCCCTGATAAGAAACACAAGTTAAAGGAGGATGAACATTATAATAAGTTTTGTGAGTGGATGAAACCTTTATTCCTGCAAATTCCTTTGACTGATGCTATTAAATTGCCTCCTTACTCAAAGTATATGAAGGATATTGTCTCGAATAAAAGGAAGATCCCTAATGTAGAAATTTCTACTTTGCTTGCTAATTATTCCTTTAATGGTAAGGTTCCTAAGAAACTTGGAGACCCAGGGATTCCAACTATCCCTTGCTCTATTAAGAAAAGTTATGTTAGAACTGCTTTGTGTGATTTGGGAGCTGGAGTTAGTGTTATGCCTTTCTCTCTCTATAAGAGGCTTCAACTAGAAAAATTAATACCAACTGATATATCTTTGCAAATGGCTGATAAATCTACCATTGTTCCTGTTGGTATATGTGAGGATGTACCGGATCAAGTGGCTCATAATTGCTTGATATTAACTGATTTTCTTGTGCTTGAAATGCCTGAAGATGATAATATGTCTATTATTCTTGGGAGACCTTTTCTTAATACTGCAGGAGCTGTTATTAATTGTAATCAAGGAAAGGTGACTTTCAATGTGAATGACAAGGAACATACTGTCTATTTCCCCAAGAAGATTGAAAGGATTTGTGGTTTCAATTCAATTGAACATGTTGAGGGCATTCAAGTTGGAGAAATATGTTGTCCCATACCAAGAGAAAAATTTGAAACTATTATGATTGGGACCATTGCTATCAAGGTTGAGGTAACATAATCATTAGTGGAATACAAAGTTTTGTCTCATATGGAATTGTTTTGGTAACAAGACCTGATCAACCTTGTGAACAAAAGGATTCCATTGAACAAAACAAAGTTTTCACTATGATTATCTCTGTTTACTTCTATTCTATCCATCTTAGTTTTTGTTTGCGTTTAGTTTTCTTCGTTGTTAGTTGCTTGCATGTTAGAGTGTCTTAGAACTTCTGTAGTTCTAGCTTTGCTTTGTCCTTGCATCATGTCTCCAAAAAAATCTGTCTATCAGAAAATCATTCTTCTATGCCAGAAAATGCCCAAAAATAAAGTGTCTCGGAAAATTCCAAAAAATTCATATTAAATTTTTACGTGAAAAAAGGGGCAGAGGAGTACCTGGGAGGTACCAGGGGGATCCACTAGGCAGGCACACCACCTGGTGGCGTGGTCTGCCCTAGGTGGCGCCATGCCCTGGTGTGGGCCACCCCTGGCCCCCACTAACTCTCTCACCTACCACTTTCTTCTCTCTCCCGAGTAAGCTCCAGTTCATTGCTCAAAATCGTGTTCTTGCTATGCTTGCTCTCGATTTTTTCGATCTCCTTGCTCAACCCATCTTTCTTGCTGAAATTTGGAGCAATTGTTCCCTAGTATGTGACTCCTCTCCTTGTCCAAGTAGATTTGTGTTTGGTGGATTATACATTGAGTATTTTGCTGCTGTAGGTGACAGGTTATGAGAGCTTGTAAGCTTGTTTGATGCCTAGAGATATAGTTTTGATGCATGTTTAGGCCTCTTACAAGTCCCTATGAGTAGAATACTTAATTATATTTACTTTGCAATCACTTGTTTAATAGGTGTTTAAATTTCAGAATACCAAGCATGAACAACCATACCTTTGGAGAGATATTTGAGAGTGATGCACCTAGGAGGTCAAGGCCCTCAAGATCGGCCTCTCAGTTTAGGCCATCATACAATGAAGATCTCATTACAACTCGTATTGGTAATTAAAGGGATGATGGGGATGCTCACCCATCCACTTTTCCTTGTTTTACTTGCTTACAAGCTGCATGTATTCTTGATGATTTCTTGCTACTGATTGAGAGCGTTGGTTTGATCTCATATATGCAAGATGAGAGTGAGAAATACGCTATGCTCACTAAAACCTTTGTTGAGAGCTTCATGTTTACTAACACATCCTATCAGTCGACTGTCTCTTTCAAAATTTATAATCTGCCCTTCACCATGACTTTGGAGAGTTTTTGCAGTATTGTAGGTGTACGCATGACAGGGACCGTGAAGAAAATTCAAGGACGACCCGCTGATTTGTTGGAGCTTTACCGAGGAGTGACCAATGATGATGACCGCGTGGCACAACACGGAAAGATAAGAAATATCCAACTCCCTGCTCTTAGATACTTTGCATATTATCTTGCTACTAGTGTACTGGGTAGGGAGAACACAAGTAATATCTCCAACTATCATTTGGCATTCCTTGCTGCTGCACTTAACAATGATACTCGGTACAATCTTGGCTCGCTTATTACTCGCCGCCTAGCTGCTAGGGGGCCTATATATGGGGGCATCATTGCCTCGCGTATAGTCAATGCATTAGGTCTTTTAGTGGATCCCAATGATGCTATATTGGCACCACAGAGGCTTGACCTTGTTTCTATGAAAACCCATCACTTTGTTACTGCTACTTCTGATTTGGACAGTCTAGTATATAGGATGCTTTTCACTGACAGGGATGAGAGCGAGATCCCTTTGCCACAACCTTCTTTGTTTAGTGTTCATAGGAGACCGTGGTCACGCTCCAAGGAGGAGGTGGACGAGCAGCTTCGCTTGCTGGGTTTCCACGAGCAGCACCAGGAGGATGTGCCCTCCTATGATTACTCCGCACATTACGGAGGGACGTACTCGAGCTCTCACCAGGACGAGGGGACCTCTTAGTCATAACACGGTGACACTTCATCCTGGCCAGCTTGGGACTGATACCCACTTAGGCCAAAAGCCTAAGCTTGGGGGAGGTACGCCGACACCGCACTCATCTCCTTATCATGTTGCGTCGGTACTTTGTATATTCATGTTTCGTTCTCTTTTTAGTTTTCGTTCTTTCTTTGCTTTTGCTTTCTAAACACAAAAAGACCAAAAATATTTTTGTTGTTTCTCTTTGTTTTGCTTCTTCTTCTTTTTTCCTTGGTTTTCTTTTCCCTTTTTTGCTTTGTTTGAACTATTCGAAAAACCCAAAAAGATTTTGCTTTGCTTGTTTTTCCTTTTTGGTTCTTGCTTTAAAAAATCGAAAACACCAAAAATATTTGTTGTTCTTCTTTGGCTTTGTGAGTTTGTTTCAGGGTTCAGCAGTCCTCAGTGGATATTGGTTTCATATTATTATTCAAGCCACACAAGTGAAGAGCAATAATGAGGATTAATGACAACTTGAGGTGTGGTAAGAGGCTGGTAGCAAACTCTATTTGTTTTCATTTTTGTACATATACTCATCACTGTGGGCATGCTTAGTCCGTTCATGTAGGGTGTATGTTATCTTTGGATGCCTAGTAGTTCTTGCTTTCTTATGATTAGCTCCAGCTCGCTAATGGTGTGTAGCATGTCTTATGAATGTTTGCTTACATTGCTCTGTTCATAAATTGGTATGACACCGTGGTATCCTCCTCTGAATGTTTCATTTGAATTGAGTTGGCACATTCTCACGCATGCATATGACCATAATAATCAGTTAAGCCTCGATGGATTATTTTGCCTTGAGGATCTAGAATCACTTTCATGCCATAATTAGTCCTGTTTTGTTGCAAGCATGATTATGACAGCTATTGCTCTCTCGCTTGTCGCTCCCTTACTATTGCTAGCCTTCACATTCACTGAGTATGTTTTACTCATGTTTCTAACTCCCTGAACCAAATATTTCCAAAGTGTCCACCATACCTACCTATTAGCATCATTTTCTATTTCCGTGCATATTCAATATGCCTTGTTTTCTTCCAAATAAAATGTTTGCTTGTTATGAGAAAGTTAGTTAGTAAAGCTCTCACGAACTTGACGACACACTTTATTTTCCGCACTTAATAAATCTGAACCATTGTGACTATCCATGAACGTTATATGCTTGCTAATTATAGGCTGGGGATTAGCAGAACCGTGCTGTCACGGGGAACACTTTCAACACTTGTAAATATATACCTAGTTGATACCTTGCTCTTTTGTTTGCGGATGTCGTCGGTGTGAAATAAAAGGGGAGCTTGTAAGTCCATGGAGTTATGTATGTGTGTTAGAGAAACGCCCGGTCCGCTGGTCTAATCCATGCTAACATGGTGGAAACCTGCAGCGTAACCATAATGATATCTATGAAGCATTCTTCTTATAAAAAAAGAGAGATAGATATTGAGAAAAAAGAAAAAAAAAGAGATTTATGAAAAGAGGAAAGAGAGAAAAAAGCACCATTTTCCCATGGTAAATAAGAAGACTACTGAGATACTCATTGTCTACTTGCCATGTCATTTTGATATGGGGATTCTTCCATATCATCGGGCAAGGGGTACCCCGTTGGCGGTTCTCTATGATACGCACATATTTACGATGACAAGAACTTATCGGTAACTAAAGTTGAGTAGCTTGAGGAGCGGCCCTCGTACTCAAGGGACATGGGATTTTCAGTTTATAGTCTGTCAAGCATATAACTCAGATTGGACCTCACTTTCACCTTAACCACGTTAAAGATGCTTATGATAGGGGAAATGAGAGCTCAAAGCTAATGAGTACCATACTTTTAGCATTTGGAAGCCTTTCAAATTATTCAAAACCTTTTCTTTTACTTGTTGAGTCTCCACATATTCTTTGAGCACCTTCTTGAGAGCATAGTTGTCATTCTTTGTGCTTGTCCCATTACTTGATTATTTGTGTTATGACTTTGATGCTTGTATCTTTGATATGTTTACTTCTAGTCATCACTTGAACTTCAGAGGTGCCTTGGCATTCATAATCAAAGGCAAGCGAGATACCACTCTATCATACCTTTTTATGAGCATTGTAATGTTGCTTATGTTTATGCTTCTTGCTACTTATTATTTTTGAGTTGGAATCTCTTCCTAGCTTGCAATGCCAATTAAGTAAACTTAGTTGCATACTCTTTATTATGAACTGTCTAAGTAATTGATCACATTGCTGAGAATATTTACATCATATGAAGCAAATGTGTTCGTGAAAGTTCTTTTATCGCACTCAGTTTTCAACTGAATTGCTTGAGGATAAGCAATAAGCTAAGCTTGGGAAGAGTTGATACGTCCAAAACGTATCAACTTGCCCGAACACTTTTGTTATTGTTTCTCCTCTAAACTTGTGTGATTTGGATACAACTAACGCGGACTGACGTTGTTTTCAGCAGAATTGCCTTGGTGTCTACTTTTTATGCAGAAAATCAACTATCAGGAAAAATCCCGGAAAATATGCCAAAAATCCTATTTCACCCGAAGACTCCAGGAGCCAGAATACGAGATGGAGAAGAGACATGGGTGGCCACACCACCTGGTGGCATGGGCTAGGCCAGGCCGCGCCAGGGGGTGGTGTGGGCCCCCCAGGCACCCCCTCGGTCTCCCTCTTCGCCTATAAGAAGCCTTCTGGCCTAAAAACTCCGAGAGGTTCGACGTTTTTCCAGAAGGAGTTCCGCTCCGCCGCCACCACCGGATTCGACGAAATAGCACCAGAAACTCCATTCTGGCACCCTGCCGGGACGGGGAATTGGAGGAGATCATCACCATCATCATCACCATCGCTTCTACATCGACCATCCATGTTTCCCCCATCTATGAGTGAGTAATCCCCCGCTGTAGGCTATGGGAATGGTAGGGATTGGATGAGATCGTTCATGTAACGGCATCAGATTGTTAGGGCATGGTGCCTATTATCTTTTATTAGTGCTTTATGACTTTGTTGCGACTTGTTATGCTTAATGCTTGTCACTAGGGCCCGAGTGCCATGATTTCAGATCTGAACATGTTATTGATTCATTATGATAGTATTGTTTATGGTCTTATCTGCAAGTTGTATACACACGTTGTTATCCGGAACCAATGGCCCTGAAGTGACAGAAATCGGGATAACCGGAGGGAATGGCTTTGATGTGAGGATCACATGTATTCACGGAGTGTTAATGCTTTGCTCCGGTGCTCTATTAAAAGGAGCACCTTAATTGCCAGTAGTTCCCTTGAGGCCCTGCTGCAAATGGGCTGGCAGGACAAAATATGTTGTGCAAGTTCTCATTGCGAGCACGTATGACTATATATGGAACACATGCCTAGGATTATCTAGTACTTGGATGCTTTAACTTATTTATCTGCAATTTCCCTATGTTTTGATTGCTATGTGAATTGTCTTGTCCATGCAACACCCGTCCATCCATCCCTATGCCTACCGCACTCGAATCCTACTGTTACTACTATTGTTACTGCTGTCTTTACTTTACTACTGCTGCTACTTTACTATTCCTACTACAAAACTGTTGCTACTGATAAACTGTTGCGAGCAAGATTGTTTCCAAGTGTAGCTGAATTGACAACTCAGTTGTTAAGGCTTATAAATATTCTTTGGCTCCCCTTGTGTTGAATCAATAAATTGGGTTTCACTTCCCTCGAAAATACTACGATACACCCCCTATACTTGTGGGTCATCAGGCCTATGCTTCGTCATGCCATGCTTGATATTGTTTTGGCTTTATGCTTAGTATTCTTTGTTGTAGCATGACTTGTTATAAACAATTGAGATTGCTTAATGTGCCTTGGATGAATCATGTGTTGTTTTAGCATATTAAAAGCATAGTATAGTGGTATTCTCCTTTGGTGCTTTATTTGGGTTGACTTGGCGCATTCTCACACCATGTTATGATTATCCCAAGTCACCATAACCTTGATGATCCTTTAGTTTTCAACTTGTAGTATCACTTTATGCTTTGATCAATGATGTTTTGTCGCTCTGCATGATTATGGCCATTATTTCTCTCTTAGTTTGTCGCTCCCAGTCTTTTGCTAGCCTTCGTAACCAAGTATGAGTTCCACTCATGCATCCAATTCCTTAAATCAAGTAATTCCAAAGAGTCCACCATACCTACCTATTAGCATATGCTATTCCAAGTATATTCATGCTTTTGTTTACCTTCCGAATTAAACTTGTTATGAGAAAACTAGTGATTAAAGCTCTCACGAACTTGATGGCACACTTTACTTTTCTTGCCCTTAATAAACTTGAACCATTGTGTCGTCTATGTTGTATATGCTTGCACTTATTTGTTGGAGATTAGCAGAACCATGCTGTCATGGGAACGCTTTCAACATTGCACTTGTACTTTGTACCTAGTTGATATCATGCTCTTTTGTCTATGGATGTCGTCGGTGTGAAATGAAAGGGGAGCTTGTAAGTCCATGGAGTTATGTATATGTGTTAGAGAAACGCCTGGGCCGCTGGTCTAATCCATGCTGACATGGTGGAAACCTGCAGCGTAACCATAATGAGCTGTCTATGAAGCATTCTTCTTATAAAAAAGTCCTATATTGAGAAAAAAAGAGAAAAAACAAAAAAAAGAGGTTATGAAAAGAGGAAAGAGAGAAAAAAGCACCATATTCCCATGGTAAATAAGAAGATTGCTGAGATGCTCGTTGTCTTCTTGCCTTGTCATTTTGATATGGGGATTCTTCCGTATCATCGGGCAAGGGGTACCCCATTGGCGGTTCTCTATGATACACATGTACTTACAATGACTAGAACTTACCGGTGACTAAACTTGAGTAGCATGAGGAGCGACCCTCGTATTCAAGGGAGATGAGATTTCTAACTTATACTTCGTCAAGCATGTACACCATAGTTTGTTAACTTTAACCTTAATCACTTCAAGATGCTTATGATAGGGGCAATGAGAGCTGAAAGCTAATAAGTACCATAATTTTTGGAAGCTCTTTATGAAACTTGAATCCCTACTTCCTTCTATGAAGGCCTTTCTTTTACTTTTATGTTGGGTCTCCACCTTCTATCTTTATGCACCTATTGAGAGAGCATAGTGGCCATTCTTAGTTCCATGTGCATTGTCCCAAGACTTGTTGATTGAGGCATAACTTTGATATTGCTTGTTCTTAAACTATTTGTATCTAGTCACCCTTATGAACATTGAAGGTGTCCTATGCATTTATATTTGCGTACTCTATGAGGGACAAGATGAATACTATTATGCTATGTTTTCTTTATGTGAAACAAACAAACGTCTTGCAAAGCATTGTTATTCATGAATCTTTTGTTTGTGCCTTTTCATGTTGCATCATAGTTTCTTTGTCTTATTGCTAGAACTTTGTTTTTCATGTTATGATTGAAGTACTATGATCCCAGCTTTGAATGTTTTACAAATATTTGATCAAGTTTCTGATGGTGCATGTCACCTCAAAAATTATTCTTTTGTTTTTATCACTTACCTACTTGAGGACGAGCAGGAGTTAAGCTTGGGGATGTTGATACATTGCTAATGTATCCATAATTTTTGATGTTCCATGCTTGGTTTTATTTACTTTCTTATGTTTTATCCACACTTTGGAGTATTTTTATACACTTTCTTGGACTAACCTATTAACAAGATGCCATAGTGCCAGTTGCCTGTTTTTTGCTGTTTTTGGTTCCAGGAAAGTAAGAAAATCAATATTCACGGAATTGGACCGGACAAAAGCCAAAGTCGATATTTTACCGGAAGACTCACGGAGCCAGAAGACGAGACGGAGAGGGGCCACAGGGTGGCCACACCATGTGGTGGCGCGGGCTAGCCCTAGCCGCGCCACCAGGTGGTGTGGGCCCCTGGCCGCCCACCGGCCTTGCCTCTTCGCCTATAAGAAGCCTCCCAATGCATAAACCCTAAATCGTCAATCAGAAATCCACAAAAAGTTCTACAGCGCCGCCGCCACCGAAGGGGAGATTCAGGGGACAGAAAGTCTCTATTCCGTCACCCTGCCGGGACGGGGAAGTGCCCCTGGAGCCATCTCCATCAATCTCCATCACCATCTGCATCACCATTGCTGATTCCCATGATAAGGAGGGAGTAGTTCTCTCTCGAGGCTAAGGGTTCTACCGGCAGCTATGCGTTCATCTCTCTCTCTCTATGCATGATCTTATTGATATCATGAGCTTTGTAATCAAGTAGATCTACCTTGCTACTCAAGTGCTTTAATAGATCTCTGCTCTCCCCATGTGTGTGAAAGTGACAGCGTGCACACCATGGTGGCACTTAGGCTAGAGATTACAAATACTTGTTATGAGTTATAATTGGAGTTGAATGTCTTTATGAAATTGTGGTGTTTGTTGGAACCATCTAGTGCCCAAGGTGACAGTGTGTGGTTTTCTAGATGGGAAAGGCAAACTTTGAGGTGTGCTGTTATAGCCCTACCATCGATTAGAGTGTCCAACCGGAGAGTAGTTGAGTGTAGTATCATAAAGAAGAATATATTTATATGAGAGTGTTCACTAGTGAAAGTATGATCCCTAGGCCTTTTTTCGAAGCATTGAAACACCGTTTGCTATTAGATCTATCACATGTTTGCTTGCTTCCATCTTTATTTCAGTTTGCCTTTAGTCTCTACTACACCATCAAGCTATTTTCTAGCACCGTTGTCTTATATCCATACCACTTGTATTTCACTATCTCTTCGCCGAACTAGTGCACCTATACACCTGACAAGTGTATTGGGTGTGTTGGGGACACAAGAGACTTCGTGTATCTTGATTGCAGGGTTGCTTGAGAGGGGATACCTTTGACCACTTCCTCCCTGAGTTTGATAAACCTTGGGTAATCCTCTTAAGGGAAATCTTGATGCTGTTCTACAAACCTCTGCACTTGGAGGCCCAACAGCTGTCTACAAGAATAAAAGTGCGTAGACATCAATCAACCACAACTAGAGTCAACCAGTGTCATTGCATGTCTGTTCTTTTCATGAACCACAGCTAGAGTCATTGCATGTCTGTTCCTTCCACAAACCACATATGGATCCACCAGTGTCATTGCATGTCTGTTCTTTTCATGAACCACACCCAGTGTCATTGAATGTCTGTTCCTCTAAACAAACCACACATGGATCCACCTAGTGTGATTGCATGTCTGTTCTTTTCACAAACCACACATGGATCCACCAGTGTCATTGCATGTGTGTTCTTTTCATGAACCACAACCAGAGTCATTGCATCTGCTAAACAAACCACACATGGATCGACCCAGTGTCATTGCATGTATGTTCCTCTAAACAAACCACACATGGATCCACCTAGTGTGATTGCATGTCTGTTCTTTTCACAAACCACACATGGATCCACCAGTGTCATTGCATGTTTATTCTTTTCATGAACCACAACTAGAGTCAACCAGTGTCATTGCATGTGTGTTCTTTTCATGAACCACAGCTAAAGTCATTGCATGTATGTTCCTTCCACAAACCACACATGGATCCACCAGTGTCATTGCATGTGTGTTCTTCTCATGAACCACAGCCAGTGTCATTGCATGTATGTTCTTCTCACAAACCACACATGGATCCACCCAGTGTGATTGCATGTGTGTTCTTCTCATGAACCACACATGGATCCACCAGTGTTATTGCATGTCTGTTCTTTTCATGGACCACAGCTAGAGTCATTGCATGTCTGTTCCTTCCACAAACCACATATGGATCCACTAGTGTCATTGCATGTATGTTCTTTTCATGAACCACACCCAGTGTCACTGCATGTCTGTTTCTCTAAACAGACCACACATGGATCCACCTAGTGTGATTGCATGTCTGTTCTTTTCACAAACCACACATGGATCCACCTAGTGTCATTGCATGTCTGTTCTTTTCATGAACCACACATGGATCCACCAGTGTCATTGCATGTGTGTTATTTTCATGAACCACAACTAGAGTCAATCAGTGTCATTTCATGTGTGTTCTTTTCATGAACCACAACTAGAGTCATTGCATGTCTATTCCTTCCACAAACCACATACGGATCCACCAGTGTCATTGCGTGTGTGTTCTTTTCATGAACCACACATGGATACACCAGAGTCATTGCATGTGTGTTCTTTTCATGAACCACAGCTAAAGTCATTGCATGCCTGTTCTTTCCACAAACCACACATGGATCCACCTAGTGTGATTGCATGTCTGCTCTTCTCATGAACCACACAAGGATCCACCAGTGTCATTGCATGTGTGTTCTTCTCATGAACCATAGCCAGTGTCATTGCATGTATGTTCTTCTCACAAACCACACAAGGATCCACCAGTGTCATTGCATGTGTGTTCTTCTCATGAACCATAGCGAGTGTCATTGCATATATGTTCTTCTCACAAACCACATAAGTATCCACCAGTGTCATTGCATGTCTGTTCTTCTCACAAACCACACATGGATCCACCAATGTCATTGGATGTGTGTTCTTCTCATGAACCACACATGGATCCACCAGTGTCATTGCATGTCTGTTCTTTTCATGAACCATACCTAGAGTCATTGCATGTCTGTTCCTTCCACAAACCACATATGGATCTACCAGTGTCATTGCATGTCTGTACTTTTCATGAACCACACCCAATTTCATTGCATATCTCTTCCTCTAAACAAACCACATATGGATCCAGCTAGTGTGATTGCATGTCTGTTCTTTTCACAAACCACACATGGATCCACCTAGTGTGATTGCATGTCTGTTCTTTTCACAAACCACACATGGATCCACCAGTATCATTGCATGTGTGTTCTTTTCATGAACCACAACTAGAGTCAACCAGTGTCATTGCATGTCTATTCTTTTCATGAACCACAGCTAGAGTCATTACATGTCTGTTCCTTCCACAAACCACATATGGATCCATCAGTGTCATTGCATGTCTGTTCTTTTCATGATCCACACCCAGTGTCATTGCATGTCTGTTCCTCTAAACAAACCACACATGGATCCACCTATTGTGATTACATGTCTGTTCTTTTCACAAACCACACATGGATCCACCAGTGTCATGGCATGTGTGTTCTTTTCATGAACCACAGCCAGAGTCATTGCATGTGTGTTCTTCTAAACAAACCACACATGGATCCACCCAGTGTCATTCCATGTATGTTCCTCTAAACAAACCACACATGGATACACCTAGTGTGATTGCATGTCTGTTCTTTTCACAAACCACACATGGATCCACCAGTGTTATTGCATGTGTGTACTTTTCATGAACCACAACTAGAGTCAACCAGTGTCATTGCATGTGTGTTCTTTTCATGAACCACAGCGAGAGTCATTGCATGTTTGTTCCTTCCACAAACCACACATGGATCCACCAGTATCATTGCATGTGTGTTCTTCTCATGAACCACAGCCAGTGTCATTGCATGTATGTTCTTCTCACAAACCACACATGGATCCACCCAGTGTGATTGCATGTGTGTTCTTCTCATGAACCGCACATGGATCCACCAGTGTCATTGCATGTCCGTTCTTTTCATGATCCACAGCTAGAGTCATTGCATGTATGTTCCTTCCACAAACCACGTATGGATCCACCAGTATCATTGCATGTCTGTTCTTTTCATGAACCACACCCAGTGTCATTGCATGTCTGTTCCTCAAAACAAACCACACATGGATCCACCTACTGTGATTGCATGTCTGTTCCTTCCACAAACAACACATGGATCCACCAGTGTCATTGCATGTGTGTTCTTCTCATGAACCACAGTCAGTGTCATTGCATGTATGTTCTTCTCACAAACCACACGTGGATCCACCAGTGTCATTGCATGTGTGTTCTTCTCATGAACCACACATGGATCCACTAGTGTCATTGCATGTCTATTCTTTTCATGAACCACAGCTAGAGTCATTGCATGTGTTTTCCTTCCACAAACCTCATATTGATCCACCAGTGTCATTGCATGTTTGTTCTTTTCATGAACCACACTAAGTGTCATTTCATGTATGTTCCTCTAAACAAACCGCACATGGATCCACCTAGTGTGATTGCATGTCTGTTCTTCTGATGAACCACAACTAGAGTCATTGCATGTATGTTCCTTCCACAAACCACATATGGATCCACCAGTGTCATTGCATGTCTGTTCTTTTCATGAACCACACCCAGTGTCATTGCATGTCTATGCCTCTAAACAAACCACACATGGATCCACCTAGTGTGATTGCATGTCTGTTGTTCTCATGAACCACACATGGATCTAGCTAGTGTGATTGCATGTATGTTCTTTTCACAAACCACACATGGATTCACCAGAATCATTGCATGTGTGTTGTTTTCATGAACCACAACTAGAGTCAACCAATGTCATTGCATGTCTGTTCTTTTCATGAACCACAGCTAGAGTCATTGCATGTTTGTTGCTTCCACAATACACATATGGATCCACCAGTGTCATTGCATGTCTCTTCTTTTCGTGAACCACACCCAGTGTGATTGCATGTATGTTCCTCTAAACAAACCACACATGGATCCACCTAGTGTGATTGCATGTCTGTTCTTTTCACAAACCACACATGGATCCACCAGTGTCATTGCATGTGTGTTCTTTTCATGAACCACACATGGATACACTAGTGTCATTGCATGTGTGTTCTTTTCATGAATCATAGCTAGAGTCATTGCATGTTTGTTCTTTGCACAAACAACACATGGATCCACCTAGTGTGATTGCATGTATGTTCTTCTCATGAACCACACATGGATCCACCAGTGTCATTGCATGTGTGTTCTTCTCATGAACCATAGCCAGTGTCATTGCATGTATGTTCTTTTCACAAACCACACAAGGATCCACCAGTGGCATTGCATGTGTGATCTTCTCATGAACCAAAACCAGTGTCATTGAATGTCTGTTCTTCTCACAAACCACATAAGTATCCACTAGTGTCATTGCATGTCTGTTCTTCTCACAAACCACACATGGATCCACCAGTGTGATTGGATGTGTGTTCTTCTCATAAACCACACATGGATCCACTAGTATCATTGCATGTCTATTCTTTTCATGAACCACAGCTAGAGTCATTACATGTCTGTTCCTTCCACAAACCACATATGGATCCACCAGTGTCATTGCATGTTTGTTCTTTTCATGAACCACACCCAGTGTCAACTAGTGTCATTGCATGTCTATTCTTTTCATGAACCACAGCTAGATTCATTGCATGTCTGTTCCTTAGACAAACCACATATGGATCCACCAGTGTCATTGCATGTTTGTTCTTTTCATAAACCACACCCAGTGTTATTGCATGTTTGTTCCTCTAAACAAATCACACATGGATCCACCTAGTGTGATTGCATGTCTGTTCTTCTCACAAACCACACATGGATCCACCAGTGTCATTGCATGTGTGTTCTTTTCATGAACCATAGCCAGAGTCATTGCATGTGTGTTCTTCTAAACAAATCACACATGGATACACCCAGTGTCATTGCATGTCTGTTCCTCTAAAAAACCACACATGGATCCACCTAGTGTGATTGCATGTCTGTTCTTTTCACAAACCACACATGGATCCACCAGTGTCATTGCATGTGTGTTCTTTTCATGAACCATAGCTAGAGTCATTGCATGTGTGTTCTTCTAAACAAACCACACATGGATCTGATGACCCACAAGTATAGGGGTGTATCGTAGTATTTTCGAGGGAAGTGAAACCCAATTTATTGATTCGACACAAGGGGAGCCAAAGAATATTTATAAGCCTTAACAACTGAGTTGTCAATTCAGCTGCACCTGGAAACAATCTTGCTCACAGCAGTTTATCAGTAGCAACAGTTTTGTAGTAGGAATAGCAAAGTAGCAGCAGCAGTAAAGTAAAGACAGCAGTAACAATAGTAGTAAACAGTAGGATTCGAGTGCGGTAGGCATAGGAATGGATGGACGGGCGTTGCATGGACAAGACAATTCACATAGCAATCAGAACATAGGGCAATTGTAGATAAATAAGATAAAGCATCCAAGTACTAGATAATCCTAGGCATGTGTTCCATATATAGTCATACGTGCTCAGAATGAGAACTTGCACAACATCTTTTGTCCTGCCAACCCGTTTGCAGCGGGGCCTCAAGGGAACTACTGGCAATTAGGGTGCTCCTTTTAATAGAGCACCGGAGCAAAGCATTAACACTCCGTGAACACATGTGATCCTCACATCAAAGCCATTCCCTCCGGTTATCCCTATTTCTGTCACTTCGGGGCCATTGGTTCCGGATAACAACGTGTGTATACAACTTGTAGATAAGACCATAAACAATACTATCATAATGAATCAATAACATGTTCAGATCTGAAATCATGGCACTCGGGCCCTAGTGACAAGCATTAAGCATAACAAGTCGCAACAAAGTCATAAAGCACTAATAGAAGATACTAGGCACCATGCCCTAACAATCTAATGCCATTACATGAACGATCTCATCCAATCCCTACCATCCCCATAGCCTACAGCGGTGGATTACTCACTCATAGATGGGGGAAACATGGATGGTCGATGGAGAAGCGATGATGATGATGATGGCAATGATCTCCTCCAATTCCCTGTCCCGACAGGATGCCAGAACGGAGTTTCTGGTGCTGTTTCGTGGAATCTGGTGGTGGTAGCAGAGCGGAACTCCTTCTGGAAAAACGTCAAACCCCCTGGAGTTTTTACGTCAGAAGGCAACTTATAGGCAAAGAGGGAGACCGAGGGGGAGTCTGGGGCGGCCAGACCACCCCCTGGCGCGGCCAGGTGGTGTGGCCTGGGCCTAGCCCCCCTCCGTCTCGTATTTTGGCCCCGGGAGTCTTCTGGTGAAATAGGATTTGTGGCATATTTTCCGCGATTTTGCCTGATAGTTGATTTTCTGCACAAAAAGTAGACACCTGGGCAATTCTACTGAAAACAGCGTCAGTCTGCGTTAGTTGCATCCAAATCACACAAGTTTAGAGGATAAACAATAGCAAAAGTGTTCGGGAAAGTAGATACGTTTTGGACGTATCAACTCCCCCCAAGCTTAGCTCATTCCTTGTCCTCAAGCAATTCAGTTGAAAACTGAGTGCGATAAAAGAACTTTCACGAACACATTTGCTTCATATGATGTATATTTTCTCAGCACGTGATCAACTACTTAGACAATTCATAATAATGAGTATGCAACTAAGTTTACTTAATAGGCATTGCAAGCTATGAAGAGATTCCAACTCAAAAATAATAAGTAGCATGAAGCATAAACATAAGCAACATTACAATGCTCATAACAAGGTATGATAGAGTGGTATCTCGCTTGCCTTTGATTATGAATGCCAAGGCACCTCTGAAGTTCAGGTGAAGACTAGAAGTAAAGATATCAAAGATACAAGCATCAAAGTCATAGCACAAATAATCAAGTTTTGAGACAAGCAGAAAGAATGACAACTATGCTCTCAAGAAGGTGCTCAAAGAATATGTGGAGACTCAACAAGTAAAAGAAAAGGTTTTGAATAATTTGAAAAGCTTCCAAATGCTGAAAGTATGGTACTCGTTAGCTTTGAGCTCTCATTTGCCCTATCATAAGCATCTTTAAATGGTTAAGGTTAAAGTGACACAACTAAGAGGATATGCTTGACAAGTTATAAATCTAAGTTTCATGCCCCTTACTTATGAAGACTGATCCTCATGCTACTCAACTTCAGTCACAAGTAAGCTCTTGTCATTGTAAGTATATACGTATCATAGAGAACCACCAACGGGGTACCTCTTGCACATGACACAAGAGCTATCCCATAATCAAAATGACAAGGTAAGCAGACAATGAGCATCTCAGCGATCTTTTTATTTACTATGTGCATAGATTTTTATCGAGGATGCTTCATAGAATGCTCATTATGGTTTGCTGCGAGTTTCCACCATGATTAGGCATGGCTTAGGCTAGCGGCCCAGGCATTTCTCTAACATAGATACAAACTCCATGATCTTACAAGTTCCACTTTTATTTCACACCGCCGGGATCCATACGCAAAAGAACATGATATCAACGAGGTACTAAGTACCAATGAAATGTTGAAAACATTCCCCATGATATATGGTTCTACTAACTTCAACTTATAAAGCGCAAGCATATACGCAACAAAGAAGGACGCAATGGTTCAGGTTTATTAAATGCAAGAAAATAAAGTGTGCCATCAAGTTCGTGAGAGCTTTACTAACTAACTTTCTCATAACAAGCAAACATTTTATTCGGAAGAAAACAAGGCATATTGAATATGCACGGAAGTAGCAAATGATGCTAATAGGTAGGTATGGTGGACACTTTGGCAATCTTTGGTTTTGGGGAGTTGGAAACATGAGTAAAACATACTCAGTGAATGTGAAGGCTAGCAATAGTAAGGGAGCAACAAACGAGAGAGCAATAGCTGTCATAATCATGCTTGCAACAAAATCAGGACTAATCATGGCATGAAAGTGATTCAAGATCCTCAAGGCAAAATAATTCATCAAGGCTTAACTGATTATTATAGTCATGTGCATGCGTGAGCATGTGCCAAGTCAATTCAAATAAAACATTCAGAGGAGGATACCACGGTGTCATACCAATTTATGAATAGAGCAATGCAAGCAAACATTCATAAGAAATGCTACAAACTATTAGCGAGCTGGAGCTAATCATAAGAAAGCAAGAACTACTAAGCATCCAAAGATAACAAACACCCTACACGAACAGGCTAAGCATGCCCACAATGATGAGTATATGTACAAAAATGAAAACAAATAGAGTTTGTTAGCAGCCTCTTACCATGCCTCAAGTTGTCATGATCCTCATTATTGCTCTTCACTTGTGTGGCTTGAATAATAATATGAAACCAACATCCACTGAGGACTGCTGAACCCTGTTGCAAACTCACAAAACCAAATAAGAACGACAAATATTTTTGGTGTTTTCAATTTTTTAAAACAAGAGCCAAAGAAGAAAAACAAGCAAAGCAAAATCTTTTTGGGTTTTTCGAATAGTTCAAACAAAGCAAAAGGGAAAAGCAAACCAAGGAAAAAAGAAGAAGAAGCAAACCAAAGAGAAACAACAAAAATATTTTTGGTATTTTTGTGTTTTAGAAAGCAAAAGCAAAGAAAGAATGAAAACTAAAAAGAGAACGAAACATGAATATACAAAGTCCCGACGCAAAATTATATGGAGATGAGTGCGGTGTCGGCATACCTCCCCCCAAGCTTAGGCTTTTGGCCTAAGTGTGTATCAATCCCAAGCCGGCCAGGATGACGTGTCACCGTAGTATGACAAAGAGGTACCCTCGTCCTGGTGCAAGCTCGAGTACGTCCCTCCGTAGTGTGAGGAGTGATCGTAGGAGGGTACATCCTCCTGTTGCTGCTCGTGGAAGCCCAGCAAGCGAAGCTGCTCGTCCACCTCCTCCTTGGAGCGCGACCATGGTCTCCTGTGAACAATAAACAAAGAAGACTGCGGCAAAGGGATCTCCCTCTCATCCCCGTCAGTAAACAGCATCCTATATACTAGACTGTCCAAATCAGAAGTAGCAGTGACAAAGTGATGAGTTTTCATAGCAACAAGGTCAAGCCTCTGTGGTGCCAGTACAGTATCATTGGGGTCCACTAAAAGGCCTAATGCATTGACCATACGCGAGGCAATGATGCCCCCATAGATAGGCCCCCTAGCAGCCAGGCGGCGAGAAATAAGCGAGCCAAGGTTGTACCGAATATCATTGTTAAGCGCAGCAGCAAGGAAGGCGAAATGATAGTTGGAGATATTACTTGTGTTCTCCCTACCAAGTATGCTAGTAGCAAGATAATATGCAAAGTATCTAAGAGCAGGGAGTTGGATGTTTCTTATCTTTCCGCGTTGCGCCACGCGGTCATCATCATTAGTCACTCCTCGGTAAAGCTCCAGCAGATCAGCGGCTCGCCCTTGAATTTTCTTCATGGTCCCTGTCTTGCTTACACCTACAATACTGCAAAATCTCTCCAAAGGCATGGCAAAGGGTAGATTATAAATTTTGAAAGAGACAGTTGACTGATAGGATGTGTTAGTAAACGTGAAGCTCTCAACAAAGGTTTTGGTGAGCATAGAGTATTGCTCACTCTCATCTTGCATATATGAGGTTAAACCAACCCTCTCAATCAGTAGCAAGAAATCATCAAGATCCCTGCAGCTTGTAAGAAAGTAAAACAAGGAAAAGTAGATGGGTGAGCATCCCCATCATCCCTTTCATTACCAATACGAGTTGCAATGAGATATTCGTTGTATGATGGCCTAAACTGAGAGGCTGATCTTGAGGGCCTCGACCTCTTAGGTGCATCACTCTCAAATATCTCTCCAAAGGTATGGTTGTTCATGCTTGGTATTCTGAAATTTAAACACCTATTAAACAAGTGATTGCAAAGTAAATATAATGAAGGATTCTACTCATAGGGACTTGTAAGAGGCCTAAACATGCATCAAAACTATATCTCTAAGAATCAAACAAGCTTACAAGCTCTCATAACCTGTCACCTACAGCAGCAAAATACTCAATATATAATCCACTAAACACGAATCTACTTGGACAAGGGAAGGAGTCACATACCAGAGAACAAGTGCTCCAAATTTTAGCAACAAAGATGGGCTGAGCTAGGAGATCGAAAAAATCGAGAGCAAGCATAGCAAGAACGCGATTTTGAGCAATGAACTAGAGCTTACTCAGGAGAGAGAAGAAAGTGGCAGGTGAGAGAGTTAGTGGAGGGCCAGGGTTTGCCCACACCATGGCATGGCGCCACCCAGGGCAGGCCACGCCACCAGGTGGTGAGCCTTCCTGGTGGTCCCCTGGCACCTCCTAGGCTCTCCTCTGCCCCTTTTTTCACGTAAAAATTTAATATGGATTTTCTGGAATTTTTCGAGACACTTTATTTTTGGGCATTTTCAGGTATAGAAGAATGATTTTCTGACAGACTGATTTTTTTTTTGGAAATTGTCAACACCCAGATTTTTAATCCCAGATGCCCGTTATGCCATACCTCGCAATCCCAGGATTACCATTTTTGCGAGACATAACGGATTGGATATCACAGTACATCATCCATTACAAACCATACATAAGGTCTTACACAAATAAGGATCTCATGATTCAGTCTTAATACAACAAGCAGCGGAAATAAATATAAAGCGTAGCGGTGGGGTCCATCTTCAAGGGCACAGGCAATGCTGACGAAGGCAGATAGTCCTAGTTATCATAGCCGTCCTGCTGGCCATCATCTTGATAGTCTCCTTCATAGTCTGGCCATGAGAATAGCCAGGGACAAAAGCCATGAGTACTCTTTAAGTACTCGCAAACTACCACTAACAAGTAGTATAGTGCTAAGATAAAGTGCTAAATCTAAGTTTAACTATAAAATTAAGTTTGAAACCTAAGCTGAGTTCTGAAGCAAAGAAAGATAAAATAAAGTTCTAGAATCACTTAAGTTGGGAAGCTATTGTCATAAACACAACCATGTTGTGGTCAAGTCAATATTCATCCGTCATTTCAAGTTATTTGGAAAACATCTGACAATGAAACAGTATGGCCATTCCAACTGTCCATAACCGCGGACGCAGCTATTCGAATAGTTTGACACTCTGCAGAGGTGGTACACTTTCACCACAAGGTTCGATACATCTGTCAGGGATAACCCTGAATCATCATACTTAGTATGCAGATAATCAAACATAACCTTTCCTTTACACACCCTAGTATAAGCACCTCTCCTATGAGCATGGCCTCCCAACCATGACCATCAGTCATCTTGGGCACTGCATAGGTGGACAACATTGAGAGGTAGCCTTAGCTCAAACCTCTCCCGCGAGGGAACTAATACTAATGCATATAAAGTTCTAGCTAAGCCTTACCCAATTCAGGTAGTGTGGTTGTACGGTAAATTTGGAATGGTATCGCATCCGAATCCAACCATCGGTTTTATAAAAGGGCTAAGGCTCATGCCTCAACATTTTCATCATCATAAACCATTTGTGTTTCTCAACACATGTCAAAACATCTCAATAGAATGACTCATCATTCCAAGGTTTTCATAATTCATTTTCACTATGTGTTCCCATCTAAAGTGAATCAAGTTCTTATCTACTCTAAACTACTAAGTTAAGATTGTTCACTAAGGTGGAAAGATGATGGGTTCAATCTCATGCCATAGAATGACATCTAAAGCTTAGCTAAATAGGTCAAGTTTTATACTTTTTATGCTACCTTCAAAACAAGTAAGGGGCTTTGTGAAAACTAAAGGAAGTAAATCTTGTAAGGTAATACTTGGGGTAGTAATAGTCAAGGTGGTGTGACCAAAGCATGCCTAAGGCATCTTTGCTCATTCATCTCTCTTAATTCTAGCTTGCTAACAATAGCTTGCACAGTTAATGGTGGCTTGCCTTGGTTGGTGCAGTGGTTGAAGTTTTCTTCTTCTTCTTGGTAGCACTCCTCCTCCTCGTAGACTTGGTCGGTACTATCATCTATAAATACATACGGAGTACACAATCACCAAACAATACTTAACTAGTCTAATTAGCATTCTAAGACACACATTTGATGATCTATTATCATCACAAGCATCACAAGTTTCATTCACTAGTTTCATTGTTTTTAAATTAGAAAAGTAATTTCTACTCATTGAAAAAAATTTAACTAATATTTAATATTCACCACTTAAAATATGGGATCATGTGGACACATGTCATCACCACATATTCTAACATGTGGGAATGAGATTTAAGAGTTGGATTATAATTACTTTGGTTTAAGTTCAAATTTAATGATTTAAAGTGACTAGAAATGCCTATATAGCATTATTTTGGTACTAGTCCAAAGTCACTGCATGTAAACCCTAATATTACTACATATTTAGATAGATATGATGAAATGTGATTTTTGAGAGTTGGAATCAACTCAAAACCTATCTTGGTTGATTTTATAAAAATGTTGCAAAGTGCAAATGCTTCTGTTTGTTATTTTTACTAGGAGAGATCTATAACTCTAATTGAATTAAATCCAACGGGCTTGGATAGATCATTCCAATACCTTTCAGGCAAAATTGGTTTCATGCAATTTGGATTTGTCAAACTCCCAGAATTGATTTTTAAACTAGTGGACAGAAACTAGATTAACTCTAAATAGAAAAAACTAGATTTGAATTTCTAACTCGCGCGGGAACTAACTAGGCTAGCCCAGCTACGCACAGTGCACACAACGGGCTGCCTGACATGTGGGCTCCACCAGTCAGTGGCACAAAAACACCGAAACGGTATCTAGCATCCTAGGCCGCACGATCAAAAGGGCATCTAACGGTGGAGAGTCATCGTCGATGACAGATGACTCCGACGAGAGTCTGACCTAGACGCGGTGTTGGGGGTCGATTGGGGGCGTACCAGGGCTCCAGCAAGGTCGGCGAGGCGGGCAAACGGGCTGGTAGACGACGGCGAGGCGAGGCGCGGTTGCGGCGGAGCTTGGGGTGCCCTAAATCACAGGCGCCCTTCTCCTCCTGCTGCAGCGGCTTCGGCTCCAATTCCAGCCTAGTAGAGCTCGAGCGGCATCGTCTAGAGGTGGGTGAGCTTCATTGAGAGGTGGGGAGTGAGTGAGTGTGGAGAAATGGTGCTGGGGTGGCCGCTTTATATAGGGTCAACTGAGCGGTAGAGAAGCATGGGCGGTGCTCATCGGTGACGATGGCACAACGAGCTTGAGGCGTGGGCGGTGTGCTAGGATGGTGGGCGGTGCCCTGGCGAGTGTCACGGTGGTGCTGGTGCAGTGGTTTGTGGTCGGGGAAAGTGAAGAGCGCGGCGCGCACTAAGTCTCTGCCGACGGCGAGTTTCACGGTGGCCGGCGACTACGGGGTACGGTCTGGGGATTGGGCATGTCTGTTAGCTTGCTAGGCCGGTGGGGATCGTGTAGATGGGCGGCTGGAGCTAGGCGAGGTCTGGCTATGCGGGGACAGGGCGCGCTCTGTGGGCGGCGTCGGCATGATCGACAGGCTCCGGGCGCAGTGGTTCCTGGCCATTCTGACTGTTGTCCTTGGGCTGGGGCTGGTTGGACGGTGGAGGTGGACCACGGGCGACGTGCTGGACATGGTGGACGAGGCTGGAGGCTGATGTGGAGCGTTGTCGCCGGTGAGGGTGCTCAAGGTGCTCGGCCTTAATGGCCATGACCATTTGGTCGTGTGCACAGGGCTTGGCCGGGCTAGCAAAGGGTAGGGGGTGCACTGGGGTGGCTCTGGTTGCAAAATGGGAGACCACATTGGTCCAAACAGTGCTCACAATAGTGTTTGTGATTTTTCTAGATTTTTGCACACAAGGTGTTTGACAAAATGGCCGAAAGAATTCAAGTTTTGAATTTTGAGATGATTTTTGGTGGAGTTGTTTGTCACATGCTTAAACATCTGTGGTTGCTTGGGATTTGAAAATGGAGTTCATTTGAGTGGTTTTTGAAATAGTGGGATCTTCCCATATGAAATAGATTCAATTTTCCAATGCCTTTTAAATATAGTGTTTGCATGTTTTTGGCAGATCACAAAGTGGCCCTTGGTACCTCATTATGTGTACTAGCAAGGGGTGTAAAGACTTAGAATTATATCTGTTGAGAAATGAGAGGTAGGAACACTCAAAGTAGTGTAGTGGATTAAAATGGCCAAAATGACCATTCCTCCTTTTCAATTGTTTTTGATTTGATTTTCTTTGGGAAAAGTTTGGGGATGATGTAGATGATGTTTAAATCACCTAAGAAACATTTTACACCCAAAGAATCATAGAACCATGGCAATTCAAATCAATTCCTAACTTAAATGATCATACACATGAATGCTTTCATTTTTAATTTGGGAAAGTTTTTGTTAACCCTAATTTTGATGATTTGGATCTTGATAAGCTTGTATTAAAGTTTTGGGATGTTACAAACCTTCCCCCCTTAAACAAAATCTCGTCCCGAGATTTACAAAGAAAACTAGGAACTAAAGAGATCTGGGAACTCTGTCCTAATCTTCGCGCTCCCAAGTGGCTTCCTCCTCTATATGGTTGCTCCACTGAATCTTGAGAAACTTTATACTCCTGGTTCTGGTGGTTCTATAGGCTTCTTCTAAGATACAGATGGGCACTTCCCGATAGGTCAGGTCATTGTTGATTTCTACGACTCTGTGATCGATGTTCTTGAAAACTTCAGTCTTCTCGGGCACTTCCAAGCATTTGCGAAGTAACGAGATATGGAACACATTGTGGATGGCTGACATCTCTTCAGGCAGTTCCATTTGATATGATACTTCTCCTCGATGGTTCAGAATCTTATAAGGTCCGATATATCTGGGGGCTAACTTTCCCTTCAGACTAAAGCGTTGAGTCCCCTTCAATGGTGAAACCTTGAGATATACAAAATCTCGGACATTGAAAGTCATGTCTCTCCTTCTCTTGTTAGCATAACTCTTCTGTCTGGATTGAGCGGTCTTGAGGTGCTCACGGACTTTGTGAACTTTCTCTTCAGCTTCTCGGAGAATGTCGGGTCCAAAGATCTGACTCTCTCCTACTTGCGACCAATTCAAAGGGGTAGGACACTTTCTTCCGTATAGGAATTCAAATGGTGCCATCTGCAAACTAGCTTGATAACTGTTGTTATATGAGAATTCTGTGAAAGGCAGGCAGTCTTCCCATTTTGATCTGTATTCCAACACACAAGCTCTAAGCATATCCTCAAGGATCTGGTTGACTCTCTCAGTCTGTCCATCTGTTTGCGGGTGTAAGCGGTACTGAAGTTCAACTTGGTTCCTAATCCTTCCTGAACTTTTTGCCAAAATCTCGAGGTAAACTGGGTTCCTTGATCTGATACTATGGTCTTGGGGGTTCCATGCAGACTAACAATCCTAGCAATGTACAGCTCTGCTAACTTCGCACTCTGGTAGGTAGTCTTGATAGGTATGAAGTGGGCTACCTTGGACAGTCTATCAACTATGACCCAGATTGAGTCATTTCCCCTACTGGAAGTAGGTAAACCGGTGATAAAGTCCATTCCAACGGAATCCCATTTCCATTCCGGAATCTGCAATGGTTGCAACAGTCCTGTAGGTCTCTGATGTTCTGCTTTGACTCTTTGACAGATGTCACACTTGGTGGTGTAGCTTCCGATTTCCCTCTTCATCTTGTGCCACCAAAATTGCTCTTTCAAATCCTGATACATCTTTGTTCCTCCGGGGTGGATAGAATAAAGAGTATCATGAGCTTCCTTCATGATAACTTCCTTGAGCTCCGAATCTGCTGGCACACAGATACGTCCTTTGTACCACAGTACTCCTTCTTCGTCTTCAGTGAATCTAGGTACCTTTCCTGTACAAATACGATGTTTGATTCCGTCGATACTTTCATTCCCCTTCTGGGCTTCCTTGATTTGGCTAATCAAATTGGGTTGAAGTTCAATGCTAGCTAAGAATCCTTTGCTCACTAATTCAGTCCTGAACTACTCCAACTCTTCATACAAACTTGGTTGTTTCTCCTTGATCATGGTATTTAGCCTACACGGCAATCGGCTAAGAGCATCCGCTACCACATTGGCTTTGTCGGGGTGATAGTGAATGTCAAGGTCATAATCCTTGATTAACTCTATCCATCTCCTTTGCCTCATATTCAGTTCCTTCTGAGTGAAAATATACTTTAAACTCTTATGATCTGAGTAAATCTCACAGCGATTACCCATCAAATAATGACGCCATGTCTTCAATGCTAGAACCACAGCTGCTAGATCAAGATCATGGGTCGGATAGTTCTGTTCATGCTGCTTCAGTTGTCGAGACAGATACGCGATGACTTTTCCTTCTTGCATCAATACACATCCTAGACCAATCTTGGATGCATCACAATATACATCAAATGGCTTCTTGATGTCTGGCATGATTAATATTGGGGTTGATATCAATCTCTTCTTCAACTCTTGAAAACTGGCTTCACACTTGTCAGTCCATTCAAACTTCTTGTCCTTCTTTAATAATTGGGTCATGGGTCGGGCGATGCTCGAGAATCCTTCTACGAACTTGCGGTAGTATCCCGCTAATCTGAGAAATGCACGGACTTGGGTTTGAGTGGTTGGGGCTTCCCATTCTTCGACATCTTTGATCTTGGCGGGATCAACAGAGACTCCTCCGGCAGACACAATATGTCCTAGGAATCCTACTTGTTTCAGCCAAAACTCACATTTGTTGAACTTGGCATATAACTGATGCTCTCTCCGGGTTTCTAGGATGATTCTCAGATGTTGCTCATGCTCTTCTCCTAACTTGGAGTAGATAAGGATGTCGTCGATAAACACAACTACAAACTTATCTAGGAAATTCATAAAGACCTTATTCATGAGATTCATGAAATAAGCAGGGGCATTGGTTAATCCGAAAGACATAACTGTATACTTGTATAAACCATAGCGAGTAGTAAAGGCGGTCTTCGGAATATCCATTGCACGAATCTTAAGTTGGTGATAACCAGACCTAAGATCAATCTTTGAGAATACCTGAGCTCCGGTTAACTGATCAAATAGATCCTCTATCTTTGGCATGGGGTACTTGTTTTTGATGGTGACGTCATTCAACTTTCTCTAATCTGTACACAAACGATTGCCTCCATCTTTCTTGTCGACGAATAACACTGGTGATCTCCATGGCGATGCGCTTGGCTGAATCAAGCCTATTGCTAACATGGCATCTAACTGCTTCTTCAGTTCCACTAACTCTGAGGGGTTCATACTATAGGGTCTCTGGGCTATGGGTCCGGTTCCGGGGATTAGTTCGATGATGAACTCAATATCCCTATCCGGGGGCATACCTGGCAATTCATCTGGGAATACGTCGGGGTATTCACAGACTACTCTGACTTGGTCTATGGTGGGCAGGGCTACACTCTTGTTGCACTTGAATTGACGGGGTAAGGTTTTAGAGATATGCTCTACTGTTACTCCAAAACTACTGGTCATGGTGATGGATTTCTTAGCATAGTCTACCAGTCCTTTATGCCTTGACATCCAGTCCATACCTAGTACTACTTCCAATCCTTTGGTTTCAAGTACTATTAGGTTGGCATAAAAATCGATCCCATGTATTCTGATAGGCACAACTTTGCAAATTTTTCTAGCTTTGGTTGTTGAACCGGGGATTTGAACTATCATGACATGCTTTAGGTTGGGTGGGTGAATCTTACTAGTGCATGCAAATTGTTCGGTGACAAATGAATGTGATGCTCCCGAATCAAAAAATACTCTTGCTAAAACTAAGTTGACAGAAAACATACCCAGCACTACATCTGGCGCTTCTTGGGCTTCTTCTGCGTTCATGTGGAAGAGACGACCATTGCGGTTGTGAGGGTTCCCTGGGGCAAATCTTCTTCCTGGTTGAACACGACGCTACTGTTGAGCTGGGGCATTCACAGTGGCATTGGCGGCAGTCTTCTTGGGACACTCATTGGAGTAGTGACCCTTCACTCCACACTCGAAATAAGTGATCTGGGACTTGTCCTTGGCTGCGACAGGCACAACATTGCTGCCAGTTCTGGGTGCAGTGTTGTTGTTGTTGTTGCTCTTGGGAGGTGCATGGTTGAAATTGTTGGCATTGCCAGAGTTGTGATGGTTTCCTCCGGACTTCACATTACCTCCGCTACGGTTGGGGTAGCTTAGGCAAGACATTGGGGGTCGGTTGTTCCTGGGTGCATATCCTGGTGAGGGGTTGGGACGGTACTTCTGGTGACTACTGAATCCTGATTGCTGCATCATACGACGTTTGCGGTTGTCGTTTGCCTGATTAATCTTCCCTTCCATCTGAATGGCAGAGTCGACTAGCTCTTCGAGATCCTGAAAACGGATGTTGACGAGGATAGTCTGCATCTCATCATGCAGTCCGTTCAAGAATCTCTCCTTCTTCTTGGCCTCCGTGTTGATTTCGTCAGGTGCATATCTGGCAAGTGACAGGAATCTGTCACGGTATTCTACCATAGTCATTCTTCCTTGCTTCAATTTGCGGAATTCATCTCTCATCCTGTTGACGAGACCTTGCGGCACGTGGGTGCGGCTAAACTTGACTTTGAATGCTTCCTATGTCGTCACTTGACCATGGTTCATATTGCGGATGCTATTCCACCAAGCTCTTGCATCTCCCACCAGATAGTGGGTGGCACAGAGAACTTTCTTGTTTTCATCAACTCCTCCAACTTCGAGGTTGTTTTCCATTGTCTATAACCAGTCGTCAGCATCTAATGGGTTTTCAGATTGGTTGAAGATTGGGGGATTGGTATTCTAAAAATATTTGAGTTTGGATCCATGGTGATCCTGATTTCCATGTCCTTGGCTGTTGAGAGCCATCTGGGCTATCTGCTATAGTGTTGCTAAGTTGGCTTGACATTCTGCCCTGCTTGCTTCACGGTCTGTGATGAGATTCTGCAAGATCTACAGCATTGGGTCTTGCGACGAGCTGCTCCCTCCTTGGTTCCCACGAGTCATCTGAAGATTGAGATAGATATAGGGGTGAGAGGGAAATTCTAAGGTTCATGGTTTTGGTTTCAAAGCTAAAATTTTGAGTTAGATTCGGGTTTTTCAACTAACTCCATTTTCATTCATGCAAGCAAGCACACGATACAACACACACCACAACAATCAAAGGAAACTAGATGGTTTGAAGAACCATTCTGCAAGCTACGATACAGTGGGACCGATACATCTCATGCTATGACAGTGCTCTAGTGCATCTACTCATCGTCGATGAAGTCGGAGTCCTCATCATCAGTGTAGAAGTCCACAACATCCTCCTCCAGAAAGTCATCATCATTGCTGAGGTAAGAATCCATGTCTCCCTGGATGTCTTCACCCTCATCTTCTTCTTCCTTGGCTGCAAGCTGAGCTTCCTGCTCCTTGACGGTCTTCTCGAGGTAGGCCACCTTCTTGCGAACACGGGCGATGGTGCGATCCTTCTTGGCACGCTGGCAGCGAAGAGACTGGCGATCCTAGACGAGCAGTGCGAAAGTCTGGGCCTTCTGGTCGGCAATGGCACGGTTCTGGTTGGCTAACTCTCTGGCATTGTCCAGTTCCTGCTGTCTGTGATGCAGCAAGAAGTCAAGATTCTCCACTTGACGCCTCAACTCTGGGTGACTTGGCATCTCCATCGGCATTCCCATGAAGTCACGTCTTGCATAGTGAGCAAAACGGGTTCCTTGGATCTTGTTGACGCTGAGGGCACATAGACGTGCGAGAGCTTCATGCATTGCCCTGGCTAATCCATCTAGCCAGTTGTTCTCTCTCACGGAGAACTGAATTCTTCTAGAAGTTGGTGCTTCGATGCTTCCTCTAAGATCTACGGTGACTAGCCACTATAGGTCTCCTCCTGGGGGTCCTGGAAGTTGAGCTCCAAGAACCTCCATATGTGGGCGTCCCAAGAACTCTGACAGTGAATCCAGATCCCTCTCGAAGATCAGCTGACCTCCGTTTCCCAACTGGTAAAACTTGCTGAACTATGTCTCCATCTACAAGAATTAAGGATGAGGAAATTAGTGAAGTGATCAAGTGTGTCAAATTTTAAGTAGTAATGTAAGAATTTTGAGGAACATGAATTTTTGAGAAAGAAAGAATTCCCAAGGATAAGAGGGGAGATAGTTTTTCGTAAATACTCACTTTGGTTTTGAAACTAAGTTTTTGTTCAGACGTCCATTCTAAATAGGGTCTCCTATGGTCAGGATGGCTCTGATACCAACTTGTCAACACCCAGATTTTTAATCCCAGATGCCCGTTATGCCATACCTCGCAATCCCAGGATTACCATTTTTGCGAGACATAACGGATTGGATATCACAGTACATCATCCATTACAAACCATACATAAGGTCTTACACAAATAAGAATCTCATGATTCAGTCTTAATACAACAAGCAGCGGAAATAAATATAAAGCGTAGCGGTGGGGTCCATCTTCAAGGGCACAGGCAATGCTGACGAAGGCAGATAGTCCTAGTTATCATAGCCGTCCTGCTGGCCATCATCTTGATAGTCTCCTTCATAGTCTGGCCATGAGAATAGCCAGGGACAAAAGCCATGAGTACTCTTTAAGTACTCGCAAACTACCACTAACAAGTAGTATAGTGCTAAGATAAAGTGCTAAATCTAAGTTTAACTATAAAATTAAGTTTGAAACCTAAGCTGAGTTCTGAAGCAAAGAAAGATAAAATAAAGTTCTAGAATCACTTAAGTTGGGAAGCTATTGTCATAAACACAACCATGTTGTGGTCAAGTCAATATTCATCCGTCATTTCAAGTTATTTGGAAAACATCTGACAATGAAACAGTATGGCCATTCCAACTGTCCATAACCGCGGACGCAGCTATTCGAATAGTTTGACACTCTGCAGAGGTGGTACACTTTCACCACAAGGTTCGATACATCTGTCAGGGATAACCCTGAATCATCATACTTAGTATGCAGATAATCAAACATAACCTTTCCTTTACACACCCTAGTATAAGCACCTCTCCTATGAGCATGGCCTCCCAACCATGACCATCAGTCATCTTGGGCACTGCATAGGTGGACAACATTGAGAGGTAGCCTTAGCTCAAACCTCTCCCGCGAGGGAACTAATACTAATGCATATAAAGTTCTAGCTAAGCCTTACCCAATTCAGGTAGTGTGGTTGTACGGTAAATTTGGAATGGTATCGCATCCGAATCCAACCATCGGTTTTATAAAAGGGCTAAGGCTCATGCCTCAACATTTTCATCATCATAAACCATTTGTGTTTCTCAACACATGTCAAAACATCTCAATAGAATGACTCATCATTCCAAGGTTTTCATAATTCATTTTCACTATGTGTTCCCATCTAAAGTGAATCAAGTTCTTATCTACTCTAAACTACTAAGTTAAGATTGTTCACTAAGGTGGAAAGATGATGGGTTCAATCTCATGCCATAGAATGACATCTAAAGCTTAGCTAAATAGGTCAAGTTTTATACTTTTTATGCTACCTTCAAAACAAGTAAGGGGCTTTGTGAAAACTAAAGGAAGTAAATCTTGTAAGGTAATACTTGGGGTAGTAATAGTCAAGGTGGTGTGACCAAAGCATGCCTAAGGCATCTTTGCTCATTCATCTCTCTTAATTCTAGCTTGCTAACAATAGCTTGCACAGTTAATGGTGGCTTGCCTTGGTTGGTGCAGTGGTTGAAGTTTTCTTCTTCTTCTTGGTAGCACTCCTCCTCCTCGTAGACTTGGTCGGTACTATCATCTATAAATACATACGGAGTACACAATCACCAAACAATACTTAACTAGTCTAATTAGCATTCTAAGACACACATTTGATGATCTATTATCATCACAAGCATCACAAGTTTCATTCACTAGTTTCATTGTTTTTAAATTAGAAAAGTAATTTCTACTCATTGAAAAAAATTTAACTAATATTTAATATTCACCACTTAAAATATGGGATCATGTGGACACATGTCATCACCACATATTCTAACATGTGGGAATGAGATTTAAGAGTTGGATTATAATTACTTTGGTTTAAGTTCAAATTTAATGATTTAAAGTGACTAGAAATGCCTATATAGCATTATTTTGGTACTAGTCCAAAGTCACTGCATGTAAACCCTAATATTACTACATATTTAGATAGATATGATGAAATGTGATTTTTGAGAGTTGGAATCAACTCAAAACCTATCTTGGTTGATTTTATAAAAATGTTGCAAAGTGCAAATGCTTCTGTTTGTTATTTTTACTAGGAGAGATCTATAACTCTAATTGAATTAAATCCAACGGGCTTGGATAGATCATTCCAATACCTTTCAGGCAAAATTGGTTTCATGCAATTTGGATTTGTCAAACTCCCAGAATTGATTTTTAAACTAGTGGACAGAAACTAGATTAACTCTAAATAGAAAAAACTAGATTTGAATTTCTAACTCGCGCGGGAACTAACTAGGCTGGCCCAGCTACGCACAGTGCACACAACGGGCTGCCTGACATGTGGGCTCCACCAGTCAGTGGCACAAAAACACCGAAACGGTATCTAGCATCCTAGGCCGCACGATCAAAAGGGCATCTAACGGTGGAGAGTCATCGTCGATGACAGATGACTCCGACGAGAGTCTGACCTAGACGCGGTGTTGGGGGTCGATTGGGGGCGTACCAGGGCTCCAGCAAGGTCGGCGAGGCGGGCAAACGGGCTGGTAGACGACGGCGAGGCGAGGCGCGGTTGCGGCGGAGCTTGGGGTGCCCTAAATCACAGGCGCCCTTCTCCTCCTGCTGCGGCGGCTTCGGCTCCAATTCCAGCCTAGTAGAGCTCGAGCGGCATCGTCTAGAGGTGGGTGAGCTTCATTGATAGGTGGGGAGTGAGTGAGTGTGGAGAAATGGTGCTGGGGTGGCCGCTTTATATAGGGTCAACTGAGCGGTAGAGAAGCATGGGCGGTGCTCATCGGTGACGATGGCACAATGAGCTTGAGGCGTGGGCGGTGTGCTAGGATGGTGGGCGGTGCCCTGGCGAGTGTCACGGTGGTGCTGGTGCAGTGGTTTGTGGTCGGGGAAAGTGAAGAGCGCGGCGCGCACTAAGTCTCTGCCGACGGCGAGTTTCACGGTGGCCGGCGACTACGGGGTACGGTCTGGGGATTGGGCATGTCTGTTAGCTTGCTAGGCCGGTGGGGATCGTGTAGATGGGCGGCTGGAGCTAGGCGAGGTCTGGCTATGCGGGGACAGGGCGCGCTCTGTGGGCGGCGTCGGCATGATCGACAGGCTCCGGGCGCAGTGGTTCCTGACCGTTCTGACTGTTGTCCTTGGGCTGGGGCTGGTTGGACGGTGGAGGTGGACCACGGGCGACGTGCTGGACATGGTGGACGAGGCTGGAGGCTGATGTGGAGCGTTGTCGCCGGTGAGGGTGCTCAAGGTGCTCGGCCTTAATGGCCATGACCATTTGGTCGTGTGCACAGGGCTTGGCCGGGCTAGCAAAGGGTAGGGGGTGCACTGGGGTGGCTCTGGTTGCAAAATGGGAGACCACATTGGTCCAAACAGTGCTCACAATAGTGTTTGTGATTTTTCTAGATTTTTGCACACAAGGTGTTTGACAAAATGGCCGAAAGAATTCAAGTTTTGAATTTTGAGATGATTTTTGGTGGAGTTGTTTGTCACATGCTTAAACATCTGTGGTTGCTTGGGATTTGAAAATGGAGTTCATTTGAGTGGTTTTTGAAATAGTGGGATCTTCCCATATGAAATAGATTCAATTTTCCAATGCCTTTTAAATATAGTGTTTGCATGTTTTTGGCAGATCACAAAGTGGCCCTTGGTACCTCATTATGTGTACTAGCAAGGGGTGTAAAGACTAAGAATTATATCTGTTGAGAAATGAGAGGTAGGAACACTCAAAGTAGTGTAGTGGATTAAAATGGCCAAAATGACCATTCCTCCTTTTCAATTGTTTTTGATTTGATTTTCTTTGGGAAAAGTTTGGGGATGATGTAGATGATGTTTAAATCACCTAAGAAACATTTTACACCCAAAGAATCATAGAACCATGGCAATTCAAATCAATTCCTAACTTAAATGATCATACACATGAATGCTTTCATTTTTAATTTGGGAAAGTTTTTGTTAACCCTAATTTTGATGATTTGGATCTTGATAAGCTTGTATTAAAGTTTTGGCAGATAGTCCTAGTTATCATAGCCGTCCTGTTGGCCATCATCTTGATAGTCTCCTTCATAGTCTGGCCATGAGAATAGCCAGGGACAAAAGCCATGAGTACTCTTTAAGTACTCGCAAACTACCACTAACAAGTAGTATAGTGCTAAGTTAAAGTGCTAAATCTAAGTTTAACTATAAAATTAAGTTTGAAACCTAAGCTGAGTTCTCAAGCAAAGAAAGATAAAATAAAGTTCTAGAATCACTTAAGTTGGGAAGCTATTGTCATAAACACAACCCTATTATGGTCAAGTCAAGATTCATCCTTCATTTCAAGTTATTTGGAAAACATGTGACAACAAAATAGTATGTCCATTCCAACTGTCCATAACAGCGGACACGGCTATTCGAATAGTTTGACACTCTTCAGAGGTGGTACACTTTCACCACAAGATTCGATACATATGTCAGGGATAACCCTGAATCATCATACTTAGTATGCAGATAATCAAACATAACATTTCCTTTACACACCCTAGTATAAGCACCTCTCCTATGAGCATGGCTCCCAACCATGACCATCAGTCATCTTGGGCACTACATAGGTGGACAACATTGAGAGGTAGCCTCAGCTCAAACCTCTCCCACGAGGGAACTAATACTAATGCATATAAATTTCTAGCTAAGCCTTACCCAATTCAGGTAGTGTGGTTGTACGGTAAATTTGGAATGGTATCCTATCCGAATCCAACCATCAGTTTTATAAAAGGGCTAAGGCTCATGCCTCAACATTTTCATCATCATAAACCATTTGTGTTTCTCAACACATGTCAAAACATCTCAATAGAATGACTCATCATTCCAAGGTTTTCATAATTCATTTTCACTAAGTGTTCCCATCTAAAGTGACTCAAGTTCTTATCTACTCTAAACTACTAAGTTAAGAGTGTTCACTAAGGTGGAAAGATGATGGGTTCAATCTCATGCCATAGAATGACATCTAAAGCTTATCTAAATAGGTCAAGTTTTATACTTTTTATGCTACCTTCAAAACAAGTAAGGGGCTTTGTGAAAACTAAAGGAAGTAAAGCTTGTAAGGTATACTTGGGGTAGTAATAGTCAAGGTGGTGTGACCAAAGCATGCCTAAGGCATCTTTGCTCATTCACCTCTCTTAATTCTAGCTTGCTAACAATAGCATGCACGGTTAATGGTGGCTTGCCTTGGTTGGTGCAGTGGTTGAAGTTTTCTTCTTCTTCTTGGTAGCACTCCTCCTCCTCGTAGACTTGGTCGGTACTATCGTCTATAAATACATACGGAGTACACAATCACCAAACAATACTTAACTAGTCTAATTAGCATTCTAAGACACACATTTGATGATCTATTATCATCACAAGCATCACAAGTTTAATTCACTAGTTTCATTCTTTTTAAATTAGAAAAGTAATTTCTACTCATTGAAAAAAATTTAACTAAGATTTAATATTCACCACTTAAAATATGGGATCATGTGGAAACATGTCATCACCACATATTCTTAGATGTGGGAATGAGATTTAAGAGTTGGATTATAATTACTTTGGTTTAAGTTCAAATTTAATGATTTAAAGTGACTAGAAATGCTATATAGCATTATTTTTGTACTAGTCCAAAGTCACTGCATGTAAACCTTAATATTATTACATATTTGGATAGATATGATGAAATGTGATTTTTGAGAGTTGGAATCAACTCAAAACCTATCTTTGTTGATTTTATAAAAATGTTACAAAGTGAAAATGCTTCTATTTTGTTATTTTTACTAGGAGGGATCTATAACTCTAATTGAATTAAATCCAACGGTCTTGGATAGATCATTCCAATACCTTTTAGGCAAAATTGGTGTCATGCAATTTGGATTTGTTAAACTCCCAGAATTGATTTTTAAACTAGTGGACAGAAACTAGATTAACTCTAAATAGAAAAAACTAGATTTGAATTTCTAACTCGTGCGGGAACTAACTGGGCCGGCCCAGCTACGCACAGTGCACGCAACGGGCTGCTTGACATGCGGGCTCCACCAATCAGCAGCACAAAAATATCGAAACAGTATCTAGCATCCTAGGCCGCACGATCAAAAGCGGATCTAACGGTGGAGAGTCATCGTTGACGACAAATTACTCTGGCGAGAGTCTGACCTAGACGCTGCGGTGGGGGTCGATTGGGGGCGTACCAGGGCTCCAGCAAGGTCGGCGAGGCGGGCAAACGGGCTGGTAGACGACGGCGAGGCGAGGCGCGGTTGCGGCGGAGCTTGGGGTGCCATAAATCGTAGGCGCCCTTCTCCTCCTGCTGCGGCGGCTTCGGCTCCAATTCTGGTGAGGCAGAGCTCGAGCGGCGTCGGCTAGAGGTGGGTGAGGTTCAGTGAGAGGTGGGGAGTGAGTGAGTGTGGAGAAATGGTGCTGGGGTGGCCGCTTTATATAGGGTCGACTGAGCGGCAGAGAAGCATGGGCGGTGCTCGTCGCTGACGACGGCACATCGAGCTAGAGGCGTGGGCGGTGTGCTAGGACGGTGGGCGGTGCCCTGGCGAGTGTCACGGTGGTGCTGGTGCAGTGGTTTGCGGTCAGGGAAAATGAAGAGCGTGGCGCGCACTAAGTCTCTACCGACGGCGAGTTTCACAGCGGCCGGCGACTACGGGGTACGGTCGAGGGATTGGGCATGCCTGTTAGCTTGCTAGGCTGGTGGGGATCGTGTAGACAGGCGGATGGATCTAGGCGAGGTCTGGCTACACGGGGACAGGGCGCGCTCTGCGGGCGGCGTCGGCATGGTCGACAGGCTCCGGGTGCAGCGGTTCCTGGCCGTGCTGGTCGCTGTCCTTGGGCTAGGGCTGGTTGGACGGTAGAGGTGGACCACGGGCGACGTGCTGGACATGGTGGACGAGGCTGGCGGCTGCTGTCGAGCGCTGTCGCCGGTGAGGGTGCTCAAGGTGCTCGGCCTTAATGGCCATGACCATTTGGTCGTGTGCACAGGGCTTGGCTGGGCTAGCAAAGGGTAGGGGTGCACTAGGGTGGCTCTGGTTGCAAAATGGGAGACCACATTGGTCCAAACACTGCTCACAATAGTGTTTGTGATTTTTCCAGATTTTTGCACACAAGGTGTTCGACAAAATGGCCGAAAGAATTCAAGTTTTGAATTTTGAGATGATTTTTGGTGGAGTTGTTTGTCACATGCTTAAACATTTGTGGTTGCTTGGGATTTGAAAATGGAGTTCATTTGAGTGGTTTTTGAAATAGTGGGATCTTCCCATATGAAATAGATTCAATTTTCCAATGCCTTTTAAATATAGTGTTTGAACGTTTTTGGCAGATCACAAAGTGGGCCTTGGTACCTCATTATGTGTACTAGCAAGGGGTGTAAAGACCTAGAATTATATTTGTTGAGAAATGAGTGCTAGGAACACTCAAAGTAGTGTAGTGGATTAAAATGGCCAAAATGACCATTCCTCCTTTTTAATTGTTTTTGATTTGATTTTCTTTGGGAAAAGTTTGGGAATGATGTAGATGATGTTTAAATCACCTAAGAAACATTTTACAACCAAATAACCATAGAACCATGGAAATTCAAATCAATTCCTAATTTAAATGATCATACACATGAATGCTTTCATTTTTAATTTGGGAAAGTTTTTGTTAACCCTAATTTTGATGATTTGGATCTTGATAAGCTTGGATTAAAGTTTTGGGATGTTATAGAAATGATGCAAGGACAAAACAAAGCTAGAACTACAGAAGTTCTAATACACTCTAACATGCAAGAAACTCCCAACAAAGAAAACTAAACGAAAACAAAAACTAAAATGGATGGCAATAGAAGTAAACGGAGATAATCATAGTGAAAACATTGTTTTGTTCAACGAAATCCTTTTGTTAACAAGGTTGATCAGGTCTTGTTACCAAAAAAAATTCATATGAGACAAAACTTTGTATTCCACTAATGATTATGTTACCTCAACCTTGATAGCAATGGTCCCAATCATAATAGTTTCAAATTTTTCTCTTGGTATGGGACAATATATTTCTCCAACTTGAATGCCCGCAACATGTTCAATTGATTTCAAACCATAAGTCCTTTCAATCTTCTTGGGGAAATAGACAGTATGTTCCTTGTCATTCACATTGAAAGTCACCTTTCCTTGATTACAATTAATAACAGCTCCTGCAGTATTAAGAAAAGGTCTCCCAATAATAATAGACATATTATCATCTTCAGGAATTTCAAGCACAACAAAATCAGTTAATATCAAGCAATTATGAGCCACTTGAACAGGTACATCCTCACATATACCAACAGGAATAGTGGTAGATTTATCAACCATTTGCAAAGATACATCAGTTGGTATTAATTTTTCTAGTTGAAGCCTCTTATAGAGAGAGAAAGGCATAACACTAACTCCAGCTCCCAAATCACACAAAGCAGTTCTATCATAATTGTTCTTAATAGAGCAAGGGATGGTTGGAATCCCAGGGTCTCCAAGTTTCTTTGGAACCTTACCATTAAAGGAATAATTAGCAAGCAAAGTAGAGATTTCTTCATTATGGATCTTCCTTTTATTCGAGACAATATCCTTCATATACTTTGAGTAAGGAGGCAATTTAATAGCATCAGTCAAAGGAATTTGCAGGAATAAAGGTTTCATCCACTCACAAAACTTATTATAGTGTTCATCTTCCTTTGACTTGTGTTTCTTATCAGGGAAAGGCATAGTTTTTTGGACCCAAGGTTCTCTTTCACTACCATCTTTTTTAGCAATAAAATCTTCTTTGGTGTATTTAGTATTCTTAGTGTGGTTTTCAGGTTCTTCTTCAACTTTTTCTTCATTAGGAACTTCATTTTCTTCATTACCACTTTCAGTTTCAGCATCAGAGATAGATATACTATTAGGATCTATAGCAGGTTCAGAGGGTTCTACAACAGTTTTATGTTTCTTTTTCCTTTTCTTACGAGTAGAGCCACTATTTTCAGCTTGTTGAGAATCCTGCTCAATTCTTTTGGGATGCCCCTCAGGATAAAGAGGATCTTGGGTAGCAGCACCACTTCTAGTTCTAATTTCATAAGCATGTTTTTCTTTAGCAGCATTAACTAGCAAGTCATTTTGCACTTTAACGAGTTGATCTATTTGAGTTTGAACCATTTGAAAGTGTTTAACAATCATTTTAACATCATTAGAGGTTCTTTCCACAATATCTTTCAACTCAACGATAGCTCTAGTTTTTTCCATTAGATGATTTTGCACCCTTTTATTAAAATTATCTTGCTTAACAATAAAGATATCGAATTCTTCTAAGCATTGATCAGGAGGTTTTGAGTAAGGGATATCACCTTCATCAAAGTGTTGGAGAGAGTGTACCTCAATAGTGGATGAGTAGGGGATGGGCTTACATAATTCTTCTATAGGAGGTAAATTCTTGACATCTGCAACTTTAATTCCCTTCTCCTTAAGACATTTCTTATCTTCCTTCATTACTTCATCATTTAATTCAATAACTCCCCTCTTCTTTGGTGATGGAATAGGCACTGGTATAGGTTCAGGTACAATTACTTCAGGTATAGCTTGTTCAGGAGGAGTCCAATCTTCATAGTTCTTGCTTATTTTAGCCATTAATTCCTCAGCTTCCTTGGGAGTCCTATTCCTGAAACACAATCAGCACAACTATCTAGGTATGTCTTAGATTCTTCGGTTAGTCCATTATAAAATATATCAAGAAGCTCATTCTTAGGTAATGGACTTCTAGCATGTGCATGAATCAAAGCACAAAACCTTGCCCATGATTCAGGCAATACCTCTTTTTCTCCCTATTTAAAATCAAAAAGTTCCTGCAAAATAGCATGTCTAGCACTAGGAGGAAAATATTTCTGCAGGAAAGTACTAATCAAGCAATCAGGGCTATCAATAGATCCAGGAGGTAAATTACTAAACCAAGTTTTAGCTTCTCCTTTCAGTGAAAAGGGGAAAATCTTAACAACAAAGTAAGTACGCATCTTAATATCATCAGAAAACAAGCCACTCATGGTAGAAAGTTCATTCATATGTGCTACCGCACTTTCATTCTTAGTCCCACAAAAAGGTTCTTTCTCAACAATAGCTATGTAAGATAGATCGAGAGAGAAATCATAATCTTCATCTATAATGTTTATGGGAGAAGCAGCAAACTTAGCAATAGGAGACAATTTGGGCCTAATAGTACGCCTCTCAAGGAGAATCTTAGCAGCGCTCCTATCATGGGTGTTTTTACATTCTTTAATAAATTCATCGGTCATCTCAACATAACCATCTTCAATATCATAACTCTCACTAGACTCAGGTGAACTAACAGGTGTGATAGTGTCTTCATTAGGAGTTTCAGTATTTCTAGCTACAGTTCTAGCAATTGTAGCATCTAGGAAAGGACCTAATGAACCACTCTTATCAAGCATAGTAGAAGCAGCATCATAAGCATCAGAAGTTTCAGATTCAGTAGTAGTAGCAATGTGTTTAGCATGTGTATGTGGTGGTGTAACGAGCTTACTCATAACAGATGGTGAATCAAGAGCAATAGAGGTGTTCAGAACCGTACCTCTTCTTGTAGTGGATGGTAAAATAGGAACCTTGCCATCACGAGACTTACCCATGATGGATGGATAGCAGCGAACAATAGAGAATCCAAGTGAACTTGATAAATAAAGCTATGCTCCCCGGCAACGGCGCCAGAAAATAGTCTTGATGACCCACAAGTATAGGGGGTGTATCGCAGTATTTTTGAGGGAAGTGAAACCCAATTTATTGATTCGACACAAGGGGAGCCAAAGAATATTTATAAGCCCTAACAACTAAGTTGTCAATTCAGCTGCACCTGGAAACAATCTTGCTCACAGCAGTTTATCAGTAGCAACAGTTTTGTAGTAGGAATAGCAAAGCAGTAGCAGTAAAGTAAAGACAGCAGTAACAATAGCAGTAAACAGTAGGATTCGAGTGCGTAGGCATAGAGATGGATGGACGGGCATTGCATGGACAAGACAATTCACATAGCAATCAGAACATAGGGCAATTGCAGATAAATAAGATAAAGCATCCAAGTACTAGATAATCCTAGGCATGTGTTCCATATATAGTCATACGTGGTCGCAATGAGAACTTCACAACATCTTTTGTCCTGCCAGCCCGTTTTCAGTGGGGCCTGAAGGGAACTACTGGCAATTAAGGTGCTCCTTTTAATAGAGCACCGGAGCAAAGCATTAACACTCCGTGAACACATGTGATCCTCACATCAAAGCCATTCCCTCTGGTTATCCCGATTTCTGTCACTTTAGGGCCAACGTGTGTATACAACTTGCAGATAAGACCATAAATAATACTATCATAATGAATCAATAACATGTTCAGATCTGAAATCATGGCACTCGGGCCCTAGTGACAAGCATTAAGCATAACAAGTCACAACAAAGTCATAAAGCACTAATAGAAGATACTAGGCACCATGCCCTAACAATCTGATGCCATTACATGAACGATCTCATCCAATCCCTACCATCCCCATAGCCTACAGCGGGGGATTACTCACTCATAGATGGGGGAAACATGGATGGTCGATGGAGAAGTGATGGTGATGATGATGGCGATGATCTCCTACAATTCCCCGTCCCGGCAGGGTGCCAGAACAAAGTTTCTGGTGCTGTTTCGTGGAATCTAGTGGTGGCGGTGGAGCGGAACTCCTTCTGGAAAAACGTCGAACCCCCCTCAGTTTTTAGGTCAGAATGCAAGTTATAGGCGAAGAGGGAGACCGAGGGGGAGTCTGGGGCGGCCAGACCACCCCCTGGTGGCCTGGGCTTGCCCGCGCGGCCAGGTGGTGTGGCCTGGGCCCAGCCCCCCTCCGTCTTGTATTCTGGCTCCGGGAGTCTTCTGGTGAAATAGGATTTTTCGCATATTTTTCGGGATTTTTCCTAATAGTTGATTTTCTGCACAAAAAGTAGACACCAGGGCAATTCTGCTTAAAACAGCGTCAGTCCATGTTAGTTGCATCCAAATCACACAAGTTTAGAGGAGAAACAATCGCAAAAGTGTTTGGGAAAGTAGATACGTTTTGGACGTATCAGGATCCACCCAGTGTCATTGCATGTCTGTTCCTCTAAACAAACCACACATGGATCCACCTAGTGTGATTGCATGTCTGTTCTTTTCACAAACCACACATGGATCCACCAGTGTCATTGCATGTGTGTTCTGTTCATGAGCCACAACCAGAGTCATTGCATGTGTGTTCTTCTAAACAAACCACACATGGATCCACCCAGTGTCATTGCATTTCTGTTCCTCTAAACAAACCACAGATGGATCCACCTAGTGTGATTGCATGTCTATTCTTTTCACAACCCACACATGGATCCACCAGTGTCATTGCATGTGTGTTCTTTTCATGAACCACAACTAGAGTCATTGCATGTGTGTTCTTCTAAACAAACCACACATGGATCCACCCAATGTCATTGCATGCCTGTTCCTCTAAACAAACCACACATGGATCCACCTAGTGTGATTGTATGTTTGTTTTTTTCACAAACCACAAATGGATCCATTAGTGTCATTGCATGTGTGTTCTTTTCATGAACCACATCTAGAGTCATTGCATGTGTGTTCTTCTAAACAAACCACACATGGATCCACCCAGTGTCATTGCATGTTTGTTACTCTAAACAAACCACACATGGATCCACCAAGTGTGATTGCATGTCTGTTCTTCTCACAAACCACACATGGATCCACCAGTGTCATTGCATGTGTGTTCTTTTCATGAACCACACATGGATACACTAGTGTCATTGCATGTGTGTTCTTTTCATGAACCACAGCTAGAGTCATTGCATGTCTGTTCTTTCCACAAACCACACATGGATCCACCTAGTGTGATTGCATGTCTGTTCTTTTCACAAACCACACATGGATCCACCAGTGTCATTCCATGTGTGTTCTTTTCATGAACCACAGCCAGAGTCATTGCATGTGTGTTCTTCTAAACAAACAACACATGGATCCACCCAGTGTCATTGCATGTTTGTTCCTCTAAACAAACCACACATGGATCCACCAGTGTCATTGCATGTGTGTTCTTTTCATGAACCACAGCCAGAGTCATTGCATGTGTGTTCTTCTAAACAAACAACACATGGATCCACCCAGTGTCATTGCATGTTTGTTCCTCTAAACAAACCACACATGGATCCACCTAGTGTGATTGCATGTCTGTTTTTTTCACAAACCACACATGGATCCACCAGTGTCATTGCATGTATGTTCTTTTCATGAACCACAACTAGAGTCATTGCAAGTGTGTTCTTCTAAACAAACCACACATGGATCCACGCAGTGTCATTGCATGTATGTTCCTCTAAACAAACCACACATGGATCCACCAAGTGTGATTGCATGTCTGTTCTTCTCACAAACCACACATGGATCCATCAGTGTCACTGCATGTGTGTTCTTTTCATGAACCACACATGGATACACCAGTGTCATTTCATGTGTGTTCTTTTCATGAACGACAGCTAGAGTCATTGCATGTCTGTTCTTTCCACAAACCACACATCGATCCACCTAGTGTGGTTGCATGTCTGTTCTTCTCATGAACCACAGCTAGAGTCATTGCATGTCTGTTCCTTCCACAAACCACATATGGATCCACCAATGTCATTGCATGTCTGTTCTTATCATGAACCACACCTAGCGTGATTGCATGTCTGTTCTTTTCACAAACCACACATGGATCCACCAGTGTCATTGCATGTGTGTTCTTTTCATGAACCCCAGCCAGAGTCATTGCATGTGTGTTCTTCTAAACAAACCACACATGGATCCACCCAGTGTCATTGCATGTCTGTTCCTCTAAACAAACCACACATGGATCCACCTAGTGTCATTGCATGTATGTGAAGGAAATATGCCCTGAGAGGCAATAATAAAGTTTTTATTATGTATTCCTTATATATGATAGATGTTTATTTTGCATGCTAGAATTGTATTGATCGGAAACATCAATACATGTGTGTTTAATAAACAAAAAGGGTTCCTAGTTATGCCTCTCTTATAGACTAGCTTGTTGATTAACAAGATGATCAAGGTTTCCTGATCATGGACATTGGATGTTGTTAATAACAAGGTCACACCATTGGTGGAATGATGTGATGAACATTCATACGAAGTATAGCATTACGATCAAGTCATTATGTTTATATTGCTATAACATCATACGAAGTAATCTTTATCCTTAGACCATGAGATCATGTTAATTGCTAACACCTGAAGAGTATCTTGATAACATCAAACGTCACACCGTAACACGGTGACTATAAAGATGGGTTCAAAACTACGAAGATGTTATGTTGAGGCTCATGGATCAAGAGTGGAATTTCTCAATCCCGATGACGGATAGATATACTCTGGGCCCTCTCGGTGATATCACATTGAGATAGCTTGCAAGCAAGTGATGTGATCACTAGAATGTTATATCACGGGAACGAGAAAAGAGTGCATGTTGGTAACGAGATCAAACTAGGTATTTGGATACCGGTGATAGAATCTCGGACAGGTATTATATCAAGAGACAAAGGGATTTAGTTACAAGCGTTAAAGGTTCTCACGATCACAGAAGTCATCGTTGAATATGCAGGAGTCAGTATGGATCTCCATGTCCCGCTTCTGACTATTGATCTGAGAGGAGTCTCAATCATGTCTGCATTATTCGCTAACCGTAGGGTGACACACTTAAGAGTTACCGGACACCATTTTGGAGCACATATGTTTCAGACGAAAGAATTGCAAAGCGCAGGAATTGTTTCGATAGAAATCGGAAATTGTTTCGGGTGAAACTGCAGAAAGTGGTTCTGCATGTGATATTGAAATATTGCAAGGGGCTATATGTGAATGTTTGTTAATTAAAGTAATTAACAAAATTCTGAATAAATTTAATAAAAGAGTTTTATTAAATGAGAGAGCATTAAACTTGGAGAATTTTAATGCATTTAAAGTAGGGACTTTAAAGGGGAATGTGAAGAGGCATTTTAATGTGCAGGGGTTACCACCACATGAATGGGGGAGGTGAGGGGTCACCCCCCATGAACCGGCCATGGAGAGAGGGGGTACCCCCCCTCCTCCTATAAAAGACCACCCTCTTCCTCCTTCTTCCTCACACCTCCTTATGAAGGATCTCTCTCCCCCTCTAGAATTATTCCCCCATGGTCTCGGATTAGCGAGATACATGTTCCTAGTGGCATTTCGTCTGGAAGGAGTTGTTGCTTTCGCTGGATCGCTAGAGCGAGGAGGTGGAGGTTGTCCGGTGGCTTGAACGTGTGTGCGAGTGCGGATGCGCTGCTGAGTTGCGGCGCTCGGACTTCCTCACGATCTTGAGATCGACAAGTGTACGACTACATCAACCATGAGTTCCTACTCGTTAACAAAACTCGTTGTCTTCGAGGGTAAGTTCTCATTGGATGTATGTCCACCCATTGCTTTGTACCTAGTAGATAGATCTTGGCGTCTAGTTCTCATCGTAGGAAATTTTTTGTTTTCTATGCTGCGGACCCAACAGTATGTTCTTTTCACAAACCACACATGGATCCACCAGTGTCATTGCATGTGTGTTCTTCTCATGAACAACATCTAGTGTCATTGCATCTATGTTCTTCTCACAAACCACACATGGATCCACCCAGTGTGATTGCATGTGTGTTCTTCTTATGAACCACACATGGATCCACCAGTGTCATTGCATGTCTGTTCTTTTCATGAACCACAGCTAGAGTCATTGCATGTCTGTTGCTTCCACAAACCACATATGGATCCACCAGTGTCATTGCATGTGTGTTCTTTTCATGAACCACAACTAGAGTCAACGAGTGTCATTGCATGTATGTTCTTTTCATGAACCACAGCTAGAGTCATTGCGTGTCTGTTCCTTCCACAAACCACATATGGATCCACCAGTGTCATTGCATGTTTGTTCTTTTCATGAACCACACCCAGTGTAATTGCATGTTTGTTCCTCTAAACAAACCACACATGGATCCACCTAGTGTGATTGCATGTATGTTCTTTTCACAAACCACACATGGATCCACCTAGTGTGATTGCATGTATGTTCTTTTCACAAACCACACATGGATCCACCAGTGTCATTGCATGTCTGTTCTTTTGATGAACCACACCCAGTGTCATTGCATGTCTATTCCTATAAACAAACCACACATAGATCCACCTAGTGTGATTGCATGTCTATTCTTTTCACAAACCACACATGGATCCACCAGTCTCATTGCATGTGTGTTCTTTTCATGAACCATAGCCAAAGTCATTGTATGTGTGTTCTTATAAACAAACCACACATGGATCCACCCAGTGTCATTGCATGTCTGTTCCTCTAAACAAACCACACATGGATCCACCTAGTGTGATTGCATGTCTGTTCTTTTCACAAACCACACATGGATCCACCACTGTCATTGCATGTGTGTTCTATTCATGAACCACAGTCAGAGTCATTGCATGTGTGTTCTTCTAAACAAACCACACATGGATGCACCCAGTGTCATTGCATGTCTGTTCCTCTAAACAAACCACACATGGATCCACCTAGTGTGATTGCATGTATGTTCTTTTCACAAACCACACATGGATCCACCCGTGTCATTGCATGTGTGTTCTTTACAAGAACCACAGCTAGAGTCATTGCATGTGTGTTCTTTGAAACAAACCACACATGGATCCACCAAGTGTGATTGCATGTCTGTTCTTCTCACAAACCACACATGGATCCACCAGTGTCATTGCATGTGTGTTCTTTTCATGAACCACACATGGATACACCAGTGTCATTGCATGTGTGTTCTTTTCATGAACCACAGCTAGAGTCATTGCATGTCTGTTCTTTCCACAAACCACACATGGATCCACCTAGTGTGATTGCATGTATGTTCTTTTCACAAACCACACATGGATCCACCAGTGTCATTGCATGTGTGTTCTTTTCATGAACCACAGCTAGAGTCATTGCATGTGTGTTCTTCTAAACAAACCACACATGGATCCATGCAGTGTCATTGCATTTCTGTTCCTCTAAACAAACCACACATGGATCCACCTAGTGTGATTGCATGTTTATTCTTTTAACAAACCACTCATGGATCCACCAGTGACATTGCATGTGTGTTCTTTTCATGAACCACAGCTAGAGTCATTGCATGTGTGTTTTTCTAAACAAACCACACATGGATCCACCCAGTGTCATTGCATGTATGTTCCTCTAAACAAACCACACATGGATCCACCAAGTGTGGTTGCATGTCTGTTCTTCTAAAAAACCACACATGGATCCACCAGTGTCATTGCATGTGTGTTCTTTTCATGAACCACACATGGATACACCAGTGTCATTGCATGTGTGTTCTTTTCATGAACCACAGCTAGAATCATTGCATGTCTGTTCTTTCCACAAACCACACATGGATCCACCTAGTGTGATTGCATGTCTGTTCTTCTCATGAACCACAGCTAGAGTCATTGCATGTCTGTTCCTTCCACAAACCACATATGGATCCACCAGTGTCATTGCATGTATGTTCTTTTCATGAACCACACCCAGTGTCATTGCATGTCTGTTCCTCTAAACAAACCACACATGGATCCACCTAGTTGATTGCATGTCTGTTCTTTCCACAAACCACACATGGATCCACCAGTGTCATTGCATGTGTGTTCTTTTCATGAACCACGGCCAGAGTCATTGCATGTGTGTTCTTCTAAACAAACCACACATGGATCCACCTAGTGTCATTGCATGTCTGTTCCTCTAAACAAACAACACATGGATCCACCTAGTGTGATTGCATGTTTGTTCTTTTCACAAACCACACATGGATCACCAGTGTCATTGCATGTGTGTTCTTTTCATGAACCACAGCCAGAGTCATTGCATGTATGTTATTCTCACAAACCACACATGGATACACCAGTGTCATTGCATGTGTGTTCTTCTCATGAACCACACATGGATCCACCAGTGTCATTGCATGTCTATTCTTTTTATGAACCACAGCTAGAGTCATTGCATATATGTTCCTTCCACAAACCACATATGGATCCACCAGTGTCATTGCATGTCTGTTCTTTTCATGAACCACACCTAGTGTCATTGTATGTCTGTTCTTTTCATGAACCACACCCAGTGCCTTGGATGTGTGTTCCTTTCATGAACCACACCCAGTGTCATTGGATGTGTGTTCTTCTCACAAACGACACATGGATCCTTAAGTGTCATTGCATGTGTGTTCTTCTCATGAACCGCACATGGATCCACCCAGTGTGATTGCATGTTTGTTCTTTTCACAAACCACATACGGATCCACCAGTGTCATTGCATGTCTGCTCTTTTCACAAACCACATATGGATCTTAGGAGAGCCCTAACCTTAGCCTCCAATGGGTGGCCGTTAGACCGAGTCTTCTAGAAGGCAAGCCCTAACACAGTAGTTCTGCTTGATGGTTGTTACATACCGTTCGATCGGGGCGCTTGGACGATTGGGATGGTCTTCGTGAGAGCGATCCGCGAATAGGCTGTTCTGCGGCATGATTGGCCACGCTTGCTCTGGACAAACTGGCAACACTGGTTGCTCCCCTGTTGCGAGTGTCACGATTCACAAGTTTAGTGGGCCACATCCCAGTGTCACATCCCCATTACTTCTCTTCCTCCCCGTACTTCTCTTCCTTCCCCTCGAAGCCACTTTTACCACTTCACTCCCATCCTGCCGTAGCCGCAAGCCAACGGCGCCTCCATCCCAATCCCCTCTCCGGCAGCCACCTCCCTCCCCTCTCGCCATCGGTTCAAGGGGAGACAGCGAGGAAACACGTCGTGACGATAGGGATGGTGATTTCGATGTGAGTCGTCTCATCTCTATCTCTATCATCTTTGGCCAGTTATCTATTTTTTGAGCTAGATCTACTCTGTTTACTCATGCGCATATGATGTGTTAGGCCAACCAGACGATGTATGACTCCGACTATCACGGTTTAGTGGATGAAGACAGTCGTCTGCTATGTAAACATGGACATGTGCCTGCTAAATTTGTAGCGTTCGAAGGACGAAACATAGGCAGGAGGTTTCTACGGTGTCAAGGACATCGTGCAATGATGCAAGGCGGAAGTTGTGGTGTTGTCAAATGGGTAGACCCAGAGTGGCCCAAATCGATGCAGAAAACGCTGGACAAACTATGGTATATGACTATTGAGTTGAAAGAATCCATAGTCAGCTCACTTCTTGACAGTGTTGATATGAAGCTACGGGACCCAGTTGACACGACCAAGCTTAACCGAGATCTCAGGAGGGTGCAAGACAAGGTTAGCAAAGTTGATAAGGAGAGGGACGTGGCGTTGGCCCTAAAGGCTAAAGGAGAGCAAGAACTGACTCAAGCAAGGAATGATCTTCACCAGGCCAAAGTCCTGCAGTTCACAACTACGAGTATTGACAAGTGCATGAGGAAAAATACAAATAAACAATTGAAGTTATGCAAGGAAGATGCTAAAAGGAAGGAGCAGACAATTCGATCCTTGCTCTCGTAGGAAGATGCACATCGGGCTAAGATTAGGAAGATCAAGGAGATCTGTGATAACTAGTTCTATTTAGCTTGAGCTCCGTGCATTTTTAAGTTGTAATAGTAGTACTTGTTGACCTAGCAGTCTGAACTAGTGGTCCCGGAGTCCTGGGAGGAAAAAATTGCTCTCCCGTTAGTCTGTCTTAACCCTGCATCACTTCCTTTTGTCTGATCATGGTGGTATTCTGAAATTGGTGGTTTGTTTAAACGTAATCTACGTGGATTGTGCCGCATGCAAATGGCACAGCCATAATTTATAAAGTGGAAGCATGTACACCCGGTTAATGGAGATCCGGGAGCTTCACCAGACGCAGGGGATGCAGGAGCAGGGGCGGTGAGATAGACGGGCTCAAGCGGCTGGGCATTATTGTTGAGAACATTGTTGTTTATCTTGCCATGTCATTGTGCAGCATCTGAAATAAGTTGCTGCTTCGTGGAGTGTGGTAGCTTAAATAATTTATTTCTGTGCCACTTACATTCTGTCGTATTTGGAGACCTCCTGCCCCTCAGCAATCGTGGAACCGGTGCTACGTGTTTTCAGATAGTAGTGGCACAATCACAATTTCGGATTCAACTACTGACTCGGGCGTTTCCAAACCCTAAGTCGCGGTACATTTTACTCAGAGAACGTGGGTAGATTGTTTTGCCCAGCAACGTGCCACACACAGAGCTCCAGAATTTAACAGAATTACATATATAGGTTCAAGTTCAACACGTTACTATGCATCTTCATTGCCAGCAGCCTTCTTCCGCATCCTGGGTTCCAAGCCTTCACGTCCACTGGCTTCTTCATTTCCTGTCTTCTTCCTCTTCCTCGGTGCCAATTTTCTTAGCTTCATGTACTCTGCATTGTCGGGACAATGGTCACCAGAATCGTGTCCAGCATCATCTTTCCACTCGTTTTTAATTTCTTCGGGCAGCAAAATGACTGACCTAGCAGTCATGTTTCTTTCCTTGCGGCGCTTTCTATCAAAGAAACAAGACTGTTGCATAACTGCCCAATATCTACAGAGTAAATAAAACAAAAATTACAATTCAGCACAAACATGCAAATCCCAAGAGACCTTTGTTTACCAGGAGCTAATTGGGTTCGAGCAACCACCCTGTCCAAGAATAGAAGGGTGACTCCTAGTTGCAGCAGCTTCCACATCCAGTACATCACATTTCAGCTCAAACATGGCAGCCAAAGCATACCTTTTCATCAACCCAATTAGCTGACTGTCACACGTTATAGGAACCATGATGCCATGTTCATCCATGAAGCTGAACTTTGCAGTGTTCTTGGCCATAATTCATCATGATTACGCATAGCAGCAACCATACCAGATATAGTGTAGATCTGTGCAGACGCTTCTTCCATCGTGAAACAATGGTGTCCATACCACTTGCCCTTAGAGTCGTACCTGTAGAGGACTACCGTAACCAGGTAAGGGGGTCCGCGGAGATCCCACTTGATAGAAAACTGTGGACAAAATATGTTTGTCAGCATTGGGCTAACAAACAATTTGAGGTTCAGTAGCCAGCTAGCAGTTATAATTAGTGTGAATAGCAAAGAGAAGGGTAGCTCACCCGCTTGTAGCCAGAACTTCTTCTTCCTTGATAGTAGGATCTGCCATCCTCCGAATTTCTCGGCTCGTCGGCGGCGGAGGTGGGCTAGAGCCTCGCAACGGCGCCTACGGCATGCGCCATTGGAGCTCGGGATCAGCAACTGGGCGCAGCAACTGAGCGCCAGAAGTCAAATGTCTGAAGGGATCGTCCTGCCTGGAGGGTGGATTCCAACGCCGCTAATACTAGGGGAAAGGTGGGAATGGATTTGTGGAATAGGTCAACGCATCCAATCCACTTAGCTACTCGATTTGCCTAAGAGGTTGCTGCATTGGCACTCGCGTCACGGACAGATGACCGACATGAGGGTCCCGACCGTCTACTTCACGGGGCAGTTTAACAGAATGTTTGAATTTGGCAGGGGTGAGATGAGTTTGCCTCGAAATGGCCCCTCTTAGTAGTTGGCGGCCCAACTTTTCGAAACGCGGCAATTTCAAGCAACTTAGGTACCGCTATGCGCTGGCCTGTGAACTTTGGTACTGCAGACGAACAGCCCGTGCACGGCTGGGCACCGGCCGGCCCCCATTTCTGATTTCGCGCCGGCGCCCCCCCATACGGCCCAAAAAATGGCTGCGCCGGAGCCCGTATGGGGTTCACGAGTGGAGATGCTCTAATGAAACTAACGCGGCTTGCTGGTATGAGTTTAATTCCGAAATTCACTATTGTCAAAGGCTCTAAGTGCCATGCTTATGTGCAAGCAAAGCAGCCTCGCAAGCCTCACAAGCATGCGGAGGAGAGAAACTTGGCACCTCTAGAGCTCTTACATTCAGATCTATGTGAGATGAATGGTGTGTTGACAATTAGTGGATAGAAATATTTCATGACATTGATTGATGATTCTACTAGGTACTCTTATGTATATCTCTTGAAAACTAAAGACGAGGCTTTAGATTTCTTTAAAATCTATAAAGCAGAAGTTGAAAATTAACTTGAGAGAAAGATCAAAAGAATTCGGTCTGATCATGGTGGAGAGTACTTTTCTAATGAGTTCAATTTATTCTGTTCGGAACATGGTATTATACATGAGAGGACACCTCCCAATTCCCCTTAATCCAATGGGATTGCTGAGAGGAAAAAACGGACTCTAACAGATTTGGTTAACGCCATGTTAGACACTGCCGCTTTATCCAAGGAATGGTGGGGGAGGCTATATTTACTTCATGTCATGTCCTAAACTGTGTTCCAACTAAGAATAAAGAGATTACTCCATTTGAAAAATGGGAAAAGAAAAGGTTGACACTCTCCTACTTACGAACTTGGGGTTGTTTGGCAAAGGTCAACGTGCCAATCAACAAGAAGCGTAAGCTTGGACCGAAAATGGTGGATTGTGTCTTTCTTGGCTATGATTCTCACAGCATTGCTTATAGATTTCTTGTGGTGAAATCTAAAATGGACGACATGAGTGTTAGTACCATTTTTGAATCAAGAGATGCTACATTCTTTGAGGATATATTTCCTATGAGAGATATGCCTAGCATATCTAATAAGGAATATGATCCAGTTTCTGAACCTGAAACTCACATGGAGACTGATGAATAATCAGATGATGAGAGTTTAGATTCGGATGAGGATGATAATGAAGCTCCCACAAGGAGCAAGAGACAAAGGACCGCAAAGTCTTTTGGTAATGATTTCATTGTGTACCTAGTAGATGACACTCCCACTACCATTTCAGAAGCTTTTGCATCTCTGGATGCAGACTACTGGAAGGAAGCGGTTCAAAGCGAGATGGATTCCATCTTGGCTAATGAAACGTGAGAGATATCTGAATGTCCGTATGGGTGTAAACCTATAGGATGTAAATGGGTGTTTAAACAGAAGATTAGGGTTGATGGTACTATTGAAAAGTACAAAGCTCGGCTTGTGGCTAAAGGCTATACCCAAAAGGAAGGCGGAGATTTCTTTGATACTTACTCACCTGTGGCTAGATTGACCATAATTCAAGTACTACTATCACTGGCTGCCTCTCACGGTCTTCTCATTCATCAAATGGACGTTAAGACGGCTTTTCTAAATGGAGAGTTGGATGAGGAAATTTACATGGAACAGCCTGATGGTTTTGTGCTAGAAGGTCAAGAGAGAAAGATGTGTAAATTGAAGAAATCTTTGTATGGCCTCAAACAAGCTCCCAAGCAATGGCATGAGAAGTTTGAAAGAACTTTGACATCTGTGGGCTTTGTTGTAAATAAAGCCGACAAATGTGTGTACTACCGCCATGGTGGGGGAGAGGGAGTTATCCTATGTCTGTATGTTGATGTCATATTAATTTTTGGGACAAGTCTCAAAGTGATTAATGAGGTCAAAACCTTCTTGTCTCAATGTTTTGAGATGAAGGACCTTGGAGAAGCTGATGTTATCCTAAACATCAAGCTACTAAGAGATGAGAATAATGGGATTACACTTGTGCAATCACATTATGTGGAGAAGGTGTTGAGTAGATTTGGATATAATGATTGCAAATCTTATCCCACACCTTATGATCCTAGTGTTTTGCTTCGAAAGAATCAAAAGGCAGCTAGAGATTAATTGAGATACTCTCAGATTATTGGATCACTTATGTACTTAGCTTGCGGTATGAGGCCTGACATCTCGTTTGTTGTGAGCAAACTTAGCCGGTTTGTGGCCAACCCGGGAGATGATCACTGGCATGCTCTTGAGAGGGTAATGCGCTATCTAAAGGGAACAGTGAGCTATGGAATTCATTATACCGGGTATCCAAGGTACTTGAAGGGTATAGTGATTCAAATTGGATATCAGATGCTGATGAGATAAAGGCCACAAGTGGATACATATTCACACTTGGTGGTGGTGCTGTTTCATGGAAGTCTTGCAAGCAGACCATCTTAACGAGGTCAACTATGGAAGCAGAACTCACAACATTAGATACTGTGACTGTCGAAGCAGAATGGCTTCGTGAACTCTTAGCAGATTTGCCTATAGTTGAAAAACCAATACCGGCAATCCTTATGAACTATGACAACCAAACTGTGATTGTCAAAGTGAATAGTTCTAAGGACAATATGAAGAGTTCAAGACATGTCAAGAGAAGACTGAAGTCTGTTAGAAAGCTGAGAAACTCCGGAGTTATAGTATTGGATTATGTCCAAACGGCTAAGAATCTGGTAGATCCTTTTATGAAAGGACTATCAAGAAATTTGATAGAAAATGCATCGAGGGAGATGGGCTTGAGACCCACGTGAGTTGTCAAGGGGGTAACCCAACCTATGTGATCGGAGATCCTATGAATTAGGACCTAGGAAAACCAACCAAAATAACCGAGTTGAGAGAAACTTTAAATACTCCCACTCCGCTGCAGATGCAATTCTCTCATAGTATTCTGTAAGGAAGGTTGATTATATCTTAATGTGTTCTGACTGTCTCTTTAGGAGCAAAGACGCTGTCCTACAGAGCGATCTTGAAAGAACACACCTATATGAGCTACACTACTGGTCACAGTGTATGAGATTTGGGTGAATCTCTAGAAAGCTCATGAAAGGCCGAGTAGTATGACTTATAAGCTCCACCCGAGGGGTAGCCTATGGCAGCCATGTACCGGTAACGGCATTGAGTGAAACTTGCTGCACAAGACTGGCAATTCAAGGCATAGTCCATTGTTTAGTTGTAGTAAGTATATCTCTTTGTCTGGGTGGAAGTTCAACTTAACAGTCTCCACTGAACTGCAGTTATATTAAACAGTGATTAGAATTAATGGGCCATAAGATGTGCCTCTGAGATCTGGTGGGGGATTGTTAGATTTATATGGGTTGTAGCCCATGTGGACAGCCCATCTAGTCTACTAAATCCTGAAATCTCAAAGCCTATCTACTATGGCAGCTTGGGAGCTCTGTGGGAGACAAAGTTTAGTCCCACATTGCTAGTTAGGAGAGAGTTGGACCAGCTTATAAGGTGAGCTATTTCACTCCCACTAAGTGAGTGAGAAGAGAAGTTGTCCACGCGCACTCCTCCTCCTCCACCGCCTGCCTCGCCTTTCCCGCACGCGCGTCGCATTTCGTGAATCGAGTTCGAGTTAGAAACTCGTTTTGTGGAAGTATAATTTTTTGCTTGGTGCATCAGCTGTTGGGTACGTGTCAACATTCGTGTGCATGTTTGACGCATGTCCTTATCTTCCAATGCGTGCGACTCGGTCGGCTCACCTCCCAGGCTATAGAGCGAGAGACAGACAGATCTAGACGGATCCAGTTCTTTTCTTAGTCTCTCTCACTGTGTGTTCCTCTTGTTGCGCTGCTCTCTAGGCTTTTCCATCCCGGCGGCTGCGTGCACTGTTGTACGGGAGAGCAGGCCTCTAAAACCCCGTCTGTTGAGATCCTGCACCGGGAGACGGGCGATAAGGTTTTTGGGGAGCGTCTCGGCACGACTCCTCGCCTCTGTTCATGTGTTTTTCTTCAGCAATCGATGACCTCATCAGCACCATGGGCGACATCAACAAGGACCAAGGTGCTGTTGCGGTGACGACCTTCCCGATCAACCTGTACGTGCTATTCTTCTCTATGTATGCACTAGTTCTGGCTAGATTTTTAGATCTATTAGATGTGGTTGTTTGGTTGCATGTGTTTAGATCTGCTAGTGCTTACATAATGTTGATTTCGGTAATTAATGTCATGGGGAAATTGCCTAATATTTCAACAAAAATGACATGTAAAGCCACCTTGTTTGACACTTAACAGTTATTGAGAGGGCGGCTTAATTTGGCAAACTATCTCGTGCGAAAATAAAGAAAAGTTGGTACACTCGGTTTGTTAAACAGTTTGATCCAGATGCGTGGATAAAACTCCCGTATCCTCATTTCAAACACAAGGGACCCGCTCTGATTACACCTAGCAAACAATAAATTAAAGACAAGGAGCCCTAAGAACAATATCAATTAAGTGGGATTTGATACATATACAAAGATTGGAATCAACCATTTATAGCTTGGCTTATCTTGTCTCTAGAGAAAAGGAGTTACTTTTGTCTTTGGTAGCCATGTCGCATCGACTTATATACTACAGATTCATACGTACGTTAGTCGAGATACCTCCTCTTCTAGCTTAGCATGTTGCAGCATGAATTTGGCCGGTCCGATCTTTGCTAGTAATGTCTATCTGTATTTTCTATTAGATCAGTGAACCGTTTTTTTTTTTTTCAATCCGAGACACGGCGACCCCTGATATGTTTGTTGAAATATCGCAAGAAAATACTTTGCCCAAGTGTTCCCCTAACAGCTAACAATCTATATTAGTTTTTACTCTCTCCATTTAAAATTAGTTGTCTCGGTTTTGTCTAGTTTTGTTTGTATCTATGTACTGAAATGCGTTTAATATATACGAATCTAGATAAAGTTGAAACAAGTAATTTAAGACAAAGAAGATACTATATTATAGTTTATGTGTGTGTCACTTTCATGTACTTTTTCCTTCGTTATGTGTTACTCCTTCAACGGTCCATCGGCACCTGCCGAAGCGACAGGAAGATGAGATGTAAAAGCTAATTGGTTATGGATTGTGGATTGATCATAACACCAAATTAAGGCGGCTAGCTTGCAATTCTTGTCGGGCCTGGATACATTGTTTATCTTCATGTGATTAACGCAAGGGTCCCACAGATTACGCCCAGCAAATAAGAAAAACTATCAAGTCCAGTAACTTTTAGTATATTCATGTACTAGGCTGGGGAGCAAACATATATATGGAAAAGTGTAACAACGTATAGTGCTTTTTTTTTCTTTCGAAAAGGAACAACGTATAGTGTATGTGTCGATGTCTGCAACTTTTGTCACCGCGCATTGGAGAACTCAAACTGCTTCTAAACTAACACCGAAACTTAGCCTGTTAGACATGACTACGTGAGGATACGTAAAGGAAACCGGCAAAAGCATTTGGATTCCAGGTCTCCTTCAAGACTGCAAGCTATGAGTATAATACCACATCGTTTGTGGGGCAAAGGTTAGGCTGCCTGTCCTTGTCATTTGTCAAGATGGATGTAATTTGAATTGCCTTCATAAACCTTAAACAAGGACCAGCTCGCACTTCGTCTGACCTTGATGCCAGACTATAAGGTTGGTGTATTAATACAGTAGTACAGAAATGCTTACTTCCTACGTCCCAAAATATAAGATGCCTAAGTATTTGTCAAAATTCATTTTTTTTAAGTTCGACCAAGTTTATATATAAAAATATGAACATTTATAATGCGGAATCAATATCAATAGATTTACTATAAAATATATTTTATTAACCTGTCCATTTAATATTGTAGATATAGATATTTTTCCTAAATATTTTATCAAAGTTGACTAATCCTTAGTTGTCTTATATTTTTGGTTGGAGGAAGTATATTAGGAAACAGGGAAGTATTACACTTGGCTAGGTCAAAATATACGCATGTTCTAAACATAATTAAGCTTCCCTCCCCTTGCATGTGAAGAACTTGATCATGTTCCTTTGAGTCATCTGCACATACACATCTAAGGTGGTACAAAGGCTGCATCACTGTCCAGTTTAACATGCTTCTAGAAGCATTTCAACACCTCAGCAAAAGCACCCGTCCTGACAAACAGTAGAGACTCGATCGAATCACCTCACCTCGCACGAATCAATCAAAACTTCCACTTAAACCAGAGAGAAAGTGTCGACGCCGGAGGGTGTCGCTCCACTCTATATCCAGGACAAAGTTCCGATGCGGCAACTGCAAAAGGACATGACCGATGAGATGTAAAGCAAAAACAAATGTCTCGAGAATATATTATCTCTACCTGATGATGGTAAATCTAGGTCGCAATCAGGTAGCATGCAACCCATGTGAGCCTGACTTTTTTTGTTTTGCCTTCTAGAAACATTTCAACGGCTGAAAGTGCACACAACAGAAAGCTCCCACCGGAAAGATTCGAGCTGATCGACGACGGAGCCGTATGAGAATAAAGCAATGGTATATACAGTTCCGTTCATCAACGGAAAAAAAAAATCTGTGGATCAATTTGATTATTCCTACAGGACCAGGACCACAGCAGCCTAGCTTGCTCATGTAAATCTGCCAATTTAAAAACATACTCCTTCCGTTAAGAAATATAAGATATTTTAGATTTCTGAAATAAAAGTATCTACTCCCTCCGATTCAAATTAATTGACTTAGATTTGTATAGATTCGGATGTATCTAGTACTAAAACATGTGTAGATACATCCGAATCTAGATAAATCCAAGTCAATTAATTTGGATTGGAGGAAGTAGTTGCTTTTTAGTGTATATGTTTATTTTAAACCTCTACTAACCTATACATTAAAAGACGTTTAAATATATCTATTATATACTAAAAACAATATAAGGTTGATCCACATCATCTAAATTATTTTAATAGTTGGATTTATAATTTGTGACTAGGATTTAATATATAAGATTATTAATTACACCAATGTAGTGCGCGTTCGACACGGTTTATATCTACAAGATTGTGTACCTTTTGAGACCTGCCCATAGATTTCTTTGAAACATTTTTTTAGGGAAGATATCCCGTAGAAATAGAGGAGTCCGTTTAGAACAAAAGACATACAAGCTAGAAGAGTCCGGTCAAAGTAAAGTTGTACACCATGTATGTGGCCAGCCGGGTCCACTCACGATAGAAAGACATATACTCTCTCCTCTCTCCGATCCAAATTAATTAACTTCGGATAAATCTAGCACTAAAATATGTCTAAGATACATCCGTATTTAGAGAAATCTAGGTCAATTAATTTAGATCGGAGAGAGTACTAGCCACTAGTAGAAAAGCGCCCTTTGGTCCTGATTCATAACAGTCATTGGTCCCGGTTTTTAAACGGGAACCAATCACTCGGAATCGTCTCGGTTCTGGCACGAACCGGGACCATTAGGTCTCCACGTGGCCCGCCGTCGCGTGCGCTTGCAGTAGGACCTTTGGTCTCGGTTCGTGGCATGAATCGGGACCGAAAGTCTTTTCTAAAAAAAATCAAAAAACAATTTATTTTTTCGATTTTTTTTCCAATTTTTTTGAATCTATGAATATTTAGATTAGTTAATCTCTCAATCGAAGCCTCTCAATCACACTTAGTTTTTGATCAAATTCTAGTCTTTAATTAAACTTGCTGGTCGGTCACCCATCCTCACACTACTCCACCCCTAACACGCTTAACATCTTGGTTCGTTCTCATCCTCCTTCCTATGTACCACGTGTAATTTTATGTCTATACTATGTTATTAATGATATTAACCCATGCATCTTGTGAGTCACATATTCTTATAATTTGAGTTACTAATATTGAATAAATATAGAAATAAAATATGTTTTATTATTATTTTTGCATTAATTCATTTAATATGGCATAATTCATATCTTTAAATTCATAAATCGAAATTCCACAAATAATATGTCCATTATTATCAGAAAACTGTTAGGAATCCAAATATGTCATTTTTTTATTTATTTTTAAATTAAAAAACTGAATTTTGACACTTTTGGAATTTCAAAAATCTAAAAAAATGCAAATGGCTAAAGGTTGTTGGCATCGGTATCGTAATTTTTTGCCGATGATTTTGATATATTATACAATTTTTTCCGACATCGTATGCACAAATAGCGGCGATCTGAAGTTTTTATAACGTTTTCTTACAAAATGAGTCGAAATTCAAGTTTGTTAATTTCCAAAATAAAATATCCCGATTTATGTCCCGAACCGGGACTAAAGAGGGATCCTTTGGTCCTGGTTTGTTGCATGAACTGAGACTAATGCTCCGCTGACCATCGGTTCCGGTTCATGCCATGAACTGGACCAGTACCCCGAGATGAACTGAGACCGATATTCTGGCAGCATGAACCGAGACCGATGTCTGGCATTGGTCCCGATTTGTTATTCGAACCGGAATGAATGGCTTTGAGGCTGGACCAAATGCTCCTTTTCTACTAGTGAGCTCTGGTCCGTTCAAGAGATAAATGCGTACACAAAGCCTAGCTAGCAAGAATAATGTTTTTTCTTAGAGTAACTAGAATAATGCCGGAAGCAAAGCTTTCAGGTGGTAAAATACCTCAGTTCAAATGAAGGCTTATATATTTTTTAAATCGGACTACATAAAGTTTGACCAAGATTTTAAGAATAATTATGAATAAGTACAATTTAGAATCAACATCGTAGCCTTTACGTATTGCATGGATAAACATTTTGACACATGTAGCCTCTACCGTAATCTACTGCAAATATACCCTTGTGGCCATCGACAAAGGTATACACACTTTAGTGTTAAAGGCTTGATACTAAAAAGTGGTTATGTGTGCCGATTGATTTTTTTAAGTGAGTCCGGCTTTGAATTAACGAAGCCAACAACCGGCTAGGAGTTACACCACTAGTTACAACTTACAACACACGCACGCCCAAGGCGCCCAACACCACACACAACAGAAGACAACACATCAAACGCCACGCCGAAGCGCCAGCTAGATCCAAGATGAGGGAGCTTTGTCTTCTGTTGCACCGGAGTGATCACGATCAGCTCCACACCAACAAACCTCCACCGTACCAAGACAGCAGCCCACGGGGGACTCGACGACGGGGCACCAACCTAGCAAAACTTGAGGAGCCAAAGGAGGGGGTCTTGCGACGACGCCTCCAAGAAGGTGAATGACGCAAGAACGTGACATCATCGTCGGTAGGGACCAAGATCCTGCAAAGCTTTCACCCAGACCCGGAGCCACCATCCCCGGAGCTCGGGGTAGGACGAGACCCTAACATACCATCTTCCCCTGGCATTGGGAAAATCCCACCGGTAACAGCTACGACCTGGCGCTCATCTAGTAAAGCCTCCCCAAGGCGCTAGAGAGGATATCAGCTACCGCAGCCATACCGTGTAAATGTAGCCAAGCCAACGGTAAGCGAGGACCGAGACACCAGCGAGAGGACATAGGGTGCTCTGCAGGACACTGGCAGAAAGACTAGCCCGAAGCGAGACCCCCTAGGGAACAACCTTGGGGCGGAGGGACGGAATCCATCAAGCTGGCCCGAGGGATCAACGGCGGGGCGCCTTCAACAAGGGAGCGACACCCGGAGGTGACGTCGTCACCGATCTTAGCCTAGGCCAAGTGCAGCTTTCGCCGAGATCCAACCGAACCACAATCCGGCCGCCGACACGAGGACGCAGAGCGGACCCGGCCGAACTCACAACCGCACCACCGACCCACCCGAGGGTCAGAGGGAGAACACCTTGTCTACCCCGGCAAGCGTGCGCCGGCCCCGGGAACCCCACCCGGAACCGGCAAGAACGACACCCGACAGTTGATGCACAACAACAACCAACCCGAAAACGGAGCGTCGAGAGCAAGGTGGGGAGACAGGTACGGTGACCGGGCCCACCCCGGCTCATGCTTAGGTCCACGAGCCCAATCCAGATCGACGCCTGTAGGCCCAGATCCAGATCTAGCCGCCGCCATCAGATCTCTGCCTCCCGACGATGGGGCGCCGCCCCGACGACCACCCACCCCACTCAGCGGAGTGGATGCCACCCAAGCGCCCCCCCACCAGCCAGCTACCACGACAGGGCGCTGGGCCCGGTCGGCCGAACCCGAGGCAGCCGCCGCCCCAAACACGAGGCCAGCAACCCGCCTCCACCAGCCGACGGTCGTCAGCGTCGGTGTCGGCCTAGAGGGGGTGCCCCGACGGTGCGCCCACACCCCGCCACCACCGGCCAACACCACCCCAGCAGCCGCCAGCAGATCCTGACCCGCTGCCGAATCCGTCCACCAACCAGCACGCGGAGCCGCCCCGCCACCACCTTCCCCGGGGCGTGGCCGACTTTGCCAGCGGCCCCTCCAGCAGCGGCGAAGCAAGGGAGGGCGGGGGAGAGGGCTAGAGGCCGCGGCCATTTTCCCCCGTGTCACCAGAATGTGTGCGCCGATTGATTAGAGGCCACGGTAGATCCCCGTTCTATATACATGAGATAAATAGTGTATACGTCCTATATTGCAAATAGGACACCACGATGCATGTTGGATTATTCGATAAATCTTTAGGGAATATCTCCTATCCACGTAGCAAATCCTGGCACAAATTTTTATTTGGAGGACATAAAATGTGTACATTTTTATTAGAAATTGTTTCCATGGATATTTTATGCTTGCTTGATTAAAACGCCATTTGAATATTTTATGTGCCTTTTTTATGATGTAGTGGGGTCAACATAAGAGCACAAGATCCTTCGGTGATTCGAAAATTGAATATTAATTAAAAAGGTGAAACCATTCCGTCCAAGCCGTGTATTCATACGAAATGGAACCACAAATACTTGTGGAGTGTGTATATACAATGAATTGCTGTTTGGGGAAACATGCAAAGATTTTAAAATATAGATAAAAGTACTATATTAAAATAGATGACATGATAGAAAAACTTCAACTCATACTTCTCTAACTTTTCCTAATGAAATATAAAACAAGTTAATGGATCCGTTGAAAACAAATTTTTTTACTAAAATAGTGTTAATGTACTAATATTAATTTAGGATATGTTAACATACAAAAAAAGTTTCACCATGAAGACTGTAAAAATCTAAAAGGTTTAATGTTTTGAAATTGGATATAAGACTGTAAAAATCTAAAAGGTTTAAAGTTTTGAAATTGGATAAGTAATTCTAAGGAAGAAACACACACCGAGGTTACAATTCTAATTGTTTAATTTTTCCTAACTATTAAAGATGATGAATTTATTTCCTTTAAGCTAATCGAGAAAATCTATGGATGTTAGTTAACCTCACATACTGACCTAACATCACACATATACTTCTACTATTGAGATAATATTACTTACAAACGATGCACATGTGTATTTCATCAAATAACGCAACATCATTAGCCCATAAATTTAGGTTGGCTAAAGGTGTTACTTTGTATATGTGATAGTTTATTTATCATAACATTTATTTGTAGTTCTACAGTCATACTATTTATTATAATAAAATGTGATATATTTGATATAGTAATTTTATTTTAAAACAATTTCAACCTATTAAAGATGGGGCCACCTCGCTAGTTCGATTAATAAAGTTAAAACGTTTTATATTTCTGAACGGAGGGAGTATATGGTTAGCTAGCATAACATCGCACGAAATTGTTCTTCTGCATCTTCTTGACTAACCGTCGACACCATGAACCACGAGACTGGAAGCGTTGGAAATACTCCACAAAATTCGCCCAACTTGGAATAGCCTACCATAGGATGACCCTTGGCAAAGATGCAAATGAAATTTGACTGTATCGTAAAGAGAAAGTTAAATAATATAGCCAACTACTTTTTTTGAGGGAATAATATAGCCAACTACTAGCTAGAAGCAAGTGCTAAGTCATTTACAATCGGCTATAAAGCTAACAAATACAATAGTTAGTCATAAAAATGTAATATTTTATCAATACATGGTCCACCTTCCGCACTTATTAGAAAGTGCCTAGGATCAAGTGCTAGAGCTGACTCTTAGATAACAGCTCTTACTTCTCTCCTCCCTTCTCTCTGTTTTTCAACTCAACATAAATACAATATTTAAACTCTTATAGCTAGATGACTCACTCCTACTATACCTGCTCTAACACACAATGATCCAATGACATGTCGCGGCGCATTGCTCGAAAAACTCGGCTGGATCTATCCAAAGTAGCGCCAAAATCTGGGTGCTTAATCTGAAGCGCCTGTTTTGTCTATTATACATGGCACATCGGTCGTGACTTCATGACGTCGACCCCCTCTCCCGGTCTTTCTTCACCTTGCATTCTCTTTGATTGTTCATGTGTGCTTCTCAGCCCGTGCACCCGAATCCACGCCTGAGCTGAACTCCACACGCGTAGTCTTCGATCTTCTCATGTCATTCTCTCGAGGGCAAAATTTGCAGTCGTTTTGCTTCTCGGATTCTCGGAATAAATACCCAGCTTCTAGGCTGCACGAAACATGTGAGCATCTACTCGTATTGATCAAATCAACTGAGCAACCAAACGAAATCCGAAATAAGCACCTAACAACTATCGAATCACAACGAGAACGACTGTCCCTTTTTATGTTTCAGAAATTAGATACAAGTTCGGGTACAACAAAGTCTTTGATATTGGGCCTACTCGGTTTGTCGAGGCCTGCAAGTCATACATTATACTCCACAAGGACAAATTGAACACTTGCCTGGCATCGTTTCTTCTTTTATGTCCACAAGCCAATAGAACAAGCCAAGCGTGATGGCAATGGTGCCAGGAAATGCCGCCACCGTTTTGTATTTGTCACCAGGACAGAAAGTCTAGCACCAGCCACGCATGATGGATTCATAGCAATCTTCACAAAGAATTGATATATAGTTTTGAAATGGTCTGGTACGCATGTCTCTACCTCGAAATCGGCATGATTGATACACATACTAGATTAATTGATGCTGACAAATGTCTGTGTCCATATGGAGCATTTACATTTACAAAGCATCTAACAAACCATTCTTCAGAAATATCAGGGTTTCAAACGGGGCAGCATATTGAGAGGATGACATAGAGTGCTGTTTCAGATTGTTGAAGCTCTTCACCACCCCGTAAGCAATAAGAATTATAGACGGAAAATCTTTGGATTATCATTTCAGAATTCTTTTGCTAAGAGGGTGGATTCTTCCATATACAGTTGAGATTTTACAAGTTCACTGTCTTCTCAATGCTTCAGCTTAAGTAGCTTGATTGATTATGAGCGGAGGAGTGATTTGAGTTATGCGTTGAAATGAACTCTGCATATGTTGAGCGCATTCTTAACTGGTCTTGCTTCCCGACCATAGTATTCAGCTCCGCGCGAATACTCCTGCTGATTTTCCAACACATCCTGTTGACGACGAAGTTCATCACACGCGGACCGAAGCCATGGAGAAGACGTAGCCGGCGAACTCCGCCGACGGCTGCACCACGGTCCAGTTCTTCGACTTCACTGCAACTGTTGCCATGCGGGCTTCAGATTGGGCAACATATTCAGAGGATGACATATAGTGTTGTTTGAGATTGTTGAAGCTCTTCAGCACCTCGTAAGCAGTGAGAACTATAGACAGAACACCTTTGGACTCTTCGATTTTTGACTGTCTCAAACAGACATTAGACCTACCAATGCACAGTTGAGATTTCACATTTTCACTGCCTTCTTAGTGCTTCAGCTTCAAGTGCTTTCTGTATGACTGTAGCTTGATCGATTATGACCGGAGGAGCGGTTTGAGTTATCCGCTGAAGTAAACGTTCTGCCGTTCCGCGTGAATACTCCTGTTGATTTGCAAGCACATCCTGTTGACGACGAAGTTCATCAGACGTGGACCGAAGCCATTGACAAGACATATCCGGCGAACTCCGCCGGCGGCTGCACCACGGTCCAGTTCTTGGACTTGACGTCGAACACCCGAAGATCTTACAAGCTTTCTTCCTCCTGTTTTTTTCTTCTTTTTTGTTGGCGATGATGATTCCTACGGTCTTTTTTGTTTTCTTTGATAGACGAAAACACTAGTAGTTGATGCACCCACGATGCGCAGATCTCAGGCGATGAGATCGCGGACCTCAGATCCATCAATGGCAAAAGCACTGCAACTCAAATACATACTCACTAGGACTAGTAGTCTTCTTGGTCGGGCATGGGCACTGAAATGGACAATCGGCAACGGCAAGTCGGCAACATCACACGCGGACGGAAGCCAGCGAGAAGACGAAGCCGGCGAACTCGGCCGGCGGCTGCACCACCGTCCAGTTCTTCGACTTGACATCGAACACCCAAAGCGCGTGCCCACCGGACTCGATGGCGCCGGTGACCACCACACGCTCGCCGCCGCTGACGGCGACCGCTCGCGCTGTGCCGGCCTTGAGACCCGGCGGGTAGGGCCCCACCTCGATCCAGCCTCGGCGCTCCCCACGCCACTCCATCACGGCCGTGCCCTCGATGCACCAAACGCGGCCGCGCACCACCACGTGGGCCGCCGACGGCGGGGCGCGCACGCGCTCCAGGCGGCGCCACTCGCGGGTGGCCGGGTCGAACCACTCCGCGTCGCGCTCGAACCCGCCCTGGCGGCCCGTGCGGTACCCGCTGACGGCCAGGAACTTGTCGCCAGCAACGGTGGCCATGCCATCGCACTCGTCGCGCTCCTCCGACATGTCCGGGAGCGGGTCCCAGCCGTCGGCCACCACGTCGTACGCCTCCGCCGTCTTCAGCGCGTTCTTCAGCTTGTCGTGGCCGCCGGCCACATAGATCTTGCCGCCCGCCTCGGCGCACGCGAAGAATGACCGCGCCGACCGCATCGGCGTGCCCCGCCGCCACACGCCAGTGGAGGCGTCGAGCACGTAGACGTCCGCCACGGGCTCGAAGGTCTCGGGGTCCCATCCGCCCATCACCGTGAGGCGGGTCCCCACGGCCGCGCACTGGGCGAACATCGGCATCGGCGGCGCCGCGCGCTCGCGGTGCCACTCCCCGGTGGTGACGTTGTACATGGCAACCCCGTAGGACGGGGAGTTCTCCGGCGCGTTGCCGTCCTTGGGGCCATCAGGGTTGCAGAACTGCAGAAGGTACACCAGATCCTCGTTCGCGCGGGCCTCTGCGCGCGCCAAGGCGAAGTCCGGCGCGGCGGCGGCGCTCTTCCAGCCTCGGCAGACGCGGCGCATCGAGCGGAATGCGCCGTGCGGGACGCGCGCCAGGCAGTCGACGGCGACGTCATCCGGCATCCCCGGGATGAGGTCGATGTGCTGGAACTCGCGCTCTCCAACACGGCTCTTTGGGCTCATCATTTTTTTTCTTCTGAGAGAGAGTTTGCTTCTGGATACAGACGGCTCACTCGCTGCCAGGGAGGGCGACTTAAATAGAGAGGAAGGCTTGGAATATGCTGATTGGTCTCTATGTGACAGCTAAGCAATTGCAACTTGATTGTAGGAGTATAAAGCAATAAAGCATTTGCAATCGGCTGTTTTTCTGCCGGATCATTGTGCTCTTCTTCGTGGACAAGTTTGATGCCTGTTACTCTGTTAGTTTAAAGCTAGACCCATTACTGAATGTTGCTCAATAATTTGGTTAATTATTTGTGCCTTCAGGAGTGGCATGTGAGTGTCAATCGCAACAAAACCAGCAGATTTGTAAAATTCTATCTTTTGTTCCAAATCAATACCAAAGTGGACAATGACAGGAAGTGTAAACCATGGGCGTCCTGTTTATTTATTGTTTAATATTATTAGAAGACTCAACTAGCTCTCCTACGGCAAGCTTTACCTAGTGATGGAGGGGCGGGGACGGATGTGCGCCTTCGGCTCGTGCTAGTTATTGCAGTCGTCGCTAGATTGTCCAACTGTTGAAAAACACGCTAAACAAAACAAAAAATTCTAGCACATAACCAAGATCCAATACGAGAGAGAAGGTAGCAGATCATACCGTCGAAGATCGAACTAGCGGAAGTTTGTCGATAACGAGGTTGGTCCTGCGTTGATCCCCACAACAAACCTTAGGGAGTCGAGAGAAGATGTATTATCCCACAGACGGCTCAAACGATCGAGTGCTCCAAGCGTCGCACCTCCACCAATATACACACATGCAACGAGAACGACACCGCGTTGAAGTGAGATCAATCTCATGGCCGAAGCTGGAACATGTTGATGAAAATTCAGTAGCACTTCGTCGTTCGACTAGATTGGATCTAGATGGAGGTAGTAGACGGGCTGCGCTCGAGCGTGTTGATGAAGATGGGATCCTAGCGATGACGCCGTCACCGCTAAGAGGAGGAGGAAGATGGGCTCCGGGGCGGTGGCGACCGGCCGCATAGGCATCTCCGGAACATTTTCTAGTTCTGCGCTACTCTGCCCATCTTGCTCTGGTCCAATAACCTCATTAAGCTATATTGTCCTCCCACTTAAACCTTTAGCGAGAAATTTCTTCTCAAGAAACACTCCTCCTTGCGCGACAATTTTTTTGCCCTTGGTTTTGTGGTAGAAAGAATAGCCAATGGTTTCTTTGGGCTAACCTACAAATACATATTTGTCCGACTTGGGATCGAGCTTATTTGGTTGTAAATGTTTTACATAAACCTCTCGTCCCCAAATTTTAAGAAACGAAAAGTTAGGTTTCTTTCCAAACCACAATTCATATGGTGACGTTTCAGCAGACTTTGATGGTGATCTATTAAGTATAAAAAATGCAAACTCTAAAGCATATCCCCAAAATGACAAAGGGAGATCAGTTAATGATATCATAGATCTCACCATGTCTAACAAAGTTTAATTACATCACTCCGACACTCTATTATGTTGGGGTGTTCCTGGAGTCGTAAGCTGTGAAATGATTCCACGCGCTCTAAGATGCTCGCTAAACTCGTGACTCAAATATTCACCTCCACGGATTGACCGTAGAAACTTTATTTTCTTGCCATGTTGATTTCCTACTTTATTCTGAAATTCTTTAAAATTTTCAAATGTTTCAGATTTATGATTCATAAGATAAATATAACGATAATGACTCAAGTCATCGGTGAAGGTTATAAAGCAGAAGAATTCGGCTTCGTCTGCGCCCCTACCCACAGCCCCGCGACGCATCAACTCGTACCGGGTCGGGTCACACCTCCACGCCAATCACGCCCCACCAGGACAACAACCGCGTCGCCCTCCGCCTCGAGACCCGCGCCATGCCGTTGTTTCCTGACAGGTACACTGCACCGCGCCAATCATGCCACGCCACGTCTTCGTCCATGATTTATGCAGGGACGGACAGGGACTACAACCCCGGATCCTCTACGACGCCACCAGACGATGAAGCAACCACATGCTCGACCCCTGGATCTACTGCGTTGACCGCTTGGGACTGCTTCTCAGGAGCTTCTGTGACGATCACACCCTCCATAATGGCCACAGGGTCGGCCACCGGATCTACTGCGCAAAATCTGTATGCTGATGATTCTACTGCTTTCAAAACTTCGGTAGATTGTGTGCCTTCTCCGCCTACTTCACCACCAGTACCCTTGCACTTCCAATTGTCTCTGAAGGCCGGACACGACTCCAAAAAGGTATACGACACCCAAAAAATTACAGTGATGGTACTATTCGCTATGGCATGTTGACATCTATAGGTGAACCAAGCGAACTATCCGAAGCATTAGGTGATGTCAAGTGGAAACAAGTTATGCAAGAAGAGTACAATGTACTCATTCAAAACAAAATGTGGCATCTCGTTCCCCCAAACTATAACAAGAACATTATTGACTGTAAGTGGGTATATCGCATCAAAAAAATTCCGATGGCACTATTGATAGATACAAGGCAAGTCTAATTACAAAAGACTTCAAGCAGCGCTATGGAATTAACTATGAAGATACCTTTAGCCCAGTCGTTAAAGTAGCTACTATCAGGCTCGTGCTAGCTCTTTCTTTCTCTTAAGGATCGAGTCTCCGACAACTTGACGTCAAGAACACGTTCTTACATGGCGTTCTGGAAGAGGAAGTCTGCATGAAATAGCCACCTAGGTTTGAAATTCCTCATGCTCTGCATCATCTCTGCAAACTAGATAAAGCTTTATATGGTCTCAAACAAGCTCCTCATGCTTGGTACTTCAAATTAAGCTCCAAACTCATTAATCTGGGTTTCACCCTCTCCAAGGCAGACAGATCTCTCTTCACATATCACAAGTCAGGTATCACCATATTTATGTTGATGATATTATTGTGACTTTCTCTTCAGATGAAGCTATTTTGGCTCTTCTCTATGATTTGGGTACGGCCTTTGCCCTCAAGGACCTTGGCGACTTGCATTTTTTCTTGGACATCGAAGTAAAGAAGACACAAGATGGACTCCTATTGACTCAAGAAAAATATGCCAATGACTTAGTTGCCCGTGTGGGAATGGCTAATTGCACATCTTCTCCTACCCCGCTCTCAAGTTCTGCACAATTTTCCCTCACAGATGGCACTCAGCTTGGTACATAAGATAGCACTCAGTAGAGAAGTGTCATTGGAGGTCTACAATATCTCACCTTGACACGTCTAGACATATCCTTTTTCATCAATAAAATTTGTCAATTTCTTCATGCTCCCACTACTGCCCACTAGACAACGGCAAAACTTAATGTTGGACTTACATTTTAGAAGTCTCACTCCACTCTTCTTAGTGTCTTTTCAGATGCAGACTGGGCTGGATGCCTTGATGATCGGCGCTCCACTTTGGGTTTCACCATGTTCTTCGGTCCCAACTTAATCTCGTGGAGTGCTCACAAACAAGCAGCTGTGTCACGCTCTAGCGCCGAAATCGAATACAAAGCACTTGCAAATGCCACGGCTGAACTTATATGGGTTGAAGCACTCATCAAGGAACTTGGTATTTCTCCCAAGAACAAGCCATTCCTATGGTGTGACAATCTTGACGCCACTTACTTATCCGCCAACCCGGTGATTCATGCTCACACGAAACATATCGAAATTGATTTTCACTTTGTTAGAAAATGGGTTGCTAACAAGTTACTCGACATACGTCATATCTCAACCAAGAACCAGATTGTAGATGGCTTCACCAAGGTGTTACCCATCAAGGACTTTGCGAAATTCAAGCATAAATGCTAAGATTAAGGGGGGGGGGGGGAGGGGTGTTAGACATAAAATCAATTAGTATTCATTGTAATTCATAGGCATTCATTCCTCTTTATTTTGTTTCCTTTGTTGGGGCCTCCACGCATGGTGTTAGACACCACCATTGGAGTCTCCTTGTATGAGCCATTCATGGGGATATTCTATCATCTATTTTAATACAATGCCCTCAATAGGGTATGATCGTTTACACCAACACGAAAATCTGACATTGAAGTGTGCATCCTTTCCCAAGTTATTCCCAACTCTAAATACTCCGCTTGAAACGGTGGGAGTATGGATAAGCACTGCAAAGTTTAGACCAAATCAATTTGCTTGTTCAGCAATCCTGATAGGCCGATGTCCAAGTTTTAAGAGATGCCCCTTAAGTTGGATGTATGGCCGAAGGTGGCGGTGGCCTTTCTACGATGGCCTATGGGCGCGGGGTTTATATAGAGTTTAGGATAAGATGACACCAAGCCTTGGATCGTCAGAGGTTGAACTAGCGATGGGTCAACCGAGGGGAAGTAGTTAGATGAGCCGGCTTAGATGATGCAGGGAAGCGGGATCACGGGGAACACAGCTGCGGGAATGACAGAGGAAGGAAGGGTGGCGTGTAAGGGCAACCACAATGTTGCTATACCTAAATCTGACAAAAAACTGAATTTAGCTTTACCATGCAATTTGGCTAGAGCTCCTTAATGTAGCTATTTTAAATTCACGCACCATGCAGTCCCACCGCTGACAAGAATAGTCTAATTTTTGTTTAAGATATGAGAGCAGAGGACACATGTCACACACATGTTGGCTGATCAATTTGGAACCATTTTTGGCATCAGAGCACCCTCTTGCTCCGGTTTCCTCTTTTACTCAATTTAGAATCACCTCTACAGTATAGGGAACTAGTTTCAAAAACTAAAAAGCAAATATTAAACCAGCTCTGACTACACACTGTGGATGCCCTAATACGACAGCAGGCGGCGGACATGCAACGCTATTTACTCCGATTCAGCATACTAGCATGTTATTTCCGACCGTCCACCTGGTTTCTCAGGTTCCAGCGTGTTCCATTTAATGCTCGATCTGTGGCTAAAGAGCGGGCAAAGAGAAAGAAAAAAAAATCCACATGGCAGCTAGTGAAAAGAACAAATCGTGGGGGAGCGCCTGACCGCGAATGATGAATCGGCAACTCTCACAAATCAACGACACGCAGTAACAGTGTACTTACTAATCTAGATCAGGATGAACGCGCTAGTAAATCTTATCTCTGCTTTGACGAGACGGGGCGACGGGCACTTTCTTTTCCACCTTGCATGTTGCTCTCACTCAAGCCCAACTTTCCACGCACAATGAAAAGAAGAAAGAAAAGAGATCGCACATCCTACCGGGTCCATGACAAAGAACCAAAATGTATCACGTACTCCTTCCAATCCATATTAATATTTTCAACTATGTAGATATGAATGTATAGATAGATACGTACGAATATAGATGAAGTCGAGAACATTAATATGAACCTGAAAAAGTATAGAAAATTGTTTGGAAATTATTTAATTTAAAAACCAGTAGTTTCAGATCAGATGGTCGGGCAAGAAGGTGGTATCGTGACTGCATCAGGATAAGAACGCGGGAAAGCATCCAAGTTAACAGTAGAAGGGGTGAAGTGCGGAAAGAAATCCTACGAGACCTGGTCTATTTTTACTACAGGATAGATCCATCTTGATGCATAACCGGCAGAAAAAAGAATAATTAACAGACAAAAAAAATCTAAAAAACTGAAAAGACAGACACGTGTCAGCCATAGGAGTAGGTCTATCAATAGACCAGGTCTTATAGGATTTATTTCGGTGAAGTGCAGGCCATCTGCTCATGCGAGCTGGAGGGAGACCAGTATCCATCGTGTCGAGCTGGATGTGGGGAAGCCCCCGCCCACTGATCAATGATCATGGATGGAACCGTACCGTTAATCAACCACGGTTTCAGCCTTTCTATTCGAGCAAAACAGGACACATACTTTTTCATCGTACGGGACCAGTTTGGTAGGCTGCAGTTGGCGTAGATCCGATCTCAAGGGCTCACTTGACGCTTCGCCACACACACACACTGATTAGGGTCGGGTTGCGCTTCTAGAAGCTTTATCGTCCATGGATGATAAGCCATCTTTTTGGACTGAACATGTTGTGTTGCTGATTGGAGTGGTGTGCCCAAGACAAAAGCTTCAAAGGAGCACCGGTCATGTGATGCATTCAGTGCATGGTGAATTGGTGAGGGATGCTTTTCTCGCCACACAGGGATATTTCGAGGAGTTTTAAAGCCAGAAAACTCTCTCGATTACCATCTAGAGATCGATAAATTTAAATCAACTAATTTTGGTCGGATGGAGTACAAATAACTCTTCCTTTGATTTCTTTCTACAAACAACAAATTCTATTGTAGCTAGCATAGATCGAGTACGTAAGAAAATTGTCAATTGTGACCGGAATGCTAGTCTGACCAATAAGTGAAGGCCGGCAGGCACACTTAAATGTCATCAGCCTTTCCTTGTGGTGTCACGTACTCTCTGTCTCTGATTAGTTGTCGCGTATTTATCTAAACATACATGTAACTCGCACATTTATAAATATATGCGGTCTAGTACGTGAATGTAAAAATGTGGATCTGCCACACACACACACACACACTATTAGGGTCGGGTTGTGCTTCTAGAAGCTTTATGGTCCATGCCTAACCGCAAATGATGAATCGGCAACTCTCACAAATCAACGACACGCCGTAACAGTATAATAGATCAGAACGAACCCACTGGTAGATCTTATCTCTTGTTTGACAGGATGGCGGTAGTGTATTTTCTTTTTCCAAGTTGCATGTTGCTCTCAATCACAGAATCATCGCAGACAAAACGACATACGCGCGCCCTATACTTTCCACGCGTAGCAAGAAAAGATCGCCCAACCGGCCGGGTCCGTGACAGAGAACCTTCATGCCTGGGTATTGTCTCGTTGATGATTCCAATCCATCTTTGTGTACCATGTAAAAAAGTGTTTGGGGATTAGTTAAAAAGTTCAGGATCGGAGTTTTTGGATCGGATAGGCGGAAAGGTGGTATCATCAGTATAAGAACGCGGGGAAGCGGACGAATTAACAGTAGAAGAGGTGAAGTGCAGGCCATCTGCTCGATCATCATGCGAGGTGGAGGGAGACCGGTCTCCATCGTGTCGAGCTGGAAGTGCGGACTGATCATGGATGGCACCGTTAATCATCCACGGCTTTTGCCTTTTGGTTCGAGCAAAATAGGACGTATTAACTATAGACTTAAGTTTGGTAAAAAGGAAGCACTCTCAAGCCATGTGGGAGTATGTGTCTATGGCTAGTGGGTCCAAGAAGAAAAAATTAAACAAGACCAGTTTAAAGAAAATGAGTAATTAGTCAAGACCTGCCTAGTAAAAAACCAAACGAACGTAGTTAGAGCATCTTCAATTTATTGGGCGTACAAAAATCCATTGATGCACAAAAACGGATATTATTAAGCGCGCCGAGGCAAATTCGTGCTTCAGCAGACGTCCAAAAATAGGTTGCACACAAAACAATTTAGGGCACGCACACAAAAAGCTTAATCCTTCGCTGCAAATTTGATGTGCTGGCCCGTGCTGCCCAACCGCCAAACTGAAACTTCTGCGTGCGGCCTCCTTCATCCCGTCGCCAGCAAAATCCCGGCCATGGAGGGATATTCCGCCACTCCCCCAACCCCTTCTCATCCGCCCCACATCTACCGACGCAGTTGTTTCATCGCCGCTTGCAGCATCCCCCATCACCGCCGCTGCACCTAGACCTAACGCCAACATCGTCTGTGGCTAGATGTTCGCGCCACCACGACCGGCGAATCCGCATGTTGTCGTCCATCGCCGCCTTGAAGCCCAGGAATGTCGTGCCCAAGCGGATGACATCTATTGCGGTTCCTGGCCAGAAGAAGGGCAAATCGGCATGGATCCACACGACAAACCTGTATCAGGGCATGCGGCCGGCCAATTCCAGCCACCACAACCTCTATTACAGCCACTCTAGTGCGAGCGACTGCGGAGGAGGTAGCATCGTCTGTTGCGACCAACATGTTCGACCCGATGACGACAAGGTACATAATTGCTTTTTTATTGCTTTGAATAATATAGATGAATATAAATGATAAAATTTAATGTAGTTTGATGTGTGTTGACTTTCATGCATTATAGTATGGATGATGAAATGTCTATGTCAACTATGAATGTTGGGTCATCACATTCACAAGAGTATTGATCTCAAGAATATGAAACTGAAGAACATGGTGATGAAGTTGACATGGAGAATGATGGTGAGGGTGAGGGTTTCAGTGATGCACTTAAGGGGCAGGCGGCCAACTACACCATGGAGTAAGGCATTTTACTATGCAACACATGGTGCAATGTGGGCATGGATTCAGTCATAAGCACGGAGCAAACAAGAGACACTTATTGGGTTAGGATGAAGGAGTAATTCAGTACATACGACCAAAGTGGAATTGGGCAGACAGATATATATTTTCGTTCTCGTTGGTTTGCAGTTTCATCGAATTGTCACAGGTGGGCGGTGATATTGACAAATGTTGAACGAATGAACCCAAGTGGCACAAATGACAGAGATAGGGTATGTTGTATTCTTTTGTGACATCTTTTATCTTCCATGTGGATACTTTGTTCAATTTATTATTGTCCATGAATAATTTTCTCTCTTTTGGTTCATGTAGCTCAACATTGCCCAAAATTTATTCAAGGGGTATCCAAAGAGAACCAAGAAGGGCAAGTTGGTTCAAGGAAGGCCATTCATATTGGCCCATTATTATAAGGAGATAGAAAATGAAGAGAAATGAAAGAATATTATGTGTTGCAAGTGCCAAAGAGAGATAAAGTCAACTATGGAGGCAAGAATCATTGATGACGATGAAGCATCAAGCAAGGATGGAAAGAGAATCCCTACTCCAAACTTGGTTGAAAAAACAAAATTAAGACCCACCAGAAGGAAACAAGCAAAATAAAAGGGAAAGAAGACTAGAGATGGTGACATAAGGAAGTCATTGGACGCTATTGTGAGTGCAAGAATGAAGCTTTTGAGGAGAGGAAGTTTTCGAGGAACAAAGAAATACATGATAGGTCGACGAGCTACGAGAGAAGGGATGTAGCCAAGGAGAGGAGGGCCTTCGTAGAGGAGAAGAAAGTTATTATCGAAGAAACTATCTGTCTCATGGAACATGAGAAAAGTATCTTCTTCATGGACACAACCAACCTCGATGAAAGGAAAAAGGAATACATCAACATTTGTCGTGATCAAGTCTTGGCTCAAAAAAGAATGATGAGAAGTTACATGAATGGATACATGGAAGGTGCTAACACGGGAGGATACATGGGTGGCATGGGAGCGCCTAAGGGAGGCATGAGTGGAATGAGTGCACCTATAGGAGGCACCGGCGGCATGGGACCACCTATAGGTGCCCTTGGAGGCATGGGTGTACCTATTTGGGAGGCATTGGTGGCATGGATGCACCTATGGAAGGCATTGGAGGCATGAGTGCACCCATGGGAGTTACAATAGGTGGCATTGACGACATGAGAGCACCTTTGGGTGGCATTGGAGGCATGGGATCTAAAATGGGTGACATGGAAGCTAGAATAGGTGCATTCATGACTATCATGGTATCCCCCATGCCTCCCATGAGTGGTTATTTTGGAGTTTACATGGGTGATGACACGTGCTCCTAGAATACACCAACACCGGCCATGTTTACAATGATGATGAAGCACAAGATGGAGATGCCCATGGAAAGGACGAGGCCTGATGGTCGTAGGCATTGATGTTAATGTTTTATGTGTTTATTTGAACTTCAATTGTGATGAACTTGATTGTGTTGAATTATGCTATGATTTTGAACTATGCCATGGATTTAATCTATGCTATGATGATCAAGTTGTGTTCTTGAATTTATATGTATGTGTTGGGAATTAGATTTATATGTTCATTACTTTTTTTTGATCTTGGCAAGTTGAGATGCGTTTAATCTTGGCAAGTAGAAGCCAATCGCGGATTATTTTAGTGCGGCTGGAAAACTGTTGCCTGCATAGCGTTGCATTTTAGTGCGCCTAGAAATGTTGTAGCATGCCGCACCCACTAAAACAATCAAAATGGCGCCCAAAAACCAAAAAGTCATGCACTCTTTTAGTGTAAAATGTTGGATATGCTCTTAAGATTGGCAGTTGATGGACCTCTTGCAGGCGTTGAGTTTCCCTTCAGCAATCTCCATGGAATCGACCTAGGCGGCCACTGTGTCGTAGTTGACGATCTGGTGATATAGACGGAAAGATGTAGACACCCAAGTTTTAGGGGTCACACGGTAACCTCTCTTAATGACACCTTCAGGCGCATCGCCGTGTGGGAGGTGGGAGAGAAGGTCTATCGCAGGGTCAAGTTGGAAACAATTTGATTTCTTGTACCAAAATCTAAAATATTTTTAAAATTGCCCTTGTAGTTCTTGAAGTCTAAAAGACCTGAGCGGTTAAATCAACTATCTCCTCGAGTAAGGTTCAACATGATATGCTTCCGCGGGTACCCAAAATAAATCATGTCGTCTATGTTGCACTAAATTCTAATAGTTTGAGATCTATCAAAAATAATGAAGAGGTGTTAAATAAGTTGTACTTTATTCTCCGTATGGCTAGCCCATCGTCTACGGTGAGAATCAGGAAGAGATCAGAAGGCCCGACAACTAAAGACGGGATTGAGTGTCTTCATGGACAATAATACTATAAATATATACGTTTTAAACGGTGTCATAATTAAAGCATCAATTAATATGACGCAACGATCACATTGTGTGATAACACCATGAAGACAGGCGCGACGAAACGCGCGTCTAGTACTTTTTCACCGTGCGGGGCCAGTTTGGTGGGCAGCAGCTGTTCGACTGCTAGATCTCATCTCGGGGCCAGTTTGGTGGGCAGCAGCAGTTCGACTGCTAGATCTCATCTCAAGCCCACTCGACGCTTCGCCACAGACACACACACAAAGTAAAAATGTTGTGCTGCTGATTGGAGTGATGTGCCCAAGACAAAGGTTCCACGTGCACAACCATGTGCCGCACGTCAGTGCTTGGTGAATTGGTAAGGGATGCTTTTCTCGCCACAATGGGATATTTCGAGGAGTTTTAAAGCCAGCAAACTCTCTCGACTACTATCCTCTTTTCTGGAGAAGAGATCGACGTATGCCCGAGAAAAGTTCACAAGGTTTTATCCAAAAGAAAAAGTTTATACAAGTCTGAGAAGGGAGGGAGAAGTAATCTATACATAAGGTTCAGTCTGTTCTCAGGCTTTGCTTTAGAGCATCTCTACTAGCATTTTTAGGAGGACCTCCTTAGAATGTTTTTTTTCCGGACGGTAAAAGATCGCCCAGTCGCCTACTTTTCGCCGGATTTGATCCATTTTTATCTAGAGTTCCCAGACCAAACCCGGGGCGCCGGGAACCACCTAGAAACGCCGGATGCTATCGAAAATTGGATGGGCCAACCCTGTCAGCGAATTATGTATAATTACACAGATTGATGGAACACTAGATCATCTATGAATTTTGCAGCGAGTGCAACATTTTAAAAGTTCAGTTTCTAAATACAGTTTCTACTCTATGCGAACGAACTATGACCTGCAAAATAATTTTTCGGTGGCCGTACTCGTGTTTTACGATTTGTTGTTTTACCGTAACTGCTAGAGTTGCTCTTAGTCTTCTCTTCTAAAGGGAGATCCCCTTCTAACTAAATTAAGTATTTTCCCCTAGCACAAGGTTTAGTTCATTTCGTGATGGAATCTTCGTCACAAAATAATTCAAGAGGGATTAGACATTTACCCCACTAGACACCCGGATAATGATTGGTTCTTTTCTTTTCTACTCCCCATCCATAAATTGTCTAGATTCATATGTATCTAGACACGTTTACGTGTGAGATATATGTGAATTTAGACAAATTCAAGTCACTTATTTTTAGACTTATGGGGTACTTACGTCGTACACTCGTACACATCAAAGAAGTCGTACACTTGTACACATTAAAGAAACACAAATAGAGCTCAACTTCCTTGGAGGACAATACATAACATACAAAATTGATAATCACATTCGAGAGTTTACAATCTCGGTTTAATTTTTCACAAGTACAAGTAATTTATAGATGATAAGTTTGTTCCCATATAATTTCTATGGTAGGTCATCGACACCACTTATGGTGACCACCGTGGCAACTGCAAGGCCCTCAGTGGAGAAACGGGGTAGGTAAAGAGCATCGGGTAAAGGCACAGGGACGAGCAGTTGCCGCCGCATGGGAGGAGGAGCTCTAGAACCATCAGCAATGACAGGATGGCCCAGCATGGTATCCTTCCTCTAGGGACGACTTTGGGATGGAGGAGGGGAGGATTTGGTGGCGGCGGAGGGCTAGGGTTTCACCCCTATCGTCGCCCAAAGGAGGCGACACGAGGAGCGTTCCGCACTTTATCTCTCTTCCAGTGTATTTATTTGCCATTTCCAAGGCCCCGATGGACGTCCCCGCTGGACTTAGATCAGCAATAACTCTCATTTCTTGGGAAATCTGGAAGGAAAGAAACACCCGGGTTTTTAACAACAAGTTAACGATGTGATAGCTGTGAGATTCGACATATTTTTGATGATTTTTATTGATGGTTTTCTTCTAAATTTGATCGTTTTCTAGCTTTATCTAACTCTAATACTTCGGTAGCGAAGAAAACTTGGTTTTTAATATGTGTTTCAGGTTCTGAACATCAACAGAGGGTTTTAACAAAAGAAACATAATATTTAGGTGAAAACAAGCAAGTCTCTTTTTAGAAGCATTCAAGGGAGGTAGACAGAAGTTTTAACGAGCAACTGTACAACGAGAATATTTTTCTGGCCGTATAGTTCCCGCCGTAGAGCTGCCGTCGCCTCCGTCTTGTCAAAAGGGACAACTTCAGTGAAGAGGACGTACGCAAAATAATAACACAACAGCCGCCATCCCATCCAGAAAGGAGAAAGAGGAGATCCACAGAAGAAGGAGAAGACGTTCTTCATCTCGCTCCACGATCTTCGACCTCCTAGCCAACACATCCGCATAGCCATTACTTGTACTTGAGAGACAGAGAGATCTTCACCTTGCAAGACTAGAGTTTGAGATTGTTTCTTCCTATCTTGAATTGTGTTGTATTACTTTTCTATTCTTATTATGGATCTCTACGGTAATATCGATAAGAACTCTCTTTATTTAATTATATCGATGATATTTTCTTCTCTCATGTGTGAGTAAGATCCTTGGGTGTGGGAGATGTAAGGGATTGGTGAGATATGATGTGCCTCTATATATTTTCCATTAGCTTGTGATTGATTTTAATTACTATATTATGTGTGCTTGACTATCTGTGGGATGCCTAATGCTTGTTGTCCAATTAAGGGCCCAGATAATATGATGCTTTGTTCTACATAGATAGGATCTTGTTCGTTAGCAGACCGGTGACCCCCGAGTGACACGGGGATATCAATGGAAAACTAGTTTGACTCAAGGATCACGAGGAACCACTATGCTTATTGTATTAGTCCGATCCAAGGAGCTTAATTGCTAAGCAACCTGAAGGATCTTTATCGTCTAGTGACTGACCATGATTTTGAAAACAGGCTAGTAGGATTATTAAAGTTGGATCAAATCTACCAACAGGAGTTCCAACTAATTATGGGTTGCTCGCCTATATATATATTTATAAGATTATAATTGTTACATTCATCATTCTTTCATCTGGCACAATCACTATCACCATGAACTGTATCCCCCGCGCCTTCTTTGTCATTTGCAGAAAACAACAAACAACCGAATCGTTCTTTACTTTTATGCTTTTTATTACCTAACTTTACATTTTAGTTTTACTTAAATACATCCAGTTTAATCCAAATTTCATTCTTATTTCCACACTTGTAGTCAATTCACTCGAAGACCTATGACAACTTTGAGTGTGACAGAGACTTCATTCATAAACACTCACCTTTGGGATCCCTATGGGATCGATATTTATACTTCGAAACTAGCTACAAATGATCTGTGCACTTGTAGACATCAAGCTATTTTCTAGCGCCGTTGCCGGGGAGCTAAGCGCTAAGTGTTTGTCTCTTGACATTTCAGGTGTTACTACTACAAAATAGTCTCCCTAGGAGACAAAGGGTCTACACGCTCTGGTATGACCTATTTACCAGATTATTTTGAGCGTGTGCCGATTCAAAGGCACGAGGAAATTATTGACAAACTTTTAAGATAAGATAAGTTGAAGTTGAAAACCTGAGTGATTTTATGGAAATCATGTCCATTTACAGGACAACTCTCAAGAAACCTGAGAAAACTCTTAGAGAATACAGTGCTCCAAACTCTGCTTTTCTTAAACAACCAATAGAATTTCCTAATCCTAGAGTTAGAGAATATACATTTGATGGTGGAATTATTAAAATTTTGCAGAAAAAAGCTTTCAGTGGAAGGAAAGATGAAGACCCAGGAAGACTATTAGAGAGTTTGACGATGTGATGACAACACTTGGACCAAAAGGTTTGCCAAGAGACTTCTCTCGTCTAATTTTTTTCATTGGTCTCTTAAAGGTAAGGCCCTAGAATGGGTATATTATCTCCCTCATCATTACATTAAATGTTGGAAAACTGTATTGTTAAATACATAAACAGGTTTAATCCTTTTTTAAAGGTAACTAAAACTAGAAAGAATATAGTCAACTTTAGTTAGAACGTGGGATAAAACTACCCACAAGCCTAGGATAGATTCTTTGGAATGATCAATATAATTCCTAATCATGGTTGTTCTGAAAAAACTATTTGCCTTTATTTTACCATGGTCTTAATGCTCAAAGCAGAGAGTTGCTTGATTTATCAGAGGAGGATCGATAAATACTTTAACTAATAAAGCATGTTTGGAATTGATGTCTACTAGGGCTAAGGATGATTCTTTATATAATCCTAGTTTTGGCAGTAAGCTGGAAAAAAGGATACTTCATATAACTCCAGATCTTATGCCCAAAGTATGCAAATCAATGAAATAAAAAGGTATATCTTCTGAACTTGTTAAGGAATACAAAGTAGACTTGTTACAATTTTTTACTGAAGAAGATGAAACTAGAAAAGTTTTTCAAGAATTAAAATATCGACAAGCAAAATCTCATAATAACCTGCACAAGCATTTTCAAAAACATAAAAAGATTTTGGCGGAACTCACGAAAAATTATGATGAGATTGGCCAAGAAATAAAATTATTTCACAAGTATCTTAGTATGATTGAAAACCAATGTGAACAAATAGCATCTGGTTTATCAAATTTTTCTTCAAGATGATATAGATATTCCTGTTTCTACTAATGTTGTTACAAGAAAAGGTGTAGTTGTTACAAGACCATTAGGACTGCCAGAATATGAAGCTGAAAAGATCGAAAGGAAAAAGCCTTGCTCAAAGAAAGCCAAGAAGATGATACACTGGTGGATCCTCAAGATGAAACTGCTCAAGAAACACAAGACCAAACCATGGAGGACCAAAATGATGCACAGGATGATCGTTATGACTCTGATGCAGAGACGGTTGTAGTAGATGGAGTTGTTGTAGTAGAAAAGAAGAAAAGCGATAAGCAACAACAAAAGAGCCTGATCCCCCACAAAAGGTAAAAGACAAGGATAAGAAAGGTGAGAAAAAGCTTCCTTATCCAGATAAAAAAAGAAAGCACCGGATCAGGTAATCTATGATTCTTTCAAAAAGGCACTTGGTGATTGATGGCTCGGTGTTGATGTGAAGCTCGTTGGGGAACCCCAAGAGGAAGGTATGATGAGCACAGCAGTAAGTTTCCCTCAGTTATGAAACCAAGGTTTAATCAAACCAGTAGGAGCAAGGAAACACCCCAAAGGTGTTGCTAGATGAGCCTTGGCAGGGCGCACTACCGGTGCTAGTAGCAACGTGGAGACCTGCACAACACAACCACAAAACTCTGCCCCCAACTTGCGATGAGGTTGTCAATCTCACCGGTTTTGCTGAAAACAAAGGATTAAACGTATCGAATGGAAGGAAGTAATAGTTTACAGAAAGTAAACACAAAGCAGTAAACGGTTGGTAGATTGTATGTAAAAGAAAGGACCGGGGTCCATAGTTCACTAGAGGTGGCTCTCCTTAAGATAGAGAACATGCTGGGTGAACAAATTACAGCGGGGCAATTGACAAACATCGAGAAAGCAATACATTCATATACTAATCATCTTGACTCCTTTGGAACTTGATTGGGCATTACAAAAGTATACATAGACCGCCATCCAACTGCCTCTATGACTAATAATCCACCTTCAGGTTATCATCCGAACCCCCTCCAGTATTAAGTTGCAAGCAACAGATTATTGCTTTACGAATTGCGTGTAAAGTAAACAATACGATTGTTCTATGAACAAAGGATTGTTGTTTTCTCCCTAGTAGCAACAACACATCTAGTACCTTAGAGATTTTTGTCACTTCCCCAGATTACCAGAGACATGAACCCACTATCGAGCATAAATACTAACTCTTGGAGTTGCTAACATCTACTTGGCCAAGATAGCTACTAACAAAAGAAAGCATGCAAGATCACAAATAACAAAGACATGATAGAATCAATAATCAATCTGAAATAACATCTCAATATCCATCAGATCCCCGCAAACACAACATGCAGAATTACAAATAGATGATCTTGATCATGAACGGAGCTCACAAGATCTACACATGAAAGCACAAAGGAGGAGAACCAGCCATCTAGCTACTACATGGACCCGTAGTCCAGAGATGAAGTACTCACACATCACACCGGAGGCTTGCATGATGATGAAGAAGGCCTCCAGGGTGAATTCCCCTCTCCGGCAAGGTGCCGGGAAGACCTTCAGATCCCTCCCGATCTAGGGATGGAGATGACAGTGGCTACAGACTCTTTCATGGATTTTTGATCGGGTACTTAGGGTTTTCGTCCCGAGGGCAATATATAGGCAGAAAGAGAGGCCGAGGGGGTGCTGGGGTTGGCCAGACCACCCTTGGTGTGGGCCAGGCCTGGCCGCGTGGCCAGGTGTGTGGCCGGCCCCCAGTTCTTCTCCGTATCGTATTCTGGCTTTAGATGTCTTCCGGAAAAATAGGCACTTTGGCTTTTGTCCCATCCAATTCCGAGAATATTCATTTTCTGACTTTCTTGGAACCAAAAACAGCAGAAAACAGGCAGCTGGCACGGTGGCTCTTGTTAATAGGTTAGTCAAAGAAATCATATGAAAAGTACTCCAAAGTGTGGACAAAACACAAGAAAGTAGATAAAACCAAGCATGGAACATCAAAAATTATAGATACATTTGCAATGTATCAACATCCCCAAGCTTAACTCCTGCTCTTCCTCGAGTAGGTAAGTGATAAAAAGAAAGAATAATTTTTTAGGTGACATGCACCATCATAAACTTGATCAAAGTATTTGTAAAACATTCAAGGCTGGGATCATAATACTTCAATCATAACATGAAAGACAAAGTTCTAGCAATAAGACAAAGAAACTATGATGCAACATGAAAAGGCACAAACAAAAGATTCATGAATAACAATTCTTTGCAAGACGTTTGTTTGTTTTACATAAAGAAAACATAGCATAATATTATTCAGCTTGTCCCTCATAGAGTAGCAAATATAAATGCATAGGACACCTTCAAAGTTCATAAGAGTGACTAGATACAAATAGTTTAGAACAAGAAATATCAAGTTATGCATCAATCAACTAGTCTTGGGACAATGCACATAGAACTAAGAATGGCCACTATGCTCTCAAAGTAGGTGCATAAAGGTAGAAGGTGGAGACTCAATATAATGGTGGAAGAAAGGGCTTCATAAAAGGAAGTAGGGATTCAAGTCTCATAAAGAGCTTCCAAAAATTATGGTACTTATAACTTTCAGCTCTCATTGCCCCTATCATAAGCATCTTGAAGTGATTAAGGTTAAAGTGAACAAACTATGGTGTACATGCTTGATTAAGTATAAGTTAGAAATCTCATGTCCCTTGAATACGAGGGCCGCTCCTCATGCTACTCAAGTTTAGTCACCGGTAAGTTCTTGTCATTGTAAGTACATGTGTATCATAGAGAACCACCAACGGGGTACCCCTTGCCCGATGATACGGAAGAATCCCCATATCAAAATGACAAGGCAAGCAGACAACGAGCATGTCAACAATCTTCTTATTTACCATGGGAATATGGTGCTTTTTTCTCTCTTTCCTCTTTTCATAATCTCTTTTTTTTCTCAATAGGACTCTTTTTTTATAAGAAGAATGCTTCATAGACAGCTCATTATGGTTACGCTGCAGGTTTCCACCATGTACGCATGGATTAGACCAGCGTCCAGGCGTTTCTCTAACACATATACATAACTCCATGGACTTACAAGCTCCCCTTTCATTTCACACCGATGACATCCATAGTAAAAAGAGCATGATATCAAAGTACCAAGTGCAATGTTGAAAGCGTTCCCCATGACAACATGGTTCTGCTAATTCCTAACAAATAAGTGCAAGCATATACAACATAGACGACACAATGGTTCATGTTTAAGTAAAGTGTGCCATCAAGTTCGTGAGAGCTTTAATCACTAGTTTTTATCATAACAAGTTTAATTTGGAAGGTAAATAAAAGCATGAATATACTTGGAATAGCATAAGCTAGTAGGTAGGTATGGTGGACTCTTTAGAATAACTTGGTTTAGGGAGTTGGATGCATGAGTGGAACTCATACTTGATTGTGGAGGCTAGCAAAAGACTGGGAGCGACAAACTAAGAGAGCAATAATGGCCATAATCATGCAGAGCGACAAAACATCATTGATCAAAGCATAAAGTGATACTACAAGTTGAAAACTAAAGGATCATAAAGGCTATGGTGACTTGAGATAGTCATAACATGGTGTGAGCATGCGCCAAGTCAACCCAAATAAAGCATCAAAGGAGAATACCACTATACTATGCTTTAATATGCTAAAACAACGCATGATTCATCCAAGGCACATTAAGCAATCTCAGTTGTTTATAACAAGTCATGCTACAGCAAAGAATACTAAGCATAAAGACAAAACAATATCAAGCATGGCATGACGAAGCATAGGCCACAATCAAAAACAAGCTCTTTTTACCACTTAAGCATGAACTTTCCTACTCTTTTCCAAACCAAACCAAACTATTTGAAAACCAATGCAGAAAGAGGGGGGCCAACCAATTTATTCAGCAAACTAAGCAAACAAAGCAAACGAAAACGAAAAACAAGATGCTCCAAGAACAACACAACTGTGCATGAAACAATAAAAATGAAGCGTTTGGAAGGAACCTGGGATTTTTATTGATGAAGAGGGGGGATGCCTTGGGCATCCCCAAGCTTTGACGCTTGTACTTCTTGGATATTTCTTGGGGTGACACGCATGGCATCCCCAAGCTTGAACTTTAGTCCATCCTTCATCTCATTACTCATTCCTTCCATACACCTGAAATTTTTCCTTCATACAAAACTTCACACAATCTTTATTACCAACATTAGTGCACTCAAGATAATAGGTCTTAAGGTTTAGTTCTAACACCAAATAAAATTCCATTAAAACACTAGCTACTGTAGCACTTCCCTCAAAAAGCTCAATTCCCCAAAAGAACTCAAAAAAGGAACCAACAAGAAGCAAATGCAGAAAATGACAGAAATCTGTTAAAACAGACCAGCAGGTAAAGAAGAATTTTTTCGAAGACCTTCTGTTGATCAAATCAAAAAGTGTTGAACTAAAGAAAGTTAGTTAGCAACCTGGGTCAGAAGCAAAAAAAATCATGCCTCAAAAGGACATTCAGATATTTTACACGAATTTTTACGGTGAAGCACAGATATCTGTTTCGGGACAACAACTTTCTCAATCATTACTTCTCTCTCATTAGAGGTTACTCTTGGCACAAAAAGCAAATAAAAAGGATAAGGAGCGGTTATTACTGAGGTAATAACTTCCAAGACTCATCTAAAACTTTTGGGTTATCTCTCCCAATAAGTACTTTTCTTTAATGCCTTTAAGTTAGGCATAAGAAGCAAGAAAAATCAAGTGTTCTCAAATGAAGAAGCATTAAAACCAAATTTCTTGCCCTTATGTCTCTTACTTTTATTCTTAACCTTGGGGAAAATATGATTGTTTGGTGGAGAAGAAAGGTGCATGGTCCCCTTTCCCACATCTATTATTGCTCCAAGGAGTACTAATATGGACCTTCCAAGTGTAATTTGTCCTTTTCCTGCACATTCAATAACAAGAGAATCAGTAGAAATCATTTTCCCAAGGATCTTTGTAAATACTCCTTCAGCTATTCCAATAGGTAATATGGTAGCATTATTAGCAAGAGATATTTCTTTTCCTCCTTCAGTAAGCTCCCAAAGATTCAAAGATTCATAAATATCTTTGGGCATAAGACAAAATTCAGACATGATATCAGAGCGAGCTTGAAAAGTTTCAGTATTTATATCAATCTTTACTGTGGGGAGCCACTTTGATGGTTCAGAATTTATTGGAACATAATTATGATGCTCCCTAAGCGTATTATAGCAATCTTTTAAGCTAGTAGTGCGGGTCTCAAGAGTGTTTAATCTAGCAAATATGCTTGCGAAAGAAATATCAGTTTGGCTAGGCAAGTTGTAAGTAAGGATCAATTTCTTTATAGCATTAATAGCATCATCCTCATTACATTGGAGGAAATCTCTAGTTGAGGAGAAGAAGTTCGGTAGTACTAAAAATCCTGTTCTATATATGCTATTGTTGGTCGACAATTTTTACTGTCTTTTTTCTGTCAAAAACAAGGTGTTTAGCTAAATTTTAGGATAAGAAAGAATTCTCGAAGAAATCAATTTTTTTGATGACTACTGAAGGTTTAACGACCAACTATACAGCGGGAATAAAAATTCCGGCCGTATAGTTTGGCCGTATAGATATCTTTTACATCAACAAATTTTCTTTCGTAGGTACAGAAGATTTAATGAACAACTATACGGCAGGAATAAAAATTCTGGTCATATAGTTTCGGCCGTATAGAATCGATGCCTTCATCGAATTTCTTTTCCAAGGTACTGATGGTTTGACGACCAACTATACAGCGGGAATAAAAATTCCGGCCGTATAGTTTGGCCGTATAGTTATTGATGCCTGTCCAAGAAAATTTATCTTGAGGACATAGAAGTTTTGACGACCAACTATACGGCAGGATCATCATGATCCGGCTGTATAGTTATGCCCGTATAGCTGTGTTCTGGAGTAAAGAAACCCTAATTATCGATGCCGCCGCAACTATACGGCGGGAACTATATATCCCGCCCATATAGTTGCAGCCATATAGTTCGGCGCGACCTCTTAATTATCTTCCTCCTCACTTTTTCTCTCATATTCTCTTTCCAAACCTCTCAAAACCCACCTAGAACTTTTGATTCTTCACGGATTTCGATCGTTTGAGTGGGGGAATCAACATATCGGTGTATTTCTTTCCCTATCCATGCTTTATTTTTAGAATTCCATGGTTGAAACTCTCACATTGATCTAGTGGATGAACTAAAGCTTATTTTGTTTTCCTATTGATTTCTCACATTAGGATTAAATTTTTCCACGGAGAATCGTTCGTATATCATGTAGAAACTATATGCCTAAGGTTTTATGGTAAAAAAATTCAGTGCATCAAGATGAAGAAAATTGGTAGCATTTTTTTCAAGAGCAAGTGCCAATGTGGCGAGAGCTCGGGGCTCTGGGCCAGGCTCAACAGCAAGTTGGCCATTGTTTCATCAAGGAGGGTGTTTCCCACATGTTGGGGGCCGATCATAGCTTTCTCACCGCAGCAGGGTTGAGGGCGGACTTCGACCTCATGTGTTATAAGGTCGGGCTAACACTACTCGGCTACGCAAGCCACAATACCTACACCGATCTCACCCATGAGTTCCTCGCCTCTTTCTATGATGACCACAAGTAGAAAGGTAATGCGTGCATAGTAAGCTTCACCATGAACTGGCAACCATATGAAATAACTTTCGAACAATTTTGTGATGCTTTTGGCCTCCCTCACGGTGGGGAGTCAACTGTTACAAATTTATATAGCGTCTCAAGTGGAGAAACTTGGGAGGTTATTTATATTAACGGTGGCAGGGACTTCTATGAAAAGAAGATGTCCACCATTCAAAACCCAACAATTCACTACTATGCCTTGTTCCTCGCTAATACACTGTTGGGAAGAGAAGATACCGGTTCCATGCTAATGTGGACATGGCCATGATCACCACGACACTCTTCCCCAATGCACCACAAAGCCCCAATCCCGCAACTCTACTACTCCAGCACCTTCGCCACCAGAGCAACAAAACGAAAGGTGACATTCGCATTGGTGGATTGGTAACCCACATTGCCCAAGCATTGAGTATTACATTACCTGTCTTACAACCTGTTGATAGCTCCAAACTTATGGACGTCAAGTATTTCACTGCTTGTGGCTTTCTCGGTGTTTACCAAGATAACAAGAGGCTCCGAGCATATCAGTTTGGTTATCTTGGTGATGCATAGGGTGAGCAGGTTCCGTTTCCCTGTCCACAAGCCTTCTAGATTGTGGACAAGGACACCTAGATCCTCACCAAGGATCAAGTGGTGGAGATCATGGCTGAATTCCAGCCTGATCAAGAGGAAGATGAAGAAGGAGAGCAGCAGGATGAGGATGAGCTTGAGCAGGAGCAGGAGCAGGAATACAATCCTACTTGGGAGGGACAGAAGCAGCAACAACAGGGATCCTGGGACCCATGGCCCAATCAGCCGCAGCAGGGGTTCAACTACGTCCCCTATCAAGAATTTCAGCAGCTCAACCAACGCGTTGGGGAGATTGACCACACTCTACAAGGAGTGAATGAAGATGTGAGTGCCTTAACTCACAACTTAAGTCACTTCATGACCCACTTCCCCGACTACTACCAGCACTCTCCGCACCAGTGAATGATGGCAACAACTTAGCCCGGCAATAGCCTAAGCTTGGGGGAGGTTTGAAAACCTCCAAACCTTGCATTCATATTTTTATTTCTTCTTTTGATTTATTTTACTTTTTCAAAATTGCATGTTTACTTTCAGTTTGCATTCCTAAACCAAAAACACAAAAAAATTAGTTGTAACTTTTATTGCAAATTTGTTTCTTTGTTTCTCTAGGAGATTGCTCAATTTCAGGTGACTTGGCAATAGGGAAATATAGAGGTGGTTCAACTCAAGCGCGAGAATGAAGCAAGAAAAAGTAGGCATCACATTCCTTTCATCACCTTTTTTGCAACTTTAAATTGATCCTACAATTATTTACTCCCTTACACTTGAGCCACTCCCCACTTAGCTTGCTATCCTATAAATTATATTCCTTTGCTAGTGTCCCCTTTTCAGCTTGTAAATAAAGATCAATGAACTTGGTTAAAAATATTTCCGACAATATTACAACAAGTAGAAGGATCCAAAAGATGACTTGAGTCCATGTTTAGCCCAAAGGATTTGATTTTAGAACTATTCAATCCCATTTGAGCTTACTGTAAATAGACTCAATAGCACCCTTAAATGAAATTGTTTGATAAAATGGATTCTTCGAAGTAGTAGAGATTATGCCACTGCTTTTTCTAATAATTAGCATAAGATATTGCTTTACGCGTGTCTGAAAGGGTAATTGCCCGTATGTGTGGTTTTGGTGATTAATGACAATCCCTATGAACTAATGTTTTCATTGAGTTTTATATGAAGGAATATTCCATAGGTCATGCTTGTAGTCCATGTGTTGGATTCAAGTATGGATGCCATGAAGATAAATATATACCTTGATTATTGGCATCAAGATCATCGAGTTGAAGAAGAATAAGATATGATCAACATCTTGAGAGTGTGATCTAGAAGAATTCAATATATGGCTCTAAGTTGGTGTCATTATAGCCTCATTAGTTGAGCTATGGTTGACTAAGATTTAGAGTATGTAATCAAATGAAGAGTTATTTATGTACCTCAAGATATTGAGATGGAGCATGGGAAGATACTTGGTTGACCAATACAAAGAGTGAAGATTAGATTCAATCTTGGTCAACACATGAAGCATAAAGAATGTACCACGTGTCTTGTGGTATGGTAAGCTTGTCAATTATGCTTCATGAACTAACCCATTATATATGTGCCTTTGTGTTATCTATATTGGTTAGGTATCTTTTCACGGGCATGCTTCAAAAGTAAAGATCTCATATAGCCCATGAGAGGATGACATCAAGTGGTGATCGTCATCAAGATTGAGAAGGGAAAGTTCAAGATAAGCATCTCGAGAAGATCATTTGCTTGAAGCTTTCCATACATATTGGTGATAATGGACATGTGAAGACGTGTCTTAATGAAGCTGATACGTCCAAAACGTATCTACTTTCTCGAACACTTTTGCTATTGTTTCTCCTCTAAACTTGTGTGATTTGGATACAACTAACATGGACTGACGATGTTTTCAACAGAATTACCTTGGTGTCTAGTTTTTGTGCAGAAAATCAACTATCAGGAAAAATCTCGGAAAATAAGCCAAAAATCCTATTTCACCAGAAGAGTCACGAAGCCAGTAGATGATACGGAGTAGGGCCACGAGGGGCCCTGATGTCTACGCACTTCTATTCTTGTAGACAGTTTTTGGGCCTCCAAGTGTGGAGGTTTCTAGAACAACAGCAAGTTTTCCCTTAAGTAGATCACCCAAGGTTTATCGAACGTAGGGAGGAAGTGGTCAAAGGTATCCCCTCTCAACCAACCCTACAATCAAGATACAAAAAGTCTCTTGTGTCCCCAACACACCCAATACACTTGTCAGGTGTATAGGTGCACTAGTTCGGCGAAGAGATAGTGAAATACAAGTGGTATAGATAATTATAAGTGGTAACGGTGATAGAAAATAGCTTGATAGTGTGGAAAAGACTAAAGTAAAACTGAAATAAAGATAGAAGCAAGCAAACATGTAATAGATCTAATAGCAAACGGTGTTTCAGTGCTTAGAAACAAGGCCTAGGGATCATACTTTCACTAGTGAACACTCTCATATAAATATATTCTTCTTTATGATACTACGCTGAACTACTCTCCCGTTGGACACTCTAATCCATGGTAGGGCTACAACAACACACCTCAAAGTAAGCCTTTCCCATCTAGATAACCCCACACTCCCACCTTGAGCACTAGATGGTTCCAACAAACACCACAATTTCATAAAGAAATCCAACTCCATATATAACTCATAACAAGTATTTGAAATCTCTAGCCTAAGTGCCACCATGGTGTGCACACTGTCAACTTCACACACATGGGGAGAGCAGAGATCTATTAAAGCACTTGAGTAGCAAGGTAGATCTATAGATTACAAGCTCATGATCTCAATAAGATCATGCATAGAGAGAGATATGAACACATAGCTATCGATAGAACCCTTAGCCTCGAGAGAGAACTACTCCCTCCTCATCATGGAAATCAGCAACGGCGATGGAGATGGTGGTGGAGATCGATGGAGATGGCTTCGGGGGCACTTCCCCATCCCGGCAGGGTGCCGGAACAGAGACTTTCTGTCCCTCGAATGTCCCCTTTGGTGGCAGCGGCGTTGCGGAACTTTTCGTGGCTGGAGGCTAGATTTTTTTAGGGTTTTTGCATCGGGAGGCATCATATAGGCGAAGAGGGAAGGTCGATGGGCGGCTAGGGGGCCCACACCACCTGGTGGCGCGACCAGGGTTAGCCCGCGCCACCATATGGTGTGGCCACCCTGTGGCCCCACTTTGTGTCGTCTTCTGGCTCCATGAGTCTTCCGGTAAAATATCGACTTTGGCTTTTGTGAGGTCCAATTCCGAGAATATTGATTTTTATACTTTCCTAGAACAAAAAACAGCAGAAAACAGGAAACTGGCACTGTGGCACTTGTTAATAGGTTAGTCCAAGAAAGTGTATAGAAAGTACTCCAAAGTTGGAACAAAACACAAGAAAGTAGATAAAACCAAGCATGGAACATAAAAAATTATGGATACGTTAGCAACGTATCAACATCCCCAAGCTTAACTCCTGCTCGTCCTCGAGTAGATAAGTGATAAAAAGAAAAAGAATAATTTTTGAGGTGACATGCACCATCACAATCTTGATCAAGGCATTTATAAAACATTGATAGCTGGGATCATAGTACTTTAACATAGCATGAAAGATATAGTTCTAACAATAAGACATAGCAACTATGTCATAACATGAAAAGGTACAAATAGAAGATTCATGAATAACAATGCTTTGCAATACGTTTGTTTGTTTCACATAAAGAAAACATAGCATAGTGGCATTCGGCTTGTTCCTCATAGAGTAGCAAACATAAATGCATAGGACACCTTCAAAGTTTATAAGGGTGACTAGATACAAATAGTTTAAGAACAAGCAATATAAAAATTATGCATCGATCAACAAGTCTTGGGACAATGCACATAGAACTAAGAATGGCCACTATGCTCTCTCAATAGGTGCATAAAGATAGAAGGTGGAGACTCAATATAAAAGTGGCAGAAAGGCCTTCATAGAAGGAAGCAGGGATTCAAGTTTCATAAAGAGCTTCCAAAAATTATGGTACTTGTTAGCTTTCAGCTCTCATTGCCCCTATCATAAGCATCTTGAAGTGATTAAGGTTAAAGTGAATAAACTATGGTGTATATGCTCGACGAAGTATAAGTTGGAAATCTCATGTCCCTTGAATATGAGGGCCGCTCCTCATGCTACTCAATTTTAGTTACAGGTAAGTTCTTGTCATCTTAAGTACATGTGTATCATAGAGAACCGCCAACGGGGTACCCCTTGCCCGATGATACGGAAGAATCCCCATATCAAAATGATAAGGCAAGCAGACAACAAGCATCTCAGCAATCTTCTTATTTACCATGGGAATATGGTGTTTTTTCTCTCTTTCCTCTTTTCTCATATTTCTTTTTTCTTTTTCTCTTTTTTCTCAATATCTGACTCTTTTTTATAAGAAGAATGCTTCATAGACAGCTCATTATGGTTACGCTGCAGGTTTCCACCATGACATCATGGATTAGACCAGTGGCCCAGGCGTTTCTCTAACACACATACATAACTCCATGGACTTACAAGCTCCCCTTTCATTTCACACCGATGACATCCATAGACAAAAGAGCATGCTATCAACTAGGTACAAAGTACAAGTGCAATATTGAAAGCATTCCCCATGACAGCATGGTTCTGCAACATATAAGTGCAAGCATATACAACATAGACGACACAATGGTTCAAGTTTATTAAGGGCAGGAAAAGTAAAGTGTGCCATCAAGTTTGTGAGAGATTTAATCACTAGTTTTCTCATAACAAGTTTAATTAGGAAGGTAGATAAAAACATGAATATACTTGCAATAGCATATGCTAATAGGTAGGTATGGTGGACTCTTTGGAATAACTTGGTTTTAGGAGTTGGATGCATGAGTGGAACTCATACTTGGTTATGGAGGCTAGCAAAAGACTGGGAGCGACCAATTAAGAGAGCAATAATGTCCATAATCATGCAGAGCGACAAAAGATCATTAATTAAAGCATAAAGTGATATTACAAGTCGAAAACTAAATGATCATAGAGGCTATGGTGACTTGGGATAGTCTTAACATGGTGTGAGCATGTGCCAAGTCAACCCAAATAAAGCATCAAAGGAGAATACCACAATACTTGTTGGGTCCGCAGCATAGAAAACAAAAAATTTCCTACGGTGTGAACTACACGCCAAGATCTATCTACTAGGTACAAAGCAACAAGTGGACATACATCCAACGAGAACTTACCCTCATAGACAACGAGATTTGTTAACGAGTAGGAACTCGTGGTTGATGTAGTCGTACACTTGCCGATCTCAAGATCGTGAGGAAGTCCGAGCGCCGCAACTCAGCAGCGCATCCGCACTCGCACACACGTTCAAGCCACCGGACAACCTCCACCTCCTCGCTCCAGCAATCCAGCGGAAGCAGCAACTCCTTCCAGACGAAATGCCACCGGGAACATGTATCTCGCTAATCCGAGACCATGGTGGAATAATTCTAGAGGGGGAGAGAGATCCTTCATAAGGAGGTGTGAGGATGAAGGAGGGAATGGGTGGCCTTTTATAGGAGGAAGGGGGGGGGGGGGTTCCCCCTCTCTCCATGGCCGGCGCATGGGGGGGTGACCCCTCACCTCCCCCATTCATGTGGTGGTTACCCCTCCACATTAAAATGCCTCTTCACATTCCCTTTTAAAGTCTCCACTTTAAATGCATTAAATTTCTCCAAATTTAATGCTCTCTCATTTAATAAAACTCTTTTTATTAAATTTATTCAGAATTTTGTTAATTACTTTAATTAACAAACATTCACATATATCCCCTTGCAATATTTCAATATCACATGCAGAACCACCTTCTGCAATTTCACCCGAAACAATTTCCGGTTTCTATTGAAACAATTCCTGCGCTTTGCAATTATTTCGTCTGAAACATATGTGCTCCAAAATGGTGTCCGGTAACTCTTAAGTGTGCCACCCTATGGTTCGCGAATAATGCAGACATAATCAAGACCCTTCTCCGATCAATAATCAGCAGCGGGACCTGGAGATCCGTACTGACTCCTACACATTCAACGATGACTCCTGTGATCGTGAGAACCTTTAATGCTTGTAAATAAATCCCTTTGTCTCTTGATATATTACATGTCCGAGATTCGATCATCGTTATCTCCATACCTAGTTTGATCTCGTTACCGACATGCACTCTTTTCTCGTTCCCGTGATATAACATTCTAGTGATCACATCACTTGCTTGCAAGCTATCCTAATGTGATATCACCGAGAGGGCCCAGAGTATATCTATCCGTCATCTGGATTGACAAATTCCACTCTTGATCCATGAGCCTCAACATAACACCTTCGTAGTACTGAACCCATCTTTATAGTCACCCTGTTACGGTGTGACGTTTGATGTTATCAAGATACTCTTCCGGTGTTAGCAATTAACATGATCTCATGGTCTAAGGATAAAGATTACTTCGTATGATGTTATAGCAATATAAACATAATGACTTGATTGTAATGCTATACTTCGGATAAATGTTCATCACATCATTCCACCAATGGTGTGACCTTGTTATTAACAACATCCAATGTCCATGATCAGGAAACCTTGATCATCCTGTTAATCAACAAGCTAGTCTATAAGAGAGGCATGACTAGGAACCCTTTTTGTTTATTAAACACACATGTATTGATGTTTCCGAATCAATACATTTCTAGCATGTAAAATAAACATCTATCATATATAAGTAATATATAATAACAACTTTATTATTGCCTCTCAGGGCATATTTCCTTCAGTCTCCCACTTGCACTAGAGACAATAATCTAGTTCACATAGTGATAAATCTAACACCCATGGAGTTCTGGTGTTGATCATGTTTTTCCCTAGGGAGAACTTTAGTCAACGGATATGCTACATTTAGGTCCGTGTGTACTTTACAAATCTTTATATCTCCATCCTTGACATGCTCGTGGATGGAGTGAAACCGGCGCTTAATATGTTTGGAATTCTTGTGAGACCTTGGTTCCTTTGCGTTGGCTATGGCTCCATTTTTGTCACAATAGATCACCATCGGGTCCAACGCACTGGGAACCACACCCAGTTCTGTAATGAACTCTTTCATCCAAACTGCCTCCTGCGCCGCTTCTAAAGCAGCAACATATTCCGCCTCCGTTGTTGATCCAGCCACCACAGGTTGTTTGGAACTCCTCCAACTAACTGCTGCTCCGTTCAAGAGAAATACGTATCCGGACTGAGACTTAGAGTCATCCGGATCGGTGTCAAAGCTAGCATCGACATAACACTTAGCGACTAGCTCTTCTTCACCTCCGTATATAAGAAACATATCCTTAGTTCTTCTCAAGTACTTGAGGATGTTCTTTACCGCTATCTAGTGTTCCGAACCTGGATCAGATTGGTACCTACTAGTCAAACTAATAGCATGTGCCACATCCGGTCTTGTACATAGCATGGCATACATAATAGAGCCTATGGTCGAGGCATAGGGGATCTTATCCATCATCTCTCTTTCTTCCGCCATAGCAGGACTTTGAGTCTTACTCAATGTCTTGCCTTGCAACATAGGTAAGAACCCCTTCTTACTTTCGTCCATATTAAACTTCTTTAATATCTTATCAAGGTATGTACTCTGCGATAGCCCAATTAGGCACCTTGATCTATCTCTATAGATTTTAATGCCTAATATATATGACGCTTGACCAAGGTCTTTCATCGAAAATTTGCTGTTTAGATAACTTTTAACACTGTTTAAAAGATCTATATCATTTCCAATCAATAATATGTCATCCACATATAATATCAGAAATACCACATTGCTCCCACTCACTTTCTTGTAAATACAAGCCTCTCTATAAGTTTGGACAAATCCAAACTCTTTGATCACCTCATCAAAGCGGAGATTCCAACTTCGTGATGCTTGCTTCAGTCCATAGATGGATCTCTGAAGTTTGCACACCTTATTAGCATCCTTAGGATCGACAAAACCCTTAGGTTGTATCATATACAACTCTTCTTCAATCTTACCATTGAGGAATGCAGTTTTGACATCCATCTGTCATATTTCATAATCGAAATATGCAGCAATTGCTAACATAATCCTAACCGATTTAAGCATCGCTACGGGAGAGAATGTCTCATCGTAGTCAACTCCTTGAATTTGTCGAAACCTCTTTGCGACAAGTCGAGCCTTATAGATGGTCACATTACCATCAACATCAGTTTTCCTTTTGAAAATCCATTTATTCACAACGGCCTTTCGGTCGTGAGGTAAGTCCACCAAGTTCCAAACTTGGTTCTCGTACATGGATTCCATCTCGGATTTCATGGCTTCTAGCCATTTGTTGGAATCTAGGCTCATCATCGCTTCTTCATACGTCGCAGGGTCATCCATTTCATCAACCATGAAATTCACAACAGGATTGCCGTATAGTTTAGGAGCTGCACGTGTCCTGCTTGACCTGGGAGGTTCGGTAGTGTCCTCTTTCGGAGTTTCATGATCATTATCTTTAGCTCTCTCTTCATCAGGTGAAGTCAACTCCGAAACAACTTCCGGTGCTGCACCACTCGCCATTCCATGAAGAGAAGGTTCAATAACCTCTTCGAGTTCTACCTTCCGACTACTCACACCTTTCGCGAGAAACTCCTTCTCAAGAAAGGATCCATTCTTGGCAACAAAAACCTTGCCCTCGGATCTGTGATAGAAGGTATACCCAATTGTTTCCTTAGGGTATCCTATGAAGACGCATTTTTCCGCTTTGGGTTTGAGTTTATCTGGTTGAAGTTTCTTCACATAAACATCGCATCCCCAAACCTTAAGAAATGACAGCTTAGGTTTGTTTCCAAACCATAATTCGTACGGTGTCGTTTCAACGGATTTAGATGGTGCCCGATTTAAAGTGAATGCAGCTGTTTCCAGTGCATAACCCCAAAATGACAGAGGTAAGTCAGTCAGAGACATCATAGATCGAACCATATCCAATAAGGTATGATTACGATGTTCTGACACACCATTACGTTGTGGTGTTCCGGCAGGCGTGAGTTGTGAAACTATTCCACACTCTTTCATGTGTGTGCTAAACTCGTAACTTAGATACTCTCCTCCACGGTCAGACCGTAGAAACTTGATCTTTCTATTATGATGATTTTCCACTTCATTCTGAAATTCCTTGAACTTTTCAAAAGTTTCAGACTTGTGTTTCATCAAATAGATATACCCATATCTACTCAAATCATCCGTGAAAGTAACAAAATAACGATATCCACCTCGCGCCGACACACTCATTGGTCCACACACATCAGTATGTATGATTTCCAATAGATCTGTCGCCCGTTCCATTGAACCGGAAAACGGCGTTCTAGTCATCTTGCCCATAAGGCATGGCTCACATGTATCAAATGATTCAAAATCAAGTGATTCCAAAAGTCCATCAGAATGGAGTTCCTTCATGCGTTTAACTCCAATATGACCTAGACGGCAGTGCCACATATATGTAGACATATCATCATCAAGTTTAATCTTTTTAGCATTAACATTATGAATGTGCTTAATATTACTATCGAGATCCAATAGAAATAAACCATTCAACATAGGTGCATGACCATAAAAGATATCATTCTTATAAATCGAACAACATTGTTTTCAGATTTAAAGGAATGACCACTTTGCATCAAACACGATCCAGATACAATGTTCATGCTCAGTGCAAGCACCAAATAACAATTATTTAGGTTTATAACTAATCCCGATGGCAAATGGAGAGGTAGCGTCCCGACGGCGATCACATCAACTCTTGATCCATTGCCGACCCGCATCCTGACCTCATCCCTTGCTAGTTGTCGCTTGTTCCGTAGCCCCTGAACCGAGTTACATATATTAGCAACTGATCTGGTATCAAATACCCAGTTGCTACTGCGAGTACTAGTAAAGTACACATCAATAACATGTATATCACATATACCTTTGTTTGCCTTGCTAGACTTCTTGTCCGCCAAATACTTGGGGCAGTTGCGCTTCCAATGGCCAGTCCCCTTGCAATAGTAGCACTCAGTGTCAGACTTAGGGCCAGCCCGGGGTTTCTTTTCAGGCGTGGCAACAGACTTGCCACCCTTTTTTCCCTTGTGCTTGCCTTTCTTGTCCTTCTTGAAACCGGTGGTCCTATTGATCATCAACACTTGATGTTCTTTCCTAATCTCCACTTCTGTAGTCTTAAGCATTGACAGAAGCTCGGGAAGAGACTTCTTCATGCCCTGCATATTATAGTTCATCACGAAGCTCTTGTAGCTAGGTGGCAGATATTGGAGAACACGATGTATGCCTAAGTCAATGGGAATCGTTATTCTCAAGGACACAAGCTTATCGGCGTACCTAGACATTTTGAGTACGTGCTCACTAACAGAGTTGTTTTCCTCCATCATGCAGCTAAAGAACTTTTCTGTAGCATTATAACTCTCTACGGCAGCATGGGTATCGAAAATCATTTTCAATTCTCCCATGGTATCAAAGGCATTGCCATTTTCGAAACGCTTTCGAAGTTCTGGCTCTAGCCCATACAGTATGCCGCAATGAACTAAGTTGTGGTCCTCCTGACGAGTCACATAGACATTCTTTTCCTCGTCAGGGGCATCAGGAGCTGGTGGGGGGCCTAGCGACGCATCTAGCACATATTGCTTTTGTGCAGCAGTGAGGAGAATCCTCAAATTCATAGCCCAGTTGGTGAAGTTGCTACCATTCGCAGCAAGTTCTCTTTCTCCATGAACACATTGAAATTAAAAGCAGGTGGTGCCATCTACAACAGAATTTGTAAAGTTTATTTAGACTAAGTTTATGATAGATTGAGTTCAACTAATCCAAATTACTAATGAACTCCCACTCAAAAACGACATCCCTCGTGTCCTTTTGGTGATTACATGAACCAAATCCACTATACCAAGTCCGATCATCACGTGAGTTGATATAGCTTCAAAGGCGAGCATCTATATGGGCATCATATCAACCATATGACTCATTCTTAACCTTTCGGTCCGTGTTCCGAGGCCATTTCTGTACATGCTAGGCTCGCCAAGTAAGAACCTTAGTATTCGCGTGTGTAAAACTGTCTTACACCCGTTCCTATGAAAGCGTAGATTCGAGTACACCCGATCATCACGTGATGTCTCGAAACACGATCCATAGAACGGTGCATACTCAAGGAAGAACACATTTTTATCTTGATATCTAAAAGTGGGATCATCTTATAATGCTATCAAACGCGCCAAACTAGCAGTATAAGATGCTAACATCTAATGTGTAAAGTGAGATGATATGGTCCATGCATTTGATCTCTATTACTTGCATCGTGGTATGATCTCTATCATTCCTTTGTGTGTAAGGCCAAGGTCTATGGAACTTACAAGTTGAGTGTGTTGTAAGAGTATCCACCATACATCTACTTACAACAATACCATATCAATACACTAGCCCAGCAACGATCTAAACTAGACGCCTCTAATTTATCAATTGCAAGTTTCACGTGGCTTAGGGCTTTAGGAGATAGAACCGTTCTTACCTACGAACATGAACCACAACGAGGATAACCAAGTTATTAGCAACTCGTTGTAAATCAGATATTGACTATAGTAGGAGAGACAGACACCCGCCAGCCACTTATGCAAAACAAGTTGCATGTCAGTCGTGGAACCGGTCTCATGTACGATGACATGTAAGGTTGGTCCGGGCCGCTTCATCCCACTATGCCACCAATATCCAAAATACATAGAAGATGCAATAACATGATCATCATCGCCCACATATCAACCATATGTGTACTACCCGTGCTAAGCACCTACGCATAGATCAGGCTCTGATACCACTGTTGGGTCCGCAACATAGAAAACAAAAATTTTCCTACGGTGTGAACTACACGCCAAGATCTATCTACTAGGTACAAAGCAATGGGTGGACATACATCCAACGAGAACTTACCCTCGTAGACAACGAGCTTTGTTAACGAGTAGGAACTCGTGGTTGATGTAGTCATACACTTGCCGATGTCAAGATCGTGAGGAAGTCCGAGCGCCGCAACTCAGCAGCGCATCCGCACTCGCACACACGTTCAAGCCACCGGACAACCTCCACCTCCTCGCTCCAGCGGAAGAAGCAACTCCTTCCAGACGAAATGCCACCGGGAACATGTATCTCGCTAATCCGAGACCATGGGGGAATAATTCTAGAGGGGGAGAGATCCATCACAAGGAGGTGTGAGGATGGAGGGAATGAGTGGCCTTTTATAGGAGGAAGGGGGTTCCCCCTCTCTCCATGGCCGGCGCATGGGGGGGTGACCCCTCAGCTCCCCCATTCATGTGGTGGTAACCCCTCCACATTAAAATGCCTCTTCACATTCCCTTTTATAGTCTCCACTTTAAATGCATTAAATTTCTCCAAATTTAATGCTCTCTCATTTAATAAAACTCTTTTTATTAAATTTATTCAGAATTTTGTTAATTACTTTAATTAACAAACATTCACATATATCCCCTTGCAATATTTCAATATCACATGCAGAACCATCTTCTGCAATTTCACCCGAAACAATTTCCGGTTTCTATTGAAACAATTCCTGCGCTTTGTAATTCTTTTGTCTGAAACATATGTGCTCCAAAATGGTGTCCGGTAACTCTTAAGTGTGCCATCCTACGGTTCGCGAATAATGCAGACATGATCGAGACCCTTCTCCGATCAATAATCAGCAGCGGGACCTGGAGATCCGAACTGACTCCTACACATTAAACGATGACTCCTGTGATCGTGAGAACCTTTAACGCTTGTAACTAAATCCCTTTGTCTCTCGATATATTACATGTCCGAGATTCGATCATCGGTATCTCCATACCTAGTTTGATCTCGTTACCGACATGCACTCTTTTCTCGTTCCCGTGATATAACATTCTAGTGATCACATCACTTGGTTGCAAGCTATCCTAATGTGATATCACCGAGAGGGCCCAGAGTATATCTATCCGTCATCTGGATTGACAAATTCCACTCTTGATCCATGAGCCTCAACATAACACCTTCGTAGTACTGAACCCATCTTTATAGTCACCCTGTTACGGTGTGACGTTTGATGTTATCAAGATACTCTTCCGGTGTTAGTAATTAACATGATCTCATGGTCTAAGGATAAAGATTACTTCGTATGATGTTATAGCAATATAAACATAATGACTTGATCGTAATGCTATACTTCGGATGAATGTTCATCACATCATTCCACCAATGGTGTGACCTTGTTATTAACAACATCCAATGTCCATGATCAGGAAACCTTGATCATCCTGTTAATCAACAAGCTAGTCTATAAGAGAGGCATGACTAGGAACCCTTTTTGTTTATTAAACACACATGTATTGATGTTTCCGGATCAATACATTTCTAGCATGTAAAATAAACATCTATCATATATAAGGAATATATAATAACAACTTTATTATTGCCTCTCAGGGCATATTTCCTTCAATAGTATGCTTTAATCTGCTAAAATAACGCATGATTCTTCAAAGGCACATTAAGTAATCTCAATTTTTTATAACATGTCATGCTACAACAAAGATCACTAAGCATAAAGCCAAAACAAAATCAAGCATGGCATGACAAAGCATAGGCCACAGTAAAAAACAAGCTCTCTTTACCACTTAAGCATGAACTTTTTCTACTCTTTTCCAATCCAAACCAAAGTATTTGAAAACCAATGCATGAAAGAGGGGGTCCAACCAATTTATTCAGCAAACTAAGAAAACAAAGCAAACGAAAAACCAAAACAAAAACGAAAAAGAAGACGCTCCAAGAACAACACAACTGTGCATGAAACAATAAAAATGAAGTGTTTGGAAGAAACCTGGAATTTTTATTGATGAAGAAGGGGATGCCTTGGGCATCCCCAAGCTTTGATGCTTGTACTTCTTGGATATTTCTTGGGGTGACACGCGTGGCATCCCCAAGCTTGAGCTTTAGTCCATTCTTCATCTCATTACTCATTCCTTCCATACACCTGAAATTTTTCCTTTATACAAAACTGCACACAATCTTTATTAGCAACATTAGTGCACTCAAGATAATAAGCCTTTCGGTTCAGTTCCAACACAAGTAAAACTTCCATTAAAACACAAGCTACTGTCGCACTTCCCTCAAAAAGCTCAATTCCCCAAAAGAACTCAAAAAGGAACCAACAAGAAGCAAATGCAAATAATGGCAGAAATCTATCAAAACAGACCAGCAGGTAAAAACCAATTTTTTCGAAGACCTTCTATCACTCAAATCAAAAAGTGTTGAACTAATGAAAGTTAGATAACAACCTGGGGCAGAAGCACAAAATTCACGCCTCAAAACGACGTACAAAGATTTTACACGATTTTTTATAGTCAAGCACAAAAATCGGTTTCGGGACAACAACTTTCCCAAGCATTACTTCTCTCTCATTAGAGGTTATTCTTGGCACAAAAACTACACAAAAATGATAAGGAGAGGTTATTACTGAAGCAATAACTTCTAAGACTCAAGTAAAACTTTTGGGTTATCTCCCAATAAGTACTTTTCTTTAACGCCTTTAAGTTAGGCATGATAGTTTGTGAAGATTCTCACATAAGAAATATGAATTGAAGTAAAAGAGAGCATCAAGAAGCAAATTCAAAGCACATTTAAGTCTAACCCACTTCCTATGCATATGAATCTTGTAAAGAAACAAGTCATGAAAGCACAAAGCAACAAGCATAGTAAAGGAAAACAAGTGCAACTTCAAGACTTTCAACATAAAGAGGGGAACCTAATATTATTGAGATGCATAAAACCATGTTTCCCTCTCTCATAATAACTTTCAGTATCATCATGAATAAAATTAACAATATAACTATCGCATAGAACATTCTTATCATGAGGCACATGCATAAAATAATTAATACACTCCACATAAACATAGTCATTCTTATTAATTGTAGTGGGAGCAAAATCAACAAAATAGCTATCATTATTATTCTCATCACCATAATCATCAAATATAGGAGGCATATTGTAATCATTAATTTTCTCCTCAATAGTAGGTGGACTGAAAATATCATATTCATCATTGTAATCATCATATATTGGAGGTTTGGTATCATCATAAGCAATAGAATAGTTATCTTCCAAAGCTGGGGAACTAAAAAGATCATTTTCATAAAAACTAGCTTCCCCAAGCTTAGACTTTTCCATAGCATTAGCAATAATGGTGTCCAAAGAATTCATACTAACAACATTGCTATTAGCATGCAAATAAAGTTCGATAGGTTTTTTAATTTTCTCTTTAAACACTTCATGTCCTAACTCAAGATAAATACTATAAAGCTCTCTAATTTTGTTGTTGTTTTCCATTAAGCCTAGCTAGTGAAAACAAGAAACAAAAAGACAAAATTGCAGAGTCTAAAGGAAATAACTTTGAGCACTCACACCGAAGGATGTGAGTACCTTTTACCTTACCTCCCCAGCAACGACACCAGAAAATAGCTTGATGTCTATGCACTTCTATTCTTGTAGACAGTTGTTGGGCCTCCAAGTGCAGAGGTTTGTAGAACAGAAGCAAGTTTTCCCTTAAGTGGATCACCCAAGGTTTATCGAACACAGAGAGGAAGTGGTCAAAGGTATCCCCTCTCAAGCAACCCTAAAATCAAGATACAAGAAGTCTCTTGTGTCCCCAACACACCCAATACACTTGTCAGGTGTATAGGTGCACTAGTTCGGTGAAGAGATAGTGAAATACAAGTGGTATAGATAATTATAAGTGGTAAAAGTGATAGAAAATAGCTTGATCGCATGGAAAAGACTAAAGTAAAACTGAAATAAAGATAGAAGCAAGCAAACATGTAATAGATCTAATAGCAAACGGTCTTTCAGTGCTTAGAAACAAGGCCTAGGGATCATACTTTCACTAGTGAACACTCTCATATAAATATATTCTTCTTTATGATATTACGCTGAACTACTCTCCGGTTGGACACTCTAATCCATGGTAGGGCTATAACAGCACACCACAAAGTAAGCCTTTCCCATCTAGATAACCCCACACTGTCACCTTGAGCACTAGATGGTTCCAATAAACACCACAATTTCATAAAGACATCCAACTCCATATATAACTCATAACAAGTATTTGAAATCTCTAGCCTAAGTGCCACCATGGTGTGCACACTATCAACTTCACACACATGGGGAGAGCAGAGATCTATTAAAGCACTTGAGTAGCAAGGTAGATATATATATTACAAGCTCATGATCTCAATAAGATCATGCATAGAGAGAGAGATGAACACATAGCTACCGATAGAACCCTTAGCCTCGAGAGAGAACTACTCCCTCCTCATCATGGAAATCAGCAATGGCGATGGAGATGGTGGTGGAGATCGATGGAGATGGCTCTGGGGGCACTTCCCCATCCCGGCAGGTGCCGGAACAGAGACTTTCTGTCCCCCGAATCTCCCCTTCAGTGGCAGTGGCGCTGCGGAACATTTCGTGGCTGGAGGCTAGATTTTTTTAGGGTTTTTGCATCGGGAGGCATCTTATAGGCGAAGAAGCAAGGTCGGTGGGCGGCCAGGGTGCCCACACCACCTGGTGGCGCGACCAGGGTTAGCCCGCGCCACCATATAGTGTGGCTACCCTGTGGCCCCACTTCGTCTCGTCTTCTGGCTCCATGAGTCTTCCGGTAAAATATCGACTTTGGCTTTTGTGAGGTCCAATTCCGAGAATATTGATTTTCTGACTTTCCTGAAGCCAAAAACAGCAGAAAACAGGCAACTGACACTGTGGCACTTGTTAATAGGTTAGTCCAAGAAAGTGTATAGAAAGTACTCCAAAGTTGGAACAAAACACAAGAAAGTAGATAAAACCAAGCATGGACCATCAAAAATTATGGATACGTTAGCAACGTATCAGGCCCACACCACCTGGCTACGTTAGCTATGGGTATGGTAGGGATTGGATGAGATCGTTCATGTAATGGTATCAGATTGTTAGGGCATGGTGCCTAGTGTCTACTATTTGTGCTTTTTGACTTTGTTGCAACTTGTTATGCTTAATGCTTGTCACTAGGGCCCGAGTGCCATGATTTCAGATCTGAACATGTTATTGATTCATTATGATAGTATTTTTTATGGTCTTACCTGCAAGTTGTATACACACGTTGTTGTCCGGAACCAAAGGCCCCGAAGTGATAGCAATCGGGATAACCGGAGGGAATGGCTTTGATGTGAGGATCACATGTGCTCACAGAGTGTTAATGCTTTGCACCGGTGCTCTATTAAAAGGAGCACCTTAATTGCCAGTAGTTTCCTCGAGGCCCTGCTGCAAATAGGCTGGCAGGACAAAAGATGTTGTGCAAGTTCTCATTGCGAGCACGTATGACTATATATGGAACACATGCCTATGATTATTTAGTACTTGGATGCTTTATCTTATTTATCTGCAAATGCCCTATGTCTTGATTTCCATATGAATTGTCTTGTCCATGCAACGCCCGTCCATCATCCCTATGCCTACCGCGCTTTAATGCTACTCTTTACTGCAATTGTTACTACTGTCTTTACTTTTACTACTGCTGTTACTTTACTATTGCTACTACAAAACTGTTGCTACTGATAAACTGCTGTGAGCAAGATTGTTTCCAGGTGCAGCTGAATTGACAACTCAATTGTTAAGGCTTATAAATATTCTTTGGCCCCCCTTGTGTCGAATCAATAAATTGGGTTTCACTTCCCTCGAAAATACTGCGATACACCCCCTATACTTGTGGGTCATCAAGACTATTTTCTGGCGCCGTTGCTAGGGAGCATAGCTTTATTTATGAAGTTCCCTTGGAATCACTATTGTTCCCTGCCATCCATCCATCATGCGTAAGTCTCGTGATGGCAAGGTTCCTATTTTACCATCCACTACAAGAAGAGGTACGGTTCTGAACACCTCTGTTGCTCTTGATTCACCGTCCGTTATGAGTAAGCTCCTTACACCACCACACACACATGCTACACATACTGCTACTACTGCCGAATCTGAAACTTCTGATACTTATAATGCTGCTTCTACTGTGCTTGATAAGAGTGGTTCATTAGGTCCTTTCCTAGATGCTACGATTGCTAGAACTATAGCTGGAAATACTGAAACTCCTAATGTAGACACTACTACACATATCAGTTCACCTGAGTCTAGAGAGAGTTATGATATTGAGGACGATTATATAGAGATGACCGATGAATTTATTAAAGAATGTCAAAATACCCATGATAGGAGTGATATTAAGAGTCTCCTTGAGAGGCATACTATAAAACCCAAATTGTCTCCTAATGCTAAGTTTGCTGCATCTCCCATAAACATTAAAGATAAGGATTATGATTTCTCTCGTGATCTATCTTACATAGCTATTGTTGAGAAAGAACCTTTTTGTGGGACTAAGAATGGAAGTGCGGTAGCACATATGACTGAGTTTTCTACCATGAGTGGCTTATTTTCTGATGATATTAAGATGCGCACCTACTTTGTTGCTAAAATTTTCCCTTTTTCATTGAAAGGAGAAGCTAAAACTTGGTTTAATAATTTACCTCCTGGATCTATTGATAGCCCTGATTGCTTGATTACTACCTTCCTTCAAAAATATTTTCCTCCTATTGCTAGACATGCTATTTTGCAGGAACTTTTTGATTTTAAACAGGGAGAAAAAGAGATATTGCCTGAATCATGGGCAAGGTTTTGTGCTTTGATTCATGCACAGGCTGGATGTCCATTACCTAAGAATGAGCTTCTTGATATATTTTATAATGGACTAACTGAAGAATCTAGGACATACCTGGATAGTTGTGTTGATTGTGTTTTTAGGAATAGGACTCCCAAGGAAGCTGAGGAATTAATGGATAAAATAAGCAATAATTATGAAGATTGGACTCCTCTTGAACCAATACCTGAGACAACTATACCTGAACCAACTATCCCTGCGCCTATACTAACATCAAACAAGAGGGGAGTTATTGAACTAAATGATGAAGTGATGAAGGAATCCAGAAATGTCTTAAGGAGAAGGGAATTAAAGCTACAGATGTCAAGAATTTACCTCCTATAGAAGAATTATGTAAGACAATTCCTCACTCATCCACTATTGAGGTACACTCTCTCCAACATTTTGATGAAGGTGATATCCCTTACTCTAAACCTCCTGATCAATGCTTAGAAGAATTCGATATTTTTATTGTTAAGCAAGATAATTTTAATAAAAGGGTGAAAAATCATTTAATGGAAAACTCTAGAGCAATTGTTGAGTTGAAGGATATTGTGGAAAGAACCTCTAATTATGTTAAAATGCTTGTTAAGAATTTTCAAATGGTTCAAACTCAAATTGATCAGCTTATTAAAGTACAAAAAGACTTGCTAGTTAATGCTGCTAAAGAAAAACATGCTTATGAAATTAGAACTAGAAGTGGTGCTGCTACCCAGGATCCTCTATATCCTGAGGGGCATCCTAAAATAATTAAGCAGGATTCTCAACAAGCTGAAAATAGTGGTACTACTCCTAAGAAAAGGAAAAAGAAACATAAAACTATTGTAGAACCTTCTGAACCTGCTAAAGATCCTAATAGTATATCTGTCTCTGATGCTGAAACTGAAAGTGGTAATGAAGAAAATGATGTTCCTGATAAAGAAAAAGTTGAAGAAGAACCTGAAAGGCACACTAAGAATACTAAATACACTAAAGAAGATTTTGTTGCTAAGAAACATGGTAGTGAAACGGAGCCTTGGGTCCAAAAACCTATGCCTTTCCCTGATAAGAAACACAAGTCAAAGGAAGATGAACACTATAATAAGTTTTGTGAGTGGATGAAACCTTTATTCTTGCAAATTCCTTTGACTAATGCTATTAAATTGCCTCCTTATTCAAAGTATATGAAGGATATTGTCTCGAATAAAAGGAAGATCCCTAATGAAGAAATTTCTACTTTGCTTGCTAACTATTCCTTTAATGGTAAGGTTCCTAAGAAACTTGGAGACCCAGGTATTCCAACTATTCCTTGCTCTATTAAAAATAGTTATGTTAGAACTGCCTTGTGTGATTTGGGAGCAGGAGTTAGTGTTATGCCTTTTTCTCTCTATAAGAGACTTCAACTAGAAAAACTAATACCAACTGATATATCTTTGCAAATGGATGATAAATCTACTACTATTCCTGTTGGTATATGTGAGGATGTACCTGTTCAAGTGGCTCATAATTGCTTGGTATTAACTGATTTTGTTGTGCTTGAAATGCCTGAAGATGATAATATGTCTATTATTCTTAGGAGACCTTTTCTTAATAATGCAGGAGCTGTTATTAATTGTAATCAAGGAAAGGTGACTTTTAATGTTAATGACAAGGAGCATACTGTCTATTTCCCCAAGAAAATTGATAGGACTTATGGCTTAAATTCAATTGAACATGTTGAGGGCATCCAAGTTGGAGAAATATATTGTCCCATACCACGAGAAAAATATGAAACTATTATGATTGAGACCATTGCTATCAAGGTTGAGGTAACATAATCATTAGTGGAATACAAAGTTTTGTTTCATATTAAATTGTTTTGGTAACAATACCTGATCAACCTTGTTAACAAAAGGATTTCAATGAACAAAACAATGTTTTCACCATGATTATCTTTGTTTACTTTTATTTTTCTAGTTTTTGCTTTTGGTTAGTTTACTTTTTTGTTGTTAGTTACTTGCATATTAGAGTGTCTTAGAACTTCTGAATTTTTAGCTTTGTTTTGTCATTGCATCATTCCAGAAACTTTTATCTTTTAGAAAATCATTCATCTATACCTGAAAATTGCTCAAAAATAAAGTGTCTCGAAAAATTCCAGAAAATTCATATTAAACTTTTACGTAAAAAAGGGGCCCGAGGAGTGCCTGGAGAGTACCAGGGGGACCCACCAGGAAGGCACACCACCTGGTGGCACGGCCAGCCCAAGGGCGCACCTGGCCATGGTGTGGGCCACCCCTGGCCCTCCACTCACTCTCTCACTTCCCACTGCTCTCTCTCTCTCTCCCGAGAAAACACCAGTTCATTGCTTGAAATCGTGTTCTTGTCCATGATTTTTCGATCTCCTTACTCAGCCCATCTTTGCTGCTGAAATTTGGAGCATTTGTTCTCCGGTATGTGACTCCTCCGCTTGTCCAAGTAGATTTGTGTTTAGTGGTTTATATCTTGAGTATTTTGCTGCTGTAGGTGACAGGATTATGAGAGCTTGTAAGCTTGTTCAATTCTTAGAGATATTGTTTTGATGCATGTTTAGGCCTCTTACAAGTCTCCATGAGTAGTTCCCTTCATTATGTATTCACTTTGCAATCACTTGTATGGATGTTTAAATTTCAGAATAGAAGATAAATGAACACCAACTCAACCAACATGAACTGAGGGTGCCTGAGGTTATGAAGGTTCACCGAGAGGAGGAAGTTTTTCCTTCCATCTATCTGTGCCCTGAATTCATGAGGGCTGCAGGAATTTCCTAGGACTTCCATACTTTAGTTGCTAATGCAGGACTGGAGCATTTTGTGGAAGATGAACCTTGTCAATTTGTGAAACTAACTATGTTTGTGGTGCAGGACTTTCGATTTAGTTGCTCTTTGCCTAACCCAATGGTTCACTACAAAATTTACAATATAGCTATCGACCTTCCTCTTGATGAATTTTGTGCAGCTATTAAGGTACCTCAGTGGGGATCGTGTGGAAGGATTAAAGAGCGACCTGCACCACTCATGGACTTGTATGCGGAGATTTGCCAAGGGAGCAGCTTCTCAAAGGAGAGCCGAAAAATCCGTAACATTCATCCCCCGTCTATTCGCTACTTTGCTTACTTTATTGCCAAGTGTGTTCTCGCTAGGAAAACTGCTAATAAGTTATCCTCATATGATCTAGCATTCATCTCAGCTGCTTTAAAACGACATATGACTTATAATTTGGGTGCCTTGATAGCTTTCCGTCTTGCTGCTAACCGCGAGAAAGGTGGAATTTGTGGAGGCCTCATCGCCTCTCGTTTATTAGATTTGCATGGTCTAGTGCCTCATCATCTAGACCTATAGTTTCACATAGAGAGGTTTGACCTTAATTCCATGATACAACATAAATTTGTTTCTTCTTGGGCTAATTTGAGTGATTTGTCTTATGAAATAACCTTTCTCAAGGGTGGTTGGAGAAGGAGTAAGTCCGAACGTGTTGTTCTTTTGCCTGCACATGTTTTGTTTAACCTTGAAACCAGGGTAGGATGGTCACTCACTAAGGAGGATCTCGATACGTATCTGGGAGAGCTCTCCCAATAGGAGCAAGATACCAGAAGGGAGGTTACAGATGATTCGGTCCAGCCCTCGAATGAGGGGAGTCTTCATATCAGCAGCCTACCTATGATTGGGGAGCCTCTTCTTCTTCCCAAGGGCCTAACCACGATCATTCTTACAATGACCCGCCTGCTTGGAACCCTTACCCGTGTTGGGGTCGATACCCATTTAGGCCAAAAGCCTAAGCTTGGGGGGAGGTACACCGACATCACGCTCATCTCCATATCATGTTTAGTTGGTACTTTGTATATCCATGCTTCGTTCTCTTTTCCATTTTTGTTCTTTCTTTGCTTTTGCTTCCTAAAACACAAAAAGACCAAAAATATTTCTGTTGTTTCTCTTTGTTTGCTTCTTTTTAGTTTTTGCCTTGGTTTGCTTCTTCCTTTTTTCTTTGTTTGAACTATTCAAAAAAAACCAAAAAGATTTTGTTTTGCTTGTTCTTCCTTTTGGTTCTTGCTTTAAAAAAATAAAAAACACCAAAAATATTTGTTGTTCTTCTTTGGTTTTGTGGAGTTTGTTGCAGGTTTCAGCAGTCCTCAGTGGAATTTGGTTTCATGTTATTATTCAAGCCACACAAGTGAAGGGAAATAATGAGGATTAATGACAACTTGTGGTGTGGTAAGAGGCTGGTAACGAACTCTATTTGTTTTCATTTCTGTACATATACTCATCATCGCGAGCATGCTTAGTCTGTTCATGTAGGGTGTATGTTATCTTTGGATGCTTAGTAGTTCTTGCTTTCTTATGATTTGCTCCAGCTCGCTAATAGTTTGTAGCATGTCTTATGAATGTTTGCTTGCATTGCTCTATTCATAAATTGGTATGACACCGTGGTATCCTCCTCTGAATGTTTCATTTGAATTGACTTGGCACATGCTCATGCATGCATATGACTGAAACAATAATCAGTTAAGCCTCGATGAATTATTTTGCCTCAGGGGTCTTGAATCACTTTCATGCCATGATTAGTCCTATTTTGTTGCAAGCATGATTATGACAGTTCTTGCTCTCTCGTTTGTCGCTCCCTTACTATTGCTAGCCTTCACTTGCACTGAGTATGAGCTCTACTAGTGTTTCCAATTCCCTAAAACCAATATTGCCAAAAGTGTCCACCATACCTACATATTAGCATCATTTGCTTTTCCATGCATATTCAGTATGCCTTGTTTTTTCTGAATAAAATGTTTGCTTGTTATGAAAAAGTTAGTTAGTAAAGCTCTCACGAACTTGATGGCACACTTTATTTCTTACACTTAATAAACCTGAACCATTGCGACTGTCCATGAAAGTTATATGCTTGCAAATTATAGGCTGGGAATTAGCAGAACCGTGTGGTCACAGGGAACGCTTTCAACACCTGTAAATAGATACCCAGTTGATATCATGCTCTTTTGTTTGCGAATGTCGTCGGTGTGAAATAAAAGGGGAGCTTGTAAGTCCATGGAGTTATGTATGTGTGTTAGAGAAACGCCTGAGCCGCCGGTCTAATCCATGCCTAATCATGGTGGAAACCTGCAGCGTAACCATAATGAGTATCTACGAAGCATTCTTCTTATAAAAAAAGAGAGATACCTATTGAGAAAAAGAAAAAAAAAGATATGAGAAAAGAGGAAAGAGAGAAAAAACACCATTTTTGCATGGTAAATAAGAAGATTGCTGAGGTGCTCGTTGTTTGCTTGCCTTGTCATTTTGATATGGGGATTCTTCTGTATCATCAGGCAAGGGGTACCCCATTGGCAGTTCTCTATGATATGCATGTATTTACTATGATAAGAACTTACCGGCAACTAAAGTTGAGTAGCATGAGGAGCGGCCCTCGTACTCAAGGGACATGAGATTTCCAGTTTATAGTCTGTCAAGCATATAACTCAGATTAGACCTCACTTTCACCTTAACCATTTAAAGATGCTTATGATAGGGGCAATGAGAGCTCAAAGCTAATGAGTACCATACTTTCAACATTTGGAAGCCTTTCAAACTTTTCAAAACCTTTTTATTTCCTTGTTGAGTCTCCACACATTCTATGAGCACTTTCTTGAGAGTATAGATGTCATTCTTTGTGTAATGTGCTTGTCTCAAAACTTGATTAATTGTGTCATGACTTTGATGCTTGTATCTTTGATATCTTTACTTCTAGTCTTCCCTTGAACTTCAGAGGTGTCTTGGCATTTATGTTTGCTCTACAATCAAAGGCAAGCGAGATACCACTCTATCATACCTTTTTATGAGAATTGCAATGTTGCTTATGTTTTTGTTTCATCCTACTTATTAATTTTGAGTTGTGATCTCTTCATAGCTTGCAATGACTATTAAGTAAACTTAGTTGCATACTCTTTATTATGAATTGCCTGAGTGGTTGACCCTATGCTGAGAATATATACACCTTATGAAGCAAATGTGTTCGTGAAAGTTTCTTTTATCGCACTCAGTTTTCAATTGATTTGCTTGAGGACAAGCAATAAGCTAAGCTTGGGGGGAGTTGATACATCCAAAACATATCTACTTTCTCGAACACTTTTGCTATTGTTTCTCCTCTAAACTTGTGTGATTTGGATACAACTAACACGGACTGACGCTGTTTTCAGCAGAATTACCTTGGTGTCTAGTTTTTGTGCAGAAAATCAACTATCCGGAAAAATCCCGGAAAATATGCCAAAAATCCTATTTCACCAGAAGACTCACGGAGCCAGAAGACGAGACGGAGTAGGGCCACGAGGGGCCCACACCACCTGGCCGCGCGGGCTAGGCTAGGCCGCGCCTAGGGGTGGTGTGGCCGCCTCGGTTGCCCCCTCGGCCTCCCTCTTCACGTATAAATTGCCTCTTGACCTAAAAACCAAGGGGGTTCGATGTTTTTCCAGAAAGAGTTCCGCTACGCCGCCACCACTAGATTCCGCGATTCGGAACCAGAAACTCTGTTCTGGCACCCTCCAGGACAGGGAAATGGAGGATATCATCGCCATCATCATCACCATCGCTTCTCCATCGACCATCCATCTTTCCCCCATCTATGAGTGAGTAATCCCCTGCTGTAGGCTATGGGGATGGTAGGGATTGGATGAGATCGTTCATGTAATGGTATCAGATTGTTAGGGCATGGTGCCTAGTATCTACTATTAGTGCTTTTTGACTTTGTTACAACTTGTTATGCTTAATGCTTGTCACTAGGGACCGAGTGCCATGATTTCAGATCTGAACATGTTATTGATTCATTATGATAGTATTGTTTATGGTCTTACCTGCAAGTTGTATACACACGTTGTTGTCCGAAACCAAAGGCCCCGAGCTGACAGCAATCGGGATAACTGGAGGGAATGGCTTTGATGTGAGGATCACATGTGTTCATGGAGTGTTAATGCTTTGCTCCGGTGCTCTATTAAAAGGAGCACCTTAATTGCCAATAGTTCCCTTGAGGCCCCGCTGCAAACGGGCTGGCAGGACAAAAGATGTTGGGCAAGTTCTCATTGCGAGCACGTATGACTATATATGGAACACATGTCTATGATTATTTAGTACATGGATGCTTTATCTTATTTATCTGCAAATGCCCTATGTCTTGATTTCCATATGAATTGTCTTGTCCATGCAATGCCCGTCCATCCATCCCTATGACTACCGTGCTTTAATCCTATTGTTTACTACAATTGTTACTACTGTCTTTATTTTTAATACTGCTGTTACTTTACTATTGCTACTACAAAACTGTTGCTACTGATAAACTGATGTGAGCAAGATTGTTTCTAGGTGCAGCTGAATTGATAGCCCAGTTGTTAAGGCTTATAAATATTCTTTGGATCCCCTTGTGTCGAATCAATAAATTGGGTTTCACTTCCCTCGAAAATACTATGATACACCCCCTATACTTGTGGGTCATCAGAAGTTATCCCATAGTGGTGTATGGGGACCAAATTATGAGTCTTCATGAAGCAACAATGATCACGTGATGCATTCCGGCTTGGATGGAGCGTGAAGCGTTGTCATCAAGCTCAAGAAGGATGCGCAAGGCAAAGGTATGGCCTTGCTAGGTTTTCCTTTTACCGGTCTCAAGGTGGTTTTTGGGAGACTGGGTTATAGGATAGATAGTCGCACTATCAAGAGGGGCTTTCGGTTGGGTAACTTGATCACGTCATCGTAGGGATCTCAATCCTTTGCATACTTTTCATCTTCCTATTTTGTTGCTTCTTGTTGTTTCTCCATGTGACGTTCTTGAGCTTGTTGCTATCTCTTCAACAAGCCCAAGTTCATCGAAAACAAAATTTGTATGCACCTTCTATGGAGTTTTTGAGTTTGAAGGTTTTACCGGTTCTTCTTATAGGGAGACTTCATGCCTTTCTTCATTTGGTTCTATCCTACTTTGTTGGACTCTGATGTTTTTATGCACCATCTTGTAGAGCTTGTTGTCCTCGTCAAAACAAGCCCAAGATCATCGAAATCGGAGTCCGGATGCAAAAGTTACTACGTTTTTTGTGAAGTCTGTTTCATCCCAGTTGTGGATCCGGTTCAACCGACTCCCACACCGGACGGTCTGGCGCCAGCGCCGGTTAGACCGGATCTGAAACTGGATTTTCCGGTTTTCATGACTAAGTCTATTTCGAGTTGGCAAACAGAGACATTCCGGTTTGTAGGCCGGTCCTCCGGCCTGGGGACCGAGTTTCCCGGTTCTGGGGCCAGTCCAACCGACTTTTAAACCGAGTTTTCACAGATTTCCTCCCAACGGCCATATTTGCTTTCCCCTATAAAAGGGGGTTCTTCCCCCAACATTTTTGGGTGTTCTTCAGCTCGAAATTGACCTTCATTGTTGACCCTCTTGAGATTGCTTCTTGTCCCTTCCCTCCTATGATTCTTGCATCTTCTTGAGGGCTTTGGAAGAGGAGATATAGATCTACAATCCCCACCAATCAATTCATCCTCTAAGTGAGGGGACCCCTTTTGGATCTAGATCTTGGAGTCATTGGTTGACTTCCACCATTGTTCTTCCTCTCTAATTCCTCCCTAGCACTTGTTGCTTTGGTGGGATTTGAGAGTGAAGGATTTGAGCACCCTTGGTGTTCTTGCTTTGCATTCTTGCATAAGTGTTGAGCTCTCCATTACGATTTGTTCGAGTGAGAGACCGTGATCTTGTTACTCTTGGAGGGTGACCTCCTAGTTGGCTTGGCAATTTTTTCCGCGGTGTCCTCTTTGTGGAAGATTGTGAAGAGACCAGGCTTATCCTTCGTGGAGCTTGTGAAGTGGTTGTGGAGCTTTCCATATCCAGAGTGGAGGAAAAGCTAGCCATAAGGAAAGGGCATATTCCTTCGTGGGATAGACTTGGAGAAGAAGGTGAGTGCTGACTCGTGTAAAAACGAGCTTGTTGGGGAACCCCAAGAGGAAGGTATGATGAGCACAGTAGTAAGTTTCCCTCAGTTATGAAACCAAGGTTATCAATCCAGTAGGAGAAAGTAAACACCTCCAAGGTGTTACTAGCTGGCCTTGGCAGGGCGCCCTACCGGTGCTAGCAGCAACGTGGAAACCTGCACAACACAACCACAGAACTTTGCCCCCAACTTACAGTGAGGTTGTCAATCTCACCGGTTTTGCTGAAAACAAAGGATTAAATGTATTGTGTGGAAGAAAGTAATAGTTTGCAGAAAGTAAACACAAAACAGTAAACAATTGTAGATTGATGGTAAAAGAAAGGACCAGGGTCCATAGTTCACTAGTGGTGGCTCTCCTTAAGATAGATGACATGTTGGGTGAACAAATTACAGCGGGGCAATTGACAAACATCGAGAAAGCAATCATGCATATACTAAACATCTTGACTCCTTTGAGATTTGATTGGGCATTACAACATTATACATAGACCGTAATCCAACTGCATCTACGACTAATAATCCACCTTCAGGTTATCATCTGAACCCCCTCCAGTATTAAGTTGCAAGCAACAGATAATTGCATTACGCATTGCGTGTAAAGTAAACAATACGATTGTTCTGTGAACAAAGGATTGTTGTTTTATCCCTAGTAGCAACATCACATCTAGTACCTTAGAGATTTCTGTCACTTCCCCAGATTACTAGAGGCATGAACCCAATATCGAGCATAAATACTAACTCTTGGAGTTGCTAGCATCTACTTGACCAAGATAGCTACTAACAACGGAAAGCATGTAAGATCACAAATAACAAAGACATGATAGAATCAATAATCAAACTGAAATAGCATCTCAATATCCATCGGATCCCCACAAACACAACAGGTAGGATTACAAATAGATGATCTTGATCATGAACGGAGCTCACAAGATCTAAACATGATAGCACAAAGGAGAAGAACCAGCCATCTAGCTACTACATGGACCCGTAGTCCAAGGATGAACTACTCACGCATCACACCGGAGGCTTGCATTGTGATGAAGAAGGCATCCAGGGTGAATTCTCCCCTCCGACAGGGTGCCGGGAAGAGCTTTAGATCCCTCCCGATCTAGGGATGGATATGACGGCGGCTACAGACTCTTTCGTGGAATTTTGATCGGGTACTAAGGGTATCTATATCAGAGGCATCTTATAGGCGAAAGGGGAGGCCGAGGGGGTGCCCGAGGCGGCCAAACCACCCCCTGGCACGGGCCAGGCTTGGCCGTGCGGCCAGTTGGTGTGGTGGCCCCCTGGCCCCTCTCCGTCTCGTATTCTGGCTCTGTGTGTCCCTCGGTGAAAAACTGACTTTGGCTTTTGTCCTGTACAATTTTGAGAATATTGATTTTTTGACTTTCCTGGAACCAAAAACAGCAGAAAACAGGCAGCTGGCACTGTGGCTCTTGTTAATAGGTTAGTCCAAGAAAGTGTATAGAAAGTACTCCAAAGTTGGAACAAAACATAAGAAAGTAGATAAAAACCAAGCATGGAACATCAAAAATTATGGATACGTTAGCAACGTATCAGCAAGCCTTCGTGGCGTTGGGAAATCCTTCGTGGAATCCCACACCTCTCCAACATGACGTACCTTCTTGTAAGGGAACACGGGAAAACATCTTCGTCTCCGTGTTCCTCGGTTTTCTCTATACATGAGCTTACTTTTCTTGTGATAGCCATCGTGCTTGAAGTACTTATATCTTGCTTATCACTTGTGGTATATTTATCTTGTGTTATCTTGTTTAGCTTAACTTGTTATTGGTGCACTTAGTTGAGCCTAGTGTATTTAGGTTTTGTGCTTGTAAAATAAACGTTAGTTTAATTCCGCATTCTATCAAGCCAAAACTGTAATAGTTTTGAAATTTCCTATTCATCCCCCTCTAGGCAACATCTCTATCCTTTCAATTTGTATCAGAGCGAGGTCTCTCCTTGTTTAGGCTTCACCACCTAGAGTGTAAAGATGCTGGCTAGTAGTATAGTGCACAATGACACAATTATCTTTGATGGCACAAAATATTCTTTCTGGAGAAATTGCTTGCTTTGTAATCTTCGGACCTTGTGTCCAAATATTGAGCGATTTCTAGATGTAGGTTTTTCTCCTCTGGTGGATCCTCAAAATCTATCTTTAGAGGATGAGGAAAATTTACATCTCGAAGATCAAGTATCTAATGAGCTTATTTTCTCTTTGAGCCCCACAGTTAATTTGTTCTTGACGATTGTAAAGCGCAAGTCTTCTCATGAGAAATGGACCAAGCTTAAAGAAATATTTGGTGGTTCCATTTCTTATATTGTTGGTGGTTTCTCTAAGGAGATCTCTTCTCCTTCACATCATGAAGAGCTCCAAGTTGCTTCCACCTCTGGTCACGATGAGTTCTCATCTTCATCCACTTCACCAACATGTGGCAAGACACAAGGTAATGATATGGTGAGTGGTGTGGGAAATTGCAATGTTGATATTGTGCTCACTAATGATGATCCTTCATCTCTACCCCATTGCAATGTTTCTTCTTTGGACTTAAACACTTCTTGCAACAATGATGCTATATCCCCTTGTTTTGATTTGCCTAGCCCCATGAACAAAATACTTCTATTTCCTCTAGTTGTTTATCTAACAATGTAGATAAAATCAAACATTCTATGGAGCAAGACATGATCATGATTAAAGATTCAAGAATATCCTCATCTTCATCCTCCCATGCTCACATGTGCCTTATGGCAAGAGGATCAAAGGTATCTCCTACTTTGGATCCCAACATATCTTCTAAAGATAATACCAATGATAATGATGATAGTGATGATGACATTGATGAGGATACTAGTGCTCTCATGCTTGAGTTGACTTTTTTGTGTACTGATACGTCCATTTTGCATCACTATTCTATATCACAATTCACTGTTATTCATTGATATATTTCATATTAAGAGAGGATACTTATGTTATTTCATCTAGTTTTGCATGATTGATGATTTTTGGAGGATGAACCACCGAAGTGAGGATTCTAATGGTGACGAGGGTTTAACTCATCAACGCCCATTGTTATGTACTTGGGTTTTGGAGAAGGAGGGAGCACTAGAGGCATCAGTCGGCTAGCAAACAAGCACACAGGGACGCAAGGTTTAACTAGGTTCAGGCCTCGTAGAGGTCCCTACTCCTGCTTGTCTGCTCTTGGAATTAACAAAGGAATCGAGGATTACAGGGGCGCGCAGATGCAATCTGGCGAGAGTTGTGGAAACTAGGGTTGCGTGTGTTCTCCTCGCTGCCCCCTCCTAGCCTTTATATAGATAGGCTAGGTCTTGGGTAGCAGGTCGAGTCGGTTACAGGTTAGGGTTTTCCCTTTAAACTTTCTATCTTTGGCTTCTTCTTGTCTCACAAGCAACCGAGAGTCTGTGGGCCACTCGAGTTCTCCATTTTAGCCTTGGCAACGCCATGGGCTTCCGCTGTATTCAGGCGTATATACCAAACTCGAGTACCTGTAGGATATACCCATGTCAGTAGCCCCCGAGTGTCCAGTGGAATCATAGATTCGACTGGGGACTTTATGAAGCCGTTCGAATGCATGATTGAGTATTTTTTCGACAATTCAGTTCATGTCATAGGGATTGTTGATATGCGTGCCTGATTTAGCCGATGCATCGGTATCAGTTAACTGCCTTAGGGCAAAACAACGCAATCTACTCAAACTCGAGTCCCCGGACTCGAATTCGGAAAAGTGCTGGCGTAATTCAACTCAAGCCACGGAGGTCTTACAGGAGTTGAATTCCAGTGTATGGGTTTGAGCAGTCGACGCGTCCGTCAAGGCATGTTCATCATACCTGTAGGTGCGGATATGTTTCTGGTAGTGCCCAGCAGATGCGTTGCCAGGCCTTATTCAGGTCTTATCTTAACGTTGTAAGCGTGACATCCAAATTTTTTGTCATCGCGAAGATGATTCGGGTGGCCCAGGAGACACAGTCTCTTTGTAGGGAAAGTATGAGGCAGAGTCACCATAGCATTCGAGTGTGGATGTTATCAACACACAGTACGGTGTACAAATAATCATAGGGTGCGCGACCAGCGCTCCCTATGGGAGTAGCCCCCGAGTGCCTGGTTGAGTCGAAGACTCAGGCAGGGACTAAAATTTTGCGACTGCTGTTGTCTTTTGTTGCTTGTTTCAGTCGAATTTGCTTCCAGCGCTCCCTATGGGAGTAACCCATGATCCATAGTCGAATCGTAGATTCGAGTGGTTGGGTATGCTTTGAATGTTCATATTCCTGCATAAAAAGAAATCGTAGGTTGCGCGACCAGCGCTCCCTATGGGAGTAGCCCCCGAGTGCTTGGTGGAGTCAAAGACTCGAGCACGGACTAAAGTATTCGAAGTCTTCTAGCGCTCATCTTGATGACATTAGTGCTGACGATGTGATGACCTCAGTTGCCCGCATGATCGGCTTTGATGGGATGTGACAAGCGGTGGGTCCCACTTTCTGACTTTGATTTGACCGGGCATGCATAATCTTTCGTTTTAACCGCGCCTCCTCGATTTCCGTGCGTAATGGAGATAGTGGGGGAAGGTTCGTGTTTTGGCCTCTCCATGTGTCAACTGTGATGTGCGCCACGCATCCATTAGGGTTTCTACTGGCCATTGGATGGCATCCGCAAGGGGGTTAAGTAGCAGCGCAACTATGGTAATTTTCCCATCTGCCCTTTCTCTGCTTTGCGCTTCCATCACCATTGCCGCTGCTCTCTGCTTCCTAGAGCTCGTCCTCTTCGTGGCGCTGGACCAACTCCGCGTGTTCCCGAGCTACTTCCTCCACTCGCACCGCCATCACAAGGTGGGGAAAAACATGGGAGGCACCACCACTGGGTCTGCTGCCGCCACCGCCATCACCAAGAAGAAGGGTGGCTCCGCCACCGTGGGCACTAGCGCTGCTGGCGCCGACAAGAAGAAGGGTGCGGGCACCTGCGTCACTAATGGCGCGTGGCGCGCATCCACCATCAAAGCTTCTGAGATCCATCTTCTACACCAAGATGGAGTTCTTCCACTCACCAAAGACTATTCATGGGTGCCTGGTGACGAGGTAACTCCCCGTCCTCCGTCGGGTTTCCGGATGATGTTCCTCGCGTTCATCATCCGAGGTCTGTCTCTGCCCCTGCATCCTTTTGTCAGGGGCCTTCTTGATTCTATGGGCTCCAACTACATCAGCTATCCCCAAACTCTTTCCTTCACATTGCGTGTTACATCACGCTTTGCGAGTGCTGGCTCGGAGTCGAGCCACACTTTGGTCACTTCAAGAGGCTTTTCAAGCTAAAGCATTAGTCAGCTTCTGGCTCATTAGTTTACGACGTAGGCGGCTACGGGATTCATGTCGACTCCTCCGCTATGTATTTCGACATCAAGATCACGACGTCTGTCCAAGGAAGGAGAGATAAGTGGTTCTATATCCGCGACCAGAAGGCCGACGGAGAGCACTACGGACTTGCGCCCTTCGATCCTGCGATGCCGTGCAAGAGGAGGTGTTCTTGGAAGAATGTAGTGATGCCTGGCGAGTCCAAGGAGACGGAAGTGTTGTACAAGCGCGTCTGCGACCTCGAGAGCCGCATGGGTAAAGAAGAGGGAGGCTCCGCCCTCATTCGCACATGGTTACACCGTCGCATCCAGCCTCTGCAGGCCAGAGTCCACCCCATGTTCCAATGGGCTGGTGCGGACGATGCAACTCGCGTATCTGCCGATGGCATTTCCGCGGGTGAAGTAGATAAGGGGTTGAGACTGGTGACAAAGTACACCACCAAGGAGGTTCTCCCAGGCGAACCAGTCGTGCCTCCCTTCGACGCCTCTAACCCTCCTCCTGAGGTAGAATTATGCTACAAAGTAGCTTGATTTGTCGATTGCTTCTAGTTTCTTGATGTATAATGAATTGTTGTCTGAATGCAGGATTGGAAGGTGTCTCCCAGTTTACCCCCTCTTCCTGAGGGGGTTATCCCTCATGAAGTAGATGAAGAGGACGAGTCAGAATCGACCATCCCACTTGAAGAGAAGGAGCAAGCCTCCGAGTCTAGCGGTCCGGACATTCGCAAGTGTTCTCGTAGCAAGGATTCGGATGCTTCGTCTCCTTCGACTCCAGAGGGCCCATCTATCGGTGCAGAGGAGCCGATTCCTGCCGTTCTCGTGCACTCTATGGCTCCTCCTGCCTGGAAGAAGCTTCGACTACCAAAGGAATCGTCAGAGTCAGAGGAGCAATCCTTCGATCTTGATAGATTTGACTGGTAAGTTCTGTATTCGCGAATTCGTTTTGGTTTCTTCTTTTGAGTTGTCATCTGTCTTGAAGCTCTTGTTTGATTTTGTGTTTCAGTCAAGTGGCGACGTCGTCTTCTGACGACGTCCAATTTGAGTCTTGGACTCCAAGTCCAAGAAGGTGGCTTCACGGTCTCCTTCTCCTCCATTGGCGGCCCACTCCGGGCATAACTCATCGAGTTCCCTGCATGCTGGGGAGCATCAGATGGTTACCCGGATGACTGTGCAATAGCCTTCTTCGGAGTCTGTGGAGGATCATGTAAGTATCTTGTAGTTGGCAGTCGAATTTATTCTCGGCGTGCTTTACTTGAACTTGAAATGTCTCTGATGCAGCTCATCGTGAAGGAAGCCCCCCGCCTGGCGGAGCAGGTCCTTAACATGGGTCGACAGCATGCACGACTGGACAATCGTCAACGCATTGTCAAAAGTAAGTTTTGACTTCGTCTTTGTCTTTTGCGAATATTATTGATTCGATTCGGTAACACTCACTGTATGTTGCAGCTGAGCACAATGAATTACTCCGCCATGCTGCTGCATTGGAGAAGACATTGGCCGTGGCGACGAAGAATCGTGACGAGGCGATCACAACCTTGGAGGAGTCGCAGAAGCGAGCGCATGATCTCTTTGCCTCTACTGCCGAGAGGGAGAAGATGTTCGAGGAGCAGCTTCTCTCAATTGCCAAGTCCCTCTCAGGTATGATTTTTTCATCTGGATATGCCTTGCTCTTCTGTATTTTGACGTGTGATTGTTGTACTAATGCTTTTGTGTATGCAGATGCCAGTGGCTTGAGTTTCGATGCCTAATCTCTGCGTCCCGCGGATGCTTTGGCTGGTACCATCGCCGCAGTCGAGGACCGCAGCGTTTCCCTCCAGGAGACGCTAGGGAAGGCCAATGATGTGCTCAGTTGCATCCGTGAGGACTTGACTCCCAAGGCTGGGATGATTGACAACCTCAGCGACTTGGTTGAATCCCTGGCTGGAGGAATCCCCGTGGACTTCAAAAATTCACAGCGCTCCGTTGGCGCCACCATGGCACTCACAATGGTGCAGGCCCATGGCGTGGAGATGGATCCCGCAGCTATCTCTGAGGCGATGCCTGTCGACGCTGGAGGCCAGCAGGTAGTTTTTGCTCCCTATGCTGGTAAATGCAAAAATTACGGTCCCCAGCTTATTGAGACACTCGCCAAGTACTCCGAGGAGCGGCATCAAGCGAAGGATGCGACTTCTGGGGGTACTACCGGCAAGTCCGTGGCGTCGGAGACTGCCACAGATGCGATGAAGCCCCCGAGGCCCAAGTACAAGTTGATTTAGCCTTTTGCTTTATGGAACAATGATTTTGTTTGGGTGTCCCAATCGCAACTTTTCCTGTGTCTAAATGCATATATGCTCTTTGCCAAATGTATTCTTGGTCTCTTATTTGCTTTTTTCTTGATTCGTGGTAGGGGACATCGAGTGCTCCTTCGAGTGATCCATATGATCCTCCCTCTGCCGATGAGAACTTGGCGCAGCCTCGTTCGAAGGTGGAGGAGTTGTCATTGCTTTCGTGACTGCGCGATCGTATTAAACAACTGGAGCGTGAGTTGCCCATCCTCCACGGTAGCACCGATGTATGGAAGTCGAATGCGGGGAAAGCCTCTGCCCGCGAGAAGTACCTATTGGAGGAGGTGTCCCAGCTGAGTGAGTAGTTCAAATGTTAGCCTTCTATCCTCTTATCTTTTCCTTTAGTCAGTCGCGATGGTGCCTGTCTTTCACACTTTGCTTGTTGTGTGGTGTAGTGGTCAGTGCTCGTCATCCGTAGGATGAAAAAGACCGGATCGCTGTTCGAATGCATGATTTGACCTAGGAGCAGCAGCAGGCGAGTGGGTACTTTTGGGTGGATCATGACTATGCAATTACACTTGCGACCCTGCAGGATCATGCTTCTCGAGTGCTTCATTTTATGAAGAAGGCGCAGTCGTGCCTCGGACACATCTATCAGACGATGTTTCCGCTGGACGCTGTCCCTTCAAGCCTGTTGGCCCTTCTGGTGAGATTCCAGGATTTGAGTGCAGTTCGTGAGTGCGTGCGACAACAGTTAGTGGCTAGTGCCAAGGCTGCTTTGTCGCTGGTGCGACTGCATAGGCCTGATGTAGACGTTGCGGCGGTTGCTGCTGGGCTGCCGACTCCACCGGCAGGTTCGACCTGGAACATGGTTCCACATTATCAGGCGGTGGATCGTCCAGCAGAAGAAATTGTCGACTTCTTTGAAGAACAGACAAACGTTCTTCTGCTGCAGTAGTAGTGTGATTTGTATCCTGCACATAAGTATACTAGTGTTGTAAAATTTGTATGGATATATTGTATGTGATTAACTAGTATTTATATATAAAGAGCTTGCTAGCTTATATGTTTTGCGAGTGTATTTGTACTCGGCAGTTCCTTTTCGTTAGCCTGACTTGTTTTATCTCAGCACCTTGCCAACCTGTCAGGTGCGTTGCAACTGGGTTGGTGTTTTATCAAGGGTTCGATTGATATTGTGTCAGCTACTCAGGATACTGCGACTTGTTCGTAGAACGAATATGTAAAGGGTGACGTAGCCCCCGAGTGAAAATATTGCCATAAAATAAAGAAGAGCACAAAGTTTCGGGGCACTTAGCTTTATTTATTCGCAGAATCATTACGAGGTACAATGTGTGGCTAAGTAGCTTGGCTGAATAGCCTGATTTGTAATGTAAGAAAAAAAGACTACTAGGGGTAGAAGCGCCGTAGCTACGCGACATTCCAAGGGTTGGAGTATGCGATTCCTGTCTCGAAATCTTTGAGGCGATAGGCGCCACCTGGGATTACTTCTGTAATCAGATATGGTCCCTCCCAAGGGGACTCAAGCTTGAGGTGCCCTTGCTGCTTCAGTCGCAGGACCAGGTCTCCTTCGACGAAGGATCTAGGGCGTGGCCTTCTGCTGTGGTAGTTGCGCAGGTTCTGCTAGTAGATTGTCGATCTTTCTGCTGCGATGTCCCGTGCCTCATCAAGGAGATCAATGGAGTCTTCGAGTGCAAGTGTTGACTCCTGCTCGCTGTATGCGACTACCCGTGGGGCTTTAAAGCGTACTTCTGCGGGTAGCACTACTTCAGCGCCGTGCACCATGAAGAACGGGGTATACCCCGTGGCGCTATTTGGGGTTGTGCGCAGGCTCCAAAGTATGGACTGCAGCTCGTCTGGCCAACATCCAGCAGCTTGCTCGAGTGGCCGGAGGAGTCTCCTCTTGATTCCACCGCAGACGAGGCCATTGGCCTTTTTGACTTGACCATTGGTCTGTGGATGAGCTACGGAGGCATAACTTATGTTGATTCCCAGGTTTTCGCAGAAACCCTGGAACTCCTTAGAGGTGAAGTTCGTTCCATTGTCCGTGATGATGTTGTGTGGTACTCCGAAGCGATAGACAATGGACTCGAAGAACTTGACGGCGTTGGCTCCTGACGGGTTTGTCACCGGCATGGCCTCTATCCACTTGGTGAATTTGTCGACTGCGACCAGGAGGTAGACATAGCCTCCTCGCAAGGACTTTGGGAGCTTGCCAACCATGTCGAGTCCCCATTGCGCAAAGGGCCAAGCCAATGGTATTGGCCGGAGTTCCGTGCCAGGTGCGTGCGATTTGTTCGCGAATCGCTGACAAGCACTGCATCGCTGGACGATGTCCTTGGTGTCACGCATGGCTGTGGGCCAGTAGAATCCAGCTCGTAGAGCTTTGGCGACAAGGGCGCGACTGCCGGCATGGTGCCCACAAGTTCCTTCATGGATGTCGAGGAGGACGTCCCTTGCGTCCGTGTTGGAGACGCACCATTGGAGTACTCCTGTGATGCTGCGCTTGTATAGTTCGCTGTTGATGGCGGCGAATGCCTTAGATCACCATGCGATATGTCGCGCGTCAGTTGGGTCGTCCGGCAGCCTTTTGCTGAGAAGATATGTGATGTAGGGTTGAGTCCAAGATGGCTCGATCATCATGACCCCCATTGGTCCCTCGAGTCTTGTGTCAAACTCTAGGTCGTCGAGTGCCATTGGCTCATTGGGTGGCGTAGCCCCCGAGTCCGTTGTTGCGCTTGTTTTCTTCTCTGTGGCCTTTGGCTTGATGGAGCGTTCACAGATATGCTCGAGAAATACCCCAGGTGGTATGGGGGCGCAGGTGGAGCCAATGTTGGCGAGTGCGTCCGCCTCTTCATTGCTTTCGCGGCCTACGTGCCACAGCTCACACCCGTCGAAGTCCCCTTCGAGTGTGTCGTAGAGGTCGCGGTAGGCGATCATATTGTCGTTCAGTGCGTCGCACTTGTGCATTGTCTGGTTGACGACCAGTTTGGACTCGCCGTAGATGATGAGCCTCTTGGCGCCACAGGCTTTTGCCATCCGCATCACGTGCAACAGGGCCTCGTATTTAGCTTCATTGTTGGAGGCAGTGAACTGCATTCGCAGAATGTATTTCAGCTTGTCTCCCTGGGGTGATGTTAGTATGAAACCTGCGCCAGCCCCATCCTTTCGCTTGGATCCATCGAAGTGCATTGTCTAGAGGTAAGACATATCTGGCTTTTCGGGGAGCTGGTTCTCCATCCAGTGCACGGGGAAGTCAGGGGGACTTGCGATTTGATCGCGTCGTGCTTTTCGTATGTAATGTCTCGTGGAGACAGCTCGATTCCCCAAAGCGCGACTCGTCCGGTGGCATCGGGGTTTTTGAGTATATGACCAAGCGGGGCATCGTTGACCACCATGATTGGGTGCTATTGGAAGTAGTGGCGCAGTCGCCTGGCTGTCATGAAGATGCCGTATGCCAGCTTTTGATAGTGCGGGTACCGCTGCTTTGTTGGCGTGAGCACCTCGCTGAGGTAGTAGACAGGGTGCTGCACCCCGTGGACTTTGTTTTCTTCGGCTCGTTCCACCACGAGCACTGTGCTGACCACCTGCTTGGTGGCGGAGATGTATAGCAACAATGGTTCTTTTTCGCGTGGAGTCACAAGTACTAGCGAGGTAGATAGTAGACACTTGAGGTCTTCGAATGCCTCCTGTGCTTCGTCGGTCCACTCGAACTTGTCAGTTTTGCAGAGAAGTTGGTAGAAGGCCAACGCCTTTTTGCCCATTCGACTGATGAATCAACTGAGCGCCACGATTCGCCCAGCCAGCTGCTAGACGCGTCTTACGTTCTTCTGCTTCTCCATGGCCAGTATGGCTTTTATTTTCTTCGGGTTCGCCTCAATCCCTCTCGCGGAGATGAGATACCCGAGTAGTTGCCCAGATGGTACGCCGAAGGCGCATTTGTCCGGATTGAGCTTGATCCGGTAGCGGTCAAGGTTGGCAAAGGTCTCGCATAAATCATCGATTAGCGAAGCTTCCTCTTTTGTTTTGATGGCGATGTCATCAACGTAGACTTGGATGTTGCGGCCAAGTTGGTTCTTGAGGCAAGCCTGCATGCACCGCTGATAGGTGGCTCTTGCGTTTTTGAGCCTGAAGGGCATTGTGTTGTAGCAGAACACACCAAAAGGCATTGTAAACGCTGTTTTCTCTAGGTCTTCTTCCTTCATCCGAATCTGATTATAGCCTGAGTAGGCATCGAGGAAGCATAGACACTCACATCCCGCGATGGAGTCGATGATTTGGTCGATTTGCGGCAGCGGGAAGTGATCCTTTGGGCAGTGCTTATTCAGGGAGGCAAAGTCCACGCACATCTGCAGGATGTCCGTGTCTTTTTTAGGTACCAGCACCGTGTTGGCGAGCCAAGTGCTTTCTTTGATCTCGCGTATGAATTTGGCATCGAGGAGTTTGTTGATCTCCATTCCGACCGCCTTTGCTCTTGGTTCAGACAGTCGCCGAATTGTCTGCTTGACTGGCCTTGTCTCTGGGTTGACGTTGAGTGCGTGCTCGGCGAATTCCCTGGGAACTCCTGGCATGTCTGCTGGACACCAGGCAAAGATTTCCCAGTGCTCATGGAGGAATTCGACGAGCGCGAGTTCCTATGCGGAACTCAAGTTGTTGGTGATAAGGTCCGTCTTGGTCGGGTCCGTTGGATGGACCTGGACTTTCTTCGTGTGCATCGACGAGTCGAAGGACAGGTCAGGTGAACTTGGCTGGCTCAGGGGAGGCAGACTATTGTCTGTCGACTCCTTTAATCTTACGAGTTCCTCCTGCATACCGAAGGACTGGGAGATTCTGTTGAATTCCCTGTCGCAACTGTCGGACCTCTCGAAGTTGCTGTTGATTGTAATGACGCTGTTTGTACCTGGCATCTTCATCTGCAGGTAGGTGTAGTGTGGCACTGTCATGAACCTCGCGAACGCGACGCCTCCGAGGATGCAGTGATATTGTGAAGGCCAGTCGACGACCTCAAAGTCGATGCGCTCTCGCCGAAAGTTTTGCGGCGTGCCAAAGATGACGTCAAGGTTGATTTTTCCCAGGGGATATACGCCTTTCCCTAGGACGATGCCGTGGAACATTGTGTTTAAAACTTCCAGACATGTCAGAGGGATCCTCATTGCATGCAAGGCACTCGCGAACATTAGGTTGATACCACTGCCGCTGTCCATGAAGATGTGTCTCATGTCGAAGCCCCCAATCTGTGCCTCGAGTACGAGGGGACAGTGGCCTAGACGAGGGACTTGGCGTGGATGGCCACACCGGTCGAATGTGATGCAGGAGTCGCTTCCACTGAGGTACTCAGTGGTGGAAGGTGGAGAGTTGGTCGCCAAGTTGACTTGGCGAGTGATGGCCTTCTGCACTCGATTTGATGGACACCCCTTTTGGATCATCCCCATGTTGCCCACGGGTCATGGGTATGGTTCGCCACAGTGATTCTGGACTGGTGCAGCCGCGGGTGGTGGTATTCCGGGCGGTGGTGGAGGAGCTCCGTGTGCCACGGCGCCTGGGGCGACTCCATCGCCCCTGTTGACTGCGTCGCGATTCATCCGAGCCAGACCCTCGTGGAGCTTGAGAAACTCATGGCAGTCTTTGAGAAGGTGGCTGGATTTTTTGTTGCCGTCGTGCTTGTCGATGTAGAAGTGCACGTTGCATGGCCCGGACAGTTTGTCCTCAATGGTTGTTGTGGGTGCCTCTTCGCGGGTGCGGCGTTGCCACACCTGCGTGGTTTTCCCGGATTCACGGTATCCACCGCTGCGATAGCCGCTGTTGTGGTTGTCTTCGCGTTTGTCAGCGTAGCCGGCTGCGACCATGTTGACGTCATCACGGTCATCGTAGACGCGCATTCGCCGCTTGCCTCGACGGTCGTGTCTACGCCCGAGGTCGTCGTCGTTGGAGTAAGTGCGGTTTTTCATCGAATCCTCTCCGCCGGCTCACCAATTTGCAATTTCCATCAGGTGGTCGATTGTTTTGGGCTTCGAGCTGCTCAGCTCCTCCTTGAGCTCTATGCGGCGGACACCACCGTTGAATGCGTCGATTGCTCGATCTTCCGAGATGTTTTCTGCGGAGTTCTTGATGATGGACCACCTCTGGATATACGAGCATAGCGATACGCCCGATCTTTGCTGGCAGCACCTCAGCTCATCGATTGATGCGGGCCTTTTGTAAGTGCCCTTGAAGTTGCGTACAAAGCTGTAGACCAGCTCTTCCCAACTGCGAATGGATCCGCACGGGAGATTGTTGAGCCATGTGTGGGCGGCGCCCTGCAGCTGTAGCTGCAGGCATTACATGGCTGTGCTTCGACTCCCGCCATGTAGCCTGACAAAGGAGATGTGGTCCTCCAACCAGATCTTCGGGTCTTGTAGGCTGTCGAACTTTGGGTTCTCCGACGGGATTTTGAACCCTTTAGGCATTCTCTTCTGCATGATGGTCCTGCTGAAGCATCTGGCGCCGCAGAGTTTAGTCTCGTCCTCTTCGGAGTCAGTCGAACGGGCGCGTCTTGCCCTTGATTTGTCGATTTTGCGTTGCGTGAGGTCATCACGCACATCGTAGTCATGATCATGCCACCGTGAGCGGCAACGCCGAGACAGATCATGACTATCATCGATGGATGAAGGTGAGGAATAGTGCATTGCCAGAGCTTTGCCCTTCTTCGGCTCCAGTGTTGGCTCTTTGTCGAGAGCGGCCTCGACTAATCCCAAGCCCGTGATCGTAGATTAGTGCATGTCGGCTCGCGGATCTCCGATCGGTGGCTGGTTGTTGAGGAGGTACATGGTGGCTGCTGTCACCGCGGCTTGTGGTGTCTTTGGGACCACGTTGCCCTACGTGTCGACTGTCATAGAGCCGAAGTCGAGGAATTTCACGATGTCTATGCGTTCTTGCTCGGTGAGATGGGCCATCCGAGATTGCCCCTTGTTGTCCTAGTACTGGTTGCCCTTGGAGGAGGATCCTCCGTGGGAGGAGAGCCCAGCTCGACGAAGACTCGACTCATCTGCCACCTTTTTATGCGCTTCGAGTTGCACGATTGCATGTAGCTGGCGTCTGTACTCCTACTTTAATAGCCAATGGTAACCCATCAGCATGTCCTGCGGCGTGCCGGGGGGCAGTGGATTGCCTTGCAGAGCTTCTCGGCAGCGGGCCCACTCGTTGTCGTTGAGTTTAATCATGACACGTTCACCAGTGTGCTCGTTCACCATGGTTGGTGGTTCGACTGCCCCTCCGTTGTTGACGGGCGCGCCATTGCCACCGTTGGTGGGGCCGCCGTTGGGTGGTCTGCCATTAGGTATGCCGCCGTTGGGCGGATCGGTGCCAGATCCATTGCCACCGTTTTTGCGATTGGCGGCGGTGTCGCCAGTGTTGATGACAACACACATGAAGTGGTTGGGGAAGCTGTTGCTTCCGCAACTTTCGGATCCGGAGCCATAGACTCTATCTTCCGTTGCTAGGTCACCCAGATCGGATCCGCGACTACTGTCGCTGTCCGTGCTCCCAGCTGCTGCTAAGGCGTTGAGCTCGCTGAGGGTGCCGATTGGTGGCGGGAACCACGATGCTGGAGCAATCGCGGGTGCCGTTGGCTGGTCAGGCATGCGAAGCGTGCCCATCTGACCAACCTGGAAGCAAAGACTTCCAATCGCTAGATTGATTCCATCGCCCACGGACTCGAAATCCGGGCGAGTGGCCGGCGTGTGGATGGTGAAGTCGAACGCGCCGAAGAGCTGGCGAATCTCCACTGTTGCGGAGTTGTAGATCACGGTTGATGGGGCCGAAGAAGTTGCGACATCAGTACTCCCAATTCCCACAGACGGCACCAATTGATGAGGGTTTAACTCATCAATGCCCATTGTTATGAACTTTGGTTTTGGAGAAGGAGGGAGCGCTGGAGGCATCAGTCAGCTAGCAAACAAGCACACAGGGACGAAAGGGTTTATCCAGGTTCAGGCCTCGTAGAGGTCCCTACTCCTGCTTGTCTGCTCTTGGAATTAACGAAGGAATCAAGGATTACAAGGGCGCGAAGATGCAATCTAGCGAGAGTTGTGGAAACTAGGGTTGCGTGTGTCCTCCTCGCCGCCCCCTCCTAGCCTTTATATAGATAGGCTAGGTCTCGGGTAGCAGGTCGAGTCGGTTACAGGTTAGGGTTTTCCCTTTTAAACTTTTTATCTTTGGCTTCTTCTTTTCTCACCAGCAACCAAGAGTTCGTGGGCCACTCGAGTTCTCCATTTGGGCCTTGGCAAAGCCGTGGGCTTCCACAGTATTCAGGCCGTATATACCAAACTCGAGTACCTGTAGGGTATACCCATGTCAGATGGAAAAAGCATTGTCTGGATGCAAAATTCGCGAAATCATAAAATCCCAAAAAATATATGGAAAATCCTATTTTTCCAGAAGACAAAGGAAGCCAGAAGGAGGAGCGGAGATGAGCCACAGGGGGCCCACACCCCCTGGTGGCACGGGTCCCCCTGGCCTACTCCCAGCATCACCCTTTGGCGTATATAATCTCCTCGAAACCTTAAAGTTCGGGGAGTGGCCCTAGAAAAATTCCACCTCCTCTGCGGGGCGGAAAACGGCAGAGATAGAAAGAGCTCTCCGGTAGGCAGAAATCTGCCGGGGAAATTCCTTCCCGGAGAGGGGAGATCATTTCCATCAACACCGTCATCAAGCTGGACTTCTTCGGGATCATCACCATCTCCACCATCACCATCATCACCACTCCGTACCACTGTAACAATTGGGTTGAATCTTGCATAGTTCTTAGGGGAACTTTCCCGGTGTTGATTACTTTTTGTAGTTGACGCTATTGAGTGGAACCATTGAATTATTGTTATGTTTAGATTGTTACTTATCATTATTTCATCTCTGATCTTGATCCATATGATGTCTCATGAGTAGTTCGTTTAGTTCTTGAGGCATGGAAGAAGTCATGTTGTTAGTAGTGGAATTGTGTTGAGAAAGATTCAATGGTTTGATAATTAAGTTGTGGTGTTATTCTTCTAGTGGTGTCATGTGAACATCGACTACATGATACTTCACCTTTATGGTCCTAGGGAATGCATTGTGTATTTGTCTACTAATCGTGGGGTTGCCAGAGTGACAGAAACCTGAACCCCCATTAGGAGACCTTTGCACAAGGGAGTGTAGGATCTAAGAGTTTAAGGTTGTGGTTAGGTTTTTATCTTAATTACTTTCTTGTAGTTGCGGATGCTTGCAAGGGGTATAATCACAAGTATGTATTAGTCCTAGGAAGGTCAGTACATTAGCACAAGTTCACCCACACAACACTTATCCAATCAAAGAAGATTAATCAACTGTATGAAGTGAAAGAACTTGACACTATTCCCATGTGTCCTCGAGAACGTTTGGTCATCTTAAGTAATACAACCGGCTTGTCCTTTGCTAAAGAAAGGATTGGGCCACTTGCTGCAATTATTATTATTGTCTTTTATTTACTTGCACTTTATTTATCTGCATTACCAAAAACCCCTAAAAATCCATTTGCTAAGTATTTACAGAGAATTTCTTATCCAAGCCACTTGTCAACACCTTCTGCTCCTCATTGGGTTTGACACTCTTACTTATCGAAAATACTGTGATACACCCCTATACTTGTGGGTCATCAAGACTATTTTTTGGCACCGTTGTCGAGGAGTGAAGCGCTATTGAAGAGTGGAACTGGTAAATGAAACTTCTACTATGAGTATTGTTTATTTCTGCTTGTTACTTTATTCTCAATATGGATAATTCACTTAGTTTCTTATTTCAGAATGCTACTACCACTGCTAAGGTAGTAGACGAACTGCCACCTGCTAAAATTGATGATTTTAAAATACCTACAAAAATTGTTGATCGTGTTATGGATAACTACTATTTTGGAGATGGAACGTCCATCCCGGTGATCATTTTCTTTTTATACACGAATTATGTGGGTTGTTCAAGTGTGCAAGTATTACAATAGATCAAGTTAAGAAATGTTATTCTCTGTATCGTTGAAAGGAAGAGCTGAGGAATGGTATAAGCTGCTAAAGAATGGCCAATCTCTTGAATGGGAGGAAATTGTACCTCTCTTTTATTCCAAATTTTATCCTTCTAGTGAGATTCATAAAGATCATAATCAAATATACAACTTTTGGCCTCATGATGGAGAGAGTATAGCTCAATCTTGGGGGAGATTCAAGTCACTAATGCTCAAATGTCATATTCATTAGCTCCCTAATAATATTATTATCAACAACTTTTATGCAAGGCTTTCTCTTCATGATAAGGATCTATTGAATGCTTCTTGCTCTGGATCATTTACACGTATGGAAGAAGAAGCTAAATGGGATCTTCTAGACCGTATTCAAGACAATGTTGAAGCATGGGAGAATGATAAAGGAAGAAAGTCAGGTATAAATTATGATTATGAATGCATTAAATCTTTTATGGGAACTGATGACTTTCATAATATTAGTAATGCTTATGGTATTGACTCTCAAAGTATTGCAAATTGTTTTAAGGCCTTTGCCTCTTATACTGAAATCCCTAAAAAGAAATGGAACAAGTATCATGAGCCATATAAATATATTGTTAATTGTGTTCCTGCTAGAAATACTGAAGTTTATACTACTGATCATATTTTACCTGAACCTTACATCGAGAGAATACCTTTCCCTGTTAAAGTAAAGGAACATTCTATGATAGCTAGTATGGTTAACGAAAGTACAAAGGAAGCTGTAGAACCTGATGAACAAATAGATGTTGAACTTGAAGTAGAAAATATGAAAGACTTTGTCACTAAAAATGTAGAAGATGGGCACATCATCCTTTGTAAGGAAACTGCTAATATTGTTTCACATCCTAATGGAACTAGGAAGGCAAGTGTCCTGTGTTTTCTGTCAGAATAAGTGATCATTGCTACAATGGTTCATGTGATAGTTATATCGTTAAATTTATGCATGATACTGAAAGTTATTATGAGAGAGGGAAAAATGTTTCTATGCATCTCAATAATATTAAGGTTCCTCACTTTATGCTTAAAGTCTTTATGTTGCACACATTTTGCCTTCTTATGCTAGTAGCCACCGGTTTCAACAATTTATTTTCTTACAAAATTCCTGTGCATAGGAAGTGGGTTAGATTTAAATATGTGTATATTTGCTTCTTGATGCTCTCTTTTACTTCAATTCATATCCTTATGTGAGCATCATTGAAATTTATCATGCCTATCTTAATGGCTATAAAGAAAGAGCTTTTTGGGAGACAACCCAATATATTTTTGCTTTCAGTTTATTTTTTGTCTATTTGAGTCCTGGAAGTTTTTGCTTCAGTAATAACCCCTCCTTATCCTTTTTGTTTGTTTTTTGTGTCAAGATCAGCCTCTAATGAAAGAGAAGTAAGACTTGGGGAAGTTGCTGTCGGAAAAACAGATTTTTGTGCTTCATTGTAAAAAATCGTGAAAATCTCAGAACGTCGTACTGATCTGTAAATTTTTGTTTGCATGCCCCAGGTTATTATTAAATTTTAGTTAGTTTTGCACTTTTTCATTTGAGCAATAGAAGATTTTCGAAAAAAATATCTTTACCTACTGGTCTGTTTTGACAGATTTCTGCCATTTTTGCATTTGCCTCTTAAACTGATTTCCTTTTTGAATTCTTTTTGGGCTTTCGAAAGGAGTTGTTTTAGTAGCTTATATGGATTTCAGTTGAAATTGAACCTAAAGGTTTATTATCTTGCATGCACTAATGTTTCTAATGAAAATTGTGTGAAGTTTTGTATGAAAGAAATTTTCAAGTGGTAGGAGAAAATGATGTAATGAGATGAAGAATGGTAAAAAGACTCAAGCACTATATTTTTGAAGATTCTTACAAGGAAGATATTAATATAATTCAAGTGGTGACTCCGGAAGAATTTATTAAAGACCAAATTCAGAAACCTGCATAGTCCGTTTTCGATAGGTAACAGTTCTGGTAAGAAAAGGTCCGCAAAAAACTTTTCAATCTATATTTTTGAAGTTTTTATCTAACATGAAAATTAATGAGTCGAAAAAGGGACGGGAACGGAGCCTAGGTGGCTCACACCACCCCGAGGCGCGGGCCTACCTGGCCACGCCACTAGGGGGTGTGGCCACCCCAGAGCCCGTATCTGATCTGTTTTCTCCCAGTACCTTCCTTTTGTTGTTAAACTTTGTAATATAATTCCCCGGATCCCCCGAGGTTCGTATATCATGTTCTCATCATGTTTTCGTTTCGATCTGTTTCTGACAGGTAGATTCTCAATTTTGGAGCCACAATGTCTTCCTATGGATCACCCAAGGAGGATTCCTCCATGGACATCATCAACCCATACATGTATGAGTTGAAGATTCACCCCAAGGAGTTATTGCTCAAAGATGGGAAGGTATAGATAAAAGAGGTTCAGGGCCCTAAAGGAGAAGGTAGTCTGGAGGATAAGATGGAAGCACTGGAGCAAGGAGTCTTTAGGTATAAGAAGATGGAAGAACGCGAAGTGGACATCATCCATAATATCAGTTCAGAACTCATTGCCGAGCACAAGAAGGAGACTACATATACATCGTAAACGTATCTATAATTTTTAATGTTCCATGCTTGTTTTATATCTACTTTCTTATGTTTTGTTCATACTTTGAGGTATTTTTATACATTTTCTGGAACTAACCTATTAACAAGATGCCACAGTGCCAGTTGCCTGTTTTCTTTTGTTTTTGGTTTCAGAAAAGCTAGTAAGGAAATATTCTCGGAATTGGACGGGACAAAAGCCAAAGTCAATATTTTACTCGAAGCAATACGGAGACCCAAGGGGAGACGAAGTGGCGCACCAGGGCAGCCACACCTGGTGGCCGCGTGGCCTAGGGGTGCCACCAGGGGGTGTGGGCTCCCTGGTACTCCATCGACTTGCCCCTTCACCTATAAAAGCCTCTCGGGACAAAAACCCTTAGTACCCTATCAAAATTCCACGAAAGATTCTGTAGCCATCGCCATCTCCATCCCTAGATAGGGAGGGATCTAAAGGTCTTCCCAGCACCCTGTCGGAGGGGACCGATCACCCTGGAGGCCTTCTTCATCACCATGCCTTCCTCCGGTGTGATGTGTGAGTAGTTCATCCTTGGACTATGGGTCCATGTAGTAGCTAGATGGTTGGTTCTCCTCCTTTGTGCTATCATGTTTAAGATCTTGTAAGCTCCGTTCATGATCAAGTTCATCTATTTGTAATCTTACATGTTGTGTTTGCAGGGATCCGATGGATATTGAGATGCTATTTCAGATTGATTATTGATTCTATCACGTCTATGTTATTTGTGATCTTGCATGCTCTCCGTTGTTTGTAGCTATCTTGTCCAAGTAGATGCTTGCAACAAGAGGGAGTATTTATGGTCGATAGTGGGTTCATGCCTCTAGTAATCTAGGGAAGTGACATGAATATCTAAGGTTGTAGATGCGTTGTTGCTACTATGGAGAAAACAGCTATCCTTTGTCCATGGGACAATCGTATTGTTTACTTTACACACTTTGCGTAATGCAATTGTCTGTTGCTTGCAACTTAATACTGGAAGGGGTTCGGATGATAACCTGAAGGTAGATTATTAGTCATAGATGCAGTTGGATTACGGTCTATGTATAATGTTGTAATGCCCAATCAAATCTCATAGGAGTCAAGATGTCTAGTATATGCATTGTATGCTTTCTCAAATCTGTCAATTGACCTGCTGTAATTGTTCACCCAGCATGTTATCTATCTTAAGGAGAAATACCTCTAGTGAACTATGGAGCCCGGTCCATGCTTTTACCATTTCTATACCTTCTACTATTACTGTTTACTATTTACTTTCTGCAAGCAATTACTATCTTCCACACAATATGTTTAATCCTTTGTTTTCAGTAAAATGGTGAGATTGACAACCTCACTTTAAGTTGGGGGCAAAGTTCTATGGTTGTGTTGTGCAAGATTCCAAGTTGTTAGCAACACCTTGCAGTTGTTTCCTTGCTCCTACTAGTTCGATAACCTTGGTTTCATAACTGAGGGAAAACTTGTTGCTGTGCTCATCATACCTTCCTCTTGGGGTTCCCAATGAGCTCTACATTTTGAGCCATCAAGCCTTTTTTCTGGCACCGTTGCCGGGGAGTGAAGGACATCTTCACAAGGGGAGTCCCTCATAACCGATCTCTTTACTTTGTTTTTTGTTTTGCTTAGTTTATTTCTGCTTTGTTTTTCTTGTTTCTTTTATCAAAAACACATAAAAATTAGTTGTACTGGTTTGCTTCCTTTTATTAAAAACACAAAAAAATGACTACTCTTGAAAATACTAAGTTGTCTGACTTCACTAGCACCAACAACAATGATTTCATGTGCACACCTATTGCTCCACATGTTCCTGAAGCTACTTTCTTTGAAATTAAACCTGCTTTGCTCAATCTTGTTATGAAAAAACAATTTTCTGGTGTTGGTACTAAAGATGTTGCTGCTCATCTTAATAACTTTGTTGAACTTTGTGAGATGCAAAAACATAGGGATATAGATGGAGATATTATTAAGCTTAAATTGTTTCCTTTCTCTTTGAGAGGGAAAGCTAAAGAATGGTTGTTATCCCTACCTAGAAATAGTATTGATTCCAGGATTAAATGCAAAGATGCTTTCATTGGAAAATACTATCTTCCTGCTAAGATTATATCTATGAGAAGTGAAATAATTAAATTTAAACAATTTGATAATGAACATGTTGCTCAAGCTTGGGAAAGAATGAAATCTTTGGTAAAGAATTGCCCCACTCATGGACTGGCTTGTTGGATGATTATCCAAATCTTCTATGCAGGATTGAATTATTCTTCAAGAAATCTATTGGATTTTGCTGCTGGAGGCACTTTTATGACCATTACTTTGGGTGCTGCAACAAAGCTCATTGATAATATGATGGTTAACTATTCTGTATGGCACACTGAGAGAGCTCCACAAGGTAAGAAGGTAAATTCTGTTGAAGAAACCTCCTCCTTGAGTGATAAAATTTATGTTATTATGTCTATGCTAGTTAATGGAAAAGCTCATATTGATCCAAATCATGTTCCCTTAGCCTCTTTGGTTGCTTAATAAGAGCAAGTTGATTTAAACTTCATTAGAAGTAATAATTTTAGCAATAATGCCTATAGGAACAATTTTGGTAGTAATAATTATAGGCCATATCCTCCCAGTAATGGTAATGCTTATGGAAATTCCTACAACAACAATAGAAGTGCACCCTCTGAACTTCAAGTCATGCTTAAGGATTTTATTAGTAAACAAACTGCTTTTAATAAAACTATTGAGGAAAAACTTTTGAATGCTGAAAAAAATATGTCATCTTTCTCTAAAGCAAAATCTTCTTTGATTAATAAAATGGCTGCTAAACCTAAAACTATGGAGAAACCCCTTTGCTGCTACTAATGCCATACAAGTTAGAATTGATGAAAATGTTAGACTGTTAGCTTGCCATCAAAATATAGGAAACATTTCTACTTCCTTGGATGGTAATTTTGATATTGATATTGATGGTTGCAATATTTCTGAAGTAATTAAGTTCCTACAAAAGCTTGCTAGAAGTCCTAATGCTAGTGTTATGAATATGGCCTTTACAAAACACATTACATATGCTCTCATGAAAATTAAAGAAGAGAAGTTGAAACATAAAGCTTCTATTCCTAGGAAATTATAAGATGGTTGGGAACCCATCATTGATATGAAAGTGAATGATTTTGATCTCAAAGCTTTATGTGATCTTGATACTAGTGTCTGATGACCCACAAGTATAGGGGGTGTATCGCAGTATTTTCGAGGGAAGTGAAACCCAATTTATTGATTCGACACAAGGGGAGCCAAATAATATTTATAAGTCTTAACAACTGAGTTGTCAATTTAGATGCACCTGGAAACAATCTTGCTCACAGCAGTTTATCAGTAGCAACAGTTTTGTAGTAGGAATAGCAAAGTAGCAGCAGTAGTAAAGTAAAGACAACAGTAACAATAGCAGTAAACAATAGGATTCGAGCGCGGTAGGAATAGGGATGGATGGACGGGCGTTGCATGGACAAGACAATTCACATAGCAATCAGAACATAGGGCAATTGCAGATAAATAAGATAAAGCATCCAAGTACTAGATAATCCTAGGCATGTGTTCCATATATAGTCATACGTGCTCGCAATGAGAACTTGCACAACATCTTTTGTCCTGCCAGCCCGTTTGCAGCGGGGCCTCAAGGGAACTATTGGAAATTAAGGTGCTCCTTTTAATAGAGCACCGGAGCAAAGCATTAACACTCCGTGAACACATGTGATCCTCACATCAAAGCCATTCCCTCCAGTTATCCCGATTTCTGTCACTTCGGGGCCATTAGCTCCGGACAACAATGTGTGTATACAACTTGTAGATAAGACCAAAAACAATACTATCATAATGAATCAATAACATGTTTAGATCTGAAATCATGGCACTCGGGACCTAGTGACAAGCATTAAGCATAACAAGTCGCAATAAAGTCATAAAGCACTAATAAAAGATACTAGGCACCATGCCCTAAGAATCTGATGCCATTACATGAACGATCTCATCCAATCCCTACCATCCCCGTAGCCTACAGCGGGGGATTACTCACTCATAGAAGGGGGAAACATGGATGGTCGATGGAGAAGCGATGGTGATGATGATGGCGATGATCTCCTCCAATTCCCCATCCCGGCAGGGTGCCAGAACGGAGTTTCTGGTGCTGTTTCATGGAATCTGGTGGTGGCGGAGGAGCGGAACTCCTTCTGGAAAAACGTCAAACCCCCGGAGTTTTTAGGTCATAAGGCTTCTTATAGGCGAAGAGGGAGACCGAGGGGGTGCCTGGGGGGCCCACACCATGCCCTGGCGCGGCCAGGCCTAGCCCACGCCTGGGGGTGGTGTGGCCAGCCCCTGACCCTCCTCCGTCTCGTATTCTGGCTCCGTGAGTCTTCTGGAAAATAGGCACTTTGGCTTTTGTCCCGTCCAATTCTGAGAATATTCATTTTCTGACTTTCTTGGAACCAAAGACAGCAGAAAACAGGCAGCTGGCACTGTGGCTCTTGTTAATAGGTTAGTCCAAGAAATCATATGAAAAGTACTCCAAAGTGTGGACAAAACACAAGAAAGTGGATAAAACCAAGCATGGAACATCAAACATTATAGATATATTTGCAATGTATCAGTGTCTCTATTATGCCTAGAAGGATTCATGAAATGATTGATTTGCCACCATTGGAAGATTGTTATTTAGATGTCCAACTTGATGATAATGCTAAAAAGAAACTCATGGGGAGTATTAATGATGTTCTTATTATGGTTAGTAATACCTGTGTCCCTGTTGATTTCTATGTTTTGGATGTTGAATGCAATGCTTCTTGTCCTATTACCTTGGGAAGACCTTTTCTTAGCACAGTTGGTGCTATTATTAACATGAAGGAAGGCACCGGTATCATACCAAGGAAGCAGGCATTGGCAAAGAGTTCATCTTTATCCAGCCCTCGGCATCCTATGCACGTACGAATTATCTAGTTGTATCCTAGCGATAAGTAGCACTAGTGTTAGTAGAACAAGCAACGGCGCCTCTGTTTCCTATTCCTAGTGAACTAAATCAATTAAATAGACCAGGGCTAGGAAAATCAATCAATTATCTAGTTGTAGACGTCAACAATTAGGATCGGAACAGCAGCGTACCATTAAATATCAACTCCCACTCAAGAAAGGTATAGAATACTTCCCTAAGAAGAGAAAGAAGATACCTTTTGCCTCTCCTATTAAAACAAAATTTGGTCTTAATGCTTTTTCATTCGAAAATACTTGAATCTTGCTTCCTATGCCTAGCTCCAAGGCGTTAAAGAAAAGCACTATTGGGAGATAACCCAAATTTCTATTCAGTAAGTTTTTCTTTTGTTGAGTCTTGGAAGTTATTACTTCTGTAATAAACTCTGCTTATCCTTTTTGTGTGGTTTTTGTGCCAAGAATAACCTCTAATGAGAGAGAAGTAAGACTTGGCAAAGTTGCTGTCCCGAAACAGATTTTTGTTATCCACTGTAAAAAATCGTGAAAACTCCCTGTACGTCGGATTGAGCTGTAATTTTTTGTGCTTATGCCCCCAGTTATTATCCAACTTTCGTTAGTTCAGAACTTTTAGATTTGAGCAACAGAAGGTCTTTGAAAAAACTGGTTTTTACCTGCTGGTCTGTTTTGACAGATTTCTATCATTATTTGCATTTGCCTCTTAATCTCTTTCTCTTTGAGTTCTGTTTGATCACTTGAGCTTTTAGAAGGAATTGCTACAGTAGCTTGTGTTTTAATGGAAGTTTTACTTGTGATGAAACTATACCATAGGACCAATTATCTTGAATACACTAATGTTGCTAATGAGGATTGTGTGAAGTTTTGTATGAAGGAAATTTTCAAGTGTAGGGGAAGAATAATGTGATAAGATGAAGTATGGACAAAAGCTCAAGCTTGGGGATGCCACCCGTGTCACCCCAAGAAATATTCAAGGAGTACAAGCCTCAAAGCTTGGGGATGCCCAAGGCATCTCCTTCTTCATCAATAAAAATCTCAGGTTTTCTTTCAAAACACTTCATTTTAATTGTTTCATGCACAATTGTGTTGTTCTTGGAGCGTATTTGTTTTTTCTTTTAGTTTTATTTTGTTTAGTTTGTTAAATAAATTTGATGGATCCCCGCATTCATATGATATTTCAAATAAGTTGATTGGTGATTGGAAAAGAGTAGGAAAGTTCATGCTTATAAGTGGTACAAAAGGAGTTTTGTTTTGACTATGGCCTAGACTTTATCATGTCATGTTTGATATTGCTTTGAATTTATGCTTAGTAATTATTGTTGTAGCATGACTTGTTCCAAACAATTGAGATTGCATAATGTGCCTTGAAATAATCATGCGTTGTTCTAGCATACAAAAGCATAATATTGTGGTATTCTCCTTCGATGCTTTATTTGGGTTGACTTGGCACATGCTTACACCATGTTAAGACTATGTACCAGTCACCTTAGCCTCTATGATCATTTAGTTTTTTGACTTGTAATACCACTTTATGCTTTAATTAATAATGTTTTAACGCTTTGCATGATTATGGCCATTAGTGCTATCTTAGTTGGTCACTCCCAGCCTTTTGCTAGCCTCCACATGTACCAAGTATGAGTTCCACTCATGCATCCAACCCCCAAGAAAACCAAGTTGTTCCATAGAGTCCACTATAAATTCGTATGCATGGTGTGTTACACCATTCCAAGTATAGTCATGCTTTTATCTACCTTCCAAATTAAACTTGTTATGTGAAAATTAGTGATTAAAGCTCTCACGAACTTGATGGAACACTTTACTTTCTTGCACTTAATAAACTTGAAGCATTGCGTCCATCTATGTTGCGTATATGCTTGCACTTTATAAGTTGAGAATTAGCAAAACCATGTTGTCATGGGGAACGCTTTCAACATTGCACTTATTATTCAGTTGATACCATGTTCTTTTGTTTATGGATCCCGGCGGTGTGAAATAAAAGGGGAACTTGTAAGTTCATGGAGTTTGTATATGTGTTAGAGAAACACCGGGGCAGCTTGCCTAAGCTATTCCTAATCATGGTGGAAACTTGCAGCATAACCATAGTGAGCATTCTGTGAAGCATCCTCAATAAAAACCTATGCAAACAGCAAATAAAAAGATTGATGAGATGCTCATTATATGTTGCCTTGTCATTTTGATATGGGATAGCTCCTGTATCATGGGGCAAGGGGTACCCCGTTGGCGGTTCTCCATGATACACATGTACTTACAATGACAAGAACTTACTTGTGACTAAAGTTGAGTAGCATGAGGTCCGGTACTCGTAGGCAAGGGGCATGAGATTTTTGACTTATAACTTGTCAAGCATATCCTCATATTTGACTTATAACTTGAAGATGCTTATGATAGGGGTAATGAGAGCTGAAAGCTGGTAAGTACCATAATTTTTGGAAGCTCTTTATGAAACTTGAAATCTCTGCTTCCCTCTTATGAAGGGCCTTTCTTTTTTACTTTTATGTTGAGTCTCCATCTTCTATCTTTATGCACCAGTTGAGAGAGCATAGTGACCATTCTTAGTTTAATGTGCATTGTCCCAAAACTTGTTGATTGATTCATAACTATGATATTGCTTGTTCTTAAATTATTTGTATCTAGCCACCCTTATGAACTTTGAAGGTGTCCTATGCATTTATGTTTTGCTATACCTTGAGGGACAAGCTGAATACCATTCTTATTATGTTTTCTATATGTGAAAGAAACAGATGTCTTTTAATGCATTGTTATTCATGAATCTTTTGTTTGTACCTTTTTCATGTTACAACATAGTTGATATGTCTTATTGTTAGAACTCTGTCTTTCATGTTCATGTTAGAGTACTTTGATCCCAGCCATCAATGATTTACAAATACCTTAATCAAGATTATGATGGTGCATGTCACCTAAAAAATTATTGTTTTTATCACTTACCTACTCGAGGATGAGCAGGAGTTAAGCTTGGGGATGTTGATACGTCGTAAACATATCTATAATTTTTTATGTTCCATGCTTGTTTTATATCTACTTTCTTATGTTTTGTTCATACTTTGAGGTATTTTTATACATTTTATGGAACTAACCTATTAGCAAGATGCCACAGTGCCAGTTGCCTGTTTTCTACTGTTTTTGGTTTTAGAAAATCTAGTAAGGAAATATTCTCGGAATTAGAAGGGACAAAATCCAAAGTCAATATTTTACCCGAAGCAATACGGAGACCGAAGCGGAGATGAAGTGGCGCACGAGGGCGGCCACACCTGGTGGCCGCACGGCCTGTGGGGCACGCCACCAGGGGGTGTGGGCCTCCTGGTACTCCACTGACCTTGCCCCTTCGCCTATAAAAGCCTCCCGGGACGAAAACCCTAAGTACCTGATCAAAATTCCACGAAAGAGTCAGTAGCTGCTGCCATGTCCATCCCTAGACCGGGAGGGATCTGAAGCTCTTCATGGCACCCTGCCGGAGGGGAGAGCTCACCCTGGAGGCCTTCTTCATCACCATGCCTGCCTCCGGTGTGATGCGTGAGTAGTTCATCCTTGGACTATGGGTCCATGTAGTAGCTAGATGGTTGGTTCTCCTCCTTTGTGCTATCATGTTTAAGATCTTGTGAGCTCCGTTCATGATCAAGATCATCTATTTGTAATGTTACATGTTGTGTTTACGGGGATCCGATGGATATTGAGATTCTATTTCAAATTGATTATTGATTCTATCATGTCTATGTTATTTGTGATCTTGCATGCTCTCCGTTGTTTGTAGCTATCTTGGCCAAGTACATGCTTGCAACTCCAAGAGGGAGTATTTATGCTCGATAGTGGGTTCATGCCTCTAGTAATCTGGGGAAGTGACAGGAATCTCTAAGGTTGTAGATGTGCTATTGATACTAGGGAGAAAACATCAATCCTTTGTCCATGGGACAATCGTATTGTTTATTTTACATAGTTTGCTTAATGCAATTATCTATTGTTTGCAACTTAATACTGGAAGGGATTTAGATGATAACCTGAAGGTGGATTATTAGTCATAGATGCAGTTGGATTATGGTCTATGTATAATGCTGTAATGCCCAATCAAATCTCATAGGAGTCAAGATGTCTAGTATATGCATTGTATGCTTTCTCAAATCTGTCAATTGCCCCGTTGTAATTTGTTCACCCAGCATGTTATCTATCTTAAGGAGAAACACCTCTAGTGAACTATGGACCCCGGTCCATGCTTTTACCATTGCTATACCTTCTACTGTTACTGTTTACTATTTACTTTCTGCAAGCAATTACTATCTTCCACAAAATACGTTTAATCCTTTGTTTTCAGCAAAACCGGTGAGATTGACAACCTCACTGTAAGTTGGGGCAAATTTCTGTGGTTGTGTTGTGTAGGATTCCAAGTTGTTAGCAACACCTTGCAGTTGTTTCCTTGGTCCCACTGGTTCGATTACCTTGGTTTCATAACTGATGGAAAACTTGCTGCTGTGCTCTACCTTCCTCTTGGGGTCCCCAACAAGCTCTAAATTTTGAGCCATCAACTTCTAAGCTTAGGGATGAAATTATCTCACTCCATAGAACAACCAACCAGCTACAAGCACAGCTCTACGACATACAAAATCAAAACTATGAGTATGAGGCTAGGTTTAAACACATAAGTTTTGCTGCTAGTTTCAAAATATTGGAACCAATATGTCCTTTGTTGATGGAGAGCCTTTACCTTGGAAGTCAGATGATGACGAGAGAACACCACCACTTCCAAAGGAGTAATTCGTCATCAGGTTATGGCATCCCCTTGGTTTGTTCCAAGCTTGGGGGAGTGTCACGGTATCATATCATTATCTTTCATCTTTTTACCTTTTTAGTAGAGTCATATCATGAATAGAGAAGTTATCATATAGGATAGTTTGCACTGTGGAAGTATCTCCCCTCTAGTTAGATATCTATGTATCCCTTGGTGTGAGTTGCCGTTATGGAATATTAATGAGAAGTTCTATTATTTACCTTTTCAACATCTTATTTTAGTTTGCAATTTCTGTTATATGATTAATCTTGTTGTTAGTATTGGTATCACTTTGGGCTTATTAAGTAAATTTAATTGGTTTTGGCAAACCTAGCTCTGGTCAGTAGCAACATTATTTAATGATTGAATGGAAAACAGAAAAGTACTTTTAATATAATTTCATCATCTTTCTTTCTTGTTTGGCTCATAAGCTTAGTATTCTCTAGTTAGGATCTTTTGTGCTTCCAAGGAAGATTACATGATTGTTTCTATCACTTGTATGTTTGTTTGTTTCCTTCAACTCTTATTGCTTGCTACCCAGCCTTGCTAGCCAAAAACCTGTACTGAGAGGGAATGCTTCTCGTGCATCCAATCCTTGAACCAAAACCTATGCCATTTGTGTCCACCATATCTACCTATTAGCATTATTGCTACTTCAAGTAAATTCTAGAGTTTTATCTATCTTCCAAATTAAACTTGTTATGTGAAAACTAGTGATTAAAGCTCTCACAAACTTGATGGCACACTTTATTTCCTTGTACTTAATAAATTTGAACCATTGTGACTATCTTATGAAGCTTGTATGATTGCATTTTATAAGTTGCGAGTTAGCAAAACCATGCTGCCATGGGGTCCGCTTTGGACATTGCACTTATTATTTAGTTGATATCATGTTCTTTTGTTTATGGATGCCGGCGGTGTGAAATAAAATGGAAGCTTGTAAGCTCATGGAGTTTGTATATGTGTTAGAGAAACGCCTAGGCGGCTAGCCTAAGCCATGCCTAATCATGGTGGAAACTTGCAGCATAACCATAGTGGCATTCTATGAAGCATATTCAATAAAAACATATGCAAATAGGAAATATAAAGATCGCTGAGATGCTCACTTTCTGTTGCCTTGTCATTTTGATATGGGATAACTCCTGTGTCATGGGCAAGGGGTTCCCCGTTGGCGGTTCTCTATGATACACATACACTTACAATGACAAGAACTTACTAGAAACCAAAGTTGAGTAGCATGAGGTCTGGTACTCGTACTCAAGGGGCATGAGACTCTTAACTTATAATTTGTCAAGCATATAACTCATATTTTCCTCACATTAACCTTAATCACCTCAATATGCTTATGATAGGGGCAATGAGAGATGAAAGCTAGTAAGTACCATAAATTTTGGAAGCTCTTTATGAAACTTGAAAATCCCTGCTTCCCTCTGCGAAGGGCCTTTATTTTACTTTTTAGTTGAGTCAGTAAACCTATTCCTTTCTATCTCAAGAAAGCATTTAAGTTATTGTGATATAATCACCCATATGATGATGTATTCAATCATGTTTCTTATGTTCCTTGTTTTGTACACTACCCTTATCTTAGTGAATATTACTTTGAAAGCTATCATTGAAAACCCCATTAAATTTGACTCCTGCAATTTGTTAACCGTTCTATGATCAAGAACAAAGTTTGCCATTACCAATTATGATTTACTTTGTATATCTTTATTGTGTTTCCCTTACTGATTGCAAGATAAGCTATATAATAGTGAGTTGTTTTCTGTTATGATTTGTGTATTGATGAACGTGATGCTTCTTGTCTGTATTCTCTTTATCGACACTTCACTCCATAAACCTGTGGACATGTTTATTGAGCTCAGTTTTCTCTTGGGGACAAGCGAAGTCTAAGCTTGGGGGGAGTTGATACGTCCATTTTGCATCACTATTCTATATCATAATTCACTGTTATTCATTGATATATTTCATATAGGATACTTATGTTATTTCGTCTATTTTTGCATGATTGATGATTTTTGGAGGATGAACCACCAAAGTCAGGATTCTGATGAAGAAGGCACTGTCTGGATGCAGAATTCACGAAGATCAGAAAATCCCAGAAAATATATGGAAAATCCTATTTTTCTAGAAGACGAAGGAAGCCAGAAGGAGGAGCGGAGATGGGCCACAGGGGGCCCACACCCCCTGGTGGCGCGGGTCCCCCTGGTCACGCCACCAGGTGGTGTGGCCACCCTGGCCTACTCCCAGCATCGCCCTTTGGCGTATATAATCCCCTCGAACCCCTAAAGTTAGGGGAGTGACAACAGAAAGATTCTGCCGCCTCTGCGGGGTGGAAAATGGCAGAGAGAAAGAGCTCTCCGGCAGGCAGAAATCTGCCAGGGAAATTCGTTCCTGGAGAGGGGAGATCATTGCCATCAACAACTTCATCAAGCTGGACTTCATCGGGATCATCATCATCATCATATCCATCACCATCTCCACTAGCACCATCATCACCACTCCGTACCGCTGTAACAATTGGGTTGAATCTTGCATAGTTCTTAGGGGAAACTTTCCCGGTGTTGATTACTTGTTGTAGTTGACGCTATTGAGTGTAACCATTGAATTATTGTTATGTTTAGATTGTTACTTATCATTATTTCATCTCTGATCTTGATCCATATGATGTCTCGTGAGTAGTTCGTTTAGTTCCTGAGGACATGGGAGAAGTCATGATGTTAGTAGTGGAATTGTGTTGAGAAAGATTCAATGGTTTGATAATTAAGTTGTGGTGTTATTCTTCTAGTGGTGTCATGTGAATGTCGACTACATGATACTTCACCTTTATGGGCCTAGGGGAATGCATTATGTATTTGGCTACTAATCATGGGGTTGCCGGAGTGATAGAAACATGAACCCCCGTTAGGAAACCTTTGCACAAGGGAGTGTAGGATCTCAGAGTTTAAGGCTATGGTTAGGTTTTTATCTTAATTACTTTCTTGTAGTTGTGGATTCTTGCAAGGGGTATAATCACAAGTATGTATTAGTCCAAGGAAGGTCAGTACATTAGCACAGGCTCAACCAGACAACACTTATCCAATCAAAGAAGATTAATCAACTATATGAAGCAAAAGCACTTGACACTATTCCCATGTGTCCTCGAGAACGTTTGGTCATCTTAAGTAATGAAACCGGCTTGTCCTTTGCTAAAGAAAGGATTGGGCCACTTGCTGCAATTATTATTATTGTCTTTTATTTACTCGCACTTTATTTATCTGCATTATCAAAAAACCCTAAAAATCCGTTTGCTAAGTATTTACAAAGAATTCCTGATCCAAGCCACTCGTCAACACCTTCTGCTCCTCGTTGGGTTCGACACTCTTAATTATCGAAAATACTGCAATACACTCCCTATACTTGTGGGTCATCATGTACCTCTCTTCATGGTAATAATAAGGCTGTTACTTGTCTCAAACACATTATGGACACCATAACTAAACAAACGGGAACCATAGAGGAGTTGGATTTCCAACTTGATGATGGGAGTCAGAGATTCAATCTCCTTAAGCAAGTGCTTGCCGAAGAGAAGCACACTAATTGTCTCCTCACACAAAAAATTGTATCTTATGAGCTTGAAAAGGAAAATTCCATTAATGATGCTTGTGCTACTAACTCTACTTCTTGTGAGGCATCTACCCTAAAGGAGAATGTTGAGCTAAGGGCTCAACTTGAGTTGCTAACTAGCAAGTATAGGAAATTGGAAGAAATTCATGAAAAGCTCTCGAGCTCTCATAATGATCTTCTAATCTCCCATGATGGGCTAAAGTTAGCTCGTGAGGCAAGTATTACTAAGGTAACATCTTGTGAGCCTCTTTTGGACATTAGCACAACTTCTACTCAAAATGCTATTTTGCCATGTGCTAGTCCTAGTGATCCTTCCAGTCATACTAGTGATAAACCTTGTGTTGGATTACTTTCTTTTCCTTGTTTCTCTAACAATGAAGCTTCTACTTCCTCTAGTACCTCTATTTCTACTAACCATGTAGAGGAAATCAAAGAGATCAAGGCCCAAGTCACTTCTTTGAAGAAAGACTTGGAAAAGAGTCATGAAGGCAAATCCACACTCAATAATATTTTGAGTGTGCAAAAATGCCCCAATGATAAAAGTGGATTTGAATTCAACTCCAATAACAAGAACAAGTCCAAGAGCAACAAGAAAAAGAGACAAGAACAAGTCAAGAATTCGGCCAAGATTATTTGCTTCAAGTGCAAGGTTGTAGGACATCATGTAAGATCTTGTCCACTGAAGAAAAAGCACTTGAATGAGAAGCAACAAGGGAAGCGGCCACAAGGTCAAGATCAAGCCCAATCTCAACCTCAAGTTGAAGCTAGGCCACTTCCCAAGAAGAATCAAGATAAGGCTCCCCAAGACTATAAATCAATAAAGAAGAGAAAGGGGAGCACTTGTTGCTACATATGTCGTGAGAAGGAGCACTTGGCCTGTTCATGTTCAAATGGTACCTTGTCTAACCCTATCATTGTTGATGATGATTATTCTCTTGGGATTGATAAGGATGGAAATGTGTTTGCCAAGTTTGTTGGAACTCAAAGTGGTGTTAAGAAAATAACCATTTGGGTTGCCAAGCCTATTGTGACTAACCTCTTAGGAGCCAACTTGGTTGGGGACCAACAAGCTCAAACTTGATCAATAGGTGTTTGTGGAGGGCATTGGATACTTGGATAACACATGAAGAATTAAGGGATCTTCATATACTATATTTGATCAAGCCAAGTTATAAGGATTATCATCTCCCTACCATATACCCATTGCGCCTCTTTGCGGTAACTCGAACTCAAGTGTTTTATATTGTAAGTTACTTGCCCCTTTACATGTTTTGGTTTTGTACCAAGTATTTGTTTGTATTTGTTGTGCCTCATGCTTGCTTTTTTTGTGTATTCAAGTATGTCTAGGTGTTTGGCACATCATTTACTCATGTGTTTCGTTTTGAGCCTCTAATGCATCTTGATGATATTGATGGGTTCGTAGCATGGAAAACAAAAAATTCTACCACAAGAACAAACAAAACCTAGATCTAATCTAGATAAAAGCCAAGATCTAATCTATTAGACATGTGCAATGAGATAGATCTGTACTAACCCTTGTAGATCCGAAAGCGTTACGAGATCGGATCTCGTGGTTGATGTAGTCGATCACTTGCCGATCTCAAGATCGAGTAGACGATCCTTCCGGCGCCACGTTCCGGCAGCGCTTCCGCAGCCGGTCACACGTGCGAAGTCGAAGAAGACCTTCCTCTCCCCGTTCCAGCGAGCAGCGGAGGTAGTAGATCTCTCCACGGAATCCCAGCAGCACGACGGCGTGTGGTGGTGGTGGTGGATTAGAGAATTCTGCAGGGCTTCGCCTAAGCCAGAGCAGAGGGAAGGAGGAGGAGAGAGGCGGCTAGGGTTTGAGGATTGGTGGGGGGCAAGGGGGTGGCTCCTCCACCCCTCTATTTAAAGGAGGGAGGCGCCATGGGAGGGGGAGTCCTAGTAGGACTCCCCTCCCTTCCTTGGCCGGCGGATTGGGAGGGGGGAGGAGTCCTCCTCCCCCACTACTCCTTGTCTTGCCCCACAAGGATTCCTTGATCCTTTCTTGGTTTTCAAGCAAACTCCAAGAAATCTTCTAGAACCTTCCGGAACATTCCGAAACCTTCTAGAATCCCCATACAAATACTCCGGAACATTTCCTAACTTAGAAAATGATCCCCAATATATGAATCTTATTCTCCGGACAATTCCGGATCTCCTCGTGATGTCCTGGATCCAATCCGAGACTCCGAACAACATTCGGTCTCCAACGCACATTCCATATCTACTTAAAACAACTTCGAACCTTAAGTGTGTCACCCTACGGTTCGTGAATATGCAGACATGATGGAGACACCTCTCCGATCAATAACCATCAGCAGGATCTAGAGATCCATAACGGCTCCCACATACTCAACGATGACTTCGTGATCGATAGAACCATTAACATACGAAACCAATTCCCTTTGTCACGCGATATTCTACTTATCCGAGGTTTGATCATCGGTATCTCCATACCTAGTTCTACCTCGTTACTGATAAGTACTCTTTACTCGTTTCATGTTATGTCATCCCTTGTGACCTAGTCACATGCTTGCAAGCTAACTAGATGACATTCCACCAAGAGGGCCCAGAGCATATCTATCTGTCATATGGATGGACAAATCCCAATCTTGGTCCATGCGCTTCAACACATACTTTCAGAATACCCAATGACACCTTTATAACCACCCAGTTACGAAGCGGTGTTTGATGTCATCAAAGTACCCATCCGGTGATGGTGATTAACATAACCCCATGGTTGAAGGATTAGGTTACTATGCATTTGAAAGCTTATAGCAATACGAACTTAATGACTTGATCTTATGCTACGCTTACTATGGGTGTGTGTCCATCACATCATTCTCCTAATGATATAACCTTGTTATTAATGACATCCAATGTCCATGATCAGGAAACCATGATCATCAATTAATCAACAAGGTAGTTCCACAAGAGGCTTACTAGGGACACTTTTATGTTTACAAAACACACATGTATTAGTGTTTCCTTATAATACAATTATAGCATGGGATGTAAACATTCATCATAAACACAAAGATATAATAATAACCACTTTTATTATTGCCTCTTGGGCATATCTCCAACAGATATCTTATTTGGCTCTTTTTGAGAGGTTAATGGAACATCCCATTCTGGGGGAGTGATATTCCCCGTGCATCTCTCAAACCTTAAAATGTGTGTACATGAGTAATACCACTTAGTATTGATATTGAAAGCTCAGCTAGTCACTATGTGGTGTGTCATACTCATGAGAAATTCAAATTCTAAATGTCTATTAATTATCTAGTTGAGGTTGTTTTGCCTCTTTAAGAAATATGAATATCACATTATGGGGGAGTAATATGCTTCTTTTTCATATCATAATCCTAGGAAATGTGAACATATGAGGTGGTGCCACTTAGAGTTGATATTGTTGATTATCTTGTTTCTAGGTGCCATGTTAGCTCAAACAAGGTCCTTTTTTGTTAGAAGCTTTTATTGCTCGTCTTTTTGGTCTTTGCTTGAGTAAGAAATTCTTGGTGTGGCCTTCCTCAAATGCATATCTTTATATCTTATTTGGGAGACCATTTTGTTCAAGTTATTCTAATCATTGCTTTGCATGATTGTGTGACTAGTTGAAGCTATCAAGAATCTCTATCTTTGCATAGTGCTTAACCTTTTTATTCCTATCCTATGCTTTTTATTGTGAAGATTTATCTTTAATATCCGTGTAATATACCACCAGAAATAAATTCCAATGCACTCATTGTCTTCGACAATTTATATACTTGGGTGTGGTAGAATTTTTGGATCATCTTCACCTTGGATTTCACCTCTTATTGCCTGTTTTCTTTCCAAAACTTGTTGTGACTCCCATTGTCTTCCTTGGCTTTTGAACATCTCTTTGATGGTGTTTTTGATTATTATCAAATGTGTTTTTAGTGGAAGACATACCTTTTCTTCTCAGAACCTTGTGCCATTGTGAAAAGTTTTAAGGGTTTGGTTTATTTGTTGAAACCTTGCTCTTTTGGGAGTTTGTTATCTCATTCTTTCTTCTCTATATTATTTTCTTGAATGAGATAAATCTTTAGCATTTGTGTTTTTATCTCATCTTTTATGCTCAATAGGTTTTGCTTGGTTCATTTGTTGAACTTTGTTGAATTTTTTTTGTGTTGATTTGATTCTTTGATATAGTTTGGACAACAAATGTGTTTTGTCACACCTTGTATGCCTTCTTGAATATTTTGGTGTTTTGTCCAAATTATATCTTCGTTGGTTCTTGAAAGTATTGTGCATGCATGTTTACTAAATGTATATCTTATATCACGTTTTTCTTTCTTTGATCTAATATATAGGGTATACTCCATCAAATCCTTAAACTTATATGATGTGCATGAAATTCAAATTTGATCTCTAAATATGCACATATTTTTATGGAGTATGTCCTATGTGTTGTGGTTAGTCTAACAACTTTGGACCCAATAAGTTTGGGGACCAAGATGTACTTGAATGTTGTTTTAGGTACATTGGAGATGCAATGGATGCTTGTCTCATCTATAAGGAAGGTGTTGTCACTACATGATAATTGGAGCCAAGCTAGGATGATCGAAGAATTCTTATCTACTACATCATACCATTGCTATATTGGTAACAAGTATCTTATTCATGCATACTATTCTTCAATCCAATCTCTTGTAGGTTACATCTTGGCATGAATTTATTTGTTTGTCAATGTTGTGGTTCTTGCAAGGATCTTTGAAAGACTTCTCTATTCTTATTGCTTATGTGAGTAATTTGAGATGATGCATATTTTGGGGAGTATATAAAATCATGTTCATGATTCACCAATTCCAAATATGCCTTCTAGCAATTTATTGCATATCAATTCCTTAGGGTACTCTCATGTGCAATATTGTTAAAATTGCATTGAATCCTTCCTTTTGATACTTGTTGCCTTTCTCAAAATATCCCAACTAGCATTAGTTCCCTTAGTGTTAGTTGTGATGTTTTTGAGGTTTTTCTTTTTCTCTGGTGAAGTTCATTGATATACCATAAGAGAAAATAGAGCCATGGGCTATATATGCACCTAAGAAAAATATCCTTTTTGGTATATCTTATGACTTCCTCTTGGATATCTTGTATTCTTATTTTTATTAACCTATTAGTGTGGATGTTTCTTTGTGGATTATTCTCATGTCTTGTCCACTCAGAAACTTATATACACAAGAGTGTTAATATCCTTGCTCTTTGCCAACCATCTCTCTTATCCTCTTGTTTTTAAAGTTATTGGTAAGGTCTTGATTTATGAGTGCTCGGTTTACTTTTATTGCATCTTCACACACTGATTTCTCATATTTGGTTTCTTTTGGACTTAAGCTTATCTTGACAAGTGTATTGATTTATATCTATAGTCTATGTATCTTGGTTGTGTTCTAAATGATACAGATGGAGTGAGGATTCCATGTTTGTGCATATTGTATTCAAAAGAAACAACTAATTTTTGCATGAACCTTAGGGAGCTTCCTTATTTTATTTAGAGCACTATTTGTCCATTAGATTATTTGTATCTTTTGGTTGCTTACTTCATCCGTTGAAGTTTCTTCACCTTGTTATCCTTTTATAAATATTTTATCCTCAATATAGTTTGATTTCCTTCAAGTATTCGTCATTGGATATGTGCATATGTTTTCACTCATATTACGAGTAATGCATACCTTGGGTAGGAACTCATACTATATTGTCCTTCTAATCTTGTCATCCATTTTGGCACTTGTTGTCAATTGGGGAGTAGTTTGGAGGGTTTTAAGGGAAACATTTTTGTACTTAAGATTGGTTTGTTCTTAAGTGTTTGCCTTTCATGCATTTCATCTTTATTATGTTTTGCATGGTTGAATATATATAGCAGAAACTCTCCCAAAAGTTATGCTTGACAATGTATGCAATGAAATTCAAGTTTATCACACGTGCATATATTGTGGGGGACTTTGCTCTATATATGTTGGTTCTACTCACATCTCTTCCATTTGTTGTAGTTTGTGCGAGTAGAATCGGTTTTGATATGGGCTAGTATCTTTGTGCTACTTAACCATAGCAAATACAACCTCTTGTATACAACTTATTCTCGGATATGTTGCGTACTTGTTTCTATTATTCATTATATAAACCCTCTTGTTGTGATTGTCATCAATTACCGAAATGGGGGAGATTGAAAGGGTAATTACCCCTGTGTCGTTTTGGTGATTAATGACAATCCCTATGAACTAATGTTTTCATTGAGTTGTATATGAAGGAATATTCCGTAGGTCATGCTTGTAGTCCATGTGTTAGATTCAAGTATGGATGCCATGAAGATAAAGATATACCTTCATTATTGGCATCAATAACATCGAGTTGAAGAAGAATATGATATGATCAACATCTTGAGAGTGTGATCTCAATATAAGAATCTAATATATGGCTCTAAGTCGGTGTCATGATAGCCTCATTAGTTGAGCTATGGTTGACTAAGATTTAGAGCATGTAATCAAATGAAGAGTTCTTTATGTATCTGAAGATATTGAGATGGAGCATGGGAAGATACTTGGTTGACCAATACAAAGAGTGAATATTAGATTCAAGCTTGGTCAACACGTGAAGCATAAAGAATGTACCACATGTCTTGTGGTATGGTAAGCTTGTCAATTATGCTTCATGAACTAACCAATTATATATGTGCCTTTGTGTTATCTATATTGGTTAGGTATCTTTTCATGGGCATGCTTCCAAAGTGAAGATCTCATATAGCCCATGAGAGGATGACATCAAGTAGTGATCGTCATAAAGATTAAGAAGGGCAAGTTCAAGCTAAGCATCTCGAGAAGATCATTTGGTTGAAGCTTGACATCCATATTGGTGATAATGGACACGTGAAGACGTGTATTAATGAAGCTATCCCATAGTGGTGTACGGGGAGCAAATTATGAGTCTTCACGACGCAACAATGATCAAGTGATGCATTTCGGCTTGGATGGAGCTTGAAGCGTTGTCATCAAGATCAAGCGGGATGCGCAAGGCAAAGGTCACTACTAGGAAAACGGCTATAGGTAATCAGCACATCCGTGGCTCACATGGTTGAAGTGCCCCACGGCTAAAACAGGCGTGGCTCACCTGTGGGTAGTGCCCTACTAATAACTAGAACAACTGTGGCGCACATGACTATAGTGCGCCACAGATGTGTGTGGGCCAGGGCCCTGTTGGCCGCACGCCAAACATCTATAGCGCACTATAGTCATGTGCGCCACGGTTGTTAGGGTCATCTGTGGCGCACATGGGGATGATGCGCTACGCCTAAGCGCATGCCCCCTCTGCTCTGAAACGGCCACAAACTTCTGTGGCGCACTCGGCCTAGTGCGCCACAGGGAGTAGGAGCATCCGTGGCGCACATGGCGTAGTGCGCCACAGATGTTTGTACTCCCTGTGGCGCACTAGGGCCGTGTGCGCCACGGATGTGTCGATTTCTTTAGGACAGCACATTGTGTGACCACATCCACCATGCACCCCACACTTCACTTTCCCCTTCTTCTTCCTCCTTAGATCTAGTCGGGATCTTCTCCTTCCCACCTCAATTTCTCCACACATTCACCATTTTTAGCATGTAAAACTTGCTTTGGATGTTACATAAGTAATAGAGGAGGTCTCCGGTCTCTCATCTATCCTTCTCCGGTCGACGCGCGCACCTCTCCTTTCCATCTTTCTCGCGATCGGTAAGTTGTCCATGTAAGGATGTGTTCATGTGTATATGGATGATGTTGTGCTCATATGTATGTAGATGATCGATGCTCATGATGTGTGTATGTGGAAAGGATCGATGGTCATATGTGTGTGTATATGGAGAGTATCGATGATGCTCATGCATGTGTGTATGGAGAGGATAATGATATGTTCATGTGTGTATGGATCGGTCTCTCTCTCTCTCTCTCTTGTGTTTGTATGTGAACAAGTTGCCATTTGTTTTGCCAAAATGTTGATTCATTTCCATTTTGGCAAGACTTTGGCATTTCGCAAAGGTCCTAATTTTAGGATAGGTCATGCCGAAATTTTCTATCGACCATTGCATGCATGCATTCATTATGTGGTTCTAATAGACTTCAAAATTGTACCGTGTACATCGTGCAGGCAAAAATGGTCCGCATAATGAGCGAAGGCATTATGGCTAGATTTTTGAAATGTGCGACGGCCGACATGATACGAAATAACAAGACAGATATAAGATGTCCGTGCAGAAGATGCAAACTCAACTGGGTGATCGACCCAGATTCCGGGAATCTGCAGGCGCACCTGCTCCGCCATGGTTTCATGGATGGATACACTCGTTGGATAAGCGATGACGTAGATGATGGAGACGGTGAAGAAGGTGGCCAACATGACGATGATCATCATCACGGCGAGAACGGGCGAGATGATGAAGAGTCTCCTGGAGATGGTGAAGGTGCGGAAGCAGACCGGGATGATGATGATGTAGATGCCGGAGGAGCAGACGACGATGGAACAACGTCAGGCTGGGTGCGGGACCCTTATGTGCAAGAGCTGCTTCTCAAGCAGACGAGTAACGCCAGGGCTGCCGCTAGAGAGAAAGCCAAGCTTGCGCAACTTGAGAAAGACGCGGTTACTCCATTGTATGAAGGATGCAGGCCCGATGATACCCGGTTGAATGTAACGCTCAAGGCTATGGAGATGAAGGCAAAGCACAAATTGAGCAACGCAAGCTTCGACGATATGATGGCATTCTGGCACGATCGTCTCCCGGAGGGGAACACATGTCCAACTAGTATCGAGGATGCCAAGAAAATCGTCTGTCCTCTCGATCTACCGCACGTTAGATATCACGTATGCATCAACGATTGCATCATTTATCGGGGCGAGGACACGGAGAAAACCACATGTACGGTGTGTGGCGTGAGTCGATACAAGAAAGGGAAGAAAGCACCTCGAAAAGTGGTATGGTACTTTCCTATCACTCCTCGTCTGCAGCGCTATTTCGTGGACCCTAAGGAAGCGAAGCTCATGCGATGGCATGCGGAAAGGAAGAAGCCAGGAGATGATGATGACCCCGAAAAGGATGAGCTGCTGACACACCCTTCAGATGCTAGCCAGTGGAAAGCATTGGACCTCGAATTCCCAGAATTCGGTGGAGATTCGAGGAACATCAGGCTTGGTGCGAGAACCGATGGACTCAATCCGTTCGGTAGCCAGAGCAGCACGCACAGCACTTGGCCCGTGTTTGTATGGATGTACAACCTCCCTCCATGGTTGTGCATGAAGAAGAAGTACATACAAATGAGTATGCTAATTCAAGGGCCGAAACAACCTGGTACCGACATCAATCTGTATCTCGGGCTGTTGAAAGAGGAGCTAGCCACGTTATGGGAATCTGGAGCCAATACTTACGACGCCGTCGCACAAGATTATTTCACTATGAGAGCCGCGTTGGTCACTACGGTGCAAGACTATCCAGGTTGCGGGTATATCTCGGGGCAGGTTATCCAAGGATTCTGCGCATGCGTTAGGTGCATGGATAACACAAGCTATCTCCAACTAGAGAAAGATCCAGGGTCATCGAAAACCGTGTTCATGGCGCACCGGAGGTGGCTCGGCAAGAATGATCCATGGAGAAAACGTGGAGACCTGTTCGATGGCAAATCAGAGACCCGAGGAATCCCAGAGCGTAGGAGCAGCGAAGAAGTGGAAGATTTGCTGAAAAACTGGAAAGATTGTCCTAAGCCTGGAAAGAAGCGAAAGAGGCAGCAACAAGACAAGCCGCTAATGAAGGTATGGAAAACAAGGTCTATTTTCTGGGAGTTGCCATACTGGAAGTTTCTCCGCACGCCTCATAGCCTCGACATCATGCATATCATGAAAAACGTGTGCGAGAGTCTGGTCGCCACCATAATCAACATGCCAGATAGGACGAAAGATGGTCCGAAAGCAAGGCACGACCTGATATGCTTGGGTATCCGGAAGGAGCTTCACGGAGGATGCACTACTCCTGATGATCAGGAAGATGACGATGATCATGAGTCGGAGACGACACAAGGTCGTCGGAAGGGTAAAAAGTTCAAGAAGAACGAATATTACTGCCCTCCTTCTTGCTTCACTCTAAGCCAGGATGAGATCAAACAGTTTTTCAAGTGCCTTCTAGGAGTCAAATTTCCTTACGGCTACGCGGGCAAGATAAGCAGATACCTAGACAAGGCGAAGCAGAGGTTCAGTGGCATGAAGTCTCACGACTGTGCCGTGCTAATGACGCAGGTACTTCCGGTCGCACTTAGAGGGATAATGCGAGCACGTCCGTGAAACGTTATTTGGCCTATGCAAGTTTTTCGACGTCATCTCTAGGAAGTCGATTGGCTTGAATCAGCTCGGAAGGCTACAGGAGGAGATCGTGGTGATACTATGTGAGCTTGAGGTCTACTTCCCACCCGCATTCTTCGACATTATGGTGCATCTGCTGGTCCATGTCGTGGAGGACATCGTACAACTCGGGCCGATGTTCCTCCGTAGCATGATGGCGTTCGAAAGGATGAACGGACACATCAAAGGATACGTTCGCAACAGGTCCCGTCCAGATGGAAGCATAGCCAAGGGCTTTCTGGCCGAAGAGTGCATCTCTTTCTGCACGAATTGTCTAGACATCGAGAACCCTGTCGGTCTTCCCGTCAACAGACACCTTGGAAAGCTCGACGGATCTGGTCACCAGAGCTCCAAGCACCCGTCGGTAGGGAGAATACACCGGCGGCCAGCACCGCGCCATCAAGCAGCCCTTCTGTCTCTTGCACGCCCGTCGCCGTATGCGGTGCGTCGACATTAGCCGATCTCGATGCCATCACGGTAAACAAATTGCTTTAATTACCGCCTTTCATGCCATCTATTACTCTTATGGCATCTCGCTCTGACGACGCCGTACATGTTTTCCGCAGACGGATGTTCCTTGCACTCTCTTATGCTACGTGAACAACGAGCTGAGGGATGTTGCCAAGGGTACCATCGTTCAACCCTTGCAGCGCACGTTCCACTCAAAGCCGATGCCAGATAGCGTGCACAGGGTTAAAATTAGTCGGGTGCTAAGGGGCTGCGACGACCTAGAACCTCCCATTCAACCCCCAGGAGCGGATGAAGAAGAGCCGTCTATCCTCAGAAGTTGCTTCGGCTTATTCTTGCTATGGCCAAAGAGCATGATCCGTTTGGGGACGGCAGGGGCCATCACGCCACAGACAACAGCACCGCCTGTCGTGCCAGCGACAAGCGGTGGCAAGGCCCCCTTACCGCCCTCGCCATCACCTCCACGCGGTGGGTCGGATGATCATGTTGATGATATGCACATGGCGCAGGATCCGGCCGAGGACGACGAAGACTGGAATGATCACTTCTTCAGCACTCAGTTTGGCAACGAAGAAGATCTAGCTGGTGGCCCCACAGAGAAAGCCACTATCACCAAGCGTCTGTTTGGTTCTCAGGAGACGCCTCCAGCTTGCGCCTTTACAGAGCCAGCTGATACAACCAAGCGGCCCTTTATTCTAAGCCCTGACACACTACATAGGGCGGCCAGTGCTCAGATTGCGGTGCCTGCCCGCTCTCCAAAAGGAAAAAAGGGCAGGAAAAGAAAATCTAGCAGCTCGAGCCAGCCGGTGGCGTCAACAACTGCGAATCCGATCAGGTTTCGGGACGGGCCACCAAGACCCGAGGGTATTATGTGGAGGATTCATGTGGCGGGTGAGCCCATGCTACCTAAGAATTTGCGGAAGCTCGCCAGTTCGGAACTGCAGAGTGTGCATGACAGCGTGCTGAGATAGAGAGACGTCTTCTATCGGAGAAAGATCCCTCGCACCCGGTATTCGTGGTTAAGGTGCCACCAGGCTTGGGCTTCGTCGACACTGCCCCCGCGGATCTGTTCTTCCTGCGGTTCGAGGACATCTTCAATATGTTCCACCTATACCCGCTGCACTATACCATGGTCCGTCTTTTTTCTCTCAGCCTGGCCACGCAGATCATTAGAGAGAAGACACCGGGCATCGCTATAGTGGACCCCTACTACATGCGTGATGGCTGCTTGGGTTCCCCCGCCGAACGACGTATCGTGGCCTCGTACCTAAAAGAATCCTCGTGGCGAACAAGACAAAGGAATACATTCTCGTGCCTTACTTTCCCGAGTAAGTCGTTATTCACTCGCCACCGTGATTGGCTTTATTAGATCATCATCATTCTTTTTCCAACACATTCCATTTAAATTTTTTGCACAGAGATGAACACTGCACGCTCATCTCCTTATCGCCGAAGCATTCCCACGCCACGTATTTCGACTCGGGGAGTCTAGAAAAGAAGAAAAACTACGACAAGATCAAGGAAGTTCTGGATGATGCTCTCACTGGCTTTGCCTCGACGGAAGGCACCAGCTTCGTGCGTAAGAAGGTCAAGTTCGGCAGGCACGTCTTCAACCACGTAACGGAGTTCCCCTGCGTGAAGCAGCCGGAAAACAGTAAGAAGGAAGCCTACTACACACTCCATCACATGAGGGCGTTCCTACTTGACCAGCAGAATTCTACGCTGCCAGATCATCTCAAACAGTGGGCCGAAGCAAAGGCCAAGATCAATGATTCGGATATTAGACAAGAGATGTATCGCATCCAGCAGCAGTTTGGGGTAATCATCTTTCGCGATGTCATGACTTCGGGGGGGATCTTCTACGGAGGAAATATCCCGAATAACCGTGACATAGAAGATCGCCTAGAGATGCAGGGTGACTATAGGAAGTTCATGACGAGACAGGGCGTCCTCCCGTTCCCTAAGCCGAGCCAGAAGGCTTGATGTTGGCCTAGTTGTAGTTACAAACTATAGATGACCTTTGTGTGTGTGTGTGGACGACAGGTGAACTTATTTTGCTTATTATTATTATATATCAATCAATGCTTGGTTTTTTTGCTTACTCTTTGGTCCTTTGCTCAATTTGGTTCTTCTTTTTTTCCTTACTCTTTTTTCGAGAATAATGCCGATGATTGAAAGTCGTGGCACACTATATATGTGAATGTGCTACGATGGGACTGTGAGCCTTGTGATATGCACAAGTCCAGGTCTTGTGCATCCTACTTGGCTCACCGTTCCATCGTAGCATATTCCTGTGTCCAACGACCTATGTATATATATGAGGCATTCTTTTCGAGTTATTTTTGTCTTTTTCGAGAATATGCCGATGATTGAAATGTCGTGGCACAATATATATGTGAATGTGCTATGACGGGATAGTTAGCCTTTTGATATGCACAAGTCCAGGAATTGTGCATCCTACTTGGCTAACTGTTCCGTCATAGCATATTCCTGTGTCCAACGACCTAGCTAGTTATATATGAGACATTCTTTTCGAGCTACTTTGGTCTTTTTCGAGAATAATGCTGATGATTGAAATGTCGTGGCACACTATATATGTGAATGTGCTACGATGGGATTGTACGCCTTGTGCTATGCACAAGTACAGGTGTTGTGCATCCTACTTGGCGTACGGTTCCATCATAGCATATTCCTGTGTCGAACGACCTATGTATATATATGAGGCATGCTTTTTGAGTTACTTTGGTCTTTTTCGAGAATAATGCCGATGATTGAAATGTCGTGGCACACTATATATGTGAATATGCTATGATAGGATTGTACGCCTTGTGCTATGCACAAGTCCAGGTGTTGTGCATCCTACTTGGTGTACCGTTCCGTCGTAGCATATTCCTGTGTCGAACGACCTATGTATATATATGAGGCATGCTTTTTGAGTTACTTTGGTCTTTTTCGAGAATAATGCCGATGATTGAAATGTCGTGGCACACTATATGTGAATGTGCTGCGATGGGATTGTTCGTCTTGTGCTATGCACAGGTCTAGGTGTTGTGCATCCTACTTGGCGAACAGTTCCATCGTAGCATATTCCTGTGTCGAACAACCTAGTTATATATGAGGCATGCTTTTTGAGTTTGGTCTTTTTGATTTAGGAGTACTTTCTATAAGTGTATCTTCATATGCGACTTTAATTATATATGTTTTTTTCAATCATCGGTTAATTATTATTGTCAACTTATAGATGACGTGGTACATCGTGTACAAGGGACGGGTTCCCGGAGTCTACGATGATTGGGAAGACTGCCGGAGACAGGTGCACCCTTTCAGGGGCAATAGCTACAAAGGGTACAACACTATGGCAGAGGCGGAAGCTAGATACACGCATTATCTAGCGGGAGTTAGGACAAGGAACCGGATGAAGACCTACACCTTCGTCGCGGCGGTGATCATGCTTATCTTCTTTGGTTATTTATCCCGGGTTTGTGTCTAGCTAGCTAGTTTAGATGTCTAGGCGAGCTTCCGAGCTCTAACTTGTTCGATCGACACATGTATTCGCATGTTACCAACTACTACTTTGTAACATGATCGAAACAATGTAATTAACTTAGACTATGTATTCATGTATGAGACTTATCTATATGTATTTGTTTCAATCTTGTTTTTCATATTGAGTATTTATATATATAATTGTATATCTTGTATCTATGTGTGTATATCTGCTGTAATATTGTATATAATTTGTATTGCATATAATCCGGCTCGGAAATTAAAAAAAAACAAAAAATACATCTGTGGCGCACATGGTCTACCTTCTGTGGCGCACTACACCTAAAGCGCACTATGGAAGTTTAGTGGCGCACTTGGTAGTGCACCACAGAAGATCCCAGGTGTAGAGCACCTGCCCAAACATCTGTGGCGCACTAGCAGGTGCGCTACGCCTGTCTCTACACAACCGTGGCGCACTAGGCATTGCGCCACGGCTAAGAGATAGCCGTAGCGCAAGGCCCGTGGCGCACTGCTAGTGCGCCACGGATGATGATTCCAGGTGCGCCACTAAAGGCCAATTTCCTAGTAGTGGGTATGGCCTTGCTAGGTTTTCCTTTTACCGGTCTCAAGGTGGTTGTTGGGAGACCGGGTTATAGGATAGATAGCCGCACTATCAAGAAGGGCTTTCGGTTGGGTAACTTGATCACATCATCGTAGGGAGCTCAATCCTTTGCATACTTTGCATCTTCCTATTTTGTTGCTTCTTGGTGTTTCTCCATGTGAGGTTCTTGAGCTTGTTTCTAGCTCTTTAACAAGCCCAAGTTCATCGAAAACGGAATTCGTATGCTTCTTCTATGGCGTTTTCAAGTTTGAAGGTTTTACCGATTCTTCTTATAGGGAGACATCATGCCTTTCTTCATTTGGTTCTATCCTAATTTGTTGTACTATGATGTTTTTATGCACCATATTGTATAGCTTGTTGTCCTCGTCAAAACAAGCCCAAGATCATCAAAATCGGAGTTCGGATGCAAAAGTTATTGCATTTTTCGTGAAGTCCTCTTTGTGGAAGATTGTGAAGAGACCCCGGCTTCTCCTTCGTAGAGCTTGTGAAGTGGTTGTGGAGTTTGCCATCTCTGGATTGGAGGAAAAGCTAGTCATAAGTAAAGGGCCTATTCCTTCATGGGATAGACTCGAAGAAGAAGGTGAGCCTTCGTGGCATTGGGAAATCCTTCGTGGAATCCCGCACCTCTCCAACGTGACATACCTTCTTGTAAGAGAACACGGGAATACATCTCCGTCTCCGCATGCTTGGTTATCTCTATACCCGAGCTTACTTTCCTTGTGATAGCCATCATGCTTGAAGTACTTATATATTGCTTATCACTTGTGGTATATTTATCTTGTGTTATCTTGCTTAGCTTAACTTATTGTTTGTGCACTTAGTTGAGCGTAGTGTATTTAGGTTTTGTGCTTGTAAAATAAATGTTAGTTTAATTACGCATTCTATCAAGCCAAAACCGTAATAGTTTTGAAATTGCCTATTCACCCCCTCTAGGCAACATCTCTATTCTTTTAGTGTCATTACAATATTGTCGTGCTCCATGGGGAACTATTAACTCCGCTGACCAACGAACAATGTAAATGTGGGAAACCACTTGATTTCGGCTATTGAGTTATGTAAGCGTATGTAGTTGCGATGCTATGACAGGTAAAATTTTAGTCTCCTCGTGGTTTCACGTTCCAATTAAAGTTGTAGCACTCCTCTGACCCACTATTTCTCAACAATTAATTATTGGCATGGTCACGAGTGCGCAACACAGTCCCAACTAATATGTTAAAAACAGTGGCATGATTTCTCTATGAAAGGGCTAAAGTTTTTAAAAAACAAGGAAAGGAAAAAGGTCCTTTGAGAGTCTTAAAATTTTGACGTGGGAATAGATGAGTTGTTCTTAAATTGAATGATTTTGGTGCCAACTTGAGTACTCTTAATTGATTAAAGAAACAAGAGCAAAAAAATTTCATCTCTCAACAAAGAGAGACACCAAAAGAATTTGTTTCACTTTTTTAGCTAAAAATTTTGACACTTGCTTGGGCATATGATTTATTTGCTAGCAAAATATACGTGGCTAGGAAGTGGACTCAGTGCAATCTTGTGAATACTTGTATGATCATGTTTAAGATTGCAGGAATTGTGAAGAAAAGAATTTGACACCAATTCGAGCTTGTAAGTTCTTCAATTTCAGTCTCGATTCTCTTCTATTCTTCTTTATTTTGTTGTCACTCAAGGGCGAGCAACATCTAAGCTTGGGGGAGTTGATAGCTATGAGATTCGACATATTTTTGATGATTTTTATTGATGGTTTTCTTCTGGATTTGATCGTTTTCTAGCTTTACCTAACGCTAATACTTCGATAGCGAAGAAAACTTGGTTTTTAATATGTGTTTCAGGTTCTGAACATTAATAGAGGGTTTTAACAAGAGAAACACAATATTCAGGCGAAAATAAGCAAGTCTCTTTTTGGAAGCAATCAAGGGAGGCAGATAGAAGCTTTAACGAGCAACTATACGGCGGGAATATTTTTTTGGCCGTATAGTTCCCGTCGTATAGCTACCACCGCCTCCGTCTTGTCAAAAGGGACAACTTCCGTGAAGAGGACGTACACAAAATTATAACACAGCAGCCGCCATCCCATCCAGAAAGGAGAAAGAAGAGATCAGGAGAAGAAGGAGAAGACGTTCTTCATCTCGCTCCACGATCTTCGACCTCCTAGCCAACACACCCCCATAGCCATTACTTGTACTTGAGAGAGAGATCTTCACCTTGCAAGACTAGGGTTTGAGATTGTTTCTTCCTATCTTGAATTGTGTTGGATTACTTTTCTATTCTTATTGTGGATCTCCACGGTAATATCGATAAGAACTCCCTTTATTTAATTATATCAATGATGCTTTCTTCTCTCATGTGTGAGTAAGATCCTTGGGCATGGGAGATGTAAGAGATTGGTGAGATGTGATGTGCCTCCATATATTTTCCATTAGTTTGTGATTGATTTTAGTTACTATATTATGTATGCTTGACTACTTTGGGGTGCCTAATGTTTGTTGTCCAATTAAGGGCCCAGACAACATGATGATTTGTTCTACATAGATAGGATCTTATTCGCTAGCAGATCGGCGACCCCCGAGTGACACAGAGATATCAATGGGAAACTAGTTTGATTCGAGGATCACGAGGAACCACTGTGCTTATTGCATTAGTCCGATCCAAGGAGCTTAATTGCTAAGCAACCTAAAGGATCTTAATCGTCTAGTGACTGACCATGGTTTTGGTAATAGGCTAGTAGGATTATTGAAGTTCGGATGAAATCTACCAAGAGGAGTTCCGGCTAATTATGGGTTGCTCGCGTACACATATATTTATAAGATTATAATTGTTATATTCATCATTCGTTCACCTGGCACAGTCACTATTACCATGAACTGTATCTCCCGCGCCTTCTTTGTCATCTGCAGAAAATAATAAATAACCGAATCGTTCTTTACTTTTATGCTTTTTATTACTTAAGTTTATATTTTAGTTTACTTAAATACATCTAGTTTAATCCAAATTTTATTCTTATTTCTACACTTGCAGTCAATTCAGTCTAAGACCTATGACAACTTTGAGTGTGACAGAGACTTCATTCATAAATACTTACCTTTGGGCTCCCTGTGGGATCGATATCTATACTTCAAAACTAGCTATAAACGATATGTGCACTTGTAGACATCACGATGCCTTTAGCCTTAATGCAGAAAATCAAAGACGGGAGCAAGAACTAGATCATGGTAGGAGCAAAATACCTAGCGGAGATTACCTCCTAAGGTTTTCCTTTTTTGTGCTCTTTTTCTTTTGGCCTAGGCCACTCTCTGTTTGTTTCTCCTTTATCAATATAAAAGGCAAAGCTTTTGCCTCGTTTCAAAAAATAATGTATTTATTTGATATTATAGTAGTTGTAATTTTCTCAATATCCTTGGTAAAATTTAGAAAGCATTGACTTTGTGAGTAGGTTTATACGCCAGGTTTTTAAGCATACAGAGAGAGTATAAATCTCAATGTCTGTTCGATGTAGACGCGGAAGAAGAGAGATAACGCCTTGATTTACAAGTCTGATTATCTTAAGAAAACTTGAATTTTTGATTTTTTTAAATGTATTCCGGTCTTGAAGGAAATGAGATCAAATACACAACAATCATCTCACCCGCTAGTTTTTAGTCTGATTTGGAAGCTAGACCCCTTTGCGAGGGCAACCAGAGCAGTACTTGTGTTCTAGACTCCTCCCGGGTCGTCCGCGCGGATGGCTCCGGAGGTCCCCAAACCCTAGCCGCCGCCTCAAAGGGGGTTGTCCCGGCCGTCACCACCGCCGATCCCGGGGGTGGTGGCGGCACCCGGCCGTCTAAGTGTTGGAATTATGCCCTAAAGGCAATAATAAAGATGTTATTATTATAATTCTTGTTCATGATAAAGTTTATATTCCATGCTAGAATTGTATTAAGCGGAAACTTTAATACTTGTGTGGTTTGTGAACAACACCGTGTCCCTAGTACGCCTCTATGGACTAGCTCATTGATCAATGATGGTTAAGGTTTCCTAACCATAGACATGAGTTGTCAATTGATAATGAGATCATATCATTGGAGAATGATATGGTGGATAGACCCAAACTAAGCGAAGCAATTAGATCGTGTCATCGTGTTCGTCTTTGCGAAGTTTTTCTTATGTCAAATATTGTATTCCTTAGACCATGAGATAATACAACTCCCTGGTATCGGAAGAAAGCTTTGAGGTCATCAAACGTCATCCTATGAGAGGGTGATCATAAAGGTGTCTCTCAGGTAATCGGAAAGTATCTGTTGGGTTGTATGTATCGAGATGGGATTTGTCCCTCCCAAGTCGGAGAGATATACTTCGGGCCCACTCGGTAATCGATATCAACACCGCTTGCAAGCATGTGGTTAAGGAGTTAATCACAAAGTGATATCGGATTACGGAACGAGTAAAGTACTTGCTGTGAACGAGATTGAACTAGGTATGACGATACCGACGATCGAATCTCGGGCAAGTAAAATATCGCGAGACGAAGGGAATATATATATGGGATTGATTGAATCCTGGCATCGTGGTTCATCCGATATGATCATCGATGAATGTGTGGGAGTCAATATGGGTGCCCAGACCCCGCTGTTGATTATTGATAGAAGATCATGTATGCATATTCTCGAACCCGCAGGGTCACACACTTAACGTGTCTCGATGCTAGGATAGATTGGATACTTGGTTTATGAATTTTTGTTCAGAGTCTCGGATGGGATCCGGGACATCACGAGAGGTTCCGGAGTGGTCCGAAGAATAAGATTCATATAAGGCAATGCAGTTTTTGGAGTTCGGAATTGTTCCGGATTAATCGGTATTGTACCGGAAGCTTCTAGAACCTTCTGGAAGGGGACCAACGTGGCCCCACCTTCCGGGAGGGGGCATGGGCCTACGAGGGAGTGTCCTGGCCGCATTGGGCCAGGGGCACAAGGCCCCATAGGGCCCAGCCGATCCTAGATAAGTTTAAATCGTTTAAACTAGAGATAAGATAGGGTTTCTAGAAGGGAGAGTTTAAATCGTTTAAACTAGAGATAGGCTTGGAGGATGGGCAAGGGCTGGCCGCACCCCCCCTCTATATATAGAGGTTTGGTGCGCCCCCTCCCCCCAACCTACACCTTCCTCCAAACCCTAGTTGCCCTGCTGCCCTCCTCTCTCCCTCCCGACTGTTTGTAGGCGAAGCCCTGCTGCAGAAATTCTCCACCATATACACCACGCCGTCATGTTGTAGATCCAATCTATCTCTCCACCCTACTTGCTGGTCCGAGGAAGGAGGAGACGTCGAGGTGCTGCACGTGTGCATCTCACGGAGGCACCGCCACTTGTGGTGCTAGATCGGATCGGATCGCGAGGAGGAGAAGCGAGTACGACTGCATCACCCACGTTCCGACGAACGTTCCGCTGTGCGAATCTTCAAGGGTATGAAGATCTAATCCAATCTCTCTCGTTGTTTGCATCTCCTAGATTAGATCTTGGCTTTCCCTCTGTTCGCTTCCGTAGAAAATTTTGATTTACTATGCTGCGAAACCCTTCAGTGGTATCAGAGCTAGATCTATGCATAGATGTGTTTCACGAGTAGAACGCAACATGGTTGTTGCGGGCGTTGATGTTTTCTGTTGCAAGCCTCTTGTTTGTGTTCTTCTTATGGCGCGGGATAGTGAGATTGAAGCGGTCCAGGCCAACCTTACGCGACGTCGTTCGCGAGACCGGCTCCGCACTTGACGTGTGGCTTGTTCCACACATGCGGCTGGTGGATGTCAGTTTCTCTCACTATAGTTGTCATGGGATTAACACCAGAGTTTGGCAACCATAATATCACCGTTGTGGCTTTCCGTAGGTAAGAATCGTTCTTAGCATCTACTCCCATAAGCCACGTAAAACATGCAACAACAAAGTAGAGGCGTCTAACTTGTTTTTGCAGGGAGTGTTTTCTGTGATATGGTATGGCCCAAGATGTGATGTGTATATTGTATGCGATGATCATGTTTTGTAATGTTTCACGACTTGCATGTCGATGAGTACACAACCGGCAGGAGCCATATGGTTGTCTTTATAATTGTGTATGACCTGCGAGTCAACTTCTTATACGCCATGTAATAGCTTTACTTTATCGCTAAGTAGTTAGCAATAGTTGTAGTTGCTATTCATGGTGGAGGCAATCATGGTGAAGTGATGGAGATCATGCCGGAACGCACAAGATGGAGATCATTGCGCGAAGATTGGCTATACCATGTCACATGAAGTTATATGCATGTGATGTTTATCCTTTTATGTATCTTATTATGCTTAGATCGCGACGGTAGCATTATAAGATGATTCCTCACTTAAAGATCAAGATAAAACTGTGTTCTCCCCGAGTATGCACCGTTGCGAAAGTTCGTCGTGTCCAAGCATCACGTGATGATCGGGTGCTATAGACTCTACGCTCACATACAACGGGTGCAAGCCAGTTTTGCACACGCGGAAATACTTGGGTCTAGCTTGACGAGCCTAGCATGTACAGACATGGCCTCGGAACACAAGAACCGAAAGGTTAAGCATGAGTCATATGAATGATATGATCGACACTTTGTTGTCCACCATTGAAACCACATCTCTTCTCGTGAAGATCGGATTAGGTGTGGTGAATTTGGATCGTGTTCACTAAACAACTTGAGGGATGTTGAATTTGGTGGGAGTTCATCTAGTAATTTGATTAAAAGTTGAACTAGTTATCATGAACATAGTCTAATTTGTACTTGCAAATATTGTAGATCACATGGCTAAGTCCAACTTCAACTTCAACGTTTTTGCTGAGAAAGAAAAGCTTAAGAACAATGGGTCTAACTTCACCAATTGGTTCCGCAATCTGAGAATCATTCTGTCTGGAGGACAAAAGTACTATGTCCTTGAGAAAGCGTTAGGTAACCCCCCTGCTACAACTGCGCCGGCTGATGAGAAAGCTGTCTATCAGTCGCGCAAAGATGATTATGGTGTGATTAAGAGCACCATGTTGTTTGCTATGGAACCGGAACTTCAAAATCGTTTTGAAAACTATCCCGGGCCCTTTGAGATTCTCGAAGAGTTGAAAACCATGTTTCAGACTCAGGCCCGTTCTGAGAGATATGAGATCTCCGAGAAGTTCTTTAACTGCAAGATGGAGGAAGGGAGTTCCGTTAGTGAGCACGCCATTAAGATGTCGGGCTACACTCAACGCCTTGAGCAACTGGACTGCAAGATTCCAGAGGAGCTCAAGATTGACAGGGTTCTGCAATCACTCCCTCCCAGCTACAAAAGTTTTGTAGTGACTCATAATCAGATTGGTTCCACTGATACGATCACCGAGCTCTTCGCAAAGCTGAAGGCTGCGGAGGTGGACATCAAGAAGGATAATCATGTGTTGATGGTCAACAAGCCCTCCTTTAAGAAAGGTAAAGGTGCAAAGAAGACCTTCAAGAAGGGCGGCGGCAAGCGCAATGCCCCTGCTGAGAAGAAGCTCAGGTCTGGTCCCAAGCCGGAAACTGAGTGCTTCTATTGCAAGGACAAGGGTCACTGGAAGCGCAACTGTCCGAAGTACTTAGCGGACAAGAAGGCTGGCACCATCAAAGGTATATTTGATATACATGTTATTGATGTTTTCCTTACTAGCCCTCGTTGTAGTGCCTGGGTATTTGATACCGGTTCAGTTGCTAATATTTGTAACTCGAAATAGGAGCTGCGGAATAGACGGCGGCTTGCGAGGGATGAGGTGACGATGCGCGTTGGCAACGGATCAAGAGTTGATGTGATGGCCGTCGGCACGCTCTCCTTAGTTTTACCTTCGGGATTAGTTTTAAACCTTAATAAATGTTATTATGTGCCTGCGTTGAGCATGAACATTATTTCTGGATCGTGTTTATTGCAAGACGGTTATTCATTTAAATCGGAGAATAATGGTTGTTCTATTTATATGAGTAACATCTTTTATGGTCATGCACCTCTTGTGAGTGGTTTATTTCTTCTAAATCTCGAAAGGGATGAAACACACATCCATAACATTGAGGCTAAGAGATGCAAAGTAGATAGTGATAATACTACTTATTTGTGGCACTGTCGTCTAGGTCATATTGGTGTAAACCGTATGAAGAAACTCCATTCCGATGGACTTTTGGAGTCTCTTGATTTTGAATCATTTGACATATGCGAACCATGCCTCATGGGCAAGATGATCAAAACCCCGTTCTCCGGTATGATGGAGCGAGCAACGGACTTGTTGGAAATCATACATACCGATGTATGCGGACCGATGAGTGTTTCGACGCGCGGTGGATATCGCTATTTTCTCACTTTTACCGATGACTTAAGTAGATATGGGTATATCTATTTAATGAAACATAAATCTGAAACGTTTGAAAAGTTCAAAGAATTTCAGAATGAAGTGGAGAACCATCGTAACAGAAAGATTAAGTTTCTACGATCCGATCGTGGGGGCGAATATTTGAGTTATGATTTTCTCACGCATCTCAAAGCAAGTGGAATCGTTTCACAACTCACGCCACCCGGAACACCACAGCGCAATGGTGTGTCTGAACGCCGGAATCGAACCCTATTAGATATGGTCCGATCGATGATGTCTCTTACTGATTTGCCGTTATCATTTTAGGGTTATGCATTAGAAACCGCTGCATTCACTTTAAATAGGGCTCCATCTAAATCCGTTGAGACGACACCGTATGAACTATGGTTTGGTGCTAAACCTAAGTTTTCGTTTCTTAAAGTTTGGGGATGCGAAGCTTACGTCAAGAAGTTGATAACGGACAAGCTCGAACCCAAAGCGGAGAAATGCGTCTTCATAGGATACCCTAAGGAAACTATTGGGTATACCTTCTATCACAGAACCGAAGGCAAAGTGTTTGTCGCAAAGAACGGTTCCTTTCTTGAGAAGGAGTTTCTCTCGAAAGAAGTGAGTGGGAGGAAAGTAGAGCTAGACGAGGTTATTGAACCTTCTCTTGAATTGGAGAGTAGCGCAGCACCTGAAATTGTTCCAGTGCCGCCTGCACCAACAATAGAGGAAGCTAATGACAAGGATCATGAAGCTTCGGACGATGCTGCTACTGAACGTTGCAGGTCGACAAGGTCGCGTGCCCCTCCTGAGTGGTACGGCAACCCTGTCTTGACTATCTTGTTAGTAGAAGACAGTGAACCTACGAACTATGAGGAAGCGATGATGAGCCCAGACTCTGAGAAATGGCTAGAAGCCATGAAATCCGAATTGGGATCCATGAGCGAAAACCAAGTATGGACTTTGGTGGACCCTCCTAGCGACTGAAAGGCCGTTGAGTGCAAATGGATCTTCAAGAAGAAAACGGACGCAGATGGTAATGTTACCGTCTATAAAGCACGGCTTGTTGCGAAAGGTTTTTGACAAGTTCAAGGTGTTGACTACGATGAGACTTTCTCTCCCGTAGCGATGTTTAAGTCCATTCGGATTTTATTAGCAATTGCTGCGTTTCATGATTATGAAATATGGCAAATGGATGTCAAGACTGCTTTCCTCAATGGCAACATTGATGAAGAGTTGTATATGATGCAACCCGAAGTTTTTGTCGATCCTAAGGATGCTGATAAAGTATGCAAACTTCAGCGTTCCATTTATGGACTGAAGCAAGCATCTCGGAGTTGGAACCTTCGTTTTGATCAAGTGATCAAGAGCTTTGGATTTGTTCCAAATTGCTACGAAGCTTGCATCTACAAGAAAGTAAGTGGGAGCTCGGTGACATTTCTGGTACTATATGTGGATGACATATTGATTATTGGAAATGACATCAACATGCTTAACGATGTGAAGAGTTATTTGAACAAGTGTTTTTCAATGAAAGACCTAGGTGAAGCTGCTTATATATTGGGCATCAAAATCTATAGAGATAGACAAAGACGCCTGATAGCTTTAAGCCAAAGTACATACCTAGACAAAGTTCTGAAAAGGTTCAGAATGGATAAGGCATTGAAAGGTTCAGTGCCTATGTTGTCAGGTAAGATATTGAGCAAGGCTCAGTGTCCAGCTATGGTAAATGATAGGGAAGCTATGAGCAAAGTGCCTTATGCCTCGGCCATAGGTTCTATCATGTATGCCATGCTTTGTACTAGACCGGATGTGTCCAATGCTCTTAGTTTGACGAGCAGATATCAAAGTGATCCAGGAGTGGAACACTGGACAGCCGTGAAGAACATCCTAAGGTACCTAAATAGGACTAAAGAAATGTTCTTAGTCTATGGGGGTGATGAACAGCTCGTCGTAAAAGGTTACGTCGATGCTAGTTTCGACACCGACAAGGATGATTGTAAATCTCAGACAGGATACGTGTATATTTTGAATGGAGGAGCTGTGAGCTGGAGAAGCTGCAAGCAAAGCGTGATCGCGGGATCTACAGTAGAAGCAGAATACATGGCTGCTGCAGAAGCATCAAGTGAAGGAGTTTGGATCAGGAACTTCATCACTGAGCTTGGCGTGGTTCCAAGTGCATTGGACCCACTGGAGATATTGTGTGACAACACTGGCGCCATAGCACTCGCTAAGGAACCAAGATATCATCCAAAGACCAAGCATATCAACCGCAAGTTTCATATAATCCGAGATTATATAGCAGATGGAGATCTGAAGATTAGCAAAGTACATACAGATCTGAATGTCGCAGATCCATTGACTAAACCTCTTCCACGTGTAAAACATGATCAGCACCTCAGTGCCATGGGTGTGAGATTGTTGCCAGATGTAAACTAGATTATTGACTCTAGTGCAAGTGGGAGACTGTTGGAATTATGCCCTAGAGGCAATAATAAAGATGTTATTATTATAATTCTTGTTCATGATAAAGTTTATATTCCATGCTAGAATTGTATTAAGCGGAAACTTTAATACTTGTGTGGTTTGTGAACAACACCGTGTTTCTAGTACGCCTCTATGGACTAGCTCATTGATCAATGATGGTTAAGGTTTCCTAACCATAGACATGAGTTGTCAATTGATAATGAGATCATATCATTGGAGAATGATATGGTGGATAGACCCAAACTAAGCGAAGCAATTAGATCGTGTCATCGTGTTCGTCTTTGCGAAGTTTTTCTTATGTCAAATATTGTATTCCTTAGACCATGAGATAATACAACTCCCTGGTATCGGAAGAAAGCTTTGAGGTCATCAAACGTCATCCTATGAGAGGGTGATCATAAAGGTGTCTCTCAGGTAATCGGAAAGTATCTGTTGGGTTGTATGTATCGAGATGGGATTTGTCCCTCCCAAGTCGGAGAGATATACTTCGGGCCCACTCGGTAATCGATATCAACACCGCTTGCAAGCATGTGGTTAAGGAGTTAATCACAAAGTGATATCGGATTACGGAACGAGTAAAGTACTTGCTGTGAACGAGATTGAACTAGGTATGACGATACCGACGATCGAATCTCGGGCAAGTAAAATATCGCGAGACGAAGGGAATATATATATGGGATTGATTGAATCCTGGCATCGTGGTTCATCCGATATGATCATCGATGAATGTGTGGGAGTCAATATGGGTGCCCAGACCCCGCTGTTGATTATTGATAGAAGATCATGTCTGCATATTCTCGAACCCGCAGGGTCACACACTTAACGTGTCTCGACGCTAGGATAGATTGGATACTTGGTTTATGAATTTTTGTTCGGAGTCTCGGATGGGATCCGGGACATCACGAGAGGTTCCGGAGTGGTCCGAAGAATAAGATTCATATAAGGCAATGCAGTTTTTGGAGTTCGGAATTGTTCCGGATTAATCGGTATTGTACCGGAAGCTTCTAGAACCTTCCGGAAGGGGACCAACGTGGCCCCACCTTCTGGGAGGGGGCATGGGCCTACGAGGGAGTGTCCTGGCCGCATTGGGCCAGGGGCACAAGGCCCCATAGGGCCCAGCCGATCCTAGATAAGTTTAAATCGTTAAACTAGAGATAAGATAGGGTTTCTAGAAGGGAGAGTTTAAATCGTTTAAACTAGAGATAGGCTTGGAGGATGGGCAAGGGCTGGCCGCACCCCCCTCTATATATAGAGGGCTGGTGCGCCCCCTCCCCGCCAACCTACACCTTCCTCCAAACCCTAGTTGCCCTGCTGCCCTCCTCTCTCCCTCCCGACTGTTTGTAGGCGAAGCCCTGCTGCAGAAATTCTCCACCATATACACCACGCCGTCGTGTTGTAGATCTAATCTATCTCTCCACCCTACTTGCTGGTCCGAGGAAGGAGGAGACGTCGAGGTGCTGCACCTGTGCATCTCGCGGAGGCACCGCCACTTGCGGTGCTAGATCGGATCGGATCGCGAGGAGGAGAAGCGAGTACGACTACATCACCCACGTTCCGACGAACGTTCCGCTGTGCGAATCTTCAAGGGTATGAAGATCTAATCCAATCTCTCTCGTTGTTTGCATCTCCTAGATTAGATCTTGGCTTTCCCTCTGTTCGCTTTCGTAGAAAATTTTGATTTACTATGCTGCGAAACCCTTCACTAAGATGGGGGGAGGAGAGGCGCTTCCCCGGTGGCCTGCCCTACTCGTGGAGGCCGGCTGGTTTGGGGGCGCAAGGGTGGTGCCATGAGCATGTGCTCGTGGTTGAGGAGGGGGCGAGGCGGCGGAGCCATGGCGGACGCTGGCGGCTAGGTGCGGCACTGAGTGCCAGCGACGTCTGCACAGGGCATGGATCTGATCCGTTCTGGGCTGGCCACGAGGCATGGCAGAGCTGGCATCGGGATCTCGGGCGGCGCCCAGACCTCGCTGGTCCGGGTCGTGCTGCTGCCTAGATCTGCTCTATGTCCGGCAGCCAGTCGTTCGTTGTTGGGATTTTGGTTGTTGAGCCTCCTCCTCGGCTGTCAGCGGGTGGCAAGGGGGCTGTCGGCTCGGTTTGAATAAAAGGGTGGTCCTCGGATCTCTCTCGCACCAAGACGAAGATCTAATTGATGAGTGTCTCCCTTGATCTGGCCGGAGTGTCTGGTTCCGGAAGGCTCCGTCGGCGAACTCCCATGGGCGCATATGCCTGGAGCTTGCTAGATCGAAAGGAATTCGGTCATGCGCACCTGTGTTTTTTGCTGTCCGTTTGGTTTCAGTGGGAGCGGGGTGAAGCTCTGCTACCTGTTATCATCATGCGACATGTCTTTAACGATACAGATGGTGAAGTCAGATGCGGCCAATGTCATGAAGGCAGAGACATGTGGACGAGTTATGGTGGATTGAGTCTTTATGGCGATGAGGATCTGGCTTGGATATCTGTGACTCGCAGCAGCGTCGAGGAGTTCACAGTCTTATCTTGTAGGGTGAAAACCCAAGGTCTAGCCTTCATTGGTTGTGTCTGACAATGGCCTTGCAGAAGGCATTGCTTTGCGAGCGAGGACTTTATCCAGGGTGAAAACCTAAGATCTTTGATCGGACGATGATAACACTTGTGCACTGTTTCCTTCTTGGAGGCGTCGTTTTTGAGGGGTTGGACTTCTGGTGTTGTTTTGGTGGTGGTAGTGTGGCTGCTGCTAAGGATCGGATTCCTGCAGCAGGACTTTTATTTTTTATAATTCTTTTTTTTTTCAACTGTGTATCTCCATATTGTCATTATGGTATGCGTTGTTGCAAGAGGCTGGATGTAATTGGTATCCATGTGATATTAATATATGCTCAATTCCAAATCAAAAAAGAGCGCATTGTATTACGTACATACTGCAGCAAACTTATCCCCGCTGATGAATCTTAATTACTCCGTTCGTCCAGAAATAACTGAATTCGAACCTAGACGAACCCAAGTCATTTATTTCTAGACGAAAGGAGTATAATTCTTCAGCAAGGAGAAAACGAGCACCGAGTTGGTGCTATCAGCTGCAGTGGTACGGGAGTAGTACGTGTGTGGTTCAAGGTAGCCTCCACGTACCGTTCCATAGATCCACATCCACCCATGAGTGACGCCCGATGGACAGTTGCACTTGCCTACTAGCTAGCTAATTTGATTGATCACGAGAGGCTGGCTAATACTTGTCAAAGAAAAATCTCGCTAAAGAGAACACGTGTCCTGTCGATGGCTGTGTACGTACGTGGCCGGGTCGATCTTCAAGATTGACGGCTAACATTTATAATGACGCAACCGGTTAGAAGGAAATCATAGTTCGTGATTCTGTCCCCAAGTTGTTCTATCCTGATTCTTTCGGTCAATTTTACAATTATATACTGACCGTTTTAGACTGAAAAGGGTACCATCCACAAGCGAGCTCCAGCATTGCTCTCCATGTCCGAACTGCGAGAGGGTAGACAGGCTTGTAGTAGAAGTTGAGGTAGCTGCCAGCTTCAGCGGGAATCGGTCTCGACGGACGGTACGCGTCCTCTTGATTTGGGGTATTTCGTGGTTGGCATGGAAATTAGCGGCGTGCCTCACTGGACGGGGAATCATCCAAACAAAGCCGCCTGACGAAGCGTTGGTTCCCACGCGCACGATCCGGGAAAAAAGAGTGATTCGCTCCGCGGGAGCTAATGGGGTGGCTGGTTCACACGAAAAAGGATCTCAATGGACCGTTTGGTTTGTAGGGAAACCCCCCGTCCAACCATGCTGAATCAAGAACTGAAATACTACAGTATACCAGGTGGCGTGGTTCATGCACGCACTACTCAACTCAACCGCACGGCAGAATATACAAGAACCGATGTGGCGATGACAGCGTCAGCTACCATATCGTTGACCTTAGCCCCTGACGATAGTTAGTTAGCTAGGTAGACACTGCCACTAGTACATTTCATAAAGATTTCCTACGAACCACGTGCGTCAGCTTGTTCTCGACGACCCATCTGACAAGGAATGAGCGGCGGTTTCACCCAGTTGTTTGCTCATACGATGGACATCTAAACCTTTCCATAACCAGGTTGATAAAAATCTGATATGACACAACAATTAATAAAGAAAGAGATGGTTAGAGTGTAGATACCGTATCATCGCACTTCAAATTAGAATTCCTAATGTATACAAATCTCGTAACATAATTTTACATTAAGATTCTTCAATCGTAAATATAATAGTACTATGATACTACCACATGATAACCTGTACTATAGAAATAGTATCATATACGAGTATCATATGCATGATATTAGTAGTATGATATGCATGCTATGACCAGCTAATAAATACGGACAATACCTAGTCGGGCTGAGAAACCGATGGGCCTGTTACCAACGGCGATGGGGCGGCGGATCCAGGTCGTCGCATTGAGCTGGGAAGTGGCTTTTCGACTCCAGTTAGAAAAGCCAAAGTTTGAAAAATGTCTGCATAAAAAACGAGAAGATTCTCTAATTAGTGGCCGTGCACGCTGTGGTAAATATACTCTGGCGACAGAATAGTCTGCAGGTGTCAGCAGCAGGCGGGTTTTTTCCGGCAGCTGGAAGCCTAGGAGCATAGTGAACCTCACCAACGTGCTCTCGCCATGTGGCCCGTCATGCGGCGGGAGCGGGCGTGGTGCGCCATAGAAATCCTTGTCGAGTTTTCGGGTTAGCCACGGTGGCAGTCTGCTTTTGCCACTTGGAGTTAATGACCGTCTGGCTTGCACGTTCTCTCCGCTCTTCCCTCGTTATACAACTTCTGTAAATAGTTTAACCTTCCGTGTGACTAGCAAAAGTACCCGTGTGTTGCACCGAGAGAAACAAATTCTCAAACTCCCGAGCAAACCATCCATGTCGACACTTCTCCTCTTTGTCATCATCGTCGACACTTCTCTTTGTCATCATCATGGGCTAGTGAGAAGAAACAGCGGACTCCTAGGGCACAAGAGTTAGAATAGAATGCGGATCGAGATCCAAGAGAAATTCAGTGACCCACCAGAGAGGACATTTCTGAAAGACCATGTTTGTTGCACAAAAGGCCGGTACCATGTGTATGTGATGCTACTTGAAACTTTTTTGGAACATCTAAGAAACCTCAGTGGAACCTTATGATTTTCCAGTGAGTACTCAAAAAAATTGCTTTGTCTCATAACTTTCGAAGATCTAATAGAGGAACATGCATTCTTCCCTAAAAGAGAAACGTGCAATCTGACGCACACTCAAACCCTCCTCCGAGCGAGCCCAGCGGACGCCTCCTCTACGCGCTCTAGTCAGAGAAGATACACTTGTATGTGAGAATGTACAGTACACAGATACATAGGATCAACTAATATTTACATTGAGCTTCCTCTGGAGCATACATTTGAAGGCATGGACTACTGTGTACATCACATGGAGGGAAGGAGATAGAATTTTCTTGCTCATTCTTATTAGAGGCTGATCAAGCAATCACACAGGCAAGAGAACATGATTTAAATGTAAATTTCTGTTGATGGACGGCTTGTTTCCAATTTGAATTTAAATCATCTTCCGTTATACTCAATGTACAACATACCTAACTGCACCATGCTCTTTTCTCCACCTGTTACTGCACAAGAATGATGGTTGCCAGCTGAAATGTCTAGAACTTTCTCACCTACATGTAGAAGAACTGAAGAGCCATATGTAACATACAAAAATTGTATGGCAGAGATGTAGTAAATTCATGGAATCGGAGATTAAATCTTTTTAAATTCGTATGCATGAGGTATCTGACAGATGGAAAATTTTATATTAACATCAAAACGTTTAAATAACTATTAACTTTCAGGCATATTTGTATCTGCGATATACGCACAAATTATCCATGGTCAAGAGCCAACATTGATCTAACTTTTCCAAATAGATTGACAGTGTGGATGCAAGCATATGGAGTGGAGGTATGGTGGAGAAGAACCAATACACGACTATAAGTTGTTCATCTTTGTAGCAAACACACATCCACTCTAGAAAACACATGCCCACTCTATAAAGAAAACAGTAGCCCAAAATCAATATGAGGTATGGTGGAGAAGAACCATGTCAACTTGCAGTAAGAAAGTTTCAGATAGTACTCTCCATAGTAAATTTAAGGAAAAAGGGGATCTTTATTTTACTATCTAGTCGTTGCACGGATGTAGAGATCTTACCAGTTCATCTTGAACCATCCTTGTAAGACTTGCACTACCAATTCATGAGCTCATGCAAGATACAATGTAGTGTTGCATGCTAACATCGCAAGTGGTGGATGTGCGTCGCGGACAGGTATATCGATGACCAACATGATTCCGACAAATCCCTCTCGTCAGGTTATATGATAGCAATTAAGAGCTCCCAATAATAATTAATTTATTTTCTGAAAAAATGCCTCACTGGTAAAAACATCAGACCTGACCATAGGTCCATAGCAATACTACATGACTCTGTTTAGAAATATAATACATTTTAGGTTTGTGAAATGAATATATATAGACGCTTTTTAGTGTATAGGTTCACTCCGAACCTCTACGAATCTATACTCTAAAAGACGTCTAGATACATTCGATTCATAAAACTAAAACGTCTTATATTTCCTCGAATCAGACTTTCGCCCCGCTATATTAATATAGCAAATCACCGATACAAAAGAGATCACTGCTAGGGCGAACAGCACAAGGCAAGCCCAAAGAAAAACAAAAGAAAGAAGAAAAGAAAACAATGCCGACAACGACGGCTCGACGAAAACGACAATGTCGCGCAACCGCTACACCCACCGGAGAATGACCACCACGCTCCTCGCACTCCGACACGCCTCGTACCAAGCAACACCTCCAAGAAGGAAAGCGACGATGCCGACGTTGTTGCCCGGACTAATCCTAGGGGTTCCCCCGGTACGCTACGGAAGTAGGGAAAGGGAATACCCGACGCCCTTCAGGAAGGATGGTGGCACCCGCAAGCGTCACCGCATCGGGGCCGACAGGGATTTCGCTCGACCCCAAGACCACAACCCCGGGCAAGCCGGAGCACACCACCAACCACGCCGCCCACCAACATGTGCCACCACGGTCTTGCCAGCATCATCGCCGTCTCACCACGACACCCGCTGCGAGGTCGGGCGGACCAAAAGGAAACAACTGAGGGTAAGGGTTGGCGAAACCATCACCACGCGGGAGGGAGCAACCTCCACCGTCAGAAACGGTAACCGGCCGGACACCGCGGTCTGAGGACACCAAACCACAAGCAATTGGAGGGCGGCAGTAGCTTAGCCACCCGGTGGACTTCCTCCACAGCCAATGACGGGTGCCGACCGGACGCATCCGCAAGGACACACCAGGCCGAAAGGCCCGGCCGAGCCGTGGAGGGGCTCGTAAAGTCCTCGCCGCCGCGCTGCAGCACGAAGGGCACCGCCGCCGCTACCCTCGAAGAAGCCATAGGTCCGGCCAGACCCGAAGGGCCCGTGAAGCTACCACCGCCGCGCTGCAGAAGACGTGGCATCAGCACTGCAAGCCCCTGCCCAAGGCGCTCCTGGGTCCACCAGAGACACACCGGCCCGAACCAGCTCGCTCAGACCCAGATCGGGCCCAAAGGGCCAAGATCTGGGCCGAACGCCGGCCACCGCGGCTGCCCTGTCGCCAAGGGAAGCAGCCCCGCCTCCATGTCGCCCTAGCCGCTGCCGAGATCGCCGTCGGCCGACCAGCACCGCCGCCAGCCGCCACCCCCGGCGGAAGCGCTCGCGCGCGGGAAAGGAACCGCCACCACCGCCAGCACACCACGCGTGCCGCCCGGACGGCGCCCACCGGTGGCGGCGGGAGAGGAGGACGAGGCGGGGGAGGCTAGAGAGGTGGGCCAGCGGGAGAGCCCGGCCGCCGCGCTCAGGGCGGCGGCGCGGGGGGAGGAGAGGGCGCCGCACCCGCTCCTCGTCTCGTCAGTTTTTTTTTCGATCGTGAGGAAGCTCAACGTCTTATATTTATGAGCGGAGGTAGTATGTGGGTAGTTTTTTAGCATACTCTAAGTCACCATTGAATTCCTTGCACCCAATTTTTTGCAGATAAATAATTTGGAATCTCCTACTCCCTCCGACCCAAATTAATTGACTTGGTTTTGTCTAGATTCGGAGGTATCTAGCACTAAAACAAGTCTAGATACATTTGAATCTAGATAAATCTAAGTCAACTAATTTGGATCGGAGGGAGTATAATAATTGGGCATCACAAATAACATTATGAATTCAATACTCAACTCTATCATTACCTCTTGGTAATCAGGTTCAGCTGGGTTATATCCATTGATCATATTCACTGAACCTTGAATGGAATGGAGCCGTATCATTTCCTACTTAAATTGCTCCAAATTATGAGTGTCATTGAAGGGCAGAAGCGCGTCCACTTTTGGAAAATTCAGGAGCTGAGCGTGGGGCCAAGAAGCCTTCCTCAACTGCTAGAATGAAAGAATAAATTAACGTGATGTAGGCAATACAAATCTTTCTCGAGGTGCATAGTACTGCTAAGCATCAATTAGGTCCTCTGAAGTTTATAGTTTCAGCTCAACTATCACATACGGCAAGGCACAGATGAACTTCTCCTATATATCTCATGGCCTCAGGAAACCACGACGCACATTGCTAACATACAAAACTCTTGCAAGAAAAATATCCATACATGGTGGACATCTCTTTCATGTAAGATCATCTCACGATGATGCCTTTAAATCTCACTTGGAAGGAGCACGGTTGGACATAGTTCCCGAAGTAGGCTGAAGGTAAGACGACAATGTAGCACGCGCTTGTCCTCTTTTTATCCCCAGCTAATTTGTTCCATCGCCAACTCAACTGAAAATACATGAGCCCCCCAAATCTATCACAGCTTGTTGATTCATTGAAAAACGAAATCCACTGCTAGTGCAAATAGAAAGAGAGGAAAATCCGTGCTTGTTCGTGGAAGGAGCATAGGAAAATTCACGTACAAAGCACATCGATCCTTTTTCTTCAAAGAGCATGAGAAAAGCAGAAACCCACCTAGTTCCGTGCCTGAAACCTGGCCCTTGAGCTCGGCCTTCTGGCTCGATCCGATGATATCCTACCCTGGAACATTAGCTTGTCATCCGAGAGAAGCCGAGAGATATGTGCCTCGATGACGGCGAAGTCTGACTTGGCTGAGAGTATCAGTTGATCATAGGAATCTAGCTAGCATGACACCGCGACGTGTTTCGGATGGCTAGAAACTAAAGCACGAGAAGCATGCAGAGATCATGGTCGGCCGATTCTGTGCGCTGTCCGGCTTCCATCCCTCCGGATCTTGCCGTCACCGATGTCGGGGTGGCGTAGATGAGTTCGCTCGATGGCCATGGGTTAGCCCAGGTATTGGTGTTCGTCGTGGTCAATCTCGTATCCTCATCTCACGTGTATATTGAGGAGATAGGTGGGTTAGGATATAGGAAACGCACCTGACCAGGAAAGATAAACCCGATAGAAACCTAGCGCTGGCATGAGCTGCAATATCTCCAAACTGCAGGGGCAACACGGTCCAGAAGACATTGGTGGTAATACGTGATTTGGTGGGAGGATAAAAGGGTCCGAAAAAGTGTTGGACTAGAAGAAACAATCCGTCATTTATTATTAGATTAGATTAGATTAGATTAGATTAGATATAGATATAGATTAGGTATAGATATGCTACTCACTATACGAATCGATTTGATTTTTTTCTTATGCAAGGTGTACTTATGCTATGACGTGTTAAATATCCACGAGAAAAACATTCCAAAATGAGCAGGAATGATAGAAGATGTAGAGAAGAGAATGAACCAATACCACTCGATCTGCTTAAAGTGACATGGTCCTTCTTATGAATTCCGAAAGGAGGTAGCTTGATCGTTGCTTTGATGTCTTGAGTAGACATGATTAGTAGGCTAGTAGCTGACATGTGAGGGCCCATCTGTATGTCGATCTACATTTCAGCTGCAGCTAGTCAGCTCCATGTCATGTGTTGGGCACTTGGGCAGATCCATTGAATGATCATTCTTCTTTTCTTCGAGAGGACCACTCTCCCCCACACCCCACGTCTAGTCCAGTACAGGTGCTTGCTTACCCACTCTTGACTCATCTAATGAAAATTCATCAACCAATCTAGGGCGAATAGTACAAAATAAGGCCCATCTGTGTACTGTTGCTTGTAGAATCATTTGAATGTATACTTATAGAAAAAGGGTCTTTGGTCCAGCGTCCAAATTCCATTGGTCCCGGTTCGTTTCTATAATCGGAACCAATGCCAGGCACCGGTCCCGGTTCATGCTGCCTGGGCATTGGTCCCGGTTCATCTCCAAGCATTGGTCCCGGTTCGTGGCATAAGCCGGGACCAATGCCCCCGCGACGCACACGTGGCACTCTGCGGAGCATTGGTCCCGGTTCATGCCACGAACCGGGACCAAAAACCCCGCGACGGTCCGCAATCCAGGACAATTAATATAAATTAATTCGGGGCAGAAATTAATTCGAGGCAGAAATTAATTCGAGATAGAAATTGAATTAATTAGTGTTTTTGAAAAAATCTTTCACAAATTAATCGAGACAAAGATCTAAATTGAGAAATTTTATTATTCGACCACAAATTTTTCCAAACAAAGATGCGATTTTACAAATTTTCCTAGTTGACAACACTTCCGCTACCACTGTCCTCCGAGCCACCGGCTTCCTCGTCGTCGTCAGACGAAATCTCCACGATTTCGGTGTTGTTCGGGAGACGGAGCTCATCTGCACGGCTAGCAGCGTCGATGGCGGTGTAGATGGTCCGTCCAGGGACGGACCAGAACATCTCCCGCCCTTCTCTGTTGTGGAGATCCGGGTGCACCACGCGCCCGTCCACGATGCGGTTGCCAAGCTTGGCCTTCCGCTCCTTCTTGAACAGCCGGGGCCAGTACTCGCTGGCTGCCGCGTACAGGGGCAACGCCCTCATCCACGCGGGCATCTGGCGGCGACGCTCCACGATGACGCACTCCATCTCGTATCCGCCGGGGACGAGGAGCGGAGCCACCGGCACACCTGCCTCGCTGATGCGAAATCCGGCGGCCACGGTCGCGCGTGGCGGCGCGAGGATGCCGTAGTACACAAACATCGCCGCCTCGTAGAAGTTGAGCGTGGGAACCTCCATGGCGGCGCGGTGGAGATTGGAGAGGGAGGGGAGGCGAGACGACGGCGCGGTGGAGAGGCGATGGCTAAAGGGGTGGGGTGGAGATCGACTGCAGAGAGGCCGAGGCGATGGCGAAAGCGACGCACTGTGGCCTCATATTTATACACGGGAACGGCGAAGCGACGGTGGGCATTGGTCCCAGTTAATGCCACGAACCGGGACCAAAGGCCCTCCCGCGTGACACGTGGCGGCCCAGCAACGCGCCCCCACCAAGGTCTTTGGTCCCGGGTCGTGCCATTAACCGGGACCAAAGCCCCTCCCGCGCGACACGTGGCGGCCCAGCAACGCGCCCTCCACCAAGGTATTTGGTCCCGGGTCGTGCCATTAACCGGGACCAATGACCTGGATGGGGGACACGCTGCTGGGCCGCCACGTGTCACGCGGGAGGGGCTTTGGTCCTGGTTCGTGGCATTAACCGGGACCAAAAATCCTCCCCTGGCTATATATAAGCCCAGCCCTTTGCCCACCAAATTTTGCTGGATTGCGTGTGAGGTGTGGGTGCTAGCTTTTTTTTCTTTGATTGCACACAAGGTGTTCGACGAAATGTCCGAGCCACGCTTTAGTTCGCACAACACGGTATCCTCGGCTGAGGTTAGCAACCTTATCTTCTTTATCTATAACCGATAAAAAATATTGCATGTGTCCATGTAGGGTGGTCATTTTACTATTCATGATGTTATTGTAATGGTTAATTATTATGACGCAGATCGATGCACGGATGCGATGGATGTATGGCGACCGACGCGATTCCGATTTTATTGCAGGCCTGCATAAATTTATCGATTTGGCTAAGGAAAACAAAGTGGATAATTTTATGCCTTGTCCCTGCGTCGACTGTCGGAACGTGGCGGAGCACTCTGCCCCGAGAATCCTTCAAAGCCATCTTCTTCGGAGAGGTTTCATGCCCGGATATTATTGTTGGGCCATGCACGGAGAAAGAGGGGTTAGGCTGGAAGAAAATGAAGAAGAGGAGGATGATGACAGCTATCCTATGTCCCCTGAAGAATACGGTGATACTGCAATGGAAGACAATGAAGAAGAGGGAGGCGGCAATGAAGAAGAACAACAGGCATCGGATGAGCCCGCTGATGGTCTTGGTCGGGTAATTTCTGATGCAAAGCAACGATGTGATACAGAAAGGGAGAAGCTTAAGTTGGAGGCCATGCAAAAGGATCACAAAAAGTTGTTGTACCCAAATTGCAAAGATGGCAGCACAAAGCTCGGTACCACACTTGAACTACTGAAATGGAAGGCAGAGACTGGCTTATCTGACAAGGGATTTGAGAAGTTACTGAAAATAATGAAGCCGAAGCTTCCAAAGGATAACGAGCTGCCCGAGACAACGTATGAAGCAAAGAAGACTATCTGCCCTCTAGGATTAGATGTGGAGAAGATACATGCATGCATTAATGACTGCATCCTATACCACGGTGAGAAGTACGAGAATATAGATAAATGCCCGGTATGCACTGCATGTCGATACAAGATCAGATAAGATGACCCTGGTGATGTTGAGGGCGATGACGAGCCCCCCAGGAAGAGGGTTCCTGCTAAGGTTATGTGGTATGCTCCTATAATACCACTGTTGAAACTTCTGTTTAGAAATAAAGAGCATGCCAGGTTGTTGCGATGGCACAAAGAAGAGCGTAAGAAAGACGGGAAACTGAGACACCCTTCCGATGGGTCACAGTGGAGAAACATCGAGAGAAAGTACTCGAACTTTGCAGATGACGCGAGGAACTTATGGTTTGGTCTAAGTACAGACGGCATGAATCCTTTTGGGGAGCAGAGCTGTAGTCACAGCACCTGGCCAGTGACTCTATTTATCTACAACCTTCCTCCTTGGTTGTGCATGAAGCGGAAGTTCATTATGATGTCAGTGCTCATCTAAGGACCGAAGCAACCCGGCAACGATATTGATGTGTACCTAAGGCCATTAGTCGATGAACTTTTGCAGTTATGGGCAGAACCAGGTGTAAAGGTGTGGGATGAGCACAAACAGTAGCCATTTGACATACGAGCATTGTTGTTCGTAACCATCAATGATTGGCATGCTCTTAGTAACATTTCAGGACAGTCAAACAAGGGATATAATGCATGCACGCACTATTTAGATAAGACTAAAGGTACATATTTGGATAAATGTAAGAATGTTGTGTACCTGGGGTGTCGTAAATTTCTTCCGACCAATCATCAAGTAAGAAAGAAAGGCAAGCATTTCAATGGTGAGGCAGATTACTGGAAGAAGCCTAAGCTCCCTAAAGGTGCTGATGTATTTGGTATGGTGAAGGACCTAGAAGTAATCTTTGGAAAGGGTCCTGGCGGTCAATCTGTTCCGAAAGACCCCATTACCGGACACACGGCCATGTGGAAAAAGAAATCTATATTTTGGGAGCTTGAGTATTGGAAAGACCTAGAGGTCTGTTCTTCAATCAACGTGATGCACGTGACGAAGAATCTTTGCGTGAACCTGCTAGGCTTCCTGGGCATGTATGGGAAGACAAAAGATACACCAGAAGCACGGGAGGACCAGCAACGTATCAAAGACCCATACAACAAGCATACTGATAAAGGACATGAATACTTAAGCAGCTACGCTCTTACCAAAGCAGAGAAGGAAATCTTTTTTGAAGTCCTTTAGAGTATCAAGGTCCCGGCTGGCTTCTCGTCAAATATAAAGGGAATAATAAATATGGCAGAGAAAAAATTTCAGAACCTGAAGTCTCATGATTCCCACGTGATTATGACACAGTTGCTTCCGGTTGCATTGAGGGGGCTTCTATCGGAACATGTTCGATTAGCCATTGTGAAGCTATGTGCATTCCTCAATGCAATATCTCAGAAGGTAATCGATCGAGAAAGTCTGGAAAGGCTACAGAAGGATGTGGTCCAATGTCTTGTCAGTTTTGAGTTGGTGTTCCCCCCGTCCTTCTTCAATATTATGACGCATCTCTTAGTTCACCTAGTCGAAGAGATTTCCATTCTCGGTCCTGTATTTCTGCACAATATGTTCCCCTTCGAGAGGTTCATGGGAGTCTTAAAGAAATATGTTCGTAACCGTGCTAGGCCAGAAGGAAGCATCTCCAAGGGCTATGGAACAGAGGAGGTCATTGGGTTCTCGGTAGACTTTCTTCCTGACCTTAAGCCGATTGGTGTTCCTGAATCACGGTATGAGGGGAGACTAAGTGGAAAAGGCACGCTAGGAAAGAAAGCAATGATATTTAGGGACGGACATTCTTTGAATCAAGCACACTACATAGTTCTACAAAGTTCTACCTTCGTGGCTCCGTATATCGAGGAACACATGAATGTTGTATGCTCCAAGTTCCCGGGGAAGGATGACTACTGGATTAAAGAAAATCACATGGAGACTTTCGGCACTTGGTTGCAATTACATCTCATGAATGACACCACTATTGGAGATCAGCTCTACTTGTTGGCCGCGACACCATCTGCGACTGTATTGACTTTCCAAGGGTACGAGATAAATGGGAATACATTTTACACGATTACCCAATATAAAAAGAGCACGAACCAAAACAGTGGTGTCCGCTTTTATGCAACATGCGAGAATGGGAAAAAGGACACATACTATGGTTACATAGAGGAGATATGGGAACTTAACTATGGACCTACTTTTAAGGTCCCTTTGTTTTGGTGCAGTTGGGTCAACATGAATGGAGAAGGGGTAAAGGTAGACCAGCTGTACGGAATGACAACAGTGGATCTCAAGAATCTTGGTTACAGAGACGAACCATTCGTCCTAGCCAATGATGTGGCTCAGGTTTTTTATGTGAAGGACATGTCCTCTAGACCGAAAAAAGAAAAAATAAGGAAACGAATACATCAGACGATGAGCCCAGGCGTCACATAGTTCTTCTAGGGAAAAGAAACATCGCGGGAGTCGAGGACAAGACAGACATGTGATACATTGCAAATGTATCTATAATTTTTGATGCTCCATGCTTGGTTTTATCTACTTTCTTATGTTTTGTCCACACTTTGGAGTACTTTTCATATGATTTCTTAGACTAACCTATTAACAAGAGCCACAGTGCCAGTTGCCTGTTTTCTGCTGTTTTTGGTTCCAGGAAGTCAGAAAATGAATATTCTCAGAATTGGACGGGACAAAAGCCAAAGTTACTATTTTCCCGGAAGACTCATGGAGCCAGAAGGAGAGCCGGAGGGGGGCCACAGGGTGGCCACACCACCCCTAGGCTCAGGTCCACCTAGGCCGTGCCAGGGCATGGTGTGGGCCCCCTGGCTGGCCACCGACCTTGCCTCCTTCGCCTATAAGAGACTCCCGATACCAAAACCCTAAGTAGTCAATCAGAAATCCACGAAAAGTTCCGCAGTGCCGCCGCCACCGAAGGGAGATTCGGGGGACAGAAAATCTCTGTTCCGGCACCCTACCAGGACAGGGAAGTGCCCCCGGAGCCATCTCCGTCGATCTCCACCGCCATCTCCATCACCGTTGCTGATTACCATGATGAGGAGGGAGTAGATCTCTCTCGAGGCTAAGGGCTCTACCGGTAGCTATGTGTTCATATCTCTCTATGCATGATCTTATTGAGATCATGAGCTTGTAATCTATAGATCTACCTTGCTACTCAAGTGCTTTAATAGATCTCTGCTCTCCCCATGTGTGTGAAAGTGACAGCGTGCTCACCATGGTGGTACTTAGGCTAGAGATTGCAAATACTTGTTATGAGTTATATTTGGAGTTGGATGTCTTTATGAAATTGTGGTGTTTGTTGGAACCATCTAGTTCTCAAGGTGACAGTGTGGGGTTATCTAGATGGGAAAGGCCTACTTTGAGGTGTGCTACTATAGCCCTACCATGGATTAGAGTGTCCAACCGGAGAGTAGTTAAGAGTAGTATCATGAAGAGAAGATATTTATATGAGTGTTTACTAGTGAAAGTATGATCCTTAGGCCTTGTTTCTAAGCATTGAAACACCGTTTGCTACTAGATCTGTTACATGTTTGCTTGCTTCCATCTTTATTTCAATTTTACTTTAGTCTTTTCCACGCCATCAAGCTATCTTCAATCACCATTACCACTTATAATTATTCATACCACTTGTATTTCACTATCTCTTCGCCGAACAAGTGCCCCTATACACCTGACAAGTGTATTGGGTGTGTTGGGGACACAAGAGACTTCTTGTATCTTGATTGCATGGTTGCTTGAGAGGGATACCTTTGACCACTTCCTCCCTGAGTTCGATAAACCTTGGGTGATCCACTTAAGGGAAAATTGTTGCTGTTCTACAAACCTCTGCACTTGGAGGCCCAACAACTGTCTACAAGAATAGAAGTGCGTAGACATCAAGCTATTTTCTGGCGCCGTTGCCGGGGAGGTAAGGTAAAAGGTATTCACACCGGAGGATTAAAGAAGAAGAACCTCCCACAGCAAACGCCTATTTTCTGGCGCCGTTGCCGGGAGGTAAGGTAAAAGGTATTCACACCGGAGGATTAAAGAAGAAGAACCTTCCACGGCAAACGCCTATTTTTTGGTGTGAGTGCTCGAAGTTATTTCCTTTAGATTCTGCAATTTTGTCTTTTTGTTTCTTGTTTTCACTAGTTAGGCTTAATGGAAAACAACAACAAAATTAGAGAGCTTTATAGTATTTATCTTGAGTTAGGACATGAAGTGTTTGAAGAGAAAATTAAAAAACCTATGGAACTTTATTTGCATGCTAATAGCAATGTTTTTAGTATGAATTCTTTGGACACCATTATTACTAATGCTATGGAAAAGTCTAAGCTTGGGGAAGCTAGTTTTGATGAAAATGATCTTTTTAGTCCCCCATCTTTAGAGGAGAAAATTTACTTTGATGGTACTATGCCTACAATATATGATGAATATGATATTCTCAGTCCACCTACTATTGAGGAGGAAATTAATTATGACTACAATATGCCTCCTATATTTGATGATTATGGTGATGAGAATAATAATGATAGCTATTTTGTTGAATTTGCTCTCACTACAATTAATAAGAATGACTATGCTTATGTGGAGAGTAATAATTATTATATGCATGTGGCTCATGATAAGAATGTTTCTTGTGATAGTTATATTGTTACTTTTATTCATGATGCTACTGAAAGTTATTATGAGAGAGGGAAACATGGTTTTATGCATCTCAATAATATTAAGTTTCCCCTCTTTATGTTGAAAGTTTTGAAGTTGCACTTGCTTTGCTTTCCTATGCTTGTTGCTTTGTGCTTTCATGACTTGTTTCTTTACAAGATTTCTATACATAGGAAGTGGGTTAGACTTAAATGTGCTTTGAATTTGCTTCTTGATGCTCTCTTTTACTTCAATTCATATGTCTTATGTGAGCATCTTCTCAAACTATCATGCCTAACTTAAAGGCATTAAAGAAAAGTACTTATTGGGAGATAACCCAATAGTTTTAGATGAGTCTTGGAAGTTATTACTTCAGTAATAACCGATCCTTATCCTTCTTATTTGCTTTTTGTGCCAAGAGTAACCTCTAATTAGAGAGAAGTAATGATTGCGAAAGTTGCTGTCCCGAAACAGATTTTTGTGCTTCACCGTAAAAATTCGTGAGAGAGCTCTGTATGTCGGATTGAGCTATAAGATTTTGTGCTTCTGCCCCAGGTTGTTATCTAACTTTCGTTAGTTCAACATGTTTTGATTTGAGCAACAGAAGGTCTTCGAAAAAAATCGACTTTACCTACTGGTCTGTTTTGACAGATTTCTGCCATTTTCTGCATTTGCTTTTTGTTGGTTCCTTTTTGAGTTCTTTTGGGGAATTGAGCTTTTTGAGGGAAGTGATACAGTAGCTAGTGTTCTAATGGGAGTTTATTTGGTGTTAGAACTGAACCTTAAGATTATTTATCTTGAGTACACTAATGTTGCTAATAAAGATTGTGTGAAGTTTTGTATGAAGGAAAATTTTCAGGTGTATGGAAGGAATGAGTAATGAGATGAAGGATGGACTAAAGCTCAAGCTTGGGGATGCCACGCATGTCACCCCAAGAAATATCCAAGAAGTACAAGCGTCAAAGCTTGGGGATGCCCAAGGTATCCCCTTCTTCATCAATAAAAAATTCCAGGTTTCTTCCAAACGCTTCATTTTTATTGTTTCATGCACAGTTGTGTTTTTCTTGGAGCGTCTTCTTTTTCGTTTTCGTTTTGGTTTTTCGTTTGCTTAGTTTGCTTAATAAATTGGTTGTACCCCCTCTTTCATACATTGGTTTGCAAATAGTTTGGTTTGGTTTGGAAAAGAGTAGGAAAGTTCATGCTTTTGTGGTAAAAAGAGCTCGTTTTTGACTATGGCCTATGCTTTGTCATGACATGCTAAATATTGTTTTGGCTTTATGCTTAGTATTCTTTGCTGTAGCATGAATTGTTATAAACAATTGAGATTGCTTAATGTTCCTTTGATGAATCATGCGTTGTTTTAGCATATTAAAGCATAGTATAGTGGTATTCTCCTTTGATGCTTTATTTGGGTTGACTTGGCACATGCTCACACCATGTTATGACTATCCAAAGTCACTATAGCCTTTATGATCCTTTAGTTTTCAACTTGTAGTATCACTTTATGCTTTGATCAATGATGTTTTGTCGCTCTGCATGATTATGGCCATTATTGCTCTCTTAGTTTGTCGCTCCCAGTCTTTTGCAAGCCTCCACAACCAAGTATGAGTTCCACTCATGCATCCAACTCCCTAAACCAAGTTATTCCAAAGACTCCACCATACCTACCTACTAGCTTATGCTATTCCAAGTATATTCATGCTTTTGTTTACCTTCCAAATTAAACTTTTTATGAGAAAACTAGTGATTAAAGCTCTCACGAACTTGATGGCACACTTTACTTTTCTTGCCCTTAATGAACTTGAACCATTGTGTCGTCTATGTTGTATATGCTTGCACTTATTTTTTGGGAATTAGCAGAACCATGCTTTCATGGGGAACGCTTTCAACATTGCACTGGTACTTTGTACCTAGTTGATATCATGCTCTTTTGTCTATGGATGTCGTCGGTGTGACATGAAAGGGGAGCTTGTAAGTCCATGGAGTTATGTATATGTGTTAGAGAAATGCCTGGGCCGCTGGTCTAATCCATGCTGACATGGTGGAAACCTGCAGCGTAACCATAATGAGCTGTCTATGAAGCATTCTTCTTATAAAAAAAGAAAAAGAAAGAGTCAGATATTGAGAAAAAAGAGAAAAAAAATAAAAAATAGATATGAGAAAAGAGGAAAGAGGAAAGAGATAAAAAAGCACGATATTCCCATGGTAAATAAGAAGATTGCTGAGATGCTCGTTGTCTGCTTGCCTTGTCATTTTGATATGGGGATTCTTCCGTATCATCGGGCAAGGGCTACCTCATTGGTGGTTCTCTATGATACACATGTACTTACGATGACAAGAACTTACCAGTGACTAAACTTGAGTAGCATGAGGAGCGGCCCTCGTATTCAAGGGACATGAGATTTCCAACTTATACTTTGTCAAGCATATACTCAATAGTTTGTTCACTTTAACCTTAATCACTTCAAGATGCTTATGATAGGGGCAATGAGAGCTGAAAGCTATTAAGTACCATAATTTTTGGAAGCTCTTTATGAGAATTGAATCCCTACTTCCTTTTAAAAAAGGCCTTTCTTCCACCATTATATTGAGTCTCCACCTTCTATCTTTATGCACTTACTTTGAGAGCATAGTGGCCATTCTTAGTTCTATCTGCATTGTCCCAAGACTAGTTTATTGATGCATAACTTGATATTGCTTGTTTTAAACTATTGTATCTAGTCACTCTTATGAACTTTGAAGGTGTCCTATGCATTTATATTTGCTACTCTATTGAGGGATAAGCTGAATACTATTATGCTATGTTTTCTTTATGTGAAACAAACAAACGTCTTGCAAAGCATTGTTATTCATGAATCTTTTGTTTGTGCCTTTTCATGTTGCATCATAGTTTCCTTGTCTTATTGCTAGAACTTTGTCTTTCATGTTATGATTGAAGTACTATGATCCCAGCTTTGAATGTTTTACAAATACTTTGATCAAGTTTTTGATGGTGCATGTCACCTCAAAAATTATTCTTTCTATTTATCACTTACCTACTCGAGGACGAGCATGAGTTAAGCTTGGGGATGTTGATACATTGCAAATGTATCTATAATTTTTGATGCTCCATCCTTGGTTTTATCTACTTTCTTATGTTTTGTCCACACTTTGGAGTACTTTTCATATGGTTTCTTGGACTAGCCTATTAACAAGAGCCACAGTGCCAGTTGCCTGTTTTCTGCTGTTTTTGGTTCCAAGAAGTCAGAAAATGAATATTCTCGGAATTGGACGTGACAAAAGCCAAAGTTACTATTTTCCCGGAAGACTCACGGAGCCAGAAGGAGAGCCAGAGGGGGGCCACAGGGTGGCCACACCACCCCTAGGCACGGGTCCACCTAGGCCACACCAGGGCATGGTGTGGGCCCCCTGGCCGGCCACCAACCTTGCCTCCTTCGCCTATAAGAGCCTCCCGATACCAAAACCCTAAGTAGTCAATCAGAAATCCACGAAAAGTTCCGCAGCGCCGTCGCCACCGAAGGGGAGATTCAGGGGACAGAAAGTCTCTGTTCCGGCACCCTACCAGGACGAGGAAGTGCCCTCGGAGCCATCTCCATCGATCTCCACCGCCATATCCATCACCGTTGCTGATTACCATGATGAGGGGGAGTAGATCTCTCTCGAGGATAAGGGCTCTACCGGTAGCTATGTGTTCATCTCTCTCTATGCATGATCTTATTGAGATCATGAGTTTGTAATCTATAGATCTACCTTGCTACTCAAGTGCTTTAATAGATCTCTGCTCTCCCCATGTGTGTGAAAGTGACAGCGTGCTCACCATGGTGGCACTTAGGCTAGAGATTGCAAATACTTGTTATGAGTTATATTTGGAGTTGGATGTGTTTATGAAATTGTGGTGTTTGTTGGAACCATCTAGTGCTCAAGGTGACAGTGTGGGGTTATCTAGATGGGAAAGTCTTACTTTGAGGTGTGCTGCTATAGCCCTACCATGGATTAGAGTGTCCAACCGGAGAGTAGTTAAGAGTAGTATCATGAAGAGAAGATATTTATATGAGAGTGTTCACTAGTGAAAGTGTGATCCCTAGGCCTATTTCTAAGCATTGAAACACCATTTGCTACTAGATCTGTTACATGTTTGCTTGCTTCCATCTTTATTTCAGTTTTACTTTAGTTTTTTCCACGCCATCAAGCTATCTTCAATCACAGTTACCACTTATAATTATCCATACCACTTGTATTTCACTATCTCTTCGCCGAACTAGTGCACCTATACACCTGACAAGTGTATTGGGTGTGTTGGGGACACAAGAGACTTCTTGTATCTTGATTGCAGGGTTGCTTGAGAGGGATACCTTTGACCACTTCCTCCCTGAGTTCGATAAACCTTGGGTGATCCACTTAAGGGAAAACTTGCTGCTGTTCTACAAACCTCTGCACTTGGAGGCCCAACAACTGTCTACAAGAATAGAAGTGCGTAGACATCATGTCAGCAGATTATGATAAGTTTGATGAAATTCCGCCCTTCACCATGAAAACTGACCCAAGCATCCCATTAAGCAAAGAAGATGCTCCATGGTTACGGCCTAAGAAGCGATCATAGGCAAGGGATCGACATACGCGACGAAGGATTCATACCCTAAACCCTATGTAAATCTATGTAATGTATGGAAACTTTATGTGATGTATGAAAACTTTATATGAGAACCTCGAACATGATAGGTCATTTTGTGATGGTCCGCCACGGGAGATTTCCCAATCCTTTCCCCAACACTGTTAGAGGAGATGGAGTCTTTCACGGGCTTGCAGGGAAATTTTTCTGAGGCGGAGCTTCCGAAGATGTCGTAGGGCCTGTGCACCAACGACATCTTCGAGAAGCTCCTCCACGGGAGATTTCCCAACCCTTTCCCCAACACTGTTAGAGGAGATGGAGTCTTTCACGGGCTTGCAGGAAAAATTTTCTGAGGCGGAGCTTCCGAAGATGCCGTAGGGCGTGTGTACCAACGACATCTTTTAGAAGCTCCGCCACGGGAGATTTCCCAACCCTTTCCCCAACACTGTTAGAGGAGATGGATTCTTTCACGGGCTTGCAAGGAAATTTTTCTGAGGCGGAGCTTCCGAAGATGCCGTAGGGCGTGTGCACCAACGACATCTTCGAGAAGCTCCGCCACGGGAGATTTCCCAACCCTCCATCCATGGGGATGAAACTGAAACGGTACAACCCGCAAGGATTGCACCTCTATGTATCACGCCAATCCCTGGATCGGTTCATTGGCATACATAGTATCGATAGACATCAAAGAATTAACAGTGCATCATTATTACAGCGGTATGATCCATAATATTGCATTTATTACAAAGTTTGCAAAGCATAACGCTCGCACAAATAAGCAAGTAACAAATAGATAACATAAATAAAGTAGCTCCAGTCTCCATTAGACGCCACAGGCGAACAAAATGTTGAGTGGAGGGTCGCAACCAACACTACTACTCAGAGTGACCGGAAGAGTAACCTGCAACATGAAACGTAACAACCCGGAAGGGTCAGCACTTGTAATGCACTGGCAAGTGGAATAATGAGAGAAACAACAATGCTAATAGATATATGCATATCTGGCTTGTGGGGTTCAGGCTTAGTTGCAGCAGCAAAATACTTTATCCTAACTTTTGTAAATCATTTGTAAAGCATTTAATCTTCAACAAACAACCCAATTAAGTTTCAACCACAAGTTTTAGCAATTACAAGTTAGAATGAAGGAGAACATGTCATAGCACCCACAATTTAGCAACTCAATCGTCCATTACCGGGGACACGGCTAAGCACTTAGTTTTACACCCTGCAGGGATCGCACACTTTACCCATATGACTTGGTCGACCCGCTCGTACCACGACACGCATATTGAGTCGTGATAGGGAGAAGACCAAGAAGAGACAATTCGGTAAGTAGCTTCCCAAGCCCATCCACGCACCGTACCAACCTATCACATTCACTACATCTCTGAATACGAAGAGCTCGGGTCGCCACAACCTACTAAGTCCATCCAACCACCCATAACTCACTGGCATATGGTTGCACACGGAAGCTACCAAATCAAGACACTAATCATTTCTCAGAAACCTGGGTGGCCATCCACAAGTGAGCTACTCGGGTAAACCATAGACATGGGCCCGACATTCACAAACCAAGCAATTACCAATCCACCCAGATAGTTCATTAATTAAGTTGTTTTCACTTTCCAAACACGTTCTTTCAAAACAAGCTTTGCCATGGTGTAACCCACCCTCGTCTACGTAAGCACAACTAAGCACAACTACTCACGACGGCTCGCCTAACAAGATAGACTACAGCATAATAGGATATAGCATAGCAATAGATAAAACTTGTAAAACAAAACAAGCTACAATGCATATAGAAATTAAATAGGACATTTATGAAGCTCTACTTGTCTTGGTAGTTGCCGGAGTCAAAAGCACAGTCCGGACAGTCACACGGGTTACAATCCTCACAATCTACACGAAAGCAATTCAAACAATAAACAAACCACACATAGAGATCAACAGATGCAACATAATGCATGCATGGTACTTTAACAAAGCTTCAGTAGCTTGGTCGAGTTCTCTGATCAATTCTACTACTGGATGATGCATGAGAAAACTTTTAATGCAAAGAAAACAATTTATGCATAAAAGAGGTCTAGTTAATAGGTCTTTGGTCAAAACATTGCACCAAAGCTGTAAATAGTGAAGTACAAGTTTGACAAAAAATACTACTGGATAGGTAACTCCAAATAGAGCCTAGACCAAAAGGATTTACGTCAAAAAGGTTTACAAATACTTTTCTGTGAATTAAATACTACTTTAAGCCTTTCTATAATCTCAGGAAAATACATACAGTAAACCTGGTAAATTATTGCAAAATAAAATTCTACACAATTTTGCAAATCCAACGATACCTTATTTGCAAAATTTGGCCCAGTAGATCTTTTTCTATGAATTTTAGAAGTTAAAATAAGTTTCTGCCTCTTTTGATAAAATCTGAAAAATCCGGGGGAATATTCCGGGGAATATTCCCCGCTGACGCGTGGGCCTGGCTGATGCGGCGCTGACTGGGCCTTGACCAGTCAGCGGCTGGCCGTCCAGTCAGCGACTGATCTCAGCCGTTGGCGCGAGATCTAGCGACTAGGAACGCGCGACGATGTGCTCCCTGAGCTGGCGGCGGCGGCGGTCGGCGGCGACGGGGGCGGCGCTCCGGCGGGGTTCGACGGCGGCGGAGTGGCGGACGGGGTGCGGCTAGGTGCGGCGGGTGTAGGGGCGGGGTCGGCGCGGCCGGCGGCGAGCTCGGGCGGCGGCGGCAAGCGGATGGAGCGGTGGCGGGGGGGGGGGGGGGTACTCCGGCGAGCAATTGCTCCGTCGTGGCGGCGGAAAAAAAGGGGTTTGAAAGGGGCTTTCGAGGAGGAGACCGAGGGCTTTAAGGGGGGGTGGCGGAGAAACCGGAGGCGGAACAAACTCCCGCGGCATTCAGGATTAGGCGAGGTCGTTGCTTCGGCGTCCGTGCTCGTGTCGAGCACGGTCTGCTCGATGGGAGCGGCTGACAAGTGGGCCCGGGGGCGGTGCGGGATACGCGCTGCTGCGCGCGGTAGCAGCTATCCGCCGCTCGCTGGCACCGGTGGTTCCCGGGTAGGCTGCTGGGCCGCGGTGGGCTGGCGGTCCAGCCGGCCGACGTAGTTTTTTCTTTTTTCTTTTTTTTACTCTGACTGTCAGCTAATTGTACTGACTGTACTGTTTAACTGAAAGTGAAAATTCAGCAAAGACTAAAATCGGCCTAACTTTTGATCCGTAGCTCTGAATTGAATGAAACAAAATCCTACGGGTTCGTAGAGACGAGCCCTACGGAATGCCCAAAAGGGGTCTCTCTTGCAGATGCAAGGCAAAAGTCCTAGTAGGCTTGCAATAGGGATGAACTAGCAAAGAGGAGGTGTTTGAAAAAACTTTAAAACTGAAACTTTTTGCAAAGATGCTCATGATGCAATGACATGTATGTATGCAGTGCCAAATCTAAAATTTGGGATGTGACCGAAACTCTCTCTACCTATGTTGGCTTGTTGAGCTGTTTGCCATGGCGTATCGATACTCCTTTTATAGGCACGGCGCCGCTTCTACTTTGTCTTGTTCCTCCGACAGGGCGTCATGCGCTACATGCTTTATCTCATCGAGCAGTGTGTCCACCCACACGTCCTTATCCACTAGCCAGCTTTAGTCTCGGTTGCACCCACCAGCCGGGACTAAAGGTTACCCACGCGTCCTTATCCCACCGACAACTTTAGTCTCGGTTGCACCCACCAGCCGGGACTAAAGCTTTAGTCTCGGTTGCACCCACGCACGAAAAATGGAAATTGGCTTTTTCGTGCGTCGAAAAGGAAAACTTCCTCCTACAACATCGTAAGCCATCCCAAGATGCACATATGTGCACAATATGGGCACATTATCACAAATTATGCCGTGATTCTAGCCATAACATTGGTGGTTTGACCTAAATGCCATGAAACCTTGAACATGATAGGTCATTTTGTGAAGGATTTTTTATGATGTTTGCAATTTTTCAAGTACATTATTTTTCCTTGCAACTGTGACACATACTATGACACAACACGAAGGTTTTACATTGTTTGGATCATTTTTGAATTTCTTATGCCCGTTTCAAACTATATTCAAAACGGCGGGCATGAAGCTTCTTAGCCCGAGGCTGAGCCTCGTTGAACTTGAAGTGGATCTCTAATGAAATAGCATGTTGTGAACCTATAAATGATTTTTTTAAAAAAATTCACAAGCATTATATCATGTACTTGTAGTTGAAATCTTGGCAACCTCCTACCGATTCGGCAGGAATATGTCTTTTTCATGAGGGATAGACGGAAAGGTTCCAGATACACTGGTGGGAAATTGTCCATATAAGGTGGTCTAGTATTTTTGAAAAATGGGTTGGTACCAATGCCAAACTTTAATTTGGTGGTTGCTTCACAGAACACCCCGATTTCGACACCTCAAAAATGGAAATTAGCTTTTTCGTGCGTCGAAAAGGAAAACTTCCTCCTGCAACATCGTAAGCCATCCCAAGATGCACATGTGCGCACAATATGGGCACATTATCACAAATTATGCCCTGATTCTAGCCATAACATTGGTGGTTTGACCTAAATGCCATGAAACCTCAAACATGATAGGTCATTTTGTGAAGGATTTTTTTATGATATTTGCAATTTTTTAAGTTCAATATTTTTCCTTGCAACTGTGACACATAATATGACACCACGCGAAGGTTTCACATTGTTTGGATCATTTTTGAATTTCTTATGCCCGTTTCAAACTATATTCAAAACGGCGGGCATGAAGCTTCTTAGCCCGGGGCTGACCCTCGCTGAACTTTAAGTGGATCTCTGATGAAATATCATGTTGTGAACCTATAAATGATTTTTTTTTTGAAATTCACAAGCATTATATCATGTACTTGTAGTTCAAATCTTGGCAACCTCCTACGGATTCGGCAAGAATTTGTCTTTTTCATGAGGGATGGACGGAAAGGTTCCAGATACACCGGTTGGGAAATTGTCCATATAAGGTGGTCTAGTATTTTTGAAAAATGGGTTGGTACCAATGCCAAACTTTAATTTGGTGGTTTCTTCACAGAACACCCCGATTTCGGCACCTCAAAAATGGAAATTGGCTTTTTCGTGCGTCGAAAAGGAAAACTTCCTCCTGCAACATCGTAATCCATCCCAAGATTCACATGTGTGCACAATATGGGCACATTATCACAAACTATGCCCTAATTCTAGACATAACATTGGTGGTTTGACCTAAATGCCATGAAACCTCAAACATGATAGGTCATTTTGTGAAGGATTTTTTATGATGTTTGCAATTTTTCAAGTTCAATATTTTTCCTTGCAACTGTGACACATAATCTGACACCACGCGAAGGTTTCACATTGTTTGGATCATTTTTGAATTTCTTGTGCCTGTTTCAAACTATATTCAAAACGGCGGGCATGAAGCTTCTTAGCCCGGGGCTGAGCCTCACTGAACTTGAAGTGGATCTCTGATGAAATAGCTTGTTGTGGACCTATAAATGATTTTTTTAAAAATTCACAAGCATTATATCATGTACTTGTAGTTCAAATCTTGGCAACCTCCTGCCGATTCGGCAGGAATTTGTCTTTTTCATGAGGGATGGATGGAAAGATTCGAGATACACCGGTTGGGAAATTGTCCATATAAGGTGGTCTAGTATTTTTGAAAAATGGGTTGGTACCAATGCCAAACTTTAATTTGGTGGTTGCTTCACAGAACACCCTGATTTTGGCACCTCAAAAATGGAAATTGGCTTTTTCGTGCGTCGAAAAGGAAAACTTCCTCCTACAACATCGTAAGTCATCCCAAGATGTACATGTGTGCACAATATGGGCACATTATCACAAATTATGCCCTGATTCTAGCCATAACATTGGTGGTTTGACCTAAATACCATGAAACCTCGAACATGATAGGTCATTTTGTGAAGGATTTTTATGATGTTTACAATTTTTTAAGTTCAATATTTTTCCTTGCAACTGTGACACATAATATGACACCACACGAAGGTTTCACAATGTTTGGATCATTTTTGAATTTCTTATGCCCGTTTCAAACTATATTCAAAACGGCAGGCATGAAGCTTCTTAGCCCGGGGCTAAGCCTCGTTGAACTTGAAGTGGATCTCTGATGAAATAGCATGTTGTGAACCTATAAATGATTTTTAAAAAAATTCACAAGCATTATATCATGTACTTGTAGTTCAAATCTTGGCAACCTCCTCCGATTCGGAATGAATTTGTCTTTTTCATGAGGGATGGACGGAAAGGTTCCAGATACACCAGGTGGGAAATTGTCCATATAAGGTGGTCTAGTATTTTTGAAAAATGGATTGGTACCAATGCCAAACTTTAATTTGGTGGTTGCTTCGCAGAACACCCCGATTTTGGCACCTCAAAAATGGAAATTGGCTTTTTCGTGCGTCGAAAAGGAAAACTTCCTCCTACAACATCGTAAGCCATCCCAAGATGCACATGTGTGCACAATATGGGAACATTATCACAAATTATGCCCTGATTCTAGCCATAACATTGGTGGTTTGACCTAAATGCCATGAAACCTCGAACATGATAGGTCATTTTGTGGAGGATTTTTTATGATGTTTGCAATGTTTCAAGTTCAATATTTTTCCTTGCAACTATGACACATAATATGACACCACACGAAGGTTTCGCATTGTTTGGATCATTTTTGAATTTCTTGTGCCTGTTTCAAACTATATTCAAAACGGCGGGCATGAAGCTTCTTAGCCCGGGGCTGAGCCTCGCTGAACTTGAAGTGGATCTCTGATAAAATAGCATGTTGTGAACCTATAAATGATTTTTTTAAAATTCACAAGCATTATATCATGTACTTGTAGTTCAAATCTTGGCAACCTCCCGCCGATTCGGCAAGAATTTGTCTTTTTCATGAGGGATGGATGGAAAGATTCCAGATACACCGGTTGGGAAATTGTCCATATAAGGTGGTATAGTATTTTTGAAAAATGGGTTGGTACCAATGCCAAACTTTAATTTGCTGGTTGCTTCACAGAACACCCCGATTTCGGCACCTCAAAAATGGAAATTGGCTTTTTCATGCGTCGAAAAGGAAAACTTCATCCTGCAACATCATAATCCATCCCAAGATGCACATGTGTGCACAATATGGGCACATTATCACAAACTATGCCCTAATCTAGCCATAACATTGGTGGTTTGACCTAAATGCCATGAAACCTCGAACATGATAGGTCATTTTGTGAAGGATTTTTTATGATGTTTGCAATGTTTCAAGTTCAATATTTTTCCTTGCAACCGTGACACATAATGTGACACCACGCGAAGGTTTCGCATTGTTTGGATCATTTTTGAATTTCTTGTGCCTGTTTCAAAGTATATTCAAAACGGCGGGCATGAAGCTTCTTAGCCCGGGGCTGAGCCTCGCTGAACTTGAAGTGGAGCTCTGATGAAATAGCATGTTGTGAACCTATAAATGGTTTTTTTTAAATTCACAAGCATTATATCATGTAGTTGTTGTTCAAATCTTGGCAACCTCCTGCCGATTCGGCAGGAATTTGTCTTTTTCATGACGGATGGATGGAAAGATTCCAGATACACCGGTTGGGAAATTTTCCATATAAGGTGGTCTAGTATTTTTGAAAAATGGGTTGGTACCAATGCCAAACTTTAATTTGGTGGTTGCTTCACAGAACACCTCGATTTCGGCACCTCAAAAATGGAAATTGGCTTTTTTGTGCGTCGAAAAGGAAAACTTCCTCCTGCAACATCGTAAGTCATCCCAAGATGTACATGTGTGCACAATATGGGCACATTATCACAAATTATGCCACGACTCTAGCCATAACATTGGTGGTTTGACCTAAATGCCATGAAACCTCGAACATGATAGGTCATTTTGTGAAGGATTTTTATGATGTTTGCAATTTTCAAGTTCAACATTTTTCCTTGCAAGTGTGACACATAATATGACACGACGCGAAGGTTTCACAATGTTTGGATCATTTTTGAATTTATTATGCCCGTTTCAAACTATATTCAAAACGGCGGGCATGAAGCTTCTTAGCCCGGGGCTAAGCCTCGCCGAACTTGAAGTGGATCTCTGATGAAATAGCATGTTGTGAACCTATAAATGATTTTTAAAAAAATTCACAAGCATTATATCATGTACTTGTAGTTCAAATCTTGGCAACCTCCTCCGATTCGGCAAGAATTTGTCTTTTTCATGAGGGATGGACGGAAAGGTTCCAGATACACCGGTTGGGAAATTGTCCGTATAAGGTGGTCTAGTATTTTTGAAAAATGGGTTGGTACCAATGCCAAACTTTAATTTGGTGGTTGCTTCACAGAACACCCTGATTTCGGCACCTCAAAAATGGAAATTGGCTTTTTCGTGCGTCGAAAAGGAAAACTTCCTCCTGCAACATCGTAAGCCATCCCAAGATGCACATGTGTGCACAATATGGGCACATTATCACAAATTATGCCCTGATTCTAGCCATAACATTGGTGGTTTGACCTAAATGCCATGAAACCTCGAACATGATAGGTCATTTTGTGGAGGATTTTTTATGATGTTTGCAATGTTTCAAGTTCAATATTTTTCCTTGCAACCGTGACACATAATGTGACACCACGCGAAGGTTTCGCATTGTTTGGATCATTTTTGAATTTCTTGTGCCTGTTTCAAAGTATATTCAAAACGGCGGGCATGAAGCTTCTTAGCCCGGGGCGGAGCCTCGCTGAACTTGAAGTGGATCTCTGATGAAATAGCATGTTGTGAACCTATAAATGATTTTTTTAAATTCACAAGCATTATATCATGTACTTGTAGTTCAAATCTTGGCAACCTCCTGCCGATTCGGCAAGAATTTGTCTTTTTCATGAGGGATGGATGGAAAGATTTTAGATACACCGGTTGGGAAATTTTCCATATAAGGTGGTCTAGTATTTTTGAAAAATGGGTTGGTACCAATGCCAAACTTTAATTTGGTGGTTGCTTCACATAACACCCCGATTTCGGCACCTCAAAAATGGAAATTGGCTTTTTCGTGCGTCGAAAAGGAAAACTTTCTCCTGCAACATGGTAAGCCATCCCAAGATGCACATGTGTGCACAATATGGGCACATTATCACAAATTATGCCCTGATTCTAGCCAAAACATTGGTGGTTTGACCTAAATGCCATGAAACCTCGAACATGATAGGTCATTTTGTGAAGGATTTTTTATGATGTTTGCAATGTTTCAAGATCAATATTTTTCCTTGCAACTGTGACACATAATATGACACCACGTGAAGGTTTCGCATTGTTTGGATCATTTTTGAATTTCTTGTTCCTATTTCAAACTATATTCAAAACGGCAGGCATGAAGCTTCTTAGCCCGGGGCTGAGCCTCGATGAACTTGAAGTGGATCTCTGATGAAATAGCATGTTGTGAACCTATAAATGATTTTTTTTAAATTCACAAGCATTATATCATGTACTTGTAGTTCAAATCTTGGCAACCTCCTGCCGATCCGGCAGGAATTTGTCTTTTTCATGAGGGATGGATGGAAACATTCCAGATACACCGGTTGAGAAATTGTCCATATAAGGTGGTCTAGTATTTTTGAACAATGGGTTGGTACCAATGCCAAACTTTAATTTGGTGGTTGCTTCACAGAACACCTCGATTTTGGCACCTCAAAAATGGAAATTGGCTTTTTCGTACGTCGAAAAGGAAAACTTCCTCCTGCAACATCGTAAGTCATCCCAAGATGCACATGTGTGCACAATATGGGCACATTATCACAAATTATGCCGTGATTCGAGCCATAACATTGGTGGTTTGACCTAAATGCCATGAAACCTCGAACATGATAGGTCATTTTGTGAAGGATTTTTATGATGTTTGCAATTTTTCAAGTTCAATATTTTTCCTTGCAACTGTGACACGTAATATGACACGACGCGAAGGTTTCCCAATGTTCGGATCATTTTTGAATTTCTTATGCCCCTTTCAAACTATATTCAAAATGGCGGGCATGAAGTTCTTAGCCCGGGGCTAAGCCTCGATGAACTTGAAGTAGATATATGATGAAATAGCATGTTGTGAACCTATACATGATTTTTAAAAAAATTCACAAGCATTATATCATGTACTGTAGTTCAAATCTTGGCAACCTCCTACCGATTCGGCAGGAATTTGTCTTTTTCATGATGGATGGACGGAAAGGTTCCAGATACACCGGTTGGGAAATTGTCCATATAAGGTGGTCTAGTATTTTTGAAAAATGGGTTGGTACCAATGCCAAACTTTAATTTGCTGGTTGCTTCACAGAACACCCCGATTTCGGCACCTCAAAAATGGAAATTGGCTTTTTCGTGCGTATAAAAGGAAAACTTCCTCCTGCAACATCGTAAGCCATCCCAAGATGCACATGTGTGCACAATATGGGCACATTATCACAAATTATGCCCTGATTCTAGCCATAACATTGGTGGTTTGACCTAAATGCCATGAAACCTCGAACCTGATAGGCCATTTTGTGAAGGATTTTTTATGATGTTTGCAATGTTTCAAGTTCAATATTTTTCCTTGCAACTGTGACACATAATATGACACCACGCGAAGGTTTCGCATTGTTTGGATCATTTTTGAATTTCTTGTGCCTGTTTCAAACTATATTCAAAACGGCGGGCATGAAGCTTCTTAGCCCGGGGCTGAGCCTCGCTGAACTTGAAGTGGATCTCTGATGAAATAGCATGTTTTGAACCTATAAATGATTTTTTTTAAATTCACAAGCATTATATCATGTACTTGTAGTTCAATTTTTGGCAACCTCCTGCCGATTCGGCAAGAATTTGTCTTTTTCATGAGGGATGGACGGAAAGGTTCCAGATACACCGGTTGGGAAATTTTCCATATAAGGTGGTCTAGTATTTTTGAAAAATGGGTTGGTACTAATGCCAAACTTTAATTTGGTGGTTGCTTCATAGAACACCTCGATTTCGGCACCTCAAAAATGGAAATTGGCTTTTTCGTGCGTCGAAAAGGAAAACTTCCTCCTGCAACATCGTAAGCCATCCCAAGATGCACATGTGTGCACAATATGGGCACATTATCACAAATTATGCCCTGATTCTAGCCATAACATTGGTGGTTTGACCTAAATGCCATGAAACCTCGAACATGATAGGTCATTTTGTGAAGGATTTTTATGATGTTTGCAATTTTTCAAGTTCAATATTTTTCCTTGCAACTGTGACACATAATATGACACGACGCGAAGGTTTCACAATGTTTGGATCATTTTTGAATTTCTTATGCCCGTTTCAAACTATATTCAAAACGGCGGGCATGAAGCTTCTTATCCCGGGGCTAAGCCTCGCTGAACATGAAGTGGATCTCTGATGAAATAGCATGTTGTGAACCTATAAATGATTTTAAAAAAATTCACAAGCATTATATCATGTACTTGTAGTTCAAATCTTGGCAACCTCCTCTGATTCGGAAGGAATTTGTCTTTTTCATGAGGGATGGACGGAAAGGTTCCAGATACACCGGTTGGGAAATTGTCCATATAAGGTGGTCAAGTATTTTTGAGAAATGGGTTGGTACCAATGCCAAACTTTAATTTGGTGGTTGCTTCATAGAACACCTTGATTTCGGCACCTCAAAAATGGAAATTGGCTTTTTCGTGCGTCGAAAAGGAAAACATCCTCCTGCAACATCGTAAGCCATGCCAAGATGCACATGTGTGCACAATATGGGCACATTATCACAAATTATGCCGTGATTCTAGCCATAACATTGGTGGTTTGACCTAAATGCCATGAAACCTCGAACATGATAGGTCATTTTGTGAAGGATTTTTATGATGTTTGCAATTTTTCAAGTTCAATATTTTTCCTTGCAACTGTGACACATAATATGACACGACGTGAAGTTTCACAATGTTTGGATCATTTTTGAATTTCTTATACCCGTTTCAAACTATATTCAAAACGGCGGGCATGAAGCTTCTTAGCCCGGGGCTAAGCCTCGCTGAACTTGAAGTGGATCTCTGATGAAATAGCATGTTGTGAACCTATAAATGATTTTTTTAAAAATTCACAAGCATTATATCATGTACTTGTAGTTCAATTCTTGGCAACCTCCTCTGATTCGGAAGGAATTTGTCTTTTTCATGAGGGATGGACAGAAAGGTTCCAGATACACCTGTTGGGAAATTGTCCATATAAGGTGGTCTAGTATTTTTGAAAAATGGGTTGGTACCAATGCCAAACTTTAATTTGGTGGTTGCTTCACAGAACACCCCGATTTCGGCACCCCAAAAATGGAAATTGGCTTTTTCGTGCGTCGAAAAGGAAAACTTCCTCCTGCAACATCGTAAGCCATCCCAAGATGCACATGTGTGCACAATATGGGCACATTATCACAAATTATGCCCTGATTCTAGCCATAACATTGGTGGTTTGACCTAAATGCCATGAAACCTCGAACATGATAGGCCATTTTGTGAAGGATTTTTTATGATGTTTGCAATGTTTCAAGTTCAATATTTTTCCTTGCAACTGTGACACATAATATGACACCACGCGAAGGTTTCGCATTGTTTGGATCATTTTTGAATTTCTTGTGCCTGTTTCAAACTATATTCAAAACGGCGGGCATGAAGCTTCTTAGCCCGGGGCTGAGCCTCGCTGAACTTGAAGTTGATCTCTGATGAAATAGCATGTTTTGAACCTATAAATGATTTTTTAAAATTCACAAGCATTATATCATGTACTTGTAGTTCAAATCTTGGCAACCTCCTGCCGATTCGGCAGGAATTTGTCTTTTTCATGAGGGATGGACGGAAAGATTCCAGATACACCGGTTGGGAAATTGTCCATGTAAGGTGGTCTAGTATTTTTGAAAAATGGGTTGGTACCAATGCCAAACTTTAATTTGGTGGTTGCTTCACAGAACACCTCGATTTCGGCACCTCAAAAATGGAAATTGGCTTTGTCGTGCGTCGAAAAGGAAAACTTCCTCCTGCAACATCGTAAGCCATCCCAAGATGAACATGTGTGCACAATATGGGCACATTATCACAAATTATGCCCTTATTCTAGCCATAACATTGGTGGTTTGACCTAAATGCCATGAAACCTCGAACATGATATGTCATTTTGTGAAGGATATTTATGATGTTTGAAATTTTTCAAGTTCAATATTTTTCCTTGCAACTGTGACACATAATATGACACGACACGAAGGTTTCACAATGTTTGGATCATTTTTGATATTCTTATGCCCGTTTCAAACTATATTCAAAACGGCGGGCATGAAGCTTCTTAGCCCGGGGCTAAGCCTCGCTGAACTTGAAGTGGATCTCTGATGAAATAGCATGTTGTGAACCTATAAATGATTTTTAAAAAAAATTCACAAGCATTATATCATGTACTTGTAGTTCAAATCTTGGCAACCTCCTCTGATTCGGAAGGAATTTGTCTTTTTCATGAGGGATGGACGGAAAGGTTCCAGATATACCGGTTGGGAAATTGTCCATATAAGGTGGTCTAGTATTTTTGAGAAATGGGTTGGTACCAATGCCAAACTTTAATCTGGTGGTTGCTTCACAGAACGCCTTGATTTCGGCACCTCAAAAATGGAAATTGGCTTTTTCATGCGTCAAAAAGGAAAACATCCTCCTGCAACATCGTAAGCCATCCCAAGATGCACATGTGTGCACAATATGGGCACATTATCACAAATTATGCCGTGATTCTAGCCATAACATTGGTGGTTTGACCTAAATGCCATGAAACCTCGAACATGATAGGTCATTTTGTGAAGGATTTTTATGATGTTTGCAATTTTTCAAGTTCAATATTTTTCCTTGCAACTGTGACACATAATATGACACGACGCGAAGTTTCACAATGTTTGGATCATTTTTGAATTTTTTATGCCCGTTTCAAACTATATTCAAAACGGAGGGCATGAAGCTTCTTAGCCCGATGCTAAGCCTCGCTGAACTTGAAGTGGATCTCTGATGAAATAGCATGTTGTGAACCTATAAATGATTTTTAAAAAAATTCACAAGCATTATATCATGTACTTGTAGTTCAAACCTTGGCAACCTCCTCCGATTAGGAAGGAATTTGTCTGTTTCATGAGGGATGGACGGAAAGGTTCCAAATACACCGGTTGGGATATTGTCCATATAAGGTGGTCTAGTATTTTTGAAAAATGGGTTGGTACCAATGCCAAACTTTAATTACTGGTTGCTTCACAGAACACCCCGATTTCGGCACCTCAAAAATGGAAATTGGCTTTTTTCGTGCGTCGAAAAGGAAAACTTCCTCCTGCAACATCGTAAGCCATCCCAAGATGCACATGTGTGCACAATATGGGCACATTATCACAAATTATGCCGTGATTCTAGCCATAACATTGGTGGTTTGACCTAAATTCCATGAAACCTCGAACATGATAGGTCATTTTGTGAAGGATTTTTATGATGTTTGCAATTTTTCAAGTTCAATATTTTTCCTTGCAACTGTGACACATAATATGACACGACGCGAAGTTTCACAATGTTTGGATCATTTTTGAATATCTTATGCCCGTTTCAAACTATATTCAAAACGGCGGGCATGAAGCTTCTTAGCCCGGGGCTAAGCCTCGCTGAACTTGAAGTGGATCTCTGATGTTGTGAACCTATAAATGATTTTTAAAAAAATTCACAAGCATTATATCATGTACTTGTAGTTCAAATCTTGGCAACCTCCTCCGATTCAGAAGGAATTTGTCTGTTTCATGAGGGATGGACGGAAAGGTTCCAGATACACCGGTTGGGAAATTGTCCATATAAGGTGGTCTAGTATTTTTGAAAAATGGGTTGGTACCAATGCCAAACTTTAATTTGCTGGTTGCTTCACAGAACACCCCGATTTCGGCACCTCAAAAATGGAAATTGGCTTTTTCGTGCGTCGAAAAGGAAAACTTCCTCCTGCAACATCGTAAGCCATCCCAAGCCATTATCACAAATTATGCCCTGATTCTAGCCATAACATTGGTGGTTTGACCTAAATGCCATGAAACCTCGAACATGATAGGCCATTTTGTGAAGGATTTTTTATGATGTTTGCAATGTTTCAAGTTCAATATTTTTCCTTGCAACTGTGACACATAATATGACCCCACGCGAAGGTTTCGCATTGTTTGGATCATTTTTGAATTTCTTGTGCCTGTTTCAAACTATATTCAAAACGGCGGGCATGAAGCTTCTTAGCCCGGGGCTGAGCCTCGCTGAACTTGAAGTGGATCTCTGATGAAATAGCATGTTGTGAACCTATAAATGATTTTTTTTTAAATTCACAAGCATTATATCATGTACTTGTAGTTCAAATCTTGGCAACCTCCTACCGATTCGGCTAGAATTTGTCTTTTTCATGAGGGATGGACGGAAAGGTTCTAGATACACCGGTTGGGAAATTGTCCATATAAGGTGGTCTAGTATTTTTTAAAAATGGGTTGGTACCAATGCCAAACTTTAATTTGGTGGTTGCTTCACAGAACACCCCGATTTCGGCACCTCAAAAATGGAAATTGGCTTTTTCGTGCGTCGAAAACGAAAACTTCCTCCTGTAACATCGTAAGCCATTCCAAGATGCACATGTGTGCACAATATGGGCACATTATCACAAATTATGCCCTGATTCTAGCCATAACATTGGTGGTTTGACCTAAATGCCATGAAACCTCGAACATGATAGGTCATTTTGTGAAGGATTTTTTATGATGTTTGCAATTTTTCAAGTTCACTATTTTTCCTTGCAACTGTGACACATAATATGACACCACGCGAAGGTTTCGCATTGTTTGGATCATTTTTGAATTTCTTGTGACTGTTTCAAACTATATTCAAAACGGCGGGCATGAAGCTTCTTAGCCCGGGGCTGAGCCTCGCTGAACTTGAAGTGGATCTCTGATGAAATAGCATGTTGTGAACCTATAAATGATTTTTTTTAAATTCACAAGCATTATATCATGTACTTGTAGTTCAAATCTTGGCAACCTCCTACCGATTCGGCAAGAATTTGTCTTTTTCATGAGGGATGGACGGAAAGGTTCTAGATACACCGGTTGGGAAATTGTCCATATAAGGTGGTCTAGTATTTTTGAAAAATGGGTTGGTACCAATGCCAAACTTTAATTTGGTGGTTGCTTCACAGAACACCCCGATTTCGGCACCTCAAAAATGGAAATTGGCTTTTTCGTGCGTCGAAAAGGAAAACTTCCTCCTGTAACATCGTAAGCCATCCCAAGATGCACATGTGTGCACAATATGGGCACATTATCACAAATTATGCCCTGATTCTAGCCATAACATTGGTGGTTTGACCTAAATGCCATGAAACCTCGAACATGATAGGTCATTTTGTGAAGGATTTTTTATGATGTTTGCAATTTTTCAAGTTTAGTATTTTTCCTTGCAACTATGACACATAATATGACACCACGCGAAGGTTTCGCATTGTTTGGATCATTTTTGAATTTCTTGTGCCTGTTTCAAACTATATTCAAAACGGCGGGCATGAAGCTTCTTAGCCCGGGGCTGAGCCTCGCTGAACTTGAAGTGGATCTCTGATGAAATAGCATGTTGTGAACCTATAAATGATTTTTTTTAAATTCACAAGCATTATATCATGTACTTGTAGTTCAAATCTTGGCAACCTCCTGCCGATTCGGCAGGAATTTGTCTTTTTCATGAGGGATGGACGGAAAGATTCCAGATACACCGGTTGGGAAATTGTCCATATAAGGTGGTCTAGTATTTTTGAAAAATGGGTTGGTACCAATGCCAAACTTTAATTTGGTGGTTGCTTCACAGAACACCTCGATTTCGGCACCTCAAAAATGGAAATTGGCTTTTTCGTGCGTCGAAAAGGAAAACTTCCTCCTGCAACATCGTAAGCCATCCCAAGATGCACATGTGTGCACAATATGGGCACATTATCACAAATTATGCCATGATTCTAGCCATAACATTGTTGGTTTGACCTAAATGCCATGAAACCTCGAACATGATAGGTCATTTTGTGAAGGATTTTTATGATGTTTGCAATTTTTCAAGTTCAATATTTTTCCTTGCAACTGTGACACATAATATGGGACGACGCAAAGGTTTCACAATGTTTGGATCATTTTTGAATTTGTTATGCCCGTTTCAAACTATATTCAAAACGGCGGGCATGAAGCTTCTTAGCCCGAGGCTAAGCCTCGCTGAACTTGAAGTGGATCTCTGATGAAATAGCATGTTATGAACCTATAAATGATTTTTAAAAAAATTCACAAGCATTATATCATGTACTTGTAGTTCAAATCTTGGCAACCTCCTCTGATTCGGAAGGAATTTGTCTATTTCATGAGGGATGGACGGAAATGTTCCAGATACACCGGTTGGGAAATTGTCCATATAAGGTGGTCTAGTATTTTTGAGAAATGGGTTGGTACCAATTCCAAACTTTAATTTGGTGGTTGCTTCACAGAACACCTTGATTTCGGCACCTCAAAAATGGAAATTGGCTTTTTCGTGCGTCGAAAAGGAAAACATCCTCCTGCAACATCGTAAGCCATCCCAAGATGCACATGTGTGCACAATATGGGCACATTATCACAAATTATGCCGTGATTCTAGCCATAACATTGGTGGTTTGACCTAAATGCCATGAAACCTCGAACATGATAGGTCATTTTGTGAAGGATTTTTATGATGTTTGCAATTTTTCAAGTTCAATATTTTTCCTTGCAACTGTGACACATAATATGATACGACGCGAAGGTTTCACAATGTTTGGATCATTTTTGAATTTCTTATGCCCGTTTCAATATATATTCAAAACGGCGGGCATGAAGCTTCTTAGCCCGCGGCTAAGCCTCGCTGAACTTGAAGTGGATATCTGATGAAATAGCATGTTGTGAACCTATAAATGATTTTTAAAAAAATTCACAAGCATTATATCATGTACTTGTAGTTCAATTCTTGGCAAGCTCCTCTGATTCGGAATGAATTTGCCTTTTTCATGAGGGATGGACGGAAAGGTTCCAGAGACACCGGTTGGGAAATTGTCCATATAAGGTGGTCTAGTATTTTTGAAAAATGGGTTGGTACCAATGCCAAACTTTAATTTGCTTGTTGCTTCACAGAACACCCCGATTTCGGCACCTCAAAAATGGAAATTGGCTTTTTCGTGCGTCAAAAAGGAAAACTTCCTCCTGCAACATCGTAAGCCATCCCAAGATGCACATGTGTGCACAATATGGGCACATTATCACAAATTATGCCCTGATTCTAGCCATAACATTGGTGGTTTTACCTAAATGCCATGAAACCTCGAACATGATAGGCCATTTTGTGAAGGATTTTTTATGATGTTTGCAATGTTTCAAGTTCAATATTTTTCCTTGCAACTGTGACACATAATATGACACCACGCGAAGGTTTCGCATTGTTTGGATCATTTTTGAATTTCTTGTGCCTGTTTCAAACTATATTCAAAACGGCGGGCATGAAGCTTCTTAGCCCGGGGCTGAGCCTCGCTGAACTTGAAGTGGATCTCTGATGAAATAGCATGTTGTGAACCTATAAATGATTTTTTTTAATTCACAAGCATTATATCATGTACTTGTAGTTCAAATCTTGGCAACCTCCTCTGATTCGGCAACAATTTGTCTTTTTCATGAGGGATGGACGGAAAGGTTCTAGATACACCGGTTGGGAAATTGTCCATATAAGGTGGTCTAGTATTTTTGAAAAATGGGTTGGTACCAATGCCAAACTTTAATTTGGTGGTTGCTTCACAGAACACCCCGATTTTGGCACCTCAAAAATGGAAATTGGCTTTTTCGTGCGTCGAAAAGGAAAACTTACTCCTGTAACATCGTAAGCCATCCCAAGATGCACATGTGTGCACAATATGGGCACATTATCACAAATTATTCCGTGATTCTAGCCATAACATTGGTGGTTTGACCTAAATGCCATGAAACCTCGAACATGATAGGTCATTTTGGGAAGGATTTTTATGATGTTTGCAATTTTTCAAGTTCAATATTTTTCCTTGCAACTGTGACACATAATATGACACGACGCGAAGGTTTCACAGTGTTTGGATCATTTTTGAATTTCTTATGCCCGTTTCAAACTATATTCAAAACGGCGGGCATGAAGCTTCTTAGCCCGGGGCTAAGCCTCGCTGAACTTGAAGTGGATCTCTGATGAAATAGCATGTTGTGAACCTATAAATGATTTTTAAAAAAATTCACAAGCATTATATCATGTACTTGTAGTTCAATTCTTGGCAACCTCCTCTGATTCGGAAGGAATTTGTCTTTTTCATGAGGGATGGACGGAAAGGTTCTAGATACACCGGTTGGGAAATTGTCCATACAAGGTGGTCTAGTATTTTTGAGAAATGGGTTGGTACCAATGCCAAACTTTAATTTGGTGGTTGCTTCACAGAACACCTTGATTTCGGCACCTCAAAAATGGAATTTGGCTTTTTCGTGCATCGAAAAGGAAAACATCCTCCTGCAACATCGTAAGCCATCCCAAGATGCACATGTGTGCACAATATGGGCACATTATCACAAATTATGCCGTGATTCTAGCCATAACATTGGTGGTTTGACCTAAATGCCATGAAACCTCGAACATGATAGGTCATTTTGTGAAGGATTTTTATGATGTTTGCAATTTTTCAAGTTCAATATTTTTCCTTGCAACTGTGACACATAATATGACACGACGCGAAGTTTCACAATGTTTGGATCATTTTTGAATTTCTTATGCCTGTTTCAAACTATATTCAAAACGGCGGGCATGAAGCTTCTTAGCCCGGGGCTAAGCCTCGCTGAACTTGAAGTGGATCTCTGATGAAATAGCATGTTGTGAACCTATAAATGATTTTTAAAAAAATTCACAAGCATTATATCATATACTTGTAGTTCAAATCGTGGCAACCTCCTCCGATTCAGAAGGAATTTGTCTGTTTCATGAGGGATGGACGGAAAGGTTCCAGATACACCGGTTGGGAAATTGTCCATATAAGGTGGTCTAGTATTTTTGAAAAATGGGTTGGTACCAATGCCAAACTTTAATTTGCTGGTTCCTTCACAGAACACCCCGATTTCGGCACCTCAAAAATGGAAATTGCCTTTTTCGTGCGTCGAAAAGGAAAACTTCCTCCTGCAACATCGTAAGCCATCCCAAGATGCACATGTGTGCACAATATGGGCACATTATCACAAATTATGCCCTGATTCTAGCCATAACATTGGTGGTTTGACCTAAATGCCATGAAACCTCGAACATGATAGGCCATTTTGTGAAGGATATTTTATGATGTTTGCAATGTTTCAAGTTCAATATTTTTCCTTGCAACTGTGACACATAATATGACACCACGCGAAGGTTTCGCATTGTTTGGATCATTTTTGAATTTCTTGTTCCTGTTTCAAACTATATTCAAAACGGCGGGCATGAAGCTTCTTAGCCCGGGGCTGAGCCTCGCTGAACTTGAAGTGGATCTCTGATGAAATAGCATGTTCTGAACCTATAAATGATTTTTTTAAAATTCACAAGCATTATATCATGTACTTGTAGTTCAAATCTTGGCAACCTCCTGCCGATTCGGCAGGAATTTGTCTTTTTCATGAAGGATGGACGGAAAGATTCCAGATACACCGGTTGCGAAATTGTCCATATAAGGTGGTCTTGTATTTTTGAAAAATGGGTTTTTACCAATGCCAAACTTTAATTTGGTGGTTGCTTCACAGAACACCTCGATTTCGGCACCTCAAAAATGGAAATTGGCTTTTTCGTGCGTCGAAAAGGAAAACTTCCTCCTGCAACATCGTAAGCCATCCCAAGATGCACATGTGTGCACAATATGGGCACATTATCACAAATTATGCCGTGATTCTAGCCATAACATTGGTGGTTTGACCTAAATGCCATGAAACCTCGAACATGATAGGTCATTTTGTGAAGGATTTTTTATGATGTTTGCAATTTTTCAAGTTCACTATTTTTCCTTGCAACTGTGACACATAATATGACACCACGCGAAGGTTTCGCATTGTTTGGATCATTTTTGAATTTCTTGTGACTGTTTCAAACTATATTCAAAACGGCGGGCATGAAGCTTCTTAGCCCGGGGCTGAGCCTCGCTGAACTTGAAGTGGATCTCTGATGAAATAGCATGTTGTGAACCTATAAATGATTTTTTTTAAATTCACAAGCATTATATCATGTACTTGTAGTTCAAATCTTGGCAACCTCCTGCCGATTCAGCAAGAATTTGTCTTTTTCATGAGGGATGGACAGAAAGGTTCTAGATACACCGGTTGGGAAATTGTCCATATAAGGTGGTCTAGTATTTTTGAAAAATGGGTTGGTACCAATGCCAAACTTTAATTTGGTGGTTGCTTCACAGAACACCCCGATTTCGGCACCTCAAAAATGGAAATTGGCTTTTTCGTGCGTCGAAAAGGAAAACTTACTCCTGTAACATCGTAAGCCATCCCAAGATGCACATGTGTGCACAATATGGGCACATTATCACAAATTATGCCCTGATTCTATCCATAACATTGGTGGTTTGACCTAAATGCCATGAAACCTCGAACATGATAGGTCATTTTGTGAAGGATTTTTATGATGTTTGAAATTTTTCAAGTTCAATATTTTTCCTCGCAACTGTGACACATAATATGACACAACGCGAAGTTTCACAATGTTTGGATCATTTTTGAATTTCTTATGCCCGTTTCAAACTATATTCAAAATGGCGGGCATGAAGCTTCTTAGCCCGAGGCTAAGCCTCGCTGAACTTGAAGTGGATCTTTGATGAAATAGCATGTTGTGAACCTATAAATGATTTTTTAAAAAATTCACAAGCATTATATCATGTACTTGTAGTTCAAATCTTGGCAACCTCCTCCGATTCGGAAGGAATTTGTCTTTTTCATGAGGGATGGACGGAAAGGTTCCAGATACACCGGTTGGGTAATTGTCCATATAAGGTGGTCTAGTATTTTTGAAAAATGGGTTGGTACCAATGCCAAACTTTAATTTGCTGGTTGCTTCACAGAACACCCCGATTTCGGCACCTCAAAAATGGAAATTGGCTTTTTCGTGCGTCGAAAAGGAAAACTTCCTCCTGCAACATCGTAAGCCATCCCAAGATGCACATGTGTGCACAATATGGGCACATTATCACAAACTATGCCCTGATTCTAGCCATAACATTGGTGGTTTGACCTAAATGCCATGAAACCTCGAACATGATAGGCCATTTTGTGAAGGATTTTTTATGATGTTTGCAACGTTTGAAGTTCAATATTTTTCCTTGCAACTGTGACACATAATATGACACCACGTGAAGGTTTCGCATTGTTTGGATCATTTTTGAATTTCTTGTGCCTGTTTCAAACTATATTCAAAACGGCGGGCATGAAGCTTCTTAGCCCGGGGCTGAGCCTCGCTGAACTTGAAGTGGATCTCTGATGAAATAGCATGTTGTGAACCTATAAATGATTTTTTTTTAAATTCACAAGCATTATATCATGTACTTGTAGTTCAAATCTTGGCAACCTCCTGCCGATTCGGCAAGAATTTGTCTTTTTCATGAGGGATGGACGGAAAGATTCTAGATACACCGGTTGGGAAATTGTCCATATAAGGTGGTCTAGTATTTTTGAAAAATGGTTTGGTACCAATGCCAAACTTTAATTTGGTGGTTGCTTCACAGAACACCCCGATTTCGGCACCTCAAAAATGGAAATTGGCTTTTTCGTGCGTCGAAAAGGAAAACTTACTCCTGTAACATCGTAAGCCATACCAAGATGCACATGTGTGCACAATATGGGCACATTATCACAAATTATGCCCTGATTCTAGCCATAACATTGGTGGTTTGACCTAAATGCCATGAAACCTCGAACATGATAGGTCATTTTGTGAAGGATTTTTATGATGTTTGCAATTTTTCAAGTTCAATATTTTTCCTTACAACTGTGACACATAATATGACACGACGCGAAGGTTTCACAATGTTTGGATCATTTTTGAATTTCTTATGCCCGTTTCAAACTATATTCAAAATGGCGGGCATGAAGCTTCTCAGCCCGGGGCTGAGCCTCGCTGAACTTGAAGTGGATCTCTGATGAAATAGCATGTTGTGAACCTATAAATGATTTTTTTTTAAATTCACAAGCATTATATCATGTACTTGTAGTTCAAATCTTGGCAACCTCCTACCGATTCGGCAAGAATTTGTCTTTTTCATGAGGGATGGACGGAAAGGTTCTAGATACACCGGTTGGGAAAATGTCCATATAAGGTGGTCTAGTATTTTTTAAAAATGGGTTGGTACCAATGCCAAACTTTAATTTGGTGGTTGCTTACAGAACACCCCGATTTCGGCACCTCAAAAATGGAAATTGGCTTTTTCGTGCGTCGAAAAGGAAAACTTCCTCCTGTAACATCGTAAGCCATCCCAAGATGCACATGTGTGCACAATATGGGCACATTATCACAAATTATGCCCTGATTCTAGCCATAACGTTGGTGATTTGACCTAAATGCCATGAAACCTCGAACATGATAGGTCATTTTGTGAAGGATTTTTTATGATGTTTGCAATTTTTCAAGTTCACTATTTTTCCTTGCAACTGTGACACATAATATGACACCACGCGAAGGTTTTGCATTGTTTGGATCATTTTTGAATTTCTTGTGCCTGTTTCAAACTATATTCAAAACGGCGGGCATGAAGCTTCTTAGCCCGGGGCTGAGCCTCGCTGAACTTGAAGTGGATCTCTGATGAAATAGCATGTTGTGAACCTATAAATGATTTTTTTAAAATTCACAAGCATTATATCATGTACTTGTAGTTCAAATCTTGGCAACCTCCTGCCGATTCGGCAGGAATTTGTCTTTTTCATGAAGGGTGGACGGAAAGATTCCAAATACACCGGTTGCGAAATTGTCCATATAAGGTGGTCTAGTATTTTTAAAAAATGGGTTGGTACCAATGCAAAACTTTAATTTGGTGGTTGCTTCACAGAACACCTCGATTTCGGCACCTCAAAAATGGAAATTGGCTTTTTCGTGCGTCGAAAAGGAAAACTTCCTCCTGCAACATCGTAAGCCATCCCAAGATGCACATGTGTGCACAATATGGGCACATTATCACAAATTATTCCATGATTCTAGCCATAACATTGGTGGTTTGACCTAAATGCCATGAAACCTCGAACATGATAGGTCATTTTGGGAAGGATTTTTATGATGTTTGCAATTTTTCAAGTTCAATATTTTTCCTTGCAACTGTGACACATAATATGACACGACGCGAAGGTTTCACAATGTTTGGATCATTTTTGAATTTCTTATGCCCGTTTCAAACTATATTCAAAACGGCGGGCATGAAGCTTCTTAGCCCGGGGCTAAGCCTCGCTGAACTTGAAGTGGATCTCTGATGAAATAGCATGTTATAAACCTATAAATGATTTTTAAAAAAATTCACAAGCATTATATCTTGTACTTGTAGTTCAAATCTTGGCAACCTCCTCTGATTCAGAAGGAATTTGTATTTTTCATGACGGATGGACGGAAAGGTTCCAGATACACCGGTTGGGAAATTATCCATATAAGGTGGTCTAGTATTTTTGAGAAATGGGTTGGTACCAATGCCAAACTTTAATTTGGTGGTTGCTTCACAGAACACCTTGATTTCGGCACCTCAAAAATGGAAATTGGCTTTTTCGTGCGTCAAAAAGGAAAACATCCTCCTGCAACAACGTAAGCCATCCCAAGATGCACATGTGTGCACAATATGGGCACATTATCACAAATTATGCCGTAATTCTAGTCATAACATTGGTGGTTTGACCTAAATGCCATGAAACCTCGAACATGATAGGTCATTTTGTGAAGGATTTTTATGATGTTTGCAATTTTTCAAGTTCAATATTTTTCCTTGCAACTGTGACACATAATATGACACAACGCGAAGTTTCACAATGTTTGGATCATTTTTGAATTTCTTATGCCTGTTTCAAACTATATTCAAAACGGCGGGCATGAAGCTTCTTAGCCCGAGGCTAAGCCTCGCTGAACTTGAAGTGGATCTTTGATGAAATAGCATGTTGTGAACCTATAAATGATTTTTAAAAAAATTCACAAGCATTATATCATGTACTTGTAGTTCAAATCTTGGCAACCTCCTCTGATTCGGAAGGAATTTGTCTTTTTCATGAGGGATGGACGAAAAGGTTCCAGGTACACCGGTTGGGAAATTGTCCATATAAGGTGGTCTAGTATTTTTGAAAAATGGGTTGGTACCAATGCCAAACTTTAATTTGCTGGTTGCTTCACAGAACACCCCGATTTCGGCACCTCAAAAATGGAAATTGGCTTTTTCGCGCGTCGAAAAGGAAAACTTCCTCCTGCAACATCGTAAGCCATCCCAAGATGCACATGTGTGCACAATATGGGCACATTATCATAAATTATGCCCTGATTCTAGCCATAACATTGGTGGTTTGACCTAAATGCCATGAAACCTTGAACATGATAGGCCATTTTGTGAAGGATTTTTTATGATGTTTGCAACGTTTGAAGTTCAATATTTTTCCTTGCAACTGTGACACATAATATGACACCACGTGAAGGTTTCGCATTGTTTGGATCATTTTTGAATTTCTTATGCCCGTTTCAAACTATATTCAAAACGGCGGGCATGAAGCTTCTTAGCCCGGGGCTGAGCCTCGCTGAACTTGAAGTGGATCTCTGATGAAATAGCATGTTGTGAACCTATAAATGATTTTTTTTTAAATTCACAAGCATTATATCATGTACTTGTAGTTCAAATCTTGGCAACCTCCTACCGATTCGGCAAGAATTTGTCTTTTTCATGAGGGATGGACGGAAAGGTTCTAGATACACCGGTTGGGAAATTGTCCATATAAGGTGGTCTAGTATTTTTGAAAAATGGGTTGGTACCAATGCCAAACTTTAATTTGGTGGTTGCTTCACAGAACACCCCGATTTCGGCACCTCAAAAATGGAAATTGGCTTTTTCGTGCATCGAAAAGGAAAACTTCCTCGTGCAACATCGTAAGCCATCCCAAGATGCACATGTGTGCACAATATGGGCACATTATCACAAATTATGCCCTGATTTTATCCATAACATTGGTGGTTTGACCTAAATGCCATGAAACCTCGAACATGATAGGTCATTTTGTGAAGGATTTTTTATGATGTTTGCAATTTTTCAAGTTCACTATTTTTCCTTGCAACTGTGACACATAATATGACACCAGGCGAAGGTTTCGCATTGTTTGGATCATTTTTGAATTTCTTGTGCCTGTTTCAAACTATATTCAAAACGGCGGGCATGAAGCTTCTTAGCCCGGGGCTGAGCCTCGCTGAACTTGAAGTGGATCTCTGATGAAATAGCATGTTGTGAACCTACAAATGATTTTTTTAAAATTTACAAGTATTATATCATGTACTAGTAGTTCAAATCTTGGCAACCTCCTACCGATTCGGCAAGAATTTGTCTTTTTCATGAGGGATGGACGGAAAGGTTCCAGATACACCGGTTGGGAAATTGTCCATATAAGGTGGTCTAGTATTTTTGAAAAATGGGTTGGTACCAATGCCAAACTTTAATTTGGTGGTTGCTTCACAGAACACCTCGATTTCGGCACCTCAAAAATTGAAATTGGCTTTTTCGTGCGTCGAAAAGGAAAACTTCCTCCTGCAACATCGTAAGCCATCCCAAGATGCACATGTGTGCACAATATGGGCACATTATCACAAATTATGCCGTGATTCTAGCCATAACATTGGTGGTTTGACCTAAATGCCATGAAACCCCGAACATGATAGGTCATTTTGTGAAGGATTTTTATGATGTTTGCAATTTTTCAAGTTCAATATTTTTCCTTGCAACTGTGACACATAATATGACACGACGCGAAGGTTTCACAATGTTTGGATTATTTTTGAATTTCTTATGCCCGTTTCAAACTATATTCAAAACGGCGGGCATGAAGCTTCTTAGCCCGGGGCTGAGCCTCGCTGAACTTGAAGTGGATCTCTGATGAAATAGCATGTTGTGAACCTATAAATGATTTTTTTTTAAATTCACAAGCATTATATCATGTACTTGTAGTTCAAATCTTGGCAACCTCCTGCCGATTCGGCAAGAATTTGTCTTTTTCATGAGGGATGGACGGAAAGGTTCTAGATACACCGGTTGGGAAATTGTCCATATAAGGTGGTCTAGTATTTTTGAAAAATGGGTTGGTACCAATGCCAAACTTTAATTTGGTGGTTGCTTCACAGAACACCCCGATTTCGGCACCTCAAAAATGGAAATTGGCTTTTTCGTGCGTCGAAAAGGAAAACTTACTCCTGTAACATCGTAAGCCATCCCAAGATGCACATGTGTGCACAATATGGGCACATTATCACAAATTATGCCCTGATTCTATCCATAACATTGGTGGTTTGACCTAAATGCCCTGAAACCTCGAACATGATAGGTCATTTTGTGAAGGATTTTTTATGATGTTTGCAATTTTTCAAGTTCACTATTTTTCCTTTGAACTATGACACATAATATGACACCAGGCGAAGGTTTCGCATTGTTTGGATCATTTTTGAATTTCTTGTGCCTGTTTCAAACTATATTCAAAACGGCGGGCATGAAGCTTCTTAGCCCGGGGCTGAGCCTCGCTGAACTTGAAGTGGATCTCTGATGAAATAGCATGTTGTGAACCTATAAATGATTTTTTTTTAAATTCACAAGCATTATATCATGTACTAGTAGTTCAAATCTTGGCAACCTCCTACCGATTCGGCAAGAATTTGTCTTTTTCATGAGGGATGGACGGAAAGGTTCCAGATACACCGGTTGGGAAATTGTCCATATAAGGTGGTCTAGTATTTTTTAAAAATGGGTTGGTACCAATGCCAAACTTTAATTTGGTGGTTGCTTCACAGAACACCTCGATTTCGGCACCTCAAAAATGGAAATTGGCTTTTTCGTGCGTCGAAAAGGAAAACTTCCTCCTGCAACATCGTAAGCCATCCCAAGATGCACATGTGTGCACAATATGGGCACATTATCACAAATTATGTCGTGATTCTAGCCATAACATTGGTGGTTTGACCTAAATGCCATGAAACCCCGAACATGATAGGTCATTTTGTGAAGGATTTTTATGATGTTTGCAATTTTTCAAGTTCAATATTTTTCCTTGCAACTGTGACACATAATATGACACGACGCGAAGGTTTCACAATGTTTGGATTATTTTTGAATTTCTTATGCCCGTTTCAAACTATATTCAAAACGGCGGGCATGAAGCTTCTTAGCCCGGGGCTGAGCCTCGCTGAACTTGAAGTGGATCTCTGATGAAATAGCATGTTGTGAACCTATAAATGATTTTTTTAAAATTCACAAGCATTATATCATGTACTTGTAGTTCAAATCTTGGCAACCTCCTGCCGATTCGGCAAGAATTTGTCTTTTTCATGAGGGATGGACGGAAAGGTTCTAGATACACCGGTTGGGAAATTGTCCATATAAGGTGGTCTAGTATTTTTGAAAAATGGGTTGGTACCAATGCCAAACTTTAATTTGGTGGTTGCTTCACAGAACACCCCGATTTCGGCACCTCAAAAATGGAAATTGGCTTTTTCGTGCGTCGAAAAGGAAAACTTACTCCTGTAACATCGTAAGCCATCCCAAGATGCACATGTGTGCACAATATGGGCACATTATCACAAATTATGCCCTGATTCTATCCATAACATTGGTGGTTTGACCTAAATGCCATGAAACCTCGAACATGATAGGTCATTTTGTGAAGGATTTTTTATGATGTTTGCAATTTTTCAAGTTCACTATTTTTCCTTGCAACTATGACACATAATATGACACCAGGCGAAGGTTTCGCATTGTTTGGATCATTTTTGAATTTCTTGTGCCTGTTTCAAACTATATTCAAAACGACGGGCATGAAGCTTCTTAGCCCGGGGCTGAGCCTCGCTGAACTTGAAGTGGATCTCTGATGAAATAGCATGTTGTGAACCTATAAATGATTTTTTTTTAAATTCACAAGCATTATATCATGTACTAGTAGTTCAAATCTTGGCAACCTCCTACCGATTCGGCAAGAATTTGTCTTTTTCATGAGGGATGGACGGAAAGGTTCCAGATACACCGGTTGGGAAATTGTCCATATAAGGTGGTCTAGTATTTTTGAAAAATGGGTTGGTACCAATGCCAAACTTTAATTTGGTGGTTGCTTCACAGAACACCTCGATTTCGGCACCTCAAAAATGGAAATTGGCTTTTTCGTGCGTCGAAAAGGAAAACTTCCTCCTGCAACATCGTAAGCCATCCCAAGATGCACATGTGTGCACAATATGGGCACATTATCACAAATTATGCCGTGATTCTAGCCATAACATTGGTGGTTTGACCTAAATGCCATGAAACCCCGAACATGATAGGTCATTTTGTGAAGGATTTTTATGATGTTTGCAATTTTTCAAGTTCAATATTTTTCCTTGCAACTGTGACACATAATATGACACGACGCGAAGGTTTCACAATGTTTGGATTATTTTTGAATTTCTTATGCCCGTTTCAAACTATATTCAAAACGGCGGGCATGAAGCTTCTTAGCCCGGGGCTAAGCCTCGCTGAACTTGAAGTGGATCTCTGATGAAATAGCATGTTGTGAACCTATAAATGATTTTTAGAAAAATTCACAAGCATTATATCATGTACTTGTAGTTCAAATCTTGGCAACCTCCTCCGATTCGGAAGGAATTTGTCTTTTTCATGAGGGATGGACGGAAAGGTTCCAGATACACCGGTTGGGAAATTGTCCATATAAGGTGGTCTAGTATTTTTGAAAAATGGGTTGGTACCAATGCCAAACTTTAATTTGGTGGTTGCTTCACAGAACACCCCGATTTCGGCACCTCAAAAATGGAAATTGGCTTTTTCGTGCGTCGAAAAGGAAAACTTCCTCCTGCAACATCGTAAGCCATCCCAAGATGCACATGTGTGCACAATATGGGCACATTATCACAAATTATGCCCTGATTCTAGCCATAACATTGGTGGTTTGACCTAAATGCCATTAAACCTCGAACATGATAGGCCATTTTGTGAAGTATTTTTATGACGCTTGCAATGTTTCAAGTTCAATATTTTTCCTTGCAACTGTGACACATAATATGACACCATGCGAAGGTTTCGCATTGTTTGAATCATTTTTGAATTTCTTGTGCCTGTTTCAAACAATATTCAAAACGGCGGGCATGAAGCTTCTTAGCCCGAGGCTGAGCCTCGCTGAACTTGAAGTGGATCTCTGATGAAATAGCATGTTGTGAACCTATAAATGATTTTTTTTAAATTCACAAGCATTATATCATGTACTTGTAGTTCAAATCTTGGTAACCTCCTGCCGATTCGGCAGGAATTTGTCTTTTTCATGAGGGATGGACGGAAAGGTTCCAGATACACCGGTTGGGAAATTGTCCATATAAGGTGGTCTAGTATTTTTGAACAATGGGTTGGTACCAATGCCAAACTTTAATTTGCTGGTTGCTTCACAGAACACCCCGATTTCGACACCTCAAAAATGGAAATTGGCTTTTTCGTGCGTCGAAAAGGAAAACTTCCTCCTGCAACATCGTAAGCCATCCCAAGATGCACATGTGTGCACAATATGGGCACATTATCACAAATTATGCCCTGATTCTAGCCATAACATTGGTGGTTTGACCTAAATGCCATGAAACCTCGAACATGATAGGTCATTTTATGAAGGATTTTTTATGATGTTTGCAATGTTTCAAGTTCAATATTTTTCCTTGCAAATGTGACACATAATATGACACCACGCGAAGGTTTCACATTGTTTGGATCATTTTTGAATTTCTTGTGCCTGTTTCAAACTATATTCAAAATAGCGGGCATGAAGCTTCTTAGCCCGGGGCTGAGCCTCGATGAACTTGAAGTGGATATCTGATGAAATAGCATGTTGTGAACCTATAAATGATTTTTTTAAAATTCACAAGCATTATATCATGTACTTGTAGTTCAAATCTTGGCAACCTCCTGCCGATTCGACAGGAATTTGTCTTTTTCATGAGGGATGGATGGAAAGATTCCAGATACACCGGTTGGTAAATTGTCCATACATGGTGGTCTAGTATTTTTGAAAAATGGGTTGGTACCAATGCCAAACTTTAATTTGCTGGTTGCTTCACAGAACACCCCGATTTCGGCACCTCAAAAATGGAAATTGGCTTTTTCGTGCGTCGAAAAGGAAAGCTTCCTCCTGCAACATCGTAAGCCATCCCAAGATGCACATGTGTGCACAATATGGGAACATTATCACAAATTATGCCCTGATTCTAGCCATAACATTGGTGGTTTGACCTAAATGCCATGAAACCTCGAACATGATAGGTCATTTTGTGAAGGATTTTTTATGATGCTTGCAATGTTTCAAGTTCAATATTTTTCCTTGCAACTATGACACATAATATGACACCACGCGAAGGTTTCGCATTGTTTGGATCAATTTTGAATTTCTTGTGCCTGTTTCAAACTATATTCAAAACGGCGGGCATGAAGCTTCTTAGCGCGGGGCCGAGCCTCGATGAACTTGAAGTGGATCTCTGATGAAATATCATGTTGTGAACCTATAAATGATTTTTTTAAATTCACAAGCATTATATCATGTACTTGTAGTTCAAATCTTGGCAACCTCCTACCGATTCGGCAGGAATTTGTCTTTTTCATGAGGGATGGACGGAAAGGTTCTAGATACACCGGTTGGGAAATTGTCCATATAAGGTGGTCTAGTATTTTTGAAAAATGGGTTGGTACCAATGCCAAACTTTAATTTGGTGGTTGCTTCACAGAACACCCCGATTTCGGCACCTCAAAAATGGAAATTGGCTTTTTCGTGCGTCGAAAAGGAAAACTTCCTCCTGCAACATCGTAAGCCATCCCAAGATGCACATGTGTGCACAATATGGGCACATTATCACAAATTATGCCCTGATTCTAGCCATAACATTGGTGGTTTGACCTAAATGCCATTAAACCTCGAACATGATAGGCCATTTTGTGAAGTATTTTTATGACGCTTGCAATGTTTCAAGTTCAATATTTTTCCTTGCAACTGTGACACATAATATGACACCATGCGAAGGTTTCGCATTGTTTGAATCATTTTTGAATTTCTTGTGCCTGTTTCAAACAATATTCAAAACGGCGGGCATGAAGCTTCTTAGCCCGAGGCTGAGCCTCGCTGAACTTGAAGTGGATCTCTGATGAAATAGCATGTTGTGAACCTATAAATGATTTTTTTTAAATTCACAAGCATTATATCATGTACTTGTAGTTCAAATCTTGGTAACCTCCTGCCGATTCGGCAGGAATTTGTCTTTTTCATGAGGGATGGACGGAAAGGTTCCAGATACACCGGTTGGGAAATTGTCCATATAAGGTGGTCTAGTATTTTTGAACAATGGGTTGGTACCAATGCCAAACTTTAATTTGCTGGTTGCTTCACAGAACACCCCGATTTCGACACCTCAAAAATGGAAATTGGCTTTTTCGTGCGTCGAAAAGGAAAACTTCCTCCTGCAACATCGTAAGCCATCCCAAGATGCACATGTGTGCACAATATGGGCACATTATCACAAATTATGCCCTGATTCTAGCCATAACATTGGTGGTTTGACCTAAATGCCATGAAACCTCGAACATGATAGGTCATTTTATGAAGGATTTTTTATGATGTTTGCAATGTTTCAAGTTCAATATTTTTCCTTGCAAATGTGACACATAATATGACACCACGCGAAGGTTTCACATTGTTTGGATCATTTTTGAATTTCTTGTGCCTGTTTCAAACTATATTCAAAATAGCGGGCATGAAGCTTCTTAGCCCGGGGCTGAGCCTCGATGAACTTGAAGTGGATATCTGATGAAATAGCATGTTGTGAACCTATAAATGATTTTTTTAAAATTCACAAGCATTATATCATGTACTTGTAGTTCAAATCTTGGCAACCTCCTGCCGATTCGACAGGAATTTGTCTTTTTCATGAGGGATGGATGGAAAGATTCCAGATACACCGGTTGGTAAATTGTCCATACATGGTGGTCTAGTATTTTTGAAAAATGGGTTGGTACCAATGCCAAACTTTAATTTGCTGGTTGCTTCACAGAACACCCCGATTTCGGCACCTCAAAAATGGAAATTGGCTTTTTCGTGCGTCGAAAAGGAAAGCTTCCTCCTGCAACATCGTAAGCCATCCCAAGATGCACATGTGTGCACAATATGGGAACATTATCACAAATTATGCCCTGATTCTAGCCATAACATTGGTGGTTTGACCTAAATGCCATGAAACCTCGAACATGATAGGTCATTTTGTGAAGGATTTTTTATGATGCTTGCAATGTTTCAAGTTCAATATTTTTCCTTGCAACTATGACACATAATATGACACCACGCGAAGGTTTCGCATTGTTTGGATCAATTTTGAATTTCTTGTGCCTGTTTCAAACTATATTCAAAACGGCGGGCATGAAGCTTCTTAGCGCGGGGCCGAGCCTCGATGAACTTGAAGTGGATCTCTGATGAAATATCATGTTGTGAACCTATAAATGATTTTTTTAAATTCACAAGCATTATATCATGTACTTGTAGTTCAAATCTTGGCAACCTCCTACCGATTCGGCAGGAATTTGTCTTTTTCATGAGGGATGGACGGAAAGGTTCTAGATACACCGGTTGGGAAATTGTCCATATAAGGTGGTCTAGTATTTTTGAAAAATGGGTTGGTACCAATGCCAAACTTTAATTTGCTGGTTGCTTCACAGAACACCCCGATTTAGACACCTCAAAAATGGAAATTGGCTTTTTCGTGCGTCGAAAAGGAAAACTTCCTCCTGCAACATCGTAAGCCATCCCAAGATGCACATGTGTGCACAATATGGGCACATTATCAAAAATTATGCCCTGATTCTAGCCATAACATTGGTGGTTTGACCTAAATGCCATGAAACCTCGAACATGATAGGTCATTTTGTGAAGGATTTTTTATGATGTTTGCAATGTTTCAAGTTCAATATTTTTCCTTGCAACTGTGACACATAATATGACACCACGCGAAGGTTTCACATTGTTTGGATCATTTTTGAATTTCTTGTGCCTGTTTCAAACTATATTCAAAATTGCGGGCATGAAGCTTCTTAGCCCGGGGCTGAGCCTCGATGAACTTGAAGTGGATATCTGATGAAGTAGCATGTGGTGAACCTATAAATGATTTTTTTAAAATTCACAAGCATTATATCATGTACTTGTAGTTCAAATCTTGGCAACCTCCTGCCGATTCGGCAGGAATTTGTCTTTTTCATGAGGGATGGATGGAAAGATTCCAGATACACCGGTTGGGAAATTGTCCATATAAGGTGGTCTAGTATTTTTGAAAAATGGGTTGGTACCAATGCCAAACTTTAATTTGCTGGTTGCTTCACAGAACACCCCGATTTCGGCACCTCAAAAATGAAAATTGGCTTTTTCGTGCGTCGAAAAGGAAAACTTCCTCCTGCAACATCGTAAGCCATCCCAAGATGCACATGTGTGCACAATATGGGAACATTATCACAAATTATGCCCTGATTCTAGCCATAACATTGGTGGTTTGACCTAAATGCCATGAAACCTCGAACATGATAGGTCATTTTGTGAAGGATTTTTTATGATGCTTGCAATGTTTCAAGTTCAATATTTTTCCTTGCAACTATGACACATAATATGACACCACGCGAAGGTTTCGCATTGTTTGGATCATTTTTGAATTTCTTGTGCCTGTTTCAAACTATATTCAAAACGGCGGGCATGAAGCTTCTTAGCCCGGGGCTGAGCCTCGATGAACTTGAAGTGGATCTCTCATGAAATAGCATGTTGTGAACCTATAAATGATTTTTTTTAAATTCACAAGCATTATATCATGTACTTGTAGTTCAAATCTTGGCAACCTCCTGCTGATTCGGCAGGAATTTGTCTTTTTCATGAGGGATGGATGGAAAGATTCCAGATACACCGGTTGGGAAATTGTCCATATAAGGTGGTCTAGTATTTTTGAAAAATGGGTTGGTACCAATGCCAAACTTTAATTTGCTGGTTGCTTCACAGAACACCCCGATTTCGGCACCTCAAAAATGGAAATTGCCTTTTTCGTGCGTCGAAAAGGAAAACTTCCTCCTGTAACATCGTAAGCCATCCCAAGATGGACATGTGTGCACAATATGGGCACATTATCACAAATTATGCCCTGATTCTAACCATAACATTGGTGGTTTGACCTAAAGGCCATGAAACCTCGAACATGATAGGTCTTTTCGTGAAGGATTTTTTATGATGTTTGCAATTTTTCAAGTTCACTATTTTTCCTTGCAACTGTGACACATAATATGACACCGCGCGAAGGTTTCGCATTGTTTGGATCATTTTTGAATTTCTTATGCCCATTTCAAACTATATTCAAAACGGCGGGCATGAAGCTTCTTAGCCCGGGGCTAAGCCTCGATGAACTTGAAGTGGATCTCTGATGAAATAGCATGTTGTGAACCTATAAATGATTTTTAAAAAAATTCACAAGCATTATATCATGTACTTGTAGTTGAAATCTTGGCAACCACCTACCGATTCGGCAGGAATTTGTCTTTTTCATGAGGGATGGACGGAAAGGTTCCAGATACACCGGTTGGGAAATTGTCCATATAAGGTGGTCTAGTATTTTTGAAAAATGGGTTGGTACCAATGCCAAACTTTAATTTGGTGGTTGCTTCAGAGAACACCTTGATTTCGGCACCTCAAAAATGGAAATTGGATTTTTCGTGCGTCGAAAAGGAAAACTTCCTCCTGCAACATCGTAAGCCATCCCAAGATGCACATGTGTGCATAATATGGGCACATTATCACAAATTATGCCGTGATTCTAGCCATAACATTGGTGGTTTGACCTAAATGCCATGAAACCTCGAACATGATAGGTCATTTTGTGAAGGATTTTTATGATGTTTGCAATTTTTCAAGTTCAATATTTTTCCTTGCAACTGTGACACATAATATGACACGACGCGAAGGTTTCATAATGTTTGGATTATTTTTGAATTGCTTATGCCCGTTTCAAACTATATTCAAAACGGAGGGCATGAAGCTTCTTAGCCCGGGGCTAAGCCTCGCTGAACTTGAAGTGGATCTCTGATGAAATAGCATGTTGTGAACCTATAAATGATTTTTAGAAAAATTCACAAGCATTATATCATGTACTTGTAGTTCAAATCTTGGCAACCTCCTCCGATTCGGAAGGAATTTGTCTTTTTCATGAGGGATGGACGGAAAGGTTCCAGAAACACCGGTTGGGAAATTGTCCATATAAGTTGGTCTAGTATTTTTGAAAAATGGGTTGGTACCAAGGCCAAACTTTAATTTGGTGGTTGCTTCACAGAACACCCCGATTTCGGCACCTCAAAAATGGAAATTGGCTTTTTCGTGCGTCGAAAAGGGAAACTTCCTCCTGCAACATCGTAAGCCATCCCAAGATGCACATGTGTGCACAATATGGGCACATTATCACAAATTATGCCCCGATTCTAGCCATAACATTGGTGGTTTGACCTAAATGCCATGAAACCTCGAACATGATAGGTCATTTTGTGAAGGATTTTTTATGATGTTTGCAATGTTTCAAGTTCAATATTTTTCCTTGCAACTGTGACACATAATATGACACCACGCGAAGGTTTCGCATTGTTTGGATCATTTTTGAATTTCTTGTGCCTGTTTCAAACTATATTCAAAACGGCGGGCATGAAGCTTCTTAGCCCGGGGCTGAGCCTCGCTGAACTTGAAGTGGATCTCTGATGAAATAGCATGTTGTGAACCTATAAATGATTTTTTTTAAATTCACAAGCATTATATCATGTACTTGTAGTTCAAATCTTGGCAACCTCCTCCGATTCGGCAAGAATTTTCTTTTTCATGAGGGATGGACGGAAAGGTTCCAGATACACCGGTTGGGAAATTGTCCATATAAGGTGGTCTAGTATTTTTGAAAAATGGGTTGGTACCAATGCCAAACTTTAATTTGGTGGTTGCTTCACAGAACATCCCGATTTCGGCACCTCAAAAATGGAAATTGGCTTTTTCGTGCGTCGAAAAGGAAAACTTCCTCCTGCAACATCGTAAGCCATCCCAAGATGCACATGTGTGCACAATATGGGCACATTATCACAAATTATGCCCCGATTCTAGCCATAACATTGGTGGTTTGACCTAAATGCCATGAAACCTCGAACATGATAGGTCATTTTGTGAAGGATTTTTTATGATGTTTGCAATGTTTCAAGTTCAATATTTTTCCTTACAACTGTGACACATAATATGACACCACGCGAATGTTTCGCATTGTTTGGATCATTTTTGAATTTCTTGTGCCTGTTTCAAACTATATTCAAAACGGCGGGCATGAAGCTTCTTAGCCTGGGGCTGAGCCTCGATGAACTTGAAGTGGACCTCTGATGAAATAGCATGTTGTGAACCTATAAATGATTTTTTAAAAATTCACAAGCATTATATCATGTACTTGTAGTTCAAATCTTGGCAACCTCCTACCGATTCGGCAGGAATTTGTCTTTTTCATGAGGGATGGACGGAAAGGTTCCAGATACACCGGTTGGGAACTTGTCCATATAAGGTGGTCTAGTATTTTTGAAAAATGGGTTGGTACCAATGCCAAACTTTAATTTGGTGGTTGCTTCACAGAACACCTCGATTTTGGCACCTCAAAAATGGAAATTGGCTTTTTCGTGCGTCGAAAAGGAAAACTTCCTCCTGCAACATCGTAAGCCATCCCAAGATGCACATGTGTGCACAATATGGGCACATTATCACAAACTATGCCGTGATTCTAGCCATAACATTGGTGGTTTGACCTAAATGCCATGAAACCTCGAACATGATAGGTCATTTTGTGAAGGATTTTTTATGATGTTTGCAATGTTTCAAGTTCAATATTTTTCCTTGCAACTGTGACACATAATATGACACCAAGCGAATGTTTCGCATTGTTTGGATCATTTTTGAATTTCTTGTGCCTGTTTCAAACTATATTCAAAACGGCGGGCATGAAGCTTCTTAGCCCGGGGCTGAGCCTCGATGAACTTGAAGTGGACCTCTGATGAAATAGCATGTTGTGAACCTATAAATGATTTTTTAAAAATTCACAAGCATTATATCATGTACTTGTAGTTCAAATCTTGGCAACCTCCTACCGATTCGGCAGGAATTTGTCTTTTTCATGAGGGATGGACGGAAAGGTTCCAGATACACCGGTTGGGAACTTGTCCATATAAGGTGGTCTAGTATTTTTGAAAAATGGGTTGGTACCAATGCCAAACTTTAATTTGCTGGTTGCTTCACAGAACACCTCGATTTCGGCACCTCAAAAATGGAAATTGGCTTTTTCGTGCGTCGAAAAGGAAAACTTCCTCCTGCAACATCGTAAGCCATCCCAAGATGCACATGTGTGCACAATATGGGCACATTATCACAAACTATGCCGTGATTCTAGCCATAACATTGGTGGTTTGACCTAAATGCCATGAAACCTCGAACATGATAGGTCATTTTGTGATGGATTTTTTATGATGTTTGCAATTTTTCAAGATTAATATTTTTCCTTGCAACTGTGACACATAATATGACACCACTCGAAGGTTTCACATTGTTTGGATCATTTTTGAATTTCTTGTGCCTGTTTCAAACTATATTCGAAACGGCGGGCATGAAGCTTCTTAGCCCGGGGCTGAGCCTCGCTGAACTTGAAGTGGATATCTGATGAAATAGCATGTTGTGAACCTATAAATGATTTTTTTTAAAATTCACAAGCATTATATCATGTACTTGTAGTTCAAATCTTGGCAACCTCCTACCGATTCGGCAGGAATTTGTCTTTTTCATGAGGGATGGATGGAAAGATTCCAGATACACCGGCCAGGAAATTGTCCATATAAGGTGGTCTAGTATTTTTGAAAAATTGGTTGGTACCAATGCCAAACTTGAATTTGGTGGTTGCTTCACAGAACACCCCGATTTTGGCACCTCAAAAATGGAAATTGGCCTTTTCGTGCGTCGAAAAGGAGAACTTCCTCCTGCAACATCGTAAGTCATCCCAAGATGCACATGTGTGCACAATATGGGCACATTATCACAAATTATGCCATGATTCTAGCCATAACATTGGTGGTTTGACCTAAATGCCATGAAACCTCGAACATGATAGGCCATTTTGTGAAGGATTTTTTATGATGTTTGGAATGTTTCAAGTTCAATATTTTTCCTTGCAACTGTGACACATAGTATGACACCACGCGAAGGTTTCGCATTGTTTGGATCATTTTTGAATTTCTTGTGCCTGTTTCAAACTATATTCAAAACGGCGGGCATGAAGCTTCTTAGCCCGGGGCTGAGCCTCGATGAACTTGAAGTGGATCTCTGATGAAATAGCATGTTGTGAACCTATAAATGATTTTTTTAAAATTCACAAGCATTATATGATGTACTTGTAGTTCAAATCTTGGCAACCTCCTGCCGATTCTGCAGGAATTTGTCTTTTTCATGAGGGATGGATGGAAAGATTCCAGATATACCGGTTGGGAAATTGTCCATATAAGGTGGTCTAGTATTTTTGAAAAATGGGTTGGTACCAATGCCAAACTTTAATTTGCTGGTTGCTTCACAGAACACCCCGATTTTGGCACCTCAAAAATGGAAATTGGCTTTTTCGTCCGTCGAAAAGGAAAACTTCCTGCTGCAACATCGTAAGCCATCCCAAGATGCACATGTGTGCACAATATGGGCACATTATCACAAACTATGCCCTAATTCTAGCCATAACATTGGTGGTTTGACCTAAATGCCATGAAACCTCGAACATGATAGGTCATTTTGTGAAGGATTTTTTATGATGCTTGCAATGTTTCAAGTTCAATATTTTTCCTTGCAACTGTGACACATAATATGACACCACGCGAAGGTTTCGCATTGTTTTGATCATTTTTGCATTTCTTGCGCCTATTTCAAACTATATTCAAAACGGCGGGCATGAAGCTTCTTACCCCGGGGCTGAGCCTCGATAAACTTGAAGTGCATCTCTGATGAAATAGCATGTTGTGAAGCTATAAATGATTTTTTTTAAAATTCACAAGCATTATATCATGTACTTGTAGTTCAAATCTTGGCAACCTCCTACCGATTTGGCAGGAATTTATCTTTTTCATGAGGGATGGATGGAAAGATTCCAGATACATCGGTTGGGAAATTTTCCGTATAAGGTGGTCTAGTATTTTTGAAAAATGGGTTGGTACCAATGCCAAACTTTAATTTGCTGGTTGCTTCACAGAACACCCCGATTTCGGCAACTCAAAAATGGAAATTGGCTTTTTCGTGCGTCGAAAAGGAAAACTTCCTCCTGCAACATCGTAAGCCATCCCAAGATGCACATGTGTGCACAATATGGGCACATTATCACTAATTATGCCCTGATTCTAGCCATAACATTGGTGGTTTGACCTAAATGCCATGAAACCTCGAACATGATAGGTCATTTTGTGAAGGATTTTTTATGATGTTTGCAATTTTTCAAGTTCAATTTTTTCCTTGCAACTGTGACACATAATATGACACCATGCGAAGGTTTCGCATTGTTTGGATCATTTTTGAATTTCTTGTGCCTGTTTCAAACTATATTCAAAACGGCGGGCATGAAGCTTCTTAGCCCGAGGCTGAGGCTTGCTGAACTTGAAGTGGATCTCTGATGAAATAGCATGTTTTGAACCTAAAAATGATTTTTTTAAAATTCACAAGCATTATATCATGTACTTGTAGTTCAAATCTTGGCAACCTCCTGCCGATTCAGCAGGAATTTTTCTTTTTCATGAGGGATGGATGGAAAGATTCCAGATATGCCGGCTGGGAAATTGTCCATATAAGGTGGTCTAGTAGTTTTGAAAAATGGGTTGGTAGCAATGCCAAACTTTAATTTGGTGGTTGCTTCACAGAACACCCTGATTTCGGCACCTCAAACATGGAAATTGGCTTTTTCGTGCATCGAAAAGGAAAACTTCCTCCTACAACATCGTAAGTCATCCCAAGATGCACATGTGTGCACAATATGGGCAGATTATCACAAATTATGCCCTAATTCTAGCCATAACATTGGTGGTTTGACCTAAATGCCATGAAACCTCGAACATGATAGGTCATTTTGTGAAGGATTTTTCATGATGTTTGCAATTTTTCAAGATTAATATTTTTCCTTGCAACTGTGACACATAATATGACACCACGCGAAGGTTTCACATTGTTTGGATCATTTTTGAATTTCTTGTGCCTGTTCCAAACTATATTCAAAACGGCGGGCATGAAGCTTCTTAGCCCGAGGCTGAGCCTCGCTGAACTTGAAGTGGATCTCTGATCAAATAGCATGTTGTGAACTGATAAATGATTTTTTTAAAATTCACAAGCATTATATCATGTACTTGTAGTTCAAATCTTGGCAACCTCCTACCGATTCGGCAGGAATTTGTCTTTTTCATGAGGGATGGACGGAAAGGTTCCAGATACACCGGTTGGGAAATTGTCCACATAAGGTGGTCTATTATTTTTGAAAAATGGGTTGGTACCAATGCCAAACTTTAATTTGCTGGTTGCTTCACAGAACACCCCGATTTCGGCACCTCAAAAATGGAAATTGGCTTTTTCGTGCGTCGAAAAGGAAAACTTCCTCCTGCAACATCGTAAGCCATCCCAAGATGCACATGTGTGCACAATATGGGCACATTATCACAAATTATGCCCTGATTCTAGCCATAACATTGGTGGTTTGACCTAAATGCCATGAAACCTTGAACATGATAGGCCATTTTGTGAAGGATTTTTTATGATGTTTGGAATGTTTCAAGTTCAATATTTTTCCTTGCAACTGTGACACATAGTATGACACCACGCGAAGGTTTCGCATTGTTTGGATCATTTTTGAATTTCTTGTGCCTGTTTCAAACTATATTCAAAACGGCGGGCATGAAGCTTCTTAGCCCGGGGCTGAGGCTCGATGAACTTGAAGTGGATCTCTGATGAAATAGCATGTCGTGAACCTATAAATGATTTTTTTTAAAATTCACAAGCATTATATGATGTACTTGTAGTTCAAATCTTGGCAACCTCCTGCCGATTCTGCAGGAATTTGTCTTTTTCATGAGGGATGGATGGAAAGATTCCAGATACACCGGTTGGGAAATTGTCCATATAAGGTGGTCTAGTATTTTTGAAAAATGGGTTGGTACCAATGCCAAACTTTAATTTGCTGGTTGCTTCACAGAACACCCCGATTTTGGCACCTCAAAAATGGAAATTGGCTTTTTCGTGTGTCGAAAAGGAAAACTTCCTCCTGCAACATCGTAAGCCATCCCAAGATGCACATGTGTGCACAATATGGGCACATTATCACAAACTATGCCCTAATTCTAGCCATAACATTGGTGGTTTGACCTAAATGCCATGAAACCTCGAACATGATAGGTCATTTTGTGAAGGATTTTTTATGATGCTTGCAATGTTTCAAGTTCAATATTTTTCCTTGCAACTGTGACACATAATATGACACCACGCGAAGGTTTCGCATTGTTTTGATCATTTTTGAATTTCTTGCGCCTATTTCAAACTATATTCAAAACGGCGGGCATGAAGCTTCTTAGCCCGGGGCTGAGCCTCGATGAACTTGAAGTGCATCTCTGATGAAATAGCATGTTGTGAACCTATAAATGATTTTTTTTGAAATTCACAAGCATTATATCATGTACTTGTAGTTCAAATCTTGGCAACCTCCTGCCGATTTGGCAGGAATTTGTCTTTTTCATGAGGGATGGATGGAAAGATTCCAGATACATCGGTTGGGAAATTTTCCGTATAAGGTGGTCTAGTATTTTTGAAAAATGGGTTGGTACCAATGCCAAACTTTAATTTGCTGGTTGCTTCACAGAACACCCCGATTTCGGCAACTCAAAAATGGAAATTGGCTTTTTCGTGCGTCGAAAAGGAAAACTTCCTCCTGCAACATCGTAAGCCATCCCAAGATGCACATGTGTGCACAATATGGGCACATTATCACTAATTATGCCCTGATTCTAGCCATAACATTGGTGGTTTGACCTAAATGCCATGAAACCTCGAACATGATAGGTCATTTTGTGAAGGATTTTTTATGATGTTTGCAATTTTTCAAGTTCAATATTTTTCCTTGCAACTGTGACACATAATATGACACCATGCGAAGGTTTCGCATTGTTTGGATCATTTTTGAATTTCTTGTGCCTATTTCAAACTATATTCAAAACGGCGGGCATGAAGCTTCTTAGCCTGGGGCTGAGGCTTGCTGAACTTGAAGTGGATCTCTGATGAAATAGCATGTCGTGAACCTATAAATGATTTTTCTAAAATTCACAAGCATTATATCATGTACTTGTAGTTCAAATCTTGGCAACCTCCTGCCGATTCAGCAGGAATTTTTCTTTTTCATAAGGGATGGATGGAAAGATTCCAGATATGCCGGCTGGGAAATTGTCCATATAAGGTGGTCTAGTATTTTTGAAAAATGGGTTGGTACCAATGCCAAACTTTAATTTGGTGGTTGCTTCACAGAACACCCCGATTTCGGCAACTTAAAAATGGAAATTGGCTTTTTCGTGCGTCGAAAAGGAAAACTTCCTCCTGCAACATCGTAAGCCATCCCAAGATGCACATGTGTGCACAATATGGGCACATGATCACAAATTATGCACTGATTCTAGCCATAACATTGGTGGTTTGACCTAAATGCCATGAAACCTCGAACATGATAGGTCATTTTGTGAAGGATTTTTTATGATGCTTACAATGTTTCAAGTTCAATATTTTATCTTGCAACTGTGACACATAATATGACACCACGCGAAGGTTTCGCAGTGTTTGGATCATTTTTGAATTTCTTGCGCCTGTTTCAAACTATATTCAAAACGGCGGGCACGAAGCTTCTTAGCCTAGGGCTGAGCCTCGATGAACTTGAAGTGGATCTCTGATGAAATAGCATGTTGTGAACCTATAAATGATTTTTTTAAAATTCACAAGCATTATATCATGTACTTGTAGTTCAAATCTTGGCAACCTCCTGCCGATTCAGCAGGAATTTGTCTTTTTCATGAGGGATGGATGGAAAGATTCCAGATACACCGGTTGGGAAATTGTCCATATAAGGTGGTCTAGTATTTTTGAAAAATGGGTTGGTACCAATGCCAAACTTTAATTTGCTGGTTGCTTCACAGAACACCCCGATTTCGGCACCTCAAAAATGGAAATTGGCTTTTTCGTGCGTCGAAAAGGAAAACTTCCTCCTGCAACATCGTAAGCCATCCCAGGATGCACATGTGTGCACAATATGGGCACATTATCACAAATTATGCCATGATTCTAGCCATAACATTGGTGGTTTGACCTAAATGCCATGAAACCTCGAACATGATAGGTCATTTTGTGAAGGATTTTTTATGATGTTTGCAATTTTTCAAGTTCAATATTTTTCCTTGCAACTGTGACACATAATATGACACCATGCGAAGGTTTCGCATTGTTTGGATCATTTTTGAATTTCTTGTGCCTGTTTCAAACTATATTCAAAACAGCGGGCATGAAGCTTCTTTGCCCGGGGCTGAGCCTCGCTGAAATTGAAGTGGATCTCTGATGAAATAGCATGTTGTGAACCTATAAATGATTTTTTTTAAAATTCACAAGCATTATATCATGTACTTGTAGTTCAAATCTTGGCAACCTCCTGCCGATTCGGCAAGAATTTGTCTTTTTCATGAGGGATGGACGGAAAGGTTCTAGATACACCAGTTGGGAAATTGTCCATATAAGGTGGTCTAATATTTTTTAAAAATGGGTTGGTACCAATGCCAAACTTTAATTTGGTGGTTGCTTCACAGAACACCCCGATTTCGGCACCTCAAAAATGGAAATTGGCTTTTTCGTGCGTCGAAAAGGAAAACTTCCTCCTGCAACATCGTAAGGCATCCCAAGATGCACATGTGTGCACAATATGGGCACATTATCACAAATTATGCCCTGATTCTAGCCATAACATTGGTGGTTTGACCTACATGCCATGAAACCTCGAACATGATAGGTCATTTTGTGAAGGATTTTTTATGATGTTTGCAATTTTTAAAGTTTAATATTTTTCCTTGCAACTGTGACACATAATATGACACCACGCGAAGGTTTCACATTGTTTGGATCATTTTTGAATTTCTTATGCCCGTTTCAAACTATATTCAAAACGGCGGGCATGAAGCTTCTTAGCCCGGGGATGAGCCTCGCTGAACTTGAAGTGGATCTCTGATGAAATAGCATGTTGTGAACCTATAAATGATTTTTTTTAAAAATTCACAAGCAATATATCATGTACTTGTAGTTCAAATCTTGGCAACCTCCTACCGATTCGGCAGGAATTTGTCTTTTTCATGAGGGATGGACGGAAAGGTTCCAGATACACCGGCTAGAAAATTGTGCATATAAGGTGGTCTAGTATTTTTGAAAAATGGGTTGGTACCAATGCCAAACTTTAATTTGGTGGTTTATTCATAGAACACCCCGATTTCGGCACCTTAAAAATGGAAATTGGCTTTTTCGTGCGTCGAAAAGGAAAACTTCCTCCTGCAACATCGTAATCCATCGCAAGATGCACATGTGTGAACAATATGGGCACATTATCACAAACTATGCCCTAATTCTAGCCATAACATTGGTGGTTTGACCTAAATGCCATGAAACCTCGAACATGATAGGTCATTTTGTGAAGGATTTTTTATGATGTTTGCAATTTTTCAAGATTAATATTTTTCCTTGCAACTGTGACACATAATATGACACCACGCGAAGGTTTCACATTGTTTGGATCATTTTTGAATTTCTTGTGCCCGTTTCAAACTATATTCAAAACGGCGGGCATGAAGCTTCTTAGCCCGGGGATGAGCCTCGCTGAACTTGAAGTGGATCTCTGATGAAATAGCATGTTGTGAACCTATAAATGATTTTTTAAAAAAATTCACAAGCAATATATCATGTACTTGTAGTTCAAATCTTGGCAACCTCCTACCGATTCGGCAGGAATTTGTCTTTTTCATGAGGGATGGACGGAAAGGTTCCAGATACACCGGCTAGGAAATTGTCCATATAAGGTGGTCTAGTAGTTTTGAAAAATGGGTTGGTACCAATGCCAAACTTTAATTTGGTGGTTGCTTCACAGAAAACCCTGATTTCGGCACCTCAAAAATGGAAATTGGCTTTTTCGTGCATCGAAAAGGAAAACTTTCTCCTGCAACATCGTAAGGCATCCCAATATGCACATGTGTGCACAATATGGGCACATTATCACAAATTATGCCCTGATTCTAGCCATAACATTGGTGGTTTGACCTAAATGCCATGAAACCTCGAACATGATAGGTCATTTTGTGAAGGATTTTTATGATGTTTGCAATTTTTCAGGTTCAATATTTTTCCTTGCAACTGTGACACATAATATGACACCACGCGAAGGTTTCACATTGTTTGGATCATTTTTGAATTTCTTATTCCCGTTTCAAACTATATTCAAAAGGGTAGGCATGAAGCTTCTTAGCCCGAGGCTGAGCCTCGCTGAACTTGAAGTGGATCTCTGATGAAATAGCATGTTGTGAACCTATAAATGATTTTTTAAAAAAAATTCACAAGCATTATATCATGTACTTGTAGTTCAAATCTTGGCAACCTCCTGCCGATTCAGCAGGAATTTGTCTTTTTCATGAGGGATGGATGGAAAGATTCCAGATACACCGGCTGGAAAATTGTGCATATAAGGTGGTCTAGTATTTTTGAAAAATGGGTTGGTACCAATGCCAAAATTTAATTTGGTGGTTGCTTCATAGAACACCTCGATTTCAGCACCTTAAAAATGGAAATTGGCTTTTTCGTGCGTCGAAAAGGAAAACTTCCTCCTGCAACATCGTAATCCATCGCAAGATGCACATGTATGCACAATATGGGCACATTATCACAAACTATGCCCTGATTCTAGCCATAACATTGGTGGTTTGACCTAAATGCCATGAAACATCGAACATGCTAGGTCATTTTGTGAAGGATTTCTTATGATGTTTGCAATTTTTCAAGTTCAATATTTTTCCTTGCAACTGTGACACATAATATGACACCACGTGAAGGTTTCACATTGTTTGGATCATTTTTGAATTTCTTATGCCCGTTTCAAACTATATTCAAAACGGCGGGCATGAAGCTTCTTAGCCCGGGGCTGAGCCTCGCTGAACTTGAAGTGGATCTCTAATGAAATAGCATGTTGTGAACCTATAAATGATTTTTTCAAAACAGAAAATGGTTTTTTGATTAGTTATTTACATTGAAGCACTTTTCTTGTTAAAAGTTTTTTGAAATTCCAAATTATGTAACAAATATTTGTTAATGCAATTTTAATTGAGAATAGTAAAATTGTATAGTTCAAATAAAAATATTTGAAAACAGAAATGGTTTTTTATTATTTATTTAAATAGAAGCACTTTTCCTGTTGAAAGTTTTTTGAAATTCCAAATTATGCAATAAATATTTTGTAATGCAATTTTAATTGAAAATAGTAAAATTGTATAGTTGAAATAAAAATATTTGAAAAAAAAAAATGGTTTTTGATTAGTTATTTAAATTGAAGCACTTTTCCTGTTAAAAGTTTTTTGAAATTCCAAATTATGTAATAAATATTTGTTAATGCAGTTTTAATTGAAAATAGTAAAATTGTATAGTTCAAATAAAAATATTTGAAAACATAAAATGGTTTTTTATTATTTATTTAAATAGAAGCACTTTTCCTGTTGAAAGTTTTTTGAAATTCCAAATTATGCAATAAATATTTTGTAATGCAATTTTAATTGAAAATAGTAAAATTGTATAGTTCAAATAAAAATATTTGAAAACAGAAAATTGTTTTTGATTAGTTATTTAAATTGAAGCACTTTTCCTGTTAAAAGTTTTTTTAAATTCCAAATAAATAATCATCTTAAATTGAAACATCTTATTAATTAAAGAAGAAAACAAATTTGAAAATGGCGGGAAGACCAAAAGGTTTGCCAAAATCTAAAAAACGGATCAACGATCCCGGTTCGTCCCACCAACCGGGACCAATGATCCCTAGGTGCGCGCGCTGATCAACATGCCTTTGGTCCCGGTTGGTGGGATGAACCGGGACCAAAGGACAGACCATTGGTCCCGGTTTGTGCCACCAACCGGGACCGTTGATCCTTTGGTCCCGGTTGGTGGGACGACCCGGGACCAAAGGCCTGTACAGTACAGCCCCGGCCCTTCCTCCTCCCCAACTCCCCCAATTCACAGAGCACATCGACGCGCGGCTAAGAAAAATTTGCGGCGGAGCAAAATCACACCGTCAGGCTGCCCAAATCCAGAGCGGCCGCTTCAGGTCATTGACGCCCGTCGCCGAGCGCCACTGTCTGCCGCTGTCGGACGCCGCCGCGAGCAAGCAAGGATTCCATCGCTGCAATCGACCCCACCGTCCCCGACTCCGGCCGCCGCGTTCTCCACTGATTCTGGTAGCACCCGGGCTCCTCTGTCCTCGCCGCACCCTCCATCGGCCTCCTGGTGAGCCACTGGTGCTCCAGCACCACTCCTACGTCTCCCTCCCTCACTGTATCGTCCTCCCCACGAGCACCTGCCGCCGCCAGCCGCCGGCCACCGTCAAACCCCTTGCTCCGGCGCACCTCACGTAGCGGCGCCGCCCGGTTTAGGTAGCCTACATCGCGTTGGTTCGAACGGTCCTAGTCGCGTCACCCCGCACGCTGTTCTCCGCCGTCTTCCACCACCGCCTGGCAGTTCGCCGGCGAGGCTACATGGCGCCACTGTGGCGTCGCGTGTGCCTGACGTGGGCGCTGACCAAGCCCCGCCAGCGTGGCTTCTGAGGTGGCTTGGGCCCCTCGCGTCAGTCTCTATGGCTAGTTTAGTCGAGGAGAAAAACAAACCCCCACCCCGAGCTGACGTCATAATGATGCAGTAAAAGTTTAATAATTGTTTAAATAATTTCAGAAAAGAGTTTAATCTTATAATTCAATAACTAATTATTTCTAAGTCAGAAAATTATGTATAATATATCAAATGTTCAGAAAAATGAGATCTACACAATAGACTCATAATCATGCAATGTATTTTTGTAATTAAAATGTTGTTGTCTATATATATACATGCATATATTAACACTCTTTCTTCTTTTAGCCCTCTGGATCGAGAACTTCTTCCGTAAGAACGAAATGAGGCCTACCAAAAAAGTTGGATGACACTGTGAGGTATAGGATCGAAGTGGTCGGTGTAGATGGCGAACCACAAGCTCCCGTCGATGTCGGAAGAAAATTTATCAAGAAATGTGGAGTTCTTGTGAGGGACTACATCCCGATCACCGTTCAAGAATGGAATCGGCCAAGCGGCGGTGGAGTCCCGTATGTCGGCGACAATGCCAAAGATAAGCTTTTTGAGAAGCTCATGATGAATTTCCTCCTGCCGATGCCAGATGTGAATCCAGATGAGGAGGAGAGAGCAAGAATGGAGCTTGTGCAAAGAGTCAAGAAGTTTGCTCTCATCAAGATGGCCGATGCATTCAAGAACTGGAAGAAGAAACTATACAATAACTTTGTCAAGGTAGAGAAGACTCCGGATTTCACTCAAGGCGGCTATGCTAAGTTAAGACACCAGTGGGAGGATTTTGTGAAGTACAAGACATCCAAGAAAGCTAAGGAAAGGTCTAGAATAAATACGGAGAACACTGCTAAGAAAGTATACCATCATAACATGGGGCCTGCTGGCTATGCCGGTTGCATGCCTAAGTGGGATACACTTGAGGTCAATTACATAGCTGCCGGGATCAGACCAGAGCCCGCAACATGGACACCATGGGCGAGAAACTGGTTTTACGGCCATGGGGGCATGTTGGACAAAGAAGGGAGGGCAATATATAATCAGAAACACAAAGATGATCCCCTACTGCCCATCGACAATATTAGAAATGCAGTAGATGATGTTATAGCGGGACGGTTTGTTCCCGATAGAGAGAACGATGAGCTCACACGCGCCCTTAAAAATCTTGAACATGACGGACGAGCACGAGGCACACCAGGCTCCAAGCCGTGGAAGGTTGCCTTCCCCCCGGAAATGAAGACATATCCTGATAAAAGCCATCAGAGGATAAAGGAAAGGGAGGCAACTGAGAAAGCGGCCGCTGCAGACCGGCTGCATAATGTAGAACAAGCATTAAAGCGGCACCAAGATCAACTCGACAGACTTAGCCAGTAGGTACTAGCGGCCAATCTTAGTGGCACTTGGTAGAAGCTGCATTCGAGGGTACCGGTGCCCTTTCGAATAAGAAAAGCAGCGTCGCTTCCACGCAGCTCCATGATGTTGATGATGATGCATCGACGACATCTCCTCCTAAACGCTACCCAGTGGATGATATCACGGAGACCACAACTTGTGAGCTAAAGGTGCAGGTTATGAACTTAAGGGTGACGGCGGCGGTCGGCATGGCAGTACCAATTGCGCCTAACCCAACTTGGCATTGCAGACCGGTTCCAAAATGGTACGCTGTCGTCACGGTGGATGAGGTGAAGGAAGATTTTGAGGAGCTGAAGCTAGACCACCCTGCAGGGGAAGATATGGAGCTGACTCAACTAGGAGAAGCCAAAGGGGGGACTATTCTATGGCCAAAGGAGCGCATCATGCTTCCAAATTATGTGCCGCCAAGGCCACCCACTCCTCAGAGCAGCAATCCACCTTCGCCACCACCTCACCATTCTCCAGCGCAACCGTCGCCTTCACCGCCTCACCACTCAGCGCACCCGTCTCCATCGCCGCCTTAGCCGTCTCCGCCGCCGCGTCAGCCGTCTCCGCCGCCGCGTCAGCCGTCTCCGTCCCCTGAGCCTTAGTGACAAAAGCGGAAGTATACTAAAAGGGGCAGCACCACCAGCAGCAGCAAGAGCATGTTCCGATCACTGAAACATAAGCTATCGCCCCTCCCAAAAGTACCTCATCAGAATATGAAGAAGCTACCTTGCGAGAAGACAGACGAGGAAACTGCTGCGGCCGCAGCTGCCCATTATGAAAAGTGGAAGATTGACATGGCTAACAAGAAAAAGCCAATAGATGCATTCTTCCCGGTCACCGCAGAAGATAAAGCCAAAGCAGCCGCGCTTAAGATTCAGCTTCACCAACCCATAGCGCTCACATCAGACTATAATCGCTATATTACCAAGTCGGATGAGGCAAAAGAGCGGAGAGTCGGGAAAGAAGTTGCCCAACTCGGACAATAGAAAAATCAATCGATCAAACCGCTCAAAGTGTACGATACAAATTAGTGGATATCCCAGGAGCGGCATGATCCGGATATTGATCCGGAGTTTGTTCGACTGTACAGAGAAAAGGCCCAATTATATGGACTGTCTATTACTGAGTACATGAGCCGTATGGATGAGTTCGAGGGGTACCAAGAAACAGCATACGTGTACCAGTACGGGGCTCCTCTTGTCAAACCCGAGTTAGTCAAAGATCTACCAACAAAAATGCGAAGATTGCATAACTGGTACATCCAAGCCTGTGCTGAATCCAAAAACTGGATCTATGCTACATATAAACACCACCATTACGGTCATGGAGATGGCTTCCTACTGATCAAATTTCCAGAATTATTTCAGTTTTACTAACAAGACGCCCTCGACAAAACTATCGTCAGTGCCTATTGTTTGTAAGTATTATTAATTTTTGTAATTAAGTCTTTCTAGCTAAGCTCATTCGTTGCTTGTATAATCTTACTCATCACTATACTAATTATATATGCAGAATGAAGATTCTCGAATGCAACAAAGGACAAATCTATGACCTTGGGTTTGTTGACTGCAATTTCGTTCATGAAGTTACTCTAAAAACAAAACCCAAAGAGATAGAGGATAACCTGTTCCAAGCGTTGAAGCATTTCAGCAACAAAAGGGAAATACTATTTCCTTACAACGCTGGGTGAGTGTTACTGTCTTGTACACATTCTATTTTCGCTTACTCGATGTTAAGCGTATAATTGACTCGTGTTATATTTTGTTATTGTGTCCAACTTCCACTATATTCTGTTAATCATTGTTGTTGACACCGGAGTAGTAAAAGTCCTGGACTCGAAACGCACACCATTAGAAAAGTGGGCGGACATGCAGGAATGCCTCCAGAAGGTGTGGAAACGGTTCACCGCCAAAACTAGGGGTGTTTGGAAGCCAGAGCTTACATTTCAACCATTGACTATAAGTAATACTTGCTAGATCCACGCATCTCTTTGATTCTAGTTTCAATACCACCATTATCATGCTTGATTATTATTTTGATTGAACTCCGTTCTCATAAAGTGCTTGAGGCAGGAAGCCAGAAATAACTTATATGGATACTATGTCTGCGAGTTCATTCGCTAGACGACCAAAGAGAAGGGCGCAGACCGGAACATAAAAAAAATTGAAGTACGATAAACAATAATCACAACTTTATTTTATTACCACCAATTGTGTTTAGTTTCATTCATATATATTGATCCCCTTCTTTATATTAGATCGAACGGATGCGGGACGGTCTTTTATCACAAGAACGCGTGCAAGCAATTCAAGAGGAAATTTCCGGATTCTTGTTAGAACAAGTCATAGATCCAAAAGGAGAATACTATTACCCGCTTCATTTGGAAGGGTGAAGTGTAAAAAAGAAGTTGTAAATTAGATCAAATTCGTGTGAGAGTATCGTTTGTAATTATAATATGTTTTGACCAAGAAGACGGATGAGACGGTGTATAATATATTTGTGATCATGCATGATGTGTAATATATATATCGTGGTTTCATTATTGTTGTATATATGTAGTACCATTAAATTGATAAAAAATCCTGCCGCGGCACAAAACACTGCCACGGCACAAAAATAGCCCGAAAATCCTACCGCAGCACAAAACCCTACCGCGGGACAGAGACCAACGATCCCGGTTCGTGCCAAGAACCGGGACCAATGATCCACCCCCGCCCGTCTCTGGCGCTGCCACGTGGAGACCCATTGGTCCCGGTTTGTTCCACGAACCGGGACCAATGATCCACCCCCTCCTCGTTGCGCGCCCGCCCACGTGGAGACCCATTGGTCCTGGTTCGTGCGCGAACCGGGACCAGCATTAGTCCCGAGTGATTGGTCCCGGTTCGGGAACCGGGACCAATGGCCCTTATGAACCGGGACTAGAGGCCATTTTTCCACTAGTGGTAGTACAACCATCTTGAATGGTGCATGCAATCCTACAAGCCACAAGGATATATAAGGGCATCTTCACCGGGCCGACCCAACCGGCCGATCGAAACGGTCCGATTCTATCCGTTGGGTCGGGCCGCGGTCAATTTTGGATCATGGTCCGGCCTATCCGGCCAACCGCGTCCATCGGCGCGATCCATTTATCCGCGCTTGGCAAAAAGTCCTGGCGTTGGTGTATTTTCGGTGCGTTCCTGCCGCCTCCCGCCGATTCCCGCCTCTTCTGGGTGTTTCCCGTCGTGTCCAGGCGCGTACCCATAAAAAGGGCAGGACAACCGAGGTAGGTGTAGAATTGTATAGAATAATAATCGATGACAATATTGTGGCAATTACAGGAGGTATATATGAGGGTCTAGGTGCACCGGCCTAGCCCTATAACAAACTGACTAGAACTCTTAAACCTAACAAGAGTTGTATTCTAACATTCCCCCATAGTGTCAACGGTAGGCTCGACAACGTTGAGACTGAAACGAATGTCTTGAAACAGAGTAGTCGCCAGGCCTTTAGTAAAGATATCAGCGAACTGAGCTGAAGTAGGCACATGTAGAACACGAACTTGACCGAGAGCCACCTTCTCTAGAACAAAATGAATGTCGATCTCTATATGCTTGGTACGACGGTGTTGAACCGGATTCCCTGACATGTGAATAGCTGAAATATTATCACAGTAAACAATAGTAGCTTGCTCAATAGGGCGATGCAGCTCCGACAGCAACTGGCGCAACCAAACCGTATCAGCAACCGCATGAGCCACAACGTGATACTCAGCTTCGGCTGACGAGCAAGAAACCTTAACCTACCTTTTTGAAGACCAAGAAACCAAATTGTTACCAAGAAAAACACAAAATCTGGATGTGGACCGTCGAGTATCGGGGGAACCAGCCCAGTCTGCATCAGAGTAAGCTGTCAATAAGGTAGGAGAGGATTTGTTTATATGAATACCTAAATCTAATGTGCCTTTGAGATACCGAAGAATACGTTTGACATGGTTGAAGTGAGTAACACGAGGATCATGCATGTAAAGGCAAGCTTGTTGGACAAAAAAATGAAGGGAATATGCCCTGAGAGGCAATAATAAAGTTGTTATTATAAATATTCCAAGTGTATGATAGATGTTTATTTTTCATGCTATAATTGTATTAATTTGACAACGTTAATATATGTGTGTTTAATAAACAAAAGAAAAATTCCTAGTTATGCCTCTCTTATAAACTAGCTCGTTCATTAATAAGATGATCAAGGTTTCCTAATCATGGACACTGGATATTGTTAATAATAAGGTCACAACATTAGTGGAATGATGTGATGAACATTCATCTGAAGTATAGCATTACGATCAAAGTCATTGTGTTTATATTACTATAACATCTAACAAAGTCTCTCCATACACCAGAAATTTTTCCTTCATACAAAACTTCACACAATCTTTATTAGCAACATTAGTGTACACAAGATAATAAGTCTTTAGGTTCAGTTTCAACACCAATAAAACTTCCATTAAAACACAAGCTACTGTAGCACTTCCCTCAAAAAGCTCAATTCCCCAAAGAGAACTCAAAAAGGAACCAACAAGAAGCAAATGCAAATAATGGCAGAAATCTATCAAAACAGACCAACGGGTAAAAACAAATTTTTTCGAAGACCTTTTGTTGCTCAAATCAAAAAGTTTTAAACTAACGAAAGTTAGATAACCACCTGGGGAAGAAGCAAAAAAATTCACACCTCAAAAGGACATACAGAGATTTTACACGAATTTTTACAGTGAAGAAAAAAATCTATTTCGAGACAGCAACTTTCCCAAGCATTACTTCTCTCTCATTAGAGGTTACTCTTGGCACAAAAAGCAAATAAAAATGATAAGGAGCAGTTATTACAGAGGTAATAACTTCCAAGACTCATCTAAAACTTTTGGGTTATCTCCCAATAAGTACTTTTCTTTAACGCATTGAAGTTAGGCATGATAGTTTGAGAAGATGCTCACATAAGAAATATGAATTGAAGTAAAAGAGAGCATCAAGAAGGAAATTCAAAGCACATTTAAGTCTAACCCACTTCCTATGCATAGGAATCTTGTAAAGAAACAAGTCATGAAAGCACAAAGCAATAAGCATAGTAAAGCAAAACAAGTGCAACTTCAAGACTTTCAACATAAACAGGGGAAACTTAATATTGTTGTGATGCATACAACCTTGTTTCCCTCTCTCATAATAACTTTCAGTAGCATCATGAATAAAATGAATATAACTATCACATAAAACATTCTTATCATGAGCCACATGCATAAAAGAATTAATACTCTCCACATAAAAATAGTCATTCTTATTAATTGTAGTGGGAGCAAAATCAACAAAATAGCTATCATTATTAGTCTCATCACCATAATCATCAAATATAGGAGGCATATTGTAATCATAATCAATTTTCTCCTCAATAGTAAGTGGACTGAAAATATCATATTCATTATTGTAATCATCTTATATTGGAGGTTTGGTATCATCATAAGCAATAGAATAGCTATCTTCCAAAGCTGGGGAACTAAAAAGATCATTTTCATAAAAACTAGCTTCCCCAAGCTTAGACTTTTCCACAGCATTAGCAATAATGGTGTCCAAAGAATTCATACTAACAACATTGCTATTAGCATGCAAATAAAGTTCCATAGGTTTTTTAATTTTCTCTTCAAACAAGTCATGTCCTAACTCAAGATAAATACTATAAAGCTCTCTATTTTTTTGTTTCCCATTAAGCCTAACTAGTGAAAACAAGAAACAAAAAGACAAAATTGCAGAATCTAAAGGATATAACTTCGAGCACTCATACCTGAGGATGTGAGTACCTTTTACCTTACCTCCTCGGCAATGACGCCAGAAAATAGCTTGATGTCTACGCACTTCTATTCTTGTATACAGTTGTTGGGACTCAAAGTGCAGAGGTTTGAAGAACAGCAGCAAGTTTTCCCTTAAGTGCATCACCCAAGGTTTATCGAACTCAGGGAGGAAGTGGTCAAAGGTATCCCTCTCAAGCAACCCTGCAATCAAGATACAAGAAGTCTCTTGTGTCCCCAACACACCTAATACACTTGTCAGGTGTATAGGTGCACTAGTTCGGCGAAGAGATAGTGAAATACAAGTGGTATGGATATAAGACAACGGTGCCAGAAAATAGCTTGATGGCGTGGAAGAGACTAAAGGAAAACTGAAATAAAGATGGAAGCAAGCAAACATGTAACAGATCTAGTTGGAAACGATGTTTCAATGCTTAGAAACAAGGCCTAGGTATCATACTTTCCCTAGTGAACACTCTCATATAAATATCTTGTCTTTATGATACTACTCTTAACTACTCTCCGGTTGGACACTCTAATCCATGGTAGGGCTATAACAGCACACCTCAAAGTTCGCTTTCCCCATCTAGATAACCCCACACTGTCACCTTGAGCTCTAGATGGTTCCAACAAACACCACGATTTCATAGAAACATCCAACTCCAAATATAACTCATAACAAGTATTTGTAATCTCTAGCCTAAGTGCCACCATGGTGTACACGCTGTCACTTTCACACACATGGGGAGAGAAGAGATCTATTAAAGCACTTGAGTAGCAAGGTAGATCTACTTGATTACAAAGCTCATGATCACAATATGATCATGCATAGAGAGAGATGAACACATAGCTACCGGTAGAACCCTTAGCCTCGAGAGAGAACTACTCCCTCCTCATCATGGGAATCAGCAACGGCGATAGAGATGGTGGTGGAGATCGATGGAGATGGCTCCGGGGACGCTTCCCCGTCCCAGCAGGGTGCCAGAACAGAGACTTTCTATCCCCCGAATCTCCCCTTCTGTGGCGGCGGCGCTGCGGAACTTTTCGTGGCTAGAGGCTGGTCGATTTAGGGTTTTTGCATCGGGAGGCATCTTATAGGCGAAGAGGCAAGGTCGGTGGGCGGCCAAGGGGCCCACACCACCTGGTGGCGCGGCCAGGGCTAGCCCGCGCCACCGTATGGTGTGGCCATCCTATGACCCCTCTCCGTCTCGTCTTCTGGCTCCGTGAGTCTTCCGGTAAAATATCGACTTTGGCTTTTGTCCGGTCCAATTCCGAGAATATTGATTTTCTGACTTTCCTGGAACCAAAAACAGCAGAAAACAGGCAACTGGCACTGTAACACTTCTTAATAGGTTAGTCCAAGAAAGTGTATAGAAAGTACTCCAAAGTTGGAACAAGACACAAGAAAGTAGATAAAACCAAGCATGGAACATCAAAAATTATGGATACGTTAGCAACATATCAACATCCCCAAGCTTAACTCCTGCTCGTCCTCGAGTAGGTAAGTGATAAAAAGAAATAATAATTTTTGAGGTGACATGCACCATCATAAACTTGATCAAAGTATTTATAAAACATTGATAGCTGGGATCATAGTACTTCAATCATAACATGAAAGACAAAGTTCTAACAATAAGGCAAATCAACTATGTTGCAACATGAAAAGACACAAACAAAAGATTCATGAATAACAATGCTTTGCAAGACGTTTGTTTGTTTCACATAAAGAAAGCATAGCATAGTGGCATTAGGCTTGTCCCTCATAGAGTAGCAAACATAAATGCATAGGACACCTTCAAAGTTCATAAGAGTGACTACATACAAATAGTTTAAAACAAGCAATATCAAAGCTATGCATCAATCAACAAGTCTTGGGACAATGCACATAGAACTAAGAATGGCCACTATGCTCTCAAAGTAGGTGCATAAATATAGAAGGTGGAGACTCAACATAAAAGTAAAAGAAAGGCCTTCATAGAAGGAAGTAGGGATTCAAGTCTCATAAAGAGCTTCCAAAAATTATGGTACTTGTTAGCTTTTAGCTCTCATTGCCCCTATCATAAGCATCTTGAAGTGATTAAGGTTAAAGTGAACAAACTATGGTGTATATGCTTGACGAAGTATAAGTTGGAAATCTCATGTCCCTTGAATACGAGGGTCGCTCCTCGTGCTACTCAAGTTTAGTTACCGGTAAGTTCTTGTCATCGTAAGTACATGTGTATCATAGAGAACCGCCAACGGGGTACCCCTTGCCCGATGATACGGAAGAATCCCCATATCAAAATGACAAGGCAAGCAGACAACGAGCATCTCAGCAATCTTCTTATTTACCATGGGAATATGGTGCTTTTTCTCTCTTTCCTCTTTTGTCATATCTCTTTTTTTTCTTTTTTTCTCTTTTTTCTCCATATCTGACTCTTTTTTATAAGAAGAATGCTTCATAGACAGCTCATTATGGTTACGCTGCAGGTTTCCACCATGACAGCATGGATTAGACCAGCGGCCCAGGCGTTTCTCTAACACACATACATAACTTCATGGACTTACAAGCTCCCCTTTCATTTCACACCGACGACATCCATATACAAAAGAGCATCATATCAACTAGGTACAAAGTACAAGTGCAATGTTGAAAGCGTTCCCCATGAAAGCATGGTTCTGCTAATCCCCAACATATAAGTGCGAGCATATACAACATAGAAGACACAATGGTTCAAGTTTATTAAGGGCAAGAAAAGTAAAGTGTGCCATCAAGTTCGTGAGAGCTTTAATCACTAGTTTTCTCATAGCAAGTTTAGTTTGGAAGGTAGATAAAAACATGAATATACTTGGAATAGAAAATGCTAATAGGTAGGTATGGTGGACTCTTTGGAATAACTTAGTTTTAGGAGTTGGATGCATGAGTGGAACTCATACTTGGTTATGGAGGCTAGCAAAAGACTGGGAGCGACCAACTAAGAGAAGAATAATGTCCATAATCATGCAGAGCGACAAAACATCATTAATCAAAGAATAAAGTGATACTACAAGTCGAAAACGATTCCAACTACAAACTAATGCATATCGTAGGTCTCCTGCGTGCCTCTAAAAAGGCCAGTTTTCATGGTCAATAAAATCACAATATCTATCTCTCATAGCCATGAAAGTAGTCATTTTGCATTCTTCATCTGAGGAAAGAAGAGGTCGGTTTAAAAGTCAGTAAAGTCAGCTCAGCCATCTCCTTTGGACGGTTATTTTGGATTCTACTAAAGGATCATAAAGGCTATGGTGACTTGGGATAGTCATAACATGGTGTGAGCATGTGCCAAGTCAACCCAAATAAAGCATCAAAGGAGAATACCACAATACTATGCTTTAATATGCTAAAACAACGCATGATTCTTCAAAGGCACATTAAGCAATCTCAATTGTTTATAACATGTCATTCTACATCAAAGATCACTAAGCATAAAGCCAAAACAATATAGAGAATGGCATGACAAAGCATAGGCCACAGTAAAAAACAAACTCTTTTTTTCCACTTAAGCATGAACTTTCCTACTCTTTTCCAATCCAAACCAAACTATTTGAAACCAATGTATGAAAGAGGGGGTCCAACCAATTTATTCAGCAAACTAAGAAAACCAAGCAAAGGAAAAACCAAAAACAAAAAACGAAGACGCTCTAAGAACAACACAATTGTGCATGAAACAATAAAAATGAAGTGTTTGGAAGAAACCTGGGATTTTTATTGATGAAGAAGGGGATGCCTTGGGCATCCCCAAGCTTTGACGCTTGTACCTCTTGAATATTTCTAGGGGTGACACGGGGTGGCATCCTCAAGCTTGAGTTTTAGTCCATTCTTCATCTTATTACATCATTCTCTTCATACACCTGAAATTTTTCCTTCATACAAAACTTCACACAATCTTTATTAGCAACATTAGTGCACTCAAGATAATAAGTCTTTAGGTTCAGTTTCAACACCAATAAAACTTCCATTAAAACACAAGCTACTGTAGCACTTCCCTCAAAAAGCTCAATTCCCCAAAGAGAACTCAAAAAGGAACCAACAAGAAGCAAATGCAAATAATGGCAGAAATTTGTCAAAACAGACTAGCAGGTAAAACCCAATTCTTTTGAAGACCTTTTGTTCCTCAAATCAAAAAGTGTTTAACTAACGAAAGTTAGATAACAACCTGCGGCAGAAGCAAAAAAATTCACGCCTCAAAAGGACGTACAGAGATTTTACATGAATTTTTACAGTGAAGCACAAAAATCTGTTTCGAGACAGCAACTTTCCCAAGCATTACTTCTCTCTCATTAGAGGTTACTCTTGGCAAAAAAGCAAATAAAAATGATAAGGAGCGGTTATTGCAGAGGTAATAACTTACAATACTCATCTAAAACTTTTGGGTTATCTCCCAATAAGTACTTTTCTTTAACGCCTTTAAGTTAGGCATGATAGTTTGAGAAGATGCTCACATAAGAAGTATGAATTGAAGTAAAAGAGAGCATCAAGAAGCAAATTCAAAGCACATTTAAGTCTAGCCCACTTCCTATGCATAGGAATCTTGTAAAGAAACAAGTCATGAAAGCACAAAGCAACAAGCATAGTAAAGCAAAACAAGTGCAACTTCAAGAGTTTCAACATAAAGAGGGGAAACTTAATATTGTTGTGATGCATAAAACCATGTTTCCCTCTCTCATAATAACATTTGGTAGCATCATGAATAAAATTAACAATATAACTATCACATAAAACATTCTTATCATGAGCCACATGCATAAAAGAATTAATACTCTCCACATAAAAGTAGTCATTCTTTTTAATTGTAGTGGGAGCAAAATCAACAAAATAGCTATCATTATTAGTCTCATCACCATAATCATCAAATATAGGAGGCATATTGTAATCATAATCAATTTTCTCCTCAATAGTAGGTGGGATGAAAATATCATATTCATCATTGTAATCATCATATATTGGAGGTTTGGTATCATCATAAGCAATAGAATAGCAATCTTCCAAAGCTGGGGAACTAAAAAGATCATTTTCATAAAAACTAGCTTCCCCAAGCTTAGACTTTTCCACAACATTAGCAATAATGGTGTCCAAAGAATTCATACTAACAACATTGCTATTAGCATGCAAATAAAGTTCCATAGGTTTTTTAATTTTCTCTTCAAACACGTCATGTCCTAACTCAAGATAAATTCTATAAATCTCTCTAATTTTGTTGTTGTTTTCCATTAATCCTAACTAGTGAAAACAAGAAACAAAAAGACAAAATTGCAGAATCTAAAGGAAATAACTCCGAGCACTCACACCGGAGAATGTGAGTACCTTTTACCTTACCTCCACGGCAATGGCGCTAGAAAATAGCTTGATGTCTACGCACTTCTATTCTTGTAGATAGTGTTGGGCCTCCAAGTTTTCCCTTAAGTGGATTACCCAAGGTTTATCGAACTCAGGGAGGAAGTGGTCAAATGTATCCCTCTCAAGCAACCCTGCAATCAAGATACAAGAAGTCTCTTGTGTCCCCAACACACCTAATACACTTGTCAGGTGTATATGTGCACTAGTTCGGCGAAGAGATAGTGAAATACAAGTGGTATGGATATAAGACAATGGTGCTAGAAAATAGCTTGATGGCGTGGAAGAGACTAAAGGAAACTGAAACAAAGATGGAAGCAAGCAAACATGTAACAGATCTAGTTGGAAACGGTGTTTCAATGCTTAGAAACAAGGCCTAGGGATCATACTTTCACTAGTGAACACTCTCATATAAATATCTTCTCTTTATGATACTACTCTTAACTACTCTCTAGTTGGACACTCTAATCCATGGTAGGGCTATAACATCACACCTCAAAGTTCGCTTTCCCCATCTAGATAACCCCACACTGTCACCTTGAGCTCTAGATGGTTCCAACAAACACCACAATTTCATAGAAACATCCAACTCCAAATATAACTCATAACAAGTATTTGTAATCTCTAGCCTAAGTGCCACCATGGTGTACACGCTGTCACTTTCACACACATGGGGAGAGTAGAGATCTATTAAAGCACTTGAGTAGCAAGGTAGATCTACTTGATTACAAAGCTCCTGATCACAATATGATCATGCATAGAGAGAGAGATGAACACATAGCTACCGGTAGAACCCTTAGCCTCGAGAGAGAACTACTCCCTCCTCATCATGGGAATTAGCAACGACGATGGAGATGGTGGTGGAGATCGATGGAGATGGCTCCGGGGGCACTTCCCCGTCCCGGCAGGGTGCCGGAACAGAGACTTTATGTCCCCCGAATCTCCCCTTCGGTGGCAGCGGTGCTGTGGAACTTTTCATGGCTGGAGGCTGGTTGATTTAGGGTTTTTACATCGGGAGGCATCTTATAGGCGAAGAGGCAAGGTCGGTGGGAGGCCAAGGGGCCCACACCACCTGGTGGCGCGGCGAGGGCTAGCCCGCGCCACCATATGGTGTGGCCACCCTATGGCCCCTCTCCGTCTCATCTTCTGGCTCTGTGAGTCTTCCGATAAAATATCGACTTTCGCTTTTGTCCGGTCCAATTCCGAGAATATTGATTTTCTGACTTTCCTGGAACCAAAAACAGCAGAAAACAGGCAAGTGGCACTGTGGCACTTGTTAATAGGTTATTCCAAGAAAGTGTATAGAAAGTACTCCAAAGTTTGAACAAAACACAAGAAAGTAGATAAAACCAAGCATGGAACATCAAAAATTATGGATACGTTAGCAATGTATCACTAGCGTTAAAGGTTCTCACGATCATAGAAGTCATCGTAGAATGTGTAGGAGTCGGTATGGATCTCCAGGTCCCTCTTCTGATTATTGATCTGAGAGGGGTCTCGATCATGTCTGCAATATTCACGAACCATAGGGTGACACACTTAAGGGACACCAACACCATTTGGAGCAAATGTGTTTCAGACGAATGAATTGCAAAGTGCTGGAATTATTTCAATAGACACCGAATCTGTTTCAGGTGAAATTGCTGAAACTGGTTCTGCATGTAATATTGAAATGTTGCAGGGGGTTTTATTTGAATGTTTATTAATTAAATTAATTAACAAAGTTCTGAATAAATTTAATAAAAGAGTTTTATTAAATGAGAGAGCATTAAATTTGGAGAAATTTAATGCATTTAAAGTAAAGACTTCAAAGAGGAATGTTAAGTCACACTTTTATGTGGAGGGGGTTACCACCACATGAATGGGGGAGGTGAGGGATCACCTCCATGGGGCGCCGGCCATGGGAGGGGTACCCCCTCCTCCTATAAAAGGCCACCCCTCTCACCCTTCTTCCTCACACCTCCTCGTGAAGGATCTCTCTCCCCCTCTAGAATTATTTCCCCATGGTCTCGGATTAGCGAGATACATGTTCCTGGTGGCATTTCGTCTAGAAGGAGTTGTTGCTTCCGTTGCATCGCTGGAGAAAGGAGGCGGAGGTTGTTCGGTGGCCTGAACGTGTGTGCGAGTGCGGATGCGCTGCTGGTTTGCGGTGCTAGGACTTCCACACGATCTTGAGATCGGCAAGCGTACGACTACATCATCCACGAGTTCCTACTCGTTAACAAAACTTTGTTGTCTTCAAGGGTAAGTTCTCCATGGATGTATATCCACCCGTTTCTTGTATCTAGTAGATAGATCTTGGCGTATAGTTCTCATCGTAGGAAAATTTTTGTTTTCTATGTTGCGAACCCTTCAGTGGTATCAGAGCCCGATCTATGCGTAGGTGCTTTGCACGGGTATAACACATAAGAGTATGTGGGTAGTGATGATCATGTTATTGCTTCTTATATGTACTTTGGATATTGGTGGCATAGTGGGATGAAGCGGCTCGGACCAACCTTACATGTCATCGCACATGAGACCGGTTCCACGACTGACATGCAACTAGTTTTGCATAAGTGGCTGGCGGGTGTCTGTCTCTCTGATGACCCACAAGTATAGGTGGTGTATCGCAGTATTTTCGAGGGAAGTGAAACCCAATTTATTGATTCGACACAAAGGGAGCCAAAGAATATTTATAAGCCTTAACAACTGAGTTGTCAATTCAAATGCACCTTGAAACAATCTTGCTCACACCAGTTTATCAGTAGCAATAGTAAAGTAATGGCAGTAGTAAAAGTAAAGACAGTAGTAACAATTGCAGTAAACAGTAGGATTGAAGCACGGTAGGCATAGGGATGGATGGACGAGCATTGCATAGACAAGACAATTCATATAGCAATCAGAACATAGGGCATTTGCAGATAAATAAGATAAAGCATCCAAGTACTAAATAATCCTAGGCATGTGTTCCATATATAGTCATACGTGCTCGCAATGAGAACCTGCACAACATCTTTTGTCCTGCCAGCCCATTTGCAGTGGGGCCTCAAGGGAACTACTGGCAATTAAGGTGCTCCTTTTAATAGAGCACCGGAGCAAAGCATTAACACTCCGTGAACACATGTGATCCTCACATCAAAGCCATTCCCTCGGTTATCCCGATTGCTGTCACTTCGGGGCCTTTGGGTCCGGACAACAATATGTGTAAACAACTTGTAGGTAAGACCATAAACAATACTATCATAATGAATCAATAACATGTTCAGATCTGAAATCATCGCACTCGGGCCCTAGTGACAAGCATTAAGCATAACAAGTTGCAACAAAGTCAAAAATCACTAATAATAGATACTAGGCACCATGCCCTAACAATCTGATGCCATTACATGAACGATCTCATCCAATCCCTACCATCCCCATAGCCTACAGCGGGGGATTACTCACTCATAGATGGGGAAACATGGATGGTTGATGGAGAAATGATGGCGATGATGATGGCGATGATCTCCTACAATTCCCCATCCCGGCAGGGTGCCAGAATGAAATTTCTGGGTCCTAATCGCGGAATCTGGTGGTGGCGGCGAAGCGGAACTCTTTCTGGAAAAACGTCGAACCCCCCTTGGTTTTTAGGTCAATAGGCAACTTATAGGCGAAGAGGGAGGCCGAGGGGGTAGCCGAGGCGGCCACACCACCCCCAGGCGTGGCCTGGCCTGGCCCGCGCAGCCTGGTGGTGTGGGCCCTCGTGGCCCTACTCCATCTCGTCTTCTGGCTCCGCGAGTCTTCTGGTGAAATAGGATTTTTGGTATATTTTCCAGGATTTTTCCTGATAGTTGATTTTCTGCACAAAAACTAGACACCAAGGTAATTCTGCTGAAAACAACGCCAGTCCTTGTTAGTTGTATCCAAATCACACAAGTTTAGAGGAAAAACAATAGGAAAAGCGTTCGGGAAAGTAGATACGTTTTGGACGTATCAACTCCCCCCAAGCTTAGCTTATTGCTTGTCCTCAAGCAATTCAGTTGAAAACTGAGTGCGATAAAAGAAACTTTCATGAACACATTTTCTTCATAAGATGTGTATATTCTCAGCATATGGTCAACTACTCAGGCAATTCATAATAAAGAGTATGCAACTAAGTTTACTTAATAGTCACTGCAAGCTATGAAGAGATTCCAGCTCAAAAATAATAAGTAGCATGAAACATAAACATAAGCAACATTGCAATGCTCATAACAAGGTATGATAGAGTGGTATCTCGCTTGCCTTTGATTGTAGAGAAAACATAAATGCCAAGGAACCTCTGAAGTTCAAGTGAAGACTAGAAGTAAATATATCAAAGATACAAGCGTTAAAGTCATAACACAATTAATCCAGTTTGAGACAAGAACATTACACTAAGAATGACAACTATTCTCTCAAGAAGGTGCTCATAGAATGGGTGGTGACTCAACAAGGAAATGAAAAAGGTTTTGAAAAGTTTGAAAGGCTTCCAAATGCTGAAAGTATGGTACTCATTAGCTTTGAGCTCTCATTGCCCCTAGCATAAGCATCTTTAAATGGTTAAGGTTAAAGTGACACAACTAAGAGGATATGCTTGACAAGCTATAAGTTAAAATCTCATGCCCCTTACTTACGAGTACCGAACCTCATGCTACTCAACTTTAGTCACAAGTAAGCTCTTGTCATTGTAAGTACATATGTATCATAGAGAACCGCCAACGGGGTACCCCTTTCATATGATACAGGATCTATCCCATAATCAAAATGACAAGGCAAGCAGACAATGAGCATCTGAGCGATCTTTTTATTTTCTATTTGCATAGGTTTTTTATTGAGGATGCTTCATAGAATGCTCATTATGGTTATGCTACAAGTTTCCACCATGATTAGGCATGGCTTAGGCTCATTATGGTTATGCTCATTATTAGAGAAAGCATGCGTTTCTCTAACACATATACAAACTCCATGATCTTACAAGTTCCCCTTTTATTTCACACCGTCAGGATCCATAAGCAAAAGAATCATGATATCAACGAGGTACAAAGTACCAGTGCAATGTTGAAAGCGTTCCCCATAATACATGGTTCTACTAACTTCAACTTATAAAGCACAAGCATATACGCAACAAAGATGGACGCAATGGTTCAAGAATATTAAGTGCAAGAAAGTAAAGTGTGCCATCAAGTTCGTGACAGCTTTACTAACTAACTTTCTCATAACAAGCAAACATTTTATTCAGAAGAAAACAAGGTATACTAAATATGCACGAAATAGCAAATTATGCTAATAGGTAGGTATGGTGGACACTTTTGGCAATATTGGTTTTAGGGAGTTGGAAACACGAGTAAAGCTTATACTCAGTGCAAGTGAAGGCTAGCAATAGTAAGGGAGTGACAAATGAGAGAGCAATAACTATCATAATCATGCTTGCAACAAAACAGGACTAATCATGGCATGAAAGTGATTCAAGACCCCTGAGGCAAAATAATTCATCGAGGATTAACTGATTGTTGTTTCAGTCATATGCATTCATGAGCATGTGCCAAGTCAATTCAAATGAAACATTCAAAGGAGGATACCACAGTGTCATACCAAGTTATGAATAGAGCAATGCAAGCAAACATTCATATGACAAGCTACAAACTATTAGTGAGCTGGAGCTAATCATAAGAAAGCAACTAAGCATCCATAAATAACATACACCCTACATGAACAGACTAAGCATGCCCACAACGATGAGTATATGTACAAAAATGAAAACAAATAGAGTTCGTTACCAACCTCTTACCACACCTCAAGTTGTCGTCAATCCTCATTATTTCCTTTCACTTGTGTGGCTTGAATAATAACATGAAACCAAATTCCACTGAGGGATGCTAATCCATGCAACAAACTTCAAAAAACTAAAGAAGAACAACAAATATTTTTGGTGTTTTTGATTTTTAAAAGCAAGAACCAAAAGCAAGAACTAAAGGAAGCAAAGCAAAATGTTTTTGGGTTTTTCGAATAATTAAGACAAAGCCAAAAGGAAGAAGCAAACCAAGGCAAAAAAAGAAGAAGCAAACAAAGAGAAACAACAAAAATATTTTTGGTCTTTTTGTGTTTTTAGAAAGCAAAAGTAAAGAAAGAACGAAAATTAAAAGAGAACGAAACATGGATATACAGAGTACCGACGAAACATAATATGGAGATGAGTGTGATGTCGGTGTACCTCCCCCCCAAACTTAGGCTTTTGGCCTAAGTGGGTATCAACCCCAACGTGGGTAAGGATTCCAAGCAGGCGGGTCATTGTAAGAATGATCGTGGTTAGGCCCTTGGGAAGAAGAAGAAGCTCCCCAATCATAGGTAGGCTGCTGATATGAAGACTCCCCCTCATTCGAGGGCTGAACCAAATCATCTGTAACCTCCCTTCTAGTATCCTGATCCTGTTGGGAGAGCTCTCCTAGGTACGTATCAAGCTCCTCCTCAGTGAGTGACCATCCTACCCTAGTATCAAGGAAAATAGGTGCAGGCAAAAGAACAAATCGCTCGGACTTACTCCTTCTCCAACCAACCTTGAGAAAGGTTATTTCATAAGACAAATCACTTAAATTACCCCAAGAAGAAACAAATGGATGTTGTATCATGGAGTTAAGGCCAAGCCTTTCTATGGGAAACTGCAGGTCTAGATGATGAGGCACTAAACCATGCAAAGCTAATAAACAAGAGGCAATGAGGCCTCCACAATTCCACCTTTCTCGCGGTTAGCAACTAGACAGAAAGCTATCAAGGTACCCAAGTTATAAGTCTTATCTCGTTTTAAAGCAGCTGAGATGAATGTTAGATCATATGAGGATAACTTATTAGCAGTTTTCCTAGCGAGAACACACTTGGCAATAAAGTAAGCAAAGTAGCGAATAGATAGGAGGTGAATGTTATGGATTTTCCCGCTCTCCTTCGAGAAGCTGCACCCTTGGCAAATCTCCACATACAAGTCCATGAGTGGTGCAGGTCGCTCTTTAATCCTTCCACACGATGCCCACTGTGGTACCTTAATAGCTGCGCCAAAGTCATCAAGAGGAAGGTCGACAACTATATTGTAAATTTTGTAGTGAACCATGGGGTTAGGCAAAGAGTAACTAAATCAAAAGTCCTGCACTACATACATAGTTAGTTTCACAAATTGACAAGGTCCATCTTCCACAAAGTGCTCCAATCCTGCATTAGGAACTAAAGTATGGAAGTCCTGGGAAATTCCTGCAGCCCTCATGAATTCGAAGCATGGATAGATGGAAGGAAAAACTTCCTCCTCTCGGTGAACCTTCATAACCTCAGGCACCCTCGGTCCATGTTGGTTGAGTTGATGTTCATTCATCTTATATTTGGAGAACAAATGCTCCAAATTTTAGCAGCAAAGACGGGCTGAGCAAGGAGATCAAAAAATCATGGGCAAGAATAGCAAGAACGCGATTTCGAGCAAAGAACTGATGTTTTCTTGGGAGAGAGAAAGGAGTGGTAAGAGAGAGAGTGAGTGGAGGGCTAGGGGTGGCCCACACCATGGCCAGGCGCGCCCCTGGGCTGGCCACGCCACCAGGTGGTGTGCCTTCCTGTTGGGCCCTCCTGGTACTCTCTAGGCACTTCTCTGCCCCTCACGTAAAAATTTAATATGAATTTTCTAGAAATTTTCAAGACTTTATTTTTGAGCAATTTTTAGGTATAGATGAATGATTTTCTAACAGAAAAAGTTTCTGGAAAGATGCAATGACAAAACAAAACAAAAACTTCAGAAGTTCTAAGACACTCTAATAAGCAAGCAACTAGCAATAGAAAAGTAAACTAAGTGAAAGCAAAAACTAAAATGGATAAAATAAAAGTAAGCAAAGATAATCATGGTGAAAACATTGTTTTGTTCATTAAAATCCCTTTGTTAACAAGGTTGATCAGGTCTTGTTACCAAAACAATTTTATATGAAACAAAACTTTATATTCCACTAATGATTATGTTACCTCAACCTTGATAGAAATGGTCCCAATCATAATAGTTTCATATTTTTCTCATGGTATGGGACAATATATTTCTCCAACTTGGATGTCCTCAACATGTTCAATTGAAATTAGGCCATAAGTCCTATCAATCTTCTTGGGGAAATAGACAGTGCGCTCCTTGTCATTAACATTAAAAGTCACCTTTCCTTGATTACAATTAATAACATCTCCTGCAGTATTAAGAAAAGGTCTCCCAAGAATAATAGACATATTATCATCTTCAGGCATTTCAAGCACAGCAAAATCAGTTAATATCAAGTAATTATGAGCCACTTGAATAGGTACATCCTCACATATACCAACAGGAATAGTAGTAGATTTATCAGCCATTTGCAAACATATATCAGTTGGTATTAGTTTTTCTAGTTGAAGTCTCTTATAGAGAGAAAAAGTCATAACACTAACTCCTGCTCCCAAATCACACAAAGCAGTTCTAACATAACTATTTTTAATAGAGCAAGGAATTGTTGGAATCCCTAGGCCTCCAAGTTTCTTAGGAACCTTACCATTAAATGAATAATTAGCAAGCAAAGTAGAAACTTCTTCATTAGGGATCTTCCTTTTATTCGAAACAATATCATTCATATACTTTGAATAAGGAGGCAAATTAATAGCATCAGTCAAAGGAATTTGCAAGAATAAAGGTTTCATCCACTCACAGAACTTGTTATAGTGTTCATCTTCCTTTGACTTGTGTTTCTTATCAGGGAAAGGCATAGGTTTTTGGATCCAAGGCTCTCTTTCACTACCATGTTTCTTAGCAACAAAATCTTCTTTAGTGTATTTAGTATTCTTAGTGTGCCTTTCAGGTTCTTCTTCAACTTTTTCTTTATCAAGAGCATTATTTTCTTCATTACCACTTTCAGTTTCAGCATCAGAGACATATATACTATTACGATCTTTAGCAAGTTCAGAGGGTTTTACAACAATTTTATGTTTCTTCTTTCTCTTGTTAGGAGTAGTACCACTATTTTCAGCTTGTTGAGAATCCTGCTCAATTCTTTTAGGATGCCCCTCAGGATATAGAGGATCCTGGGTAGCAACACCACTTCTAGTTCTAATTTCATAAGCATGTTTTTCTTTAGCAGCATTAACTAGCAAGTCTTTTTTTACTTTAATAAGGTGATCAATTTGAGTTTGAACCATTTGAAATTGTTTAATAAGCATTTTAACATCATTAGAGGTTCTTTCCACAATATCTTTTAACTCAACAATAGCTCTAGAGTTTTCCATTAAATGATTTTGCACCCTTTTATTAAAATTATCTTGCTTAACAATAAAACCATCAAATTCTTCTAAGCATTGATCAGGAGGTTTAGAGTAAGGGATATCACCTTCATCAAAATGTTGGAGAGAGTGTACCTCAATAGTGGATGAGTGGGGGATTGGCTTACATAATTCTTCTATAGGAGGTAAATTCTTCACATTTGGAGCTTTAATTCCCTTCTCCTTAAGACATTTCTTAGCTTCCTTCATCACTTCATCATTTAGTTCAATAACTCCCCTCTTCTTTGATGTTGGTATAGGCATAGGAATAGTTGGTTCAGGTATAGTTGTCTCAGGTATAGCTGGTTCAGGAGGAGTCCAGTCTTCATAATTCTTGCTTATTTTGGCCATTAATTCCTCAGCTTCCTTGGGAGTCCTATTCCTGAAAACACAATCAGCACAGCTATCCAGGTATGTCCTAGATTCTTCAGTTAGTCCATTATAAAATATATCAAGAAGCTCATTCTTAGGTAATGGACATCCAACATGTGCATGAATCAAAGCACAAAACCTTGCCCATGATTCAGGCAATATCTCTTTTTCTCACTGTTTAAAATCAAAAAGTTCCTGCAAAATAACATGTCTAGCACTAGGAGGAAAATATTTCTGAAGGAAGGTACTAATCAAGCAATCAGGGCTATCAATAGATCCAGGAGGTAAATTATTAAACCAAGTTTTAGCTTCTCCTTTCAGTGAAAAAGGGAAAATTTTAGCAACAAAGTAGGTGTGCATCTTAATATCATCAGAAAATAAACCACTCATGGTAGAAAGCTCAGTCATATGTGCTACCGCACTTTCATTCTTAGTCCCACAAAAAGGTTCTTTCTCAACAATAGCTATGTAAGATAGATCAAGAGAGAAATCATAATCCTTATCTTTAATTTTTATGGGAGATGCAGCAAACTTAGCATTAGGAGACAATTTGGGTTTTATAGTACGCCTCTCAAGGAGACTCTTAATATCACTTCTATCATGGGTGTTTTGACATTCTTTAATAAATTCATCGGTCATCTCAATATAACCGTCTTCAATATCATAGCTCTCTCTAGACTTAGGTGAACTGACAGGTGTAGTAGTGTCTTCATTAGAAGTTTCAGTATTTCTAGCTATAGTTCTACAATTGTAGCATCTAGGAAAGGACCTAATGAACGACTTTTATCAAGCACAGTAGAAGCAGCATCATAAGTATCAGAAGTTTCAGATTCAGCAGTAGTAGCAGTGTGTAGCATGTGTATGTGGTGGTGTAAGGAGCTTACTCATAACAGATGGTGAATCAAGAGCAACAGAGGTGTTCAGAACCGTACCTCTTCTTGTAGTGAATGGTAAAATAGGAACCTTGCCATCACGAGACTTACCCATGATGGATGGATGGCAACGAACAATAGTGATTCCAAGTGAACTTAATAAATAAAGCAATAATCCCCGGCAACAGCGCCAGAAAATAGTCTTGATGACTCACAAGTATAGGGGGTGTATCGCAGTACTTTCGAGGGAAGTGAAACCCAATTTATTGATTCGACACAAGGGGAGCCAAAGAATATTTATAAGCCTTAACAACTGAGTTGCCAATTCAGCTACACCTGGAAACAATCTTGCTCACACCAGTTTATCAGTAGCAATAGTTTTGTAGTAGCAATAGTAAAGTAATGGCAGTAGTAAAAGTAAAGACATTAGTAACAATTGCAGTAAATAGTAGGATTAAAGCGCGGTCGGCATAGGGATGGATGGACGGGCGTTGCATGGACAAGACAATTCATATAGCAATCAGAACATAGGGCATTTGCAGATAAATAAGATAAAGCATCCAAGTACTAAATAATCCTAGGCATGTGTTCCATATATAGTCATGCGTGCTCGCAATGAGAACTTGCACAACATCTTTTGTCCTGCCAGCCCGTTTGTAGCGGGGCCTCAAGGGAACTACTGGCAATTAAGGTGCTCCTTTTAATAGAGCACCGAAGCAAAGCATTAACACTCCATGAACACATGTGATCCTCACATCAAAGCCATTTCCTCCGGTTATCCCGATTGTTGTCACTTCGGGGCCTTTGGTTCTGGACAACAATATGTGTAAACAACTTGCAGGTAATACCATAAACAATACTATCATAATGAATCAATAACATGTTCAGATCTGAAATCATGGCACTTGGGCCCTAGTGACAAGCATTAAGCATAACAAGTTGCAACAAAGTCAAAAAGCACTAATAATAGATACTAGGCACCATGCCCTAACAATCTGATGCCATTACATGAACGATCTCATCCAATCCCTACCATCCCCATAGCCTACAGCGGGGGATTACTCACTCATAGATGGGGAAACATGGATGGTCGATGGAGAAGCGATGGTGATGATGATGGCGATGATCTCCTTCAATTCCCCGTCCCAGCAGGGTGCCAGAACGAAGTTTCTGGGTCCAAATCGCTGAATCTGGTTGTGGCCGCGAAGCGGAACTCTTTCTAGAAAAATGTCGAACCTCCTTGGTTTTTAGGTCAAGAGGCAACTTATAGGCGAAGAGGGAGGCCAAGGGGGCATCCGAGGCGGCCACACCACCCCCAAGCATGACCTGGCCTGGCCCGCACGGCTAGGTGGTGTGGGCCCCTCGTGGACCTACCCCGTCTCTTCTTCTGGTTCCGTGAGTCTTCTGGTGAAATAGGATTTTTGGCATATTTTCTAGGATTTTTCCTGATAGTTGATTTTCTGCATAAAAACTAGACACCAAGGTAATTCTGCTGAAAACAGCGTCAGTCTGTGTTAGTTGTATCCAAATCACACAAGTTTAGAGGAAAAACAATAGCAAAAGTGTTCAGGAAAGTAGATACGTTTTGGATGTATCACTCTCCTACTATAGTCAATATCTGATTTACAATGAGTTGCCAATAATTTGGTTATCATCGTTGTGGTTCCATGTTCATAGGTAAGAATGGTTCTATCTTCGAAATCCCTAAGCCACGTAAAACTTGCAATTGATAAATTAGAGGCGTCTAGTTTAGATCGTTACTGGGCTTGTGTCTTGATATGGTATTGTTGTGAGTTGATGTATAGTTGATACACTTACAACACACTTAACATGTAAGTTCCATAGACCTTGGCCTTACACACAAAGGAATGATAGAGATCATACCACGATGCATATGATAGTGATCAAATGCAAGAACCATATCATTTCACTTTACACATATGATGTTAGCATCTTATATTGCTAGTTTGGCGTTTTAGTAGCGTTATAAGATGATCCCTCATTTAAATATCAAGATAAAAATGTGTTCTTCCTTAAGTACGCACCGTTTATGTTTTGCTGCTTCAAGACATCACGTGATGATCGGGTGTACTTGAATCCGCGATCATATTTTGGGTGTAAGACAGTTTTACAGACGCGGGCACTAAGGTTCTTACTTGGCGAGCCTAGCATGTCCAAACATGGCATTGGAACATGGACCGAAAGGTTAAGCATGAGTCATATAGTTGATATGATGCCCATATAGATGCTCGCCTTTGAAGCTACACCGACTCACGTGATGATCGGACTTGGTGTAGTGGATTTGGTTCATGTAATCACCAAAAAGACACGAGGGATGTTGTTTCTGAGTGGGATTTTAGTTGAACTCAATCTATCATAAACTTAGTCTAAATAAACTTTAAAAATTGTGTTGTAGATGGCACCACCTGCTTTTAATTTAAATGTGTTCATGGCGAAAGAGAAACTTGCTGCGAATGGTAGCAACTTCACCGACTGGGCTATGAATTTGAGGATTCTCCTCTCTGCTTCACAAAAGCAATATGTGCTAGAAGCGCCGCTAGGCCCCCCCACCAGCTCCTGATGCCCCTGATGAGGAAAATAATGTCTATGTGACTCGTTAGGAGGACCACAACTTAGTTCATTGCGGCATACTATATGGGCTAGAGCCAGAACTTCGAAAGTGTTTTGAAAATGGCAATGCCTTTGATACCATGGGTGAATTGAAAATGATTTTCGATACCCATGCTGTCATAGAGAGTTATAATGCTTCAGAAAAGTTCTTTAGCTGCATGATGGAAGAGAACAGCTCCGTAAGTGAGCATGTACTCAAAATGTCTGGGTACGCCAATAAGCTTGTGTCCTTGGGAATAATGGTTCCCATTGATTTAGGCATACATCATGTTCTCCAATATCTGCCACCTAGCTACAAGAGCTTCATGATGAACTATAACATGCAGGGCATGAAGAAGACTCTCCTCGAGCTTATGTCAATGCTTAAGACTGCAGAAGTGGAGATTAGGAAAGAACATCAAGTGTTGATGGTCAATAGGACCACCGGTTTCAAGAAAGACAAGAAGGGTAAACAGAAGGGAAAGAAGGGTGGAAAATCTGTTGCTGCGCCTGAAAAGAAATCTCGGGCTGGCCCTAAGTCTGATACCGAGTGCTACTATTGCAAGGGGACTGGCCATTGGAAGCGCAACTGCCCCAAGTTTTTGGCGGACAAGAAAGTCGGCAAGGCAAACAAAGGTATATATGATATACATGTTATTGATGTGTACTTGACTAGTACTCGCAGTAGCACCTGGGTATTTGATATCGGATCGGTTGCTAACATATGTAACTCGAATCAAGGGCTGCGGAAAAAGCAACCGCTAGCAAGGGGTGAGGTCAAGATGCGTGTCAGCAATGGATCAAGAGTTGATGTGATCATCGTCGGAACGCTGCCTCTCCACCTACCATCAGGATTAGTTATAAACCTAAGCATGAACATTATATCTAGATCTTGTTTGATGTGATGTGGTTATTCGTTTAAATCCGAAAATAATGGTTGTTCGATTTATATGGATAATATCTTTTATGGTCATGAACCCGTGATGAATGGTTTATTTCTGTTGAATCTCGATAGTATTCATATGCACATCCATAATGTTGATGCTAAAAGAATTAAACTTAATAATGATATATCTGCATATATGTGGCACTGCCGTCTAGGTCATATTGGTGTTAAACACATGAAGAAACTCCATTCTGATGGACTTCTGGAATCATTTGATTTTGAATCATTCGATACATGTGAGCCATGACTAGAACGCCGTTTTTCGGTTCAATGGAACGGGCGACAGATTTATTGGAAATCATACATACTGATGTATGCGGTCCAATGAGTGCGTCGATGCGAGGTGGATATCGTTATTTTGTTACTTTCACGGATGATTTGAGTAGATACGGGTATATCTATTTGATGAAACATAAGTCTTAAACCTTTGAAAAGTTCAAGGAATTTCAGAATGAAGTGGAAAATCGTCGTAATAGAAAGATCAAATTTCTGCGGTCCGACCGTGGAGGTGAGTATCTAAGTTACGAGTTTAGCACACACATAAAGAGTGTGGAATAGTTTCACAACTCACGCCTGCCGGAACACCACAACGTAATGGTGTGTCGGAACATCGTAATCGTACTCTATTGGATATGGTTTGATCTATGATGTCTCTGATGACTTGCCACTGTCATTTTGGGGTTATGCATTGGAAACCGCTGCATTCACTTTAAATCGGGCACCGTCTAAATCCGTTGAAACGATACCGTATGAATTATGGTTTGGAAACAAACCTAAGCTGTCATTTCTTCAAGTTTGGGGATGTGATGTTTATGTGAAGAAACTTCAATCGGATAAACTTGAACCCAAAGCGAAAAAGTGTGTCTTCATAGCATACCCTAAAGAAACAATTGGGTATTCCTTCTATCATACATCTGAGGGCAAGGTTTTCGTTGCCAAGAATGGATCCTTTATAGAGAAAGAGTTTCTTGTGAAAGGTGTGAGTAGTCGAAAGGTAGAACTCAAAGAGGTTATTGAAGCTTTTCTTCATGAAATGGCGAGTGGCGCAGCACCGGAAGCCATTCCGGAGTTGAATTCACCAAATGAAGAAGGAACTAATGATAATGATCATGAAACTCAGAAAGAGGACACTACTGAACCTCGCAGGTCAAGCAGGACACGTGCAGCTCCTGAACTATACAGGAATCTTGTTGTAAATTTCATGGTTGCTGAAATAGATGACCCTGCGATGTATGAAGAAGCGATGATGAGCCTGGATTCCAACAAATGGCTAGAAGCCATGAAATCCGAGATGGAATCCATGTACGAAAACCAGGTTTGGACCTTGGTGGACTTACCTCATGACCGAAAGGCCGTCGAGAATAAATGGTTTTTCAAAAGAAAAACTGTTGTTGATGGTAATGTAACCGTCTATGAAGCTCAACTTGTCGCAAAAGGGTTTCGACAAATTCAAGGAGTTGACTACGATGAGACATTCTCTCCCGTAGCGATGCTAAAATCAGTTAGGATTATGTTAGCAATTGCTGCATATTTCGATTATGAAATATGGCAGATGGATGTCAAAACTGCATTCCTCAATGGTAACATTGAAGAAGAGTTGTATATGATACAACCAAAGGGTTTTGTCGATCCTAAGGATGCTAACAAGGTGTGCAAGCTTCAGCGATCCATCTATGGACTGAAGCAAGCATCACGGCGTTGGAATCTCCGCTTTGATGAGGTGATCAAAGAGTTTGGATTAGTCCAAACTTATGGAGAGGCTTGTATTTACAAGAAAGTGAGTGGGAGCAATGTGGCATTTCTGATATTATATGTGGATGACATATTATTGATTGGAAATGATATAGATCTTTTAAACAGTGCTAAAAGTTATCTAAACAGCAAATTTCTATGAAAGACCTTGGTGAAGCGTCTTATATATTAGGCATAAAGATCTATAGAGATAGATCAAGACGCCTAATAGGGATATCGCAAAGTACATACCTTGATAAGATTTTAAAGAAGTTTAAAATGGACAAAAGTAAGAAGAGGTTCTTACCTATGTTGCAAGGCAAGACATTGAGTAAGACTCAAAGTCCGGCTACAACAGAAGAAAGAGATATAATGGATAAGATCCCCTATGCTTCAGTCATAGGCTCTATAATGTACGCCATGCTATGTACAAGACCGGATGTGGCACATGCTATAAGTTTGACTAGTAGGTACCAATCTGATCCAGGTTTGGAACACTGGTTAGCGGTCAAGAATATCCTTAAGTATTTGAGAAGAACTAAGGAAATGTTTCTTGTATACGGAGGTGAAGAAGAGCTGGTCGCTAATTATTATGTCGACGCTAGCTTTGACACTGATCTGGACAACTCTAAGTCTCAATCCGGATATGTATTTCTCATGAACGGAGCAGCAGTTAGTTGGAGGATCTCCAAACAACCTGTGGTAACAAGGTCAACAACAGAGGCGGAATATATTGCTGCTTCAGAAGCGGCACATGAAGCGGTTTGGATGAAGGAGTTCATTACCGAATTGGGTGTGGTTCCTAGTGCGTTGGATCCAATGGTGATCTATTGTGACAACAATGGAGCCATAGCCAACGCAAAGGAACCAAGGTCTCACAAGAATTCCAAACATATTAAGCGCTAGTTTCACTCCATCCGTGAGCATGTCAAGGATGGAGATATGAAGATTTGTAAAGTACATGATCTTAATGTAGAAGATCCGTTGACTAAAACTCTCCCTAGAGCAAAACATGATCAACACCAGAACTCCATGGGTGTTAGATTTATCACCATGTAACTAGATTATTGTCTCTAGTGCAAGTGGGAGACTTAAGGGAATATGCCCCGAGAGGCAATAATAAAGTTGTTATTATACATATTCTAAGTATATGATAGATGTTTATTTTGCATGCTATAATTGTATTAATTTGGAAACATTAATATATGTGTGTTTAATAAAAAAATCAAAGTTCCTAGTTATGCCTCTCTTATAAACTAGCTCGTTGATTAACAAGATGATCAAGGTTTCCTGATCATGGACATTGGATGTTGTTATTAATGAGGTCACAACATAAGTGGAATGATGTGATGAACATTCATCCGAAGTATAGCATTACGATCAAAGTCATTGTGTTTATATTGCTATAACATCTAACAAAGTAATCCTAGTCCTTAGACCATGAGATCATGTTAATCACTAACACTTGAAGAGTATATTGATAACATCAAATGTCACACCGTGAAAGGGTGATTATAAAGGTGGGTTCAGTGATACAAAAGTGTTATGTAGAAGCTCATGGATCAAGAGTGGGATTTCTCCATCCAAATGACGGATATATATTCTTTGGTCCCTCTTGGTGATATCACATTGGTTAGCTTGCAAGCAAGTGATGAGATCACTAGAATGTTATATCACACGAACAAGAATAGAGTACATGTCGGTAACAAGATCAAACTACGTATGGAGATACCGATGATCAAATCTCGTACATGTAATATATCGCGAGACAAAGGGATTTAGTTACTAGTGTTAAAGGTTCTCCCGATCACAGAAGTCATCGTAGAATGTGTAGGAGTCAGTATGGATCTCCAGGTCCCGCTTCTGATTATTGATCTAAGAGGGGTCTCGATCATGTCTGCATTATTCACGAACCGTAGGGTGAGACACTTAAGGGACACCAACACCATTTGGAGAAAATGTGTTTCAGACGAATGAATTGCAAAGCGCTGGAATTATTTCCATAGACACCGAAACTGTTTCGGGTGAAATTGCTGAAACTGGTTCTGCATGTAATATTGAAATGTTGCAGGGGTTTTATGTGAATGTTTATTAATTAAAGTAATTAACAAAATTCTGAATAAATTTAATAAAAGAGTTTTATTAAATGAGAGAGCATTAAATTTGGAGAAATTTAATGCATTTAAAGTAAACACTTTAAAGAGGAATATTAAGGGACACTTTTATGTGGAGGGTGGTACCACCACATGAATTGGGGAGGTGAGGGGTCACCTCCATGGGGTGTTGGCCATGGGAGGGGTACCCCCTCCTCCTATAAAAGGCCACCCCTCTCCCCCTTCTTCCTCACACCTCTTCGTGAAGGATCTCTCTCCCCCTCTAGAATTGTTCCCCCATGGTCTCGGATTAGCGAGATACATGTTCCCGGTGGCATTTCGTCTGGAAGGAGTTGCTGCTTCCGCTGCATCGCTAGAGCAAGGAGGCGGAGATTTTTCGGTGGCCTGAACGTGTGTGCGAGTGCGGATGTGCTGCTGGTTTGCAGAGCTAGGACTTCCACACGATCTTGCAATCGGCAAGCGTACGACTACATCATCCACGAGTTCCTACTCGTTAACAAAACTTTGTTGTCTTCGAGGGTAAGTTCTCCATGGATGTATATCCACCCGTTGCTTGTATCTAGTAGATAGATCTTGGCGTATAGTTCTCATCGTAGGAAATTTTTTGTTTTCTATGCGAACCCTTCAAAAAAGAAATTTTAGGACGAGTAAGAGTAAGATATTGGAGGGCGCCGGTAAGACTACGATAAAGAGAAGGATCAGAAAAGGGATCACCATCGACAGAAAGTTTTGAACCTGTATCAGCAGGAGTACGAGACGGTTGACAATCAAGCATACCAGCACGAGAAAGAAGATCTAGGGTGTACTAACATTGAGATAAGAAAATACCAGATGAGTCACAGATGACAGCAATACCTAAGAAGTGATGAAGATGACCTAGATCAGACATAGAAAATTCTTTGCGAAGAAGAGAGATAATATTATCTAAAAAGTGTTGTGAGGAAGTCGTGAGAATAATATCATCAACATAGATAAGTATATAAGCAGTGTCGATATTATGATGAAAGGTGAAGAGAGAAGTGTCAGAACGAGAAGGAATAAAGCCAATTGTTTGAGCATAAGTAGGAAAATGTTGAAACCAAGCCCGTGGTGCTTGTTTTAGACCATAGAGAGATTTTTGAAGAAGACAAACATGATTAGGATAAGAGGAATTTTCAAAGCCAAGAGGTTGTTGACAATAAACTTTTTCTTGAAGAGAGCGATGGAGAAAAGCGTTTTTGACATCGAGTTGATGGATGGGCCAAAAAGAAGAAACGGCGATGCTAAGAATAGTACGAATAGTGCTGGGTTTGACAACTAGAGAGAAAGTCTCATCATAATCGATGTTGTGTTGCTGAGAGTAACCACGACATACCCATCGAGCTTTATAACGTGCAAGACTTCCATCGGAATTAAATTTGTGTCAAAAAATCCATTTGTCGGAAACTATATTAGTGTTTGATGGACGAGGAACTAATTGCCATTGTCGTCGGATTGATGACAAGTACGCCATGATGGGGTCCTCGAGGCGTGTGGAAGTGAGGGGTGTGATATGTACGGTGTTCTGGGACAGTGTGCACACAAGTTTACCCAGGTTTGAATCCACCGGCTTTGGATGGATTCTACTCATACTAGCGATCCAGTAATACGACAGAGCCAGAATATGGGTTACAAGAGTTTCACCTGTGTGAGTTGAGGTTGTAGACTATTGTGAGGCTAGGTGCCCTAAAGTCTCTCCCTAGGACGGCTTATATAGATATCTGGCCTAGGTTTTACAGGAGAGATCTATCCGGCTACGACTAAGAGTCAGTTACAGAGTACATCTTGAACTACAAGTAACACTATGGTCCTATGTCGGTAAGTCTTCTGGGCCTTCCCGTAGCCGGATTGGACTCCGTATCTTCTCCTAACTGGGCCGCCCGTGAAGCAAAGCACTAACCCGAAGTGGGCCACCCTGGTCAGTGAGGAACTATGAGGATACCCGGAAAGTATATCCCCAACAGCAGCCCCCGGAAGTCTCCAAGATCCAAAGTCGGATTCATCATCATCTAGCTTGATCTTCGGCTTGCAGAATCTTGAAGGGTTCCTGAAACTTCAAAATAAAAGATACGATCCGGGTCTCAAAATAAGTCGGACCTATTAGTACAGTTATTCAGATTTCTAGCTCGAATTTCAAACTAAGCCGAAACTTGGTCTCTGATGTAGCCTGACACCTGCCATGGTCAAGTCATGTCATTGACAGACATTTCCTGTCAGCACGACCGTTGGTGGGTCTGCCTTTCGCGAAATTGAGGCGCCGTTTCAATGCATGCATGGAGATCGAGGCGGCGTAATCATCATGCGGAGGTTTCCCCGTCCTTTCCATGACGCGTGGCAATTTTATTGTAGCGTTTGCACGAATCTTGACACGCCTGATGGATATAAGTGGTGTCGCTTTCTCCCCCAATCTTCTTCACCAGTTCTTAGCGTCGTTTCCTTCTCCTCTACACCTCCCATGAACCTAGCGCTCTACTGCTCCCGCCAAAACACCTCCAGCGCCGCCCATCTAAGGTCACCGGCGCGCTGGATAGAATGGCTTCCTCATCATCCTCCAGCTTAGCGGCGGCGGCGACAGCTGCGATGACAGAGAGAGAGAGAGAGCCACCGTGGAGTTTGGATCCCCTGCGTCCTGGACGCTACCAAGCTCTAGGTTGTTGAAGACAAAGGGCTCCTCCACGATGGCGACTGGCGGAGCAACTTCGGCAAAATAGTCCCCAACCCCCGCGACGACGAGCGAGTGCATTTGGGCACTCACCTTGATAGAGGTCTTTCCTTTCCTCCCTCGGAATTCTTTTCCGAGGTTATAGATCATTATGGCGTTCATCTCCACCATCTCCCCCCGAACTCCATCTTAGAGATGAGTGCGTATGCCTCTTTGTGCGAGGGGTATCTCGGCATTAGACCGAGTCTCACTCTTTTCCGGTACTATTCTCACATTCGGAGAAATTCCATTACTGCTGGTAATCCTTATATTACCGGCACCATTAGTTTTTCGGTTAGGCGTGAGAGCGTTTATCCCTGGATCATGGCAAGTGATTCGGTTAAACAATGGCCGTCCACTTTCTTTTACCACAAGGATATCCCCACTCCCGGCAAAGATACAGCTTTGCCGACTTTCGTCGATGGAGCCACCACGCCTCAAGAGTCTTGGGACGAGGCCGCTCTGACTCTCAGTGACGATCTATTTCTCGCCAAGAGACGGATCGAATATCTGATGAAGCACAAGGGCCTGAAAGGGTCCGACTTGGTTCAATGATGGGTGTCGCGCTGAATCCAACCTCTTCAACATCATGGAGATCGACTGATGCATTCCATCATGTCGTCAAAGAAGGATTCCCTCCGCATCAGCTTGAAGACCTTAAAGCCGAAAGACTACATATGCCAAGTCAAATGGTTGATAAGGGAGCGGATCGAGAGGAAAATTCTAGAGCTGTCCCTGGACATGCATGTTGGGTCCGCAGCATAGAAAACAAAAAATTTCCTACGGTGTGAACTACACGCCAAGATCTATCTACTAGGTACAAAGCAACGGGTGGACATACATCCAACGAGAACTTACCCTCATAGACAACGAGCTTTTTTAACGAGTAGGAACTCGTGGTTGATGTAGTCGTACGCTTGCCGATCTCAAGATCGTGTGGAAGTCCTAGCTCTGCAAACCAGCAGCACATCCGCACTCGCACACACGTTCAGGCCACCAAAAAATCTCCGCCTCCTTGCTCTAGCGATGCAGCGGAAGGGGCAACTCCTTCCAGACGAAATGCCACCGGGAACATGTATCTCGCTAATCCGAGACCATGGGGGAATAATTCTAGAGCGGGAGAGAACCTTCACAAGGAGGTGTGTGGATGAAGGAGGGAATGGGTGGCCTTTTATAGGAGGAGGGGGTGCCCCCTCTCTCCATGGCCGGCGCATGGGGGGTGACCCCTCACCTCCCCCATTCATGTGGTGGTAACCCCTCCACATTAAAATGCCTCTTCACATTCCCTTTTAAAGTCTCCACTTTAAATGCATTAAATTTCTCAAAATTTAATGATCTCTCATTTAATAAAACTCTTTTTATTAAATTTATTCAGAATTTTGTTAATTACTTTAATTAACAAACATTCACATATAGCCCCTTGCAATATTTCAATATCACATGCAGAACCACCTTCTGCAATTTCACCCGAAACAATTTCCGGTTTCTATTGAAACAATTCCTGCGCTTTGCAATTCTTTCGTCTGAAACATATGTGCTCCAAAATGGTGTCCGGTAACTCTTATGTGTGCCACCCTACGGTTTGCGAATAATGCAGACATGATCGAGACCCTTCTCCAATCAATAATCAGCAGCGGGACCTAGAGATCCGTACTGACTCCTACACATTCAACGATGACTCCTGTGATCGTGAGAACCTTTAACGCTTGTAACTAAATCCATTTGTCTCTCGATATATTACATGTCCGAGATTCTATCATCGGTATCTCCATACCTAGTTTGATCTCGTTACCGACATGCACTCTTTTCTCGTTCCCGTGATATAACATTCTAGTGATCACATCACTTGCTTGCAATCTATCCTAATGTGATATCACCGAGAGGGCCCAGAGTATATCTATCCGTCATCTGGATTGACAAATTCCACTCTTGATCCATGAGCCTCAACATAACACCTTCGTAGTACTGAACCCATCTTTATAGTCACCCTGTTACGGTGTGACGTTTGATGTTATCAAGATACTCTTCCGGTGTTAGCATTAACATGATCTCATGGTCTAAGGATAAAGATTACTTCGTATGATGTTATAGCAATATAAACATAATGACTTGATCGTAATGCTATACTTCGGATGAATGTTCATCACATCATTCCACCAATGGTGTGACCTTGTTATTAACAACATCCAATGTCCATGATCAAGAAACCTTGATCATCCTGTTAATCAACAAGCTAGTCTATAAGAGAGGCATGACTAGGAACCCTTTTTGTCTATTAAACACATATGTATTGATGTTTCCGAATCAATACATTTCTAGCATGTAAAATAAACATCTATCATGTATAAGGAATATATAATAACAACTTTATTATTGCCTCTCAGGGCATATTTCCTTCAATGCACACAACGGAAGATCCTGTTGTGCCGGTAAACTTCAGCAGTACCTCTTTTTTCGTGCTCATCTATATGTTATCTTTGCAATACTGAGATAATTTTCCTTTTTATCTTGCTGACCTCCCCGAGTAGGAGTTCGCTCCTATCGAGGGATATCCTCCTGAGTTTTCTCAAGACGAGATTGAGTTGGTCCCAATGCCGGATGTCGTTCCTCGGAAATGCAAAGCTCCGACATTGGCCATCGGCACCAAAGAAGTGCCCATTGTGAAGAGGTAATCTTTCCTCATAAGGTCATTATATTTTTCTTGTAATTCCTTCTGAGATGTAATGTTCTTGGTTCTATTATTTCCTCAGAGCTAAACAACTCATCAAGGGCAAAGGTAAGGAAACTGCCGCGAAACCCTTGCGCTAGTCGAAGCTCAAGCTAGCTTCTCCTGCCGTGGCTCCTCCGGCTCCCACTCCTCAACCTTCCATAGCACGCAAATTACTCCACCTCCGATTGTTGTAGAAGATCCGGCTCAACCATCAAAGCTAGCGATCCTTGAATCGCAAACTGATGTCACCATGAGTGACTCAGGTGTTGATAAGGGTGAACCCTCTTCGGGTAATGATCCCTCGGCAGAAATCTTCGCCGAAAACCTCCTAAGTAATCTGGAACTTGCCAAGCTTGGCCTGTCTTAGAAATCTACAGAGGAAATTCAGCGGTTAGCCCGGCAATGCTTGGAAAGCCGAAATCTTTTTGCCAAAGAAGAAGCACAAGAAGCGGAGGACATCAAGTACTCCGAACTTCTTGAACAAGTCCGCCTTCACAACGAGGGACTGAGAGCTGGTGTGTTACCCCCTCCACCAGTGATCCCGCTCACCCTTGCCGAGAAGGTTACAACTGAAGTGAACATGTGCTTGAGCAATCTCAGACATGAACAACATGTAAGTCGGAATCCCAACTCACATTTTTCATTTATGTTACTTTATATCCTATCCTATAGCCCCCAAGCATGAAGTTGGATAGTCAAATCCGGGTTTATGCTTACCTAGGATGCCAAAGAATGAACTAGTGTAGCCCCCAAGGCTCATGCTGATATTAGTTACAATATTAGCCTAAGTCTTTAGTAGACTTCTGACTCTGGGTATTCTGACTTACAGAAAGTTAATTCTTATAACCATGAATTATTAAAAAAATATCTGCAACAAGCATAAAGAGATTAGAGCTCTCCGACTTGAAAATGCACAGCTGAAGGTTTCCAAGAATGAGGCCGAAGGTAAACATTTTGAAACTCAGACCTTGTCTTTATGTTTCATAGTCGAATTTTTGTCGAACTGTTGTTCTTTTGACTTACAGCACTAGTAAAACAGTCCTGCGCTATGATCGAAGAGGCCGAGAATCTTAAGACCTTGGTGGTGGAGAACAAAGAACTTCACCAAGAGTTGGATAAGCTCAAGGCAGATCATGAGAAGAGCATTGCTCAAATTCTCGAGTCCAGCTCCATGGCCACCGATGAGCGTGATCGTAAGATTGCGCTTCAAGATAAGAAAATCTCAGATCTCAACAATGAGTTATTCAGAGAAAAGGACATTTCCGAGGTGCTCCAGGCTGAACCCCAGAGTCTTCGTGAAGAGAAGGCCAAAGTCGACGATGTCATCTTTGGCATGTTTCCCTTTCTCTGATTTTCCTGCATCTTCTGACTCTTTTTAGAGTCCGAGATTTAGACTTACCTTTTGCATTATATGCGTAGGTCCTCTAAACTTGATGGAATCCAACTCTGCCGAGCCTCGCACCCACCGGCTTACCCAAGTCGGTGATTTGCTTCATGACTTCCGCCAATCTCTCGAAGACATTGGCGAAGTTCTCAAGGTTCCGGATATGCATAGCATGTCCAGTTTTGAAGTGTGAGACAAGGCCAAGGATATATTGCAGCTTGTTCAGGACTGGAACATGTCCTACACACGAACCGCAGCACAAAACGCTCTCACCATGGTTATGAGCCACCATGGAAACATGGAGATCTGACAAGTAACAAGAGGGTACTGCAAGGTGGACGAAGACGGACATGAGCAAGATATCAAGGCCATCATGGACTCCTGTGCCGGATATGGGTGTCATGTAGCTGACTTGACCAGCTACAACACTCCCTTCTTCACCCGCGTGGACACACCGCCTCCGCCTTTCGAAGAAACAGCTGAAGTTTCCGACGATGATCAAACCATATTGGATTTGAACATCTCGGAACGTTATCAAGCTGAGGCTGATGTAACCAGCGAGCCAGCAACTCCTACCTCTCCTCCTGCATCATAGAATATCAGAAGAACAATGTGTTATTCTGAAAAACAATTTGGGTTTGTAAATAAGTAGTATGATACTTTTGCTAGTGCTAAGTTTTAATTTATCTATTCAGCACTTTTGACTTTGATATTATGTGCCTGAAATGTTTACATAAGCACTTGTATTTTTGTCTGCACTTATCGTTTATCTGGCTTTCCGCCTCGTCCGTTTCGTGAGCCGGCTAAACATTCAGCACAAAAACTTTGCCGAGCAACGGAGTTCAATTGCTAAACCAGTTTAAACTCAGAAACAAAGCCGGCTAAACCAGTTTAAACTCAGAAACTCAAAAACTTCCAGTACCAACAATTCACTACTCGGAAAATGCCCACATCTAGCAATCAGACAAATAACCAAAGTATAGACTAGAAAATTTAGATTTATACCCAAAGGTATCAATTTTAGAGTCGGAAATCTAAACCAGAAAAAACATGAGCATAAAGTACTTTCAAGTATTCTGGGATTTTTGACTTGTGACATGATCATTCGGAAATAAGATGGTAAAAATTTCTCAGAAAGATTTTGAGGGAACCAAGACTTTATTCCTCATTGAACATGTACACATATATGATTACAAAGAAAAGTAAACTAAGAATAAAAGGGATGTAGTTGAGCAATATTCCATGGTCTGTCTAACTCATTCGGATTTGTACTGCCTCCAGCTCTCTTTCTCTTCTTAGTAGAAGATCTTTCTTTGACCGGTCGCATATCAGTTAGGTAGTATGAACCATTGTGTAATACTCGACTAACTAAAAATGGCCCTTCCCATATTGGGGAAAGTTTGTGCTTTCTTTGCTGCACAAGCCGGAGAACCAAATCGCCCTTATTGAAAGACCGGTTTCTGACTCTCTGGCTATGATACTTGTGTAACTTCTGCTGATAGGCTGTTGATCTCATCTCAGCAACTACGCGAACTTCTTCGACTAAGTCGAGATCATTTTGTCGAGAAATTTCGGCATCCTCTTCAATATACACGGCCACTCTAGGAGAAGTGTGAATTAAATCACTAGGAAGAACTGCTTCTGCGCCATAGACCAAGAAGAAAGATGTGTATCCAGTTGACCTGTTTGGAGTTGTTCGCAAACTCCATATTACAGAAGGTAATTCCTCTGCCCAAGCCCCCGCAGCACGTCGTAGTGGTGCTTCGAGTCTCGGTTTTAGGCCCTGCAATATTAAACTATTTGCCCTTTCGACTTGTCCATTAGCTTGTGGATGTGCGACTGACACAATGTCAAGCTGGATATTTTGTTCATTGCAGAATTTGGCAATCTCTCCCATAGAAAAGTTACTCCCATTATCCGTAATAATGCTATGCGGATAACCGTATCGGATTATAACATCCTCAACAAATCTTCTGGTTGTTGCTCCATCACAACTAGTGATGGGTTTAGCCTCAATCCATTTGGTAAATTTATCCACCATCACTAAGAGGTGTGTAAATCCACTTGGAGCCTGTTTAAACGGTCCTACCATGTCAAGCCCCCAGACCGCGAAAAGCCATGTTATAGGTATTGTTCGCAGCTGATCAGCCAGAACGTGAGCTTGTTTGGCGTACTTTTGGCAGACCTTGCACGTCTTGACCAGCCGTTCGGCATCTGCCTTGGGTGTAAGCCAGAAAAAACCGTGTCGGAAAGCTTTTGCCACTAAAGATTTGGCTGCAGCATGGTGACCACACTCGCCTTCGTGGATTTCTCGTAAGATTTCCACTCCTTCTCCCGGAGATACACAGCGCTGAAAAACCCTAGACGCACTCCACTTATAGAGCTCACCACTAATTATACTATAGGCTTTTGCTCGTTGGATGATCTGTCGGCTCAGAACTTCGTCTTCGGGTAATTTTCCGTCTATCAAGAAATTAAGATAGGGTTGAGTCCAGCTGGGAATCACAGCCAGAACTACTACTAAAGGTGAGTCGGATTTGGTCGGATATTCCTCATCTACTCCTTTTATAGAGGGAACTTTTAGGTGCTCTAAAAAAGCACCATCCGGGACCTTTTTCCGGACAGATCCTATTCGAGATAGTGCATCTGCTTCCTCATTTTCTGTTCAAGGGATGTGTTAAACTTCAAACCCTTCAAACGATTTAGATAGTTCATCCACGATAGCCCTATATTCTGCCATGTGCTCATTTGCCTTACAGATATCCGATATTTGTTGTACAACAAGATCCGAATCTCCATAACACATTAATCGTTGGATGCCGATATCCTTAGCAATCCAGATTCCTTGCAATAGTGCTTCATATTCAGAAATGTTATTTGTTGTCGTGAAGTGTATCTGCAATACATAGAAAAGTTTATCTCCTTGGGGTGATTTGAGCACCATGCTAGCCCCCGAGCGCTTTAGACCCGTCAAAATGCAAGGTCCAGTATCTTAACTCTGGTAGGGTCATACTCTCCGTTGTCTCTGTCCAATCAGCGACAAAGTCAGCGAGGATTTGGGATTTGATTGTTGTACGAGGCTTGTACTCAATATCGAAAGCTGAAAGCTCTATGCCCCATTTGGCGATGCGTCCTGTGGCGTCACTATTGTTGATTATATCTCTCATGGGAGCTGTGCTCACCACGGTAATTGGATGTTCCTGAAAATAATGTCGTAGCTTACGAGATGCTAAGAACACACTGTAAGCCAACTTTTGATAGGGCGGATACCGCTGTTTTGATTCTTTTAAGACCTCGCTGAGATAGTAAGTCGGATGTTGCACCAAGTGTTCCTGATTTTCCTCCGGTCTCTCCACCACCATGACGATACTGACAACTTTGTTTATCGCAACAAGATAGAGCAACGTCGGTTCCTGTGGTTCCGGTGCTGCAAGGATGGGAGCAGATGAGAGTACTGCTTTCAGTTCTTGCAGTGTAGCTTCAGCTTCGTCGGTCCACACAAAATTCTTGGTATTTTTCAGGAGTTTGTATAGTGGTGCTGCTCTTTCACCGAGCCGGCTTACAAACCAACTGACTGCGGCAATGAAACCAGTTAGTCTTTGTACGTCCTTTAGGCGAGTTGGCCTAGAAATGTTGAGTAGTGATTTTGTCTTGGTTTACCTCTATGCCTCTTTGAGACACGATAAAACCTAACAATTTTCTGGCTGGGATTCCAAAGAAGCATTTCTTCGGATTAAGCATTATGTTGTCTTTTCGTAGATTGGCAAACGTTTCCTCCAAGTCGGAAATCAGGGTTTCCTTCTTTTTGGACATTACCACAATATCATCCACATATGCATGTACATTGCGTCCAATTTGATTGTGGAGGCAACGCTGCATTGTGCCATGGTACGTAGCTCCTGCGTTCTTCAGCCCAAAGGGCATCGTAACGAAACAGAAGGTTTTGAAGGGGGTTATGAATGAAGTTTTGACTTTGTCAGACTCCTTCATCCGGATTTGGTGATAACCGGAATATGCGTCGAGAAAACATAGGAGTTCTGAGCCTGCCGTTGAATCGATAACTTTATCAATCCTAGGCAGAGCGAACGGATCTTTGGGACAAGCCTTGTTCAAGGCAGTATAATCAACACACATCCTTAAATCAGTGGTGTCCTTTTTAGGGACCATTACATGATTGGCCGACCACTCAGTGTGGATGACCTCTTCTATGAATTCGGCTAACTCGAGCCGTGATAGTTCCTTAGCTATTGCCTTACGCTTTTCATCGCCAAAACGTCGTAGGGACTATTTGACGGGTTTAGCGTTCGGGTGTACATTTAAAGAGTGCTCGGCAAGTTCCCTAGGTACTCCATGTTGGAGATATGCCCAAGAGGCAATAATAAAAGTGGTTATTATTATATCTTTGTGTTTATGATGAATGTTTACATCCCATGCTATAATTGTATTATAAGGAAACACTAATACATGTGTGTTTTGTAAACGTAAAAGAGTCCCTAGTAAGCCTCTTGTTGAACTAGCTTGTTGATTAATAGATGATCATGGTTTCCTGATCATGGACATTGGATGTCATTAATAACAAGGTTATATCATTAGGAGAATGATGTGATGGACATACACCCATAGTAAGTGTAGCATAAGATCAAGTCATTAAGTTCGTATTGCTACAAGCTTTCAAATGCATAGTAATCTAATCCTTCGACCATGAGGTTATGTTAATCACCATCACCGGATGGGTACTTTGATGACATCAAACACCGCTTCGTAACTGGGTGGTTATTGTCGTGGTGGTGGCACGGCAGATGCCATGGATAGGCTAAAGGTGGGGACTAATACACGCTAGGGGAATCCAGGGAGGGATAGTGAAGTGATTCTCCACACAGAAGTTTGTATTGCTTTCCTTTCAAGATTACAAGTGCTCCCAGAACTGTATTGGCGAGAGGAGGAGGAAGGAGCTCTCTTACTCTCACCCACAGTTCACACCTAAAACATTAGCCAAATCAGAATAGAAGAAAACCCAACCCCCTCTACTGAAACCCTAGCCCCCCTTATATAGAGGGGGCTTGGTCTCTGCCTAGGGCATACGTGGAGGCATATTCCGAAGAATATGCCTCCTCTCAAAGTGGTAAGCTGACCTGGGTGCTTTTCCCCCACGTCACACATGCTTTAGCTACGTGAGCCTCTGCGGCGCCCGTGTCAGCCGACATGGGCGTCGTCACCCTTGTCGGCCATGACCCGGTGGTCCTGCCCTTGTCTGCTTCGCTCATGCAGTGCGTACTGGGCCTTCTTTTTGACCAGCGAGATTCCTTCCTTCTCCCAGAAGCTAAACGGGACCCGGATCACAGTAGATCCGGCTATACATGTTCCTGCATACAAGTTAGACAAGCACTTCTGACTTACTCCTTAAGTCGGCTGAGACAATGTTAGGCGACCCCCCTGGTCTGGGTTACTCCATGATCTGGTCTGCCTTGAGGTGACCCGGCCAGCATCCGCTTTGACCTTGTCGAACCTCGGCTAACTCGGCCTTTATACCCCGGAGTGACCCTACCCGGGGTTATCCCCCCAACATTAGTCCCCGAAGCTAGTGCGGTCTTAGCTGCCTTGGCCGCTAAGGCCACATCAGGTTCATTTATGTTCGAGCCTTTGATGTTATTTCTGAGTTAGCTCTTTATCTCGGATTATATGGATTTACGTTCCCTTCGCACGTTCCAAGTTTTCACTTGCCGGCCGGGTTACCACTTTGACTCGGATCTCATGGTTTTACTTTCCCTCCGCACATTCTAAGTTTTTACTTGCTGTCCGGGTTACCATGGTTCGATTCGGGCCTTGTTTCCTTCTCTCATACGCCAACCCACGTGGAGGCTAATCATTACGTTGTCTTATTTTAAGGGCCTGCACAGTAACCGCCACAGTAATTTTCAGTCATCACTGTGCGAGGGTCACGTCACGCCTGCCTCCTCGTTTACCGCATCAGTGCGTCACGTCATGGGATCGCCTCTGCCCTGTGGCGCTCCGTGAGGCTCCTCACTGATTGGCCGAGGCAGGTGATACACGGCCACACCATGTGGCTCGTTTGTAGGGTGCGATCCCACTTACCCCTTTAGGGAGTGGTTAAATAGCGGAGGGGCGCACCCCTTAGGATTTTTTCCTCTTCTGCGCCCCTCTGCCCGTTGCTCTTCTTCTTCGTCTTCCTCGCGACCGCGCTGCCGCTAGTGCTCCCAAGCAGCAGCGCCGCCCCGCATTTCTCCCCCAGATTTCTACGTCGTCGCCACCCCTACGCGCCTCCTCCACCATGGGTCGCTGCCAATCTAGGCCTCTGCCCCCGCCGCCGCTAGCGTCAGCGAGGGCAGGGATTATCAGATGACGGAGGAGGAGCTCGTCGTTGCTGAGCAAGAAATGGAGGAGGACTCCGCCACCGCGGACCGTGGTGCGTGGGCCGGGTCATGGGTCTGCGAAGATGACCTTGACTGGCTTTACTGGACCAGACGCATCCCCGCCGACATCGTCGCTCATCTCCCCTCCACCAAACTGGCCCCCTCACCCAATCCGGGTGAGTTCGTCGTGTTCTTGTCCCCCTTCCAACGGGGGTTCGGCTTGCCGGTGAGCGACTTCTTCCGGGATTGGCTTAGCACCTACCAGCTGCAGCCGCACCACCTTCCAGCCAACGCTATCACTTCTCTCTCTACTTTTCCTTCTACGATCGAAGGCTACACTGGACTGTGGCCCACGAAGGAGCTGTGGATCCGGTTTTTCGGCCTCCGTCGTAATGTCATCCCCAACATCCAAGTCGAGTCGGAGGACAAGTAGCTCACCCAATTCGGAGCTGCGTCCATCTCACCCCAGAGGACTTCCGTTTTTCCCCGGGTCACCGGGCTTGACTCCTGCAAAGGATGGGCCCGGACCTTCTTCTATGTCCGGAATACGGGCACTGAAGATTTGATTCGGTTGCTCCCCTATACTCCGGGCCTACCTAACCCGGAATTTTGGGAGGAGATATCCAAGAAGCCCACGGCCTTGGCCAACCAGGTTAACAAGAGGTTCGTGGAACTGAAGAAGCTCGGATTGCGCAACGAGGATGCTATGATCACGTTCGTGCGCAACCGAATCTCTCCCCTCCAGAAGCGCACCCACAAGGTGTGCCACATGAGTTTCGGCCGCGACCCCAACCGAACCTCCTCCTTCGAGCTGAGCAACACGGAGATTTATCGTCGGGTTAAGGCTCTCTTCACCACCCACAAGAATTTCTCCGCTGAGTGGACGTGGGGAATTGAGCAATTTTGTCATGACAGGCTCCCTCCCGCGGTAAGCTTCGCGGGGCAACTTACTTCGGATTAAATATATGTCGGTTTTTGTTGTATTTTTAACTCTGTTCTTCATTCTTTTTCTCAGCTATTCCTTCAGCAGACCTTTGAGGATGGTACGGACCCGACCCTTAAGTGGGCGCCGGACCGAGAGACCCCGGATGAGGAGGAGCCGGACCAGGAGATGTTTCTCCCTATGACCGACGCTACAAAACGACCCACCGGTAAATTCTCTTCTGTTAGAGACTGGCCCGATGATGAGGATGACTCGGATGTAAAGGTGATTGAACCTATTGAGGTTGTCCCTCTTTCTTTTGCCTTTCCGGCATCATCTAACCCCGGTGGGCATATCCACGAGGATCCTCCGCTCGCTACGGGCGAACTGGTTCTGGTGGCGCCCAAGAAGAAGCGTGGAGCCGCACCAAGTTCCTCCTCCGGACCTTCTCAGCCCACAAAAAGGCGAAAGAAGGCCGGAGACAAAACTGCCTCCAAGCCGACAGGCAAAGCCCCGGCACGAAGGGCTCGGAAACCCAAGGAGGCCCAAACCTCGGATGCGTAAGTCATTTTTCCTTCCGTAACCCACTTTTCCTTGCATCGTTATAATTTATCTTCTGACATTATTCTCTTTTGCAGGGCTCCGGTGGAGGTCCCTCAGAGCGGATCTAGCATCTCTTCACCGCTCCGATCTAGCCCTTCTCCCCCTCGTGACAACGAGTCATGTCCGCTGAGCCCTATTCCAGAGGGTTCCGCGGCTCCTCCGGGTTCCACACTACCTCGTCAAGAGGAGGGCAACCTCGGAGCGGGAGAGACCGGACCAGCAGAGGCGACGGCGTCCACAACTTCGGCATCACCGCAACCAGTAGCCACCGAGACTACCTCGACACCAGCACCGGCCCCAGCACCAGGAACAGCTCAAGTACTAATGACCGAACCAGCACCAGCACCCGTTCCAGCACGAAGAACATCAGCAACCGCACCAAGTCCAGCTATGAGAGCTCCAGCGCCAAGTTCTTCCGCCTCGTCCGAGTCATCTCAACCTCGGCGAGGAACTACCCCAGCAGCTCCTAAGGGGAAATCCGTTGCAGTTACTTATTCCCAGCAAGCCAATGGAAAAAAGGCTCCAAATGCTACCAAGTCACCATTCGTCGAGGCTGGGCAGTGAACCCTAGCATCAATGCTTCCCAAGAAAGCTCCAGCAGCAAAGGATGCCCCTGCCGAGCCAACTGATGCGCAGCAAATGGTTCTGCATACCAGCCTAGCCCTTGCCTTGGTTGAGAGGAAAGAAGCGCATGTGAAGGGCTTGGTGGCACCCCATATGCTCACCGGTGAGCGGTACCCTCCGAGCCTGATTGAGTTCGTCATGAACTAGAACAATGCGGAGTTCATCCACAACGACGCTCTTCCGGAAAAGTTCGGCCCCGCAGAATCTTGCGCCCAAATGAACACAGCCGCTAAGGCAATTAACCTCGTGGGGCAGATGATGGAGGTATGTCGCTTCTCCTTTACATGCTGTAGATAATAACCATTAGTCCCCGAGCCTCCGGGGGAGTAACTTGTTACTCGGCCGGATGCTCATTAGAAAACTAACGTAGCTCCATCAGAAACTTCGAATATGCACACACCTAGAGCCGGGTGAAGTTCCACTTGGCCCGGATCTTGTACACTTCAAATATGCACACACCTAGAGCCGGGTTAAGTCCCACTTGGCCCGGATTTTTGTACACTTCGAATATGCACACACCTAGAGCCGGGTTAAGTTTCACTTGGCCCGGATTTTTGTACACTTCGAATATGCACACACCTAGAGCCGGGTTAAGTTCCACTTGGCCCGGATCTTGTACACTTTGAATATGCACACACCTAGAGCCGGGTTAAGTTCCACTTGGCCCGAATCTTTATACACTTCGAATATGCACCAAGCTAATTTATGCTTCTGTACTTTTTTCAGGTGACCACCAATCGCCGGAGTGCTGAATTCTAACGCCTGCTGGATACCCACAAGATGCTACGCGCAAAGCACGTTGCACTTATCGCGGAACATGAGAAAAGGGGTAAGTTTCTCCCTTAGCACTTTTCCGTTTTTCTTCATCTTCTTCTGCCGAACTAATCTCATCATTCGGCTTCTGCAGCTAGGGTGGAGGCTCAGAACAAGATCATGCGGAAGAACTTGGAGCAAATCAAGGGTATGTCCTTTTTGTCCGACCTTATAGTGTTTTCCATTTCCTTTTCTTCTTGGCTCGGCAAACATTCATTCCTCGGCTCTGCCGGGTCAACATACTATTTCAGCATCGCTTGAGGATAGTGTGCCCGTGCCTGATATGATGCTGCATTTTCTCGAACAAGCAGGGCAACATCAAGCCGAGCTGAAGAAAAAAGATGATGAGCTCGCTCTCCTCCGGACCAAGGACAATGAGATTGCCAGGCTCAAGGCTGAGATGGAGAAGATAAAGGCCCAGCACCAAACCGAGCTCCAAAAGGTTGGCTAGAACTTCACAGAAGAGCGCGAGCGCCTTACTCTCCAGATCTCCAAGGACTAGGACCTACTCAAAGAATCCAACATCCAGCTTGGGTCGGCAAATGCTGAGCTTGAGCAACTTCACAAGAGACGCGACGACTGCATCAAGGAGTTGACCCAGATCCTCAGCCATATATCACGTAAGTTCCTTCCCTTATCCGACATACTTTTCCGGGTTACTTCATATGTCTTTTCTTTACCTTCTTCCTTTGTCTTGCTCCCAGGCAAATTTCCTGAGGGCACCACTATTGCAAGCGCAGCAGTTGCAGATTTCCGCCGAGCGAGGGGTACTCCTGACGCCCCTAATGGTGAGGAGGTTCCTTACGACATGGAGGACCTATTGGTCAGCTTGTCATCTCGCGTGGAACTCATCAAGAACTATGGCAAGGATATCCTCGACGCTGCAGTTCGCATCTTCAACACGTTCTGGACCGGAGAAGATACCCCGGAGACCACCGCGATTCTCGTCGAGAAGCTAATGGAAACTAAGACCCAGCTCGACCTCTGGAGAGAGTCCGCTGGGTGTTCCGCAGCTGATACTATCCTTCATCACATACTCACATGGTATGAGAAGATCGACCTCAGCCTCCTTACACGCCGGCGCACAAGATCCAGATGGACCAATGACCCGGAGTGGGTAGCTTGGCGCCAGGCTTGCGCCCACAGCCTCATCGAATACTCTCCTATCCATGAATTGGTTAAAGGACCGAGCTTCCTGGAATGCGCTGGGGACGAGAACGCTGAAGACAGGTCGGATGAGGACAAAGAAGGCGATGCCTCAGATATTTAAGACAGCGAAGACGACACCGAACTTCCTCCTCCTGTTGCTCCTTAAGTCAAAAAACTTGAAAATTTATCAGATCCCCGGTATGCCGGGCGGAACTGTATCCCGTGTATATGTGATATATTGCTACTAAGTTCTTATGTCGGGTTAACTTGGGTGTAGTCCCCGAGTTTCTTTTTCTTGTTCGTCCAATCTTTTGGCTCGGATCGTGTCTACCTTGATTCGGTTTTATAACTTACGAATCCAAGCTTCAAAAATTGTCTCAACAATACTAGGAAACTTTTAGACTTAGCTCAAAAAATAAAGCTGCATAATAACTTGAAAATAAATACAGGGTTAGTCCGAAAAACAAACGTTGGCTCGAATAAATTCTTTTCCTTAGTCGATTTTCATGTGCTACGCAATTCCAAACTTGTTCGCTTGCTTGCCATGAAGCCAATTCTTGTTGGACAGCAGCAAGTCGAAGAGTTGGGTTTTTGGTGCTCACACATTAGTAATCCGAGTTAAGTAGAACAACTTATTACAGCTAACGCACAAGAGACAACAACAAAAATTATTAAGGCAGTCCCCGAGTTACTGCTCGAGGTGCTAACATTTCATTGATAAGCTCATTGCCGACATACATACCGACATATGAGACGACTCGGATACATACACTTCTTAGCTAAGTGTAGAAAGGACGAAGTAGTGCTACATTCCATGGTCGCTTAGATTCTTCTCCGGACATGTCCGCCTTGTTCTTTTCCTGTGGCTTTGCATCTATAAGATAATAAGAATCATTGTGCAATGCTTTGCTCATGATGAATGGCCCTTCCCATGGAAGGGATAATTTATGCATGCCAGTAGTACGTTGTACCAACCGGAGCACCAGATCGCCTTCCCAAAAGACTCGGGGGCACACTTTCCGGCTATGATAGCGTCGGAGATTTTGCTGATATATGGCGGATCTTGACAGTGCTAATTCTCTCGCTTCTTCCAGCAGATCAACATCATTTTGCCGGGCTTCTTGCACTTCGGCTTCTGTGTATTGGGTGACCCTAGGAGAATCATGCTCTATGTCGGCTGGTAATACAGCTTCTGCCCCATATACCAGAAAAAACGGCGTATAGCATGTTGATCGATTCGGAGTTGTTCTTAAACTCCACAGTACCGCTGGTAGTTCTTCTATCCAGCACCCCGCTGATCTTTGCAGCGGCTCAATGAGCCGGGGTTTTATCCCGGATAGTACTAATCCGTTGGATCTTTCCACTTGTCCGTTTGATGCGGGGTGGGCTACCGAGGCCACGTCGAGTCGGATCTTCTTGTCCCGGCAGAAGCGCGCAAATGCTCCCTCCGCAAAATTTGTTCCATTATCAGTTATGATTCTGTGTGGGTAACCGTACCTCAAGATTATATCTTTGAGAAACGTTACGGCCATAGCCCCATCACTTTTCCTAATAGGATTTACTTTGATCCACTTCGTAAATTTATCCACCATGACCAAAATGTGAGTCATGTTTCCCCTTGCTGGTTTAAACAGACCAACCATATCCAAGCACCATATGGCAAATGGCCATGTAATTGGTATGATCTTGAGTTCTGACATTGGCATATGTGTCTTAGTAGCATACCTCTGACAACCATTGCATTTTCTCACTAGATTCTGCTTGTTCTAAGGCACTTGGCCAGTAGAACCCATGCCGAAATGCTTTTGCCACCAAGGCTCTAGATGAATCATGATGCCCGCATTCTCCTTGGTGTATATCTCGGAGGATGTCAAGCCCTTCTTCGAGGTCAACGCATCGCTAGAGGACATTGGTTACACTCCGCTTGTACAGCTCGGAATTGATAATCGTGTATGCCATTTCTCTCCTCTGAGTTTGCCTGGCTAACACCTCCTCAGTGGGTAACGTTCCATCTTTCAGGAATTGAAATATAGGTAGTGCACAAGCTGGTATTGCTCGTGAAGGGAACACATCCTCATCAATTTCCATCTGATCCACCGACATAACTTCAGCCGGATCATGCTGGGCAGTCCCCGGGTTTGCTGAGGCAGTCCACGGGTTTCTCGCACTACCTCCCATGTCAATGTCCATGGGCTCAGCTCCGGATTCTGTATCTTCCAGGACATAGATCGAGTCGGTTCCTGGGGACGGCCTGATAGATGGTTTTCTGAGGTGTTCCAATGCTACGCCCGGTGGAATTGCCTGTCGGGTTGATCCAAGCTTCAATAGCATGTCGGCAGCCTCATTTTCCACCCGGGGTACATGGTGAAATTCGCATCCCTCAAAGTAACCAGATATCTTCTGCACATGAAATCTGTATAGTGCCATGTTTGGATCCAGGGCGTCCCACACTCCGGACACTTGCTGCACCACCAAATCCGAGTCGCCAAAGCATATGATTCGACGTATGCCAATCTCTTTTGCCACTTTGAGCCCATGCACAAGAGCTTCGTACTCAGCGACATTGTTTGATGCCACGAAATGGATTTGCAATACGTATTTTAGCTGGTCCTTCTTTGGCGAGGTAAGCACAACCCCGGCGCCTAATCCGGTTTTGGTTTTTGATCCGTCAAAGTGCATTCACCAATAGTTCGGATCTGGTGGCAGAGGTTTGTATTGTACCTCGACCCAATCTACAAAAAAGTCCGCCACAGCCTGAGACTTGATTGCTTCTCTTCTGTCATATTGTGGCGCATAAGGAGCTAGTTCAATTGCCCATTTTGCGATTCGACCACTTGCGTCCTTGTTACCCATTATCTCGGATATGGGAGCCTCACATATTACTTTGATGGGGTGCTCCTCAAAGTAATGCTTTAACTTCTTTGCCCATATAGACACCATATACCACCTTTTGAAAGTGCGGGTAGTTCTGTTTTGAGGCAGATAATACCTTGATCAAGTAATACACTAGCCTCTGCACCGACTTACCCTCTTCATCGCGTTCTACTATAATCACTGCACTTACAACTCAGTTGGTTGCGGCTATGTAGAGCAACATTGGCTCCTTTGATAGTGGAGAGGCTAACACTGGTGCAGTGGCCAACATCTTTTTTAAGTGGGCAAAGGCTTCATCGGCCTGTGGCGTCCAAACGAACTTATCCGACTTTTTCATGAGTTGGTAGAGAGGCAATGCCTTTTCTCCCAACCAACATACAAACCGACTCAATGATGCTAGGCACCCAGTGAACTTCTACGCATCGTTAAGACATTTCGGCAGATCCATTCGTTCAATGGCCTGGATCTTAGTTGGATTAACTTCGATACCTCGGCTGGAGATGAGAAATCCGAGTAATTTTCCAGCTGGGACACCAAATGTACATTTTTCCGGGTTAAGCTTCATTCGGAACCTTCTCAAGTTTGCGAATGTCTGCCTGATGTCGGCAAGGAGCGTTTTGCTTTCCTTGGTCTTAATAACCACATCATCCACATATACTTGTACATTTTGACCGATTTGGTCGTGCAAACATTTTTGCATGCATCTTTGGTACGTTGCACCTGCATTATGTAAACCAAACGGCATAGTGCGATAGTAATAAGCCCCGTACGGGGTGATAAAATGCGATCTTTATTTGATCATCCGGATTCAGAGGTATCTGGTGGAAACTAGAGTACGCATCAACGAATGACAACAGTTCAATCCCGCGGTTGAGTCAATGACCTGATCTATCCTCGGCAGTGGAAATGGATCTTTTGGACACGCCTTGTTCAGGTTCGTGTAATCGATACACATACGCCAAACTACTGCCACGTTCGGATCATCCTTCTTCTTTTCTACCAGCACCGGATTAGAGAGCCAATCCGGATATAGTACTTCCATGATAAATCCTGCTGCTAGCAACCGAGCTATTTCGTCTCCAATGACTTTTCTCCTATCCTCGGCGAAGCGGCGGAGAGGTTGCTTCACCGGCCTTGCTCTGGGTCTTACGTTCAAAGAGTGCTCGGCTAACTCCCTCGGAACACCTTGCAAGTCATGTGTAGACCAAGCAAAAATATCCTGATTCTCACGGAGGAAGTTGACGAGCTCGCTTTCCTATTTATCATTCAACCCGGCACCAATTGTTATGGTGCACTCTGGGAACATATCATCAACAGGTACTTTCTTAGTATCCTTTGCGGCTTGGAACAAAACGCTACCATGCGGGTTGTTCAGCGCTGGCATATACTGCTGCGCGGACTGAGCTAATGCTGCCACCTCTTGGATTTTTCTTTTCTCTTGCGCAATCACGAGTGACTCAGCTAGGTTAGACCCGGCTGAGGCACACTCAATGGAACGTCGGAAATCTCCTGCAATGGTAATCACTCCATTTGGCCCAGACAACTTCATCTTTAGATAACTGATGTGGCAGCTTGCCATGAACTTGTTCAATGCTGGCCTTCCGAGTAACGCGTGATACGCACTTTCCAAGTTCACCACCTCAAACTCCAGATTCTCAGTTCGGAAATTATCTCTCGTGCCGAACAACACGTCGACCCAGACTTTGCCTATGGGCTCACAAGAAATGCCTAGTACAATACCATGGAAAGTTGTCCTTGTAGCCTGGAGCATGTTCTCGGAGATACCCAACTTGTGCATTGTATCCGCATACGTGATGTTAATGCTACTGCCATTGTCAATCAGTACCTTTGAGAACCTCACATTGATGTTAGGCCCAATGAATGTCGGGTCCATCACTAACGCATACGAGCCAGGACTCGGCATAAGCTTGGGATGATCTTTGATGTTCCAGGTGATTTCCTGGTCTGACCAAGGCATGTACCTCATCACCGCTGGCATTACCGCATTGACCTCCATATGTCGGCACTGCAAGCTTTTTCTATCTGTTTCCTCAGTGGTAAATACACAGTAACTCTGACGATGCTCTCTGTACTCATTTCTTCCCTCATTTCTGGGGAACCTCTGATCCGGCTGGTGCTGATTTTCCACCTGATGCACTGCATCCCTTCTCTCGTTGTTGTCATACCTCGGCGGAGGGGGAGGCAACATTAGCTGTTGCGTGTTCGCTCCGGAGAGCACTTGCTGTCGGGGTAACTCCTGCCGAGGTTGATCATTCCGGGGTGCCTGGGCATTCCCCGAACCACCCTGTTCTATCTTACGCATCCACTCACATTGCCTCGTTGTGTGACCCGCTGGGTTATTCGGATTTGGCATGTGAAACTTACACGGCTGATCCAACATCGACTCATAGGTGTACCTCGGACGGTCCTTCCTTTCTTGCCACTGTTTCTTTTGTTCTGGTGTCCAAGTTTTCTTGCCATCGTTTCTCGGAGTCCATTGCCCTCCAGTTTTCTGGCGCTGATTGCTCCCTGCTCCGGGTTGATCTTGATTCACAGCCACAACTTGTTGCAAACCGTAGCGATGATCCGGTCTATCATCTCTTCTTTTTCCTCTGTAGTCATTCCTCCGAGATGACCCGGCTCCATCCCTCCGATAGTACTCCTCGCTTGACTCGTTTGATGCGAGCCTAGGTGGAGTCGGATCACCCAATGCATATGAATCGGCAATCCGGATCATCTCTGCCAATGTAATTGGCATTTTCCTTTGCAACTTCATCCACAGCTCGCTTCCATATCTGCACCCTTGCACAAACCACGCTATGGCCTGTGACTCTATGACACCCTCACACGAGTTTCTTACGGTACACCACCGGGTCAAGAATTCACGGTCTGTCTCATTAGGTCTTTGCTTGCACATAGCTAGGGTCTGCGGCCTATTTGGACTCTGATATGTACTTGAGAAATTGCTGATAAACATTTCCTCAAAATCTATCCAGCAGTTGATGCTTCCAGGTGGCAAATTGTTCAGTCATACTCTTGCCGGCCCTTCCAACATCTAGGATACGTATCGTACAGCCCATCTCAAGTTGCCAGTGGCAATTTTCACAGCCGTAGCATAGTTTATCAGCCAATCCTCCGGTTTGGTACTGCCGTCATATGTCTTCGTGCCCCTAGGAAGCTGGAAGTTGGGTACCGGTGGCTCCTTCATGATCCGGGGTCCAAAGCACGCTGGACCCGGTGGACCTTGACATTCGATCTGTTTCGACCTATACAGGCGATCTAGTTTCAACCTGGCATCATCCGGCATCAAATCCCTGCTTCCCAATCTTGACCCTATCACATGATAGTCCGGTCTTGGGTACCCCGCGTTCACCATCTCTGAATCACCGTCGTTGTACAGGTTTTGCTCTTGTGGCGCACCTTTCTATTGCATACCTCGGGCGGCACTTTGCTCTTGCCTTGGTATATTCCGATGCTGCGGTTGTCCTGCTCCTTTCGAGTTTCGCTGTCCGGCATTACCGTTGGCAGCGTTCCCTTGACCGGCATTGCCTTGGTCGTGGTTACCTCGGCCAGCTTCACCTCGGCTCACACTTCATCGATCATCATTTTTCTATGCTTCTTTTCCTTTCCCTGCCCGCGTCGGGTCGTACGGGACGATCTGTTTGTTCCGTCTGGCCGAGATTACTACCTCTTCTCTCCTTGGACCACCATGAGGAGACGATGCGGCTCCAGCGGATTTCTCCGGGTTACCCATCGCCGAATGGACGATTTTGGAAGCTCCAGCTCTCTCCGGGTTAGCTCTGAGTAGCTCTTCGTTTTGTATGTTCGCGATCCGAACTAGCTCGTTAACCCTATCTTGTTGTCTTTGACGGGCTTCACCCGTCAGACCCTCTAACTCGGATGCAGCCGCATCTGCTGCTCTGAGGTTCTTCACCGGGGTACTATACTTCGGAAGCCCCACGGACAAACAGTTTTCCGATTCCTCGGCTCCATTATCACCTTCTCTGTTCATCTCACTCATGAGATTTCTCCCTTTTACCTTTACCGTATCAACTTTGTTTGCTTTTGCATACTCACGCAGCGTCATGTTCAACGACTGCTGAGCCGCAGCAATCTTTTTCGCTCCCTCCAGAATTTTCTGCCTAGTTTCCTCTAGCTCGGCCTGTGCCTGATCCGGATCTACTACCGCTGCTACCAGGTTTGCCAGGCTATCCATAGCTTCTCTCAGTACATTCTCTAGCCTCTCTAGTGGAGGTCCTCTACCTTTCCTTGGTGCCTTAGGTGTTACCTCCGGATCTGGCGCCGGACCCTTGCTTGTGCCCGCACCAGGCGCGGTCATCATCACTTCAGCACAGTCCGGGGAGCGAGCAATACGCGCCCCGTGAACCACGCTAAGGGGTGGTTCCTCTGCTTCAACGACACGCCGTGGATGAACGCATGATACGTCAACAGCAACGTAGACCTTGTGCACGTCCAACTTGATGAAGAGGCCGTTACGCGGAAGTGGGCACGTGCCGAAGCAACCAGCATTGTCGCTGACGAAGTCCAGTGCTCCAAAGCGCTGAACGAGCCCGGAGATGATGCGTTTGCCGGTGCCGATGAGGTTTCCCGTCCGGATCTTCACCCCTGCTAGTGCTGCTAGCCCCACGGTGGGCGCCAACTGTCGTGGTGGTGTCACGGCAGATGCCATGGATAGGCTAAGGGTGGGGACTAATACACGCTAGGGGAATCCAGGGAGGGATAGTGAAGTGATTCTCCACACAGAAGTTTGTATTGCTTTCCTTTCAAGATTACGAGTGCTCCCAGAACTGTATTGGCGAGAGGAGGAAGAAGGAGCTCTCTTACTCTCACCCACAGTTCACACCTAAAACCTTAGCCAAATCAGAATAGAAGAAAACCCAACCCCCTCTACTGAAACCCTAGCCCCCCTTATATAGAGGGGGCTTGGTCTCTGCCTAGGGCATACGTGGAGGCATATTCCTAAGAATATGCCTCCTCTCAGGTAAGCCAACCGGGGTGCTTTTCCCCCGTGTCACACATACTTTAGCTACGTGAGCCTCTGCGGCGCCCGCGTCAGCCGACATGGGCGTCGTCACCCTTGTTGGCCATGACCCGGTGGTCCTGCCCTTGTCTGCTTTGCTCATGCAGTGCATACCGGGCCTTCTTTTTGACCAGCGAGATTCCCTCCTTCTCCCAGAAGCTAAACGGGACCCGGATCACAGTAGATCCGGCTATACCTGTTCCTGCATACAAGTTAGACAAGCACTTCTGACTTACTCCTTAAGTCGGCTGAGACAATGTTAGGCGACCCCCTGGTCCGGGTTACTCCATGATCCGGTCTGCCTTGAGGTGACCCGGCCAGCATCCGCTTTGACCTTGCCGAACCTCGGCTAACTCGGCCTTTATACCTCGGAGTGACCCTACCCGGGGGTATCCCCCCAACAGTTATAAAGGTGTCATTGGGTATTCTGAAAGTATGTGTTGAAGCGCATGGACAAAGATTGGGATTTGTCCATCCATATGACAGATAGATATGCTTTGGGCCCTCTCAGTGGAATGTCATCTAGTTAGCTTGCAAGCATGTGACTGGGTCACAAGGGATGACATATCATGGAACGAGTAAAGAGTACTTATCAGTAACGAGGTAGAACTAGGTATGGAGATACCGACGATCAAACCTCGGATGAGTAGAGTATCGCGTGACAAAGGGAATTGGTTTCGTATGTTAATGGTTCTATCGATCACGAAGTCATCGTTGAGTATGTGGGAGCCGTTATGGATCTCCAGATCCCGCTGATGGTTATTGATCGGAGAGGTGTCTCCATCATGTCTACATATTCACGAACCGTAGGGTGACACACTTAAGGTTCGATGTTGTTTAGGTAGATATGGAATGTGTGTTGGAGACCGAATGTTGTTCGGAGTCTTGGATTGGATCTGAGACATCACGAGGAGACCCAGAATTGTCCGGAGAATAAGATTCATATAATGGAGATCATTTTCTAGGTTCGGAAATGTCCCGGAGTGTTTATATGGGGGTTCTAGAAGGTTTCGGAATGTTCCAGAAGGTTCTAGAAATTTCTATGGAGTTTACTTGAAAACCAAGAAAGAAAAAGGGGAAACTTGGGGGGGAAGGAAACTCCCCCAAGCCCCCCTTGTGCGCCGGCCCTAGGAGGTGGGCCTAGGGGTGGGAACCCTAGGCTGCACCCCTCCCTCTATATATAGAGGGGTGGAGGCGCCACCCCCCTTGCCCCTCCACTCTTGCCCTAGCCGCCTCTCTCCTCCTCCTTCCTTCTGCTCAGGCTTAGGCGAAGCCCTGCAGAATTCTCTACTCCACCACCACCACGTCGTCGTGTTGCTGGGATTCCGTGGAGAGATCTACTACCTCTGCTGCTCGCTGGAACGGGGAGAGGAAGGTCTGCATCGACTCCGCACGTGTGACTGACTGCGGAAGCGCTGCCAGAATGCGGCGCCAGAAGGATCGTCTACTCGATCTTGAGATCGACAAGTGATCGTCTACATCAACCACGAGATCCGATCTCGCACAAGGCTTTCGGATCTACAAGGGTTAGTATAGATCTATCTCGTTGCACATGTCTAATAGATTAGATCTTGGCTTTTATCTAGATTAGATCTGAGTTTTGTTCGTTCTTGCGATAGAAATTTTTTGTTTTCCATGCTACGAACCCATCAGTGGTATCAGAGCCATGTCTATGCGTAGATCTGTTGCACGAGTAGAACACAATGGTTTTGTGGGCATTGGTTCTCGTGCCGTCTTTTGCTTTGTGCACTTTGCATATTGTGGTATGGTGGGATGAAGCGGCTCGGGCTAACCTTACATGTCATCACACATGAGACTTGCTCCACGCTTGACGTGTAACTTGCTTTGCACAAGTGGCTTTGCGGGTGTCTGTCTCTCTCACCATAGTATAGATCCAATTTACACTTTGCACTTGATAGCACTTGTATCAACGTTGTGGTTCAGTTTCATAGGTAAGATCCGTTCTTATTCGAAAGCCCCAAACCACGTAAAACATGCAAAGAAAATTAGAGGCATCTAACATGTTTTTGCAGGGGTTTTGTGATGTGATATGGCCATCATGTGATTGTGATTATATTTGATGTATGCAATGATCCTTGTTGTAATATGGCAACCGGCAGGAGCCTAATGGTTGTCTTTAATTCTGTTAAGACCTGCGTGTCTATTCATCTTGTAATAGATTTATTCCAAGTAGTTGCAATAGTTGCTAGCGATGATGGACAACCATGAAGCGGCGCCACTGACCTTGACGCAATGCTGGTGATGATGGAGATCATGTCCGTGCTTTGGAGATGGAGATCAAAGGCACAAGAATAAAGGGCCATATCATATCACACTAATTATGAATTGCCTGTGATGTTAATCCTTTATGCATCTTGTATTGCTTAGATCGTGACGGTAGCATTATAAGATGATCCCTCTCACTAAAATATCAAGTAATAAAGTGTTCATCCTTAGTTGGCACCGTTGCTAAGACTCGTCGTTTCGAAGCATCTTGTGATGATCGGATGTGATAGATTCTACGTGTGCATACAACGGGTGCAAGCCAGATTTGCACATGCGGAAACTAAGGTTAATCTTGACGAGCCTAGCATGTACAGACATGGTCTCGGAACACGGAATACCGAAAGGTAGAGCATGAGTCATATAAATGATATGATGAACATGAAGATTGTTCGCCGATGAAACTACATCTTCTCTCGTGAAGATCGGACTTGGTGTAGTGAACTTGGTTCGTGTAATCACTAAGACAATGTGAGGGATGTTGTTTTGAGTGGGAGTTCACCTAGTTAATTTAAGAATTAAAATTGAACACAATATTATCATAAACTTAGTCTAAACTACTTGCAAATTTGTTATAGATTATGGCGAACCTCTCCATCAATTTCAATGCGTTCCTAGAGAAAGAAAAGCTTAAGAACAATGGAAGCAACTTCACGGACTGGCTCCGTGGACTGAAGATTGTCCTCAGGGCTGGTCAGTTGACCTATGTGCTTGAAGCACCGCTAGGTGACCCACCTGTAGAAGATGCCACCGATGACGTAAAGAATGTTTACGCCACTTGGAAAAATCATTACTCCACAGTTCAGTGTGCCATCCTATACGGTGTAGAAACGGAGCTTCAGAAGCGCTTTGAGCACCACGACCCGTTCGAGATCATTAAGGAGCTCAAGCTCATTTTTGAGACTCACGCGGCCGTGGAGAGCTATGAGGCCTCCGAAAAGTTCTTTAAATGTAAGATGGAAGAGGGTAGCTCCGTTAGCGAGCATGTGCTCACCATGTCTGGGCAAGCAAACAAGCTCCAAGATTTGGGGATAACAATTCCTAATGAGTTAGGGATTCACCGTGTCCTCCAATCACTGCCACCGAGTTATAAGAACTTTGTGATGAACTACAATATGCACTGCATGAACAAGACGTTGCCTGAACTATCGTCCATGCTCAAAACTACTGAAGTGGAGATCAAAAAGGAGCACCAAGTGTTGATGGTCAATAAGACCACCAATTTCAAGAAACAAGGCAAGCCTAAGAACAAGGGCAACTTCAAGAAGGACGGCAAGAAAGCTGCCGCACCTGCTAAGAAGCCCAAGGCTGGTCCTAAGCCTGAAACTGAATGCTTCTACTACAAGGGTGCCAGTCACTAGAAGCGTAACTGCCCCAAGTACCTGGCGGATCAGAAGAACGGCAACATCAAGAAGAAAGGTATATTCGATATACATGTTATTGATGTGTATCTTACTAGTAATCGTAGTAGTGCCTGGCTATTTGATACTGGTTCGGTTGCTCATATTTGTAACTCGAAACAGGAGCTACGGAATAAGCGAAGACTGGCAAGAGACAAGGTGACGATGCGCGTTGGAAATGGCTCCAAGGTTGATGTGATCGCCGTCGGCACGCTCCCTCTGCATCTACCTTCGGGATTAGTTTTAAATTTGAATAATTGTTATTTGGTGCCTGCGTTAAGCATGAACATTATGTCTGGATCTTGTTTATTGCGAGACGGTTACTCTTTTAAGTCGGAGAATAAAGGTTGTTCGATTTATATGAGTAATATCTTTTATGGTAATGCATCTGAGATGAATGGTTTATTCTTGCTGAATCTCGATAGTAGTGATACACATGTTCACAACATAGATGCTAAACAAACAAAATTGAATGATAATTCTACATACATGTGGCACTGTCGTCTTGGTCACATTGGAGTGAAGCGCATGAAGAAACTCCATTCTAATGGACTTCTTGAATCACTTGAAAGATGCGAAGCATGTCTAATGGGAAAAATGACTAAGACTCCATTCTCTGGAATAATGGAGCGAGCCACAGCTTATTGGAAATAATACATACCGATGTGTGCGGTCCAATGAGTGTAGCATCGCGTGGTGGATAACGTTATGTTCTCACTTTCACGGATGACTTAAGTAGATATGGGTATGTCTACTTTATGAAACATAAGTCCGAAACTTTCGAGAAGTTTAAGGAATTTCAAAGTGAAGTGGAAAATCATCGTAACAAGAAGATTAAGTTTCTGCGTTCCAACCGAGGAGGTGAATATCTAAGTTATGAGTTTGGCATGCATTTAAAGAAATGTGGAATACTTTCGCAGTTGACACCGCCGGGGACACCACAGCGTAATGGTGTGTCCGAACATCGTAATCGAACTCTCTTAGATATGGTTTGGTCTATGATGTCTCTTACAGATTTACCGCTATCGTTTTGGGGCTATGGATTAGAGACAGCCACATTCACCTTAAATAGGGCATCATCTAAATCCGTTGAAACGACACCATACGAATTGTGGTTTGGAAAGAAATCTAAGTTGTCATTCCTTAAAGTTTGGGGTTGCGAAGCATATGTAAAGAAGTTACAACCTGATAAGCTTGAACCCAAAGCGGAGAAATGCGTCTTCATGGGATACCCTAAAGAAACAATTGGGTATACCTTCTATCATAGATCCGAAGGCAAAGTTTTCGTTGCCAAGAATGGATCCTTTCTTGAGAAGGAGTTTCTCTCGTAGGAAGTGACTAGAAGGAAAGTAGAACTCGACGAGGTTATTTAACCTTCTCTCGGAGTTGAGAGTAGCGCAACACCGAAAGATGTTTTTGTGCCGCCTGCACCAATTGGAGAGGAAGCTAATGATGGTTATCATGAAACTTCGAACGAAGTTGCCACTGAACCTCGCAGGTCAACGATGGTTCGTACCACTCCTGATTGGTATGACCCTGCCTTGAACGTCATGTTGGTGGACAACACTGATGATCCTGCGACGTATGAAAAAGCTATGGTGAGCCCAGATTCCGACAAATGGCGAGAAGCCATGAAATCCGAAATGGGATCCATGTACGAAAACCAAGTATGGACTTTGGTGGACTTATCGGATGGTCGTAAGGCTGTCGAGAACAAATGGATTTTCAAAAGAAAAACAGATGTTGATGGTAACGTTACCATCTATAAAGCACGACTTGTCGTGAAAGGGTTCCGACAAATTCAAGGAGTTGACTACGATGAGACATTCTCACCAGTAGCGATGCTAAAGTCTGTGAGGATTTTGTTAGAAATTGCTGCATATTTCGATTATGAGATTTGGCAGATGGATGTCAAAACGGCGTTCCTTAATGGAGACATTGAGGAAGAGTTGTATATGGTACAACCCAAGGGTTTTGTCGATCCTAAAGATGCTGACAAGGTATGCAAACTTCAACGCTCCATTTATGGACTGAAGCAAGCATCCTGGAGTTGGAATCAACGTTTTGATAAAGTAATCAAAAACTTTGGATTTATAAAAACTTATGGAGAAGCTTGTATTTACAAGAAAGTGAGTGGGAGCTCTGTAGCATTCCTAGTACTATATGTAGATGACATATTGTTGATTGGGAATGATATAGAACTTCTTAATAGCGTCAAAGCCTATTTGAACAATAGTTTTTCAATGAAGGATCTTGGCAAAGCGGCATATATTCTAGGCATCAAGATTTATAGAGATAGATCAAGACGCCTAATAGCGCTTTCACAAAGTACATACTTGGACAAAGTTCTAAAGAAGTTTAGAATGGAAGAGAGCAAGAAAGGGTTCGTGCCCATGTTGTCAGGTAAGACCTTGTGTAAGACTCAAAGTCCAGCTACGGCAGAAGATAGAGAGAAGATGAATAATATTCCCTATGCCTCGGCCATAGGTTCTATCATGTATGCCATGCTGTGTACAAGACCGGATATAGCACATGTTGTTAGTTTGACTAGCAGATATCAAAGTGATCCTGGAATGGAGCACTGGACAGCGGTCAAGAATATCCTAAACTACCTAAATAGGACTAAGGATATGGTTCTTTCTTATGGAGGTGATGAACAGCTTGTTGTAAACAGTTACACTGATGCTAGTTGGAACACCGATCCAGATGACTCAAAGTCACAGTCTGGATACGTATTTATTTTGAATGGTGCTGCAGCGAGCTGGAGGAGTGCCAAGCAAAGCGTTGTGGCGAAATCTTCAACTGAATCGGAATACATAGCTGCTTCGGAGGCTGCACAAGAAGCCATATGGATGAAGGAGTTCATTACTGAACTTGGCGTGGTTCCTAGTGCGTTGGACCCGATGGCCATCTACTGTGACAACACAGGTGCCATAGCTAATGCACAGGAGCCAAGGTCACATAGCAAGCTGAAGCACATCAAGCTACGTTTCCATGCTATTCGCGAGTATGTCCGAGATGGTGACACAAAGATTTGCAAAGTACACACCGATCTGAATGTGGTAGATCCATTGACTAAACCTCTCACTAGATCAAAGCATGACCAACACCAGAACGCCATGGGTGTTAGGTATATTACCATGTAATCTAGATTATTGACTCTAGTGCAAGTGAGAGACTGTTGGAGATATGCCCAAGAGGCAATAAAAAAAGTGGTTATTATTATATCTTTGTGTTTATGATGAATGTTTACATCCCATGCTATAATTATATTATAAGGAAACACTAATACATGTGTGTTTTGTAAATGTAAAGGAGTCCCTAGTAAGCCTCTTGTTGAACTAGCTTGTTGATTAATAGATGATCATGGTTTCCTGATCATGGACATTGGATGTCATTAATAACAAGGTTATATCATTAGGAGAATGATGTGATGGACACACACCCATAGTAAGTGTAGCATAAGATCAAGTCATTAAGTTCGTATTGCTACAAGCTTTCAAATGCATAGTAATCTAATCCTTCGACCATGAGGTTATGTTAATCACCATCACCGGATGGGTACTTTGATGACATCAAACACCGCTTCATAATAGGTGGTTATAAAGGTGTCATTGGGTATTCTGAAAGTATGTGTTGAAGCGCATGGACAAAGATTGGGATTTGTCCATCCATATGACAGATAGATATGCTCTGGGCCCTCTCGGTGGAATGTCATCTAGTTAGCTTGCAAGCATGTGACTGGGTCACAAGGGATGACATATCATGGAACGAGTAAAGAGTACTTATTAGTAACGAGGTAGAACTAGGTCTAGAGATACCGATGATCAAACCTCGAATGAGTAGAGTATCGCGTGACAAAGGGAATTGGTTTCATATGTTAATGGTTCTATCGATCACGAAGTCATCGTTCAGTATGTGGGAGCCGTTATGGATCTCCAGATCCCGCTGATGGTTATTGATCGGAGAGGTGTCTCCATCATGTCAACATATTCACGAACCGTAGGGTGACACACTTAAGGTTCGATGTTGTTTAGGTAGATATGGAATGTGCGTTGGAGACCGAATGTTGTTCGGAGTCTCGGATTGGATCTGAGACATCACGAGGAGATCCGGAATTGTCCGGAGAATAAGATTCATATAATGGAGATCATTTTCTAGGTTCAGAAATGTCCCGGAGTGTTTATATGGGGGTTCTAGAAGGTTTCGGAATGTTCCAGAAGGTTCTAGAAATTTCTATGGAGTTTACTTGAAAACCAAGAAAGAAAAAGGGGAAACTTGGGGGGAAGGAAACTCCCCCCAAGCCCCCCTTGTGCGTCGGCCCTAGGAGGTGGGCCTAGGGGTGGGAACCCTAGGCCACACCCCTCCCTCTATATATAGAGGGGTGGAGGCGCCACCCCCCCGTGCCCCTCCACTCTTGCCCTAGCCGCCTCTCTCCTCCTCCTTCCTTCTGCTCAAGCTTAGGCGAAGCCCTGTAGAATTCTCTACTCTACCACCACCACGCCGTCGTGCTGCTAGGATTCCGTGGAGAGATCTACTACCTCCGCTGCTCGCTAGAACGGGGAGAGGAAGGTCTGCATCGACTCCGCATGTGTGACCGACTGCGGAAGCGCTGCCGGAACGCGGTGCCGGAAGGATTGTCTACTCGATCTTGAGATCGGCAAGTGATCGTCTACATCAACCACGAGATCCGATCTCGCACAAGGCTTTCAGATCTACAAGCATTAGTATAGATCTATCTCGTTGCACATGTCTAATAGATTAGATCTTGGCTTTTATCTAGATTAGATCTGGGTTTTGTTCATTCTTGCGATAGAAATGTTTGTTTTCCATGCTACGAACCCATCACTCCAGTCATGTCAGATGGCTGCCATGCGAAGATATCTTGATTTGCTTGGAGGAACTTGACAAGCCCGCTTTCCTATGTGCTATCTAGGCCTACGCCTATCTGGGTCACCTTGGAGGGGTCATCATCCTTCAACAGCGTCTTCTTCGTCTCTTTTGATGCCTTGAACTCCGGATTCAGCTTTGTCACCTCCTTATTTGTTGCGGGCATCTCGGACAGATCTATGCTCTTCTTGATCTCTTGGTACTCCTGGGCGTGCATCACGGGTTCAGCAAATGCGGCATTTCCATCCTCGCACTCTCGCGCTTTCTTCAGGTCTCCCCTGATGGTGATCACGCTGTTGGGACCTAGAATTTTCATCATATTGTAAATGTAACATGGACGAGCCATAAAAGCCCAGTAAGCCGGACGTCCGAATATAGCGTGGTACACGCTCTTGAACGGAACCACTTCGAAGGAAAGTGCTTCCGTCCGACAGTTCTTTGGAGTTCCAAAGGTCACATCCAAAGTGATTTCTCCTCGGGAATTTGCTTGTCTTCCTGGGACAACGCCGTGAAAGATCACAGAGCTGTAGTTCAGCTGGGTCTCCGATATCTTCATCTGACATAGCGTTTCGACATTAGAATATTAATGATGCTGCCACCATCCATGAGAGTCTTGGAAACCATAGCCGTCAATAAGTGGATTGACGACTAAGGCGTATTTTCCTCGCCTGTGCAACTTAGGCGGATGATCAGCATGGTCAAAGGTGATTGCCACTTCCGACCAGTCCAAAAATTGAGGGACAACCAGAACTGTTGCGTTGAGCTCATGTAGAACTACTTTCTTGACCTTAGCTGGTTGAGATCCGAGGACGGTGACATAAGTGTCTTTCTTTGTCGGGAAATTCTTTTTTCCTTCCAGCTTGGGATTTGAAGCATCAGCTTCCTCCATGTCGGAATCATCCTTGGTCTCTTTATCTTTTTCAGGATTCTTCTTTCCCTTCTTCCGCTTAGCCCTATAGCCAGCGGTGTCATCTTTCTTGATGTCGTTGTTGAAATGACACTCGGCGTTTGTGTGGGACAAGCCCCCATTGGCGTCTAAGTGATGCACACATGGGTTATTGGCAATGTCGGCCCAGTAGTAGGTTTTGCCGGGTTGTTGGTGTCCTCTACCCTGGACTCTTGATGTCCCACGACCATGTCCACGGCCACTGCCGCGTCCTCCTCATCCTCCAGAGCCGAAAGTAGCAGTGACCACTGTCGTTTCCGTGTTGGGCTTTTCTTCCGAGGTGCTCTTGCGCTTTTGAGCTTGTTGCTTTGGTTTTTTTTGCCGACTGTGGCACAGCTAGGGCGTTAAGTAATCCTTCTGCATCGTTGTCAGCATCTGCATACTTGCTCGTTGTTTCTATCATCTCTCCCAAATCAGTGACCTTGTCACACTTGAAGGGATGACGTAGTAAACCAATTGGGAGTCCTGCAATGAAAGCTTCAATCGCAGTTTGGTCATTTACTCCTTCACAGGAGTCTTGGTGTCGATCCATCATCCGAGATAATCCCTGCAAGTTTCTCCGGCTTTCTGGGTGCAATGCTGTAGGTCTCCTACCATACAGGGCCTCCGGTATGTGCCTTTGAAATTCTGAAAGAACACACTTTGCATGTCATACCAGTTGTGGATGGTGTTCTCCGGAAGTTCGTTGAGCCATGACCGTGTCGTCTTACGCAACATGAGTGGGAGATATATGGTCACGACCAGGCTGTTTCCGCCTTTGGCGATATAGCAAGCCTGGAAGAAATCCTGGAGCCAAGTATCTGGCCGAGCTATACCGTCGTAGGCTTGAATATGTCTTGAGATAGCAAATCCTTACGGGAATTTTGTAGCTCTTATGTGTGGTCTGAAGCACTTTGGGCCCACGTATATATCATCGTTTTCGTAGCGCCACACCTCTATGTTGGAATTGATCTTGTGCCTTGCGTCACTTGGGGATAAAGATCGTCCCGAATGATGGCTATGGCTGCGGTGCCTTGGAGCTGGACTTCGGCTTCTGCCACCACCTCCTTCACCACGACGCCCTCCTTGGCCTCCTTGGGAACCATGGTGATGGCTACTTGGTGGAGAGGGTGGAGCAGCTGGATTGTTTCCGGCTTTTCGCCGGCCTCCGTCCGGAGCGTCATTATTCCGGTTCTGGGGAGGATCTTCATGACGACGAGCCTCCTGCCGGTTTGACTTGGCATGGTGTCCGTCGTTCCCTCGCCGTCAGCCGAACGGCTTGCATGTCTAGGAGGTGGCATTCTTTGTCGGTCCCCCTCCCAACGTTTCTCTTTATCTTCTTCCCTGTGATCCTTCGACTCTCGCCGGGGAGGATTCTTCGAATTCAGTGCAGCGATTGCCTCTTGCTCCGCAACTGGGGTAACGTTACGCCAGTCGCGTGCAGCTTTGTGGTGCTGTCCTGAAGATCCGGTTCTTGAGTAGTTGTCTTCCCGACGGTCGGAACGATGATGCTGTTCCGGAACACGTTGGGGTCTTACATCATTCCAGGCCGGATCCGTGTGACATTGGTCAGAATGGGAGACTAGTTTTTGGCTTCCGGACAGGGTGACCTTTTGCTGCTCCAGACCCTTATTGAGTAGTTTAATGCCTAATTGGATCTGCTCTGGGCCTAGATTAGAAGATAGGATTTCTCGAGCCACAACGGTGTTTTGCACTGGTGTTGGTTATACCCAATCCTCGTTGCTGTTGCATCGAGGAATCCCATGTTCTCCTCCAAAGAGGAATTTGTGAATCTGCGGGAATTGGTCGTCATGAGTATGATGTTTCTTGGTCTTCTGATGTTGCCTAGAGTTGTACTTCTCCGCAGTTGCCATGCGTTTCTTTTATTCCTCAAGGTTTTTGGCTTCATCGAGGAGTACTTGGCAACGCGCTTCTAGGGCCTGGGCCCTTTCGTCCAGCTCTTCAGTAGTAAGTTCTGCAGCTGTAGGAATAGGTGTGGTTAATGCAGCATCGATGAGTTTATGCGCACCCTCGGTGATCACATGTCCATCCACCGACTCTTCTTTGGGCTCTTCTGGGATAAGTGCTCCATCCGAGTCTTCCTCATATTCCTCGGCAATCACCTCCTCTGCCGGAGGGTCTTTTACCGGGGTCTTGTTCTTCTTCTTTGCCTTCTTGGCAGCGCTGGTAGCAAAGACGACTTTGGGCCCGTTTCCTGGAGTCAAACTTTGATCGGTACTTTCGGCCATTTGGTTCTCGGGATCATCTCCGAGGTCCATGTTGTCCTGTGCTTTGGGAGAGGTTTCTCCGGATCCTTCGTCCATGTCTTCTCCTTCTGTAGCAGTTGTGAAGTTAATCTCCTCTTCATATTCCGCGGAAAACTTCCGGAAATCTGCCGATGTCATGGAGTCATCCGAAGATGCCGGTAATTTGACGCTTGTTCCGATAGCCTCTAGCACAGAGTCGGTGTTGTCTCCAGCATCGGCAGAGCCGGATCCAGATCCCACATATCCAACAAAGTGTGATGTGCTCCTCCTGAGATAACTGCGGTCTTCAAAGTAGGCTTCGTCGAAACGCCTGATGGTCTTGAGGATTGCATCTACATCTGAGTTTTGCATCATCATGCGTCTTAATGTGTATCTCAGGAAGGGCCTGTCCGTCCCAGCGTCATCAGAGCCAGAAACAGAGTTATGTTCTTGCTCTTCCTGGATTTCGATCTCCGCGGGTGGATCGATCTGGGATTCGTACTCACTAGGGAGATCCACTCCAGATCCGACATGTACCGCGATATCTGCATCAGGTTCAGCTTTCTCCACTATCTCCACAACTGGTGCGGGTTGGGTGGGATTAGGGTTTTCTGAGATCCAGAACTCTGCCGCCTCCGCGGACAGAGGGGACCCATAAATTTCTTCTGCCTCTATCATCACCACTGGGGTGGGTGGGTCAGGTTCAGCAAAACCGACGTAAACATCGATCTCACCGAAAGACATGATGGTGTAGGTGGTCACGGCTTCCCTAGCCGGAATCCAAGTCTCGTCTAGGAAGATGAGAGGGACGTCACTAGCGTAGAGGATGCGACCAACGGCGATAGTCTCGCAGAATCTGATTCTTGCAGATTCCGCTTGGAACGCAGATCCGAAGCTCACTTGCCCCATGGTGGGCACCAACTGTCATCGGATTGATGACAAGTATGCCATGAGGGGTCCTCGAGGCATGTGGAAGAGAGGGGTGTGAGACGTACGGTGTTTCGGGACAGTGAGCACACAAGTTTACCCAGGTTCGAATCCACTGGCATTGGATGGATCCTACTCCTGCTAGCAATCCAGTAATACGACAGAGCCGGAATATGGGTTACAAGGGTTTCGCCTGTGAGAGTTGAGGTTGTAGACTATTGTGAGGGTAGGTGCCCTAAAGGCTCTCCCTAGGACAGCTTATATAGATATCCGGCTTAGGGTGTACAGGAGAGATCTATCTGGCTACGACAGAGAGTCGGTTATAGAGTACATCTTGAACTACAAGTAACACTATGGGCCTATGTCGGTAAGTCTTCTGGGAATTCCCGTGGCCGGATTGGACTCCGTATCTTCTCCTGACTAGGCCGCTGTGAAGCAAAGCTCTAACCCGAAGTAGGCCACCTTGGCCAGTGAGGAACTGTGAGGATACCCGGAAAGTATATCCCCAACAACCATGTATTATTTTGAATGAGAGCATCATATTCATCTTTCATGGCTACGACCCAATTAGGATCTATGAGAGCTGATTTGTAAGATTTGGGAATAGAGGAAGAAGACCAAGATGCATTGAGATTTAGACGATCTTCAGCGGGTAAACGAAAACCGGATTTTCCACGTGTGCATATGGTATGATCATTAGTGGGAGCTGGGATGATAATAGCATGAGGAGGAGGGACAGATGATGATGTGGAAGACGCGCCTGGCGTAGCGGAAGAAGCGGACGCGGGAGTCAGTGGTGGAGACGGCGGCGGCAGGAAGTCTGCCACGGCAGAGGTGGTGGCAGGAGAAGGCGCGGCAGGATCGGCTACCGCGGTAGAGAATTCGGGTGTTTTTGCTACCGTGTCAGGAGCGACGGCAGGAGGTGGCTGATGAAAGAAGGGAAAATTATTTGGACGAGGGGGACTAGTAGATGGTTTGGATGTTTTAGGATCGAGAGATTGACGCTCAGAAAAGGGAAAATATTTTCAGCAAAAGTTACATGACGAGACACATGGACGCGACCACTACCAAGATCTAGACCACAACAGCCTTTGTGTTCATCGAAGAAACCTAGATGGACGCATGGGATAGAACGGGGTGAAAGTTTATTAGGAGAAGTAGAGTAGGAGTTAGGAAAACAAAGACCGCCAAAGACACGAACATCGGAGTAGTTTGGGTGAGAAAGAAATAAAGAGAAGTAGGGTGTGGTTTGAGGATTAACTTTAGATGGTCGAATGTTAAGTAGATATGTGGACGTGTGGAGAGCTTCAGCCCAGAACTTTGGAGGCATAGAACATTGAATAAGAAGGGTGCGAGTGATGTCATTAAAAGTGCGAAGAGAATGCTCGGCCTTGCCGTTTTGAGGAGAGGTTTAGGGACGGGAAAATGCAGAAGAATTTCATATTGGAGAAAGAAATTTCGGTTTTTAAAGTTTTCAAATTCGCGACCATTATCGCATTGAATAAATCTTATAGGAAGGAAAAGTGGACCGTAACATAGCGCTGAAAATGAAGAAAAATGTTGTGAATGTCGGATTTGTTGCATAATGGAAAGTTCCAAACATAGTGTGTAAAATCATCAAGAATAACAAGATAATACTTAAAACCAAAAACACTTTCTATTGGTGATGTCCATAGATGACAATGAAGTAACTCAAAAGGAAAAGTACTAGAGCATAGAAAGGAGCTAAAGGGGAGACGAACATGTTTGCATAATTGACATGACTGACAAATAGAAGAATTATGAGAATCTCTATTACAAGGTATTGAAAATTCACTAAGAAGAGTAGATACCACATTATTATTGGGATGGCCAAGACGTTGGTGCCACGGATCAACAGAGGACACCATAGGCGATGGAGGGGCAGCGGCCGAAACACCATGCAGGGAATACAAATCACTAGAGCTATTGAACCGAGAGAACTCGGCCTTGGTCCAGTAATCCTTTACAGACAAACCAAAGGGGTCAAATTCGACAGAAATGTGATTGTCATTGGTGAATTGGCAAACAGAAATCAAATTTTTAATTAGTACAGGGGCTACAAGAACATCGTGAGAAGTAAAGGTTTGACTGGGGATTGGATTTGGTCTTGACCAACACAGTAAATAGGAGTAGATGATCCGTCACCAAGAGTAATAGATGGAAAAGGCGACGGTGTGCAAGAAGACAACAAATTACTTGATGAAGACATATCACTAGAAGCACCAGAATCAAAAATCCAATCCGTACCTAAGTTTCCTTGTGCAGAAAAGTTGTTCATGGCTTGTAGAAAATCATCTTGGTCCTAGCTCAGAGTCGAAGTAGAGGCTGGTGTAGACATGGGAGCTAGCGGGTGTGGCAGCGTCGGCAGTAGGGCCAGCATCGGTGTATAGATAGAGCCACCATCATTGTACGCGACATATTATACTACGGCATGTAGGGTGAGGTCGTAGCACCATATGAAGCATAAGGAGCAGCGTTGTAGATTGTTGGCGCGTAGGCGGGGGCGGCGTGGTACGCGGCTATCGGCTGTCGTGGCATGAGGACGGGAGCGCCGGTGTGAGGGGGGCACCGGGCTGCCAGCCACCAGTTTAGGCAGGTGGGGCACCATAGGGCGGCGGGGCAGACCAGGGCATAGGCCACGCCTGGACTAGCCCGGTCCATGGATCAGGAGAAGGACGCCAGCCCGGGGGCGCCGGTGATGCCGTCGGTGGTGTAGATGGTGGAGTCGGAGCCGAGGGCGGAGGAGGAGCAGGCGCCGTATGAAACTGCGGTAGTTTAGGGTTTCGACTTCTATAGTTGGGACTTGGATGCCTGCCCGATGGTTGAGGAGGAGCCATTGGAGAAGGTGGCGGTGGCGGCGGTGGTGCAGGTGGTCGAGGAGCAGCAGTGAAGACCTGAGGACGGGAGTCCTTGTTGGTTTGGGCACGATCAGCCCATTGCAGCATCGAGCGAACCTCGACGAAGGAGGGGCACGGACACATCATAGGGATGAAGGAGGCATGTTTCTCGAACCACTCACTAAGGCCGACGAGGAGGACATTGACGAGCTACTGATCATTGATCGGATCACCGAGTTCGTGGAGTTCATCCGCGATCGCCTTAAGGCATCGGCAGTAGATGCCGACGGGTGCATCACCTTGCACCATGTTCCGAAGCTTGGTGTGGAGATTGTTGGCGCGAGCTTCAACGTTGTCCTGGAAGATCTGACGAAGGGCTGCCCATAGATCGACGGCGGAGGCACCATCACGGTGTACTAGATTGAAGATTTCTGTGGAGACTCGCATGTAGATCCAATGAATAATGGCGAGATAATCCTTGACCCATTGCAGATCGTGAGGTTGAGGGTGAGCATCATCGGTGATGTGAGAGTGGAGGTTGCATCGCCTGAGGTGGACGTCGAAGAGGTGACGCTGATGACCCACAAGTATAGGGGGTGTATCACAGTATTTTTGATAAGTAAGAGTGTCGAACCCAACAAGGAGCAGAAGGTGTTGGCTAGTGGTATGGATCAGGAATTCTCTGCAAATACTTAGCAAACGGATTTTTAGGGGTTTTCGATAAAGCAAGTAAACAAAGTACGAGTAAATAAAAGACAGTAGGAATAAATGCAGCAAGTGGCCCAATCCTTTATGTAGGAATAAAAGACAGTAGGAACAAAGTACGGATTTTTAGGGGTTTTCCTCCCATTCCAGAGCTTGACCATTCTTCAGCAGCTTATACCATTCCTCAGCTCTTCCTTTTAGCGATAATGAGAATAACTTCTTCTTAACTTGATCTTTAGTAATACCTGCACACTTGAACAACCCGCATAATTCGTGTATAAAGAGCAAATGATCACCGGCATGGACAGTTCCATCCCCAACATAATAGTTATCCATAACACGATCAATAATTCTTGTAGGTATTTTAAAAACATCATTCTCAGCAGGTGGTGGCTTATCTACTACTTTAGCAGTGGTAGTAGCATTACCAAATAAGAAACTCAATGAATTATCCATAACAAAAATAAAGCAACTAATAGAAGTAAACAATACTCACAGTAGAAGTTTCCTTTACCAGTTCCACTCTCCGATAGCGCTTCACTCCCCGGAAACGGCGCCAGAAAATAATCTTGATGACCCACAAGTATATGGGGTGTACTGTAGTATTTTCGATAAGTAAGAGTGTCGAACCCAACGAGGAGCAGAAGGTGCTGGCTAGTGGTATGGATCAGGAATTCTCTGCAAATGCTTAGCAAACAGATTTTTAGCGGTTTTCGATAAAGCAAGTAAACAAAGTACGAGTAAATAAAAGACAGTAGGAATAAATGCAGCAAGTGGCCCAATCCTTTATGCAGCAAAGGACAAGCCGGTTGTATTACTTAAGATGACCAAACGTTCTCGAGGACACATGGGAAGACTGTCAAGTGCTTTCGCTTCATATAGTTGATTAATCTTCTTTAGCTTGTTAAGTGTTGTGTGGGTGAACCTGTGCTAATGTACCGACCTTCCTAGGACTAATACATACTTGTGATTATACCCCTTGAAAACATCCGTAAGTACAAGAAAGTAATTAAGGTAAAAACCTAACCACAACTTTAAACTCTAAGACCCTTACGTCCCTTGTGCAATGGTTTCCTAACGGGGGTTCAGGTTTCTATCACTCCGGCAACCCTACGATTAGTAGCCAAATACACAATGCATTCCCCTAGGCCCATATAGGTGAAGTGTCATGTAGTAGACGTTCACATGATACCACTAGAAGAAGTACACCACAACTTAAATATCAAACTATTGAATCTTTCTCAACACAACTCCACTACTAACAACATGACTTCTCCCATGTCCTCAAGAAGAAAATGAACTAATCACAAGACATCATATGGATCATGATCAGAGATGGAATAATGATGTATAACAATCTGAACATAAAAAATAATTCAATGGTTCACTCAATAGCATCAACTACAAAGAGTAATCAACACCGGGAAAGTTTCCCCTACGAACTATGCAAGATTCAATGCAATTGTTACAGCAATATGGAGATGCTGATGAGGGTGCTGATGGTGGTGATGATGATGATGATGATCCCGATGAAGTCCATCTTGATGGTGGTGTTGATGGCGACGATCTCCCCTCTCTAGGAAGGAATTCCCCCGGCAGAAATCTGTCTGCCGGAGAGATCTTTCTCTATCGGTGTTTTCTGCCCCGCAGAGGCGGCGGAATCTTTCTGTGGTCGCTCCCCGAGTCTTAGGGTTTCGGGAGGATAATATACGCCAAAGGGGAGTGCCATGGGTGGACTAGGGCGGCCACACCACCTGGTGGCGCGGCCTAGGCTAGCCGCGCCAGGGGGTCGTGTGGGCCCCCTGTGGCCCATCTCCGGCCCCCCTTCTGACTTCCTTCGTCTTCTAGATAAATAGGATTTCCATGTATTTTCCCGGATTTTCTGATCTTCGCGAATTTTGCCTCCAAACAGCACCTTTTCCATCAGAATCCTGACTACAGCGGTCCATGCTCCAAAAGTCATCAACCATGCAAAAACAGATGAAATAACATAAGTATCACCTCTCAATACGAAATATATCAATGAATAACAGTGAATTATGGCATAGAATAGTGATGCAAAATGGACGTATTAACTCCCCCCAAGCTTAGACTTTGCTTGTCTCCAAGCGAAACTGAGCTCAATAAACATGACCTCAGGTTTATGGAGTGAAGAGTCGATAAAAGAATACGGAGAAGAAGCATCACATTCGTCAATACATAGATCATAATAGAAGACAACTCACTATTATAAAACTCAACTTGCAATGAATAAAGGAAACACAATAAAGATACATAAAGTAAATCATAATTGGTAATGGCAAACTTAGCTCTTGGTCGAAGAATAGTTGATAATTTGCTAGAGTTCACGAATAACTGGTTTTCAATGATAGCTTTCAAAGTAGTAAACATCAAGATAAGAGCAATGTGCAAAACAAGGAACATAAGAAACATGATTGAGTAAATCATCATATGAATGAATGAAACATAACAACTCAAAATACTTGCTGAGATAGAAGGGAGTAGGTTTACTAACTCAACTAAAAAGTAAAAGAAAGGCCCTTCGCAGAGGGAAGCAGGGATTGCAAGTCTCATAAAGAGCTCCCAAAAATTATGATACTTACTAGCTTTCAGCTGTCATTGCCCCTATCATAGGCATCTTTAGGTGATTAAGGTTAAAGTGATCAAATATGAGGATATGCATTGACAAGTTGTAAATTGAGAATCTCATGTCCCTTGAATACGAGGGCCGCTCCTCATGCTACTCAAGTTTAGTCACCGGTAAGTTCTTGTCATCGTAAGCATATGTGTATCATAGAGAACCGCCAACGGGGTACCCCTTGCCCGATGATACGGAAGAATCCCCATATCAAAATGACAAGGCAAGCAAACAACAAACATCTCAGCAATCTTCTTATTTACCAAGGGAATATGGTGCTTTTTTCTCTCTTTCCTCTTTTCATAATCTCTTTTTTTCTTTTTTTCTTTTTCTCAATATCGGACTCTTTTTTTTATAAGAAGAATGCTTCATAGATGCTCGTTATGGTTACGCTGCAGGTTTCCACCATGTCAGCATGGATTAGACCAACGGCCCAGGCGTTTCTCTAACACACATGCATAACTCCATGGACTTACAAGCTCCCCTTTCATTTCACACCGACGACATCCATAGACAAAAGAACATGATATCAACTAGGTACAAAGTACCAGTGCAATGTTGAAAGCGTTCCCCATGATAGCATGGTTCTGCTAATTCACAACTTAAAAAAGCGCAAGCATATATGCAACATAGGTGAGCACAATGGTTCAAGTTTATTAAGTGCAAGAAAGTAAAGTGTGCCATCAAGTTCGTGAGAGCTTTAATCACTAACTTTCACATAACAAGTTTAATTTTGGAGGTAGATAAAACAAGAATTTACTTGAAATAGCAATAATGCTACTAGGTAGGTATGGTGGACACAAATGGCAAAGGTTTTGGTTTAAAGGAGGTGGATGCACATGAAGAATTCCCTCTCAGTACAGGTTTTTGGCTAGCAAGGCAGGGTAGCAAGTATAAGAGTTGAAGGAAACATAAAAACATACAAGTGATAAAAACAAACATGCAATCTTCCTTGGAAACACAAAAGATCTTAACTAGAGAATACTAGACTTATGAGCAAATCGAGAAAGAAAGATGATGAAATTATATTTATTTAGAGTACTTTTATCTTTTCTTTCAACTCTCAAAAATAGTGTTGCTACTGACCGAGCCAGGTTTGCCCAAACCAACTAAATTAACTCAATGATCCCAAAGTGATACCAATACTAACAACAAGATCAATCATATAACCACGAATTGAAAACTAATATAAACTATGCAAAAGAGTAAATGACAGAACTTCTCATTAATATTCCATAATGGCAACTCACACCAAGGGATACATATCTAACGAGAGAGGGGACACTTCCATAATGCAAACCATCCTACATAATAAATTCTCTATTCATGATATGACTCTACTAAAAAAGGGAAAAAGATAGAAGATAGTGATGTGATACCGCGACACTCCCCCAAGCTTGGAACAAACCAAGGGGATGCCAAACCTAATGACGAATTACTCCTTTGGTGGTGGTGGTATCCTCTCGTCACTGTCCGAATTCCAGGGTAAAGGCTTCCCATCAACAAAGGACATCGTGGTCTCCAGCATCCTGAAACTTGCAGCAGCACTTATGCGTTTAAATCTAACTTCATACTCATAGTTTTGATTTTGAACGTCATAGAGTTGTGCTTGCAGTTTGTTGGTTGTTTGGCAGAGTGAGAGGACTTCGTCCTTGAGTTCAGCAGTCTCCTTTTGGTGCTCGATGATGAGTTCAGAACGTATCTTATGGATGATATCCACTTCGGGCTCCGCCATCTTCTTGTACCTAAAGACTTCTTGCTCCAGCGCTTCCATCCTGTCCTCCAGACTTCCTTCACCTTTAGGGGATCGAACCTCTTTTATCCGGAGTTCCCCATCTTCAAGCAACAACTCCTTGGGATGAATCTTCAACTCTCTCACGTATGGGTTGATGATATCCTCTAAAGAATCTTCCTTAGCTGATCCAGAGGAAGACATTGTAGCTCCAAATCTGGGACTCTACCTGTCAAAAACAGATCAAAACAAAAACATGATATACGAACCTCGGGGGATCCAGGGGATTATATATTATGAAGTTTCATAACGAAAAGAAGGTTCTGGGAGAAAACGGGTCAGAGATGGAGTCTCGGGTGGCCACAACACTTGGTGGCGCGGCCAGGGGTGGGCCCGCGCCACAGGGTGGTGTGAGACACCCTTGCTCCATTTCCGTCCCATTTTCGCTTTGTAGCTTCCCTTATTGACTGAAAACTGCAAAAATATAGTTGAATAGTATTTTGGTGGAACTTTTCTTACCAGAACTGTTACCTATTCGAAAGCGGATTCTGCAGGTCTCTGAATTTGGTCCTTGATAAATTTTTCTGGAGTTATAACTTGAAAGGCATCAACATATTCATTATAATAATCCCCAGCAATATAGTGTTTGAGTCGCTGCCCATTCACTACTTGTGTAGTATTATCTTTTAAAGAAGAAATTTTTATTGCTCCTGAACGGTATACTTCTTCAATAATGAAAGGTCCTTCCCATTTTAAAAGTAGCTTTCCTGCAAAAAATCTGAGACGAGACCTATACAATAGAACTTTCTCACCAACATGAAATTCTCTCTTAAGTATTCGCTTGTCATGCCATCTTTTAACTTTTTCCTTAAAGAGCCTAGCATTTTCATAGGCTTCACTCCTCCATTCATCTAAAGAACTTAAGTCAAATAATCTTTTCTCACCAGCGAGCTTACAATCTCTATTTAGTTCTTTAACTGCCCAGTAAGCTTTATGTTCTAATTCTAAAGGTAGGTGACAAGCTTTCCCATAAACCATTTTATAAGGAGACATCCCCATGGGATTTTTGTAGGCAGTTCTATAAGCCCATAAAGCATCATTCAACTTTTTAGCCTAGTTTTTTCTAGATCTATTAAGAGTCTTTTGCAAGATGGATTTAATTTCTCTATTTGATAACTCAACTTGCCCGCTAGTTTGGGGGTGATAGGCTGAACCAATTCTATGATTAACATCATATTTAGCAAGGGTCTTTCTAAAACCACCATGAATGAAATGAGAACCCCCATCAGTCATGAGATACCTAGGCACTCCAAACCTAGGGAATATAACATCCTTAAGCATTTTTAGAGAAGTTTCCCCGTCAGCACTCTTTGTAGGAATGGCTTCTACCCACTTAGTAACATAATCAACGGCAACAAGAATATGAGTATAACCTTTCGAGGGAGGGGAAGGACCCATAAAGTCAAATCCCCAGCAATCAAAGGGTTCGATAACTAGAGAGTAGTTCATAGGCATTTCATTGCGTCTAGAAATATTACCAACACGTTGACATTCATCACAAGATAAAACAAACTTTCTTTCATCTTTAAAAAGGGTAGGCCAATAGAAACCTGATTGTAGCACCTTTTGTGCAGTTCTATCTCCTACATGATGTCCTCCATAAGCACTACCATGACATTTACGCAATATCTCCTTTTGTTCATATTTTGGAACAGATCTTCGCATAATACCATCCACTCCTTCTTTGTATAAGTGTGGGTCATCCCAAAAATAATGCCTCAAATCATAGAAGAACTTCCTCCTTTGCTGAGCTGTAAAAGTTGGAGGCAAATACTTGGAGACAATAAAGTTAGCATAATCAGCATACCAAGGGCTCCCTCGCGAGCTTACCCCTACTGCGGCTAACTGCTCATTTGGGAAACTATCATTAACAGGCATAGGGTCAAAAGAGATGTTTTCCAGTTTGCTACAGGGTTTTCAGCACCTTTCCTATCTAATATATGTAGATCAAACTCTTGTAAAAGCAGCACCCATCTAATAAGCCCAGGCTTAGCATCCTTCTTTGTCATAAGGTATTTAATAGAAGCATGATCAGTATGAATAGTGAATTTTGAGTCTACAATATAGGGTTTAGACTTATCACAAGCAAAAACGACAGCTAGAAATTCATTTTCAGTGGTAGCATAATTCCTTTGAGCAGCGTCTAAAGTCTTACTAGCATAATGAATAACGTTTAACTTTTTATCAAATCGTTGCCCAAGGATAGCACCTACAGCAAAATCACTAGCATCACACATTATTTCAAAGGGTAAACTCCAATCAGGTGGTTGAACAATAGGGGCTGTAGTTAAAGCCTTCTTAAGAGTTTCAAAAGCTCCCTTACAATCATCATCAAAAACAAAGGGTACATCTTTTTAAAGAAGATTAGTGAGGGGTTTTGATATCCTAGAAAAGTCTTTAATAAACCTTCTATAGAAACCAGCATGACCAAGGATACTACGAATACCTTTGATGTCTCTTGGGCATGGCATCTTCTCAATTGCCTCAACCTTAGCTCTATCAACTTCTATACCTCTTTCAGAAACTTTATGCCCAAGGACAATCCCTTCATTAACCATGAAGTGGCATTTCTCCCAATTAAGAACAAGATTAGTTTCTTCACATCTCTATAAAACTTTATCAAGGTTATGCAGACAATTATCAAAAGAAGTTCCATAGACAGAAAAGTCATCCATGAACACTTCTACAATTTCCTCACAAAAACCATGAAAGATAGCAGACATGCACCTTTGAAAAGTAGCAGGAGCATTACATAAACCAAAAGGCATTTGTCTATAAGCATAAGTTCCGTAAGGGCAAGTAAAAGTAGTTTTTTCTTGATCTTGTTGTTTAACAGCAATTTTAGAGAAACCAGAATAACCATCAAGAAAACAAAAATGGGTCTTTTTAGACAACCTTTCCAACATTTGATCAATAAAAGGAAGCGGGTAGTGATCTTTCTTAGTAACTTTATTGATTTTTCTAAAATCAATGCACATCCTATATCCTGCTACTATTCTTTGAGGAATAAGCTCATCATTATCATTAGGAACAACGGTAATACCTCCTTTTTTAGGAACACAATGAACAGGACTAACCCATTCACTATCAGCAATAGGGTAAATAATACAAACATCAAGGAGTTTCAATACCTCATTCCTTACCACTTCCTTCATCCTAGGATTTAAACGTTGTTGGTGCTCTACTACTGGCTTTGCATCTGGTTCTATGTTGATAGAATGTTGACATATAGTAGGTGAAATCCCTTTTAAATCATCCAAAGTATAGCCCATAGCTCCTTGGTGTTTGCTCAAAACCTCCAATAACCTTTCTTGTTCCTTTCCTGAAAGTTTAGCGCTAATAATAACAAGATATATCTTTTTATCATCAATATAAGCATATTTAAGATCATCAGGGAGAGGTTTCAGATAAAAAAAACGGATCCTTTTTAGGTGGCAGCGTGGTACCCAAGTCTTCTACAGGCAAGTTATGCTTAAGCATCTTAGGCTGATCATGGAGAATCTTGTCAATCTCATTCCTTTCTTCCATGAAGATTTCACTTTCATGATCTTCCACAAATTGCTGCAAAGCATTGTTAGGAGCAAGAGAAATAGAAGCAAGTTGTTCAACTCTAAAATCCTCATTATGGGTTTCCTCTTCACAAGGTTCTTTAGCAAATTTCGAGAAATTAAACTCATAAGATTCCCTAGAAAACTTAATCAAGATTTTCTCCCTTTTGCAATCTATAATAGCTCCATAAGTACTCAAGAAAGGTCTACCAAAAATAATAGCATAAGTTTTACTAGCAGCTGAACCAAGTACTAGAAAATCAGCAGGGTACTTAATCTTACCACAAAGAACTTCCACGTCTCATACAATACCAATTGGAGAGATGATCTCTCTATTAGCAAGGTGAATAACCACATCAATCTCTTCCAATTCGTAGGGACTGATTTCATGCATAATTTCTCTGTAAAGCTCATAAGAAATAGAACTGGAACTTGCACCAATATCACATAAACCATAATAGCAATGATCACCAATTCTAATAGAAAGCATAGGAACACTAGCTTTCTTAGTTCTATTAGGATGTGAAACAATATTAGAAGCATCCTCGCAAAAGACTATGTGTCCATCTTCTATGCTTTTAGTGACAAGGTCTTTCACAATTGCTACCACAGGTTCAACGTTTATTTGTTCATCAGGTTTTACAGTTCTCTTTTCACTTTTGGTGATTACATTAGTTATCATAGGATGATCCTTTACCTTTTCTGGGAAGGGAATCTTCTCGATATAAGGTTCAGGTAAGATGGGATCAATAACGCAATACTCAGCACTCCCAATAGGAACACAGTCAGCAATATCTTTATAAGGTGCATGGTATTTATTCCATCCCATTTTTGGAATTTCAATATAAGAAGCAAAAGCTCTAAAGCAATTCATAATAACTTGCAAATCAAGACCATAAGCATTACTAATATTTTGAAAGTCACCAGTTCGCATAAAATATTCAATGCATTCATAATCATAATTTATACCTGACTTTTTACCTTTGTCATTCTCCCAAGATTCAGCATAGTCTTGAATACGGTCCAGAAGATCCCATTTAGCTTCTTCTTCCATCCGAGTGAATGAACCAGCACAAGAAGCATCCAATAAATCCTTGTCATGTAGAGGGAGCCTTGCATAAAAGTTGTTGATAATAATATTGTTGGGGAGCTCAAGAATGGGACATTTGAGCATTAGTAACTTCAATCTCCCCCAAGCTTGGGTTGTACTCTCTCCATCAAGAGGCCAAAAGTTGTATATTTGATTCCGATCTTTATGAATCTCACTAGGAGGATAAAACTTTGAATAGAAGAGAGGCACTATTTCCTCCCATTCCAGAGCTTGACCATTCTTCAGCAGCTTATACAATTCCTCAGCTCTTCCTTTCAGTGATAATGAGAATAACTTCTTCTTAACTTGATCTGTAGTAATAACTCAACACTTGAACAACCCGCATAATTCATGTATAAAGAGCAAATGATCACCGGGATGGACAGTTCCATCCCCAACATAATAGTTATCCATAACATGATCAATAATTCTTGTAGGTATGTTAAAAACATCATTCTCAGCAGGTGGTGGCTTATCTACTACCTTAGCAGTGGTAGTAGCATTACCAAATAAGAAACTAAGCGAATTATCCATAACAAAAATAAAGCAACTAACAGCAGTAAACAATTCTCACAGTAGAAGTTTCTTTTACCAGTTCCACTCTCCAATAGCGCTTCACTCCCCGGCAACGGCGCCAGAAAATAGTCTTGATGACCCACAAGTATAGGGGGTGTATCGTAGTATTTTCGATAAGTAAGAGTGTCAAACCCAACGAGGAGCAGAAGGTACTGGCTAGTGGTATGGATCAGGAATTCTCTACAAATACTTAGCAAATGGATTTTTAGGGGTTTTTGATAAAGCAAGCAAACAAAGTACGAGTAAATAAAAGACAGTAGGAATAAATGCAGCAAGTGGCCCAATCCTTTATGCAGCAAAGGACAAGTCGGTTGTATTACTTAAGATGGCCAAACGTTCTCGAGGACACATGGGAAGACTGTCAAGTGCTTTCGCTTCATATAGTTGATTAATCTTCTTTAGCTTGCTAAGTGTTGTGTGGGTGAACCTGTGCTAATGTACCGACCTTCCTAGGACTAATACATACTTGTGATTATACCCCTTGCAAACATCCGTAAGTACAAGAAAGTAATTAAGGTAAAAACCTAACCACAGCTTTAAACTCTAAGACCCTTACGTCCCTTGTGCAATGGTTTCCTAATGGGGGTTCAGGTTTTTGTCACTCTGGCAACCCCTACGATTAGTAGCCAAATACACAATGCATTCCCCTAGGCCCATATAGGTGAAGTGTCATGTAGTCGACGTTCACATGACACCACTAGAAGAAGTACACCACAACTTAAATATCAAACTATTGAATCTTTCTCAACACAACTCCACTACTAACAACATGAATTCTCCCATGTCCTCAAGAACAAAACGAACTACTCACAAGACATCATATGGATCATGATCAGAGATGGAATAATGATGTATAACAATCTGAACATAAACAATAATTTAATTGTTCACTCAATACATCAACTACAAAGAGTAATCAACACCGGGAAAGTTTCCCCTATGAACTATGCAAGATTCAACGCAACTGTTACAGCAATATAGAGATGGTGATGAGGGTGCTGATGGTGATGATGGTGGTTATGATGATGGTGATGATCCTGATGAAGTCTAGCTTGATGGTGGTGTTGATGGCGATGATCTCCCCTCTCCGGGAAGGAATTCCCCCGACAAAAATCTGTCTGCCGGAGATATCTTTCTCTCTCGGTGTTTTCTGCCCCACAGAAGCGGTGGAATCTTTCTGTGGTCGCTCCCCAAGTCTTAGGGTTTCGGGAGGATAATATACGCCAGAGGGGAGTGCCAGGGGTGGACCAGGGCGGCCACACCACCTGGTGGCGCGGCCTACGGTGGCCCGCGCCAGGGGGTGGTGTGGGCCCCCTATGGCCCATCTTCGGCCCCCCTTCTGGCTTCCTTCGTCTTCTGGAAAAATAGGATTTTCCATGTATTTTCCCAGATTTTCTGATCTTCGCGAATTTTTCCTCCAAACAACACCTTTGCCATCAGAATCCTGACTGAAGCGGTCCATGCTCCAAAAGTCATCGACCATGCAAAAACAGATGAAATAACATAAGTATCACCTCTCAATACGAAATATATCAATGAATAACAGTGAATTATGACATAGAATAGTGATGAAAAATGGACGTATCAGACGCCAATGGTAGTAGTTTTGAGCAGCGAGGTCTAGGGTTATGGGTATGTATAGGCTAATATCGAATATGGTGTCGGTGAAGGAGATTGAAGGGCCTATTGGTGGAGGTAGAGGTAAAGTAGAGGTAGAGGTGGAGGGGGCCGTGGCCGCGGTGACCTTGGCGGCGACAATGGCAGCGCGCCACTCGAAGTAGCCGGGCGGGGTCGGTTTGTGAGCCATACCCTAGGATCGGAAGTCTGATACCATGTAGAATTGTATAGAATAATAATCAATGAAAATATTGTGGCAGTTACAAGAGGTATATATGAGGGTCTAGGTGCACCGACCTAGCCCTATAACAAACCAACTAGGACCCTTAAACCTAACAAGAGTTTTATTCTAACAGTAGGCACAACCAGAAATCCCAGCCCCCACAGACCTCCATGACTGGCCGTCGTCATCGCCGTACTGGCCTCCGTGGCAGCCCCGACATCCGTGAAGAAATCCCACCCCCTAGAGCACATGTTGCTATCATGGTGGCTGGACCCGCCGGAGGAGCCGGACGTGTTGCGGCCTCCGATTCTGGGGTGCCCGCAGATATACAGGCTAAGGTTCAACCATCGGCGATGCACTCACTATAACTACAATAGGACCATCGGCGAGCCTTTCTCGTGGGAGGTGATGGACCGCGTCTTTCAGTCAGAGCATCAGCGGCATGTTGCGTCGTAGACGTGCGCGGTGACCTCCGGGAAGCGCTGCATGCCAATCCCAACAACACGTACCTGCGTGCCCGCCTCGCCCAAGTTGTAGAGGAGTTGCAGATGCAGGGAGCGATCTACCGCTCTCTCGAAGAAGAATAGGTCCTCACCGAACTGCCGGTGCTGTCGCCACTAGGGCCATAGGTGGTGCATAGTTAGACTGTTATTCTAGGCTTGTAAAATATTTGAATAAAACCTTTTCATTGCAACTAGCCGACGCTCACTTTGCAAATTTCATTCCAAACACGATACATGGAAAGTACACATCCTAGTCTAGTGCAGCCTACTCGTTGGAGTCGGAGTCAGAGTGGTAGCAGCAACGACACATGGTGTCTTCGAAGATGCTGACGGTAGGCAGGGCTTCGCCATCACACTTTAAGACGACGAAGTTGCCCACTTTGATTTGGTGCCAGCGGGCGAACTCCTCCCATCCGTTGGCGAGGAACATCTAGCTGAGGCAGTCGAACAGCACCTCCACCGGCCACGCGCTGGTATTGACACCTGCCGCCCGCAGCATGACCTGCTGGGGCTCTGCGTCATCGACCGGCGATGCAAATTTGCAGGGAAGGAGCATCTTGTCCGGCACCATGCCCGAGTGGATGGTCACGGAAAACTCAAAGCCCGCGAGGCTGATGTCGATGGGATCGAGCTCGGGCGATGACGGTGGTGAGGGAGAGCGTGGCAGCGTGCTACTTTGGCCGCGTCCTCCGCGCCTTCCCTGACGCGCACGGCCAGGACCCGTTGGTCGTCCTAGATGCCCTCCCCTCGATCCAATGTTGTCGGCCATGGCTAGCTACTGGTAGTGGTGTGTGTAGGGGTTTAGCGCCTGAAAACAAAAAATCGACGCAACAACCCTAATGTCATGATCTATCTATTAGTAATGCAGTAATAGGAGGGGATTTTCGGGAACTTACCCTTGAAGACCGAAAAGCGTTGTCAATGTTCGGGAGAACGTGGTTGATGTAGTCATACCGACATGGACCTCAAGGTCGTTTTGAACTCGAACGTCTCCACCAGCTACAATGACTCGATGGCTCGAACAACTCGAGCACCACTAGTGTAGTGCCTCGTGGGGAGTCACACACATATGGTGTTTGACGACGAATCCCGATCCCTGATACAGCAGAGGTTGCAGAAGTAGATCTCCTAGATCCAGAATCCTCGTAGCACGACGACGCTCTACGGTGAAGAACACTCTCGTTCGCACAACCCTTAGAATGGGGCCACGCTCACAAGAGAGAGAGAGAGGGACTTGGAGGGGGAAGCCTCAAAGCAAAGTTCTGGGGTGGGACTAATCAAAGGGAGGAGGTGGGGAGGCGTTCCGGCCAGCCCCCACATGTGGCCGACGGCCCCTCCTAGGGCGGCGACCCCCTCTTGGGCCCTTTTTCTCTTCGGGAATTGGCCCATTAGGTGGGCTACCCCATTAAATCATATTTAAATTATTAAATAAATGTATAATTCAATAATTAACATATATTTACATATTATTTAATCCTTGTTACACCAGAACTCCTTCTAGACAACTTTGTACACTAGCCGGACTTTCTAGGAACCCTTCCGGTTTTCCCTTTTCTTTTCTTCGGTGATTCCTACGCTACCAAAACAATATCCAAGCATTTTCAAACCATTAAGTGTGTTAACCGATGGTTCAGGAACACTCCAGACATGGTCAAGACTCCTCTCAAACCAATGATCATCAGCGGGACCTGGATGCCCATGATGATCCCTATGCATTCCAGGAGAATCTTTGTCGTTGAATCGTGAAATATAGCATCCAATTCCCTTTGTTACTTTGATACTTTAATTGTCCGAGACCTGATCAACGACATCGGCATGCTGTGTTCAATCTCTTTAGTGACAAGTATAACTTTACTCGTTGCGAGATATGCCATCCCCGTGACCTAGTCACACGCTGCAGCTTTATGGATGGCATGTCTCCGAGTGGGCCCAGAGTATATTTCTGTCACACAGATGGACAAATCCCGCTCTTGACACATAATGCCTCTACACGCCTCTTCGAATACCTGAACACACCTTTATCATCACCTCTCACACAAGTGACATTTGATGATATCTAAGTATTCGCGGGTAATAGTGATTGATATGCTCGCACGGTTTAAGGAATTGGTTACTATGTTTCTAGTCATTGTAACGGTGAACCTCATGACTTGATCATGTTACAATTCATGTGTTGGGTAAGTCCATCACATTCATTCACCTAATGAAGTGACCCCATTGTCAACTGACACAAATGTCCATGATCGGGAAACTTCGATCATCGATTGCCCAATGAACTAGTGTCTAGACAATCACTAGGGACTTTGGCGGTTTGCATATCACACTTGTATTGACATTCCTATCAATACAGTTATAGCATGATATAAAACCTACTATGAACTTAATGAAATATGTCAATAATATATATTATTATTTGTCTCTAGGGCATATTTCCAACAGTATCCCACTTGCACTAGAGTACAAATAAACTAGTTGCATTTGAACGAATCATTACACCATGACATTTTTGGTGTTTTGATCATGCTTGCTCATGGAAGAGGTTTTGTCCATGGATTATACTATACAGATCCGTATGTCTTTGTGAATTTGTTAATGTCACCTAACTTCACATTTCCCTTTATCATCGCATGATAACCTTGTGGTATAAATATTTATGTTTTGGCGATAGAGTTTTTTTGTTCCTTCTGCCATGACATCCGATGAGTGTATCAAAAGATGATGTTTTCATTGTCATGAGCATTAGGAACACACTCTATGGGAACAGGAACTTCCCCAGCCGTAACATTACATATTTTACCTTTGAAGTATTCATATACTTCTTTGTCACTATAAATCTAATTGATAGTGCACTAAATGCCACTTCGATGTCTAACCATGATTCTCTTATTCTAAGGCACTCAATGTTGTGAGAATTCCAATCATCTAGGTTGGGTAGAACTTCCTAACGTAACCCTTTTACGATCAAGGTCACCATCCTTTACAGATCAGATGTATACCTTTAGTTCTCTCTAGATAGTGAAGACTATACTTAACTCCTTGTTCAGCGATTCTTTTAGAGATCACTTCGGAACATGTTCTTCAGGTCAAGAACTTAGGTCACATTATATCGAGTATATGACATGGTTTTACAAGATGGAACCTATGACTTGGGAATAGTAGATGTTACACATCTTTTCCTTCTTTTAACCATCATCGTACCGAGATAATCTCAATGCTCCATCTAGTTAGACAAGTAGGAACTTTCTTATTAACTTGTTTCATTCTGAACATCTTTTAGAATCCAATCTAGGAAAACATTCCGACTTCATGCTATTAAACATATCAATATATCTTGATAGATTTCAATGTTCAATACACATTAAACTTCATCTACATGATATTCTCTTATAATTACTACTACCAACAATACCATTCATAATATGTCAATCACATATATGAATGCTTCATCAAGCTCCCACTCAAATATTCCAATTACATATAAGAGCATGGAACTCTCTTAGCTCTCACATAGTTTATTCTAAATGCAGGTCTTCTCAATATTCTGGGCACAATCCCAAAATCCTTTGATCATTCATTAAATTGAGAATTCCAGCTAGGAGATTCCATTTGTCTGACTTACGCATTGCTACTCATTGTAGTCAACTATTTGAATTTGTTCAAGACATTTCCTGACACAAATCAAGCTTTACATCTTACTTTAAGTTTCATTTATTCCTTGAGATTCTTCCAGAGAATCTATGAACTTGGGCACGGAGGCATGGACACTTTTGACCTTGCCCCATCATCATTTACTCTAGTAGTCCCTTTAGGAAGATCAAGTAACATCTTTACTTTGATAAGATCAAGTAACATTTTACTTCTCCATCTTGAATGTAACTTAATGTATAGGATTTCATGACTCTAAGTCATTTCTCGTACTTGGGTTCACCATCACTTCTTTGTAGTTCATAGGTATGCCATTGTTCCATTAACATGACAAGTGAATCATGAGTTCAATCCTACAATGAGGCAGAACTTATTCATAAATCCTACTTTATTTTAGTAAACGTCGCACTGAAAACTTTTGATCATTATCATTAGTTTATCCTCTATTTGTAGAGTTTCGTTCTGGAATCAACTCTGTTGCGCTACTCTAACATTTGGAAGCAAGGTTCTCAACCTTATTTGAGTTTTCACCTTTATCCGTCAACCTTTTTATTGAGAATATCTTCTTGATAAATCACCACTTTGAGCAATACTGATTTGCCCCTTTGGTTTGTAGTTGTGGAATACATATTCTTAGTTTCCGAGGAATACACTACAAAGTTTTATTCATTCTAATTCTGAATTATCATATAACTCTACAATTTCTAGAAAACACATTGTGCCATACTTATGGTGTTGTTTCCACGAATCTTTGATGATTATTTATACAATAAGTAAGTGTTTGATATTCTAATTTATCTTCTCTAATATGCTAACGTTAACACAATAAGAGATTACTTTAGACCATACAGTATCTAATACGGTATGATTACAATTCTTTATACATGTCAACATATTCACATAATCTTGACATTGTAATTTTGTGAAACACTTTTCACCAGTCTTGTATGCCTGAATCACAACTTCAATATTTGTCGTTTTGATCAAATCATAAAGACTCGTATTCTTGTTTATTCAATATTCTTCTCCATTCTGAAATACTTTGTTCATAACAAATAGTTTTAGACTTGTGTCTCTGATATGTCGTAAACGTATATATAATTTTTGATGTTCCATGCTTGTTTTATATCTACTTTCTTATGTTTTGTCCACACTTTGGAGGATTTTTACATATTTTATGGAACTAACGTATTAACAAAATGCCACAGTGTCAGTTGCATGTTTTCTTCTGTTTTTGGTTCCAGAAAAGCCAGAAAATGAATATTCTTGGAATTGGACCGGACAAAAGCCAAAGTCGATATTTTACCAGAAGACTCACGGAGCCAGAAGACGAGACGGAGAGGGGCCAGGGGCTGGCCACACTATGTGCTGGCATGGGTCCCCATGGCCGTGCCACTAGGTGGTGTGGGCCCCTGGTCCACCCTCTGACATCGCTCCTTCGCCTATAAAATCCCCCCGGGACGAAAACCCTAAGTACCAGATCAGATTTCCACGAAAAGTTCCGCAGCACCGCCGCCATCGAAGAGGAGATTCGGGAGACAGAAGTCTCTGTTCTGGCACCTTGCCAGTATGGGGAAGTGCCCCCGGAGCCATCTCCATCGATCTCCACCACCATCTCCATCACCGTTGCTGATTCCCATGATGATAAGGGAGTAGTTCTTCCTCGAGGCTAAGGGTTCTACCGGTAGCTATGTGTTCATCTCTCTCTATGCATGATCATATTGTGATCATGAGCTTTGTAATCAAGTAGATCTACCTTGCTACTCAAGTGCGTTAATAGATCTCTGCTCTCCCCATGTGTGTGAAAGTGACAGCGTGCACACCATGGTGGCACTTAGGCTAGAAATTACAATTACTTGTTATGAGTTATATTTGGAGTTGGATGTCTCTATGAAATTGTGGTGTTTGTTGCAACCATCTAGAGCTCAAGGTGACAGTGTGGGGTTATCTAGATAGGGAAAGCAGACTTTGAGGTGTGCTGTTATAGCCCTACCATGGATTAGAGTGTCCAATCGGAGAGTAGTTCAGAGTAGTATCATGAAAAGAAGATATTTATATGAGAGTGTCCACTAGTGAAAGTATGATCCCTAGGCCTTGTATCTAAACATTGAATACCGTTTGCAACTAGATATGCTAGATGTTTGCTTGCTGCCATCTTTATTTCAGAATGCCTTTAGTCTCTTCCACGCCATCAAGCTATTTTCTGGCACCGTTACCACTTATAATTATCCATACCACTTGTATTTCACTATCTCTTCGTCGAACTAGTGCACATATACACCTGACAAGTGTGTTGGGTGTGTTGGGGACACAAGAGACTTCTTGTATCTTGATTGCAGGGTTGCCTGAGAGGGATACCTTTCACCACTTCCTCCCTGAGCTCGATAAACCTTGGGTAATCCACTTAAGGGAAACTTGCTGCTGTTCTACAAACCTCTGCACTTGGAGGCCCAACAACTGTCTACAAGAATAGAAGTGCGTAGACATTGATGACCCACAAATATAGGGGGTGTATCATAGTATTTTCGATAAGTAAGAGTGTCGAACCCAACGAGGAGCAGAAGGTGCTGGCTAGTGGTATGGATCAGGAATTCTCTGCAAATGCTTAGCAAACGGATTTTTAGGGTTTTTCGATAAAGCAAGTAAACAAAGTACGAGTAAATAAAAGACAGTAGGAATAAATGCAGCAAGTGGCCCAATCCTTTATGCAGCAAAGGACAAGACGGTTGTATTACTTAAGATGACCAAACGATCTCGAGGACACATGGGAAGACTGTCAAGTGCTTTCACTTCATATAGTTGATTAATCTTATTTAGCTTGCTAAGTGTTATGTGGGTGAACCTGTGCTAATGTACCGGCCATCCTAGGACTAATACATACTTGTGATTATACCTCTTGCAAACATCCGTAAGTACAAGAAAGTAATTAAGGTAAAAACCTAACCACAACTTTAAACTCTAAGACCCTTATGTCCCTTGTGCAATGGTTTCCTAACAGGGGTTCAGGTTTCTGTCACTCCGGCAACCCCTATGATTAGTAGCCAAATACACAATGCACTCCCCTAGGCCCATATAGGTGAAGTGTCATGTAGTCGATGTTCACATGACACCACTAGAAGAAGTACACCACAACTTAAATATCAAACTATTGAATCTTTCTCAACACAACTCCACTACTAACAACATGACTTGTCCCATGTCCTCAAGAACAAAACGAACTACTCACAAGACATCATATGGATCATGATCAGAGATGGAATAATGATGTATAACAATCTGAACATAAACAATAATTCAATGGTTCACTCAATAGCATCAACTACAAAGAGTAATCAACACCGGGAAAGTTTCCCCTATGAACTATGCAAGATTCAACGCAATTGTTACAGCAATATGGAGATGGTGATGATGATGATGATCCCGATGAAGTCCAGCTTGATGGTGGTGTTGATGGCGATGATCTTCCCTCTCCGGGAAGGAATTCCTCGGGTAGAAATCTGTCTGCCGGAGAGATCTTTCTCTCTCGGAGTTTTCCGCCTCGTAGAGGCGATAGAATCTTTCTATGGTCGCTCCCTGAGTCTTAGGGTTTCGGGAGGATAATATACGCCTGAGGGGAGTGCTAGGGGTGGACCAGGGCGGCCACACCACCTGGTGGCGTGGCCTAGGATGGTGGTGTGGGCCCCCTATGGCCCATCTCCGGCCCCCTTCTGGCTTCCTTTGTCTTCTGGAAAAATAGGATTTTCCATGTATTTTCCCAGATTTTCTGATCTTCGCGAATTTTGCATCCAAACAGCACCTTTTCCATCAGAATCCTGACTGCAGCAGTCCATGCTCCAAAAGTCATCAACCTTGCAAAAACAGATGAAATAACATAAGTATCACCTCTCAATATGAAATATATCAATGAATAACAGTGAATTATGACATAGAATAGTGATGCAAAATGGACGTATCAGGCATCAAGCTATTTTCTAGCATCATTGCTGGGGAGGAAAGGTAAAAGGTACTCACATCATCTGGTGTGAGTGCTCGAAGTTATTTCCTTTAGATTCTGCAATTTTGTCTTTTTGTTTCTTTTTTTCACTAGTTAGGCTTAATGTAAAACAACAACAAAAGTAGAGAGCTTGATAGTATTTATCTTGAGTTAGGACATGAAGTGTTTGAAAAGAAAATTAAAAAACCTATGGAACTTTATTTGCATGCTAATAGCAATGTTGTTAGAATGAATTCTTTGGCCACCATTATTGCTAATGCTATGGAAAAGTCTAAGCTTGGGGAAGCTAGTTTTTATGAAAATGATCTTTTTAGTTCCCCAGCTTTGGAAGATAACTATTCTATTGCTTATGATGATACCAAACCTCCAATATATGATGATTACAATGGTGAATATAATATTTTCAGTCCACCTACTATTGAGGAGAAAATTAATGATTATAATATGCCTCCTATATTTGATGATTATGGTGATGAGAATAATAATGATAGCTATTTTGTTGAATTTTCTCCCACCACAATTAATAAGAATGACTATGCTTATGTGGAGAGTAATAATTATTATATGCATGTGGCTCATGATAAGCATGTTTTATGTGATAGTTATATTGTTAATTTTATTCATGATGCTACTGAAAGTTATTATGAGAGAGGAAACATGGTTTTATGCATCTCAATAATATTAGGTTTCCCCTCTTTATGTGGAAAGTCTTGAAGTTGCACTTGTTTTGCTTTACTATGCTTGCTGCTTTGTGCTTTCATGACTTGTTTCTTTACAAGATTCCTATGCATAGGACGTGGGTTAGACTTAAATGTTCTTTGAATTTGCTTCTTGATGCTCTCTTTTACTTCAATTCATATTTCTTATGTGAGCATCTTCTCAAACTATCATGCCTAACTTAAAGGCGTTAAAGAAAAGTACTTATAGGGACATAACCCAAAAGTTTTAATTGAGTCTTGGAAGTTATTGCTTCAGTAATAACCTCTTCTTATCATTTTTGTGTGGTTTTTGTGCCAAGAGTAACCTCTAATGAGAGAGAAGTAATGCTTGGGAAAGTTGATGTCCCGAAACAGATTTTTGTGCTTCGCTGTAAAAATTCGTGAGAAATCTTTGTACATTGGTTTGAGCTGTAATTGTTTGCGCTTCTGCCCTAGGTTGTCACACAACTTTCGTTAGTTCAACACTTTTCGATTCGAGCAACAGAAGGTCTTCGAAAAAATCGGTTTGTACCTGCTGGTCTATTTTGACAGATTTCTGCCATTATTTGCATTTGCTTCTTTTTATTCCTTTTTGGGTTCTTTTTGGGGAAATTGAGCTTTTTGAGGGAATTGCTACAGTAGCTTGTGTCTTTAGTGAATTTTATGCTATTTTAAACCTAAAACCCCCAAGGTCTATTATCTTTTGAACATACTAATATTGCTAATGAAGATTGTGTGAAGTTTTGTATGAAGGAAAAATTTCAGGTGTAGGGAAGAGTAATGGAATGATATGAAGAATGGACAAAAGCTCAAGCTTGGGGATGCCACCCCGTGTCACCCCAAGAAACATCCAAGAAGTACAAGCGTCAAAGCTTGGGGATGCCCAAGGCATCTCCTTCTTCATTAATAAAAATCTCAGGTTTTCTTCCAAACACTTCATTTTTATTGTTTCATGCACAATTGTGTTGTTCTTGGAGCGTCTTCGCTTTGTTTTTAGTTTTCTTTTGTTTGGTTTTCTTAAATAAGTTGGTTGGATCCCAACACACTTCTTTTGGAGAGAGACACACCCCGTTATTCATTTCCTAGAACACTCTAGTTTTCACTCTTATTGTTCTGTGAGTGTTCTCCTTTGCTAGCACTGAGTTTAGCTTTAGTTTTTGATTGGTGTTGGAAAAGGGTAGGAAAGTTCATGCTTATAAGTGGTACCAAAAGGAGCTTGTTTTGACTGTGGCCTAGACTTTATCATGTCATGTTTGATATTGCTTTGACTTTATGCTTAGTGATTATTGATGTAGCATGACATGTTATAAACAATTGAGATTGCTTAATGTGCCTTGAAAGAATCATGCGTTGTTTTAGCATATTAAAGCATAGTATTGTGGTATTCTCCTTTGATGCTTTATTTGGGTTGACTTGGCACATGCTCACACCATGTTAAGACTATACTAAGTCACCATAGCCTTTATGATCATTTAGTTTTCGACTTGTAATATCACTTTATGCTTTAATTAATGATGTTTTGTCGCTTTGCATGATTATGGCCATTATTGCTCTCTTAGTTGGTCGCTCCCAGTCTTTTGCTAGCCTCCATACCAAGTATGAGTTCCATTCATGCATCCAACTCCAAATAAAACCAAGTTATTCCAAAGAGTCCACCATACCTACCTTTTAGCATTTGTTATTCCAAGTATATTCATGTTTTTATCTACCTTCCGAATTAAACTTGTTATGTGAAAATTAGTGATTAAAGCTCTCACGAACTTGATGACACACTTTAATTTTCTTGCCCTAATAAACTTGAACCATTGTGTCATCTATGTTGTATATGCTTGCACTTATACGTTGGGATTAGCAGAACCATGCTATCATGGGGAACGCTTTCGACATTGCACTTGTACATTGTACCCAGTTGATATCATGCTCTTTTGTTTATGGATGTCGTCGGTGCGAAATGAAAGGGGAGCTTGTAAGTCCATGGAGTTATGTATGTGTGTTAGAGAAACGCTTGGGCCGCTAGCCTAAGCCATGCCTAATCATGTCTATGAAGCATTCTTCTTATAAAAAAGAGATAGAGATTGAGAAAAAGAAAAAAAAGATGAGAAAAGAGGAAAGAGAGAAAAAGGCACCATTTTCCCATGGTAAATAAGAAGATTGCTGAGATGCTCATTGTCTGCTTGCCTTGTCATTTTGATTATGGGATAGCTCCTGTATCATGTGCAAGGGGTACCCCGTTGGCGGTTCCCTATGATACACATGTACTTACTATGACAAGAACTTACCGGTAACTAAACTTGAGTAGCATGAGGAGCGGCCCTCGTATTCAAGGGACATGAGATTGCCAACTTATACTTTTTCAAGCATATACTCCATAGTTTGTTCACTTTAACCTTAATCACTTCAAGATGCTTATGATAGGGGCAATGAGAGCTGAAAGCTAATAAGTACCATAATTTTTGGAAGCTCTTTAAGAGACTTGAATCCCTGCTTCCTTCTATGAAGGCCTTTCTATTACTTTTACGTTGAGTATCCATCTTCTATCTTTATGCACCTATTGAGAGAGCATATTGGCCATTCTTAGTTTAATGTGCATTGTCCCAAGACTTGTTGATTGATTCATAACTTTGATATTTCTTGTTCTTAAACTATTTGTATCTAGTCACCTTATGAACTTTGAAGGTGTCCTATGCATTTATGTTTTGCTACACTATGAGGGACAAGCTGAATGCCATTCTCATTATGTTTTCTATATGTGAAACAAACAAACGTGTTTCAAAGCATTGTTATTCATGAATTTTTTGTTTGTACCTTTTCATGTTACAACATAGTTACTATGTCTTATTGATAGAACTTCATCTTCCATGCTCATGTTTAGAGTACTTTGATCCCAGCTTTCATGCTTTGCAAATGGTTTGATCTTGATTATGATGGTGCATGTCACCTAAAAAATTATTCTTTTTTATCACTTACCTACTCAAGGACGAGCAGGAGTTAAGCTTGGGGATGTTGATACGTCGTAAACGTATCTATAACTTTTGATGTTCCATGCTTGTTTTATATCTACTTTCTTATGTTTTGTCCACACTTTGGAGTATTTATAAAAAATTTATGAAACTAACCTATTAACAAGATGCCACAGTGCCAGTTGCCTGTTGCCTGTTTTCTTCTATTTTTGGTTCCAGAAAAGCCAGAAAATGAATATTCTTGGAATTGGACCGGACAAAAGCCAAAGTCGATATTTTACCGGAAGACTCACGAAGCCAGAAGACGAGAAGGAGAGGGGCCAGGGGCTGGCCACACCATGTGGTGGTGCGGGTCCCCTGGCCGCGCCACCAGGTAGTGTGGGCCCCTGGTCCACCCTCTGACATCGCCCCTTCGCCTATAAAATCCCCCCGGGATAAAAACCCTAAGTACCAGATCAGATTTCCACGAAAAGTTCCGCAGCGCCGCCGCCACCGAAGAGGAGATTAAGGAGACAGAAGTCTCTGTTTCGGCACCCTACCGGGATGGGGAAGTGCCCCCGGAACCATCTCCATCGATCTCCACCACCATCGTTGTTGCTGATTCCCATGATGATGAGGGGGTAGTTCTTCCTCGAGGCTAAGGGTTCTACCGGTAGCTATTTGATCATGTCTCTCTATGCATGATCATACTGTGATCATGAGCTTTGTAATCAAGTAGATCTACCTTGCTACTCAAGTGCTTTAATAGATCTCTGCTCTCCCCATATGTGTGAAAGTGACAGCGTGCACACCATGGTGGCACTTAGGCTAGAGATTACAATTACTTGTTATGAGTTATATTTGGATTTGGATGTCTCTATGAAATTGTGGTGTTTATTGGAACCATCTAGAGCTCAAAGTGACAGTGTGGGGTTATCTAGATGGGGAAAGCAGACTTTGAGGTGTGCTGTTATAGCCCTACCATGGATTAGAGTGTCCAACCGGAGAGTAGTTCAGAGTAGTATCATGAAAAGAAGATATTTATATGAGAGTGTCCACTAGTGAAAGTATGATCCCTAGGACTTATTTCTAAACATTGAAACACCGTTTGCAACTAGATCTATTACATGTTTGCTTGCTGCCATCTTTATTTCAGTTTGCCTTTAGTCTCTTCCACGCCATCAAGCTATTTTCTGGCACCGTTACCACTTATAATTATCCATACCACTTGTATTTCACTATCTCTTCGCCGAACTAGTGCACCTATACACCTGACAAGTGTATTGGGTGTGTTGGGGACACAAGAGACTTCTTGTATCTTGATTGCAGGATTGCTTGAGAGGGATACCTTTGACCACTTCCTCCCTCAGTTCAATAAACCTTGGGTAATCCACTTAAGAGAAACTTGCTGCTGTTCTACAAACCTATGCACTTGGAGGCCCAACAACTGTCTAGAAGAATAGAAGTGCGTAGACATCAGTCTCATTCAGCGAATACATTTATTTGCTTAGGTTCACAATGAATTTTTACGAAATAATGATATCCACCATTTACTAAACAATGCAACATATCATCATGCATGATATACAATTATTCAACACATACTCCGTTTTACCAGAATATGGAGTTTTAGTCATTTTGCCTAATAGGGGCATGGTTTGTATGTGTCAAAAGATCAAGTATCTTTAAGACCTTGGTTTCATCACTCATGAATCCTTTTACATGTACCAATATGACTTAACATAATAATGTCATTCAAAATGATGTCATTATAAGTTTTCAATATCCTTTGGAATTTTCCTAATTTATAAACATTTAAATTTCTATCATCAAGATCAAAAATGTGAATAACCTATTCATAATCAAAACCGTGAACATAAAAGATATTACTCATAGGAATAAAAGAACTTTGTCTCGAATTCATATGAATAACTGTCTTACAAATGCAAGACACACACTAATGTAGTGCACTCTCATCGATTACAAATTTATTCAAAACTTCTTATCCAAATGATAACTTTTGAAGGAGAGCGTCGTTGGCATCTCGTTTGCCATCAACATGCATTGTCGCGCCCACTCCTTCAATCACTTCTCAAGCAACATGTCCCTTTTTGACAAAATAGTGCAAGTATCAAATACTTCGTAAACTGCAATAAATGTTTGAAATTAAACATTTATAACTTTGTATATTAAATATATACTTTTCCTATTGATGATAGCTCCTGGAGCAGGCACTACATTCTAGACTCTCATATGAGCCATGACCTCAAGGAAGGTAAACTCTTTCCACGAGGTAGTTCAAGACGACATCTTTGTACCTTTGGGGTAGCGAGCGGAACACCACATCTATCGCAAATTTGTCGGTGACCTAGTAGTCCATGATGTCCACAAGACTCTCATGAAGTCTTTCCACGATATCCAAGTGGTCTTCCAGGCTGGTATTTTCTCTCATCTTGGTGGAGAGGAATTCATCCATGTATTCAAACTTCTTGATTCTGACTTGAGATAGAAAGAGCATCTTAAGTTCGTCAGCCAAACTGAAGGCCTCAATCTCATGAAACTGTGCTCCCAGAGAAGGCTCCATGACATGAACCATAGTGTATTTGACTGTCATGAAGGCGTGACGCCGGGCACGATAATCATGATCATCGAGCAGTCCGGTGAAGCCCACGAGAAAATCTGCTAGTGGTTCTCGCAACACATAGAACAAATCTTGGAAGATGAGGAGATTCCTCATGCGTTGGTACCAGTCTATGAAGTTGGACCCATCGACTTGGGTTTTGACATGATCTATAAAAGTTTCGCAAAGACATTAAGACTAAATTCATAATATGTGAGTTCAAATTATAATCATATTATATTAGATGAGCTCCCACTAAAATAAACATCCCTAAAGTAGTTTTAGTGATTACATGATCCCTATTCACTATGTCACCCCTGGTCGTCATGGCCGGCAACATAGCTACAAAGGTAAACATTCTCCAATGTCTATCACATCAATCATGTGACTCATGCTTGATCTTTCGATCATCCGTATTCTGAGGCCATGTCTACACATGCTGGCTCGCCAATTCAACCTTACGTGTATTCACTGTCTTTTGCTGGGTTTGGGCCTATTTACAGGCTTCGTTAGAGATGATCTTACCCACTCTTGACTCATCTAATGAAAATTCATCAACCAACCTAGGGCGAATAGTACAAAATAAGGCCCATTTGTGTACTGTTGCTTGTAGAATCATTTGAACGTAGTACACCCATCTTGAATGGTGCATGCAATGCTACAAGCCACCCACAAGGATATATAAAGTCCCCGCCACCGCACCATATGGGTGTACAAGAGGATACATATCACCATTAGCTGGACATGTGTGTTACTTTTTCTGTCCCTCCGTCTCAAAATATTTTTTTAGTACACTTACTTGTTAGGCAGTTTGATCCGGATGCGTGGATAAAAATTCGGAACTGCCTTGCACACGATATTTTTAGGACGATTTGTGCACGATACGGACATGGCTGTCTTTTGCTGGTACAAAGGAACCCACTGACGCAAGGTACTGCATGCATCGTACAAAAATTGTCTACAAAATGTGGTGTGTATAGTACTACTCATAAAAACTCCCTTATCCTCATTCCAAACACAAGGGACCTGATCTGATTACACCTGGCAAAACAATAAAGTTGAGGCAACTAATTTATAACGAATGGAGTACTATATTAAAGTTTGGACTTTGCTACGTATCGACCGGTCTGAAGAAGTTAAATCCTGGCAGGCATTTATCGATCTAGCAGTTTCATGCACAGTTCATTTCTAAGTACTAAATAACAAGATTTTTGATTAGCTATCTCAATTCAAATACAAAAATCTAAAATATTTTCTAGATCAAACCGTTTATCCGAATTTAGATCCATTTTGACCGTTAGGCTAGTCGTGACAAGATCTTCGAAAATATATTCCATGTTGATATATTCTGACAACTTTTCTTTTGCACCAAAAATTATTTATCATTAACACGTGAGTTATCCAGACATCAACATGCAAGTTATTCACCACTATAAAATTTATCCACAAATCATGTGTTTAGGGTAGGTAATTTTTTTACCGAAAAGTTACCCATCAGTGAGAGTTATCCAGACTTCAGCATGTAAGTTACCCATTCAATAATATGTATGTTATCGACCACTACAAAATTACCCATATATAGAATATAAAAATTTATTCTAATGGCTCGGCCTTGTCGTTCGTTGCCACTCTCGCAGCGGACAGACGACTCAACCTCGAAAGGCTACCGTGTCATACATAATTTTTTTAAAGAACTAAATCTAAACTTGTTTTGAATATGATATAAATAAATGGGGCTTATGCCCCACCCACCCACCATACTAAGTCGTAGTAAACAACGTAAGGCGCAACCAGTAGTCTAGCAGTTTGACTTCGTCGTCCGCCATCGCTACCACGGCGTACGGATGACGAAGCCTCGAAGGGTTTTAGCGTATCGAGCCTTCATCGCTCGTCGATGATAATGCATCGACAGCAATGAAGTCTCGGTACCGTAACAACTAGGCTATCACGTTTCAATTAAAATTTCTAAACACATATACGAGAACGTCTCTATCCAACATGTTTATATGGTGGGTAAATTATGTGTTACAGGATGGATAACTTACAAATTATGACATGGATAACTCACATGTTAAGGATGGATAACTTTTTGGTCTGAAAAAATTCATCGAAACATATAAACATGGGATCTAGTTTTGAAGATCTCGTCACGATTGGTCCAACAGTGAAAACGCATCTTAAATCGGACAAACATTTTGATCTACAAGGCATTTTGAATCTGATTTGTTTTTCTCGACCGACTTCTATAAGTGTCGACGTCCTCAGGAAACCCAATAACCCATGGATAAGAAGGTTCAAAGCCTCGTGTTCGTCCGACCTTTTTAGGATTGCCGAGGGCCTTTGTCAGCTCATCATTCTCTCTGTCGGAAACAAACTTTCTCTCTTAAACATCTTTGATCACTTTAATAAGATCATTCTGGGTTTAACAATTTCTTCGTTTCCAACAATCTCCCCTGTTTCTAGGTCATACGATCCCACATGCTCAAGTATCCATTTTCTTGACCTCAAGGGCCAACCACTTGTAGCTGAAGTGACCCCTTTAGCCGCTAGGTCGGCCTTAGTTTTATCCCACTTAGCCATGGCATTCCTGTAGCCACCTGTCCCCATATGATGGTGATATTTCTTTTTGGAAGCATTCATCTTATTCTTTGCCGACCTTGCCTTATATTGTTCCGATTGCTTGTAACCCACAAAGGTGGCCTAGTTATCCCGTTGCTTCTCTAGTGCGTCAGTGAATTCAGGAGTTTTTTATCCTTCACATAGTTTTGGTATAATCTTTTCTTCCAGTCATTGAATTGTGTGCCCATCTTCTTAAGAGCCCACTCCTTGACTTTTAACCTCATATTCTGTGTGAGCTCATCTGTCGGCAAGACTGGTAGGGTGAAATGTGTCATGAGAGAATTTTAAAGACAATCTTTGGCTCTGTTGTCGACAAAACTAGCTCCAGCTTGATCCCTTTTCTTTCCAGGCTTATTTATGTACAAATGTAGATGATCGGGATGGTGTCCCTAACAATCACACCTCATTTATGTACAAATGTAGATATGCTCTCTATGGGCTCCAATGATTGATCCAGCTCTGAGACTAAGTCAATTGTCAAATGGACATCAGCAGCCAACTTTTTGGTCAGACCTTGTTTTCTTGCAGAAGATTGGCCTGATGAGGGGGTCTACGAGAAGAAACATTCGTTAGTATATATATACGAATCAATTAATGCATCTATTAGTGATTAGCAGAGGTTTTATATACCTCGCCGGACTTTGTTATTAAGGTGTCTCCACCATCGTCTCCACCATGGTCTCCACCGTCGTCCCCACTATCATCTCCACCATCGTCTCCTCTAGACAAGTTAAGATACTAGGAGCCACCATCTCCATCGTCATCTGCTCCATCATAATAACAACCTCTAGTACCCTTATCTATCATGTCGAGCACCACGTCTTCATGGTCTCTACCATCCATAGCTTAACTAATACAAAAGAAAGATAAAACAATTTTGCATTAAGTAAAAGAATATTACAATAGCGATGACTCGGATACAGAAGAAAGATTAAGTATTAATAATGATACAATATAATATATCCTGGATAATCCAGTTAATGCAACAATAATATAAGAGATACTATCACTAATATATTACATCTCGCTCATATCAAACTAGACGTCGACTACTGGGTCCTGAGCCACGGGAGGTGAACACCCAAAGAGAAGGAACCATCACAGGAGCATAGCTCGGGTTAGATCCCTGGAGAAGCTGCCAGGTATTGGAGAACCTGATCTCGAAAATAGCCATATAGCGGCGGACGTGCTCGTCCTCCTCCCTAACATGCCTCTGTACCACCTGCTCGGGGGCCAGCTACCTCTACACCGCTAGAGGACCATGCGACCGCCACCAAAGAAGCTCCGGGTTGACGATGATACTCGGATTCCTCACCAACCTACGCGTCCCGGCAGGAAGCACCTCCCAGTGCCAGCCCGACGGATCCCAGTCTCGGACATTCCCAGCGGAGCCCAGTACTCCATCGCTATCGCCGAGTCGATGACAAGGATGTGTGATGGGCATGACTAAATCATAACATAAACACTAAATTAAACCTACTAATGAGAAGTGCATGATTTGTCTCGATTTACATGAAGCAAACTCGTAATATCGTATTTATAGATTTTGCACTAACTAAACTAAATCCCTAAACACCAACTAAAACCTAAACTAAAGTAAATCCCTAAACCTAAATTAAACCTAAATCCCTAAACACTAAATAATAACTAAAACCTAACTAAATTAAACCTAAATCGCTAAACACTAATTAATAACTAAAATCTAAACTAAACTAAATCCATAATTACCTAACTAAATCCCTATTTACATAACTAAACCTCGGGAGAGCTCACCTGTGGGGGCGGTGCAGCCGGGACGGCGGGGGTGGCGGATGGCGGGGGCAGCGTGGGGCGGCGTGGCGGCGCTCCTACTCCCACGGGCGGCTCGACGCGCGACGGAACGGAGAAGCGCGGCGGTCTGCACGGGCGCGGGGCGGCGACGGCGTGGCGGACTCGTCCACGGGCGCGGGTGATGGCGAGTCTCGGGGAAGATGATTTGCATGCTCCAGTTCGTGTTTATAACCGGGGTAGAGGAGGAGGGTATTTATAACCCCCACCCTTTAGTCCTAGTGTGAGATAAAAAAAACTAGGACTAAAGGTGCTCGCCGCTTTTTCTTCGCGGGCTGCACCCCTTTAGCCTCGGTTTGTGATACAAACCGGGACTAAAGGTACCTTCAGTCCCGGTTTGTATCATTCGCCAAAATGAAAATGATGTACAATTTTCAGAAAATTATGTATTATATATCAAACTTTTCAGAAAAAAATCTATAATTTAAATCTATTATCATAATCTGTTATACAACTTAAATGAAACAAATTATTGTTTATTAAATATTCTATTTAGTATAAATCTTGGAAAAACATATTTTATTATTTAAAAAATATAAATATATATATATAATATACCAAAAATATTCACAAAAAAATATCTACACATTAGAAATATAATATTTCATACTAAAACTAGTAACTGAGACTAAAGATATTTCGGGGGCCTTTAGTCCCGGTTGGAGCTACTAACCAGGACTAAAGATATTTCCCGCCATTCTTAGAGCCGTCAAGCTATGCTTTCCCACCATGTTTTTCCGCCCTTTCCCTCTATATCTAGGCCGACCGCCATGGCCATCCACACATCCACCTTCCTCTCTCACAATAATGGACACCGCTTACTGGGTCTTTCTAACCCTCAAGAAGACTGAGGCATTGTGCGCCTCCAACTACCCATGCTCGCCGTATACTGGCTATCGAACGGCTGGATGCTGAGCGCTGGAGGGGTTCCGGTCCCTCCTGTGGCTCAAGGTTCCACCTGCCAGGCAGCCATCACGAGCCACTTCTACCTCGAGCTCATGCTGGAGCAGCTGATGGATCCCCATTGGGATCCCGACAACTACGACACCTGGAATGCCTTCTTCGCTAACTGGCAAGAAAGGGAGCTCGCTAGGTATGAGGGTGACGGCCCGCCCCAGTGAACCACAACAAAATCAGCTGCTGCCTGTGGTGGGCGAACCGGACTATCGCCGGCGTGATGCGCTACATCGCTATGAGAGATCATCCTGGCCTGCAGTAATCGCACTTTCACCTGCCGTAGAGCCACAAGAATGGTGGAGGTGGTGAAGGTCGTGGGAATAGCAGCGTCATCATCCAGGAGCACCCTCCCCCATGCCTCGTGAATCCAAGGCCGGAGTGGAAGGTGCTCCCAGAATATGCCATGGTTGGCGGTCCCCGGTTCCCTCGTGGATAAGCCGGGAAAGGGTTGAGGATCCAGCCACGTGCTACTAGCGATGACGATGACGATGAAGATTCCGAAGACGACCCTAAAGCTGTGTACTATAGGGCAAGACATGATTATGACTAATTTTTATTTTTGCTGGATTAATAAATGTCTTGGGTGTTGGCCACAGCAACTTGTAATACTACCTATTGAGATCGAGACAGTTCATGCATATCCATATAAGAAGATCACTAAAGTTAAGGTTTAATACATTATTATACATCACCAACATCCACATCTAGTGTCGGAGTTTTCTTCTAGTTTGTAACCATGGAGCATCTTCCTTACTTATCGGGATGCTTGGGTCAGTGTTCACTATGAATGGCGGAATTTTATGGAACTTATTATAATCTTCTGACATGTCTGTATTGTCTTCCACTCCCACGATGTTTATTTTCTCTGAAAGAACTATGTGGCACTATGGCTCATCGTATGTTTTATTCTTTTGCTTATCTTTCCTTTTCCTCGGTTTGGTAGACATATCCTTCACATAGAAAACCTGAGACACATCATTGGCTAGGACGAATGGTTCGCCTCTATATGCAAGATTTTTGAGATCCACTGTTGTCATTCCGTACTTCTTGTCTACCTCAACCCCGTCTCCTGTCAGCTTGACCCATTTGCACCGAAACAAAGGGGACCTTAAAATAAGGTCCATAGTCAAGTTTCCATATCTCCTCTATGTAACCATAATATGTGTCATTTTTCCCATTCTCGTATGTTGCATCAAATCGGACACCACTGTTTTGGTTGGTGCTCTTTTTATCTTAGGCGATTGTGTAAAATGTATTCCCATTTATCTCGTACCCTTAAAAAGTCAATATAGTTGAAGATGGTGACATGGCCAACAAGTACAGCTGATTTCCAATAGTGATGTCATTCATGAGATGTGTCTACAACCAACCACCGAAAGTCTTCATATGTTCATCTCTAATCCAGGAGTCATGCTTCCCCGGGTAGTTGGAGCGTACAATATTCTTGTGTTCCTCGATATACGGAGCCACCAAGGTGGAACTTTGCAGAACTGTGTAGTGTGATTTAGTGAAATAATGCCCGTCCATACATATCCTTGCTTTCTTTCCTAGCGTGCCTTTTCCACTCAGTCTACCCTCATGTCATGATACAGGAACACCAATGGGCTTAAGGTCAGGAATAAAGTCAACACAAAACTGAATGACCTCCTCTGTTCCATATCCCTTAGAGATGCTTCCTTCTAGCCTAGCACAGTTATGAACATATTTCTTTAAGACTCCCATGAACCTCTCAAAGAGGAACATATTATGTAGAAATACAGGATCGAGAATGTTAATCTCTCCAACTAGGTGAACTAGGAGGTGCGTCATAATATTGAAAAATGATGGTGGGAACACCAACTCGAAGCTGACAAGACATTGGACCACATCTTTATGTAACCTTGGTAGACTATTTAGATTGATTACCTTCTGAGAAATTGCATTGAGGAACGCACATAGCTTCACAATGGGTACTCGAACATTTTCCAGCAGAAGCCCTCTCACTGCAACCGAAAGCAACTGCGTCATAAGCATGTGGAAGTCACGAGACTTTAGGTTTTGGAATTTTTCTCTGCCATATTTATTATTCCCTTTATATTAGACGAGAAGCCAGACGGGACCTTGATACTGCTCAGGACTTCAAAAAATATTTCCTTCTCTTCTTTGGTAAGAGCATAGCTGGCAGGACCTTGAAACAACTCTGGATGCATGTCGTCTCGGTCTTTCATATGTTGTTGGTCCTGCCGTGCTTCCGGTGTATCTTTATTCTTCCCATACACGTCCAAGAAGCCTAGCAACATCACGCAAAGATTCTTCGTCAGGTGCATCATGTCAATTGCAGAGAAGACCTCTAGGACTTTCCAATAGGGTAGCTCCCAAAATATAGATTTTTTCTTCCTCATGGGTGCGTGTCCACTAGCTTCATTCGGAATAGATTGTCTACCAGGACCCTTTCCAAAGATTACTTTTAAATCCTTCACCATATCAAATACATCATCACCAGTACAGTGGATAGGCTTACTCCAATGATCTGCCTCACCATTGAAATATTTACCTTTCTTTCTTAGGGAGTGTGTGGGTGGAAGAAAACGACGATTCACCAGGTACACATTCTTCTTACATTTATCCAAATATGTACTTTCAGTCTCACCTAAACAGTGCATACATGCATTGTATCCCTTGTTTGTCTATCCTGAAATGTTACTAAAAGCAGGCCAATCATTGATTGTTATGAACAGCAACGCTCGTAGGTCAAATTCCTCCTGTTTGTACTCATCCCACACACATACACCTTGTCCGTGCCACAACTATAAAAGTTCTTCAACTAATGGTCTTAGGTACACATCAATGTCGTTACCGGGTTGCTTTGAGCTTTGGATGATCAGTGACATCATAATGAATTTCCGCTTCATACATAACCAAGGAGGAAGGTTATAGATACATAGAGTCACATGCCAGGTTCTATGACTGTAGCTCTGCTCCCCAAAAGGATTCATGCCATCTGTACTTAGACCAAATCATAAGTTCCTCGCGTCACCTGCAAAGTCCGGGAACACTCTCTCGATTTTTCTCCACTACGACCCATCAGCGGGGTGTCTCAACATCTCTTTTTTCTTACGATCTTCCATGTGCCATCGCAACAACTTGGTATGTTTTTTGTTTCTGAACAAACGTTTCAACTGTGGTATTATAGGAGCATACCACATCACCTTGGCAGGAACCCTCTTCCTGGGGAGCTCTCCCTCAACATCACCAGGGTCATCTCGTATGATCTTATACCGCAATACAGTGTATACTGGGCATGTATCCAAAGTCATTAATGCATGCATGTATCTTCTGCACCTCTAATCCTAGAGGGAAGACAACCTTTTTTGCTTCGTACGTACTGGTGGGAAATTCGTTATCATTTAGAAGTACCTTCTTCATTATTTTCAGCAACTTTTGAAATCCCTTGCTAGTCACACCGTTCTCTGCTTTCCATTGCAGCAATTCCAGTGTGCTACCCAGCTTTTTGTGGCCATCTTCACAATTTGGGTACAATAATTTGTTGTGGTCCTCTAACATCTGCTCGAACATCAACCTCTCCCTTTCACTTCCGCATTCTCCCTTTGCATCAGCAATGTCCCGACCAAGATCATCATCGGGCTCATATGATGCCCGTTCTTCAGCTTCTTCTTCATCATTGTGTTCCATTGTACTACTGTCATATTCAGGGGGCATATTAGGGTAGTGGTTATCATTCTCTTCTTCTTTGTTGTCTTTCATCATAACCCTATTTCTCCGTGCTTGATCCAACAATTATAGCCAAACATGAAACCGGACTGAAACAGGTGGACGTAAAGGACTCTTGCGAAAGAGTATTCCGATAGACATCACATGGACGCCACAAAAAACCATTCCGCTTGTTTTCCTCAGCCACAAGGAGAAAAGAATGCACGCCTTTAATAAACTCGCTAGAGCATCGGTCAGCATACATTCATTGCCGGCTCATCTGCATTATATAATTAAGTAAATCAAACGGAATCATGATGGTAAAAATAGTACTGGTCTAAAAAACAAAATTAAAGCACACAACCGAGACTAAAGATATGATAAACCTTTAGTCCCGGCTAGAGGCACCAAGCAACCGGGACTAAACGTGGGTGTGGCGACAACACTACATCATGGGTGAGTGTCGACACTATGTCGTGAGTGGGCAGTACTATGCCAGTGAGTTCCGACACTATTTGGGTGGGTGGTGACACTATGACAGGGGTGAGTGTCGACATTATGTCGTGAGTGTTGACACTATGTTATGCCGCTTAATCTATAAATAGGCAAGATGCATCCTTGTGAAGTTATAAACTGCAAGATGGTGTGTGAGAGCAGGGATACCACTACGGCGGAGCTTCTCGAGATGTCTTAGATCCCGTCCTGAGACATCTTTGAGGAGATCGCCATAGAGACACTCTCTAATATGTGAAATTTGTTAGCTACCCAACGTATTAATCTATAGCTAGAGAAGTTATAAACTGCAAGACTGTGCGAGAGGGACACCACTATGGTGAAGCTTCTCGAAGATGTCTTAGGATCCCGTCCTCACACATCTTCGAGGAGCTCGCCATAGAGGATCTTCTCGAAGATGTACGGTGATGTGTCCTCTTCTGGAGCTTTTGTGAATTAATTCTATTTTTGTTACAATTTTGATCAGTTTGCTGAAGGCGGGTAGAAGAAGAAGTGTATAGGATGAACCCATGTATCTCTATGTTGCGTAGTACAGTTGTAGTACGATGAACCAATGTTTCTCTATGATGTAGTAGTTGTAGTAGCTAGCTAGGATAAAGTCATGCATGTATATCTCCGTGTTTCATCGATCTCATGTTATTATTGCAAAAAATTACTTCCAAACTATACCCACAAATCCCTCTACTTCTAGAGCATGAAATGAGCTAATCTAGTAATGAGAGTTGAAAGGATGAAGTTGCTAATATTTTAGAACCTTTGGATAGATGGGGCGCCGCAAAATCTTGATAAATCTTGAGAAAAAAATAGGCATGAACTCAAGCTTGAAGGAAGAAGAGAGATGAGACACCAGCTTGAAATGAAGTATGGCTCGGGGAGGGAGAAAGATATAGCCGGGACATTAGTCCCGGTTGGTGTCTAGAACCGGGACTAAAGGTCCATCTTTAGTCCCGGCCTGCTTGAAACCCTTTAATCCCGGTTTGTTACACGAACCAGAACTAAAGGGCCCGTTTGAACCGGGGCTAGTGTTCGCCGCCTCCTGCGGCCTGTTCTAGCCGTTGGGACCGGGACATTAGTCCCGGTTTGTAGCAAAACCGGACTAATACCCCCGAACCAAAGGTCAGTTTTCTACTAGTGAGTCAAGTGACTTTTGGTAGGTTTAGATAAATCCAAGTCAATTACTCCTACCGTCTCAAAATATATATCGCAAAGTTATCTAAATTTTGATGTATCTAGACCCTATTTAGTACTAGATATATCTAAATTTTGACAAATTTGCGACAACTATTTTGAGACGAAGTGGCTAATTTGGATCGGGGGAAGTACATATATGTACTAGGCTGGTAAGCAAACATATACTCTTTATGAAAAAATATACTAATATCGTATAGTGTATGTGTCAATGTCTGTTAACTTTTGTCTCCACATTCGAGCACTCAAACTGCTTCTAAACTAACACCCACACTTCGACAAGACTACATGAGGATACTGGATACGTAAAGGAACAGACAAAAGCATTTCGATTCCAGGTCTCGTTCAAGAGTGCAAGCTAGGAGTATAATACCACACCGTTTGTGGGGCAAAGGTTAGGCTGCCCGTCCTTGTCATTTGTCAAGATGCATGTAATTTGAATTAGCTCCATAAAGCCTAAACAAGGACCAGCTCGCACTTCGTCTGACCTTGATGCCAGGCTACAAGGTTGGTGTACTAATTCAGTACTCCCTCAGTTCTAAAACATAAGCTGTTTTAACTTTTATGAAACGAATGTACCTATATATATTTTAGTGTGTTCCTCCATTCTAAAATATAAGATATTTTACGTCTGTGAAACAAATGTATCTAAACGTTTTTAGTGTGTTCTCTCGGTTCCAAAATACAAGATGTTTTAGCTTTTATGAAACGAATGTATCTAGAAAGTGTGTCGTTTTAGCTAAACGTCCAAAAGTTAAAACAACACACTAAAAGACGTCCAGATATATTCGTTTCATAAAAATTAAAACATCTTATATTCTAGGACGGAGGAAGTAATATCCAAAACGTCTTAAATTAGAAAACGGAGGAAGTATTACACTTTGGTAGCTCAAAACACATGCATGTTCTAAATCTAATTAACCTTCCCTCCCCTTGCATGTACACCTTGCATGTACAGAACTTGATCATGTTCCCTGAGTCATCAGCACATCCACATCTAAGTACAAAAGGCTGCATCACTATCTAGTTTAACATGCTTCTAGAAGCATTTTAATACCTCAGCAAAAGCACCCATCCTGTCAAATGGTAGAAACTCGATCGAATACCCGCACTCGAACCAAGAGGAAGTGTAGAGAGAGACATCGGAGGGTGTCACTCCGCTTTCTATATAGAAATATGAGTCCGGATTCACCACAAGGAGGTTGGTCCCCCGGCATCACAGATGTCCTACTACTGTTGGAGATTCGTGCAAAGTCCACGAGGTCAACACCGCCATACATTTACACTTAAGTTTTTTTGGAAAGTTGGAAACAATCTGAGCTTCAGCCGGCAGTAAAACTTGTATGTTTCTTGACCGGATCTGTTGAAATTTATATGAATCTTCAAAATTTTATTATTTTTTCTAATTTTCTACTATTAATTTAGTTGTTTTTTCTATTTTTTTACGGTTGCTATTGAATCATGTATGAATCATGTATGTGTCTGCAGATTCAAAGCAGTTTCAGATCTCTAATAAATCTTGTATGAATCTAGACTAAGATAAAAGGGTTTTTCTGCAGAATAGTTTGCACGAATCTCCAACAAATCAATGGTAATGATGGTGCCGGGGGACCAAACTAGATGTGGTATTGCATTTTCCATAGAAATATCCAGGACAAAGTTCCGATGCGGCAACTACAAAAGGACATGCCACTAAATCTAGGTCACGATCATCAGGTACTAGTCCTAGCATGCAACCCATGTGACCATGCTTTTCTTTTTCTGTTTTGCCTTGGAGAAACATTTCAACGGCTGAAAGTGCACGCAACAAAAGGATCCCAACGGAAATGTTCGAGCTGATCGACGACGGAGCAGTATGCCATGGTATACACAATTTCATCCACGGAAGAAAAAACTGCGGCTCAATTTGATTATGACAACAGTACCGGAACCGCCACAACCAAGCCTGCACATGTAAATTTGTCAATTCAAAAATATATAAGGTTAGTTAGATAACACGGCGCAGAATTGCTTTCCTGCATCTTCTTCACTAACTGTTGACATCATGAACCAACTTTTGCGTAGACTAGAAAGACAGAGGTAGAGCCGTAGAGATGCCAAACTTTGCTTGTAGATGCGTTCAAACTGACAAAATTCACCCACAACTTGCAACAGCTAACGGCCCTTGGCAAAAAATCCAAATGAAATTCCGTTGTATCCTTGAGTCTCAACACACAATGATCCAATGATACGCACGTCACAGTGCATTGCTCAGCGAAAACAGCTGGATCTATTCAAAGTAGCTCAAAAATCTGGGCTCTTGATCAGAAGCGCATGTGTTTGTCTGTTATACACCACAGCTTGTTTGTGACTTCATGATGACGACTGCCTCTCTCGGTCTATCTTCATCTTCCAGTCCCCTTGATTGTTCAGGTGTGCTTCTTAGCTGGTGCACCCGAATCCGAGCTTCACTCCACAGAGCTTGATGCAGCTCGTCCCACGGACGTCCCTACATCTACACCACCAAGTCACTCAAGTGGATCAATGACTCATGTCCGAGCCAAGCTCCTTCAAGCTAAGGTAAATTCGCTCCTTGTCTCGTATGATTTCGACACATCCTTGGATGGCTTGCTACTTTATGCACTATCGGATATGAACCCCATGAAGAAGTGCCAAGAGAAGGAGCTAAGCCAACGCAAGACGGAGTCCAGGTCAAACCGGCGCCAGAATCGGCGGACCGGGACCCACGCCAGAAATCTCGGCGCCTACCCCAACGGACCGGACCATGACCGGAATTTCCGGCGCTCGCCGAAACCAACCGGCGCCGACCGAATTGCACCTCTGTACGCTGTTTTGGTGCCAGACCGGAACGGCTGGCGCTGACGGGAAATTCCGGCTCCCAGTCCGGCGCGGCCGTACTTACCACCGGAACGGCCCAGTCTCAAAGTCAACCAGGGTTTAATGCCCGAGAATATTCCTATTTCGTCCAGTTTTTATCCTTTTGTGCCCAAACTATCCCTGTTTTAGTGGCTGCCCTATATATAGGCCCCACACCCTCTTGTATTACTCAGACTTGGATAATTGAAATTAGAAGACACCATTGTGGATCTCCCTAATTTCTAGTCTCATGCTCCTTGAGAAAGGAGCACCAATTATCCTCCACCTCGTTGGAGTTTCCAGCGTGCCTCCCTCATCGTACAAGGCCTTGACATCGGAGCCCCTTGCCAAGTCGTCAAGATCTCACCAAGACTCCCTACTCATCATGCCGGTTTGTAACACCCTCGAATCGGCCCTATGCAAGTTTTAGCGCTTCCTGCCAAAACCCGCATAGAAACGATTCAAGGATGCGGGTGGAAAACGAAGTAATACCATTACACAATAGTTCACGATGGAACCCACAGAACAGATATATATACAACACGACTTCATGAGTCAAGAATACAGATATACAGTACAAAGATTCAAATCACCTTAAAAACGGTACAACATCCGAGTACGGATAAGATGCAAATGGGGCTAAGAGCCCTGGAGAATAACCAATGGCGTCCATAACCCTGCCCAGGCCAAACCGGAAGGGTAACCCTGCTAACGACGTCGAACTTAAACCTTCTAAAACAAAAGGGATGCCGACAAAGGGCAAAGGAAAAAGAGGAGCGTCAGTACTGAGGCCAGTACACGGCGAGGCTAGAATTCGGCGGCTCTCGCCTACATAGGTATGGTGGACCGAAGCGGCAGCGAAGCATGCACTAAACAACCTATAAAGACTCGATAAACTGTCGGCTATTAGAGAGAGATAAGAAAGACCTATTCGAAACCAAAATTATACTAACACCAGTCATACCCATCCTGGTATTCCCCCTCGAGACCAAACGAGGAAGTCAAACCGAGGAACTCACACAGTTGGCAGTTTTATTCATTCCATTATAGTTGCAGCACTTACTAGTCAGATATAGATAGCATGAGTCATCCTGATAACATAAGTAGTGGGCAGTTTTAGTTAACCATTCAGTTGTAGTTGCGGTATTTACTAGTCAGATACAATTAGTATGTGACATCCCAACCCAGTAGTTGTTGGAACTTTTATTTCATTCCATTGGAGTTGCGATACTTACTAGGCAGGTATAACATGACACGATACACCCAGTTCCACCAGTTGTTGGCACTTTTATTATCCACTCCATTATAGTGAAGTTGATTACTATTAAGTCAAATTTATAGCACTACTTTAGTTATGCTTGTCTATGATCGAGATACTGCGCTCCAATTCGTCCATAACCGCGGACACGACTTTCAGAAAGATTTACCCTGCAGGGGTGCACAAATAGCAACACACACACGATCAACCTCGGAAAAACCAAATCAAAACCCAACGAGGCTTTCACGACAAAGCAATCACAGGATTTATAAAATATGTCAGGGGGCCACCCTATTAAGCTACCCGCAACGAAGTTGGCCGGCTCCGAGACGGACCCAAGGTTTGCGTCAATGGCTGTAAACGACTGGGAACCCGAAAGTGTGACTGGGCTTGTCGATGCCGCGAAAACACTCCGCATCCAAAACAGTACAGGTGCTCCACGCACAATCGTAAATAAAGCAGTAAAGCATGGCATAAGTACATGATAGTAATAAAGCCCAAACTAGTTTGTGGCCCCAAGAAATAAGAAATGAATCAAGCTCTAGCTAAGGGGGATCCATAGGGTCTCCCGGATGTGGATAGTGCGAATAATCAAGGAACAGGTATCAAGTACTCGGGGCCTACGGGACACAAGTAGACATGAAAAACCAAATAGCATATATTGCCCACCGGTGCTCTTTCATTAGTTATCTCAGCAAATTAATATCAAGTTGTAATTAAAGTCATGATCAACTCCACCATTAGGCGTCTCCATCATTAAGCATGTGCCAACCGTTTAACCACGGTGGAACAACAATGACACGAAGTAGCACCTGAGCCAGCAACTACGACTCGCAGGGCTAACTATCTATCAAACAACGGGCAATAGGAGGTGTCCAAGGCAATATAGAGACTGCAAGGAATATAAATGGTGCACCGAAACTAAAGCATCGCAACACGGATAGCAATAGATCAACAGAAGGAAGTAAAGACTATAAATGCAAAATAGGTAGAAAGGGGAAGATTGCTCGCCTAGGAAGCACTGCTGGAGATACATATCCGAAGAACTTGTCGGTACTCGCATCCAATCAATGGCCTAATCCGTGAAGAAGCAAACACTAAAAGAAACACCAAATGCACTATTTAATACTACGGCAGAAGAATCGGCATGTTTATGATATGATGCATGACATGGCAAGATGCGGTGCAATTAGGCAATATTAAGCGGAACCGGGGTCCCGACAATTAATAGAAGGTTCAAGTTATTTAGGTACCTCGCAATTTAAATGTTGTCTTAACAAGGCAAAACATGGCATCGGTTTGCTAAACAAATTTAAATGGAGCCGATATAAGACTAGAAAAGTCCGCATATGGTCTCCATATTTAATTATTAGGTGAGTCGATATAATGCCCCAAACCACATAATATGTATGCAAGCATGACGATTTAATATGCAACAATTTATATAGATGGCATTCATAAAAATAGGGGTCTCAGAAAGGGGATCACATATTAGGGTCGGCACCGATGGTCTTGGGTTCGACAGGTTCGGATCCATGTTGGCGCACTTGAAGTCTCGACATATCCAGGTCCGTGTGAGCGATCTTGTCATCAATGGCAAACTTGAATGGATCAGGTATCGGTGTTCTTCGGAAGTTCTCGGCGAAAACCGGGAACGAAGATCTTCGCGACGGATAGATCTTAGAGGACCGTCGTGCCAGCATCTGTACAACACTATATCAACACGCGAGCGCAAGACACAAGGATAAGATGTTGTGAGAGAACAAGACTCGTGCAGACATTTTCTCGAAGACCTCCTGGGGGCTAGGGCGCTGACTGCCAGGGCCATGACGAAAACAACCTACTGCAAGGGTGCGTCGGCTAGGGCGACCACTGCAAGATGAAGACTGTGGCGGCGCCGGAAGATGCACGCGATGGCGACGGCTGGAGGGGAGGCGCGAAGACGCTGGCAGGGTAGAACACGAGCTCGGCATGGTCAACGACCTCCAGGCCACAGGGAAACCGAGCGGCGGCAGGGCTCTGTGGGGTGGCATGGTGGTCAAAGCAGGGACGACACCTGCAGGGGAGGCGGTGAGCCTCGAGGAAGAGGGCGAGACGACGGAGCCGCGCGGGTGGTGGAGCTTGGCGACCTCGGGGAGAGGGCCTCGGGGACGCGGTGATCGGCGACGTTGGCCAGGAAGGAAAGGACCGGCGGGAGGCGGGGAGGAGCCCACGAGCAGTGGTGACCAGAGAAGCTCGGGCCGAGGCGCTGCAGGAGGAACTCCGCTCCGGACGGGGAACGGCGGTGGAGAAAGGGGCACCGTCAGGGACAAGCATGGTCGAGGAGGCAGGGGCGGGTCGCCAGAGGAGGCTGACAAGGAGGGAGGCCGGCAAAGCGGGGCCGCTGGCCCGTCGGCCGAAGGCGAGCACGAAGGGCGGCGGCGGCTCGGGATGAGCGGCAGGAGGAGGGCGCGTTCGTCATGGTGGGTCCAGGGTGGGGCGATGGAATCGAGGCGGGGCCACAGGGCTTGCGTGCCGTGTTGAGGTGTTGGGTCGGTACTCGGTAGCGGGAGCATGCAAGGAGGGTTGTGGGGTCGGGCGCGACGCAGCGCGTGCAAGGTGCCGCGGTGCACCGCGGGCAGCGTGCGTGTGTGTGGTGGGTACGCTGCGCGCTGCGGCCACTGGGTGGGGCTATGTGGCGGCTGGTTGGTGGGTTTGGTGGAGGCCTAGGGCTAGGGTTTGGTTACAGGCTAGGCTGGTTTTGGGTCGGGTAGTAGGTGGTTCGGCCGGTTGGGCCTCTGGCCTGACCGGCTGGACTGCCTCCCCAGACAAAAATAGTTTTTATTTTGTTTATTTATTTGTTTTTTTAATTTAATAAGACTTTTGTAAATAGTTTTTAGACAAATAAAAGATCAGGATAAGACCGAGGTTTTAATTTGAAATAAAAATGAGATATTTAGAAACAAAGATTGGCTTTTAGAAAATTAGTTTTAGCAAAATATGCATGATGACATGACGATGCTCAAAGGCAATGTGGCATGATGACATGAGCATGCGGTCATGATGATGCACAAAACAAAAACACCAAGCGATTTTTCTAGTAGTGGTTTTATCGGGGTGCTACACGGTTCGAGAGACAGCACTCCGCCCTACGCCGATCCTAGGGATTGCGCCGGACCGGTCACCGCCGGTGTGAGTTATAGGTGTATATTGTGTCTTCGAGTGTGCGTGTGTCCATCGTGTTCTTCGTGCGTGAATTTGTGGATTTCCTCCTCTGCCTCACCCCCTCCTCGATTTCAAGGGATTCGTGAAAGATCGGGCCATCCTCGAGGTTAGCCCTCAACATATTGGTACCAAGAGCTTCGTTGCTCACGAATTCCCCCAATTTTTTTCTTCTATCCACCAAAAATTCGAAAATCTATAAAAAAGAGCCCCAAATTGCCTTCAGATCGATCTCTGGATTTGGTGTGTTTTTTGTGGTTTTGTTCCACACATCTGTTGCTTTGGATACCGATCTACCTTTCTAGAACCTTTCCCCAGCCCAATTTGGACATATTTCCAAAAAAATTGACAGATTTGACTTTTCGAGTTTGTCACAGACTCAAATCGTCTCAAGGCCCGGCGGACCGGTTCTGCCGCCAAAAATTCTGGCGAAATTTTTGGCTAACCGGAATTCCAGCCGAAATTTCCGGTGCAGGATCTGGCGCCGCCGGTTTGGTCGCTGAAACTGCTGATTTGCCCAGTTTTGTCCGTTTTTCCTCTTGTGTGTCTGTGCCTCGTGTGAATATCACCCAAACTAACTTCATGCTTCCGCAAGTCATCACATACCGCGCTCCTCCACACCGCGACACCCGAAAATCATCCCCAACACCGGTAGCAAGTCGTCAATACCGAAGGTATAACTTGCTCTACCTTGTTAACCCTTTTTCCTTGTGTGTATCTATCCTATGAGAGCAACTCATCTTGTGTTTGCCTAAGCATTGTGCACTTGTCCTTGGAAAGTGAGAGTGTGTAAGAAAATTCAAGAGTTGACATAGTAGTATAGAAAGGAAGAAAAAGAATCAAAAAAGAGAAAAAGAAAAAGCAAAAGAAAAATAGCAAGATACATAGTCTCCCAATACAAAAGAGAGTCTCAAGCTTGTAAGAAAAGAGAGAGAAAGAGCGCGAACAAGGCAAGTGCACAAATCCGTTGCTTATTTCTCTTTTAGCAAACGAGTTGTGGTCTCTCCTAGCGTTGGCATGACACTGAGCGTAGTCTTTGTTAGGATATTTTGTGCTCTCTTTTATAGTCGTGCTAACCACATTCGTCTCCACGTGTGTGTATCCTTGTGTTTTCATAGATCGTTTCCTTTTTTCTTTTGATCTTTGGTTCTCTACCACCTTTAATAATAACCTTTTCTTTGGATTGTTTGGTTTGGTTTTCCACCATCCTAACCTTCCACCAAATGCTTTTGAGAGTTAGTTCTTTCTTTAGTGTGAGGTTTCTTTGCGATTTCACTTTGCATGCTTATATCTCTCACTTATGGTTCCTAGTTCGGTGCAATCCCCAAGATGAGGTAAAAGGCTAACACCACCATATTCCACTTCCATATAGAATCCTTGTGTGTTTTGCGTGATGGATAGGCACGGTGAGTCGAGCCAACCACCTCCACAAGAAGAAGAACAAGGCTCGTACATGATGCACACAAGCCACTACATCATCCGACATGAGTTCCGTGTTCGTTGCCAAGCGCTTGAGACGCGACAAGGTGAACAATTCAGTGAGACACAAGCCAAGTTCAAGAACATCGAAAACCGCTTCGATGGCCTCGAAAGACAAATGCATGCAATGCAACATAACTTTGGCCATCAAAGTGAAACGCTCCAATGCTCCGTCACCGAAACAAATGACAAGCTTCGACTCCTCATCGACAGAATGACAAGACCGTGCTCCCGCGCATCAAGATCTTCGACCTCGTCGTGTCATTGTTCTCCTCTTCGTTAAGATCATCATCCAAGTGCTCCAAGACGCAATGATGCTCTCGTGGTTGAAGATGGAAGCTCTTCGCACTATATACCTTCCCCACGGCACGCTACAATGTTAAGCTATGATAGTGATTTCTCCTCAAGGCCCCAAGCAAGGCGAGAAGGACACCATCATCACACAAGGGCACTAGTGATCCAACAAGCACAACCACAAGTGGAACCTCGAGTACAACCTCAACTACATCGCCATCGCGTGCAAGACATTCTTGACTCAACAAGTGATGACTCCAACTTAGAGAATCAAGCTCGTCATCAACGTGAAGCTCGTCAAGACCACCATCTTTGTCATCACCTTCATGAACGTCAACACCGCCCCCATGGTCACCATGACGAGCCTCCTCCACCAAATCAAGACATGGAGCGTCAAATGGTTGATATTGAGCGACACCCACCACGTCATGAGGCTCAAGACCATGATCTTTGCCATGAGGCCCAAGTGCCTAACCCGCAACACCAACCGAGGAACGAGCCTCCTCTTCGTCCACAACAACCTCAAGAGGCTCCACCTCCTCATGATCGTCATGAGGCTCAAGTGCCTCCTCCTCGTCAACAACCGCGCCAAGATCAAGAGAAAGTTCCGCCACCTCCAAATGCGGCTCCTCAACCGCAAGCACATCACCGAGCTCACTGATACGTTGCAAATGTATCTATAATTTTTGATGTTCCATGCTTGTTTTATATCTACTTTCTTATGTTTTGTCCACACTTTGGAGTATTTTTATACACTTTCTAAGACTAACCTATTAACAAGATACCACAATGCCAGCTGCCTATTTTCTACTGTTTTTGGTTCCAGGAAAGTCAGAAAATGAATATTCTCGGAATTGGATGGGACAAAAGCCAAAGTCAATATTTCATCGAGGGGGACACGGAGCCAGAAGACGAGACGGAGAGGGGCTAGAGGCCGGCCACACCACCTGGCCGGGCGGCCAGGCCTAGCCCGCGCCAGGGGGTGGTGTGGTCGCCTAGGGCACCCCCTCGGCCTTCCTCTTCGCCTATAAGAAGCCTCCGATGCAGAAACCCTAAAGAATCCAGCCTCTAGCCACGAAAAGTTCCACAACACCGCCGCCACCAAAGGGGAGATTCGGGGGACAGAAGTCTCTATTTTGGCACCTTGACGAGATGAGGAAGTGCCCTCAGAGCCATCTCCATCAATCTCCACCACCATCTCCATCGTCGTTGCTGATTCCCATGATGAGGAGGGAGTAGTTCTCTCTCGAGGCTAAGGGTTCTATCGGTAGCTATGTGTTCATCTCTCTCTCTATGCATGATCATATTGTGATCATGAGCTTTGTAATCAAGTAGATCTACCTTGCTACTCAAGTGCTTTAATAGATCTCTGCTCTCCCCATGTGTGTGAAAGTGACAACATGCACACCATGGTGGCACTTAGGCTAGAGATTACAAATACTTGTTATGAGTTATATTTGGAGTTGGATGTATCTATGAAATTGTGGTGTTTGTTGGAACCATCTAGCGCTCAAGGTGACAGTGTGGGGTTATCTATATAGGGAAAGCGAACTTTGAGGAGTGTTGTTATAGCCCTACCATGGATTAGAGTGTCCAACCGGAGAGTAGTTCAGACTAGTATCATGAAGAGAAGATATTTATATGAGACTGTTCACTAGTGAAAGTATGATCCCTAGGCCTTATTTCTAAGCATTGAAACACCGTTTGCAACTAGATATGTTACATGTTTGCTTGCTACCATCTTTATTTCAGTTTGCCTTTAGTCTCTTCCACGCCATCAAGCTATTTTCTGGCACCATTGTCTTATATCCATACCACTTGTATTTTACTATCTCTTCGCTGAATTAGTGCACCTATACACCTGACAAGTGTATTGGGTGTGTTGGGGACACAAGAGACTTCTTGTATCTTGATTGAAAGGTTGCTTGAGAGGGATACCTTTGACTACTTCCTCCCTGAGTTCGATAAACCTTGGGTGATCCATTTAAGGGAAACTTGCTGCTGTTCTACAAACCTCTACACTTGGAGGCCCAACAACTGTCTACAAGAATAGAAGTGCATAGACATCACTCACCAAGCTCATCACAATGATTTCATGGAAGATGAAGACTGTCACCATTATGGCAACCACCACCACCATGACCACAATGAGGAAGAAACTTCGGCAACCTCAAGTGCATGATGCCCAAGTTCATCGAATCAAATGACCTAGAAGAATACCTCTCATGGGCACTCAAAGTTGACAAGATCTTCTGTATGCACAACTATAGCAACGAGAAGATGGTTGCCATGGCTTCGCTTGAGTTTGATGATTACACCAACCTATGGTGGGAACAAGTTCAGGTTGCTCGTGATGCAAGAGAAGAGCCTCCAATCACAACTTGGCATGACATGAAGGCTTATATGAGATCTTGTTTTGTTCCTTCGCACTACACGTGTGACCTCTTCAACAAGCTTCAATTGCTTAGTCAAGGGACAAAGACCATGGAAGAGTACTTCAAACAAATGGAGCTCAGCATGATCTGCACAAACATTGAAGAGCGCAAGGAACAAACTATGGAACATTTCCTTATTGGATTGAACCATCCTATCAAGCGCATCATCGAGTTCCAAACATACAATGACATGGTTGAGCTTGTGCACATCGCCATCAAAGATGAATGTCAAGTATAAGAGGACATCAAGTACAACAAGCCCAATACATATTTCACCTACAACCAACCTCCAACCGCTACACCAACAACCTTCAATGGAAGTTCCTCAAATACCTCCAAGCTTCCCTTCAAGCCCACACTTCCTCAAGGAAAACCTCCCCCAAGTGGCAAGAACTCCTCATGTGTGAACACGACGCAAGTCCATTGCTTGTCGTCACAAGCATCTTGACTACTCAAGCACAAGAGCATGAGGATCAAAGATCCAACATCTTCCAAACCCGTGCCGGCATCAATGGGAAATATATCAAGGTGATCATCGATGGAGGGAGTTGACACAACCTTGATAGCACCAAGTTGTGTGATAAGCTCAACCTCACCCTCCATCCACACAAGCACCCCTACCACGTGCAATGGCTAAGTGACCAAGGGTCCGTGAAGATCAAGCACACTGTCTCGGTAACATTCTCTATTGGGCCATACAAAGACACGGTGGAGTGTGATGTGGTCCCAATGACAGTTTGCCACATGTTGCTTGGTCGTCTTCCATGGCAATTAGACAAAGGTTCTCTACATGATGGTCGCACAAATGTATACACCTTCAAATGCCTTAACAAGACATGTGTTTTGCAACCGATGACTCCTAGCCAAATAATTGTGGACAATGCAAAGGCTTTAGCGAGGGCGCAAAATGCAACACCTTCTTGTGAAAAGAGCGGTGGGCGAGAGAACCACCTCATAGAGAGTGAGAGCCACAAGCCTAACTTGAGTGGAAAAACTAAGAGTGTTCTCCTTGCCACTAAAAGTGAGATGAGAGATGTGAGGAAAAACCCATCCATCTTGCACTATGTCCTCATTTCCAAGGGACTAGTGCAAGGAACTAACAACTTGACAAATATTCCTCCCTCTTTGACGATTGTTTTGCAGGAATTCAAGGATGTGTTCCCCGAAGAGCTCCCACATGGACTACCTCCTCTTCACGGAATCGAGCATCGCATTGACCTCATACCCAGTGCACCCCTTCCAAACCATGCCGCCTATCGCATGAATCCGGAGGAGACAAAGTAGATCGAACGTCAAATCAACCAACTCGTCTCCAAAGGTTTGATCCAAGTAAGCACTAGCCTGAGTGCGGTACCCGTGATTCTTATTCAAAAAATGGATGATACGTTACGATTATGCATGTACTGTCGTCCAATCAATGTTATACCATGTGTTATCGACATCCTATACCACGTCTCGATGACATGCTTGATGAGTTATGTGGAGCCACTATTTCTCGGAAATTTATCTTCGTAGTGGTTACCATCAAATACGCGTGGTGGAAGGTGATGAGTGGAAAACCGCCTTCAAGAACAAACTTAGTCTCTATGAATGGTTGGTCATACCTTTTGGCTTATCTAATGCCCCATCACCTTCATGCGCCTTATGAATCATATTTTGCATTCTCTCATTGGAAAAAGTGTTGTTGTCTATTTCGATGATATACTTTTTTATAGCAAGTCACTTGAGGACCATGTTACACATGTCAAGGAAGTCTTGCAAATCCTTCGACATGAAAAGCTATATTAATCTTCCCAAGTGCACTTTTGCTAAAGACAATTTAATTTTTCTTGGATTTGTCGTTTCTTCAAATGGCATTGAAGTTGATGTTTCTAAAGTGAAGGACATACGAGATTGGCCCATTCCTACAAATGTGAATGAACTCCGAAGTTTTCATGGGTTAGCCGGTTTCTATCGTCGCTTTTTAAAGACTTTTCTACCATTGCTTGTCCTCTCAACGAACTAAACAAAAAGAATGTCACCTTTGTGTGGGGCAAAGCACAACAAAAAGCTTTTGATGAACTTAAAAAGAGGCTCATTGAAGCACCTCTTCTTGCGTTATCAGATTTCACTAAAACTTTTGAGATAGAGTGTGATGCTAGTGGTATTGGTATTGGAGGAGTCCTTATGCAAAATGGATGTCCTATTGCCTACCATAGCGAGAAACTTGATGGTGCTCGCCTTAACTATCCGATTTATGACAAAAAGCTTTTTGCCTTAGTTCATGTTCTTCAAGTTTGGCATAAGGAATTTATCATACATTTCGACCATGAGTCATTGAAATATCTCAAAGGCCAAGCAAGTTTGACCAAGAGACACGCTAAGTGGGTTGAGTTCATGGAGTCTTTACCTTACATTGTCAAGTATAAGAAGGGCAAATATAATGTAGTTGCGGACGCTTTGTCTCGCAAGCACACAAGCCTTCTTACTCGACTCAAAGTAAATGTGTTGGGTCTTGACGAAATCAAAACCTTGTATGCTTCCGACCTGTTCTTTGGACCAATTTTCGGAAAGTGCTCCATTGATAAAGGAATTGATGATTTCTATTTGCATAAAGGCTTTCTATTTAAACAAAACAAGCTTAGCATTCCGAAGTCGTCTCTTCAACTTTTGCTTCTCCAAGAATCACATGGTGGAGGCCTCATGGGTCATTTTGGCCGTGACAATACATTGGACATGCTCGCCACTCATTACTATTGGCCCAATATGAAGCGATACGTGGAGCGCTACGTTCAACAATGCACAACATGTGTTCAAGCTAAGTCGCAAGCTAACCCTTATGGTCTTTTTATGCCATTGCCTATTCCTCATGCACCTTGGTCTGACATTAGCATGGATTTTGTGTTAGGATTACCTAGGTCTAAGCATGGTCATGATTCTATATTTGTTATTGTGGACCACTTTTCCAAAATGGCACACTTCATACCGTGCCATAAGACCGACGATGCTTTACATGTTGCCAATTTGTTTTTCAGAGAAACCATCCATCTACATAGTGTGCCAAGAACAATCGTCTCTGACCGTGACGTCAAATTCATGAGCTACTTGTGGAAGACCCTCATGGCCAAACTCGGCATCAAGCTTCTCTTCTCATCCGCATCTCATCCTCAAATCGTTGGCCAAACTGAAGTTGTCAACTGAAGCCTCGGGACTCTTCTACGTGTGTTAATCAAGAAGAACTTGAAGGATTGGGAGGAATATTCCCCATGCCGAGTTCGCCTACAATTGAGCAAAGCACTCAACAACCAAGATGAGTCCCTTCATGATCGTCTATAGCTTCAAGCCTCTCACCACGCTCGACATCCTATCGCTACCTCTTCATGAGCACACCAACATGGACATCGACAAGCGCGCCTAAGCTATGAAGAAGCTTCACAAAGAAACAAGAGCTACGATCGAGCAGCAAGTCCTTTGACAAGCATCACGGCTCAACAAGGGCAAGAAAGAGATGATCTTTGAAGAAGGTGACCTTGTGTGGATACACTTGAGCAAGGACTGCTTTCCCAAAGATCGTGATTTGAAGCTCAAACTAAGAGGAGATGGTCCTTTCAAGCTCCTCAAGAGAATCAACAACAATGCCTACATCATTGACATCCCGATCTCCAAGTACCTTGTGAGCAATACATTCAATGTCAAGGACCTTTCACCCTACCATGGAGATATTCAAGATGATAATCATGAAGAGTCGAGGATGACTCTTTCCCAAGGGGGGGAGCTGATGCAGCCTGTCCTACGGACGTCCTACATCTACACCACCAAGTCCCCCATGTGGACCAATGACTCGTGCGCGAGACAAGCTCCTTCAAGCTAAGGTGAATCTGCTCCTTGTCTCGTGTGATTTCGATACATCCTTGGATGACTTGCTACTTCATGACAATACTTTATGCATCATCAGATATGAACCCCATGAAGAAATGCCAAGAGAAGGAGCCAAGCCAACGCAAGCCGGGGTCCCAGGTCAAACCGGTGCCAAAACCGGCAGACAGGAACCCACGCCAGAAATCCTGGCGCCTACACCGGTGGACCGGACCCACGACCAGAATTTACGGTGCTCGCCAAAACCAACCGGCGCCGACCAAACTGCACCTCTATACGCTGTTTCGGTGCCAGACCGGAATGGCCGGCGCTGACCGCAAATTCCGGATCCTAGTCTGGCGCGACCGGATTTACCACCGGAACGACACAGTCTCAAAGTCAACCAAGGTTTGATGCCCAAGAATATTCCTATTTCATCCAGTTTTTACCCTTTTGTGCCCAAACTACCCCTGTTTTAGTGGCTGGCCTATATATAACCCCCACACCCGCTTGTATTACTCAGACTTGGATAATTGAAATTGGAAGACACCCTTGTGGATCTCCCTAATTTCTAATCTCATGCCTCTCTCGTTGTACAAGGCCTTGGCATCAGATCTCCTTGCCAAGTCATCAAGATCTCACTGAGACTCCCTACTGGCCGTGCCGGTTCGAGAGAGAGCACTCTACCCGACGCTGATCCTAGGGATTGCGCCAGACCGGTCACCGCTGGCGTGAGCTATAGGTGTGTATCGTGTCTTCGAGTGTGCGTGTGTTCATCGTGTTCTTCGTGCGTGAGTTTACGAATTTCCTCCACTCCCTTACCCCCTCCTCGATTTCAAGGGATTCGTGAAAGATCGGGCCATCCTCGAGGTTAGCCCTGAATAGAGCTTAGTGTAGGTCAGGGGGGCACCCCCCAGATTTTAGACATGCATGAAGATTATTTTTGAGAGGGCTTAGATTAGAAATTTTGGTATCTCCCCCAGCCAGTATTGGCAAGCTCCGCCACTACTCCACACGCATAGTCTTCGATCTTCTGAAAATATTTCAGTGTCTCAAGGGTAGAATATGCAGTCGTTCTACTTCTCGGAATAGGTACCTAGATTCTAGGCTGAGCGGAACATGTGAGCATGTACTCGTATTGATCAAATCAACTGCGCACCAAACGAAATCCGAAATAAGCACCTAACAACTATCGAATCACAACGAGAACGACTGTCCCTTTTTATGTTTCAGAAATTAGATACGTTTCAGAAATTAGATACAAGTTCGGGTGCAACAAAGTCTTTGATATTGTTGAGGCCTGCAATTCATACATTATACTCAACAAGGACATTCTCCGACGCAAGCATCAGAAATTTTGGTTAGAGTAATCACACTTTCCTAGCATCGTTTCTTCTTTTATATCCACAAGCCAATAGAACAAGCCAAGCGTGACAGCAATGGTGCAGGAAATGCCGCCATGGTTTTGTATTTGTCACCAGGACAGGAAGTTTACCATATGAGCCACGCAGGATAGATTAACGTAGCAATCTTCATAGAGAATTGATATATAGTTTTGAAATGGTCCAGTATGCACGTCTCTACCTCGAAATCAAAATGATTGATATTTAGTTTTAAAATAGTCCGAAAATATGCGCAGCGAATTTGCGGGCTGGGCTGGGCTAGAGATACTCTAGAGATGGTGACATGGCTCCAGGCCAATCAGATGACATTTTGATCGTTTCCTAGCGGGATTGCTTTGATTTGCTGTTCCACTTCCACATCTTTGCCGGCGTCGACATGCATGCAGTGCCACTGTGGGGCACATGCGGCATGGACACATATTATGGATGTACAACATGCACACAGAGATCATGTCAACTCGTGTCTGATGTGGCACCATCGTTGTGGAGTATAGTTACGTTTTTTCTATGGATGGCCATGATGTGTCACTTTCTATGTGATTTTTTCCCTTCACTGTTACGTTTTTTTTTCAAAGGTGCATCCACATCTAAGGAGATCCCAGTCGAAGCGATAAGAACATGACGTGTAAAAGCTAATTAGTTATGGATTCTGGATCGATCGTAACACCAAATTAAGGCGGCTACTTTACAATACTTGTCAGGCAGTTGATTATGACTGGATACGTTGTTTATCTACATTTGATTAACGAAGGGTCCCACAGGTTACGCCCTAGCAAGAAAAACAATCGAGTCAAGTGACTTTTGGTACAAATATGTACTAGGCTCGTAAGCAAACAGGAGTACTATCTTCAATGTTTGCAACTTTTGCCTCCACATTGGAGCACTCAATCTGCTTCTAAACTGACACACACACTTCGACATGACCATATGAGTATACGTAAATTAAGGAACAGAAAAAAGCATTTGGATTCCAGGTCTCCTTCAAGAGTGCAAGTATGAGTATAATACCACACCGTTTGTGGGACAAAGGTTAGGCTGCCCGTCCTTGTCATTTGCCAAGATGCATGTAATTTGAATTAGCTTCATAAAGCCTAAACAAGGACCAGCTCGCACTTCGTCTGACCTTGATGCCAGGCTCTACAAGGTTGGTGTACTATCACAGTACACCCTCCGTTTTAAAATATAAGATGATTTAGTGTTTTATGAAACAAATCTATCTAGACGTCTTTTAGTGTGTGGGTTCTGAATCTACATGTTAAAAGACGTCTAGATATATTTGTTTCACAGAACTAAAATATTTTATATTTTAGAAGGGAGTAGTACGCAAAACGTCTTAAATTAGGAAATGGAGGAAGTATTACACTTTGCTTGCTCAAAAAGTACCTATGTTGTAAATCTGATTAAGCTTTCCTCCCCTTGCATGTACAGAAGTTGATCATGTTCCCTGAGTTATCCGCACATCCACATCTAAGGTGGTACAAAGGCTGCATCATTGTCCAGTTTAACATGCTTCTAGAAGCATTTCAACACCTCAGCAAAAGCACCCATCCTGACAAACGGTAGAAACTCGATCGAATACCCCCACTCAAACCAAGAGGAAGTGCAGAGAGAGACGCTGGAGGGTGTCGCTCTGCTTTCGCTTTCTATATAAAAATATCCAGGACAAAGTTCCAATGCGGCAACTACAAAAGGACATGGCCAATGAGATATAAAGCCAAAATATGCCTCTAAATCTAGATCACGGTCATTTTTTTTTTGAAATGGGCGCAAAAGCTTTGCCCTAATCTATTAATTAAGGTCTCTAAATCTAGGTCACGATCATAAGGTACTAGTACTAGCATGCAACCCATGTGACCATGCTTTTTTTCTGTTTTGCCTTCGAGAAACATTTCAACGGCTGAAAGTGCACGTAACAAAAGGATCCGGAAATGTTCGTTCTGATCGACGACGGAGCAGTATGAGGAGAAAATGCAATGGTACATACAGTTTCATCCAACAAAGAAAAAAAATGTGGCTCAATTTGATTATGGCTACAGTACCAGGACCACCATAGCCGAGCCTGCACATGTAAATTTGTCAATTCAAAAACATATAAGGTTTTTCTTTTTGCGCGAAAAAAACATATAAGGGTAGCTAGATAACACAACGCATAATTGCTTTTCTGCATCTTCTTCACTAACTGTCGACAACATGAACCAACTTTTGCCTAGACAAGAAAGACAGAGGTAGACATGCCAAATTTTGCTTGTAGGTGCGTTCAAAATGACAAAATTCACCCAAATTGCAACAACAACCGTCCTAGCCTACCACAACCCACAGTCGAACAGAGCAATCCAAATGAAATTCGGTTGTATCCTTGAGTCTCGAGACACAATGATCCAAATTGATTCAATGATACGCATGTCACGGTGCATTGCTCGGCGAAAGCGACTGGATCTACTCAAAGTAGCTCCAAAATCTGGGCTCTTAATCAGAAGCGCATGTTTTGTCTGTTATACACCACACCTTGTTTGTGACTTCATGACGACGACCACCTCTCCCGGTCTATCTTCATCTTCCATTCCCCTTGATTGTTCATGTGTGCTTCTTAGCCTGTGCACCTGAATCCGAGCTTCACTCCATAGAGCTTAGTATAGGTCAGCCCCCCCCCCCCCCCCCAAAGAACTCAACAATTGCAATCCCCCTATCTAGTGTTGGAAAGCTCTGCTACCACTCCACATGCGTAGCCTTCGATCTTCTGATAACATTTTGATGTCTCGGGGGTAGAACATGCAGTCGTCCTGCTTCTCGGAATAGGTACCCAGTTTCTAGGCTGAACGGAACATGTGAGCATGTACTCGTATTGATCAAATCAACTGTGCACCAAACGAAATCTGAAATAAGCACCTAACAACTATCGAATCACAACAAGAACGACCGTCCCTTTTTATGTTTCAGAAATTAGATACAAGTTCGGTACAGCAAAGTCTTTGATATTTTCGAGGCCTGCAATTCATACATTATACTCCACAAGGACATTCTCCGATGCAAGCATCAAAATTTTTGGTTAGACTAATCACACTTGCCTAGCATCGTTTCCTCTTTTATATCCACAAGCCAATAGAACAAGCCAAGCGCGACGACAATGGTGCAGGAAATGCCGCCACGGTTTTGTATTTGTCACCAGGTCTAACACGAGCCATGCAGGATCGATTAATGTAGCAATCTTCATAGAGAATTGATATATAGTTTTGAAATGGCCCGGTACGCACATCTCTACCTCGAAATCGACATGATTGATACATAGAGATTGATGTTGCAAAATGTCAGTGTCCATATGGAGCATTTATATTTACAGAGCATCTAGCAAACCATTCTTCAGAAATATCAGGGGTTTTCAATACAACTGATGCCATGAGGGCTTCAAATCAGGCAGCATACTCAGAGGATGGCATGCAGTGTTGTTTCAGATTATTGAAGCTCTTTACTACCTCTTAAGCAATAAGAATTATAGACAGAAGTATGGATGGTTGCTTTATTTATAAAACTGTGGCTCAATTTGATTATGGCTACAGCTACAATACCGGGACCACCGCAGCCGAGCCTGCATATGTAAATTTGTCAATTCAAAAACATATAAGGTTAGCTAGATAACATGGCGCGTAATTGCTTTTCTGCATCTTCTTGACTAACCGTCGACATTAAGAAACAACTTTTGCCTAGAAAGATAGAGGTAGAGATGCCAAATTTTGCTTGTAGATGCTTTCGAAATGACAACATTCACCCAACTTGCAACAGCAGCCGTCCTGGCCTACCACATCCCACAGTCCAACAGAGCTAACGTCACTTGGTGAAAAATCCAAATGAAATTCGGCAGTATCATCCAGTCTCGACACACAATGATCCAATGATACGCACATCTAGGGATAGCAATGGGGATCCGAAACCCGCAAACCCGACGGGTACCCACCTTAAACGGGGAGGATTTAGTAAAAAGTTAGACCCGCCAAGTCTAACAGGACGGGTTTGGGGGTGGCAAACCCATACCCGCAGACCCACTTTAAGCCATAATCATATCCCTAATAATCCTATGCCTAACCACACGTCCGACGCAGCCACGCATGCACACAACACATATCGCATGCACGCGATGGAATATGGAGTCCTGGAGACAACACATACATGCACGCGTCCATTTTCACCAACTACATTCCAATATTCCATTGTTTTCTTTCCGCATTCGCTAGCGTTGCTCCTGTCTCACGCGCTGGCGGGTACGGCCCTGAACCCGGCCGGGTCGCGGGTCAGGTAAAATATGAGACCCGACTAATTAAACGGGCGGGTATGGGGGGGGCAGACCTGGCCCCGAACCCGGCGGGTGCCATCCCTACGCACATCATGGTGCATTGCTCGGCGAACACGGCTGGATCTATTCAATGTAGCTCCAAAATCTAGGTTCTTAATCAGAAGCGCCTGATTTGTCTGTTATACACCACACCTTGTTCGTGACTTCATGACGACACCACCTCTCCCGGTCTATCTTCATCTTCCATTCTCCTCGATTGTTCATGTGTGCTTCTCAGCCTGTGCACCCGCATCCGGGCTTCAGTCCACAGAGCTTCCCCCCCCCCCCCCCCCCCCCCCCCCCCCAGATTGGACACATGCATGGAGATTTTTTTAGAGGGCTTAGATTAGAAACTTTGGTATCCCCTCCCCCCAAGAACTCAACAATTGCAAGCCCCCCTAAGCCAGTCTTGGCAAGCTCCACCACTACTCCACACGCGTAGTCTTCGATCTTCTGAAAACATTTTAGTGTCTCGAGGATAGAATATGCAGTCGTTCTGCTTCTGAGAATAGGTACCCAGATTCTAGACTGAACGGAACATGTGAGCATGTACTCATATTGATCAAATCAACTACGCACCAAATAAAATCCGAAATAAGCACCTAACAACTATCGAATCACAACGAGAACGATTGTCTCTTTTTATTTTTAAAAATATTAGATACAAGTTCGGGTACAGCAAAGTCTTTATATTGTCGAGGCCTGCAATTCATACATTATACTCCACAAGGACATTCTACGACGCAAGGATCCAAAGTTTTGGTTAGAGTAATCACACTTGCCTAAGCATCGTTTCTTCTTTTATATCCACAAGGCAAGCATGACGGGAATGGTGCAGGAAATGCCGCCACGGTTTTACCAGGACAGGAAGTCTACCATGAGCCACGCAGGATCGATTAATGTAGCAATCTTCACCGAGAATTGATATATAGTTTTGAAATGGTCTGGTACACACGTCTCTACCTCGAAATCGTCATGATTGGTACACATAGATTAATTGGTGCTGCGAAATGTGTGTGTCCATATGGAGCATTTACATCTACAAAGCATCTAGTAGCAATCCTTTCTTCTATCAGGGTTTTTCAATGCAACTGATGCCATGAGGGCTTCAAATTGGGCAGCATACTTAGAGGATGAGATGGAGTGTTGTTTCAGATTAATTATAGACGGAAGTATAGATGGTTGCTTTATTTATAAAACTGGACGGAAGCCAAGAAGAATTATACTATTCCCTCTGTCCCAAAATAAGTGACGTTGGTTTGTCTAGATTCGAATGTATCTAGACACGTTTTAGTATATAGGTACATGTGAATCTAGACAAACTCAAGTCACTTATTTTGGGACGGAGGGAGTAGATGGAAAACCTTTGGATTATCATTTCAGAATTCTTTTGCTAAGAGGGTGGACTCTTCCATATACAGTTGAGATTTTACAAGTTCACTGTCTTCTCAATGCTTCAGGTTCTTGTAGATTGGTCGATTATGAGCGGAGGAGTGATTTGAGTTATGCGTTGAAATGAACTCGTTTTGCCGTTTGGCCTTAGAGATGAGATCGATGACTGCACTCTGCATATGTTGAGCGCATTCTTAACTGGTCTTGCTTCCCGACCATAGTATTCAGCTCCGCGCGAATACTCCTGCTGATTTTCCAACACATCCTGTTGACGACGAAGTTCATCACACGCGGACCGAAGCCATGGAGAAGACGTAGCCGGCGAACTCCGCCGGCGGCTGCACCACGGTCCAGTTCTTCGACTTCACGTCGAACACCCACAGCGCGTGCCCACCGGACTCGATGGCGCCGGTGACCACCACCCGCTCGCCCCCACTGACGGCGACCGCTCGCGCCGTGCCGGCCTTGAGCCCCGGCGGGTAGGCCCCCACCTCGATCCAGCCTCGGCGCTCCCCGCGCCACTCCATCACGGCCGTGCCCTCGATGCACCACACTCTGCCGCGCACCACCACGTGGGCCGCCGACGGCGGGGCGCGCACGCGCTCCAGGCGGCGCCACTCGCGGGTGGCCGGGTCGAACCACTCGGCGTCGCGCTCGAACCCGCCCTGCCGGCCCGTGCGGTACCCGCTCACGGCTAGGAACTTGTCGCCGGCGACGGTGGCCATGCCGTCGCACTCGTCGCGCTCCTCCGACATGTCCGGGAGGGGGTCCCAGCCATCGGCCTCCGCGTCGTACGCCTCCGCCGTCTTCAGCGCGTTCTTCATCTTGTCGTGGCCGCCGGCCACATAGATCTTGCCGCCCGCTTCGGCGCACGCGAAGAACGACCGCGCCGACCGCATCGGCGTGCCCCGCCGCCACACGCCGGTGGCGGCGTCGAGCACGTGGACGTCCGCCACGGGCTCGAAGGTCTTGGGGTCCCATCCGCCCATCACCGCGAGGCGGGTCCCCACGGCGGCGCACTGCGCGAACATCGGCATCGGCGGCGCCGCGCGCTCGCGGTGCCACTCCCCGGTGGTGACGTTGTACATGGCCACCCCGTAGGCAGGCGCGACGCCGGCCTTGGGGCCATCGTCCCCGGCGGCCGGGTTGCGGAACTGCAGAAGGTACACCAGATCCTCGTTCGCGCGGGCCTCTGCGCGCGCCAGGGCGAACTCCGGCGTGGCGGCGGCGCTCTTCCAGCCTCGGCAGACGCGGCGCATCGAGCGGAATGCGTCGTGCGGGACGCGCGCCAGGCAGTCGACGGCGACGTCGTCCGGCATCCCCGGGATGAGGTCGATGTGCTGGAACTCGCGCTCCCCAACACGGCTCTTTGGGCTCATCATTTTTCTTCGTCAGGGAGAGAGTTTTGCTTCTGAATATCGGATGCCTCAATCGCTACCAGGAATGGCGCTTAAATAGACAGGAAAAGTTTGGAATCTTACTGATGGGGCTCTGCGTGACAGCTAAGCAAATACGGAGTAATAGAAAATATACCAACTTGATTGAGTACAAAGCAATAATAAAGCATTTGCAAGCGGCTGTTTTTTCTGCCGGATTCACTGAGTAATGCTATTTGGGTGCATATCACAACAAAACAATGAGTAGATTTTAAAAACTTTATCCTTTGCTCTGACTTAATACCAAGCTAATATCGACAGGATGCGTAAACCATGTGTGTCCTATTTTTTATGGCTAAATAAAAGAGTGAGTGCCATAAGAGAATCACAAAATTATTCCATATTTTTGGGATGTTATAAAGTGGAGGGATCCGATAGAAGTAAATTTTTTTTGCAAAGTAAAACCTATGTGTTCTGGCAATGATTGTGATTCAAGGTTTGTTTGCAGAAGTTTGAGCATCAGAAAATAACATAAAAATCACTAGGTGAATCTTCCCGAGTTCACACATAATATATATATATATATATACAAGTTACAGGTTTAGTCAACAGGCGAAACTACTGGTTTAATTTGGTTTGGCGGTATATTAACCTAGTGTTCTTGTTAACAAGGGATATATTGTTGCAAAATTTTCCATTTTCATACGGTTTAGATCATTTGCTTACAGTCTTCAAAAAATGGTCTTTAAAATCTTATACCGCCAAGTGACATCGTCACTTTGTAGAAGTATGAATAAGCAATGACTCGGTGAGATATTATAAGCAAATAAGATGCAACATTGGACACTATCATATAGTGTCATGTCTCATGATCACACTCATCGCTATATTTGTGATATATACAAGGCATCCAAATTGACACCATGAGGTTCTACACGTTTGTAGGAGGTTTCTTCTTAAGGTTGCAGGTTACATCCAAACTAGAACTGATGCTACTTTGCACACCTAGTCAATATATGGACTCACTACATTGGTATTATCGTGAATTTTCCATTGTAAGGGGCATCCAAGTACATCATATGCAAGACATAGTTTCACCACGCATTGATTTACTTGAAATTGCCATGTCATGTAGTTATGGATCCACAGTGACTGTGAGGCTTCGAACCTAAGATGGATGTCAAGTTTCATGCCATACGGACAAGCAAACAATAAGGGCTAGTAATTGGTGCATTATTTCCACACGTCATCATGATGTGATGCAATTGCTTGATAAGCTTCCATAAAGGCATCCAAAGTTACGATAAATTTGATACGTCGATGGAGCCACTAGCGTTATAGACATGCATTTTGTGTTGTAGGGGAAACCGATGTACAACATATATAAGCTAGGTGTTATACCCGATGTACTTACCTGATTCATAATATACGTGGCTTCAAAGTGAAACTAACACCAAGTTCCATGCGATACAACTAAGAAAATCATAAAGGCTAGCAACTGATGTCAGGTTCCGCACGCCATGGGGATGTCATGCGATAAGCAACCACAAAGGCATCCAAAGTGGTGATGTCAAATTTGACACACCACTTCCACCTCATGTGGTCACTAGATTTTGATCGTACATGGCATATAAAGTGCGTCGATGCCAAGTTGCGCACGCCACTATACCACATCATTTGTGGTCATCACTTCCACCTCATGTGGTCACTAGATTTTGATTATACATGGCATATAAAGTGCATCGATGCCAAGTTGCGCACGCCACTATACCACATCATTTTTGGTCATAAAGTCGAATCCAAAGTGCAACCGAATCCGAGTTTTAGCTAGTTCATTAACAAAAAGATAAGTGCCCCATATGTCATATTTTACATGTAATTCCATTGTGGTTGTTTGCAATCATGCTACCTCACTAGATCATGCTCAGTTTACCCATCAGATAGAAGTATCATTTTTACTCTTTAGAATCACTTTTACTATCCTTTTTACTCTTCAGAATCACTTTTTATCTTGTTTGGTTTAGTGTATAGTTAACAAACATTTTTAGTAAAATCTAAAGATAAACACAAAAGATAAGATTACCCTTTCAACTGGAAAGGGGTGTTTTTTCATCGTTGACATTTGGAAGATGAAGAGAGCAAGATAGAAGGGAGTGGAAGGAAGGAAACCAGCAACCAATTTTATTGGGGAACACATGTAGGTTGGTTTTTCATTTAGATTCAAAATGAAACTAGATAATGCGTAAATTTTCAACTGTGTCCAAATTACCGAGAATGATTTTTTTAAAATTTGACCCCATTTTGCATGTTTCAATGATGTTTTTTCCACGCAATTTTCAAGTGAAATTGTTTCATTTATTTCGATAGATGGTTCTTTATTACTACTTAAAAGGTTTAAGCATTACATCCGGTCTCTGCATAACTAAGATGCACATAGCCGATAAAGTCCACAAATCCAAACGAAGATAATAAAAAATGCGAATTATATATCATAGTGAGAATTTATAAAATACCTAAGATGCTGAAGGAGGACCGATCCAGAGATTATGCTGCCATCCATGATGGGTAAATAAATCCCATGTTGTGTCCTCTGGCCACATACACACCTGTGTAAAAAGATCGTGATATTCCGCATGATGTAGGGCTGACCAAGAACATAGGTTGTTGGCACACTGGTAAATAACCTGCAAAGAGAACACTTTATATCATTAAATATTTTATTATTTCTACATAGCCATAGCGACCATATAATGACAGTCGCTCCTAACCTAAGTAGTAACCTATACTTGTGATATACATCATGTAACCAATTTTCAAATATGTTGGCAATACTACTTGGTGGATACAAACCTAAAACATCTTGGGTAACTGACCATACAGACCTAGCGAAATTGCATTGGAAAAACATGTATTCGGTTGTCTCATTATGATGATAAAACAGACATGTAGGATTCCCATGCCAATTCCATCTACTAAGATTATCTTTAGTAAGGATAACCCCTCGACGAAGATACCAAGCAAAAAAATTGTTTTTAGAGGTATCTTCATCTTTCAGATCATCCTATTATCCAAAACTGTATGACTGGCTACACCAGTGCATTGTAGAAGGAACTAACTGAGAATGAACCATTCTCATTTAAGTTGCACCAAAATTTATCAGGCCCAAAGGCATAGTTGGACATCTTCTAAGCGATGGAGCAGTGTGATCCAAGAGTCAAGTCTGGTTCCAATCAAATCTCTCCTCAATATCACCTATGGAGGAAACGATTCTAACACGCTGGCAATTGTTTCATCCTTATATCGGACAATAGAATACAACACGGGATATTAGTGTAGAATTATCAAGCCACTTATCCCCCCAAAACCGTATCTGAGACCTGTCCTTAATAAAAATGATGCGAAGCGGTAGTTTTTTTCTTCGTTGCCGTCAAACCAGCCGAAAAGTGAGAGTCACCAGGTTTCCGAACCACCTGGGACAATGCTTTTAAACCAATGTATTTTCTTTTGAGAAAAGTTTGCCATACCCCATCTTTAGTTAGTAAATTGAAGAGCCATTTACTGAGTAGAGTTGTATTCTTTATCTCAAGATCATGAATACCCTACATACCCTGATCTTTGGGTTGACATAGTACACTCCATTTAGCTAGTCGATATTTTTTCTTACTATTTCCCTGTCAGAAGAATCTTGATCGGAAATAATCCACCCTTTTTAAGACTCCTTTTAAAAGTTGGAAGAATGATATCATATACTGTCATGGTATTAACACAACAGATGTTACGGGGGTAGCTTGCATAGAAGAGGCAAGGTTATGTAGGAGAATCTGGAAGCGAGATTGGCACACGAGCTACCCAGGTTCACGTCTCCTCGGTGGAGGATCGCTACATCCTGCTGTCAATCCAATATATGATCATAGATTGGTTTACAAGGGAGTCATCGTAGGCGGAGGGAGAGACTATGTCTAATATCACGTATCCCGTGGAGGTGTCTTCGGTGGCTTTATATATGCAGCTAGCTAGGGTTTACAACTCTTTGGTGGGCTACATATTGGAGTCGCTATTTTGGGCCTCCAGTCGGTGAGTCGTCTGGGTCCAGTATGCGCCAGTCACCGTATTTAGCGAGTTAGCGAGTCGATTCGCCCAAGTTAGGCTTCAGTCCGCTTGATTCAGCTGATGACTCCGCTTTATGGGTATACTCCGATCGGTATTCTCCCATCATATACAATATCATATTACTTAATACCGAATTAATGAGCACCGATCTTCTCCCTAGTAAAGAGCAATTGTTTTATGTGCCACATGCGCCATTTGTCTGCGTAGCCCACCACGTATGTTGTGTTGAATGATGTCTCTTCACAAATGTGGGATTTGACCAATATCTTACCTTTCAAATTCTACTCCTATAAATAGCCACTCAAAAAGCAGCACGAGTCGGTGCAACCGTTAGTAAGCATGCACACAGCCTTTAGTCAAATTGTTTTTCTTGGCACATCGTTTAGATTATTATATAAGATTTTGGAACAATTCTCTTCAACTTCATCTTGTTTTGCTATAAATGTGAAAGTTCTTTGAAACCTAATAAGAACCAAAAGAAACTGAAAAGGCCACGTATAAACCCGCTAGCTAAAAGAAGGCTCGGCTTGACGACCGCCTCCCATCGGAAGCTGAAGTACATGTTTTGCAAGTTATTCTCCCAACTCTAAATAGGAATAAGCACCTAAATCGATTTACCTAGCAGAGCTTATTTCTTCCCATCTCCTCTCCCTGCCTGCTACAGTAGCTTGAGGAGTACTCGAGAAGCTCCGGCCCAAACCGAGGTCGCCCTCGTCGGTGTCGCTGGTTAGGGTTGGCAGAGGGGAGGTGCCGGCCATAGTTCTAGGTTTAGGAGTAGTAGCTTCCCCTTAGTGGTGTCTTGGAGCTGGCTTTTGGATCTCCGTGGAGGGATCCAAGGTGTAGGGTTCCTCTGCTTGTAGGTGTTGCTTCCATGGGGGAAGCATGGCAGCGGCGGAGGCGCCAAGGTCTCCACAAACAAAGTCGTGCGTCGTCGCGTGTTGCGGAGGTGATATGTGCCTAACCCTCTCTTGGCCGGCTGTTGAAGCGGGAGGGGGAGGGGTTGGAGGGTGCAGAGGGCGCTGGATCGTGTTTCCTGGCCGGCCGTGGTGGCGAGGAGGAGATGCGGTGCGGCAGGCCATCCTCTGCAATTCGTCGCTGGCGCGGGAGTCTTTCTGGTGGAGCTCTTCCCTGGACTCCCTCTTCCCTGTCTTGGCGCCACGGAGGTGAAGGGCAGAGAGAGCTGCTTCAGGGGAGAGCTCTTTGTGTGCTACAACAACGTGTGGATTTCGCAGTGGCCTGGGATGGCGTCACAACCTTGGGCCGGCAAGGCGGCCTTTCTAGACGCCTGTACGGTGGTCTATTGAACCTCCAAATCAGAGGCCTTTCTTGGAGCTTCCCGCCGGAGTTCTCGTCTCCCTGTCGCCAAGTGGTTCATCCCCGGCGCCTCGAAGACGACTGGCAATGGAGGCTCCCTCGTGGTGGAGGAGGACCAGGACCTGATTGCTTTTTCACTTTTAGTCCTAGGATCCTTTTTGCAAAATGCAAGGCCTTATCTTTGAATTGCACTTCTTCCAAGGGTTGTATTGCAAGTACGGTTTTGGGCCTTGTTGTAATTTCACTCCCACCTGTTGTTTGGAACTATTGAATGCAGCACAGGAGCCCTTGTGGCCCTTTTCCCGTTAAAAAAAATCGATTTACCCGTTCGGAAGCTGGAGGTCGAGGAGGTCGAGGTGGCGGCCGGCTGCAGCGCAGCTGGCGGTAGACATCGAACGTTGTTTACACCGAGTCTCTGATTCAGCGTAGCATGTTGTATTAGACTAGTCCCAATGGGGGTATCATATGTAGTATCATGCATGCCATGTTGGCAAAATTCTGATATGGCATACTAATTAATGATGAAAGAGATTGTGTTGGTATCATAGGTAGATACGGTATCCTAGCACGTATCACTAGAAAAACTAGTCTCAAATAAATCTAGTACATAATTTTGCATTGAGATTATATAAAACAATAAATACACTAAGGCTACGATACTATTACATGATACTATGCATTGTGAAGATGGTATCAATATACTAGTATCGTATGCATGATACTACTATATGATACTTTTCATTGTGATTAGTCTTAGCGAGGGAGCACCTGGTTTCTCCGATTCCAACTTGTTCCAGGAACAAAGAGACCACATGGCATGCACATGCACCTGTGCCGGCGGTGAAAAAACAAACAAACGACGTGGGGGAGGGCCCTAACACTAACTGCAATGACGCATCGGCACCGCTCAGAGGATCAACTCGCCACGCTGTAACAACAGTGCAATCTAGTAGTAGATCAGAACAAACCCACTAGTGTAGTAAATCTTATCTCTTGTTTGACAGGATGGCGGGAGTGTATTTTCTTTTTCCAACTTGCATGTTGCTCTCAACCAGAGAATCATCACAGACAAAACGACATACGTACGCGCGCCCAACTTTCCACGCACAGCAAGGAAAGAAAAGAGAGATCGCCCATCCTACCGGGTCCATGACAGTGAATTTGGTCCCTGATCAGGATGCTGATCTTTGCCTGTCTCATTGCAGTTCTCAATCCAGATTAGTATTTGGGGATTAACTATAGAATCCAGGTGTTTGAGATCGGATGGTCGGGGAGGTGGTATCATCATCAATCCATCAGGATAAGAACGCTCACGCTAGGAAGGAGCCGACCGAGAGAAGAGATCAAAGTGCTCAACATGTGACGCGGCGGGAGACCGGTCTCCATCATCTCGGGCTGGAGTGGCGAAGCACAGTGATCATGGATGGCGGCACCGTTAATCATCAACGGCTTTTGCCTTTTGGTAGCACGAGCAATCAGGACACGTACTGCACTTCAGTGAGGACTAGTTCGACTTAGATCTGAAGGGGCACTACTAGTAAACAACGACGCATGAAAAAGGGACTTCTGTGACGTATATCTTTGTCGCCACGGTTACCTCGTCACTGATAACTACTTCCTGGCGCCACAGAAGTTTCAGACTTCTGTGGCGCATTCCTTCATATGTGTCACAGGAAGAACTTCTGTGGCGCATTTACGTGTATGCGTCACAGATATGCCATGCGCCTATAACTATATAATTATATGCGCCACTGATTGTGTAACATATATTCGAAGTAAAATACTTTACTGGTGTATAATCAGGTATTTATACAGGATTTATACAGTATTTATCCAGATGAGTATAAAATACATTGTACAAGTAGTAGATGCATGAAAACCGACATATACATAATACAAACACTTAGAGCCCGATCGAGATACATATATAGTGTCAAGTGCCAAATTTTTACACAAGCGCCGAATACAAAGTTCATATCATCTCACATTACAAATATGAAGTGGCCACCGCCGCCTACACTAGGATCAAAGAGAATACAACTGTGATAATGGTAAGCAAGAGCATTAGCCCGACCAATATCTTCATCCGGTTCTTCTTCCACAAGTGGTTCCTCCACTTGGCTATCGCCTCCTCTCTAGTCGCGTATCCTTTGTAGATGTTGTCGCTGAACTTGTTCACTTGTTTGTGGCAATCCTCCCACTCCTCGTAGACTCCTAGAACCCTACCCATGTACACCACATACCACCTCGTCGCCATCTCTATAGACAACAAGGCATATTAGTAAAAATACAACGAAAAGAATGAATAAAGGGTTCACATCCATATATATATATATGTTCATAGAATATAAAACAAAGGATCCATAAACCTAAAAGTTAGATCATCATAGAAGCAATAAGTTCAACGACAACACGACCACAAGGTAGTTTAAGTCTAACAACAATGACCATTTCGACCACGAGATAGTAAAGTTTATGACACACACACACACTAATACAGCAGGCGTCCATCAAGAATATACACACACTGGATCATGCTAGAGGCACACATCGATCATGATGAAGACTTCCTCTTCTGGCTCGGCTTCGGGAATGGTAGATAGCCTTCTTTCGTCATCCACGTCCTTGTGTCACCCTACTTACGGAGGCGTTCTTCGATCTCCCTCTTACTCAACCCTTTGGCTTGTTGTAGGGCACCGCCCCTTGTGTTGACATCTTCAATGATGATTTGCGACAACTTCATCTGAATGCGATGGAAGTCTTCTCTAAGATCAGCATCGTCGATCTTCGCCAAAGTTTCGGCCCATCCTCGGAGACTAGATGGCAGCGTTAGGTTATGGCAATCCCGAAGGCCTCCTTGGCACCAGCAGTCGACTGCTTGACGCAGGGAAAGTCGAGCACGTGCTTGAACACGTGTTTGCCATCCTTGATACATTCTCTACGAAGGTGCATCCCTTCTTGGTGTAGCCCTTGAGAGCCTCATTGAGAACACCCCTTATTCTGGTGTAGTCTTTCTTCTTCGTCAAACTCCCCGACTCGAAATACGTGGCTAGCGAATACCTTGGGGCAAGGACGATGAGTGTGCAGTATTTGTCTCTGCGCAACACAATTGGAACGGAATGTTGGAAAAAGAGCAAAGGAAAGAAATCTATAAGAAATGCATAAGTTACGGTGACGATGAGCGAGTGTGTGTACTTACTCGGGAAAGAAAGGCAAAAGAAGTGTGCCCTTCCTCTTGTTGTCCACCATGAAATTCTCAAGGTACGCCATCGCCTTGGTCCGTGTCTCTGATCCTTCGACCAACTGGCTGTCCCGCATGTAGTAGGGATCCACTATCGCGATTTCCGAGGTACTTTCTCTCTTGATCGTGAGCGCCAGATTGAGCGCGTATAAGCGTACCAAGTTATAGTCCAGCCGTTTCGTGAGAAACAGCTTGAATATGTCCTCGAACGCTATGAAGAATATATCCGCGGGGGGTTCATCGACGAAGCCCACGTCCAATGGCACCTTGGCCGTGAAAACCGGGTAATTTGGATCTTCGTATTTAAGAAGGAGGGCCTCTAGTGTCTTGACACCCTCGTGCAAAGTTAACATGGCTCCAACCGCAATGTGGATCATATCCGGAGTCAATATCGGATCACCAGCTTCATGCACTCGGGACAAGCCAAATTGTGTGGATGGTACGACGACGGCGTCCTGACCCCGGATCCTCTTCGGAAGAGGTTGGCTCGCACCCTTATTATTATTATTATTACCTCTTTTCCTGTAGTGCTTCTTCTTCACAACAGTGTCAGCCACTGCCATCTGCTCATCAGTCGCCTTTCGGAGTGTGTTGGGGCTGAAAACCAATCCCGGTTTCTCTTGTGGTGGATCGGCGGCCGGAGGCGTCTCTTGAGAAAGACCATGGAAGACCAGGGGAGCTGCGAAGGGTTCTTCATCCACAGAAGGTATATACAATCCTTTGGCGGCGCCGGTGTTGATGAAGTCATCAACGTTGACCAATTCATCATCATCTTCATGGGTTCCATCATGTGGTGGTGGTAGCGGGGGCGACGGCGGTTGCGGCACAACGTCTTTGCCATGTGGCGGTGCACACGCTGCCAAGAGTTGATGGTGACGGCTGGTGGTGGCGACAACGACAGCTACTGATTTCCGAGGTGGTGGACGGGCGATGATCGGTCGAGAGGTGGCGCCGGTGCTCCCCCCCGCAAGACGAATCAGGGTCTTCGGCCATGTCAAGGGCCAGTTGTAGCATTCCCCAAGGGTCTTGTGTTTGTCGGCTCCCTGAGGTTGAAAGGGGGGTCCATGTCGTCGCACCCTGGCAACACCCGAGCCAACCTGACCCTCATCACTTCATCATCCATTGGATTGTTGTGCATCGTGCGGCTCGCCGGTTGTATAAGAGTGCCCTTGGCAACATCCTTCAACTCACCGCCGACATCTTTAAGCAGGAGTACGCAAGAAGTGTCCTGAGGCAAAAACATGTTGTTGGGCGTCATGAGATGGCAACAGTCATGCATCAAAGGCATACAGGAGATGACGTGCACTAACTAATTAGTTACCTTGGTGATGGCGTGGATCTCGGCTAATGTAGAGACACGGCCGATGCCGGCGGCCGGCCTATCATCATCTGCAATCTCCCGCTCGGGTGCCTCACGAAGCACCACCGCCGTCGGCTGCGCCTTATTGGTATCTTTGGAGGGAGGGGGCGTCGGTGTGACCAAAACGAGGGGCTGCGTCCCGATGTTGACGGCCGGCGGGGTCACCAGGTCCGGCGACATGGTAACATTGATGCCCGAGTTGCTGCCACTTAAGCTGGGCAGATGTATCGGCCCCTGTCGACCTCTCGCATTCCAAGCAGTAAGCCCCTCGAAAAACTCAGGGGGGATCATCGAGCGGAGCTTCTCTTCCACTAACTTCTCCATCGTTTTCTGGTCCACCACCTTCTCCTCCAGTGTCTGCACCTTCATCTTCAGCTCTGCAACAATGGCTTTATCCTAGTTCTTCCTCTCCCTTCTTTTCTTGGTGTCCTCTTTGTAGAACTCCTTGAACTTCATGCTCGTACCGAAGCCGGACACACGGCCAGCTGAGGACGGCGGCAACCCCTTGTCCCTCTTCTTGTAAGCATTGGTCGCCCTGTTGAAAACCGTGTCCCACGGCTCTATCGAATCCTGGGACGACTCTGTGGCAGTAGCGTTCAGTTCCTCCTCCTGCAGAGACAAGGAAAGGTGGACCCATTTAGATTCTTGGCTTCATTATCTTAATTAGAACGCAATAGACTTGAGATTGGCGATAAATTCCTTACCAGATTCTTCTCGAATTCCTTCACCTCCAGATCGTCGGTGATGAACTTCCCCGCTTCCTTGTCCAGGTAGTAGCGGGCCCGAACAAATTGCCTAAGCTGCAAGTCCGTGATTTTAAGCCAAGGGTTGTCTTTACCAAGGCGTTCAAGCTCGGCGTCCTCCTTGTCCCAAATGGCCTGTTTCCCCCTGTAACCGCCGCTTCCAAGGTGGTGGTTACCTATGTTCTGTTCCCGCATACTCCTTCCCCATTGAGTCCATTTTATAGCGTCAACAGTAGCTATATCCGCCTTGAATATCCTAAACTCCTCTTTGTCGAGCATCGGATTTTTCTTACTAATAACCTCCCAGCTTTCACTTTTGTCAATGCTATTATTCACCCGGGTTTTCCAGCTGCTCAAGGCGTTGCTCATCTTCATGAGGGCTAGTTTGTTCACCGGGTTCTTTCTCTCGAGGTTTCTAAAATGCTCTGGTAATCTGTATCGCTTGTGAAGCTTCTTAAGGAGGTTATCGACCAAAGCTGCATGGTCAGCATGTCTGATGTACTTCGTGTTGATCGACATGCTTTCCCGGACGATGCACCCGAGTTGCAGGCCGTACCCTTTAGCAATCGCCTCTGGCGCAACGGGTTGGCCACTTTCTGTGACCTTAGTGAACTCATCGCAGACGGTGGCGAGCACTGGCACCTTCCGCTCCTTCTGTTCCTTCTTCTTCTTCTTCTTCTTCTTCTTCTTCTTATTCTGAGAAGCGGCCGGGTTGCCGCTACCGCCATCCGTGCGCTCGCCGCCATCGGTGGTGTCATCCTGTTCGCCGCCGCCTTCACTAGTTCCATCGTAGTCGTCTTCGTCAGCCTCGTAATCAGGATCTCCGCCCTCATTGGCCCCAGCAGCTCTAGCGACGGTCGCCTCCTCCTCCGGTGGTGGTGTCATCCTCATCGCCTCCTCCTCCTCCTCCTGTTGGGACCCCTGCCAGAATGACTGGTTGGCCTGTCTAGCTTGTTCTTCGACGCTGATCATGTGCTTAGAAGGGCCAGACTCCTTGTTGCCCGACATGTTTGCACTACTCTATTTAAAAGAGGCAAAAAAAGTTAGCAAAAATCTCGGCCAAAAAATTCGGCATGACCTTTGCTAATTTTTTGACCTAGGAGTGCCCATTTCTCAACCGAAACGGAAGTGAATCGACACTTCGGGAGAAATGGGCAACTCAAATGAAATCACTGTAAGACAAAACACCCCATCCCCATATTGATAGCCCCATCCCCATATAACAGCAGCACCATATAGCATATAACAGCACCATGTAACATGAGCACCATATGACAACACCATATAGCATACAACAGCAGCACCATGCATGTAACAACACCAACACAGCAAGCAGTAGCAGCATAGCAAGCACCAGCAGCACCAGCAAGCTTAGCAAGCAGTAGTAAGAACCAACAGATACATGTATAAGAACTTTAAAAACTTTAAAATTTACATCATTATACACTTAAAGCACTGAGCACTTTAAACCTCCAGCTAACCCAACAACTAATCCTTGACTATATACACTTGTACACTTTACATACACCATGCCTGATTGATATATATGTGGATGATGGCAACCTAATTAATTTTAACTACAAGAACATCTTGGAATTAATTTTAACTACAAAAACTCCAAGAACTAATGTGTGTGTGCCTGTATACATACTCCATGAACTAATTATACTCCAGGAATATGATAGAAAGCAGCTGCAGTATAACTGAAGCATAAAATCCATGGTTTGTGTATAACTGAAGCATAAAATAAACCAGAATATTTTTTGAAGCACTACTTTGTAATTGTGCTACTCTGTAATTGTGCTGCCCTTCTCTGGATCAAGCCAGGCACTACTCTGTCAAAGCCAGGAACAACAATACTAGTAGCACACAAGGTGTCCTATTTTTATTCTTATTCTATGAGCTAGCTCTGCCTCCAAAAGAGTATTATTGATACACTCTAAAACATGTTAGCTAGTTAAATAGTACTATACAATGTGATTTTTTTAGAGAACCTAGAAAATTCCTAACACATTTTAACTTCAGATGTATTACAGAGACCATTTGGTGAATACATCAAGCAGCAAGAAGGCAGTATTAACAATACTCTGAATTTAGCACTACTCTAAATTTAGCACTACTCCGAACATCCATGCATGTACTCTGAATTCATGTACTCTGAATCCATGTACTCTGAACATACAATCACTCAAAAACAGGGATTCTTTTAAACCATCATTTTTATAATCAATTGCAATTGCCCTTCACTCAATGACAAGGATATTTTAGACCATCATGTTGTGATTCCTCTGTACAACACAATCTGCATGCATTTCCTTTATAACCATTTTTTATAAAAAAACAAAAAACAATATGCATAACACGTTATTTATTTGCTTACACCTGATCAAGTTAACCATTAGAAGGTTATTTCTGGATCCTAAAGAATAATCTAAGAAGATACAACAGCAACCCTACAAGCAGCCGGTTGCTAATCTATAATCTAATCAAGCATCTATTCTTGCAAGTCTGTTCTACCTAGCACTACTAGAGACATATCCAAATGACAAAAAGCTATGGTCATTTAACTGGATCTAAGATTCAAACCATCATGGATAATTGAATGGTTCAAACCAGCATGGAGGCATTCCACTAGGATCATTGTCAGTAAACAATAGTATTTTGGCCAAGGTTTTTACCTCAGGTAAATAAAGGCACATTTACACATCTCTAAAAGGGATTGGTAACCAATTAAAATTCACCCCTCTAGAGAAACAATGCAGGAAGAGGTACCCCTCTAGAGAAAAATTCTGCCTCAAAGCATGTGTTTAGGGGCAACAAACCTAGATAGTTTAACAAGTACTCCTACTGGTGTCAAGACTCGAGATTAAGAAGGTGATGTGACTGAAAAAATACCCCTAGCAGACACCAGTGCAGGTTCATTCACCAGTGCAGAGGAAGGGTGGGGGAGTGAGGGGGCGAACGGTACGTGTCCACTGCGGTGGTTGTCGACGACGAGGGTGGAGGCGGTGCTCCTACTGCGAGCGAGGCGGCGGTGGGCCTCCTCTTCCACGGGCTCTAGCGCGGTGATGGCGGCCGGGCCTCCTCCTCCACGGGCTTCAGCGCGGCGGCAGCGGGCCTCCTCCTCCACGGGCTTCAGCGCGGCGGTGGCGGCTCCTACAGTGAGGGCTAGCGCGGCTCCTCCTCCGGCGTGGTGGTGGCTAGGGCTCCGGCGAGACGAGGGTTTGTGCGTGGGCGAAAGATCGATTGGCTAAGTGTGGATCGAGAGAGAGAAAGGGGGGATTAGAGGGAGAGGCCGAACCGTTCTGTGGCTAAGTGTGAAAGTCCTGTGGCGCATTCCCACAGAATGCGCCACGGAAGTTGGAACATGTATGGCGCATTCTGAATGAATGCGCCATAGAACTTCTTGACATAGTACAAAAAAGCGTGGCGTCGTTGTTTGACAAGATCTGATACTTGTCCTAGTGGTCTTGCTCGCTTCCTCTCACCTGGGGCAGCCAGGTTCGAATCCTGGCTGTCTCACACATTTTTTTCTTTTTTTTAAATATTTTTAATTACGTACATATGCATATTTATTTTAAAAAAGTAAGAACATATACATATATGCATATTTATTCACATATGCATATTTATTCAAAAAAATCAAGAACATATACATATATGCATATTTATTCAAAAAAGCAAGAACACATATGCATATTTATTCATACATATATATTTGTGTGTTTGCTTGTCACCAAAAACTAATACACCACACGAATTAATACACCAAAAAGTTACACAATTGCTAGTGTCTCTTCACAATCTTCTTGCCCTTTTTCGTCGCGGTTGAATATTTTAACCCGTGCACTTTGAGATTTCTTCTTGTGAATGGACAACCTTTAGTAGGCAGTGTGGTCTTCCTTCTTACTTTAGTAGTAGTAGGCATGTCGAAGTACTTGTCGAATTCCTCTTCGATCTTTGGGTCACCGTTTTTGTCGAAGTTTTGCTCGTTGGCGGCTCCTTCCATTCCGATGATGCTCCTCTTGCCCCTCCTAACTACAACACGGTTGGGCTTTGACGGGTCGGTAATAAAAAAGCATTGATCAACTTGGCTAGCGAGTACCAAAGGCTCATTTTTTGCGGAGGCGTTCTTTGTTGATTTGGCATCTGGTATAACCATTGTGGTGAAATAGCGGCCTTCTTTTTCCACGTTCTTGGCCCATCTAACACGGAACATCGGTACGATCTCTCCACAGTAGTCGAGCTCCCATATCTCCTCGATCCTTTCGTAGAATCTTTCCATCACAGTAGTCTCGTCATTAGCAAAGGATAACATAGTTACTCCTGTGTTTTGATATTCACTATTCTTGTGCTTTTCCTCGGTGTAGAATCTGTAACCGTTTATGTCGTATGACTGATAGGTCCTTAGGTTGTGACCTGGGCCCTCCGACAAGGAGAATATGAGTTTTTGATCTTCCGTAGAAGGCGTCTGTGGGGGATTGGCCAGTTGCCTTTTCTTGAACCAACCCGTGAAGCTGGAGTTGTGCTCTCTGGTTACGTCTCCCTTCTTCCTCGGCCGGCTCTGGTCGACGTACTCCTGCTCGATTAAGCTTTTGTGCTCTTCGACCTAAGGGCCGACCACTTCAATGTGTTGTAGCGCGACTCGGTGTGCCCTTTCAAAATTAGTGCGTCGACCATCAATGCCGACATGTAGTGAGCGGCAGCCCTCGCGGTGACCATATCCACCGAGCCTGCTGAGGTGCTTCTTTATTGGTATTCCAACATCCTCGTTCTCGGTGGTTAGATAATTCTGGCAGAAGGAGATGCACTCGTAGATCAGAAAGCCCTTGGCTATGCTTCCATCTAGACGAGACCTGTTGCGAACGAATCCTTTGATGACACCGTTTAGCCTTTCAAACGGCATCATGTTGTGCAGGAATGTCGGCCCGAGCTGGATGATGTCGTCCACGACATGTACAAGCAGATGCACCATGATGTCGAAGAATGCGGGCGGGAAGTAAATCTCAAGCTCACATAGTATTATCACGATCTCTTCCTGTAGCCTGTCGAGCTGCTTCACACCGATCGACTTCCTAGATATGACGTCGAAAAAGTTACAGAGGCCAAACAACGTCTCACGGACATGCTCGTCCATTATCCCAAGGATCGCAACAGGGAGTATCTGCGTCATCAGCACGTGACAGTCGTGAGACTTCATACCGCTGAACCTCTTCTTCGCCATGTCCAGATATCTGCTTATCTTCCCTGAGTAACCGTGAGGAACTTTCACTCCTAAGAGGCACCTGAAAAACTGCTCGAGCTCCTCCAGACTCAGAGTGAAGCAGGCAGCGCGAAGCACCACCTCATTCTTCTTAACTCTTTTGTGGCGACCTTGAGTCCCTTCCTGATGATGATGATGATCATCATCATCACTATCAGGGTACTGAAGATCTTTCTTTATGCCAAGCAATTTAAGGTCCTTTCTTGCTTTCGGCCTATCCTTGGTCCTCTCCGGCATGTTCAGTAGAGTGCCAAGCAGACTCTCGGTAACGTTCTTCATGATGTGCATTACATCGAGGCTATGGGGAGTGTGAAGGACCTTCCAATACGGCAGGTCCTCGAAAACAGACCTTGCTTTCCATACACCTAGAAGCGGCTTTGTCCTCGGTCGTTTTTTTCCAGGCGCAGGGCAATCTACCCAATTATTCAAAAGCTCCTCGATTTCTTCGCCGCTCCTTGGACGCGGGGCTCTTTCGAGCTCGTCCTTACCATTGAACAGGTCACCACGTTTTCTCCACGGGTGATCCATGCGGAGCCACTTTCGAGTACCTTGGAACACGGTTTTCAAAGAACCGGGATCTCTTGGTAGCTGGAGATGCGGTGTCTCATCCATGCACTTGACGCATGCATTGCGTCCGTGGTTCACCTGGGCCGATACATATGCGTAACCAGGATAGTCCTGCACGGTCATGAGCAACGCGGCTCTCAGATGGAAATATTCTTTAGTGTAGGCGTCCCACGTACGGTCCGACGTCTCCCACAAGCTGGCTAACTCCTCTCTCAATAGCCCGAGATACAGATGCATATCGATACCTAGTTGTTTCGGCCCCTGAATAAGAATGCTCATGTGTACATACCTTTGCTTCGTGCATAGCCACGGGGGGAGGTTGTATGGCCATACAAACACGGGCGAGGTGCTATGCGTGCTACTCTGGTTTCCAAAAGGATTGAGTCCATCGGTGCTCATACCCAGCCTGGCGTTCCCTTCATCGCCCCTGAACTCTTTGAACTCGACGTCTAATGCGTTCCACTGGCTAGCGTCTGAAGGGTGTGTCAGGATCTTGCCTTCTCTGGATCATATTCGGGTTTCTCTCTTTTCGCGTGCCATTGCATGAGCTTTTCTTACTTAGCATCTACGAAATATCGCTGCAGACGAGGGGTGATAGGAAAGTACCATACCACTTTTCGAGGAACTTTCTTGTTCCCTCTCTTGTACCGTCCTTGGCCACACACCGGACAAGTGGTTCTATCCGCGTACTCGTTCCGATAAAGTGCACAATCATTGATGCATGCGTGGTATTTAATGTGTGGTAGGTCGAGAGGGCACACGATTTTCTTGGCCTCCTCGATACTTGTTGGCAATGTGTTCCCCTTAGGAGGTCGGTCGTGCCAGTATTCCATGTTCGCGTTGAAGCTAACATCGGTCCATTTTTGTTCGGCCTTCATCTCTAGAGCCTTGAGCGTTACACTCAAACGTGTATCCTCGGGGCGACACCTAGGATACAATGGAGTCATCCCGTCTACCTCCATTTGGGCCAGCTTGGCTTTCTCTCTGGCTGCAGCCTTGTCGTTGCTCGTCTCCTTGAGGAGCAGTTCTTGAATATGAGGGTCCTACAAGATCGAAGTTAGCAGCGTTTGTGTGTTCGCGTCTTCTCCTTCTTCATGAGCATGCCCGTCGTCATCTCCTTCTCCATGCTGATCATGCCCGCCGGCATCTCCTTCGCCATGATGATCATGCCCGCTGGCTTCTCCTTCGTCATGATGATCATGCCCGGTAGACTCTTCGTCTTCTCGCCCGCCCACGTCTTCGTGACCACCACCATGTCCTGCCGGCGCCTCATTGAGGTCGCGCATGAAACTGCGCCTAAGCAGGTGACCCTCCAATTGTCCAGATTCAGGGTCGATCCAGCGCTGCAGTTTGCATGTTCGACATGGACATCTTATCATGGTCTTGTCGTTCAGAATCATGTCCTCTTTCGCGTCTTTATTGTACCTAGCAATTCGACCTTCGCTCATCGTGAGGACCATGGTTGCCTGAGCGGTCAAAACAGAGAGTATAGGTGAGAACCACACCATATGAACACACACATGCATGAATGCTAGCCGGAAAAAATCCGGCATGACCTTTCCTAAAATTAGGACATATGGGTAGTGCAAAAATTTGCCGAAATGGAAATGAATCAACATTTCGGAAAACATCCATGCAACCACACCGGCCGGGCCCGACAACAACAAGCAAACAACAAAAAACTTCCTCCCATTGCAAACATTCATGCACCACACACAAGCATTGTCTCGCCATGGATCGCACACACACACCGCCCGCGTGACAAGCTTCACCTACATGTTCATGATAGCCAAGTACTCACCTATAGTAGACACAATAATAGCGAGACGAGACCGCACGATGAGAGAGTGTGGAAAAATAGATCTACAATGCAAGTTGGTGGAGAGGAAATTAGTAAACAAATAGAGATGTGAGAGAGAAAAGTAAGGAACTTTTATATCTAGAAGTTGGAGTGAAGCTTCCACTTACCAATCTATGGATTAAAGTAGGTTTAGATACAAAAAAATGGAGAAACTATGGGCAAGATGGGGTGTGAGGGAGGAGGAAGACGAGTTGGGAGGAGGTAGAGATGTGAAATGGGTGGTGGTTTATAAATAGATAAGAAAGCTAGCTCTTGTCACCTTTTTAACATGGATCTAGACGCCCTCATCTATGGCGCATATGGAGGAAATGCGCCACAGATGCTGAAACTTCTATGGCGCCACAGAAGTGAGTGAATAAGATTTCCTGTATGGGGCCCAACTCCAAGTTCTGTGACGCATGTTAGACTTATGCGCCATAGAAGTGAAACACATCTGTGGCACATATGTCAACATGCGCCACAGAACTTGGGTGCATTAGATTCCGTGGTGGGGCCCCCCTCCATGTTCTGTGGCGCATGAGTAAATATGCGCCACAGAAGTTGCCTCTTCTGTGACGCATATTTCAGAATGCGCCACAGAACTTGGATCATGACACCCCGGCCGGCGGGTCCCACCAATCTTCTGTGGCGCATGTTCTGGACAATGCGCCACAGTACTTCCAATCTTCTGTGGCGCATGCTTTCTGGTGCGTCACTGATGTTTTCCTGTGGCGCATAGTTTGGTATATGCGCCACTGAACATCTTGTCTATCTATAGGCTGTTTCCTAGTAGTGGGGGTGATCGAGACATCTATCAGAGAGAGATGTAATATCGATACGTATGCATATGTTGTAGTACACTACCGTATATATATCCAACTCTGTTTATACCATGCAATGGGACTATTTGTTGCTAATATAAACACGAACCAGGCTAGCCCAAAGGGTATAATACGATCTTACAACATCAAGTGATGCTGCACGCTCACTTGACGCTTCACCACACAGCTGGGGATGAGCTTCTAGAAGCTTTATCCTGTTAGGGGTGATAAGCTGTCAGTCTAGTAGGGCTGAACAGTTTGTGTTCTCTTCTGGATTGGAGTGATGATGTGCCGAAGACAAAGCATCCAGGAGCACCAGCATGTGCGTGCATCTGTGCACTTTTCTCACGCATTTGACTATGCACCGGTCACCGGGATATTTCGAGGAGTGCACACGTATTGTTATAATCGAGTAAGCTGTAAGGTTAAACTCTCCTCAGACTTTGTTTAGCACCATCACTCTTATTTGACCAAGCCAATTGAATGGCTACGTACAATAAAAACAATGCTGCAGACATGTCCATGGCTTGTAATTTGGAACACGTTGACGCACACACATATAACACATACATTGTACTACACAAAATCGTCATTAATATAAAGATCGAAATGACCTCTTTTATCATATTTGGTCAGACATATTTACTTAAGGTACACGCGTTCATGCATATAAACAATATAATTTCTATTACAATTCCTACTGTCCAAAATTGTAGGACTTCTGGTATTCTCCGGCTGGGTTTATGGTCTGATTAAGTAGGAATTCCGCCAGTTCCTCTTCAATTACTTGTATACGCTCGGTTGCTAGAAGCTCGTCCCGCAACCTTTTCATCTAATTTAAAGAAGGGGGTCAATATATATGAATGAAACTTAACACATAATTGATGGTAATAAAATAAAATGGTGAGAATATTGTTTACGGACATGAATTTGATTTTTAATATGATCGCCCTTCTCACAGGTCATCTGGCGAATGAACTCGCAAACGTAAAATCCACATAAAGTATTCCCGTCTACCTGCTTCAAGCACTTCACAAGACAGAGTTCAATCAAAATAATAATTAAGGATGATAATGATATTGAAACTATAATCAAAGAGATGCGCGGACCTAGCTAGTAGTACTTACCAGGACATGTTCAAATTGAAGCTCCGATTTCCACGCACCCGGAGCCCTCTTCGTGAACCGTTTCCAAGCACTGCCTGGCAAAGAAAATGAAGAAATGAGTTATTAATTACTTGATAGAAAATGAACGAAAGTTGCCGATATAGTGTTATAATGTTGAAATTTACCTCTGGAGCGTATCCTGCATGTCCCCCCACGACTCAAGGGGTTTACGTTTCGAGTCCATGACTTTTACTAATCCTCGGTCAGGGGTTATGATTAGGAGAATAAAATGGTAGTTGTGCACACGCATAACTCATCAACTACACTTAACATCTAGCAAGCGAAATAGAATATGTACAGGACAGTAACACTCACCTGTAGTGGAAAGAAAATAGTATTTCTGATTTGGTTTCATTAAACCTTAACGCACGTACCAAGTTATCCTCCACGTCCTTGGAAAAGTTATCTAGACAATATACATTCACGGTATATGGGTCAACGAACCCAATGTCATATATTTGTCCTTTCCTGCATTCGAGAATCTTCAATCTGCATAATTAGTACAGTGATGAGTACATATATTGAGCTAGAGAACATTTAAATACAAAATTAATACTTACAGACAATAGGCACTGACGAGTGATTTGTCGAGGGCATCTTGATTGTAGAGCTGGAATAATTCACTAAATTCGATGTTTATCTCGTCATATTCATGCCCGTAATGATCCGGTTTAAGTCCCATTATGATCCAGTTCGCTCCATCCTTACACGCTTGCATGTACCACCGATGCAACTTTCGCAATTGTGTTGGTAGATGCGGGATCTGCTCAGATCTGACGAGAGGTTCCCCGTACTTGTATTGGTATGCTACTTGATCATCCACGGGGAAATCGACCCGGCTTAAGTACTCAGTAATACTCATACCAAAAGCTTTGGCTTCATCTTTGTATAGTCTTACCATCTCCGGATCCAAGCACTCGATAGGATACACTTGTAATGGGGGCATGAGTTTTTCTATTCTCCGAGCTCGGGAACTGATTTCCCTTTGGCACTACTACTTCTCGACCGCTCTTTTGATGCCTTATATGACTTGAGAATAGAGCGGTCATAGTCTGATATAAACCTTGGCTCGGGTTTTGACAGGGTCTTTAACATTTTTAACATTTTTTCCTTCTCTATAGGCGGCTCGACGAGCTTCTTCTTTCTTCCAAGGAACTGTTTCACTTCTTGCTATACTTTTGGGAGGGGCTCCGGTCGAGTTGTGCTGGTACGCTTTCGCTTTTGGCTCTCAGCCTTAGTGGACGGCGGCGGCGGCGAAGACTATTGATGCGGTGGAGGAGAAGGCTGATGCGGCGGTGGAGTAGGCTGACGCGCTGGAGACGGGTGAGGAGACGGAGAAGGCTAACGCTGTGGAAACGGGTGACGCACTGGAGAACTTGGCATCCAATTTGGAAGCACAATGTATTCCTTTTGCCATAGAACGGTGGTGTTTATGGCATCTCCCAACGCAAGCAAATCCCCTTCACCGGCAGGGTAGTCAAGCGCCAGCTGCTCAAACCCGTTGTAACTTGATCAACCCCGGCAACAACATAGCCTTGTGGAACCGGTCTGCAATGGTAAGTTGGCGTGCACGTGGGTAAGGCATAACCGACCGCCGCCTTCACGCTTAAGTTCACAACCTTCACATGTAGTTCGCTGGGTGTCAAGCCCGTGATATCATCCACTCAGTACCGAAAAGCCACATCATCATCACCACCCGGCTGCACGGTGGAAGCCATGCTGCTTTTTTGCTGAGATGGTGGGCCTGTAGCATCGGGAGCAGCTTCTATCTGCGCCGAGATGAGCCGGCGGTACCTTGCTGGCTAAGCTGGGCTATTAGATCCCGTTGCTGCCTTAGTTCGTCTTAAATCTTAGCAAGCGGTCTGCGTCCCTTTCCTTTTTCCTCTGACGGCTTCTACCGGGATATTTCTTCCTTTCGGGTGGAAACCCACATTTCCACGGTTTGGAGCCTTCTATGGTTCATGTTCATCCAAAGTGTTCAGGATTCTCAAGGGCGCGTGTGAGCTCGTCCTTCTCTCTTTCAGGGTGGAGCCTCCCCTCTTCAACCTCCTTGCGAACCTTTCTAAAGGCATCGATGGGAAGTGGGCTTTCCTTATGTCTTCTATTATAAACACACATCCCTTCTGAGTCCAACATGCCCCCATTCCCGTAAAACCAATCCCTTGCCCGATTGTTCCATTTCAGTATCTCTGGCTTGATCCCTTTAGCAATTAGATCGTCCTCCCATTTCTTCCACTTTGGCTTGCCAGACCTGTAGCCTCCTTGCCCCATAGTATGGTGATTCAACTTTTTAGCAACATTTTTATTATTTATTTCTGACCTTTTCTTAGCTTCATCCGATGTCTTGTATAGCACAAAATCGTCCCACTGGTCTCGTATCTTAAAATAGGCTCCTTCAAACACCGGAGTCTTCTTTTTTTGCACAAAATTCCTGTCCAATTTTTTATTCCAGTTGTTGAACATTGTTGCCATCTTCGAAAGATCCCACTTTTTTTACTTTTCCCTCGATGGTATTCAGATCAGGATCCTCCTGATCTGGAACCTCATCTTCATCAGGATCCTCCTCTGCCGCCGGCAGGGTGAAATTTACCACGAGCGTTCTCCAAAGGTTATCTTTGGCTCTCTTGTCCACATAACTAACTCCTTTCGTCTTTGTCTTCTTCCATTCTTGCACGGTGATCGGGATCTGGTCCCTAAAAATAACTCCCATCTGAGATTTAAACTTGTTTGCATGGTCCATGGGAGCAATCGGCCCGCCATCTTCATGAATTTCTGTAATTGTGTACCTTTCATGTTCGTCCAACCTTTTGGTTGCGCCACGTTTATTTGCAGAAGATTGGCCCGATCCGGTGGGCTAAAAGAAGAAACAGTGTTACTATATGTATATACACAAATCAAATAATACATCTAGACATCAGACGCTTAATTAATATATATACCTCGCCGGACTTTGTAATTATAATAGTTCCACCGGAGCCATCGGCTTCTCCCTCGTCAAAGTCGGTGTCTCCTTCTCCCTCATCAGAGCCATCTCTTTGCTCTTGCTCCTCTCTCTCACCGAGGACATCTCTTCGGTTTTGCTCTTGCTCTTGTCCATCACCGGGGACATCTCTTCGGTTTTGCTCGTCTCCCTCACCGGATGGGTTCAAAAATAGGGTGACATCTGGCTCCTCATTTTCAAAGATCATATTCTGGAGCAATTGTTCCTGTTCTTCGTATCTTCCGTGTGGATCCATAGTTTCTGCGCAAAGACTTAAAAGACATTTTTATTTTACCCTAATTCTAAAAAACTCAAACCTAAAAAACCTAATTAAAACTAAACCCTAATTCCATGTGAAGATTTCTGCGCCGGCAAGGACAACATGTAGAGTAAAAAATTCAAAAAAACCTAATTAAAACTAAACCCTAAAAAACTAAATCCTAAAAAACTCAAACCTAAAACCCTAAAGAACTCAAACCTAAAACCTAATTAATTCAAACTAAACCTAAAAAACTCAAACCTAAAACCTAATTAATTCAAACTAAACCCTAAAAAACTCAAACCTAAAACCTAATTAATTCAAACTAAATCCTAACATAAACTAAACCCTAAAAAACTCACACCTAAACTTAATTAATTTAAACTAAATCCTAATTAAGAGAAATACTTAAAGAGAGAAGGCGACACGCACGTGGTGCTGATGCGGGTGTGCGCCGGCGGCAGTGCTGCGGTCGACGGAGGAAGGTGGGGTGTGCGTGCGTTGGTGACGGAGGCGCGCGGGCGTCGGCGACAACTCTAGCGTGCGGGCGTTGACGAGGTGAGGTGGGACGCGAGCGTCGGTGTCCACGGCCGAGGGAAGCAACGACGCGGCGGTGGGGGGCACGGGCGCGGGGCAGCAACATGGCGCGACAGCGAGGGGCACGAGCGCGAGGCCGGACGACGAGGTGGGTTAGGCGGCACAGGCGCAGGGGTCGACGGCGGCAACGAAAAAATCCGGCATCCTGACGGTGTCGTATGGCTCCTCATGATTTTTGGTCGATTGATTTTTGGAGGAAGGAAGCGGAAGAAGTTATAGGAAAGGCCTTTAGCACCGGTTGTTTACTGGAACCGGTTCTAAAGGTGCTTTGAAAAACAGGCATAAAAAAATCAAAAACTATCCAAACAATGTGAAATCTTCGCGTGGTGCCATATTATGTGTCAAAGTTGCAAAGAAAAATATGAAACTTGGAAAATTTCAAACATCACAAAAAATTCTTCACAAAGTGACCTATCATGTTTGAGGTTTCATGGTATTTAGGTGAAACCGCCAATGTTATAGCTAGAATCACGGCATAGTTTGTGATAATATGCTTATATTGTGCACCATGTGCATCTTAGGATGGATTACGATGTTGTAGGAGAAAGTTTTCCTTTTCATCGCAAGAAAAACCCAATTTCCATTTTTGAGGTGCCGAAATCGTGGTGCTTTGTGAAGCAACCACCAAATTAAAGTTTGGAATTTGTACCGACCCATTTTTCAAAAATACTAGACCACCTTAAATGGACAATTTCCAAACCGGTGTATCTGAAACCTTTCCGTCCACCCCTCATGAAAAAGACAAATTCCTGCCGAATCGATAGGAGGCCGGGTAGATTTGAACTACAGCTACATGATATAATGCTCATGAATTTTTTTTAAAGTCATTTTTAGGTTCACAACATGCTATTTCATTAGAGATCTACTGCAAGTTTAGCGAGGTTCACCCCTGGCTAGGAATCTTCATACCCGCCGTTTTGAATATAGTTTAAAATGGGCATAAAAATTCAAAAACTATCCAAACAATGTGAAATCTTCGTGTGGTCTCATATTATGTGTCATAGTTGCAAGGAAAAATATGAAACTTGGAAAATTTCAAATATCACAAAAAATCCTTCACAAGATGACCTATCATGTTCGAGGTTTCATGGTATTTAGGTCAAACCACCAATGTTATGGCTAGAATCATGGCATAGTTTTTGATAATATGCTCATATTGTGCACACATGTGCATCTTAGGATGGCTTACGATGTTGCAGGTGGAAGTTTTCCTTTTCATCGCACGAAAAACCCAATTTCCATTTTTGAGGTGTCAAAATCGTGGTGTTTTGTGAAGCAACCACCAAATTAAAGTTTGGAATTGGTACCAACCCATTTTTCAAAAATACTAGACCACCTTAGATGGACAATTTCCAAATCGGTGTATCTGAAACCTTTCCGTCCACCCCTCATGAAAAAGACAAATTCCTGCCAAATCGGTAGGAGGCCGGGTAGATTTGAACTACAGCTACATGATATATTGCTCACTAATTTTTTAAAAATCATTTTTACGTTTACAACATGCTATTTCATCAGAGATTCACTGCAAGTTTAGCGAGGCTCAGCCCTTGGCTAGGAATCTTCATGCTCGCTGTTTTGAATATAGTTTAAAACGGGCATAAAAAATTCAAAAACTATCCAAACAATGTGAAACATTCGCATGGTGCCATATTATGTGTCATAGTTGCAAGGAAAAATATGAAACTTGGAAAATTTCAAACATCACAAAAAATCCTTCAAAAAATGACCTATCATGTTCGAGATTTCATGGTATTTAGGTCAAACCACCAATGTTATGGCTAGAATCATCACATAGTTTGTGATAATATGCTCATATTGTGCACACATGTGCATCTTGCAATGGCTTACAATGTTGCAGGAGAAAGCTTTCCTTTTCGACACACGAAAAACCCAATTTCCATTTTTGAGGTGCCGAAATCGTGGTGTTTTGTGAAGCAACCACCAAATTAAAGTTTGGAATTGGTACCAACCCATTTTTCAAAAATACTAGACCACCTTAGATGGACAATTTCTAAACCGGTGTATCTGAAACCTTTTCGTCCACCCCTCATGAAAAAGACAAATTCCTACCGAATCGATAGGAAGCCGGCTAGATTTGAACTACAACTACATGATATAATGCTCATGAATTTTTAAAAAAATCATTTTTAGGTTCACAACATGCTATTTAATCAGAGATTGACTGCAAGTTTAGCGAGGCTCAGCCCCTGGCTAGGAATCTTCATGCCCGCCGTTTTGAATATAGTTTAAAACGGGCATAAAAATTTTAAAAACTATCCAAACAATGTGAAATCTTTGCGTAGTGTCATATTATGTGTCATAGTTGCAATAAAAATATGAAACTTGGAAAATTTCAAACATCACAAAAAATCCTTCACAAAATGACCTAACATGTTTGAGGTTTCATGGTATTTAGGTCAAACCACCAATCTTATGGCTAGAATCAGGGCATAGTTTATGATAATATGCTCATATTGTGCATGCATGTGCATCTTAGGATGGCTTACGATGTTGCAGGAGGAAGTTTTCCTTTTCATCGCACGAAAAACCTAATTTCCATTTTTAAGGTGCCGAAAGCGTGGTGTTTTGTGAAGCAACCACCAAATTAAAATTTGGAATTGGTACCAACCCATTTTTCAAAAATACTAGACCACCTTAGATGGACAATTTCCAAAGTGGTGTATCTGAAACCTTTCCATCCACCCCTCATGAAAAAGACAAATTCCTGCCGAATCCATTGGAGGCCGGGTAGATTTGAACTACAGCTACATGATATAATGCTCATGAATTTTTTTTTAAATCATTTTTAGGTTCGCAACATGCTATTTCATCAGAGATCCACTGCAAGTTTAGCGAAACTCAGCCCTGGGCATAGTCCCGGATGGTGTCTCCAACCGGGACTAAAGATAAACCTGTAGTCCAGGTTGGAGACAGCATCCGGGACTAAATGTGGGTGGAAACACTATGCCAGTGAGGGATGACACTATTTCTATGGGTGGCGGCATTATGACAGGGGTGAGTGTCGACATTATGTCGTGAGTGTCGACACTATGTCATGCTGCTTAATCGATAAATAGGCATCCCTGTGAAGTTATCAACTGCAAACAAGATGGTGTGAAAAGGCGGGGACAACACTACGGCCAATTTGAGGGAGATGCCGGTGGAGCCCAGTCCTCCAGCATCTCCAACAAACTGGCCATATATGTACTTCCTAATATGTGAAATTATTTAGCTCCCCGAGATATTGATCTAGCTAGAGAAGTTAGGAACTATAAGATGGTGTGCGAGAGCAGGGACAACACTACGGCTAACTTGAGGGAGATGCCGGTGGAGCCCAGTCCTCCGGCATCTTCAACAAGTTGGCCATAGATTTACTCCCTAATATGTGAAATTAGTCAGCTCCCCGGCAGAAGAATAGAACAACATCTTCATAGTTTGGAAAGTTGTAGAGAGACCAACACTAGTAGGAAACAATCCATTAGTCCCAGTTTCTAACTAGGACTACGGAATCGGGACTAAAGGCCCCCCTTTAGTCCCGCTGGTCTAGCCACAAACCGGGACTAACACTCAAGACATTTATTATTATTAAAAAACTAGGACTAAGGAATCAGGACTAAAGGCCCCCCTTTAGTCCCACCGGTCCAGCCACAAACCGGGATTAAAGGCCCCCTTTAGTCATACTCATATCTAGCCCTATAGTACACAGCTTCAGGGTCGTCTTCATCTTCGTCATCATCGTCATCGTTGTCGCTAGGCGCACGCGGCTGGATCCTAAGCCCAACTAGGGCATATTCCAGGGGTACCTGCCACTCTGGCCTCGGATTCAAGACGTGCGGGGGAGGGGGATCCTGGATGACGACGCCGCGTAGCCCGCGGCCTTCACCATCCCCACCCTTCTTGTGGCTCTGTGGAAGGTCAAAGTGCGGGCACCGCATGCGAGGATGATCTCCCTAGGCAATGTAGCGCATCACACCGATGATAGTCCGGTTTGCCCACCACAGGCGGCGACCAGCCTCGTTGTGGTTCAATGGGGGCGGCCGTCACCCTCGTACCTGGGGAGCTCCCTTTCCCTCCGGTTAGTGAAGAAGGCATTCCAGATGTCATAATTGTCGGGATCCCAATGGGGATACATCCGCTGCTCTGGTGTGAGCTCGAGGTAGAAGTGGTTCGTGATGGCCGCTTGGCGGGCTGAACCTTGAGACAGAGGAGGGACAGGAACTCCTCCAACGCTCAGCATCCAGTCGGCAGGCAGCCGGTAGCCCGGCGGGCATGGGTAGCTAGAGTCCCACAACGCCTTGGTCTCCTCTAGGGTCAGAATGGCCCAGTATGCGGTGTCCATTATTGTGAGAGGGAAAGTTGTGGATGTGTGAATGGCCATGGAGGTAGGCCTATATATAGAGGGAAATGGCAGGAAAAGATGGCGGGAAGCGGCGGGAAAAGGCATGAAAATATGGCGGGAAGTGGAGGGAAATGGCGGGAAAGCATGACGCGTGGCTTGACGGCTCTGAGAACGGTGGGAAATATCTTAAGTCCCGGTTATTGGATCCAACCGGGACGAGGCCCCCAAAATATCTTAAGTCCCTGTTACTATTGGCTCCAACCCTAGAACCCTAAACTCTAAACCCGAAACCCTAAAAATATAAAACTTGGAAAATTTCAGACATCACAAAAAAGGTTTAATACATCAGATATATTACACATCACCAACATTCACATCATGTTCGCGTATGTCCCTTGCTTATGATCGCTTCGGCCATAACCATGGAGTATCTTCATCATTTAATGCGATGCTTGGGTCAACGTTCACTTTGAAGGGTGGAATTTTATGAAACTTATTATAATCTTCTGACATGTTTTTCTTGTCCTCGACTCCCACGATATTTCTTTTTCCTGAAAGAACTATGTGACGCTTTGGCTCATCATATGATGGATTCATTTGCTTACGTTTTCTTTCCTTTTGGTCTGGACGACATGTCCTTCACATAGAAAACCTAAGCCACATCATTGGCTAGGACAAATGGTTCGTCTGTGTAACCAATATTGTTGAGATCCACAATTGTCATTCTATACAGCTGTTCTACCTTTACCCCTACTCCATCAAGCTTGACCCATTTGCACCGAAACAAAGGGACCTTAAAAGAAGGTCCATAGTCAAGTTCCCATATCTCCTCTATGTAACCATAATAGGTGTCCTTTTGCCTATTGTTGTTTGTTGCATCCATGCGGACACCACTATTTTGGTTGGTGCTCTTTTTATCTTGGGCGATTGTGTAGAAGGTATTCCCATTTATCTCGTACCCTTGGTAAGTTGATAGAGTCGAAGATGGTGTCTCGGCCAACAAGTATAGCTGATCTCCAACAGTGATATACGAGGCCACCAAGCTAGAATTTTGTAGAACTGTGTAGTGTGCTTGAGTGAAAGAAATCTCGTCCCTACATATCATTGATTTCTTTCCTAGCGTACCTTTTCCATGTAGTCTTCCCTCATGTCACGATTCAAGAACACCAACCGACTTAAGGTCAGGAATAAAGTCAACACAGAACTCAATGACCTCCTCTGTTCTATAGCCCTTGGAGATGCTTCCTTCTGGCCTAGAACGATTATGAACATATTTCTTTAAGACTCCCATGAACCTCTCGAAGGGGAACAATTGTGTAGGAACACAGGACCGAGAATGGCAATCTCTTCGACAAGGTGAACCAGGAGATGCGTCATAATATTGAAGAAGGATGGAGGGAACACCAACTCAAAACTAACAATACATTGGACCACATCCTTCAGTAACCTTAGCAGATCATCTGGATTGATTACCTTCTGAGATATTGCGTTGAGGAAGGCACATAGCTTCACAATGGGTACTTGAACATTTTCCGATAGAAGCCCCCTCAATGCAACCGAAAGAAACTGCGTCATAATCACATGGCAGTCATGCGACTTCAGGTTTTGGAATTTTTTCTCTGCCATATTTATTATCCCCTTTATATTCAACGAGAAACCATATGGCACCTTGATACTGTAAAATACTGCAAAAAATATTTCCTTCTCTGCTTTGGTAAGAGCGTAGCTGGCAAGACTTGGGTGACGCCCTTTATCCATCTTATTCTGTGGATGCATGTTGTCTGGGTCTTTTATACGTTGCTAGTCCTCCCGTGCCTCTGGTGTGTCTTTTGTCTTCCCATACACGCCCAGGAAGCCTAGCAGGTTGACGCAAAGATTCTTCATCACGTGCATCATGTTGATCGAAGAGCGGACATATAGGGCTTTCCAATAGGGTAGCTCCCAAAATATAGATTTCTTCTTCCACATGGGCGCTTATCCGGTAGCGATGTCATTCGGAATAGATTGACCACCAGGACCTTTTACAAATATTACTTCTATGTCCCTCACCATAGCTAATACATCATCACCAGTAGGGAGGTCAGGCTTCTTCCGGTGATCTGCCCCACCTTTGAAATGCTTGCCTTTCTTTCTTACGACATGATTGGTCGAAAGAAATCAACGATACCCAAGGTACACAAACTTTTTACATTTTCCCAAATATATACCTTTAGTCTTATCTAAACAGTGTGTGCATGCATTGTATACCTTGTTTGTCTGTCCAGAAAGGTTACTAAGAGCAGGGCAATCAGTGATGCTTACGAAAAGCAACGCTCGTAGGTCAAATGCCTCCTATTTGAGCTCATCCCACACACGTACACCTGGTTTGGCCCACAACTGTAAGAGTTCTTCAACTAATGGCCTTAGGTACACATCAATATCGTTGCCAGGTTGCTTCAGGCCTTGGATAAGCACTGGCATCATAATGAACTTTCACTTCATGCATAACCAAGGATGAAGGTTGTAGATAAATAGAGTCACAGGCCAGGTGCTGTGACTGCAGCTCTACTCCCCAAAAGGATTCATACCATCTGTACTTAGACCAAACCATAAGTTCCTTGTGTCACCTGTAAAGTCTAAGAAGCCTCTCTCGATTTTTCTCCACTGTGACCCATCAGCGGGGTGTCTCAACATCCCGTCTTTCTTACGGTCTGCTTTGTGTCATCGCAACAACCTCACATGATCTTTGTTTCTGAACAGACATTTCAACCATGGTATTATAGGAGCACACCACATAACCTTAGAAGGAACCATCTTCCTGGGGGGCTCGCCCTCAACATCACCAGGGTCATCTGGTCTAATCTTATACCGCAGTGCAATGCGTATCAGACATTTATCCAAATTCTCGTACTCACCGCGGTAGAGGATGCAGTCAATAATGCATGTATGTATCTTCTGCACGTCTAATCCTAGAGGGCAGAGAGTCTTCTTTGCATCATATGTGCTCTCGGGAAATTCGTTATCCTTTGGAAGTTTCGGCTTCATTATTTTCAGTAACTTCTCAAATCCCATGTCAGATAAACCTGTCTCTGCCTTCCATTTCAGCAATTCCAATGCCGTACCGAGCTTTGTGCTGCCATCTTCACAATTTGGGTACAACAATATTTTGTGATCATCTAACATTCCCTTCAACTTCCGCTACTTCATTACACTTTCTGCTTCTCTGTGTGCATCAGCAATGTCCTGGAGAAGATCATAAACATGCTCATCTGATGCCTCTTCATCTTCAACTCCCCCTGTCCCTTCATCTTCAGCTCCTGTTGCAGTATCAGCGTATTCAGGGTACATATCATCATCCTCTTCTTCTTCTTCATTGTATTCCATCATAACCCCTCTTTCTCTGTTCTTGGTCCAACAATTATAGCTGGGCATGAAACCTTTCCGAATCAGGTGGGAGTGAGGGACTTTCCAGGAAGAGTAATCCTTTAAGTTCTGACAGTCAACACATGGGCAACACATAAAACCATTCACTTTGTTTGCCTTAGCCACATCAATAAATTTATTCACGCCTTCAATGTACTCGGTAGTAGATCGATTACCGTCCATTGCCACCGGTTCATCTACATAATAATATAATTAAGTTTATCAAACACCATTACAGAACATCATGAATAGTGAAATGCCACTGTACAAATGAATAGTCAAATGCCACTGTAAAGTTGCGAACCTTGGTCGAGGAGGAAAGAAAGAGAAGAAAGCTTAATTCTGGCTTGGGAACCTCATATCATTTTTGATTTGTGTAAAATCAAGTGGCATCATTCTCTTAGGCATTTTATCAAACACCTCATATGCATAGGAAATAAAAAACAAATTAGCACAACTCACATACCCTTCCACCAAGAAAAAAACAGAGGAGAGGGTGATGACCCACAAGTATAGGGGGTGTATCGCAGTATTTTCGAGGGAAGTGAAACCCAATTTATTGATTCGACACAAGGGGAGCCAAAGAATATTTATAAGCCTTAACAACTGAGTTGTCAATTCAGCTGCACTTGGAAACAATCTTGCTCATATCAGTTTATCAGTAGCAGTAGTTTTGTAGTAGCAATAGTAAAGTAATAGTAGTAGTAAAGTAAAGGCAGTAGTATAAATTGTAGTAAATAGTAGGATTAAAGCACGGTAGGCCTAGGGATGGATGGACGGGCGTTGCATGGACAAGACAATTCACATGGAAATCAAGACATAGGGCATTTGCAGATAAATAAGATAAAGCATCCAAGTACTAAATAATCATCGGCATGTGTTCCATATATAGTCATACGTGCTCGCAATGAGAACTTGCACAACATCTTTTGTCCTGCTAGCCCGTTTGCAACGGGGCCTCAAGGGAACTACTGGCAATTAAGGTGCTCCTTTTAATAGAGCACCGGAGCAAAGCATTAACACTCCATGAACACATGTGATCCTCACATCAATGCCATTCCTGCGAGTTATCTTGATTTCTGTCACTTCGGGGCCTTTGGTTCCGGACAACGATGTGTGTATACAACTTGCAGGTAAGACCATAAACAATACTATCATAATGAATCAGTAACATGTTCAAATCTAAAATCATGGCACTCGGGCCTAGTGACAAGCATTAAGCATAACAGGTCGCAACAAAGTCAAAAAGCACTAATAGTAGATACTAGGCACCATGGCCTAACAATCCGATGCCATTACATGAACGATCTCATCCAATCCCTACCATCCCCATAGCCTACAGTGGGGGATTACTCACTCATAGATAGGGGAAACATGGGTGGTCGATGGAGAAGCGATGGTGATGATGATGGCGATGATCTCCTCCAATTCCCCGTCCCTGCGGGGTGCCAAAATGGAGTTTCTGGTTCCGAATCACGGAATCTGGTGGTGGCAGCGCAGCGGAACTCTTTGTGGAAAAACGACGAACCCCCCTTGGTTTTTAGGTCAAGGGGCAACTTATAGGCGAAGAGGGAGGCCGAGGGGGCAGCCGAGGCGGCCACACCACCCCTAGGCGCAGCCTGGCCTGGCCCGCGCGGCCAAGTGGTGTGGGCCCCTCATGGCCCTACTCCGTCTCATCTTCTAGCTCCGTGAATCTTCTGGTGAAATAGGATTTTTGGCATATTTTCTGGGATTTTTCCTGATAGTTGATTTTCTGCACAAAAACTAGACACCAAGGTAATTTTGCTGAAAACAACGTCAGTCCATGTTAGTTGTATCCAAATCACACAAGTTTAGAGGAAAAACAATAACAGAAGTGTTCGTGAAAGTAGATACGTATTGGACGTATCAAATCCCCCCAAGCTTAGCTTATTGCTTGTCCTCAAGCAATTCAGTTGAAAACTGAGTGCAATAAAAGAAATTTTCACGAACACATTTGCTTCATAAGATGTATATATTTTCAGCATATGATCAGCTACTCAGGCAATTCATAATAAGGAGTATGCAACTAAGTTTACTTAATAGTCAATGCAAGCTATGAAGAGATCCCAACTCAAAAATAATAAGTAGCATGAAACAAAAACATAAGCAACATTGTACTGCTCATAAAAAAGTATGATAGAGTGGTATCTCGCTTGCCTTTGATTGTAGAGCAAACATAAATGCCAAGGCACCTCTGAAGTTCAAGTGAAGACTAGAAGTAAAGATATCAAAGATACAAGCATCAAAGTCATAACACAAATAGTCAAGTTTTGAGACAAGCATATTACACTAAGAATGACAACTATGCTCTCAAGCAAGTGCTCATAGAATATGTGGAGACTCAACAAAGAAATGAAAAGGTTTTGAATAGTTTGAAAGGCTTCCAAATGCTGAAAGTATGGTACTCATTAGCTTTGAGCTCTCATTGCCCCTATCATAAGCATCTTTAAATGGTTAAGGTTAAAGTGACACAACTAAGAGGATATGCTTGACAAGTTATAAGCTGAAATCTCATGCCCCTTACTTACAAGTATCGGACCTCATGATACTCAACTTCAGTCACAAGTAAGCTCTTGTCATTGTAAGTACATATGTATCATAGAGAACCGCCAACGGGGTACCCCTTGCACATGATACAGGAGCTATCCCATAATCAAAATGACAAGGCAAGCAGACAATGAGCATCTCAGTGATCTTTTTATTTGCTATTTGCATAGGTTTTTATTGAGGATGCTTCATAGAGTGCTCATTATGGTTATGCTGCAAGTTTCCACCATGATTAGGCATGGCTTAGGCTAGCGGCCCAGGCGTTTCTCCAACACAAATACAAACTCCATGATCTTACAATTTCCCCTTTTATTTCACACCGCCGGGATCCATAAGCAAAAGAATCATGATATCAACGAGGTACAAAGTACCAGTGCAATGTTGAAAGCGTTCCCCATGATACATGGTTCTGCTAACTTCAACTTATAAAGCGTAAGCATAAACGCAACAAAGATGGATGCAATGGTTCAAGATTATTAAGTGCAAGAAGGTAAAGTGTGCCATCAAGTTCATGAGAGCTTTACTAACTAACTTTCTCATAACAAGCAAACATTTTATTCAGAAGAAAACAAAGCATACTAAATATACACGAAACAGCAAATAATGCTAATAGGTAGGTATGGTGGACACTTTTGGCAATATTGGTTTTAGGGAGTTGGAAAAACGAGTAAAGCATACTCACTGCAAGTGAAGGCTAGCAATAGTAAGGGAGCGACAAACGAGAGAGCAATAATTTTCATAATCATGCTTGCAACAAAACAGGACTAATCATGGCATGAAAGTGATTCAAGACCCCTGAGGCAAAATAGTTCATCGAGGCTTAACTGATTATTGATTCAGTCATATGCATGCATGAGCATGTGCCAAGTCAATTCAAGTGAAACACTTAGAGGAGGGTACCAAAGTATCATACCAAGTCATGAATAGAGCAATGCAAGCGAACATTCATATGACATGCTACAAATTATTAGCGAGCTAGAGCTAATCATAAGAAAGCAAAAACTACTAAGCATCCATAAATAACATACACCCTACACGAATAGACTAAGCATGCCCACAATGATGAGTATATGTACAAAAATGAAAACAAATAGAGTTCGTTACCAGCCTCTTACCACACCTCAAGTTGTCATTAATCCTCATTATTGCCCTTCACTTGGGTGGCTTGAATAATAACATGAAACCGAATTCCACTGAGGATTGCTGAACCCTGCAACAAACTCACAAAATCAAAGAAGAACAACAAATATTTTTGGTGTTTTCGATATATTTTTTAAAAACAAAAACCAAAAAGGAAGAACAAGCAAAGCAAAATCTTTTTGGGTTTTTCGAATAGTTAAAACAAAGCAAAAAGGGAAAAGCAAACCAAGGCAAAAAGAAGAAGAAGCAAACAAAGAGAAACATCAGAAATATTTTTGGTCTTTTTGTATTTTAGAAAGCAAAAACAAAGAGAGAACAAAAACTAAAAATAGAACGAAACATGAATATACAAAGTATCGACGAAACATGATATGGAGACGAGTGTGATGTCGGTGTACCTCCCCCCAAGCTTAGGCTTTTGGCCTAAGTGGGTATCAATCCCAAGCTGGACAAGATGGAGCGCCTCCATAGTACGGTGAGGAGGTACCCTCGTCCTGGTGCGAGCTCGAGGACGCCCCACCATAGTGCACAGAGTAATCGTAGGAGGGCACATCCTCTTGGTGCTGCCTGTGGAAACCAAGCAAGCGGAGTTGATCGTCCACCTACTCCTTGGAGCGCGACCACGGCCTCCTGTGAACACTGAACAAAGTAGATTGCGGCAAAGGAATCTCCCTTTCATCCCCGTCAGTAAACAACATCCTGTATACTAAACTGTCCATATCAGAGTCAGTAGTGACGAAGTGATGTGTTTTCATGGCAGCAAGGTCAAGCCTTTGTGGTGTCAATATAGTATCATTTGGATCCACTGAAAGCTCTAATGCATTGACCATACATGAAGCGATGATGCCCCCATAAATAGGTCCCCTAGCAGCTAGGCGGCGAGCAATGAGAGAGCCAAGATTGTACCGGGTATCATTATTAAGTGCAGTAGCGAGGAAGGCTAAATGATAATTGGAGATATTACTTGTGTTCTCCCTACCAAGAATTCTAGTGGCAAGATAATAAGCAAAGTATCTAAGAGCTAGGAGTTGGATGTTTCTTATCTTCCCGCGCTGAGCTACGCGGTCATCGTCATTTGTCACACTTCGATAGAGCTCCAGCAAATCAGCGGGTCGACCTTGGATCTTCTTCACGGTCCCCGTCATGCCTATACCTATAATGCTGAAAAATCTTTCCAATGCCATGGTAATGGGCTGATTATAAATTCTGAAAGAAACAGTTGACTGATAGGGGGTGTTAGTGAAAATGAAACTCTCAACGAAAGTTTTGGTGAGCATGGCATATTGATCACTCTCATCTTCCATGTATGAGGTCAAACCAACCCTCTGAATCAATAGTAAGAAATCATCGAGAATCCCTGCAGCTCGTAAGAAGGTATATCAAGGAAAAGTAGATGGGTGAGCATCCCCCTCATCTCCTTCATTGCCAAAGCGTGGTGCAATGAGATCTTTGTTGTATGAAGGTCTAAACTGAGAGGCTGATCTTGAAGGCCTTGACCTCCTAGGTGTGTCCCTCTCAAATATTTCTCCAAAGGTGTGGTTGTTCATCTTTGATATTCTAAAATTTAAACATCCATTAAACAAGTGATTGCAAAGTGAAAATATAATGAAGGGCACTACTCATAGGTACTTGTAGAGGCCTAAACATGCATCAAAACAATATCTCTAAGCATTGAACAAGCTTACAAGCTCTCATAACCTATCACCTACAACAGCAAAATACTCAAGATATAAACCACTAAACACAAATCTACTTGGACAAGCGGAGGAGTCACTTACTGGAGAACAAATGCTCCAAATTTTAGCAGCAAAGATGGGCTGAGCAAGGAGATCAAAAAATCGAAGGCAAGAACAACAAGAACGCGATTGCGAGCAATGAACTGGTGTTTTCTCGGGAGAGAGAGAGAGAGAGCAGTGGCAAGTGAGAGAGTGAGTGGAGGGCCAGGGGTGGCCCACACCATGGCCAGGCGTGCCCCTGGGCTGCTGCGCCACCAGGTGGTGTGCCTTCCTGGTGGGCCCCCCTGGTACCTTCCAGGCACTTCTCTGCCTCTTTTTTCACGTAAAAGTTTAATATGAATTTTCTGGAATTTTTCGAGACACTTTATTTTTGAGCAATTTTCAGGTATAAATGAATGATTTTTTGACAGAATTTTTTTTTCTGGAATCATGCAATGACAAAACAAGGCTAAAACTTCAGAAGTTCTAAGACACTCTAAAAAAACAAGCAACTAACAACAGAAAAGTAAAATAAACTTAAGCAAAAAACTAAAAATGGATAAGATGAAAGTAAGAGGAGATAATCATGGTGGAAACATTGTTTTGTTCATTAACATCCCTTTGTTAACAAGGTTGATCAGGTCTTGTTATCAAAACCATTTTATATGAAACAAAACTTTGTATTCCACTAATGATTATGTTACCTCAACTTTCATAGCAATGGTCCCAATCATAATAGTTTCATATTTTTCTCTTGGTATGGGACAATATATTTCTCCAACTTGAATGCCCTCAACATGTTCAATTGAATTTAAACCATAAGTCCTATCAATCTTCTTGGGGAAATAGATAGTATGCTCTTTGTCATTAACATTAAATGTCACCTTTCCTTGATTACAATTAATAACAGCTCCTGAAGTGTTAAGAAAAGGTCTCCCAAGAATAATAGACATATTATCATCTTCAGGCATTTCAAGCACAACAAAATCAGTTAATATCAAGCAATTATGAGCCACTTGAACAGGTACATCCTCACATATACCAACAGGAATAGCAGTAGATTTATCAGCCATTTGGAAAGATATATCAGTTGGTATTAGTTTTTCCAGTTGAAGTCTCTTGTAAAGAGAAAAAGGCATGACACTAACTCCTGCCCCCAAATCACACAAAGCAGTTCAAACATAACTACTTTTAATAGAGTAAGGAATAGTTGGAATCCCTAGGTCTCCAAGTTTCTTTGGAACCTTACCATTAAAGGAATAATTAGCAAGCAAAGTAGAAATTTCTTCATTAGGGATCTTCCTTTTATTCGAGACAATACCCTTCATATACTTTGAATAAGGAGGCAATTTAATAGCATCAGTCAAAGGAATTTGCAAGAATAAAGGTTTCATCCACTCACAAAACTTATTATAGTGTTCATCTTCCTTTGACTTGTGTTTCTTATCAGGGAAAGGCATAGGTTTTTGGACCCAAGGATCTCTTTCACTACCATGTTTCTTAGCAACAAAATCTTCTTTAGTGTATTTAGTATTCTTAGTGTGCCTTTTAGGTTCTTCTTCAACTTTTTCTTTGTCAGGAACATCATTTTCTTCATTACCACTTTCAGTTTTAGCATCAGAGACAAATATACTATTAGGATCTTTAGCAGGTTCAGAGGGTTCTACAATAGTTTTATGTTTCTTTTTTCTTTTCTTACGAGTAGTACCACTATTTTCAGCTTGTTGAGAATCCCGCTTAATTCTTTTGGGATGCCCCTCAGGATATAGAGGATCATGGGTAGCAGCACCACTTCTAGTTCTAATTTCATAAGCAAGTTTTTCTTTGGCAGCATTAACTAGCAAGTCTTTTTGCACTTTAATAAGTTGATCTACTTGAGTTTGAACCATTTGAAAATGTTTAACAAGCATTTTAACATCATTAGAGGTTCTTTCCACAATATCTTTTAACTCAACAATAGCTCTAGAGTTTTCCATTAAATGATTTTGCACCCTTTTATTAAAATTATCTTGCTTAACAATAAAAACATCAAATTGTTCTAAGCATTGATCAGGAGGTTTAGAGTAAGGAATATCACCTTCATCAAAATGTTGGAGAGAGTGTACCTCAATAGTGGATGAGTGGGGGATTAGCTTACATAGTTCTTCTATAGGAGGTAAATTCTTGACATCTGCATCTTTAATTCCCTTCTCCTTAAGACATTTCTTAGCGTCCTTCATCACTTCATCATTTAGTTCAATAAATCCCCTCTTTTTTGATGTTGGTGTAGGCGCAGGGATAGTTGGTTCAGGTATAATTGTTTCAGGTATAGCTGGTTCAGAAGGAGTCCAGTCTTCATAATTTTTGATTATTTTAGCCATTAATTCCTCAGCTTCCTTGGGAGTCCTATTCCTGAAAACACAATCAGCACAACTATCTAGGTATGTCCTAGATTCTTCAGTTAGTCCATTATAAAATATATCAAGAAGCTCATTCTTAGGTAAAGGACATCCAGCCTGTGCATGAATCAAAGCACAAAACCTTGCCCATGATTTAGGAAATATCTCTTTTTCTCCCTGTTTAAAATCAAAAAGTTCCTGCAAAATAGCATGTCTAGCACTAGGAGGAAAATATTTCTGCAGGAAAGTACTAATCAAGCAATCAGGGCTATCAATAGATCTAGGAGGTAAATTATTAAACCAAGTTTTAGCTTCTCCTTTCAGTGAAAAGGGAAAAAAATTTAGCAACAAAGTAGGTGTGCATCTTAATATCATCAGAAAATAGGCCACTCATGGTAGAAAGCTCAGTCATATGTGCTACCGCACTTTCATTCTTAGTCCCACAAAAAGGTTATTTCTCAACAATAGCTACGTAGGATAGATCAAGAGAGAAATCATAATCCTTATCTTTAATGTTTATGGGAGATGAAGCAAACTTAGCATTAGGAGACAATTTGGGTTTAATAGTATGCCTCTCAAGGAGACTCTTAGCAGCACTCCTATCATGGGTGTTTTGACATTCTTTAATAAATTCATCGGTCATCTCAATATAACCGTCTTCAATATCATAACTCTCTCTAGACTCAGGTGAACTAATAGGTGTAGTAGTCTCTTCATTAGGAGTTTCAGTATTTCCAGCTATAGTTCTAGCAATCGTATCATCTAGGAAAGGACCTAATGAACCACTCTTATCAAGCACAGTAGAAGCAGCATCATAAGTATCAGAAGTTTCAGATTCAGCAGTAGTAGTAGTGTGTGTAACATGTGTATGTGGTGGTGTAAGGAGCTTACTCATAACAGACGGTGAATCAAGAGGAACATAGGTGTTCAGAACCGTACCTCTGATGGCCCAAAATATATCGAGCTCGTTGGGGAACCACAAGAGGAAGGTATGATGAGCGCAGCAACAAGTTTTCCCTCAGTTATGAAACCAAGGTTATCAATCCAGTTGGAGCAAGGAAACACCCCAAAGGTGTTGCTAGCTGAACTTTGGCAGGGCGCACTACCGGTGCTAGCAACAACATGGAGACCTGCACAACACAACCACAAAACTCTACCCCCAACTTGCGATGAGTCTCCTACCATGCCCTAACAATCCGATGCCATTACATGAATGATCTCATCCAATCCCTACCATCCCCATAGCCTACAGCGGGGGATTACTCACTCATAGATGGGAGGAACATGGGTGGTCGATGGAGAAGCGATGGTGATGATGATGGCGATGATCTCCTCCAATTCCCCGTCCCAGCAGGGTGCCAGAACGGAGTTTCTATTTCCGAATCACGGAATCTGGTGGTGGCGGCACAGTGGAACTCTTTCTGGAAAAACATCGAACCCCCCTTGGTTTTTAGGTCAAGGGGTAACTTATAGGCGAAGAGGGAGGCCGAGGGGGCAGCCGAGGCGACCACACTACCCCCAGGTGCGGCCTGGCCTGGCCCGCGTGGCCAGGTGGTGTGGGCCCCTCGTGGCCCTACTCCATCTCGTCTTCTGGCTCATCTTCTGGTGAAATAGGATTTTTGGCATATTTTCCGGAATTTTTCCTGATAGTTGATTTTCTGCACAAAAACTAGACACCAAGGTAATTCTGCTGAAAACAGCATCAGTCTGTGTTAGTTGTATCCAAATCACACAAGTTTAGAGGAAAAACAATAGCAAAAGTGTTCGGGAAAGTAGATACGTTTTAGACGTATCAGAGGGATGGCTGGGCGAGGGTACTTATAGGCAGGACCTTTAGCACCGGTTCGTGCTACAAACTAGTTCTAAAGGGGCGCCTTTAGCACCGGTTCATGTCATGAACTGGTGCTAAAGGTTTCACGCCTACCACATTTCTGGCGCGGAACCTTTAGAACCGGTTCATGACACAAACCGGTGCTATAGACTCCTTACAAACCGGTGCAAATGCTCTGAGGGCTCCGTGCGTGGTCCAGGCCATACGAACTGGTGCAAATAGAACCTTTAGTCTGGGTTGGTAGCACAACCAGTTCAAAAGGCTTAGACAGCTCCAAACAAAAGCCTTGGTTTCTACTAGTGATAATGACCAACATGCAATTATTGTGAAGAAGATATATATATATATAGGGGTAAGCAGTAAGCATGGCGTGATGATGAAGAAGACAATAATGCACATTTATCTTCATTTAGCTAAGAATGATCTCGTACTACTTAAAAATACTCCCTCCATCCAGAAATAACTGACTTGGGTTTTTGTAGATTCGAATGTATCAACTGACTTGGGTTTTCCTAGATTCGAATGTATCTAGACACATTTTTGTATATAGATACATTCAAATCTAGACGCTATTGTTGGAAATATGCTCTAGAGACAAATAATAATAAGGATTATTATCATAGTTCATAAAGTTTATGATTAAGTTTTATATCATGCTATAACTGTATTGAAAGGAAACGTCAATACACGTGTGATATATAAACAACCAGGGGTTCCGGTGAAACTCTACTAACTAGTTCATTGGTCAATAGATGATCAAGGTTCCTGATCATGTGGCATTTATGCCAGTTGGAAATGGAGTCAACTCATTCTGAGAATGAGATGATGAACCAATACCCAACCTAAACATCGTGACCCAATCATGTCACGAAGTTCAAGTTACGATGATTACAATAGACCTCGTAGACTATTCCCTAGACCGTGAGACTATATCAATCACTATCTCTCGAGAATGCTTAGATAGTATCAAATGTCACATGGTATTACAGTGAGAATAAAGGTGTGTTCAGGTATTCGGAAGAACCGTAGAGGCAATATATGTCAAGAGCGGGATTTGTCCATCCGCGTGAAGGAAAAATACTCAAGGGCCCACACGGAGAAGTTATATCCAATAGTTGCGCAACGTGTGATTTGATCACAGGGATATCACTTGTCGAAACGAGTCCAGTAGCATTGTTCAGTAACGACATTGAACACGACATGGTGATGTCATTAATCAAATCTTGGGCAATGCAATATCGAGAGACAAAAGGAATAAGACACGACTGTTCCGGTTCAAACGACAAAAGATCTTCGTGGAATGCACAGGGGTCACATGGCCATCCAGGCCCCTCTGTCAATCATTGGTACGGGAGTGTCCCGACCATGTCTGGAGTGTTCCCGAACCATGGGGTATCACGCTTAAGGGCTTTATGATGCTTAGAGAGTGTTTATAGGATCGGTAGAATCACCAAAGAAGAGAAGAGAGAAAACCGGAAGGGTTTTGGTAAGTCCGGAGGATGTCCAGAGTGGAGGTGGAAGGTGTACCATAGCCACGGAGATTGAATAATATGTGAATGAATGTTAAATATTGATTTAATCATTCATTCATAATTATTTAATAAAAGAGAAATCAATTTAATGGTCAAAAAGCCTTAATGGGCCAATTCCGGAGGGAGAAGGGCCCATGAGGGAAAGGCAAGAGGAGAGAGGAGGCAAGGGGTGGCCGGCTGGGCCAAGCCCCCGGGTCCCACTAGGGCTATTCGGTGGCGCCCCCTCTCCCCTCCTTTAGTCCGACCCTGGGACTTTGAGGGAGGTACTACGTCCCCTCCCCCTATATATAGTGGGGGTATTTGGCCAAAGAAATACACACAATATTCAATAAAGGGTTCCTCACTTTTGGGGAGACCACCAATTGATATTTCTCTCTCTCTCTCTCCCTCTCGCTCTCTCTCTCCCGTGACCGTGGTCCCTGATACATTGCTAACGTATCTATAATTTTTATGTTCCATGCTTGTTTTATATCTACTTTCTTATGTTTTGTCCACACTTTGGAGTATTTTTATACATTTTCTAGAACTAACCTATTAACAAGATGCCACAGTGCCAGATGCCTGTTTTTTTGCTGTTTTTGGTTCCAAGAAAGTCAGAAAATGAATATTCTCGGAATTGGACCGGACAAAAGACAAAGTCAATATTTTACCGGAAGACTCATAGAGCCAGAACACGAGACGGAGAGGGGCCACGAGGTGGCCACACCACCTGGTGGCACGGGCCAGCCTAGGCCGCGCTAGGGGTGGTGTGGGCCCCTCGGGCTCCCACCGACCTTGCCTCTTCGCCTATAAGAAGCCTTCCGATGCTTAAACCCTAAAGGGAACAGCCTCCAGCCACAAAAAGTTCCGCAGCACCGCCACCACCGAAGGGGAGATTCGGTGGACAGAAAGTCTCTGTTCCGGCACCCTACCGGGATGGGGAATTACCCCCGGAGCCATCTCCATCGATCTCCACCACCATCTCTATCGCCATTGCTAATTCCCATGATGATGAGGGAGTACTTCTTCCTCGAGGCTAAGGGTTCTACCGATATCTATGTGTTCATCTCTCTCTATGCATGATCATATTGTGATCATGAGCTTTGTAATCAAGTAGATCTACCTTGCTACTCAAGTGCTTTAATAGATCTCTGCTCTCCCCATGTGTGTGAAAGTGACAGCGTGCACACCATGGTGGCACTTAGTCTAGAGATTACAAATACTTGTTATGAGTTATATTTGGAGTTGGATATTTCTATGAAATTGTGGTGTTTGTTGGAACCATTTAGAGCTCAAGGTGATAGTGTGGGGTTATCTAGATGGGGAAAGCGAACTTTGAGGAGTGTTGTTATAGCCCTACCATGGATTAGAGTGTCCAGCCGGAGAGTAGTTCAGAGTAGTATCATAAAGAGAAGATATTTATATGAGAGTGTTCACTAGTGTAAGTATGATCCCTAGGCCTTGTTTCTAAGCATTGAAACACCGTTTGCAACTAGATCTGTTACATGTTTGCTTGCTTCCATCTTTATTTCAGTTTGCCTTTAGTCTCTTCCACGCCATCAAGCTATTTTCTAGCACCGTTACCACTTATAATCATCCATACCACTTGTATTTTACTATCTCTTTGCTGAACTAGTGCACCTATACACCTGACAAGTGTATTGGGTGTGTTGGGGACACAAGAGACTTCTTGTATCTTGATTGCAGGGTTGCTTGAGAGGGGATACCTTTGACCACTTCCTCCCTGAGTTTGATAAACCTTGGGTGATCCACTTAAGGGAAAACTTGCTGCTGTTCTACAAACCTCTGTACTTGGAGGCCCAACAATTGTCTACAAGAATAGAAGTGTGTAGACATCAAGCTCTTTTCTGGTGCCGTTGCCGGGGAGGTAAGGTAAAAGGTACTCACATCCTCCAGTGTGAGTGCTCGAAGTTATTTCCTTTAGATTCTGCAATTTTGTCTTTTTGTTTCTTGTTTTCACTAGTTAGGCTTAATGGAAAACAACAAAAAAATTAGAGAGCTTTATGTTATTTATCTTGAGTTAGGACATGAAGTGTTTGAAGAGAAAATTTAAAAACCTATGGAACTTTATTTGCATGCTAATAGAAATATTGTTAGTATGAATTCTTTGGACACCATTATTGCTAATGCTATGGAAAAGTCTAAGCTTGGGGAAGCTAGTTTTTATGAAAATGATCTTTTTAGTTCCCCGGCTTTGGAAGATAGCTATTCTATTGCTTATGATGATACCAAACCTCCAATATATGATGATTATAATGATGAATATGATATTTTAAGTCCACCGAATATTGAGGAGAAAATTAATTATGATTACAATATGCCTCCTATATTTGGTGATTATGGTGATGAGAATAATAATGATAGCTATTTTGTTGAATTTTCTCCCACCATAATTAATAAGAATGACTATGCTTATGTGGAGAGTAATAATTATTTTATGCATGTGGCGCATGATAATTATGTCTTATGTGATAGTTATATTGTTAATTTTATTCATGATGCTACTGAAAGTTATTATGAGAGAGGGAAACATGGTTTTATGTGTCTCAACAATATTAAGTTTCCCCTCTTTATGTTGAAAGTCTTGAAGTTGCACTTGTTTTGCTTTCCTATGCTTGTTGCTTTGTGCTTTCATGACTTGTTTCTTTACAAGATTCCTATGCATAGGAAGTGGGTTAGACTTAAATGTTCTTTGAATTTGCTTCTTGATGCTCTCTTTTACTTCAATTCATATTTCTTATGTGAGCATCTTATCAAACTATCATGCCTAACTTAAAGGCGTTAAAGAAAAGTACTTATTGGGAGATAACCCAAAGGTTTTAGTTGAGTAATGGAAGTTATTACTTCAGTAATAACCTCTCCTTATCCTTTTTATTTGCTTTTTGTTCCAGGAGTAACCTCTAATGAGAGAGAAGTAATGCTTGGGAAAGTTATTGTCCCGAAACAGATTTTTGTGCTTTGCTGTAAAAATTCGTGTAAAATCTCTATACGTTGTTTTGAGGCGTGAATGTTTGTGCTTCTGCCCCAGGTTATTATCTAACTTTCGTTAGTTTAACACTTTTCGATTTGAGCAACAGAAGGTCTTCGAAAAAATTGGTTTTTACCTGCTGGTCTGTTTTGAAAGATTTCTCCCATTATTTGCATTTGCTTCTTGTTGATTCCTTTTTGAGTTCTCTTTGGGGAATTGAGATTTTTGAGGGAGTGCTATAGTATCTTGTGTTTTAATGGAAGTTTTATTGGTGTTGAAATTTAACCCAAAGACTTATTATCTTGAGTGCACTAATGTTGCTAATGAAGATTGTGTGAAGTTTTGTATGAAGGAAAAATTTCAGGTGTATGGAGAGAATGATGTAATAAGATGAATAATGGACTAAAGCTCAAGATTGGGGATGCCACGCGTGTCACCCTAAGAAATATCCAAGAAATACAAGCGTCAAAGCTTGGGGATGCCCAAGGCATCCCCTTCTTCATCAATAAAAATCTCAGGTCTTTCTAGACACTTCGTTTTTATTGTTTCATGCACATTTGTGTTGTTCTTGGAGCGTCTTTGCTTTGTTTTTGGTTTTCTTTTGCTTAGTTTGCTTAAATAAGTTGGTTAGATCCCGACACACTTGTTTTGGAGAGAGACACACCCTGTTATTCATTTGCTAGAACACTCTAGTTTTCATTCTTATTGTTCTGTGAGTGTTCTCTTTTGCTAGCACTGTGTTTAGCCTTAGTTTTCTTGTGCTTTCAGCTTAGAACTTTTTAGTTCTTATTTGTGGATTTTTGATACAAGCTCACTGATCTTTATTTATTATTATTATCTTTGTGAGTTCTTTCAAATAAGTTGGTTTGGATTGGAAAAGAGTAGGAAAAGTTCCTGCTTAAGTGGTAAAAAGGAGCTTGTTTTTGACTATAGCCTAGGCTTTGTCATGTCATGCTTGATATTGTTTTGGCTTTATGCTTAGTAATCTTTGCTATAGCATGACATGTTATAAACAATTGATATTGCTTAATGTGCCTTGGAAGAATCATGCGTTGTTTTAGCATATTAAAGCATAGTATTGTGGTATTCTCCTTTGATGCTTTATTTGGGTTGACTTGGCGGATGCTCACACCATGTTATGACTATCCCAAGTCACCATAGCCTTTATGATCTTTTGGTTTTCTACTTGTAATATCACTTTATACTTTAATTAATGATGTTTTGTCGCTTTGCATGATTATGGCCATTATTGCTCTCTTAGTTGGTCGCTCCGAGTCTTTTGCTAGCCTCCATAACCAAGTATGAGTTCCACTCATGCATCCAACTCCAATTAAAACCAAGTTATTCCAAAGAGTCCACCATACCTACCTATTAGCATTATTGCTATTCCAAGTATATTCATGTTTTTATCTACCTTCCGAATTAAACTTGTTATGAGAAAACTAGTGATTAAAGCTCTCACGAACTTGATGGCATGCTTTACTTTTCTTGCCCTTAATAAACTTGAACCATTGTGTCGTCTATGTTGTATATGCTTGCACTTATATGTTGGGGATTAGCAGAACCATGCTGTCATGGGGAATGCTTTCAACATTGCACTTGTACTTTGTATCTAGTTGATATCATGCTCTTTTGTCTATGGATGTCGTCGGTTTGAAATGAAAGGGGAGCTTGTAAGTCCATGTAGTTATATATGTGTGTTAGAGAAATGCCTAGGCCGCCGGTCTAATCCATGCCTAATCATGGTGGAAACCTGCAGCGTAACCAAAATGAGCTATCTATGAAGCATTCTTCTTATAAAAAAAAGAGATAGAGATTGAGAAAAAGAGAAAAAGAAAAAAAAGAGATTTGAGAAAAGTGGAAAGAGAGAAAAAAGCACCATTTTCCCATGGTAAATAAGAAGATTGCTGAGATGCTCGTTGTCTGCTTGCCTTGTCATTTTGATATGGGGATTCTTCCGTATCATTGGGCAAGGGGTACCCCGTTGGTGGTTCTCTATGATACACATGTACTTACTATGACAAGAACTTACCGGTAACTAAACTTGAGTAGCATGAGGAGCAGCCCTCGTATTCAAGGGACATGAGATTTCCAACTTATACTTTGTCAAGCATATACTCCATAGTTTTTCACTTTAACCTTAATCACTTCAAGATGCTTATGATAGGGGCAATGAGAGCTGAAATCTAATAAGTACCATAATTTTTGGAAGCTCTTTATGAGAGTTGAATCCCTGCTTCCTTCTATGAAGGCCTTTCTTTTACTTTATGTTGAGTCTCCATCTTCTATCTTTATGCACCTATTGAGAGAGCATAGTGGCCATTCTTAGTTTAATGTGCATTGTCCCAAGATTTGTTGATTGATTCATAACTTTGATATTGCTTGTTCTTAAACTATTTGTATCTAGTCACCTTTATGAACTTTGAAGGTGTCCTATGCTTTTATGTTATGCTACACTATGAGGGACAAGCTGAATACCATTCTCATTATGCTTTCTTTATGTGAAACAAACAAACATCTTGCAAAGCATTGTTATTCATGAATCTTTGTTTGTATCCTTTCATGTTGCATGCATAATTACTATGTCTTATTGTTAGAATTTCATCTTTCATGCTCATGTTTAGAGTACTTTGATCCTAGCTTTCAATGCTTGCAAATGGTTTGATCTTGATTGTGATGGTGCATGTCACCTCAAAAATTATCCTTTCTTTTTTATCACTTACCTACTGGAGGACGAGCAGGAGTTAAGCTTGGGGATGTTGATACGTTGCTAACGTATCTATAATTTTTGATGTTCCATGCTTGTATTATATCTACTTTCTTATGTTTTGTCCACACTTTGGAGTATTTTTATACATTTTCTAGAACTAACCTATTAACAAGATTCCACAGTGCCAGTTGCCTATTTTTTGCTGTTTTTGGTTCTAGGAAAGTCAGAAAATGAATATTCTCGGAATTGGACCGGACAAAAGCCAAAGTCGATATTTTACCGGAAGACTCACAAATCCAGAAGATGAGATGGAGAGGGGCCACGAGGTGGCCACACCACCTGGTCGCGCGAGCCAGCCCAGGCCGCGCCAGGGGGTGGTATGGGCCCCTCGGGCGCCCACCGACCTTGCCTCTTTGCCTATAAGAAGCCTTCCGATGCATTAACTATCGTCGGATTGATGACAAGTACGCCATGAGGGGTTCCTCGAGGCATGCGGAAGAGAGGGGTGTGAGACGTACGGTATTCTGGGACGGTGAGCACACAAGTTTACCCAGGTTCGAATCCGCCGGCTTTGGACGGATCCTACTCCTGCTAGCAATCCAGTAATACGGTAGAGCCGAAATATGGGTTACAAGGGTTTTTCCTGTGCGAGTTGAGATTGTAGACTATTGAGGGTGTTCCCTAAAGGCTCTCCCTAGGACAGCTTATATAGATATCCGGCCTAGGGTTTACAAAAGAGATCTATCCGGCTACGACTAAGAGTCGGTTACAGAGTACATCTTGAGCTACAAGTAACACTATGGGCCTAAGTCGGTAAGTCTTTTGGGCCTTCCCGTAGCCGGACTGGACTCCGTCTTCTCTCCCTGACTGGGCCGCCCGTAAAGCAAAGCTCTAACCCAAAGTGGGCCACCCTGGTCAGTGAGGAACTGTGAGGATACCCGAAAAGTATATCCCCAACAACAGCCCCTGGAGGCCTCCAAGATCCAAAGTCGGATTTTATCATCGTCTAGCTTAATCTTCGTCTTGCAGAATCTTGAAGGGTTCCTGAAACTTCAAAACAAGAAATACGATTCGGGTCTTAAAAAATAAGTCGGACCTATCAACAGGTTAGTCGGATTTTCCAGCTTGATTTCAAACTAAGCCGGAACTTGGTCTCTAACGCCACCTGACACAAGTCATGGTCAAGTCACATCATCTGACAGGCATTTCGTCAGCACGACCGTTGGTGGGTCCGTGGTTCACGGAACCGAGGCGCCATTTCAATGCATGCGCGGAGATCGAGGCGGCATAATCATCGCGTGGGACCTTCCCAGTTCCTTCCACGACGCGTGGCGGTTATACTGTAGCATTTGCACGAATCTTGGTGCAGTTAGGTGAATATAAGGGGTTAGGATTTTCTCCTTCTCCTTTCACCAGTCCTTTGCCTTTTCCTCTCCTTCCAATCTCCCTGCGCGCACAGAGCTCCCCTGTTCCTCCCCAAAGAAACTCCCAGCGCCGCCCATTCTAGGTCAACTGCTCGCCGGAGAAATGGCCTCATCTTCCTCTTCTGGCTTGGTGGCAGCGGCGGCGGCGACGGAAGCGGTGGAGGAGAAAGAGAGCTTTCGCGGGCTCTAGATTCCCTGCGTGCTCAACGACGAGGGTCTCAAGAACGTGGAGAAAGAAGGGCTCCTCCGCGCCGACGACTGTCGGAGCGGCTTCGGGGAAACCGTCCCCAACCCGCGCGACGGCGAGCGGGTCCACTTCGGCACCCACCTCGACAGAGGTTTGTCGTTTCCTCCCTTGGAGTTCTTCTCCGAGGTGATTGATCATTATGGAGTTCAACTCCATCATATTCCTCCCAACTCTCTCTTAGAGATGAGCGTGTATGCTTCGTTGTGTGAGGGCTTTCTCGGCATTAGGACGATTTTGACTCTATTCCGGTACTATTTTCATGTCCGAAGAAACTCCATTACCGCCGGTGTTCCTTACATCACCGGTACTATTAGTTTTTCTCTTAGACGTGAGCGTGCGTATCCCAAAATTTTAGCTAGTGACTCGGTCAAACAATGGCCAGCCACGTTCTTCTATCATAGGGATATTCCAGCTCCCATCAAAGCCACTGCTTTGCCGACTTTCATCGACGGAGCTGCCATGGCCCAACCATCCTGGGAAGAGGCTGCTCCGGCTCTCACCGACGATTTTATCCTCGCTAAGAGGCGGATCGAATACTTGATCAAACACAAGGGTCTGAAGGGATCCGACTTGGTCCAGTGTTGGGTCTCATGTCGGATCCAGCCCCTTCAGTACCACAGAACCCGACTGATGCATTCCATCACATCGTCCAAGAAAGACTCCCTCCGCATCAGCCCCAAAGCCTACACCACACAGGGCTGCATAAGCCAGGTCAAGTGGCTGATTAGGGAGCGGATCGAGAGGAGAATCCCGGAGGTTTCTCTGGATATGCATACGGCGGATAACCCCGTAGTGCCGGTAAGCTTCTATCAGTACACCTTTTTATGTGTTTCAATCTTCGAGTTACATTGCAATACTGATATGTTTTCTTCTTTTCAGCTTGCTGACCTCCCCGAGACGGAACTTGCTCCGCTCGAAGGATATCCTACTGAGTTTTCTCAAGAGACAGAGGTGGTCCCATTGCCTGACCTTGCGCTCAGGAAGCGCAAAGCTCCGACGGTGGCTGTTGGCACAAAGGTGGTGCCTGTTGTGAAGAGGTAACTTTCAATCACAACTTTCTGCCTTTGTATTTTACTTGAATTTCTTTCCGAGATGTAATGTTTTCGACTTTATTACATTCTCAGAGCAAAACCGCTCATCAAGGGAAAAGGGAAAGGGATTCCTTCGAAGCCGCTGCGGCAGACGAAGCTTACCATAGCTTCTCCTGTCGTGGCTCCTCAGACTCCTGCCCCTCAACCTTCCACAACACCGGTGATCTTCCCGGATGCCACAGAAGATCCGGCTCCTTCAACGGAGCCTGCGAACCTTGAGTCGCAAACTGACGTCACCATGGGTGAGTCAGATTTAGATAAGGGTGAACCCTCTTTGTGTAATGATCCCTCGGCAGAAACCTTCGCCGAAAACCATACCAGCAATCTGGGACTTGCCAAGTTTGGTCTGTCCCGGAAATCTGCTGAAGAGATCCAGCGGCTCGCTAGGCAATGCCTGGAGAAAAGAACCTTATCTGCCGAGAAGAAGCGCAAGAAGTAGAGGACGTCAAGTTCTCCGACCTTCTCACCCAGGAGCGCCTTCGCGACGAGAGGATTAGGACTGGTGAGCTTCCAATAGCCCCAGTGATTCCTCTGACTCTCGCCGAGAAGGTGGCCGTTGAAGTGAATGTGAGTTTGGATAAACTCACTCGCGAACAATATGTAAGTCGGAATTCCAACTCCTGTTTTTCCTTTATTGTATTTTATATCATATCCTCTAGCCACCAAGCATGAATTAGGATAAACAATCCAGGTTTATGCTTCATTAGGATGCCAAAGAATGAACTAGTGTAGCCCCCAAGGCTCGTGCTGATATTTAGCAAAAATATTAGCCCGAGTCTTAAGTAGCTTTCTGACTTTGGGTATTCTGACTTACAGAAAGTATGTCCCTATAATCAGGATTTATTGAAGAATGTCTGTGATAAGCGGAGAGAGATCAAGGCTCTCCGACTTAAAAATGCTGAACTTAAAGTTGCCAAGGATGAGGCCGAAGGTGAACATTCCGAGACTCAAACCTTGTCTTTGTATTTTCAATGTCGAATTTGTTCTGAACTGCTGTTCTTTTTGTCTTACAGCGCTGGTGAAACAATCCTGCACCATGATTGAAGAGGTCGAGAACCTCAAGACCTTGGTGGTGGAGAACAAGGAGCTTCGCCAAGAGCTGGACCAGCTCAAGGCAAATCATGAAAAGAGCATTGCTCAAGTCCTTGAGTCCTCCTCCATGGCTACTGAAGAGCGTGATCGCAAGACCGCTGATCAAGATAAAACAATCTCGGACCTCAAAAATGAGGTTAGTAGAGAGAAGGATCTTTCTGATGCGCTCCCGGCTGAACTCCAGAGTCTTCGGGAAGAGAAGACCAAAATCAACGACGCCATTTTTGGTATGTTCCATCTGTCTGACTTTTCCACTTTCTTCGACTTCTATCAATGTTGGACTTTTCTTGACTTGTTTTGTGTATAGGTCCTCTGAACTTGACAGACTCTTCCTCCACCGAGCCCCGTACCCACCCGCTTACCCAAGTCGGTGACCTGCTCCATGACTTCCGCCAATCCCTTGAGGACATCGGCGAAGCTCTCAAGATTCCGGACATGCCTAACATGTCTGATTTTCAGGTGCGGGACAAGGCAAAGGAGATGCCGCAACTTGTTCAGGATTGGAACATGTCCTACGCGCGGAATGCTGCGTAGAACGCTCTCACCATGGTCATGAGCCACCATGGAAACATGGAAATATGGCAAGTGACCAGAGGGTACTGCAAAGTAGATGAAGACGGCCAGGAGCAGGACCTCCAAGCCATCATGCACTCCTGCACCGGATATGGGTGTCACGTGGCTGACCTGACCAGCTACGAGATCCCCTTCTTCACCCGCGTAGATACTCTGCCTCCTCCTCCGGAAGAATCAACAGAAGTTTCCGACGATGAACGCACCACCTCGGATGCGGACATCTCGGAACGATATCAAGGTGGTATTTCCAGCGAGTCGGCAGCTCCTTCATCTCCTCCTGCATCATAAATTCCCAGAAATATTTGTATTATCCTGAAAAAACATGATGCGTCTGTAAATGTAAAGTACTATGATTTTTGCTAGTGCTAAGCTTTTGATCTATTTAGCACTTTTGGCTTTATTTTTTGTGTGCCTGAAATGTTTACATAAGCACTTGTATTTTTTGTCCCTACTTTATCGCTTATCTGGCTTTCCGCCTCGTCCCTTTCGTGAGCCGGCTAAACCTTCAGCCAAAAACTTTGCCGAGCAACGGAGCTCAATTGCTAAACCAGTTTATATTCGGAAACAAAGCCGGCTTCCAGTACCAACAATTCACTACTCGGAAAATGCCCGCATCCGGCAATCAGACAAATAACCAAAGTAAAGACTAGAAACTTTTAGAGTTGTACCCGAGGGTAGCAGTTTTAGAATCGGAAATCTAAACCAGAACGAACATGAGCATAAAGTACTTTCAAGCACTCTGGGATTTTAGACTATGACATGATCATTCGGAAATAAGACGGTAAAAACTTCTCAGAAAAAATTGAGGCAACCAAAACTTTTATTTCTCACAGAACATGTACATATATATGTTTACAAAGAAGGATAGACTAAGAATAAAAGGGACGTAGCTGAGTAATATTCCACGATCTGTGTCAACACCCGGATTTTTAATTCCAGATGCCCGTTATGCCATACCTCGCAATCCCAGGATTACCATTTTTGTGAGACATAACGGATTGGATATCACAGTACATCATCCATTACAAACCATACATAAGGTTTTACACAAATAAGGATCTCATGATCCAGTCTTTAATACAACAAGCAGCAGAAATAAACGATAGCGTAGCGGTGGGGTCCATCTTTAGGGGCACAGGCAATGCTGACGAAGGCATATAGTCCTAGTTATCATAGCCGTCCTGCTGACCATCATCTTGATAATCTCCTTCATAGTCTGGCCATGATAATAGCCAGGGACAAAAGCCATGAGTACTCTTTAAGTACTCGCAAACTACTACTAACAAGGATTGTAATTCTAAGTTAAAGTGCTAAATTTAAAGAATAACTATCAAGTTAAGTTTGAAACCTAAGAAGAGTTCTGAAGCAAGAAAAGATAAAGTAAAGTTCTAGACTCACTTAAGTTGGGAAGCTAATTTCATTAACACAACCCTGTTGTGGTCAAGTCAAAGGTCATCATTTATTTCAAGTTATTTAGAAAACATCTGACAACGAAACAGTATGGCCATTCCAACTGTCCATAACCGCGGACGCGGCTATTCGAATAGTTTGACACTCTGCAGAGGTGGTACACTTTCACCACAAGATTCGATACATCTGTCAGGGATAACCCTAAATCATCATACTTAGTATGCAGATAATCAAACATAACCTTCCCTTTACACACCCTAGTACAAGCACCTCTCCTATGAGCATGGCCTCCCAACCATGACCATCAGTCATCTTGGGCACTGCATAGGTGGACATCATTGAGAGGTAGCCTCAGCTCAAACCTCTCCCGTGAGGGAACTAATACTAATGCATATAAATTTCCAGCTAAGCCTTACCCAATTCAGGTAATGTGGTTGTACGGTAAATTTAGAATGGTATCGCATCCGAATCCAACCATCAGTTTTATAAAAGGGTTAAGGCTCATGCCTCATCATTGTCATCATCATAAACCAATTGTGTTTCTCAACACATGTCAAAACATCTCAATAGAATGACTCATCATTCCAAGGTTTTCATAACTCATTTTCACCAAGTGTTCCCATCTAAGCTGACTCAAGTTTTTGAGCTATTCTAAAGGACTAAGTTAAGAGTGTTCACTAAGGTGGAAAGATGGGATCAATCTCATGCCATAGAATGACATCTAAAGGTTTCTAAGTAGGTCAAGTTTTATACTCTTTATGCTACCTTCAAAATTAATAAAGAACTTTGTGTAATCTAAGGGAGGTAAAACTTGTCAATAAGACTTGGGGTACTAATAGTTAAAGGGGTGTGATCAAAGCATGCTTAAGGCATCTTTACTAAACCATCTAGTTTTATTCTAGCTTGCTAACAATAGCTTACTAAAGCATGTTTTGCAAGGGTTAGCTTGCCACTAATAGCTTGCCTTGGTTGGTGCAGTGGTTGAAGTTTTCTTCTTCTTCTTGGTAGAACTCCTCCTCCTCGAAGGCTTGGTCGGTACTATCGTCTATAAATACATAGGGAGTGCACAATCACCAAACAATACTTAACTAGGCTAAGTAGTATTCTAAACCACACAATTGATGATCTATTATCCTCCCAAACATCACAAGTTTAATTCAATAGTTTCAACCTTTTTATTTTGGAAAAGTAATTTCTACTCATTGAAAAATTAACTAAAATTTAATATTCACCACCAAAATATGGGATCATGTGAACCCATGTCCTCACCACATATTCTAACATGTGGGAATGAGATTTAAAGGTTGGATAAATGTTACTTTGGTTTAAGTTTATTATTTAATGATTTAAAGTGACTAGAAATGCCCATATAGCATTATTTTGGTACTAGTCCAAAGTCACTGCCTGTAAACTTTAATATTATTACATATTTGGATAGATATGATGAAATGTGATTTTTGAGAGTTGGAATCAACTGAAAAGCTAACTTGGTTGATTTTATAAAAATGTTTCAAGTTGCAAAAGCTTCTGTCTTCTTATTTTTATTAGGAGAAATCTATAACTCTAAATGAATTAAATCCAATGGTCTTGGATAGAGCATTTCAATAGCTTTCAGACAAAATTAGTTTCATGTAATTTGGATTTGTCAAACTCACAGAATTGAATTTTGAAACACTGGACAGAAACTATATTCTAACTAAAAGAAAAATTCCTAATTTGAATTTGAAACGTGCGCGGGAACGAAATGGGCCGGCCCACTGCGCTCCGCGCAGCGTCGCGGGCTGACATAAACGGGGGCCCCACCCGTCAGTGGAACAGGGGGGTACCGAAGGGGTATGGATGAAAGGTGGCCGTGCGATTAGAGGGTAGATCGACGGCTCACAGCTATCGTCCTCGTCGGAACAGGACATGACGGGAGCTAACCCTAGCGCGGTCGGTGAGGGTGCAGTGGGGGCGTACCGGGGCTCCAGCGGGGTCGGCGAGGCGGGCAACTGGGATGGTAGACAATGGCGGTTCTCCTGGTACAAGCGGCTCTTCCTGGGATGGCCTGGATCAACGGCGCCCTTCTCCTCCCGAGGCGGCGGCTCCGGCTGCAATTCCGGTGCCCTAGTGCTCGAGCGGCTCCGGCTGGCTGTGGGGAGTAAGAGTGAGAGGTGGGGATGAGAATGGTGTGAAGAGAGCTTGCTGGGGAGGCCTCCTTATATAGGCGAGCGAAGGGTACAAAGCGGCATGGGCAGAGCTCGACGTGGGCGACGGCACAGCGAGCTAAGGGCATGGGCAAGGTAGGCGGACGGTGGCCGGTCTCCTGACGATCCTCTATGGCTTGATGGCGCGGCAAGGGGCTGTCTATATTCGTCCGGAGCTTCCGCGCACTGCACGGTGGCCGCAGGTGCTCGACAAGAAATGCGGCGGCTATGGGTCGAGCGGCGGCATACGGGCATGTCTGGCGAGGTGCTAGGCCTGCTGCAAGTGCCGCCATGCAAGGCTAGGGATTGGCTAGGCCGGTGCTGCTCTGGCAGACGCGGCGCTCTGGGGTGATCGGCATGGCGGACAGAGGCGTGGGCGCGAGCAACTGGGGCTTGTTCTCCGCTCGATTTTGGTCGGAGGTTGGTCGAGGCGGTGCGGTGTGATGGCGCCTGTCTGCCAGCGGGCGAAGGAGAGCGAGGGGCGGCTTTGTGCGAGCTGTCCATGGTCGACCTGGCGCATGGCGTCGGGCGGCTTGGCACTGGAGCAGCTAGGGGAGAGGGAGAGAGAGCTAGGGCCGGGGTTTGAGCTGGGGGACAAGGGGACCGAGTTAGGCCCAAATGGTGACAAGAAACAATGCACACTATAGTGTTTTGAAAATGGTCTGATCTATGTCTGCCACCTGTTTGATGGAATGGCCGCAAGAGAAAAAGTTTTGAATTTTGAGTTCAAATTTTTTGGGTGATCTCCACTAGTGCTAGGTAGTCTCTGGTTGCAAGGGTTTTGAAAATGGTGCTCAATTAGATGGTTTTTGAAATAGGGGTGATCTATGCATATGCATTAGATTCAATTTTAAACTATCATTTAAAATAGTTTCCAGAATGTTTTTAGTAGATCAAAAGGTGGGCCTTGGTAAATCATTATGTGTACTAGCAAGGGGTGCAAAGATCAAGAATTGTTTCTGTAAAGAATTGAGTACTAGGAATAGCCAAAGTAGGCATGAGAGTTAAATTTGTCAAAATGACCATTCCTTCATTTTAATTCTTTTTGATTTGATTTTCTTTAGGAAAAGTTTGGGAATGATGTAGATGATGCTTAAATCACCTAAGAAACATTTTACAAGCATTGGATCAATCAATCATGGCAATTCAAACAACTCCTATTTTAAATGCACACATGTATGAATGCTTTCATTTTAAATTTGGAAAAGTTTTTGTTAACCCCATTTTTGGATGATTTGATCTTGATAAGATTGGATTAAAGTTTTGGGATGTTACAGTCTGTCTAACTCATCCGGATTTGTACTGCCTCAAGCTCTCTTTCTCTTCTTAGTAGCAGGTCTTTCTTTGACTGGCCTCATGTCAGTTAAGTAGTACGATCCATTGTGCAATACTTGACTAACTAAAAAGGGCCCTTCCCATACTGGGGAAAGTTTGTGCTTTCTTTGTTGCACAAGCCGGAGAACCAAATCACCTTTATTGAACGATCTATTTCGGACTCTCTGGCTATGATACTTGCGTAACTTCTGCTGATAGGCTGTAGATCTCATTTTAGCAACGACGCGAACTTCTTCGACTAAGTCGAGATCGTTTTGTCGAGAAATTTTGGCATCCTCTTCAATATACGCGGCCACTCTAGGAGAAGTGTGAATCAAATCACTAGGAAGATCTGCTTCTGCACAATAGACCAAGAAGAAAGGTGTGTATCCGGTTGACCTGTTTGGAGTCGTTTGTAAACTCCATATTACAGAGGGTAATTCCTCTGCCCAAGCCCCCACAGCACGTCGTAGTGGTGCTTCAAGTCTCAGTTTTAGGCCTTGTAGGATTAAACCATTTTCTCTTTCGACTTGTCCGTTAGCTTGTGGATGTGCGACTGACGCAATGTCAAGCCGGATATTTTGCTCATTGCAGAACTCGGCCAATTCTCCCATAGAGAAGTTAATCCCATTGTCCGTGATAATACTATGTGGATAACCATACCGGATTATAACATCCTCGACAAATCTTTTGGCTGTTGATCCATCACAACTAGTGACAGGTTTAGCCTCAATCCATTTGGTGAATTTATCCACCATCACTAAGAGATGAGTAAATCCACTTGGAGCTCGTTTAAAAGGTCCTACCATATCAAGCCCCCAGACCGTAAAGGTCCATGTTATAGGTATTGTTCGGAACTGATCAACCGGAACATGAGCTTGTTTGGCGTACTTTTGATAGCCTTTGCACGTCTTGACTAATCGTTCGGCATCTGCCTGAGCTGTAAGCCAGAAAAATCCATGTCTAAAAGCTTTTGCCACTAAAGATTTGGCTGTAGCGTGGTGACCACATTCACCTTCGTGGATTTCCCTTAAGATTTCCACTCTTTCTTCCGGAGATACACAGCACTGAAAAACCCCAGAAACACTCCGCTTATAGAGCTCACCTTTAACAATAGTATAGGCTTTTGCTCGTTGGATAATCTGCCGGCAGCACCTCATCTTCGGGTAATTTGCCATCTACCAAATAATCGAGGTAGGGTTGAGTCCAGCTGGGAATCACAGCCAGAACTGCTATCAAAGGTGAGTCGGATTTGGTCGGATATTCCTCATCTACTCCCTTTATTGAGGGAACCTTGAGGTGCTCTAAAAAAGCGCCATCCGGGACCTCTTTCCGTGCAGAACCTATCTGAGATAGTGCGTCTGCTTCCTCATTTTCTGCTCGAGGGATATGTTGAACTTCAAATCCTTCGAACGATTTAGATAGATCATCCACGACAGCTTTATATGCTGCCATGTGCTTATTTGCATTACAAATATCCAACACTTGTTGAGCAACAAGATCCGAATCTCCGTAACACATCAAACGTCGGATGCCCATATCCTTAGCAATCTGGATTCCATGCAGCAGTGCTTCATACTCGGCAATATTGTTTATCGCTGTGAAGTGGATCTGCAACACGTATAAAAGTTTATCTCCTTGGGGTGACTTGAGCACCACGCCATCCCCCACGAGCCTTAGACCCATAGAAGAAGAGGGTCCAATATTCCAACTTAGGGAGGATCATGTTCTCCTTCGTCTCTGTCCAATCAGCGACAAAGTTAGCAAGGATCTGGGATTTGATTGCTGTCCAAGGTTTATACTCAATGTCAAAAGTTGAAAGCTCTATGCCCCATTTGGCGACGCGTCCTGTGGCGTCACTGTTGTTGATTATATCTCTCATGGGAGCTGTGCTCACCACGGTAATTGGATGCTCCTGAAAGTAATGTCGCAACTTACGAGATGCTAGAAAAACACCGTAAGCCAACTTTTGATAATGCGGATAACTCTGTTAGGACTTCACTGACAAAGTAAGTCGGACGCTGCACTAGGTTCTCCTGATTTTCCTCCGGTGTCTCCACTACCATGACGATACTAACGACCTTATTAGTCGCAACAAGATAAAGCAACATCGGTTCTTGAGGTTCCGGCGCTGCAAGGATAGGAGCGGATGACAGTACTTTCTTCAGGTCTTGTAGTGCAGTTTCAGCTTCATCAGTCCAAACAAAATCTTTGGTCTTTTTCAGGAGTTTGTATAATGGTGCGGCTCTTTCACCAAGCCGGCTTACAAACCGACTGACTGCGGCAATGCAACCAGTTACTCTTTGTACGTCCTTCAGGCGAGTTGGCCTGAAAATATTGAGTATAGCCTTGATTTTGTCTCGGTTCACCTCTATGCCTCTCTGAGACACGATGAAACCTAACAATTTTCCGGCTGGTATTCCAAATAGCACTTCTTCGGGTTAAGCATGATGTTGTATTTTCGTAGGTTGGCAAATGTTTCCTCCAAGTCGGAAATCAGCGTTTCCTTCTTTTTGGACATTACTGCAATATCATCCACATATGCATGTACATTACGTCCGAGTTGGTCATGGAGGCAACGCTGCATCGTGCGCTGGTACGTAGCTCCTATTTTCTTCAGCCCAAAGGGCATCGTAACAAAACAGAAGGTTACGAAGGGGATTATGAATGAAGTTTTTGACTTTGTCAGATTCCTTCATCCGGATTTGGTGATAACCGGAATATGCGTCGAGAAAACAGAGGAGTTCCGAGCCTGCCGTAGAATCAATAACTTGATCAATTCTAGGCAGAGCGAACGGATCTTTTGGACAAGCCTTGTTCAAGGCAGTATAATCAACACACATCCTTAAATCAGTGGTGTCCTTTTTAGGGACCATTACATGATTGGCCGACCACTCAGTGTGGATGACCTCTTCTATGAATCCGGCTAACTCGAGCCGTGCTAGTTCCTTAGCTATTGCCTTACGCTTTTCATCGCCAAATCATCGTAGGGACTGTTTGACGGGTTGAGCGTTTGGGTTTACCTTTAGAGAGTGCTCGGCAAGTTCCCTAGGTACTCCGGTCATGTCAGATGGCTGCCATGTGAAGATATCTTGATTTGCTGGGAGGAACTTGACGAGTGCGCTTTCCTATGCGCTACCTAGGACTACGCCTATCTGGGTCACCTTGGAGGGGTCATCATCCTTCAACGGCATCTTCTTCGTCTCTTCTGATGCCTTGAACTCCGGATTTGGCTTTGTCACCTCCTTCTTCATTGCGGGCATCTCGGACGGATATATGCTCTTCTTGATCTCCTGGTACTCTTGGGCGTGCAGCATGGCTTCAACAAAGGCGGCATTTCCATCCTCGCACTCTCGCGCTTTCTTCGGGTCTCCCCTAATGGTGATCACGCCGTTGGGACCTGGAATTTTCATCATATTGTAAATCTAACACGGACGAGCCATAAGGGACTAGTAAGCCGGACGTCCGAATATAGCGTGGTACGCGCTCTTGAACGGGACCACTTCGAAGGAAAGTGCCTCCGTCCGATAGTTCTTTGGAGTTCCAAAGGTAACATCCAAAGTGATCTCTCCCAGGGAATTAGCTTCTCTTCCTGGGACAACTTCGTGAAAGATCATAGAGCTATGGTTCAGCTGTGTTTCCGAGATCTTCATCCGGCGTAGTGTTTCGATGTAGAGAATATTGATGCTGCTACCACTGTCCATGAGGGTCTTGGAAAAACCATAACCGTCAATCAGTGGATTGACGATTAAAGCGTATTTTCCTCGCCTGTGTAACTTAGGCGGGTGATCATCACGGTCAAATGTGATTGCCACTTCCGACCAGTCCAGATACTGGGGGACAGCCGGAACTGTTGCATTGAGCTCGTGTAGAACTGCTTTTTTGACTTTTGCTGGTTGAGATCCGAGGAAAGTGACATAAGTGTCCTTCTTGGTGGGAAAAGTTTTCTTCCCTTCCGGCTTGGGATTTGAAGCATCAGCTTCCTCCATGTTGGAATCTTCCTTGGTCTCTTTTTCTTTTTCGGGATTCTTCTTTCCCTTCTTCTGCTTAGCTTTGTAGCCCGCGGTGTCATCTCTTTTGATGTCGTCATTGAAACGACATTCGGCGTTGGTGTGGGACGAGCCCCCATTGGCGTCTAGGTGATGCACACATGGGTTATTGGCAATGTCGGCCCAAGAGTAGGTTTTGCCTGGTTGCTAGTCTCCTCTACCCTGGACTCTGGAAGTTCCACGACCACGCCCGCGGCCTCCGCCGCGTCCTCCTCGCCCTCCATACCCGAAAGTAGCAGTGACCACTGCCGTTTCCGCGTTGGGTTTTTCTTCCGAGGTATTTTTGCGCTTCTGAGCTTGTTGCTTTGGTTTTTTTGCCGACTGAGGCACAACTAGGGCATTAAGCAATCCCTCTGCATCGTCGTCAGCATCTGCATACTTGCTCGCTGCTTCTATCATCTCTCCCAAATCAGTGACCTTGTCACACTTCAAGCGATGATGCAGTAGACCAATTGGGAGACCTGCAATGAAAGCTTCAGTCGCAGTTTGATCATTCACTCCTCCATAGGAGTTCTTGGTGTCAATCCACCGTCCAAGGTAGTCCCGGCAAGTTTCTCTGGCTTTCTGGGTGCAACGCTGTAGGTCTCCGACCATACAGGGCCTCCGATATGTGCCTTCGAAATTCCGAAAGAACGCACTTTGCATGTCATACCAGTTATGGATGGTGTTCTCCGGAAGTTCATTGAGCCATGATCGTGCCATCTTCCGCAACATAAGTGGGAGATATCGGGTAGCGACCAGGCTGTTTCCGCCTTTAGCGATGCAGCACGCTTGGAAGAAATCTTGTAGCCAGGTATCTAGCCTAGCAATGCCATCGTAGGCTTGGATATGTCTTGAGATAGCAAATCCTTCCGGGAATTTTGTAGCTCTGATGCGTGGTCCGAAGCACTTTGGGCCCCCGTAGATATCATTGTTTTCGTAGCGTCGAGCCTCTATGTTGGAGTTGATCCTGTGCCTTGCGTCGTTCGGGGATAGAGATCATCCCGAATGTCGGCTATGGCTGCGGTGCCTTGGAGCCGGACTTCGGCTTCTACCACCACCTCCTATGCCACGTCGTCCTCCTTGCCCTCCTTGGGAGCCGTTATGATGACTGTGTGGTGGAGAGGGTGGGGCAGGTGGATAGTTTCCAGTTGATCGCTGACCTCCATCCAGAACGTCATTATTCCAATTCTGGGGAGGGTCTTGACTACGACGAGCCCCCTGCCGGCTTGTCCCGGCATGGTTTCCATCGTTTCTTTGTCCGTCGTTCCCACCATGGTGGGGCTCAGCCGGACGGCTTGCATGTCTAGGAGGTGGCATTTTTTGACGATCCTCCTCCCGACGTTTCTCTTTATCTTCTCCCTTTCGATCGTTAGATTATCATCGGGGAGGATTCCTCGGATTCAGAGCAGCGATGGCCTCTTTCTCGGCCGCTGGTGCGACGTTGTTCCAGTCGCGTGTAGTCCTGCGATGCTATCCTAATGATCCGGTTCTCGAATAATTGTCCTCCCGTCATTCGGGGCGATAATGCTGCTCCAGAACGCGGTGGGGTCTCATGTCAGCCCATGCCGGATTTGTTCGACATTGGTCAGAATCCAAGACTAGTTTTTGACTTCCGGACAGGGCGACCTTTTGCTGCTCCAGTCCCTTGTTGAGTAGTTTGATACCCAAACGGATCTCCTCTGGTCCTGGATTAGCCGATAGAATTTCTCGGGCCGCCATGGTATTCTGTACTAGGGTTGGATATACCCAATCTCCTTTGCTATCTTTCCATGGCTTCCCCATCTCATCTCCGAAAAGGACGGCACGGATATGTGGGAATTGGTCATCATTGGTGTGACGCTTCCGTGTCTTCTGATGCAACCGAGACATGTAATCCTTAGTTGCCATGCGTTTCTTCTCCTCCTCGATGTTTTTGGCTTCATCCAGGAGTTGTTGACGACGCGCTTATAGGGCTTGGGCCCTTTCGTCCAGCTCTTCAGCAGTGAGTTCTGCAGCTGTAGGGATGGGTGTGGTTAATGCAGCATCGATGAGTTTACGCGCATGTTCAGTGATCATGTTGGGTCCGCAGCATAGAAAACAAAAAATTTCCTACGATGAGAACTATACGCCAAGATCTATCTACTAGATACAGAGCAACGGGTGGACATACATCCATGGAGAACTTACCCTCGAAGACAACGAGTTTTGTTAACGAGTAGGAACTCGTGGTTGGTGTAGTCGTACGCTTGCCGATCTCAATATCGTGTGGAAGTCCGAGCGCCACAACTCAGCAACGCATCCGTACTCGCACACACGTTCAAGCCACCGGACAACCTCCACCTCCTCGCTCCAGCGATCCAGCGGAAGCAGCAACTCCTTCCAGACGAAATTCCACCGGGAACATGTATCTCGCTAATCCGAGACCATGGGGGAATAATTCTAGAGGGGGAGAGAGATCCTTCACAAGGAAGTGTGAGGATGAAGGAGGGAATGGGTGGCCTTTTATAGGAGGAGGGGGGTGCCCCCTCTCTCCATGGCCGGCGCATGGGGGGGTGACCCCTCACCTCCCCCATTCATGTGATGGTAACCCCTCCACATTAAAATGCCTCTTCACATTCCCTTTTAAAGTCTCCACTTTAAATGCATTAAATTTCTCCAAATTTAATGCTCTCTCATTTAATAAAACTCTTTTTATTAAATTTATTCAGAATTTTGTTAATTACTTTAATTAACAAACATTCACATATAGCCCCTTGCAATATTTCAATATCACATGCAGAACCACCTTCTGCAATTTCACCCGAAACAATTTCCGGTTTCTATTGAAACAATTCCTACGCTTTGCAATTCTTTCATCTGAAACATATGTGCTCCAAAATAGTGTCCGGTAACTCTTAAGTGTGCCACCCTACGGTTTGCGAATAATGCAGACATGATCGAGACCCTTCTCCGATCAATAATCAGTAGCGGGACCTGGAGATCCGTACTGACTCCTACACATTCAACGATGACTCCTGTGATCGTGAGAACCTTTAACGCTTGTAACTAAATCCCTTTGTCTCTCGATATATTACATGTCCGAGATTCGATCATCGGTATCTCCATACCTAGTTTGATCTTGTTACCGACATGCACTCTTTTCTCGTTCCCGTGATATAACATTCTAGTGATCACATCACTTGCTTGCAAGCTATCCTAATGTGATATCACCGAGAGGGCCCAGAGTATATCTATCCATCATCTGGATTGACAAATTCCACTCTTGATCCATGAGCCTCAACATAACACCTTCATAGTACTGAACCCATCTTTATAGTCACCCTGTTACGGTGTGACGTTTGATGTTATCAAGATACTCCTCCGGTGTTAGCAATTAACATGATCTCATGGTCTAAGGATTACTTCGTATGATGTTATAGCAATATAAACATAATGACTTGATCGTAATGCTGTACTTCGGATGAATGTTCATCACATCATTTCACAAATGTTGTGACCTTGTTATTAACAACATCCAATGTCCATGATCAGGAAACCTTGATCATCTTGTTAATCAACAAGCTAGTCTATAAGAGAGGCATAACTAGGAGCCCTTTTTGTTTATTAAACACACATGTATTGATGTTTCCTGTCAATACAATTATAGCATGCAAAATAAACATCTATCATATACAAGGAATACATAATAACAACTTTATTATTGCCTCTCAGGGCATATTTCCTTCAGATCACGTGTCCATCCACCAATTCTTCTTTTTTTAGCTCTTCTGGGATAAGTGCTCCACCCGAGTCTTCCTTGTATTCCTCGGCAATCACCTCCTCTGCCAGAGGGTCTTTTGCCAGGGTCTTGTTTTTCTTGTTCTTCTTCTTTGCCTTCTTGGCAGCGTCGGTAGCAAAGACGGCTTTGGGTCCATTTCCCGGAGTCAAGCTCTGATCGGTACTTTCGGATATCTAGACCTCGGGATTATCTCTGACGTCCATGTCATCCTGTGCTTTAGGAGAGTGTTCCCCAGATCCTTCATCCATGGCTTCTCCTTCTTCTACAGCCTTGGAGTTATACTCCTCTTCATATTCCGCGGAGAACTTTCGGAAATCTGCTGACGTCATCGATTCATCCGAGGATGCGGGTATGTCGGCGTTTGTTCCAATTGCCTCTAGCATCAAGTCGGTGTTTTCTCCAGCATCGGGAGTACCCGATGAAGTGCGACGCGTGCTTCCTGTGGTACCTGCAACTTGTGCGATCAGCCGTGTCGAAACTTTTGATGGTTTCGAGAATTGCATCTGCGCTTGCATCTTGCATTATCATATGTCATAGTGTGTACCTTAGGAAAGGTCTGTCTGTCCCGGCATCATCAGAGCCGGAATCAGTGTCATTGATATGCTCCTCCTAGATTTCGACTTCCGCGGGTGGGTCGATCTAGGATCTAGCTCCTCCAGGAAGATTTACTCTAGATTCGATTTGGACCGCTATGTCTTCTTCAGGCTCGGATTTCTCCACTATCTCCGCAACTGGTGCGAGCTGGGTGTGTTTAGGGTTTTCTGAGATCCGGAACTCTACCACCTCCGCGGACAAAGGGGACCCAGAAGATTCTTCTGCCTCTATCATCACCGCTGGGGTGGGTGGGGCAGGTTTAGTGAAACCGATGTAAACATCGATCTCGCCAAAAGACATAATTGTGTAGGCAGTCACAGCCTCCCTAGTCAGAATCCAAGAGTTCTGGTGTTGATCATGTTTTGCCCTAGGGAGAACTTTAGTCAATGGATCTGCTACATTTAGGTCTGTGTGTACTTTACAAATCTTTATATCTCCATCCTTGACATGCTCGCGGATGGAGTGAAACCGGCGCTTAATATGCTTGGAATTCTTGTGAGACCTTGGTTCCTTGGCGTTGGCTATGGCTCCATTATTGTCACAATAGATCACCATTGGGTCCAACGCACTAGGAACCACACCTAGTTCCGTTATGAACTCCTTCATCCAAACCGCTTCCTGCGCTGCTTCTGAAGCAGCAACATATTCCACCTCCATCGTTGATCCAGCCACCACAGGTTGTTTGGAGCTCCTCCAACTAACTGCTGCTCCGTTCAAGAGAAATACGTATCCGGATTGAGACTTAGAGTCATCCGGATCAGTGTCAAAGCTAGCATCGACATAACACTTAGCGACTATCTCTTCTTCACCTCCGTATACAAGAAACATATCCTTAGTTCTTCTCAAGTACTTAAGGATATTCTTGACCGCTATCCAGTGTTCCGAACCTGGATCAGATTGGTACCTACTAGTCAAACTAATAGCATGTGCCACATCCGGTCTTGTACATAGCATGGCATACATTATAGAGCCTATGGCTGAGGCATAGGGGATCTTATCCATTATCTCTCTTTCTTCCGTCGTAGCCGGACTTTGAGTCTTACTCAATGTCTTGCCTTGCAACATAGGTAAGTACCCCTTCTTACTTCCGTCCATATTAAACTTCTTTAATATCTTATCAAGGTATGTACTCTGTGATAGCCCAATTAGGCGTCTTGATCTATCTCTATAGATTTTAATGCCTAATATATATGAAGCTTCACCAAGGTCCTTCATCGAAAATTTGCTGTTTAGATAACTTTTAACACTGTTTAAAAGATCTAAATCATTTCCAATCAATAATATGTCATCCACATATAATATCAGAAATGCCACATTGCTCCCCCTCACTTTCTTGTAAATACAAGCCTCTCCATAAGTTTGGACAAATCCAAACTCTTTGATCACCTCATCAAAGTGGAGATTCCAACTCTGGGATGCTTGCTTCAGTCCATAGATGGATCGCTGAAGTTTGCACACCTTATTAGCATCCTTAGGATCGACAAAACCCTTACGTTGTATCATATACAACTCTTCTTCAATATTACCATTGAGGAACGCATTTTTGACATCCATCTGCCATATTTCATAATCGAAATATGCAGCAATTGCTAACATAATCCTAACCGACTTAAGCATCGCTACGGGAGAGAATGTCTCATCATAGTCAACTCCTTGAATTTGTCGAAACCCCTTTGCGACAAGTCGAGCCTTATAGATGGTTACATTACCATCAGCATCAGTTTTTCTTTTGAAATCCATTTATTCTCAATGGCCTTTCGATCGTGAGGTAAGTCCACCAAGGTCCAAACCTGGTTTTTGTACATGGATTCCATCTCGGATTTCATGGCTTCTAGCCATTTGTTGGAATCAAGGCTCATCATCGCTTCTTTATACGTCCCAGGGTCATCTACTTCAACAATCATGAAATTCATAACAGGTTTGCCGTACAGTTCAGGAGCTGCACGTGTCCTGCTTGACCTGCGAGGTTCGGTAGTGTCCTCTTTCAGAGTTTCATGATCAATATCATTAGCTCTCTCTTCATTAGGTGAAGTCAACTCCGAAACAACTTCTGGATCTGCGCTACTCGCCATTTCATGAAGAGAAGGTTCAATAACCTCTTCGAGTTCTACCTTCCGACTACTCACACCTTTCGCGAGAAACTCCTTCTCAAGAAAGGATCCATTCTTGGCAACAAAGACCTTGCCCTCGGATCTGTGATAGAAGGTATACCCAATCGTTTCCTTAGGGTATCCTATGAAGACGCATTTTTCCGCTTTGGGTTCGAGTTTATCCGGTTGAAGTTTCTTCACATAAACATCGCATCCCCAAACTTTAAGAAATGACAGTTTAGGTTTGTTTCCAAACCATAATTCATACGGTGTCTTTTCAACGGATTTAGATGGTGCCCTATTTAAAGTGAATGCAGTGATTTCTAGTGCATAACCCCAAAATGACAGTGGCAAGTTAGTCAGAGACATCATAGATCGAACCATATCCAATAAAGTACGATTACAACGTTCTGACACACCATTACGTTGTGGTGTTCCGGCAGGCGTGAGTTGTGAAACTATTCCACAGTCTTTCATATGTGTGCTAAACTCGTAACTAAGATACTCTCCTCCACGGTCGGACCGCAGAAATTTGATCTTTCTGTTACGATGATTTTCCACTTCATTCTGAAATTCTTTGAACCTTTCAAAGGTTTCAGACTTATGTTTCATCAAATAGATATACCCGTATCTACTCAAATCATCCGTGAAAGTAACAAAATAACGATATGCACCTCGCGCCGACACACTCATTGGTCCACACACACCAGTATGTATGATTTCCAATAAATCTATCGCCCGTTCCATTGAACCGGAAAACGGCGTTCTAGTCATCTTGCCCATAAGGCATGGCTCACATGTATCAAATGATTCAAAATCAAGTGATTCCAAAAGTCCATCAGAATGGAGTTTCTTCATGCGTTTAACGCTAATATGACCTAGACGGCAGTGCCACATATATGTAGATATATCATTATCAAGTTTAATCCTTTTAGCATCAACATTATGAATATGCGTAATACTACTATCGAGATCCAACAGAAATAAACCATTCAACACAGGTGCATGACCATAAAAGATATTATTCATATAAATCGAACAACCATTGTTTTCAGACTTAAACGAATAACCACTTTGCATCAAACGCGATTCGGATACAATGTTCATGCTCAGTGCAGGCACCAAATAACAATAATTTAGGTTTATAACTAATCCCGACGGCATATGGAGAGGCAGCGTTCCGACGGCGATCACATCAACTCTTGATCCATTGCCGACCCGCATCGTGACCTCATCCCTTGCTAGTTGTCGCTTGTTCCGCAGCCCCTGAACCGAGTTACATATATTAGCAACCGATCCCGTATCAAATACCCAGGTGCTACTGCGAGTACTAGTCAAGTACACATCAATAACATGTATATCACATATACCTTTGTTTTCCTTGCCGGCCTTCTTGTCCGCCAAATACTTGGGGCAATTGCGCTTCCAATGGCCAGTCCCCTTGCAATAGTAGCACTCGGTGTCAGACTTAGGGACAGCTCGGGGTGTCTTTTCAGGCGCGGCAACAGATTTGCCGCCCTTCTTTCCCTTCTGCTTGCCTTTCTTGTCCTTCTTGAAACCGCTGGTCTTATTGATCATCAACACTTGATGTTCTTTCCTAATCTCCACTTCTGCAGTCTTAAGCATTGACAGAAGCTCGGGAAGAGACTTCTTCATGCCCTGCATATTATAGTTCATCACGAAGCTCTTGTAGCTAGGTGGCAGAGATTGGAGAACACGATGTATGCCTAAGTCAATGGGAATCGTTATTCCCAAGGACACAAGCTTATCGGCGTACCCAGACATTTTGAGTACGTGCTCACTAACGGAGCTGTTCTCTTCCATCATGCAGCTAAAGAACTTTTCAGAAACATTATAACTCTCTACGATAGCATGGGTATCTAAAATCATTTTCAATTCTCCCATGGTATCAAAGGCATTGCCATTTTCGAAACGTTTTCGAAGTTCTGGCTCTAGCCCATACAGTATGCCGCAATGAACTAAGGTGTGGTCCTCCTGACGAGTTATATAGACGTTCTTTTCCTCGTCAGGGGCATCAGGAGCTGGGGGGCCTAGAGGCGCCTCTAGCACATATTGCTTTTGTGCAGCAGTGAGGAGAATCCTCAAATTCATAGCCCAGTTGGTGAAGTTGCTACCATTTGCAGCAAGCTTCTCTTTCTCCATGAACACATTGAAATTAAAAGCAGGTGGTGCCATCTATAACAGAATTTGTAAAATATATTTAGACTAAGTTTATGATAGATTGAGTTCAACTAATCCAAATTACTAATGAACTCCCACTCAAAAACGACATCCCTCGTGTCCTTTTGGTGATTACATGAACCAAATCCTCTACACCAAGTCCGATCATCACGTGAGTCAGTGTAGCTTCAAAGGCGAGCATCTATATGGGCATCATATCAACTATATGACTCATTCTTAACCTTTCGGTCCGTGTTCCGAGGCCATGTCTGTACATGCTAGGCTCGTCAAGTAAGAACCTTAGTATTTGCATGTGTAAAACTATCTTACACCCGTTGTATGAAAGCGTAGAGTCGAGAACACCCGATCATCACGTGATGCCTCAAAACACGATCCACAAAACGGTGCATACTTAAGGAAGAACACATTTTATCTTGAAATCTAAATGAGGGATCATCTTATAATGCTACCAAAAGCGCCAAACTAGCAATATAAGATGCTAATGTGTGAAGTGAGGTGATATGGTCCATGCATTTGATCTCTATCATTTGCATCGTGGTATGATCTCTATCATTCCTTTCTGTGTAAGGCCAAGGTCTATGGAACTTGCACGTTAAGTGAGTTGTAAGAGTATCTATCATACATCTACTTACAACAATACCATATCAATACACTAGCCTAGCAACGATCTAAACTAGACGCCTCTAATTTATCAATTGCAAGTTTTACGTGGCTTAGGGCTTTCGGAGATAGAACCGGTCTAACCTACGAACATGAACCATAACGAGGATAACCAAGTTATTAGCAACTCATTGTAAATCAGATATTGACTATAGTAGGAGAGACAGACACCCGCTAGCCACTTATGCAAAACTAGTTGCATGTCAGTCGTGGAACCGGTCTCATGTACGATGACATGTAAGGTTGGTCCGGGCCGCTTCATCCCACTATGCCACCAATATCCAAAGTACATAGAAGATGCAATAACATGATCATCATCGCCCACATATAAACATATGTGTACTACCCGTGCAAAGCACCTACGCATAGATCAGGCTCTGATACCACTATTGGGTCCGCAGCATAGAAAACAAAAAATTTCCTACGATGAGAACTATACGCCAAGATCTATCTACTAGATACAGAGCAACGGGTGGACATACATCCATGGAGAACTTACCCTCGAAGACAACGAGTTTTGTTAACGAGTAGGAACTCGTGGTTGATGTAGTCGTACACTTGCCGATCTCAAGATCGTGTGGAAGTCCCAGCGCCACAACTCAGCAGCCCATCCGTACTCGCACACACGTTCAAGCCACCGGACAACCTCCACCTCCTCGCTCCAGCGATCCAGCGGAAGCAGCAACTCCTTTCAGACGAAATGCCACCGGGAACATGTATCTCGCTAATCCGAGACCATGGGCGAATAATTCTAGAGGGGGAGAGAGATCCTTCACAAGGAGGTGTGAGGATGAAGGAGGGAATGGGTGGCCTTTTATAGGAGGAGGGGGTTCCCCCTCTCTCCATGGCCGGCGCATGGGGGGGTGACCCCTCACCTCCCCCATTCATGTGGTGGTAACCCCTCCACATTAAAATGCCTCTTCACATTCCCTTTTAAAGTCTCCACTTTAAATGCATTAAATTTCTCCAAATTTAATGCTCTCTCATTTAATAAAACTCTTTTTATTAAATTTATTCAGAATTTTGTTAATTACTTTAATTAACAAACATTCACATATATCCCCTTGCAATATTTCAATATCACATGCAGAACCACCTTCTGCAATTTCACCCTAAACAATTTCCGGTTTCTATTGAAACAATTCCTGCGCTTTGCAATTCTTTCGTCTAAAACATATGTGCTCCAAAATGGTGTCCGGTAACTCTTAAGTGTGCCACTCTATTGTTCACGAATAATGCAGACATGATCGAGACCCTTCTTCGATCAATAATCAGTAGCGGGACCTGGAGATCCGTACTGACTCCTACACATTCAACGATGACTCCTGTGATCGTGAGAACCTTTAACACTTGTAACTAAATCCCTTTGTCTCTCGATATATTACATGTCCGAGATTCGATCATCGGTATCTCCATACCTAGTTTGATCTCGTTACCGACATGCACTCTTTTCTCGTTCCCGTGATATAACATTCTAGTGATCACATCACTTGCTTGCAAGCTATCCTAATATCACCGAGAGGGCCCAGGGTATATCTATCCGTCATCTGGATTGACAAATTCCACTCTTGATCCATGATCCTCCACATAACACCTTCGTAGTACTGAACCCATCTTTATAGTCACCCTGTTACGGTGTGACGTTTGATGTTATCAAGATACTCTTCCGGTGTTAGCAATTAACATGATCTCATGGTCTAAGGATAAAGATTACTTCGTATGATGTTATAGCAATATAAACATAATGACTTGATCGTAATGCTATACTTCGGATGAATGTTCATCACATCATTTCACAAATGCTGTGACCTTGTTATTAACAACATCCAATGTCCATGATCAGGAAACCTTGATCATCTTGTTAATCAACAAGCTAGTCTATAAGAGAGGCATAACTAGGAACCCTTTTTGTTTATTAAACACACATGTATTGATGTTTCCTATCAATACAATTATAGCATGCAAAATAAACATCTATCATATACAAGGAATACATAATAACAACTTTATTATTGCCTCTCAGGGCATATTTCCTTCAGATCACGTGTCCATCCACCGATTCTTCTTTTTTTGGCTCTTCTGGGATAAGTGCTCCATCCGAGTCTTCCTCGTATTCCTCGGCAATCACCTCCTCTGCTAGAGGGTCTTTTGCCGGGGTCTTGTTTTTCTTGTTCTTCTTCTTTGCCTTCTTGGCAGCGCCGGTAGCAAAGACGGCTTTGGGTCCATTTCCCGGAGTCAAGCTCTGATCGGTACTTTTGGACATCTGGACCTCAGGATTATCTCCGACGTCCATGTCATCCTGCGCTTTAGGAGAGTGTTCCCCGGATCCTTCATCCATGGCTTCTCCTTCTTCTATAGCCTTGGAGTTGTACTCCTCTTCATATTCCACGGAGAACTTTCGGAAATCTGCTGACGTCATCGATTCATCCGAGGATGCGGGTATGTCGGCGTTTGTTCCAATTGCCTCTAGCATCAAGTCGATGTTTTCTCCAGCATCGGGAGTACCCGATGAAGTGCGACGCGTGCTTCCTGTGGTACCTGCAACTTTTGCGATCAGCCGTGTCGAAACTTTTGATGGTTTCGAGAATTGCATTTGCGCTTGCATCTTGCATTATCATAAGTCATTGTGTGTACCTTAGGAAAGGTCTGTCTGTCCCGGCATCATCAGAGCCGGAATCAGTGTCATTGATATGCTCCTCCTGGATTTTGACTTCCGCGGGTGGGTCGATCTGGGATCTGGCTCCTCCAGGAAGATTTACTCTAGATTCGACTTGGACCGCTATGTCTTCTTCAGGCTCGGATTTCTCCACTATCTCCGCAACTGGTGCGGGCTGGGTGTGTTTAGGGTTTTCTGAGATCCGGAACTCTGCCGCCTCCACGGACAAAGGGGACCCAGAAGATTCTTCTGCCTCTATCATCACCGCTGGGGTGGGTGGGGAAGGTTCAGTGAAACCGATGTAAACATTGATCTCGCCAAAAGACATAATTGTGTAGGCAGTCACAGCCTCCCTAGTCGGAATCCAAGTCTCGCCGATGAGAGGGATGTCGCTGGCGTAGAGGATGCGTCCGACGGCGATAGTCTCGCCGATTCTGATTCTTGCAGATTCCGCTCGGAACGCAGATCCGAAGCTCACTTGCCCCACGGTGGGCGCCAACTGTTGTCAGATTAATGACAAGTACGCCATGAGGGGTGATGTCTACGCACTTCTATTCTTCTAGACAGTTGTTGGGCCTCCAAGTGCAGAGGTTTGTAGAACAGCAGCAAGTTTTCCCTTAAGTGGATCACCCAAGGTTTATCGAACTCAAGGAGGAAGTGGTCAAAGGTATCCCCTCTCAAGCAACCCTGCAATCAAGATACAAGAAGTCTCTTGTGTCCCCAACACACCCAATACACTTGTCAGGTGTATAGGTGCACTAGTTCGGCGCAGAGATAGTAAAATACAAGTGGTAATGGTGCTAGAAAATAGCTTGATAGCGTGGAAAAGACTAAAGGCAAACTGAAATAAAGATGAAAGCAAGCAAACATGTAACAGATCTAATAGAAAACGGTGTTTTAGTGCTAAGAAACAGGGCCTAGGGATCATACTTTCACTAGTGAACACTCTCATATAAATATCGTCTCTTTATGATACTACGCTTAACTACTCTCCGGTTGGACACTCTAATCGATGGTAGGGCTATAACAGCACACCTCAAAGTAAGTCTTTCCCATCTAGAAAACCCCACACTGTCACCTTGAGCACTAGATGGTTCCAACAAACACCACAATTTCATAGAGACATCCAACTCCAAATATAACTCATAACAAGTATTTGTAATCTCTAGCCTAAGTGCCACCATGGTGTGCACGCTGTCACTTTAACACACATGGGTAGAGCAGAGATCTATTAAAGCACTTGAGTAGCAAGGTAGATCTATAGATTACAAGCTCATGATCACAATATGATCATGCATAGAGAGAGAGATGAACACATAGCTACCGGTAGAACCCTTAGCCTCGAGAGAGAACTACTCCCTCCTCATCATGGGAATCAATAATGGTGATGGAGATGGTGGTGGAGATCGATGGAGATGGCTCCGGGGGCACTTTCCCGTCCCGGCAGGGTGGAATAGAGACTTTCTGTCCCCTGAATCTCCCCTTCGGTGGCGGCGGCGCAACGGAACTTTTCGTGGATTGAGGCTTGATTATTTAGGGTTTTGGCTTCGGGAGGCTTCTTATAGGCCAGAGGGGAGACCGAGGGGGTGCCAGGGGGGCCCACACCACCTGGTGGCGCGGGTAGGTCTAGCCCGCGCCTGGGGGGTGTGGCCAGGCCCTGGCCCTCCTCCGTCTCGTATTCTAGCTCCGTGAGTCTTCCGGTAAAATAGGAACTTTGGGTTTTGTCCCGTCCAATTCTGAGAATATTCATTTTCTGACTTTCCTGGAACCAAAAACAGCAGAAAACAGGCAACTGGCACTGTGGCATCTTGTTAATAGGTTAGTCCAAGAAATCATATGAAAAGTACTCCAAAGTTGGAACAAAACACAAGAAAGTGGATAAAACTAAGCATGGAACATCAAAAATTATAGATACATTTGCAATGTATCAACATCCCCAAGCTTAACTCCCGCTCATCCTCGAGTAGGTAAGTGATAAAAAGAAATAATTTTTGAGGTGACATGCACCATCAAAGACTTGATCAAAGTATTTGCAAAACATCAAAGCTGGGATCAGAGTACTTCAATCATAACATGAAAGACAAATTTCTAGCAATAAGCAAAGAGACTATGATGCAACATGAAAAGGCACAAACAAAAGATTCATGAATAACAATGCTTTGTAAGACGTTTGTTTGTTTCACATAAAGAAAACATAGCATAATAGTATTCAGCTTGTCCCTCATAGAGTAGCAAATATAAATGCATAGGACACCTTCAAAGTTCATAAGAGTGACTAGATACAAATAGTTTAAAACAAGCAATATCAAAGTTATGCATCAATCAACAAGTCTTGGGACAATGCACATAGAACTAAGAATGGCCACTGTGATCTCAAAGTAGTGCATAAAGATAGAAGGTGGAGACTCAATATAATGGTGGAAGAAAGGCCTTTTGTAAAAGGAAGTAGGGATTCAAGTCTCATAAAGAGCTTCCAAAAATTATGGTACTTGATAGCTTTCATCTCTCATTGCCCCTATCATAAGAATCTTGAAGTGATTAAGGTTAAAGTGACACAACTAAGAGGATATGCTTGATAAGTTATAAACCAAAATCTCATGCCCCTTACCTACGAAGACCGATCCTCATGCTACTCAACTTCAGTCACGAGTAAGCTCTTGTCATTGTAAGTATATGTGTATCATTAAGAACCGCCAACGGGATACCCCTTGCATATGATACGGGAGCTTTCCCATAATCAAAATGACAAGGCAAGCAGACAATGAGCATCTCAGCGATCTTTTTATTTGCTATTTGCATAGGTTTTTATTGAGGATGCTTCATAGAGTGCTCATTATGGTGATGCTGCAAGTTTCCACCATGATTAGGCATGGCTTAGGCTAGAGGCCCAGGTGTTTCTCTAACACACATACAAACTCCATGATCTTACAAGTTCCACTTTTATATCACACCACCGGGATCCGTAAGCAAAAGAACATGATATCAACTAGGTACAAGTACCAAGTGCAATGTTGAAAGCGTTCCCCATGAAAGCATGGTTCTGCTAATTCCCAACAAATAAGTGCAAGCATATACAGCATAGACGACACAATGGTTCAAGTTTATTAAGGGCAAGAAAAGTAAAGTATGCCATCAAGTTCGTGAGAGCTTTAATCACTAGTTTTCTCATAACAAGTTTTTTGGAAGGTAAACAAAAGCATGAATATACTTGGAATAGCATAAGCTAATAGGTAGGTATGGTGGAATCTTTGGAATAACTTGGTTTAGGGAGTTGGATGCATGAGTGGAACTCATACTTGGTTGTGGAGGCTAGCAAAAGACTGGGAGCGACCAACTAAGAGAGCAATAATGGCCATAATCATGCAGAGCGACAAAACATCACTGGTCAAAGCATAAAGTGATACTACAAGTTGAAAACTAAAGTATCATAAAGGCTATGGTGACTTGAGATAGTCATAACATGGTGTAAGCATGTGCCAAGTCAACCCAAATAAAGCAACAAAGGAGAATACCACTATACTATGCTTTAATATGCTAAAACAACGCATGATTCATCCAAGGCACATTAAGAAATCTCAATTGTTTATAACAAGTCATGCTAAAGCAAAGAATACTAAGCATAAAGCCAAAACAATATCAAGCATGGCATGACAGAGCATAGGCCACAGTCAAAAACAAGCTCTTTTTACCACATAAGTATGAACTTTCCTACTCTTTTCCAATCCAAACCAAACTATTTGAAAACCAATGTATGAAAGAGGGGGTCCAACAAATTTATTCAGCAAACTAAGAAAACAAAGAAAACTAAAAACAAAAACAAAAACGAAAAAGAAGACGCTCCAAGAACAACACAACTGTGCATGAAACAATAAAAATGGAGCGTTTGGAAGAAACCTGGGATTTTTATTGATGTAGAACGGGATGCCTTGGGCATCCCCAAGCTTTGACGCTTGTACTTCTTGGATATTTATTGGGGTGACACGCGTGGCATCCCCAAGCTTGAGCTTTAGTCCATCCTTCATCTCATTACTCATTCTTTCCATACACCTAAAATTTTTCCTTCATACAAAACTTCACACAATCTTTATTAGCAACATTAGTGCACTCAAGATAAATAAGTCTCAAGGTTCAGTTCTAACACAAAATAAACTTCCATTAGCACACTAGCTACTGTATCACTTCCCTCAAAAAGCTCAATTCCCCAAAGGAACTCAAGAAGGAACTAACAAGAAACAAATGCAGAAAATGGCAGAAATCTGTCAAAACAGACCAGCAGGTAAAGACGAATTTTTTCGAAGACCTTCTGTTTCTCAAATCAAAAAGTGTTGAAGTAATGAAAGTTAGATAACAACCTGGGGAAGAAGCACAAAAAAATACAGCTCAATCTGACATACAGAGCTCTCTCAGGAATTTTTACGGTGAAGCACAAAAATCTGTTTAGGGACAGCAACTTTCCCAATCATTACTTCACTCTCATTAGAGGTTACTCTTGGCACAAAAAGCAAATAAAAAGGATAATGAGAGGTTATTACAGAAGTAATAACTTCCAAGACTCATCTAAAACTTTTGGGTTATCTCCCAATAAGTACATTTTTCTTTAACGCCTTTAAGTTAGGCATGATAGTTTGAGAAGATGCTCACATAGAAAATATGAATTGAAGTAAAAGAGAGCATCAAGAAGCAAATTCAAAACACATTTAAGTCTAACCCACTTCCTATGCATAGGAATATTGTAAAGAAACAAGTCATGAAAGCACAAAGCAACAAGCATAGGAAAGCAAAACAAGTGCAGCTTCAAAATTTTCAACATAAAGAGGGGAAACTTAATATTGTTGAGATACATAAAACCATGTTTCCCTCTCTCATAATAACTTTCAGTAGCATCATGAATAAAATTAACAATATAACAATCACATAAAACATTCTTATCATGATCGACATGCATAAAAGAATTAATACTCCCCACATAAACATAGTCATTCTTATTGATTGTAGTGGGAGAAAATTCAACAAAATAGCTATCATTATTATTCTCATCACCATAATAATTAAATATAGGAGGCATATTGTAATCATAATTAATTTCCTCCTCAACAGTAGGTGGACTGAAAATATCATATTCATCATTGTAATCATCATATATTGGAGGCATAGTATCATCAAAGTAAATTTTCTCCTCCATGCTTGGGGGACTAAAAATATCATGCTCATCAAAACCGACTTCCCCAAGCTTAGTCTTTTCCATAGCATTAGCAATAATGGTGTCCAAAGAATTCATACTAACAACATTGCTATTAGCATGCAAATAAAGTTCCATAGGTTTTTTAATTTTCTCTTGAAACACTTCATGTCCTAACTCAAGATAAATACTATAAAGCTCTCTAATTTTTTTGTTGTTTTCCATTAAGCCTAACTAGTGAAAACAAGAAACAAAAAGACAAAATTGCAGAATCTAAAGGAAATAACTTCGAGCACTCACACTGGAGGATGTGAGTACCTTTTACCTTACCTCCCCGGCAACGGCGCCCGAAAATAGCTTGATGTCTACGCACTTCTATTCTTCTACACAGTTGTTGGGCCTCCAAGTGCAGAGGTTTATAGAACAGCAGTAAGTTTTCCCTTAAGTGGATCACCCAAGGTTTATCGAACTCAGGGAGGAAGTGGTCAAAGGTATCCCCTCTCAAGCAACCCTGCAATCAAGATACAAGAAGTCTCTTGTGTCCCCAACACACCCAATACACTTGTCAGGTGTATAGGTGCACTAGTTCGGCAAAGAGATAGTAAAATACAAGTGGTATGGATAATTATAATTGGTAATGGTGCTAGAAAATAGCTTGATAGAGTGGAAAAGACTAAAGGAAAACTGAAATAAAGATGGAAGCAAGAAAACATGTAACAGATCTAATAGAAAACGGTGTTTTAGTGCTAAGAAACAGGGCCTAGGGATCATACTTTCACTAGTGAACACTCTCATATAAATATCGTCTCTTTATGATACTACTCTTAACTACTCTCCGGTTGGACACTCTAATGGATGGTAGGGCTATAACAGCACACCTCAAAGTAAGTCTTTCCCATCTAGAAAACCCCACACTGTCACCTTGAGCACTAGATGGTTCCAACAAACACCACAATTTCATAGAGACATCCAACTCCAAATATAACTCATAACAAGTATTTGTAATCTCTAGCCTAAGTGCCACCATGGTGTGCACGCTGTCACTTTCACACACATGGGTAGAGCAGAGATCTATTAAAGCACTTGAGTAGCAAGGTAGATCTATAGATTACAAGCTCATGATCACAATATGATCATGCATAGAGAGAGAGATGAACACATAGCTACCGGTAGAATCCTTAGCCTCGAGAGAGAACTACTCCCTCCTCATCATGGGAATCAACAATGGTGATGGAGATGGTGGTGGAGATCGATGGAGATGGCTCCGGGGGCACTTTCCCGTCCCGGCAGGGTGCCGGAATAGGGACTTTCTGTCCCCTGAATCTCCCCTTCGGTGGCGGCGGCGCAACGGAACTTTTCGTGGATTGAGGCTTGATTATTTAGGGTTTTGGCTTCGGGAGGCTTCTTATAGGCCAGAGGGGAGACCGAGGGGGTGCCGGGGGGCCCACACCACTTGGTGGCGCGGGTAGGGCTAGCCCGCGCCTGGGGGGTGTGGCCAGGCCCTGGCCCTCCTCCGTCTCGTATTCTAGCTCCGTGAGTGTTCTGGTAAAATAGGAACTTTGGGTTTTGTCCCGTCCGATTCTGAGAATATTCATTTTCTGACTTTCCTGGAACCAAAAACAGCAGAAAACAGGCAACTGGCACTGTGGCATCTTGTTAATAGGTTAGTCCAAGAAATCATATGAAAAGTACTCCAAAGTTGGAACAAAACACAAGAAAGTGGACAAAACCAAGCATGGAACATCAAAAATTATAGATACATTTGCAATGTATCAAGGGGGTCCTCGAGGCGTGCGGAAGAGAGGGGTGTAAGACGTACGGTATTTCGGGACGGTGAGCACACAAGTTTACCCAGGTTCGAATCCGCCGGCTTTGGATGGATCCTACTCCTGCTAGCAATCCAGTAATACGGCAGAGCCGAAATATGGGTTACAAGGGTTTCGCCTGTGTGAGTTGAGATTGTAGACTATTGAGGGTGTGCCCTAAAGGCTCTCCCTAGGATGGCTTATATAGATATCCGGCCTAGGGTTTACAAAAGAGATCTACCTGGCTATGACTAAGAGTCGGTTACAGAGTACATCTTGAACTACAAGTAACACTATGGGCCTAAGTCGGTAAGTCTTCTGGGCCTTCCCGTAGCCGGACTGGACTCCGTCTTCTCTCCCTGACTGGGCCGCCCGTGAAGCAAAGCTCTAACCCGGAGTGGGCCACCCTGGTCAGTGAGGAACTGTGAGGATACCCGGAAAGTATATCCCCAACATAAACCCTAAAGGGAACAGCCTCCAGCCACGAAAATTTCCGCAGCACCGCCACCACCGAAGGGGAGATTCGGTGGATAGAAAGTCTCTGTTCCGGCACCCTGCCGGGATGGGGAAATTACCCCCAGAGCCATCTCCATCGATCTCCACCACCATCTCCATCGCCGTTGCTGATTCTCATGATGATTAGGGAGTAGTTCTTCCTCGAGGCTAAGGGTTCTACCGATATCTATGTGTTCATATCTCTCTATGCATTATCATATTGTGATCATGAGCTTTGTAATCAAGTAGATCTACCTTGCTACTCAAGTGCTTTAATAGATCTCTGCTCTCCCCATGTGTGTGAAAGTGACAGCGTGCACACCATGGTGGCACTTAGGCTAGAGATTACAAATACTTGTTATGAGTTATATTTGGAGTTGGATATTTGTATGAAATTATGGTGTTTGTTGGAACCATCTAGAGCTCAAGGTGATAGTGTGGGGTTATCTAGATGGGGCAAGCGAACTTTGAGGAGTGTTGTTATAGCCCTACCATGAATTAGAGTGTCCAACCGGAGAGTAGTTCAGAGTAGTATCATAAAGAGAAGATATTTATATGAGAGTGTTCACTAGTGTAAGTATGATCCCTAGGCCTTGTTTCTAACCATTGAAACACCATTCGCAACTAGATCTGTTACATGTTTGCTTGCTTCCCTCTTTATTTCAGTTTGCCTTTAGTCTCTTCCACGCCATTAAGCTATTTTCTGGCACCGTTACCACTTATAATTATCCATACCACTTGTATTTCACTATCTCTTCGCCGAACTAGTGCACCTATACACCTGACAAGTGCATTGGGTGTGTTGGGGACACAAGAGACTTCTTGTATCTTGATTGCAGGGTTGCTTGAGAGCGGGTACCTTTGACCACTTCCTCCCTGAGTTCGATAAACCTTGGGTGATCCACTTAAGGGAAAACTTGCTGCTGTTCTACAAACCTCTACACTTGGAGGCCTAAAAATTGTCTACAAGAATAGAAGTGCGTAGACATCAGTCCCAAGTTCAGACTGCACGAACGAGAGACATCTTCAACGCGGAGCACCGTCGCACTGCGGGATTCGGATCCTGGAGCTCTACTTCCGCAACTGCTGCTGGATCGAGGAAGCGGGAGTCATCGCCAGGCACCAGATGTATGACTCTCTGCGAGGTGTCACACTTGAGGCACTCAAGTCGTTGGAGCCGCAGGAGCACAAGGACTTCATTACGACCTTGAGGTCGGCTTCAACTCGTCTACATTAACCACGGTCTCTTGAGCGTTGACAACACTTTTCGGTCTTCAAGGGTAAGTTTGTGAAAAGCCCCTCCCGTTACTGCATTACTAATAGATAGGTCCTGGCAGTATCAGGGGTTCAGGGGCGTAGGGTGAAACTTTATTGTTTTCATATGCGAACCCCTACAGTGGTATTAGAGCTAGATCTATGCGTAGTAATCCTAGTACGGGTAGAACACACGAGATGTAGTGTGTGGGCGTTGATCTTTTAGTTGTTACGCTCCCACATGTACTTGTGTATACCGTAGTAATGCTTGATGAAGCGGCCCCAACCGACTTTACGTGTTCATTCGCGAGACTGGTCCATGCTTGACATACGGCTTGTACAGTATAAAGTGGCTTTGGGGGTGTCTGTCTCTCTCTCTCGCATTAGTTGGTATGCCATTTGCAACGGAGAGCCCCAAAAGGGGTATAGTATATACAACTACTTTATCAGCGTTTGGTGATAGTTCGTAGGTGAGAACGGTTCTTGTGCGAAAGCCTATTCAGCCACGTAAAACATGCAAATATAAAGTAGAGGCGTCTAACTTTGTTTTGCAGGGGCGTTGCTTTGTGATATGGTTGTGGCAAAGGTAAAGTGATTACCTTATGTTACAAAGTAGTAGTATATAGTCACGGAGGTGACGGACTACCACGCCGGAAAGACACCAATACCCTGGTGTCTACGGCGTCGGAACCCTGGCACCGGAATCCGGTGACGCCAGATGGAGATCACGACGTGAAGGACCATATCACATCGCATTTACATTCAATGTTATTGTTTGTATATCTTATTGTGTGCTAGTATTAGATATTCGACGGTAGCCTAATAAGATGGTCCCTGTTAAAAATTACCAATGATTGTGTTCCCCTTAGTGTGCACCACCAAGAAAGTTCTTTGGTATGAGGCAGTTCGTGATGATCAGGTGTCAAACATATCTACGTTCACATACAGTGGGTGTAAGCCATGTTGCACAGCGAATACACTAAGGTTGATTTGGTGATCCTAGCTTGTACAGACATGGCCTCGGAATACGCATGGTCGAACGATCGAGCACAAGTTGCATGAATGATGTGACCGACTTTTACCGTCTACCCTAGAACCCACATTGATGTCCGTGATGATCGAGGGAGATGTGGGGAAAAGGGGTCGTGTTATCACTAGAACCCTTCAGGGGATATGTGTTTCTTAGTGGAGTTATTATATTAACTCATTTAATTATAAACTTAGTCTAAATTCCTTTTTGCAATTATAAATGTAGAAAAGGGTTCTCCCCGAGATTACCTTCCCTGTTGACAATTGGTTAAAAGGAGAAAAGCTCAAGTTAGATGGATCCAACTTTTCTGTATGGGTCATGCGTCTGCATGATATCCTTAGCAAGAACAAAGTTCCCAACTACATGATCTGCGAGATGTACTTCGAGCCGCCCTATCTTCATGAGACCCAGGAGCAACAAGATCACCGCTGTTGTCGTCATGTGATGGCCACATTTATATCAGTAACAATGCGCCTCGGGATGGAAGATGGGCTATGGTCGATTGTGGGAAGTCTTAATCCCTAAATGGTTATGGAACATCTGAGATCACATTTTGTGGAACAACTACGCATATGGGAGTATGAGCTGATGGGAGATTTTCTCTCCATAAAGATGGAGAACTCCTCATTGGACGATCACTTGTCATGCATATATGATGCATACATGAGTCTTGCATACTTCCTGGACAACTGGTTCGCAAGATCTTTTGCAATAGGCGTGTTGCTATGGTCGCTGCCACCAAGCTACCAAGCACTTGCCAGGATTTGCATTATGAGAGGCGACACGGAAACACGAGATTTCCACAAGTTCATATCACATTTCAGGGATGTGATGGTTGAACCCATTATTGTTGAGGTCATCAAGGACAAAGGTATATATTTTATATACAATTTTAGAAATGTTATAATCTTGCAAACACATGTTGTAGTGTTAAGTATATTTGATACTTGTTCTGTTTTGCTGAAAACATGTCCTTCTGCATATAGGTGCTTGCTGGAGAGGAGGTGACGTTGCGTGTTGATGGCGAGCATAATGATGATGACCACCGACACTCTCCCTCGACATTTATCACTTAGTTTATGTTTTAGGATGATTATTGTAATCAAAAGATTGTGAAATTCTTTAGTGTGTCTCACACTTTGTGAGACTGTTATTCATATGAGCTTGTAACAAACAGTTGTTCCACTTTTATGAATGATTTCTATTTGTGTTCATATCTTGTTCGAATATGTGTGAATTATTCTAGTTTTGAAACTAATTGATAATACATGAACATTTGTAAAATATTAAAATGCCTTGAAAAATACCCATATTAATGATATATTCATTACTAAATGAAACCATTGCTTAAATTCAAAATTATGTTGATAATATGTGAAAGACACTTGTTTTCTTGTCACATATGAATCATGCCTAAGTTCGGCAAAATAACTTGAACACCGTGTATTGCAAGAATACAAAGTGTTTGATGAATTGTTAAAATAGAATGCATATTTGATGTATTATAGTTTAACAAAATGGTGATTATCATTATATGATTGTTTAAATGTGTAAAGAAGTTTACCAAAGGAAACATGAGTATGAAACTATTTGATATGATCAAAGCATTTCATCAATAAAAGGGTATTAAAGATAAAAGAGAATCTAATTACTATGATTTGATCAATAGTAATGAAATTCGACATTATAAGAATGGCATGAAGAAAAATTGTGGAATGCAATGCATTTGAAATGTCAAAATGCAAAGCATCACAATATGATATTTGATATCAAGTGGGTGAATAGATGGAACCAAATAAATCATTGTAGTATAGATGTAAAAGACCATTAGTTAGAAATAGTTAACACTCAATTAGAATATTTAGTAAACCATCTGGATTCGTGAGACCGGCTCCATATCTAGTATGGATCATCGTGGAAGTTTTGGGGTTATTCGATATAACCAAAACAATAGCAAATAAGTCCTGTAGAGTATTCATTGGAAATTATGAATACGAAATCCATAGCTAGAAACAAAAGGAGAGCAAAATTGGTATTGCTTGGATTTTCGTGCATTCTTGAGAAAGTTCACATTCAGTGAAAACATGATGAGGATTCAAAACCCTGCATTAGATCATTGAGAAGCGCAACGGAAAGAATTCCTGAAAGATTCTCTTCACAAAGGTAAGAAACAATGATAGTGATCATTGTGTTTTCCCAACTGGTGTTTTCACTACATAAAGTAGGATTCAAAATGTAGCCCATATCTTGTATGGAGACATTTGTGAATCATTTGTCATGATTACCGGAATATGACATACTTACGAACTACTAGGGAAATAATGGTAAGCTAAATATATGAGAAATCCCAAAGCAAAATTCACTTGAGATTAGAAAGCAATTCGTTGTTGAATCTTACAAGTAAAGGGGTTACTTGGCTTTTCCCAAATGACTACAAAGCCATAATAGAAAACGGGGTGAATGACAAAAGCACAATTTGTCAAGTATTGGACAAATTCAAATGAATTTGATTCAAGTGTGCAGAAAGTCTGGTGGATTTGAAACTAGTAAAGTACTAGTGTCTCATACTGAATCTCCAAGTTTGATATTTGATCAAAGGACTTTAATGTCATTCAAAATATTGAGTTGATGACCCACAAGTATAGGGGGTGTATCGCAGTATTTTCGATAAGTAAGAGTGTCGAACCCAACGAGGAGCAGAAGGTGCTGGCTAGTGGTATGGATGAGGAATTCTCTACAAATACTTAGCAAACTAATTTTTAGGGGTTTTTGATAAAGCAAGCAAACAAAGTATGAGTAAATAAAAGACAGTAGGAATAAATGCAGCAAGTGGCCCAATCCTTTATGCAGCAAAGTACAAGCTGGTTGTATTACTTAAGATGACCAAACGTTCTCGAGGACACATGGGAAGACTGTCAAGTGCTTTCGCTTCATATAGTTGATTAATCTTCTTTAGCTTGCTAAGTGTTGTGTGGGTGAACCTGTGCTAATGTACCGCCCCATCCAAGACTAATACATACTTGTGATTATACCCCTTGCAAACATCCGTAAGTACAAGAAAGTAATTAAGGTAGAAACCTAACCACAGCTTTAAACTCTAAGACCCTTACGTCCCTTGTGCAATGGTTTCCTAACGGGGGTTCAGGTTTCTGTCACTCCGGCGACCCCTACGATTAGTATCCAAATACACAATGCATTATCCTAGGCCCATATAGGTGAAGTGTCATGTAGTCGACGTTCACATGACACCACTAGAAGAAGTACACCACAACTTAAATAACAATCTATTGAATCTTTCTCAACACAACTCCACTACTAACAACAAGACTTCTCCCATGTCCTCAAGAACAAAACGAACTACTCACGAGACATCATATGGATCATGATCAGAGATGGAATAATGATGTATAACAATCTGAACATAAACAATAATTCAATGGTTCACTCAATAGCATCAACTACAAAGAGTAATCAACACGGGGAAAGTTTCCCCTATGAACTAATGCAAGATTCAACGCAATTGTTACAACAATATGGAGATGGTGATGAGGGTGCTAATGGTGATGATTGTGGTGATGATGATGATGATGATGATCCCGATGAAGTCCAGCTTGATGGTGGTGTTGATGGCGACGATCTCCCCTCTCTAGGAAGGAATTCCCCCTGCAGAAATTTGTCTACCGGAGAGATCTTTCTCTCTCGGTGTTTTCCGCCCCGCAGAGGCGGCAGAATCTTTCTATGGTCGCTCCCCGAGTCTTAGGGTTTCGGGAGGATGATATACGCCAGAGGGGAGAGGCTGGAGTGGGCCAGGGTGGCCACACCACCTCCTGGCGCGGCCTAGGGCTGCCCGCGCCATGGGGTGGTGTGGGCGCATCTCCACTCCGTATTCTGGCATCCTTAGTTTTCTAGAAAAATAGGATTTTCCGTATATTTTCCCGGATTTTCTGATCTTCGCGAATTTTGCCTCCAAATAGCACATTTTCCATTAGAATCCTAACTACAGCGGTCCATGCTCCAAAAGTCATCAACCATGCAAAAATAGATGAAATAACATAAGTATCACCTCTCAATATGAAATATATCAATGAATAATAGGGAATTAAGACATAGAATAGTGATGCAAAATGAACGTATCAACTCCCCCCAAGCTTAGACTTCGATTGTCCCCAAGCGAAACTGAGCTCAATAAACATGGCCTCAGGTTTATGGAGTGAAGAGTCAATAAAATAATACGGACAAGAAGCATCACATTCATCAAATACATAGATCATAATAGAAGACAACTCACTATTATATAACTCAACTTGTAATAAGTAAAGGAAACACAATAAAGATACATAAAGTGAATCATAATTGGTAATGGCAAACTTAGCTCTTGGTCGAAGAATAGTTGATAATTTGCTAGAGTTCACAAATAGCTGGTTTTTCAATGATAGCTTTCAAAGTAGTAAACATCAAGATAAGAGCAATGTGCAAAACAAGGAACATAATACATGATTGAATAAATCATCATATGAATGAATGAAACACAACAACTCAAAATACTTGCTGAGATAGAAGGGAGTAGGTTTACTGACTCAACTACAAAGTAAAAGAAATGCCCTTCAAAGAGGGAAGCAGGGATTGCAAGTCTCATAAAGAGCTCCCAAAAATTATGATACTTACTAGCTTTCAGCTCTGATTGCCCCTATCATAGGCATCTTTAGGTGATTAAGGTTAAAGTGACACAACTAAGAGGATATGCTTGACAAGTTATAAGTTGAAATCTCATGCCCCTTACTTATGAGTACCGATCCTCATGCTACTCAACTTCAGTCACGAGCAAGCTCTTGTCATTGTAAATACATGCGTATCATTGAGAACCGCCAACGGGGTACCCCTTGCACATGACACAGGAGCTATCCCATAATCAAAATGACAAGGCAAGCAGACAATGAGGATCTCAACGATCTTTTTATTTTCTATTTTCATAGGTTTTTATTGAGGATGCTTCATAGAATGCTCACTATAATTATGCTGCAAGTTTCCACCATGATTAGGCATGGCTTAGACTAGCGGCCCAAGCGTTTCTCTAACACACATATAAACTCCATGATCTTACAAGTTCCCCTTTTATTTCACACCGCCGGGATCCATAGGCAAAAGAATCATGATATCAACTAGGTACAAAGTACCAGTGCAATGTTGAAAGCCTTCCCCATGATACATGGTTCTGCTAACTTCAACTCATAAAGCGCAAACATATACGCAACAAAGAAGGACCCAATGGTTCAAGCTTATTAAATGCAAGAAAGTAAAGTGTGCCATCAAGTTCGTGAGATCTTTAATCACTAATTTTCACATAACAAGTTTAATTTGGGAGCTAGATAAAACAAGAATTTACTTGGAATAGCAATAATGCTAATAGGTAGGTATGGTGGACACAAATGGCAAAGGTTTTGGTTTAAAGGAGGTGGATGCACGAGAAGAATACCCTCTCAATACAGGTTTTTGGCTAGCAAGGCTGGGTAGCAAGTATAAGAGTTGAAGGAAACAACCAATCATACGAGTGATAAAGACAAACATGCAATCTTCCTTGGAAGCACAAAATATCTTAACTAGAGAATACTAGACTTATGAGCAAATCAAGAAAGAAAGATGATGAAATAATTCTTCTTTAAAGGTACTTTTATCTTTTTCATTCAACTCTCAAAAATAGTGTTGCTACTGACCGAGCCAGGTTTGCCAAAACCAACTAAATTAACTCAATGATCCCAGAGTGATACCAATACTAACAACAAGATCAATCATATAACCACGAATTGAAAACTAATATAAGCTACGCAAAAGAGTGGATGATAGAACTTCTCATTAATATTCCATAATGGCAACTCACACCAAGGGATACATATCTAACGAGAGAGGGGACACTTCCATAATGCAAACCATACTACATAATAATTCCTCTATTCATGATATGACTCTACTAATAAGGTAAAAAAGATAGAAGATAGTGATATGATACCGCGGCACTCCCCCAAGCTTGGAACAAACCAAGGGGATGCCAAACCTGATGACGAATTACTCCTTAGGTGGTGGTGGTATCCTCTTGATGAGCTCTCTGATCAGTTTCCCCAAGTCCTCAATCTCGAAAGTGAGAGTACGAATCAACTCCGAGTTGTGCTCAATACGGCTCGTGATCATTTCAGTTCGTGGATCCCAGCTCTTGTGATTCTTTTTCCATTCTTCCCTCTTGGAGTCTTCTTTTACTGCATGGTTATGGATGAAGGTATGGAAGGGATTCTTGGTGGGTGGAGGAAGTGACCTTGGAGCTAAATTGTGACGGGGAACTTTCCCCCCAGTCTGCATCGGTGCCGTCCTTCTAACTCTGGCAGGTTTCATCACCACTCCAATGCTTGCAATAGTAGTGCCGGTGTGCGGATGTTGGCTTTTCTCCTCTTCACCTTCACTCTTGATCTCCTTCTCCTTCCCGGGGTCTTTGAGGTCTTCCTCCATAGGCTCCTTCCCTTTATCCTTGGCGGACACCATTGTGCTTCTAAGCTTTCAAAGAGTATGTCCTGACAGAAACAGATCGAAACAAAAAAAACATGATGAAAACACGATATACGGACCTCGGGGGATCCGGGGGGTTATATATTATGAAGTTTCATATCAAAAGGAAGGTACTGGGTGAAAACGGGTCGGAGGCGGAGTCTGGGGTGGCCTCACCACCTGGTGGCGCGGCCAGGGGTGGGCCCGCGCCACAGGGTGGTGTGGGATACCCCGGCTCCGATTCTGTTCCTTTTTCACTTTGTAACTTCCCTTATCGACTGAAAACTACAAAAATATAGTTGTATTGTATTTTTGCAGAACTTTTCTTACCAGAACTGTTACCTATTTGAAAACAGACTCTGCAGGTCTCTGAATTTTGTATCTAGTAGATTCTTCCGGAGTCATCTCTTGAATATCATCAATATCCTCATCTTCATATACTTATTACTTGAGTCATAAAACCCTTCTCTTCCTTATTACACCATTGTCTCCGCTTCCTGGAAATTTCTTTCACACAAAACTTCACACAGTTCTCATTAGCAACATTAGTATAAGTGAAGTGATAAAACCTTTTGAGTCCAACTTCAACTGAAAACCATCAAAACAAAAGCTACTGAAGCAACTCCTTCCGAAAACCCAAAAAGAATTCAAAAAGAAAATCGAATAAAGAAGCAAATGCAAGATTGGCTAAATCTGTCAAAACAGACCAGCAGGTAAAGATCATTTTTTTCGAAAATCTTCTGTTGCTAAAATCAAAAATTGCGAAACTAACAAAAGTTAAATAACAACCTGGGGCAGAATCACAAACAATTACAGCTCAATCCGACATACAGAGATCTCTCACGAATTTTTATGGTGAAGCACAAAAATCTGTTTCGGGACAGCAACTTCCCCAAATCTTACTTCTCTCTCATTAGAGGTTGATCTTGACACAAAAACCAAACAAAATGGATAAGGAGCGGTTATTACTGAAGTAATAACTTCCAAGACTCAAAGAAACAAAAACAAACTGAAATCAAAAACAAATTGGGTTGTCTCCCAGAAAGCTCTTTCTTTATAGCCATTAAGATGGGCATGGTAATTTTGAAGAAGCTCTCATAGGGATATGAATTGAAGTGAAACAGAGCATTAAGAAGGAAAAACACACACACACATTTAAGTCTAACCCACTTACTATGCAAGGGAATTTTGTAAACAAACAAGTTATTGAAACCAGAGGCTTCTTGCATAAGAAGGCAAAAAAAGTGCAACATAAAAACTTTCAGCATAAAACAAGGAAACTTGATATTGTTGAGATGCATAAGAACACTTTTCCCTCTCTCATAGTAGATTTCAGTATCATGCATTAACTTAACAATATAGCTATCACAAGGGCCATCATAGCAATGATCACTTATTCTAACAGAAAACACAGGAATACTAGCTCTCATAACACTACTATGTGAAACAATATTAGAGGTATCCTTACAAAGGATAAGGTGTCCCTCTTTTTCATATTTAGTAACAAAGTCTTTCACATTTGCTATTATAGGTTCATCAACCATTTGTTTATCAGGTTCAGCAGCTTTTCTTGTACTTTCATTAACCATACTAGCTATCATAGAATGTTCATTAATCCTAACTAGGAAAGGCATTTTCTCAATATAAGGTTCAGGTAAAACATGTTTAGCAGTATAAACTTCAGTATTTCTTGAAGGGACAGTCTTAGCAATATCTTTATAAGGTTCATGATACTTATCCCACTTCTTTTTAGGCACTTCAATATAGGAAGCAAAAGCCTTAAAATAAGAAGCAATAGCTTGAGAGTCTAGACCATAAGCATTTTTAATATTTTGAAAGTCATTAGTTCCCATAAAAGATTCAATGCATTCATAATCATAATTTATACCTGACTTTCTACCTTTGTCATTCTCCCAAGCTTCAGCATTGTCTTGAATACGGTCCAGAAGATCCCATTTAGCTTCTTCTTCCACGCGAGTGAATGATCCAGCACAAGAAGCATCCAATAAATCCTAATCATGTAGAGGGAGCCTTGCATAAAAGTTATTGATAATAATATTACTGGGGAGCTCATGAATGGGACATTTGAGCATTAGTAACTTCAATCTCCCCCAAGCTTGAGTTGTACTCTCTCCACCAAGAGGCCAAAAGTTGTATATTTGATTTCGATCTTTATGAATCTCACTAGGAGGATAAAACTTTGAATAAAAGAGAGGTACTATTTCCTCCCATTCCAGAGCTTGACCATTCTTCGGCAGCTTATACCAGTCCCCAGCTCTTCCTTTCAGTGATAATGAGAATAACTTCTTCTTAACTTGATCTGTAGTAATACCTACACACTTGAACAACCCGCATAATTCATGTATAAAGAGTAAATGATCACCGGGACGGACAGTTCCATCCCCAACATAGTAGTTATCCATAACACAATCAATAATTCTTATAGGTATTTTGAAAACATCATTCTCAGCAGGTAGTGGCTTATCTACTACCTTAGAAGTGGTAGTAGCATTACCAAATAAGAAACTCAGTGAATTATCCATAACGAAAATAAAGCAACTAACAGAAGTAAACAATACTCACAGTAGAAGTTTCCTTTACCACTTCCACTCTCCAATAGCGCTTCACTCCCCGACAACGGTGCCAGAAAATAGTCTTGATGACCCACAAGTATAGGGGGTGTATCGTAGTATTTTCGATAAGTAAGAGTGTCGAACCAAACGAGGAGCAGAAGGTGCTGGCTAGTGGTATGGATCAGGAATTCTCTGCAAATACTTAGCAAATGGATTTTTAGGGGGTTTGATAAAGCAAGCAAACAAAGTACGAGTAAATAAAAGACAGTAGGAATAAATGCAGCAAGTGGCCCCATCCTTTATGCAGCAAAGGACAAGCCGGTTGTATTACTTAAGATGACCAAATGTTCTCGAGGACACATGGGAAGACTGTCAAGTGCTTTCGCTTCATATAGTTGATTAAGCTTCTTTAGCTTGCTAAGTGTTGTGTGGGTGAACCTGTGCTAATGTACCGCCCCATCCAAGACTAATACATACTTGTGATTATACCCCTTGCAAACATCAGTAAGTACAAGAAAGTAATTAAGGTAGAAACCTAACCACATCTTTAAACTCTAAGACCCTTACGTCCCATGTGCAATGGTTTCCTAACGGGGGTTCAGGTTTCTGTCACTCCGGCAACCCCTACGATTAGTAGCCAAATACACAATGCATTCCCCTAGGCCCATATAGGTGAAGTGTCATGTAGTCGATGTTCACATGACACCACTAGGAGAAGTACACCACAACTTAAATAACAATCTATTGAATCTTTCTCAACACAACTCCACTACTAACAACAAGACTTCTCCGATGTCCTCAAGAACAAAACGAACTACTCACGAGACATCATATGGATCATGATCATAGATGGAATAATGATGTATAACAATCTGAACATAAACAATAATTCAATGGTTCACTCAATAGCATCAATTACAAAGAGTAATCAACACCGGGAAAGTTTCCCCTATGAACTAATGCAAGATTCAACGCAATTGTTACAACAATATGGAGATGGTGATGAGGATGCTGATGGTGATGATGGTGGTGATGATGATGATGATCCCAATGAAGTCCAGCTTGATGGTGGTGTTGATGGTGACGATCTCCCCTCTCTGGGAAGGAATTCCCCCGGCAGAAATCTGTCTGCCAGAGAGATCTTTCTCTCTCGGTGTTTTCCGCCCCGCAGAGGCGGCGGAATCTTTCTGTGGTCGCTCCCCAAGTCTAAGGGTTTCGGGAGGATGATATACGCCAGAGGGGAGAGGCTGGAGTGGGCCAGGGTGGCCACACCACCTCCTGGCGCGGCCTAGGGCTGCCCGCGCCATGGGGTGGTGTGGGCCCCCTATGGACCATCTCCACTCCGTCTCCTGGCGTCCTTAGTCTTCTGGAAAAATAGGATTTTCCGTATATTTTCCCGGATTTTCTGATCTTCGCGAATTTTGCCTCCAAACAGCACATTTTCCATCAGAATCCTGACTGCAGCGGTCCATGCTCCAAAAGTCATCAACCATGCAAAAATAGATGAAATAACATAAGTATCACCTCTCAATATGAAATATATAAATGAATAATAGTGAATTAAGACATAGAATAGTGATGCAAAATGGACGTATCATGAGTGGATATGCAATTTGCATGAAATTGAGTGGGAGCTATGAAAGTCTTCCTAAAACAATATGTGAATGCCATATTTTTGAGTGGGAGCAAAATAAGTCTCAAATTCAAATATGTAGGAACGTATGTTGAGTAAGAGTAGTGACTCATACCCAAATATGTTAGGAACATATTTTGAGTGGGAGCTTAAAGGAGTGATTCTTTAATGTGTATACGACACATTAAGAATGAAAGCGCAAGTATCGATAAATAAAGATTTATAGGGAGTAGAAGTTGATAATAAGAATATTACGATATTATGTAGTATTCCTTAAAGGATTCTGAAATGAGTTTCGGGATAGAAGTTAGTTAAGGAACTGGTCCTTAATAACTCAAGGTAGGAATAGTATTAAGTTTAACATCAATGGTTGAAAGAAAGAATAGGATGATCATCATCCACTATGTGGAGACATAGGTTCTATCTTAGAAAACCATGATGATAACTTAACATAATATATGATCCAAGAATAAACGTTTGAGAAGTGATTAAGTTTGAATCATAGAACGTTGAGCTAAGTTTGTCCACAGTGTCTAATAGAGAACTATAGACATGTTTTCCAAATCCATGAAGGATGACATATCTTAAAGCATAAAGGGTTATGTTATAAGAGAATATGTTGGAAACTCCTGTAATACCGACTAAAGTCAAGTAGGAAGCGATGTGAACAAAACATCGAAAGTTGCACAGGGTGCACTCATGTTTTGATAATTACATTTATAGTAATAAGTAAGGGTACCATCGAAAGTGATGTATAATGTTATGGTGGGACTAGTTCGCTTTTAACGTAGAATGATGTGTCCTAGGGCACAGTGCCCATGAGAAGCCCTCGAGGTTGATCTAAAGTCACTATAGGCTCCTGGAATTCGGCCTCGTTCTGCTGCCATAGAAACAATGCATACACAAAGATGTTATCATGTGATGATAAAGTATTAATGTCAATCAAGATGGCATTAGTAAGTTGCAAAGGATTTGGGACTGTAAAGTATAGTCCCGGGACTCAGCCTCTTCCATGAGCAAGCATGTTCAGGGTACTGGGATATATGGTGCTAATAATTAAGAACAAATGCAACTAGTTTATTTGTGCTCTAGTGCAAGTGGGAGACTGTTGGAAATATGCCCTAGAGACAAATAATAATAAGGATTATTATCATATTTCATAAAGTTTATGATTAAGTTTTATATCATGTTATAACTGTATTGAAAGGAAACGTCAATACATGTGTGATATATAAACAACCAGGGGTTCCCAATAAAACTCTAGTCACTGGTTCATTGGTCAATAGATGGTCAAGGTTTCCTGATCATATGGCATTTATGCCAGTTGGAAATGGAGTCAACTCATTCTGTGAATGAGATGATGAACCAATACCCAACCTAAACATCATGACCCGATCATGTTACGAAGTTCAAGTTATGATGATTAGAATAGACCTCGTACACTATTCCTTAGACCGTGAGACTATATCAATCACTGTCTCCCGAGAATGCTTAGATAGCATCAAACGTCACTTGGTAATACAGTGATAATAAAGGTGTGTTTAGGTATTCGGAGGAACCGTAGAGGCAATATAAGTCAAGAGCGGCATTTGTCCATCCGCGTGACGGAAAGATACTCAAGGGCCCACTCAGATAAGTTATATCCAATAGCTACGCAGCGTGTGATTTGATCACAGGGATATCACTTGTCAAAATGAGTCAAGTAGCATTGTTCGGTAACAAGATTGAACACGACATGGTGATGTCATTGATCAAATCTCGGGCAATGCAATATTGAGAGACAAAAGGAATAAGAAACGACTGTCCCGGTTTAAACGACGAAAGATCTTTGTGGAATGCACAGGGGTCACACGGCCATCCAGGTCCCTCTGTCGATCATTGGTCCGGGAGTGTCCCGACCATGTCGGGAGTGTTCCCGAACTGTGGGATATCACGCTTAAGAGCTTGATGATTCTTAGAGAGTGTTTATAGGATCAGTTGAATCACCGAAGAAGAGAAGAGAGAAAACCGGAAGGGTTTCAGTAAGTCCGAAGTGGAGGTGTAAGGTGTTCCATAGCCACGGGGATTGAATAATATGTGAATGAAAGTTAAATATTGATTTAATCATTTATTCATAATTATTTAATAAAAGAGAAATCAATTTAATGGTTAAAAAGGCTTAATGGGCCAATTCCGAACGGAGAAGGGACCATGAGGGAAAGGCAAGAGGAGAGAGAAGGCAAGGGGGTGGCCGCCTAGGCCAAGCCCCCCCCCCCCCCCCCCCCCCCCCCGCACGGGCCCACTAGGGCTGGCCGGTAGGTCCCCCTCTCCCTCCTTTAGACCCACCCCGGAACTTTGAGGGAGGTAGTACCTCCCCTCCCCCTACATATAGTGGGGGTATTTGGCTAAAGAAATACACACAATATTCAATAAAGGTTTCCTCACTTTTGGGGAGACCTCCAATTGATGTTTCTCTCTCTCTCTTTCTCTCTCTCTCTCTCCCGTGACCGTGGTCCCAAGTTTGGACTGCATGAATGAGAGACATCTTCATCGCAGAGCGCCATCGCGCTGTGGGATTCGGATCCAGGAGCTCTACTTTGACAACTGCTACTGGGTGTCACACTTGAGGCACTTAAGTTGTTCGAGCCACAAGAGCGCGAGGACTTCATCACGACCTTGAGGTCGGCTTCAGCTCGTCTACATCAACCACGCTCTACTGAGCATTGACGACGCTTTTCGGTCTTCAAGGGTAAGTTCGCGAAAATCCCCTCCCGTTAATGCATTATTAATAGATAGGTCCTAGCAGCATCAAGGGTTCACGGGCATAGGGTAAAATTTTATTGTTTTCATACGCAAAACCCTACAGCTATATATCACTAGTTCTCTCACCGCTAATAGCCCTGCCACCATTCCCCCCCTTTTTCGAGCTCTCAACCCCGCCAAGATCTTCACCGACGAGCATGTAAGCGGCGGCAGCGACGTTGTTGGCTGTAGCACGGCTCTGGCAGGCGTTAATCTCTAAGCTCTTCACCGGCGATGTGCTCCGCTCCTCTGATGCTGGTCAGTTTTTCCAAACCCCACATCTAGTAGCTTCGACCTGCTAGATTTGAGTGTAGTTTGTGCTAGATCTATGATAGTATGCCCAATGAATTGCATGATGTAGTCATAGATCGATGATTTTGTGGCCTTATTGCATGTTTAGGCAGGTTATTTAGTGTAGGTCCTCATATGTGCAACGGTGATACATGTAGGATATGACCCCTGATGAGTTTTGCCAGACCCTTATGGATTCTCAGGACACCATAGTGGCTGAGACCTAACTGCAGCTCCCGACTTTGAGGCTCACCTATCCGTAGCGGTCTCTACCTCCTATGACTGCGTACATGGTGGAGAAAATTGCAGATAAATCTGCGCTTATCATGTCCAATAAGAAGGTTGGCAAAGGCCACAACACTGACAGTGATAAGGGGGTGAAGGGCGGCATGAAGTGGGAAACATTCCTCTCCATGTTCGTGTTGAACACTTGTGGCATGAGGACAGAGAAGGGGTTCAAGGAGGTGCACCTGAACAATTGTGGCATCATGGTTTCCTCATAGCAGGTGTACAACCACCTTCGTAAGTGGAAGTCCAGGTGAATCCATGTGTCCAAGCTCAAAGACCTTAGCGGAGCTTGCTGGGATGAGGAGAGTTACACCATCATCTTGGAGGATGCCCACTACAAAGGTTAGATCAGTATTAACTAATTTCAGTTCTTACACTAACCTCCCTTTTGTTAAAACTTGCACTAAGCTTCCTGCAATTCCTTGTCTCAGGATCACTCCAAGAATGTTGAGTATCTGAACAAGCTAATCGCCAACTATAGGCAGATGCATACCATCTTCTCATTCGGCCTTGCCACTAGCAAGTTTGCCATCGGCTCTAGTGATCCTCTTGGCACACCGAGCCCTGAGTATGTCCCGGCCCAAGAGTCCTAGATAGTGGTGCTTGATGACGAGGCCCATAATGAAGCCGTCGGTGGTTCCGTCGCTCCAAGCGGCGGCAGCACAAACACCTTCTTTTGTGGTGGCTTCGAGTCTTCCAAGAAGAGGAAGAGGTTGTTGCTGGGAGAGGAGGACGTCGTAGCCATCACATGCATGACTGAGGCTGTGAAAGCGGTGGCGGCCGCCATCACCACTGCTTCCCCTCCTGATATGCACCTATCTCTCTACGATGCTGTTATGAGGGCCACCGGCTCTACCCTGCTCATACCTTGCACATTGCCATTCTTACGTGCATCTGAATCCATGCTTCCATTCTCTTTGATTGTTCATGTGTGGGTTCTCAGCCCATGCATCTGAATCCACACCTGAGCTTCACTCCACACGTGTAGTCTTCGACCTTTTGAAAACATTTTAGTGTCTCGAGGGCAGAATGTGCAGTCGCTCTACTTCTCGGAATAGGTACCCAGATACTACACTACAGGAATGGCTCGAAGCGCCGACGGCCGATCGCTACGCCAACGACCAAAATTCAGGGTCGTCGGCTTAGGCCACGAGTTGGGCGCCCCATGAAGCTGGCCATCGGCGTAGAATTTTCCTCGGTGTAGGATAGCCTACGCCGACGGATGTCCTCGACATAGCTATTTTTCCTTTTACGTCATTAATCTTTGAAAAATCATAACTAAATTATTCTAATTCAGAAAAATATAAATAATATATCAAAATTTGCAGGAAAATAAGATCTATCTATCTACACTAAAATATTACACATTTGGAAGTAAAAATTAAGTGAAACATAAAACATTACATATAGTTTGAAACTGGCATAAGAAATTCAAAAATGATTCAAACAATGTAAAACCTTCGCGTAGTATCATATTATGTGATATAGTTGCAAGGAAAAATATAAATCTTGGTATATTTATTATGTCTCAAAAAAACCTTCACAAAATGACTTATCTCTTTTGAGGTTTCCTGGCTTTCGAGTCAAATTACTAATGTTATGGCTAAAATTAAGTTATAGTTTGTGATAATGTGCCCATATTGTGCGTGCATGTGCACCATGGGATGGCGAACAATATTGCAGGAGGAACTTTTTCCTTTTCGTCGCACCAAAAAGCCATTTTCCATTTTCCAGGCGCAAAAAATGGGGAGTTTTGTAAAGCAACCACCAGATGGCTAATTCAAAATTCTACCAATCTATTTAAAAAAATACTAGACCACCTTACATGGACAATGTCCCAACAAGGGGATCTTAAACATTTCCGTCCATCCCTAGTGAAAGAGATAAATCTCTGCCGAATCGGTAGGAAGTGGGTCAGATATGAACTACAGGTACATGATCTGATGCTCATGATTTAAAAAAAATTATTTTTAGGTTCAAAATATGTTATTTGATCAGATATCCAATGCAAGTTTAGCGAGGCTCAACCCCAAGCTAAGAATCTTCATACCCGTTGTTCGACAAAGTTTGAAAATTGGCATAAGAAATTTAAAAACGATCAAACCAATGCGAAACCTCCGCGTGGTGTCATATTATGTGACATAGTTGGAAGAAAAAATATCAAACTTGGTATATTGATTATGACTAAAAAAACCTTTACAAAACGACCTGTCTCATTCGAGGTTTCCTGGCTTTCGGGTCAAATGACCAATGTTATGGCTAGAATCAAGACATAGTTTGTGATAATATGCCCATATTGTGCATGCATTTGCATCATGGGATGGCAAACAATGTTGCATGAAGAAGTTTTCCTTTTCATCGCACGAAAAATCCATTTTCCATTTTCCAAGCGCAAATAACGGGGAGTTTTGTGAAGCAACCACCAAATGACTAATTCAAAATGCTTCCACCCTATTTTCCAAAAATACTAGACCACCTTACATGGATAATGTCCCAATAGGAGGATCTCAAACATTTTCGTCCATCCCTAGTGAAAAAAGACAAATTTCTATCAAATCGGTAGGAAGTGGGTCAGATATGAACTACAGGTACACGATCTGATGCTCATGATTTTTTACAAAAATCATTTTTAGGTTCACAATATGCTATTTCATTAGAGATCCAATGCAATTTTAGCGAGGCTCAGTCCCGAGTTAAGAATCTTCATGCCCACCGTTTTGAACGGGCAAATGAAATTATGGCTAGAATCACGGTATAGTTTCTGATAACTTCATATGGATATCATATTTGGATTTCTCTTATTTTTCTGATCAATTTGGACATATTATTTATCAAATTTCGATTTACGAATTTAATGATATTAATTATTCCATATTAAATAGAAAAATACAAAAAATCATTATATTTTATTCGAATTCAATAATATTTTAAAGGCAAATGATACTACTTCCCCGAGGATAACGCGTCGCGGTCCCCCGGGTCAGCTCACACCCCATCTTGCGCGTGTCCCGAGTGGGCCCAGTTCTTTTTATCTCTTGCGCATATCCCTTCCCAGGAAAACATACGGATGCCGCCGCCGCAGCTCACTCGCTGCCGCGCGCCTCAGCTCTCGCCCCGCGCCGCACGCCGCACCTCTCGCGCCCCTGCCGCAGCTAGAGTGCCCCGCCGCCTACCGTAGCTCTCACGACGCCGCTCCTCCCAGCACGCGCCACGCGCCGCCGTAGCTCCTTCCAGCACGCGCCCTGCGTCGCCGCGACTCCTCTGCTGCACGCCACCGTGACTCTTCATCCGTGCCCCCACAGATCCTCCGCATGCACGTCGTCGCTCGTCCGCACCTGCGCCGCCTCCCTTCGCCGGAGATGGAGTCCACGGGGTGGAGGTGCTCCTGTGAGAGGAGCTACCTATGGGCAGGCCTACTTCCGTGGCCGTGCTCCGCCGGTGGTTCCGCCACGACCACCACCTCCCCTTTCGTGTGTGTTGCGATGCCACCGGCGCTGCTACCTACGATGCCGAGGTGTGCTACCTGTGGTCAACGGCTGTGCTACAAGCGACGTAAGTTTTGCTACTAGCAGCCGGCGACGATGGTACATGTGGGCTTAGGATTTTGCCATCTTAGCATATTGTTTTTGCTATCTATTCATATTGTTTTTGCTACTTTTGCACATTTTTTTTGCTGAAATCAATGTCTATGGTTTTGCTACGAGGTCTCCGGTTGGAGTCTCCGGCGATGTCCCCTTTGCTACACTAGAAAAAATATTTTGCTACCACCGTTTTGTGGCTTTGCTACAATACCGTAACTCTTTTTCTACGGGATCTCCGGCGACTTTTTTTTCGGCGAGTCTCCGGCGATGTCTTCGGCGAAGTCGGTTTTGCTACATTAGAATATTTTTTTGCTACAAGGTCACCGGCGAGGTCTCCGGCGAACTCTCCGACGAGGTCTAGTCTATCTGTTCTTTTTTCTGGACCGATCCGTTTTCTGCTACATGTAGCAAAAGAGGGACTAGTTGTAGCAAAAACGGGCATTTTTGTAGCAAAAACGGGATTTGGGTGCTTTTTGGGTGGACACGTGTCAGCAGGGGGAGGCGGGGGATTCGGGGGAAATATCCCCCGGGGGACGCGTAGCACTCGCCTATTTTAAATTATTTATTGTTCTTTACTTAAATAATTGTTTGTAATTTTAACAAAAATAAAAACGGTGATGATATAAGAGTTAATAGGATTGATATCATAGTATTGACAACAAGGTATAAATTGCTTCATGGAAACTGATTCTGAAGGAACAGAGAAGTTAAGCGTGCGGAAGTTTGACCAAGATTGTAATCTGATCAAAGATTAAGTGTAATTAGTGTTAAAAATGTTCCAAGTGAGTGATTAACGAGTCAAACAATTCAAAGATTAAAAAAAATTAAAAAAATGATTTTTTTTGAAATTATTTTTGCAACTGGCCATTAGGCTATGCCGAGGGCAGCCAGGCTACACCGATGGCTTTTCGATACGCCGACGGCCTCCGTGCGGTCCGCCGAGGGATATCTTTTCCGAGGAGTCTACGCCGAGGGCATCCATTGGCGTAGCCTACACCGACGGCTATATGCCCTTCGGCTTACCGATCCATTTCTGTAGTGCTAGGCTGAACGGAACATGTGAGCATGTACTCGTATTGATCAAATCAATTGCGCACCAAACAAAATCCGAAATAAGTACCTAACAACTATCAAATCGCAATGAGAAGGATTGTCCATTTTATGTTTCAGAAATTGGATACAAGTTCGGTACAACAAAGTCTTTGATATTGTCAGAGGCCTGCAATTCATACATTATACTCCACAAGGACACTCTTCGACTCAAGCATTAGAAATTTTGGTTAGAGTAATCACACTTGCCTAGCATCGTTTTGTCTTTTATGTCCACAAGCCGGGCAGTGGTGCCAGGAAATGCCGCCACCGTTTTGTATTTGTCACCAGGACAGAAAGTCTACCACCAGCCACGCAGGATCGATTAATAGCAATCTTCGCAGAGAATTGACAGATAGTTTTGAAATGGTCTGGTACGGACGTCTCTACCTCAAAATCGGCATGATTGATACACAAACATTAATTGATGCTGCGGAATGTCTGTGTCCATATGGAGCATTTACATTTACAAAGCATCTAGCAGACCATTCTTCAGAAATATCAGGGTTTTCCAATGCCATGAGGGATTCAAATCGGGCAGCATATTCAGAGGATGACATTTCAGTTGAGATTTCGCAAGTTCATTGCGTTCTCGGTGCTTCAGGTTCAAGGGCTTTTTTTGCGGGTACAACATGGACTTTATTCAGTTGGAAGGATTACGGAACAAGCAAGATCCAGCAACCGGACAGCATCAGCCGGTCTAGACCTTAGCCAAGTCATAGTACGGCCCTGAACTCTCGCAAAGTTTGCCAGAGAATCACTAACCCTAACCTGCTCACGTCCAACCTTAACAAAAAGGCATTCTCTATCTATGCTAGCTAAGCTTTTAATCTCTGTAATCAAATGAACAAAAGGAGATCTATCCTGGTTGGAGGAGTTTAACGCCTCAATTAGAAGAGCACTGTCTGATTCGACAATGATCGGCAGTTGAGAGAATTGAAGAGCAGATTGTAAGACTTCCAAACAAGCCCAGATTTCCGCCCCCAGAGGACCTTGACAATTGACAAGATGGGTGCACGCCATGAAAATTGAGTCCCCTTGATTATCTCATAAGATTATCCCTGCACCAGCTGATCGCTTGGCCGTGTAGAAAGAACCATCCACCGTAAGCTTCACCCAACCTGGTTTTGGCCTACACCAAGGCTTGTCCGGTCCTTTTTTGGGAACCCATTGCTTTTGACTAACCTCCATGACCACATGATCCTTACCCTTTAGAATAGCAACTGTAGGCTTTGCTTGAATTTCCTGGAGTAATTTCAGATATGCACATCGAAACCGTTTGGAACTCCCAATCGTGGGCAAGGGTTTATCATGTGTAACTTCGTTCCGCACGAACCAATGCCTCCATGCGACGAGTAGGATGCAATCCACCATGTGGCTAGGGGAGCTCTGAATAACCATCTGCATCCAGTTATCTGATGCTTGGTATATAATCCCCTCGCTCGGTAGATCCCAGACGCGATCCATTTCACTCCATAGCACATGGGCATGAGAGCATCCATATAATGCATGAAAATCATCCTCTTGCGTAACACCGCATATACTGCACAGACCTGTGACCGGAATGTGACATCGACGCTTATTAACTTTAGTAGCTAAATCCCCTGACACAGCCTTCCACGCAAATAGCTTGACCTTCGGTGGCACATATGCCTTCTAGATTCTCTCCCAGCAAGGATGTTGTCCATCAGGATATGCACTAGAAGTGGCAAAACTAGTCTGAGTTTCCTGGCCATTCAACGCCAGTCTATATGCACTTCTAACAGAGAAAACACCTGAGCATTCAGGTTGCCAAGCTAGGACATCTTCGGCTCATCTTCTGGATGGAGAAATATTCAAGATTGCCACCGCATCAACAGGGAGAAATAATCGCTAGATGACATCCTCTTTCCAATAACCATCAGCGGATAAGAGTTCATATACCTTACGGAGATGGCAATTCCTCTTTGGAGTAATAACTTTGCAGCATGTATCCTGGGGGATCCAACGATCCCTCCAAATTCGGACACTCCGGCCATTACCAATCCTCCATATTAACCCTTTTTTCAGAAGTTCCAGACCATGTGATATTGTTGTCCATGTAGAAGAAGGGTTTCCGGTAAAAACCGTGTCATACAATTGGCCATTAGGGTAGTAACGAGCCTTAAGAACACGGGCACAGAGGCTATGGGGAAGACAAGCAGGCGCCATGCCTGCCGAGCCAACAAGGCTTGATTGAATAGCCTCAAATCACGAAATCCAAGGCCTCCTTGACTCTTGGATTTGTTCAAACGGGCCTAACTTACCCAATGAGTCTTCTGCTTACCATTTTCCACACCCCACCAGTAATTTTTTCTCAGTTTCATCAAATCCTCACACTGATACTGGCAATTTGAATACACTCATGATGTAAACTTGGAGAGCTTGAGCCACTACTTTAATAAAGATCTCCTTCCCACTTTGTGCCAACAGATTATCTCCCCAGTTTAGCAAGATTTTAGTAAGCCTTGTTTGAAGGTTCTCGAATTTGTATTTATGCATCCTCCCATCAGGGGTAAGGAGCCCCAAGTATTTGGCCTCAAAACCCTCTTTCTCGACATGCAGAATAGTACAGATGGCCTCCTGTGTTGGCGAGGGGAAAGAGGAGCCAAACATGATCGAACATTTGGCAGAATTAATCAGTTGACCCGTACAAGAAGAGAATGTGTCAATAGTCTGTTTGACACATAAAGCCTCCTCTGCACTAGCCCGAAAGAACAATAATGTGTCATCTGCAAATAACAATTTGGGAAACACCAGGAGCACTCCTACATACCTTAATAGGTGTTAACCTATGGCGGTTTACCTCATGACTCAGTAATGTGGACAAACCATCTGCCACGAATAAGAAAAGGAAGGTAGAGAGGGGGTCGCCCTGCCTTAAGCCACGTGAAGGAGAGAAAGCTTCCAACAAGGTTCCACTAAATTTTACCGAATATTTCACCGTGGTAACACACGCCATGATGCATTGTACCCACCGGTGAGAGAACCCCATTTTATGCAATGTACTCTCCAAGAAGTGCTAATCAACTCTATCATAAGCCTTTAATAAGTCCAACTTATAGGAACAGAAGGAGGATGAGGGAGAGGAGCCATGCTCCATATAGTGCAAACACTCGAATGCCAGAAGAGCATTATCTATGATCATACGGCCATGTATAAAAGCGCTTTGATTCTCCGATATGACATCACCAAGCAGAGCCTGAAGCCTATTAACCAGGCATTTGGAAACAACTTTATATAGAACATTACACAACCCAATAGGCCTATAGTCTTTAAGCTCCATGGGGTCATCAATCTTTGGAATGAGGACAATGGAGGTGTCATTGACACCTTTAGGCATAATACCAATAGCAAAGAACTGCGCACCGCCTTCACAGTATCATCCCTCAACAACCCCCAATTACGCTAATAAAATCTCGCATGAAAACCATCAGGTCCAGGCGCTTTAATTGGTCCAATATGAAAAACCGCATTCGAAATTTCCTCCACAGAAAAATCTCTACACAATGTATCATTCATCTCCTGTGTGATCTGAGTTGGTGTTAAATCAATAATAGGATCATGTTGCAACGAAGGATCACGGGTATAGAGGGATTTAAAATAGGACACAGCCATGCATTGCATATCAGTAGGGACAATTTGAATCGCTCCATTGCATCATGTAACTTAGAAATTTTATTTCGGCTAGCTCTCCACACCGCACGGTGATGAAAGAACCTGGTACTACGATCGCCTTCCCGAAGCCAATCCGCCTGCAGCTCTCCACACCGTTGTAGCCAGAACATTTCCTCGCGGTATAAAATGTTATTCATCAAATCAGATGTGACCATGATCTCTTCTCTAGAAGCACCATCCGCCTGCAGCTGTTCAAGTTTTGACCTCAAACGAGCCAGTTCCTGGGACACATTACCAAATTTTGCACGTCCCCATGCATGCAAGTTATGCATCAACGTATCCATGTCTATATTAATCGAGCCCAGGTCAGGCATATCCCCCAACTGCTTCCATTCACGATCAATTAACTCCTTAAGAGCCGGGTCAGTTTCCAAAAAATCTCGTATTGGAGGGTTCTTTTAGCTGGTCGTTCCCTGATCTTTCTGTCAAGCCGAAGCATAATCGCGACATGATCAGAACAAAGGGTCACCGCATGGACAACCGAAGCAGCAGTGAATATATCACGCCAAGAGTCATCCGCAACAGCACGATCAAGACGCACCTGGACATTGTGCACCCCCGATCTTTATTCAAGGGCTTTCTGTATGGCTGTAGCATAGTGTTCGGCCTTAGAGAATCATCCCTGAGATGTTCGATGACTGCATTCTACATAGCGTTGATCGCGTTCGGCCCATAGTATTCAGCTCCGCGCACTCTGCATAGTGTTGATTTTCCAGCACATCCTGTTCACGACGAAATTCATCAATTCATCACACGCGGACCGAAGCCATGGAGAAGACGTAGCCGGCGAACTCCGCCGGCGGCTGCACCACGGTCCAGTTCTTCGACTTCACGTCGAACACCCACAGCGCGTGCCCACCGGACTCGATGGCGCCAGTGACCACCACCCGCTCGCCGCCACTGACGGCGACTGCTCGCGCCGTGCCGGCCTTCAGACCCGGCGGGTAGGCCCCCACCTCGATCCAGCCTCGGCGCTCCCCGCGCCACTCCATCACGGCCGTGCCCTCGATGCACCACACTCTGCCGCGCACGACCACGTGGGCCGCCGACGGCGGGGCGCGCACGCGCTCCAGGCGGCGCCACTCGCGGGTCGCCGGGTCGAACCACTCCGCGTCGCGCTCGAACCCGCCCTGCCGGCCCGTGCGGTACCCGCTCACGGCTAGGAACTTGTCGCCGGCGACAGTGGCCATGCCGTCGCACTCGTCGCGCTCCTCCGACATGTCCGGGAGCGGGTCCCAGCCATCGGCCTCCGCGTCGTACGCCTCCGCCGTCTTCAGCGCGTTCTTCATCTTGTCGTGGCCGCCGGCCACATAGATCTTGCCGCCCGCTTCGGCGCACGCGAAGAACGACCGCGCCGACCGCATCGGCGTGCCCCGGCGCCACACGCCGGTGGCGGTGTCGAGCACGTGGACGTCCGCCACGGGCTCGAAGGTCTCGGGGTCCCATCCGCCCATCATCGCGAGGCGGGTCCCCACGGCCGCGCACTGCGCGAACATCGGCATCGGCGGCGCCGCGCGCTCGCGGTGCCACTCCCCGGTGGTGACGTTGTACATAGCCACCCCGTAGGCAGGCGCGCCGCGGGTCTTGGGGCCATCGTCCCCGGCCGCCGGGTTGCGGAACTGCAGAAGGTACACCAGATCCTCGTTCGCGCGGGCCTCTGCACGCGCCAAGGCGAACTCCGGCGCCCCAGCGACGCTCTTCCACCCTCGGCAGACGCGGCGCATCGAGCGGAAGGCGCCGTGCGGGACGCGCGCCAGGCAGTCGACGGCCACGTCGTCCGGCATCCCCGGGATGAGGTCGATGTGGTGGACCTCACGATCTGGAACACGGCTCTTTGGGCTCATCATTAAATTTTTTTTTTCTTTCAGGGAGAGAGTTTTGCTTCTGAATATCGGATGCTTCAATCGCTACCAGGAATGGCGCTTAAATAGAGAGGAAAAGTTTGGAATCTGCGTGACAGCTAAGCAAATACGGAGTAGTAGAAAATATACCAACTTTTTTTTTGAGTATAGAAAATATACCAACTTGATTGAGTACAAAGCAATAATAAAGCATTTGCAAGTGACTGTTTTTTTCTGCCGGATTCATTGTACCGTTTTTGTTTTGCGAAAAGAACCCTGGTATTAGAAGAAAGCGTATGACACTACCGTTCTTCATGGAGAAGATTGGTGTGTGTCCTTTAAAGTGAGACTTAGGAATGATGTTCAATAATTGAATAAATTATTTGCGCCTTTGAGGAATGATCTGTGAGTGCTTATCACAATAAACCACGATGAGATTTGTAAAATTTTATCCTATGTTGTTTTAAGATTGGATTGGTACCAAAGTTGATATTGACAGGAATTGCAACCCAGGGGTGTGCTGTATTTTTTATGTCTAAATAGAAGACTCAACAATATCATGGCAAAGTCCTTGTTTTTTTAGAACTAAACCTTTTCGTTTTGTTCGCAAACTAATCCATTCATTGTGAAAATGATAGATTGTGCTTCAATACTCCTTTGTGTATGTTTGAGCATCCGGGAAATAACATCCAAACTGGCACCACAAGGTTTTAGAAGCGAGCAGGCAATTGGTGCTTAAGATTGTTAATGACATACAAACTATAACAAATGCTTCGCTATTGATGCTAGTCGAGCCATAGATTAGCGTTATCCTTAGATTTGTTATCGTAATGGGTATCCAAAGTGCTACTCATGTCAGGTTTACATTTTTCGAAAAAGGGCATAAAAACCGTAGTGTACTGCGGGTTTTACGTACTTCGATGCTTTTATTATTATCATGTTGTTTCACTAGATATTGGATCTACCATAAAATAAAATAAACATGTATAGTAGAATGAAGGGGATGTCTGGTAAAATATAGAGGAACACAAAAATGAAAGATTATCCTTTTAAACCACTAGTGAGGGGTGTTTTTATATTATGGCATGAGGGGATGGGCAGAGCAAGGAAGATGGGAGGGGAAGCAATGGTGCGAACAAGCTTTTTCATGGGGGAAGCTTGTAGGTGTTTTTTAATTTAATATGAAATCAAGATATAGAAATTAAAAGATTTACAATTAGTGTTTAAATCACTATCCTTTTTCACAGATGTATCTCTTATGTATTTTTTGTAAGATCATTTTGATATGTTTCCACGAAGTTTTTTCCATGTCATTTTCATGTGGGTCCCATTTCACCATTTTATCTCGTATTGAAATTTTGTTCAATAACTGGATGAATTATTTGCATCTTGAGTAATGCTATTTGAGTGCATATCACAACAAAACAATGAGTAGATTTTAAAAACTGTATCCTTTGCTCTGACTTGATACCAAGTTAATATTGACAAGATGCGTAAACCATGTGCGTCTTATTTTTTATGGCTAAATAGAAGAGTTTGTGCCATAAGAGATTCACAAAATTCTTTCATTTTTTAGGATGTTATAAAGTGGAGGGATCCGATAGAAGTAAAACCTTTTTTTGCAAAGTAAAACCTATGTGTTGTGGAAATGATTGTGATTCATGTGATTCAAGGTTTGTTTGCAGAAGTTTGAGCATCAGGAAATAACATAAAAAAATCACTAAGTGAATTTGCTCGAGTTCACGCATAATGTATACAAGTTATAGGGTTTAGAAAATGGGCGAAACTACCGGTTTAAATTGGCTTGGCGGTATATTAACCCAGTGTTGCTTGTTAGCAAGGGATATATTGTTGCATATTTTCCATTGTCATACGGTTTAGATCACTTGCTTACGGGCTTCAAAAAATGGTCTTTCAAATCTTATATCACCAAGTGACATCGTCACTTTGCAAAAGTTTGAATAAGCAATGACTCGGTGAGACATTATAAAGCAAATAAGATGCAACATTGGACACTATCATATAGTGGCATGTCTAATGATCACACTCATCGCTATATTTGTGATATATACAAAGCATCCAAATTGACACCATGAAGTTTTACGCGTCTGTAGGAGGTTTCTTCTTAAGGTTGCAGGTTACATCCAAACTAGAACTAACGCTACTTTGCACACCTAGTCAGGGCCGGTCCACGGATTTCGGAGGCCCTAGGGTAAAACGACGCCAATAGACCCTTATTTAAAGTGGCAGAGTTTTTCTCGGGTCGGTGGGGAGGGGGGGGGGGCAAAGGCCCCCTACTCTAGAAAACACCTTAAAGCTATATATCTTAATATTTATGCCAAAAAATTGTCTCATACTCTAGAAAACACCTTAAAGATATATCTTTAATATTTGTGCTAAAATAATTTTCCCTACTCAAGAAAACACCTTAAAGATATATCAATATTATTTATGCTAATTTTTAAATTTTAATCAAATATTATGCATGATTAGCGTTCTTGGGCCTCTCAATAATGCCAGTCAAACTTTGTCTCTTGTTAGCACATGAAAGACATAAAAATATTAGTACCGAGAAATATTATTTCAATGCAATAACAAATTAAATGATCCATACATTTGATAGCTCAATTGTCTTTAAAATCATGGTAAATACATTGAAAACTACTTATTCCTATTGATCAAGCATATTATTTCTACCAATCTCTTCTTGTGTACATATGACTGTACAAAAAATAAGTAGAAAATTAGATATATTAGACACTTAATCAATAAGAGGATGGAATAGTCTTCAAACATGTTGATGGGAACAAGTAAAACAATTGAAAATAAGAGGAGAGATCCGCAAGTGCAATTATGTGATTGCATTGCTAGTATGTCGTAATAAATATATTCACAACCGCATGTGATGTCGGTTTTGTTTTGCAAACTTGGATACACCGGACAAATCGTGTCATCAAGAAAAATATAAAGAATTAGATGTATTTTTTTGGGAAATATGAGTTAGAGTAGAGCCATGGTCTACAGCTTGGATCACTTATATTTTCTAAAATAATTTTACACTATTAGAGCTCAAAAATAGAATTATATAAGAACACAGGAAGTCTTGGACCGGGGCCCCTACATCATGGGGTCCCTGGGCGAGCGCCCCTATGGGCCGGCCCTGCACCTAGTCAATATATGGACTCACTACGTAGGTATTATCGTGCATTTTCCATCGTAAGGGGCATCCAAGTACATCATATGCAAGAGATAGTTGCACCACGCATTGATTTACTTGAAATTGCCATGTCATGTAGTTATGGATTCACGGTGACTATGAGGCTTCCAAACTAAGATGGTTGTCGAGTTTCATGCCATACGGACAAGCAAACAATAAGGTCTAGTAATTGGTGCACGATTTCCGAACGTCACCATGATGTGATGGAATTGTTTGATAAGCTTCCATAAAGGCATCCAAAGTTACGATAAATTTGATATATCACTTCCACGTCATGTGGATGGAAGATATGACATATCACTGCCACATCATTTGCAGTCATAAAGTGGATAGAAAGTGCAGCCATTGCTTTGTTGTACATGTATCGAGCAATGGACTCACTAGCGTTATATACCTGCATTTCGTGTTGAAGGGGAATCCGATGTACAACACATATATGCTAGGTGTTATACTTGATGTACTTACCTGATTTATAATTATACGTGGCTTCAAAGTGAAACTAACACCAAGTTCCACACGATACAGCCAAGAAAAACATAAAGGCTAGCAACTGATGTTAGGTTTCCGCACGCCATGGGGATGTCATGCAATTGATAGATAAGAAACCACAAAGGCATCTAAAGTGGCGATGTCAAATTTGACACGCCACTTCCACCTCATGTGGTCACTAGATTTTGATCATGCATGTCATATAAAGTGTGTCGATGCCAAGTTGTGCACGCCACTATACCACATCATTTCTGGTCATAAAGTCGAATCCAAAGTGCAAATGATGCCAAGTTTTATCTAGTCCATCAACGGAAGATAAGTGCCCCATATGTCATATTTTACATGTAACTCCATTGTGGTTGTTTGCAATCATGCTACTTCACTAGATCATGCTCAGTTTACCCATCAGATAGAACTATCATCTTTACTCTTTAGAATCACTTGTACTATCCTTTTTACTCTTCAGAATCACTTTTTTTTCTCATGTTTGGTATAGGTATAGTTAACGGACATTTTTAGTAAAATCTAAAGATAAACACAAAAGGTAAGATTACCCTTTCAACTGGAAAGGGGTATTTTTCACCGTTGACATTCGGAGGATGAAGAGAGCAAGAGAGAAGGGAGTGGAAGGAAGGAAATAACCAACCAATTTACTTGGGGAACACACGTAGGTTGTTTTTTATTTAATTTCAAAATGAAACTAGATAATGCGTAAATTTTTAACTGGTGTCCAAATTACTAAGCATGATTTTTTGAAAATTTGACCCCATTTCGCATGTGAAAGAACATTTCATGGTCTCTAGTATGTTGTGTGTTAGATAACAATACCATGGATCATCTCATGTATGCTAAGTGCTGCAGATAATTGTTTATATAAAAAGCAGCCAAACACAGATGTTGGGGGGCGGATTATCCGCCCCTGCCAAGGGCCGGGATAATCCGGCCTAGCCCAATCGACAAAGGTGGGTAAGGCGTGTCATGCAGTATGGGGGGCGGATTATCCGCCCCTGCCAAGGGCCAGATAATCCATCCTAGCTCAATCGACAAAGGTGGGCAAGGCGCGTCATGCAGTACAGGGGGGATTATTTTTCGGATTTTTTGGCCAGGGCCGGAGTTTTTGCCCGGGCCAGATAATCCGCCCCAAAGGGGGCCGGATTATCCTCCCTCCCCCTAGGAAGTTTTTCAAAGGCAGCCAAGGCGCGTCGTGCAGTATGGGGGGGGCGGATTTCCCCCCGGAAAATCCGACTTCGGGGCGGAGCTTTGCCCCAGACGGATAACCCAGCCCCCACTTGGGCCGGATAATCCAGCCCCAAAAGTCTCCAATGGCTGAGTTTTGGCAGGGGGTATAAATACCCCAATTGATCCTCCCGTCAGAACTCTTGATTCATCCGAAAAAGCTCATACATGTTCTACAAGTTCCAAGGGAGATCTCCATCCTCACCCACCCAAAGGTTTCGATCTTTGGGGAATTGAAGGAGGAGGACTCGATCTTCATGAACACCAATTAAGCACTCAACTTTCCCCCCATTCACCTGGGGGATTCTTGATCTAGTATTTCTTGCAAATATGTAGATCATAGTTTCGATTATTTGATAATCCTTGTTCTTGTGACAACTTATTGTGATCATGGGAGCCTCCAATTCAGTTGTGGATGTGTGCCCCACTAGCGTTGTAAAGGCACCGGTTCCCGCCTCGAAGGGTACCAATAGTGGAAAGGTGGATCAGGCCTTTGGTGGCGAGATCCATAGGAGAATAGGGTGAGGCCTATTGTGGCATGGTGGTCTTAGAACCACCCACCCCTCCAACGCAGACGTACTTCCCTTAACAAGGAACAAACTGCGGTCAAACAAATCCTCGTGTCTCCGCGTGCTCCACTACGGTTTCCTCGCTCCGTTTTACATGCTTAGTAGTTAGGTTGGCATATAGGGAAATTCTTGTAATTGCATATATAGAGAATTTACACTTGTGTCAAGCCTAAAATTGAAAAATAACTAAAATTTGAAGTAGCACCTATTCACCCCCCCCCCTCTAGGTGCCCATACGATCCATTTGAATTGGTATCAGATCCTCGACTCTTTTATTCGGGCTTTACCGCCTAAGAGATTATGGGCACTAAGGGAGATGGGAGTGAGGCTGTGGACAAGGTAACTATGGATGATCTCAAGACGTTGGAAACAACCTTGCTGAAATCCATAGAGAACAAAATGGAAGAGATGCATCAAATGATCGCTCGTCTCTCTCCATCTATAGCCCCACCTCCATCTACCTCTAAGGCCACCACTCCTCTCTTCAAGGACAAAGCTAATGCTAACTCCAAGGAAGATGAGGTGGTAGGTGATAAAAATAATGGATCCTCCTCCAAAAAGGGAATCATTAAGGAGGACTATAGTGAGGTCTCTCACTTATATTCTCCCGACCCACCAATTCCTCACCCTCATATAAACAATAGGGGCGATCCACCCAAGCTTACTGCATCTTCATTTAATCAATGACAATTCTTAATGAAATCTCATGTGTGCAGTTCGTCTATTGAGATTTGGAGGATCATTGAAGAAGGCCTCCACATTGGAGATTCCACCAATTTGACAAGAAGAGAAGTTGTGGACAGCCAACTCAATGCAACGACTTTACACATGATTCAACTTGGTGTGGGTCCCAAGGACACGCCCAGCATAGAACATCTCTGCACTGCTAAGGAAGCTTGGGATGCCCTCACCAAACTCTTCATTGGGAATGAAAGCATGAGAAGGAATAGGTATGATGCACTGAGTAACCAAGCTGAAGGTTTTTATATGATGGATGGTGAGGATCACGAGGATATGTATAGAATACTCAAGTCAATAGCCACCACTGTTTGGCCTTTTACTGTTTCGGCCTTTTCATAGTTCTGGCCTTTTACTGTTCTGGCCTTTTGCTGATACGGCCTTTTACTATTCTGGCCTTTTAATGTTCTGACCTTTTACTGTTCTGGCCTTTTACTGTTCTGGCCTTTTACTGGGGCTTGTTCGTCTATGGTACCAAAGTTCGCAGGCCAGCGCATGGCGGTACCTAAGTTGCCTGAAATTACCATGTTTTGAAAAGTTGGGCCGCCAACTACTGAGAGGGGCCATTTCGAGGCAAACTCATCTCACCCCTGCCAAATTAAAACATTCCGTTAAACTGCCCCGTGAAGTAGACGGTCGGGACCCTCATGTCGGTCATCTGTCCGTGACGCGAGCGCCAATGCAGCAACCTCTTAGGCAAATCAAGCAGCTAAGTGGATTGAATGCGTTGACCAATTTCATAAATCCATTCCCAGCTTTCCACTAGCACCGGTGGCGTCGGAATCCACCCTCTAGGCAGGACGATCCCTTCGGACATTTGACTTCCGGCGCCAAGTTGCTACGCCTAGTTGCTGCGCCCAGTCGCTGATCCCGAGCTCCAATGGTGCATGCTGTAGCCGCTGTTGCGAGGGTCTAGCCCGCCTCCGCCGCCGACGAGCCGAGCAACTCGGAGGATGGCAGATCCTACTATCAAGAAAGACGAAGTTCTGTCTACAAGTGGGTGAGCTACCCTTCTCTTTGCTATTCGCACTAATTACAACTGCTAGCTGGCTACTGAACCTCAAATTGTTTGTTAGCACAACGCTGACAAACATATTTTGTCCACAGTTTTCTGTCAAGTGGGATCTGCACGGACCCCCTTACCTGGTTACGGTAGTCCTCTACAGGTACGACTCTAAGGGCAAGAGGTATGGACACCATTGTTTCACGATGGAAGAAGCGCCTGCGCTGATCTGCACTATATCTGGTATGGTTGCTACTCTGCGTAATCATGTTGAATTATGGCCGAAGCAGACTGCAAAGTTTAGCTTCATGGATGAATGTGGCATCATGGTTCCAATAATGTGTGACAGTCAGCTAATTGGGTTGATGAAAAGGTATGCTTCGGCTGCCATGTTTGAGCTGAAATGTGATGTACTGGATGTGGAAGCTGCTGCAACTAGGAGTCGCCCTTCTATTCTTGGACAGGGTGGTTGCTCAAACCCAATTAGCTCCTGGTAAGCAAAGGTCTCTTGGGGTTCGCATGTTTGTGCTGAATTGTAATTTTTGTTTTATTTCCTCTATAGATATTGGGCAATTATGCAACAGTCTTGTTTCTTTGACAGGAAGCGCCGTAAGGTTAGAAACATGACTGCTGGGTCAGTTATTTTGCTGCTCGAAGAAATTAAAAACGAGTGGAAAAATGCCATTTTGCTGCCCGAAGAAATTAAAAACGAGTGGAAAGATGATGCTGGACACGATTCTGGTGCCTATTGTCCCGGTGATGCAGAGTACGCGAAGCTAAGAAAATTGGCGCCGAGGAAGAGGAAGAAGGCAGGAAATGAAGAAGCCAGTGGATGTGAAGGCTTGGCACCCAGGCTGCGGAAGAAGGCTGCTGGCAATGAAGATGCATAGTAATGTGTTGAACTTGAACCTATATATGTAATTCTATTAAATTCTGATCGCTCTATGTGTGGCACGTTGCTAGGCGAAACAATCTACCCATGTTCTGTGAGTAAAATGTACTGCGACTTAGGGTTTGGAAACGCCCGAGTCAGTAGTTGAATCCGAAATTGTGATTGTGCCACTGCTATCTGAAAACAAGGATCCACCGGTTCCACAATTGCTGAGGGGCAGGAGGTCTCCAAATACGACGGAATGTAAGTGGCGCAGAAATAAATTATTTAAGCTGCCACACTCCACGAAGCAACAACTTATTTTAGATGCTGCACAACGACGTGCCAACATAAACAACAATGTTCTCACCGATAATGCCCAGATGAGGAGGAAATCAGTACCACTTTCTGGCCTAATCTTGAGCCCGTCTATCTCACCGCCTCTCTACTCCTACATCCCCTGCATCTGGCGAAGCTCCCGGATCTCCAGTAACCGGGTGTACGTGCTTCCACTTTATAAATTGTGCTTGTGCCATTTGCATGCGGCATAATCCACGTAGATTACGTTTAAACAAACCACCAATGTTAGAATACACTAGTAGAAAAGGTGTCTTTGGTCCACGGTCATGTTCCCAATCCAGGACAGAGATCTAAATCGAGGCAGAAATTGATCTAAATCACAAATTCTTCCACAAATTAATCGAGACAGAGATCTAAATCGAGGCATTTCATTACTTCAACCTCAAATTCTTCTAAACAAAGGTGCGATTTCACATCCTACATTAATTCAACCACTAGTCAACAATTTCACTTCCGCTGCCACTGTCCTCCGAGCCACCGGCTTCCTCGTCGCTGTCGGACGGAACCTCCACGATGTCCGCATTGTTCGCGAGACGGAGCACCTTTTCGCATCGAGCGGCGGTGATGACGGTGTACTTGGTCCATCCAGGGACGGACCAGAACCTCTCCCGCCCTTCTCGGGTGCAGAGATCCTAGTGCACCATGCGCCCGTCAACGATGCGGTTGCCAATCTTGGCCTTCCGCTCCTTCTTGAACAGCACAGGCCAGTACGGGCTGGCCATCGCATACCAGGGCAGCGCCCTCTTCCACGCGGGCATCTGGCGGCGGCGCACCGAGATTTCGCTCTCCATCTCGGCTCGACCAAGGAGCAGAGCCACCGGCACCCCCGGAGAGCTGATGCGCCATCCGTGGGGCACCGTCGCGGCTGGCGGCACGAGGATGTCGAAGTTTCCGAACATCACTGCCTCATAGAAGTTCAGATCGGGCATCTCCATGGCGGCGCGGTGGAGGTTGGAGAGGGAGCGAGGGGATGGACGACGAAGCGACGGCGTGGTAGAGATTGGAGAGGACGAGGGGATGGACAACGAAGCAACGCGCTGTGGCGCCTCTTATTTGTACACGAGGACGACGAAGCGACGGTCAGAATATCCAAGGGGCATTGGTCAGACAAAAGAAGAAATGCGGGGTCAGACAAAAGAAGTAATGCAGGGTCAGAGCAATTTTTTCCTCCCTGGAATCCGGGACCAATAGTTCAGACCGCTAGGTCAACAAGTACAACTATTACAACTTAAAAAGGCATGGAGCTTAAGCTAAATAGAACTAGTTATCACACATCTCCTTGATCTTCCTAATCTTAGCCCGATGCGCATCTTCCTGCGAGAGCAAGGATCGAATCGCCTGCTCCTTCCTTTTAGCATCTTCCTTGCACAGCTTCAATTGTTTCTCTACATTTTTCCTCATGCACTTGTCAATACTCGTAGTTGTGAACTGCAGGACTTTGGCCTGGTGGAGATCATTCCTTGCTTGAGTCAGTTCTTGCTCTGCTTTAGCCTTCAGGGCCAACATCGCGTCCCTCTCCTTCTCGACTTTGCTAACCTTGTCTTGCACCCACCTGAGATCTTGCTTATGCTTGGTCGTGTCAACTAGTTCCCATAGCTTCATCTCAACACTATCAAGAAGTGAGCTGAATACAGATTCTTTCAACTCGACAGTCATTTCCCATAGTTTGTCCAGCGTTTTCTGCATCGATTTGGGCCACTCTAGATCTACCCATTTGACAACACCGCAACTTCTGCCTTGCATCATTGCACGATGTCCTTGACACCGTAGAAACCTCCTGCATGCATTTCGTCCTTTGAACGCTACAAATTTAGCGGGCACATATCCATGTTTACATACCAGAGGACTATCTTCATCCGCTAAACCGTGATAGTCAGAGTCATACATCGTCTGGTTGGCCTAACACATCATACGCGCATGAGTAAACAGATTAGATCTAGCTCAAAAAACAGATAACTGGCCACAGATGATAGAAATAGAGATGAGACGACTCACATCGAAATCACCGTCCCTGTCGTCACGATGCGTTTCCTCGCCGTCTCCCCTTGAACCCATGGCGAGAGGGGAGGGGGGGTGGCTGCCGGAGAGGGGATTGGGATGGAGGGACCGTCGGCTTGCGGCTACAGTAGGATGGGAGTGAAGTGGGGAAAGTGGCTTCGAGGGTAAGGAAGAGAAGTACGGGGAGGAAGAGAAGTAATGGGGACGTGACATTGGGATGTGGCCCACTGAACTTGTGAGACGTGACACTCGCTACAGGGGAGCTCCCGGTGTTGCCAGTTTGTCAGGTTTAAGCGTGGCCGATCATGCCACAGAACAGCCTACTCGCGGATCGCTCTCACGAAGACCATCCCAATCGTCCAAGTGCCCCAATCGAACGGTATGTAACAATCGTCAAGTAGAACAACTGTGTTAGGGTGTGCCTTCTAGAAGAATCGGTCTAACGGCTACCCATGCAATGACACTGCTGTATCCATGTGTGGTTTGTGAAAAGAACAGACATGCAATCACACTAGGTGGATCCATATGTGGTTTATGGAAGTAAAAGACATGCAATGACTCTAGCTGTGATTCATGAAAAGAACAGACATGCAATGACACTAGTGGATCCATGTGTGGTTCATAAGAAGAACACACATGCAATCACACTGGGTGGATCCATGTGTGGTTAGTGAGAAGAACATAGATGCAATGACACTAGATGTTGTTCATGAGAACACCACACATCCAATGACACTGGTGGACTCTAGCTGTGGTTCATGAAAAGAACAGACATGCAATGACACTGGTGGATCCATATGTGGTTTGTCTAGAGGAACACACATGCAATGACACTGGGTGTGGTTCATGAAAAGAACAGACATGCAATGACACTGGTGGATCCATGTGTGGTTTATGAAAGTAACAAACATGCAATGACACTAGGTGGATCCATATGTGGTTTGTGAGAACAACAAACATGCAATGACAGTGGTGGATCCTTATGTGGTTCATGAAAAGAACTGACATGCAATGACACTGGGTGTGGTTCATGAAAAGAACAGACATGCAATGACACCGGTGGATCCATGTGTGATTCATGAAAAGATTAGACATGCAGTGACACCGGTGGATCCTTATGTGGTTTGTCTGGAGGAACACACATGCAATGACACTGGGTGTGGTTCGTGAAAAGAACAGACATGCAAAGACACTGGTGGATCCTTATGTGGTTTGTGAGAAGAACAGACATGCAATGACACTGGTGGATCTTTATGTGGTTCATGAAAAGAACTGATATGCAATGACACTGGGTGTGGTTCATGAAAAGAACTGACATGCAATGACACTGGGCGTGGTTCATGAAAAGAACAGACATGCAATGACACCGGTGGATCCATGTGTGGTTTATGGAAGTAACAAACATGCAATCACTCTAGCTGTGGTTCATGAAAAGAATACATGCAATGACACCGTGTGTGGTTCATGAAAAGAACAGACATGCAATGACACTGGTGGATCCTTATGTGGTTTGTTTAGAATAACACACATGCAATGACACTACATGTGGTTCATGCAAAGAACAGACATGCAATGAGACTGGTGGATCCTTGTGTGGTTTGTTTAGAGGAACAGACATGCAATGACACCGGTGGATCCATGTGTGGTTCATGAGAAGAACACACATCCAATGGAACCGGTGGATCCTTATGTGGTTCATGAAAAGAACAGACATGCAGTGACACCGGTGGATCCTTATATGGTCTGTCTAGAGGAACACACATGCAATGACACCCGGTGTGGTTCATGAAAAGAACAGACATGCAATGACTTATGTGGTTTGTTTAGAAGAACACATATGCTATGACAATGGGTGTGGTACATGAAAAGAACAGACATGCAATGACACTGGTGGATCCTTATGTGGTTTGTTTAGAGGAACATACATGCAATGACACCGGTGGATCCATGTGTGGTTCATGAGAAGAACACACATACAATGACACTGGTGGATCCTTATGTGGTTCATGAAAAGAACAGACATGCATTGACACTGGTGGATCCTTATGTGGTTTGTCTAGAGGAACACACATGCAATGACACTAGGTGTGGTTTATGAAAGTAATAGACATGCAATCACACTAGATGGATTCATATGTGGTTTGTGAGAAGAACAAACATGCAATGACAGTGGTGGATCCTTATGTGGTTCATGAAAAGAACTGACATGCAATGACACTGGGTGTGGTTCATGAAAAGATCTGACATGCAATGACACCGGTGGATCCATGTGTGGTTCATGAAAAGAATAGACATGCAGTGACACCGGTGGATCCTTATGTGGTTTGTCTAGAGGAACACACATGCAATGACACTGGGTGTGGTTCATGAAAAGAACAGACATGTAATGACACTGGTGGATCCTTATGTGGTTTGTGAGAAGACCAGACATGCAATGACACTGGTGGATCCTTATGTGGTTCTTGAAAAGAACTGATATGCAATGACATTAGGTGTGGTTCATGACTTCTTGGTCAATAGGACCTACTTCTCTGGTAAAGTAACCTTCAAGACGGGTTTGGAAACTTAGGCATACAGCATCAAAAAGTTCAGAAACCTCTGTCTTTTGGTCCTATTTTATTCGAGAAAGAACTGACATGCAATGACACTAGGCGTGGTTCATGAAAAGAATAGACATGTAATGACACCGGTGGATCCATGTGTGGTTCATGAAAAGAAAAGACATGCAATGACACCGGATGTGGTTCATGAAAAGAACAGACATGCAATGACACTGGTGGATCCTTATGTGCTTTGTTTAGAAGAACACACATGCAATGACACTTGGTGTGGTTCATGAAAAGAACAGACATGCAATGACACTGGTGGATCCTTATGTGGTTTGTTTAGAGGAACAGACATACAATGACACCGGTGGATCCATGTGTGGTTAATGAGAAGAACACACATCCAATGACACCGGTGGATCCTTATGTGGTTCATAAAAAGAGTAGACATGCAGTGACACTGGTGGATCCTTATGTGGTTTGTCTAGAGTAACACACATGCAATAACACTGGGTCTGGTTTACGAAAGTAACAGACATGCAATCACACTAGGTGGATCCATATGTGGTTTGTGAGAAGAACAGACATGCAATGACACTAGTGAATCCTTATGTGGTTCATGAAAGGAACTGACATGCAATGACACTAGGTGTGGTTCATGAAAAGAACTGACATGCAATGACACTGGTGGATTCATGTGTGGTTCATGAAAAGAACAGACATGGAGTGACACCGGTGGATCCTTATGTGGTTTGTCTAGAGGAACATACATGCAATGACACTGGGTGTGGTTCATGAAAAGAATAGACATCCAATGACACTGGTGGATCCTTATGTCGTTTGTGAGAAGAACAGAGATGCAATGACACTTGTGGATCCTTATGTCGTTCATGAAAAGAACTGACATGCAATGACACTGGGTGTGGTTCATGAAAAGAACTGACATGCAATGACACTGGGCATGGTTCATGAAAAGAACAGACATGCAATGACATCGGTGGATCCATGTGTGGTTTATGGAAGTAACAGACATGCAATGACTCTAGCTATGGTTCATGAAAAGAAAAGACATGCAATGACACTATTGGATCCTTATGTGGTCTGTTTAGAAGAACAGACATGCAATGACACTGGGTGTGGTTCATGAAAAGAACAGACATGCAATGACACTGGTGGATCCTTATGTGGTTTGTTTAGAGGAACATACATGCAATGACACCGGTGGATCCATGTGTGGTTCATGAGAAGAACACACATCCAATGACACCAGTGGATCCTTATGTGGTTGATGAAAAGAACAGACATGAAGTGACACCGGTGGATCCTTATGTGGTCTGTCTAGAGGAACACCAATGCAATGACACCGGGTGTGGTTCATGAAAAAACAGACATGCAGTGACTTATGTGGTTTGTTTAGAAGAACACACATTCAATGACACTGGGTGTGGTTCATGAAAAGAACATACATGCAATGATACTGGTGGATCCTTATGTGGTTTGTTTAGAGGAACATACATGCAATGACACCAGTGGATCCATGTGTGGTTCATGAGAAGAACACACATCCAATGACACCGGTGGTTCCTTATGTGGTTCATGAAAAGAACACACATGCAGTGACACTGGTGGATCCTTATGTGGTTTGTCTAGAGGAACACACATGCAACGACACTGGGTGTGGTTTACGAAAGTAACAGACATGCAATGACACTAGGTGGATCCATATGTGGTTTGTGAGAAGAACAGACATGCAATGACACTGGTGGATCCTTGTGTGGTTCATGAAAAGAACTGACATGCAATGACACTTGGTGTGGTTCATGAAAAGAACAGACATGCAACGACACCAGTGGATCCATGTGTGGTTCATGAAAAGAACAGACATGAAGTGACACCGGTGGATCCTTATGTGGTTTGTCTAGAGGAACACACATGCAATGACACTGGGTGTGGTTCATGAAAAGAAAATACAAGCAATGAAACTGGTGGCTCCTTATGTGGTTTGTGAGAATAACAGACATGCAATAACACTGGTGGATCCTTATGTGGTTCATGAAAAGAACTGACATGCAATGACACTGGGTGTGGTTCATGAAAAGAACAGACATGCAATGACACCGGTGGATCCATGTGTGATTCATGAAAAGAACAGACATGGAGTGACACCGGTGGATCCTTATGTGGTTTGTCTGGAGGAACACACATGCAATGACACTGGGTGTGGTTCGTGAAAAGAACATACATGCAAAGACACTGGTGGATCCTTATGTGGTTTGTGAGAAGAACAGACATGCAATGACACTGGTGGATCTTCATGTGGTTCATGAAAAGAACTGATATGCAATGACACTGGGTGTGGTTCATGAAAAGAACTGACATGCAATGACACTGGGCGTGGTTCATGAAAAGAACAGACATGCAATGACACCGGTGGATCCATGTGTGGTTTATGGAAGTAACAAACATGCAATCACTCTAGCTGTGGTTCATGAAAAGAATAGACATGCAATGACACCCGGTGTGGTTCATGAAAAGAACAGACATGCAATGACACTGGTGGATCCTTATGTGGTTTGTTTAGAAGAACACACATGCAATGACACTACATGTGGTTCATGAAAAGAACTGACATGCAATGAGACTGGTGGATCCTTGTGTGGTTTGTTTAGAGGAACATACATGCAATGACACCGGTGGATCCATGTGTGGTTCATGAGAAGAAAACACATCCAATGGAACCGGTGGATGCTTATGTGGTTCATGAATAGAACAGACATGCAGTAACACCGGTGGATCCTTATCTGGTCTGTCTAGAGGAACACACATGCAATGACACCCGGTGTGGTTCATGAAAAGAACAGACATGCAATGACTTATGTGGTTTGTTTAGAAGAACACATATGCTATGACACTGGGTGTGGTACATGAAAAGAACAGACATGCAATGACACTGGTGGATCCTTATGTGGTTTGTTTAGAGGAACATACATGCAATGACACCGGTGGATCCATGTGTGGTTCATGAGAAGAACACACATACAATGACACTGGTGGATCCTTATGTGGTTCATGAAAAGAACAGACATGCATTGACACTGGTGGATCCTTATGTGGTTTGTCTAGAGGAACACACATGCAATGACACTATGTGTGGTTTATGAAAGTAATAGACATGCAATCACACTAGATGGATTCATATGTGGTTTGTGAGAAGAACAAACATGCAATGAAAGTGGTGGATCCTTATGTGGTTCATGAAAAGAACTGAGATGCAATGACACTGGGTGTGGTTCATGAAAAGATCTGACATGCAATGACACCGGCGGATCCATGTGTGGTTCATGAAAAGAATAGACATGCAGTGACACCGGTGGATCCTTATGTGGTTTGTCTAGAGGAACACACATGCAATGACACTGGGTGTGGTTCATGAAAAGAACAGACATGTAATGACACTGGTGGATCCTTATGTGGTTTATGAGAAGACCAGACATGCAATGACACTGGTGGATCCTTATGTGGTTCTTGAAAAGAACTGATATGCAATGACATTAGGTGTGGTTCATGACTTCTTGGTCAATAGGACCTACTTCTCTGGTAAAGTAACCTTCAAGACGGGTTTGGAAACTTAGGCATACAGCATCAAAAGGTTCAGAAACCTCTATCTTTTGGTCCTATTTTATTCGAGAAAGAACTGACATGCAATGACACTAGGCATGGTTCATGAAAAGAATAGACATGTAATGACACCGGTGGATCCATGTGTGGTTCATGAAAAGAAAAGACATGCAATGACACCGGATGTGGTTCATGAAAAGAACAGACATGCAATGACACTGGTGGATCCTTATGTGGTTTGTTTAGAAGAACACACATGCAATGACACTTGGTGTGGTTCATGAAAAGAACAGACATGCAATGACACTGGTGGATCCTTATGTGGTTTGTTTAGAGGAACAGACATACAATGACACCGGTGGATCCATGATGAGAAGAACACACATCCAATGACACCGGTGGATCCTTATGTGGTTCATAAAAAGAATAGACATGCAGTGACACTGGTGGATCCTTATGTGGTTTGTCTAGAGTAACACACATGCAATAACACTGGGTCTGGTTTACGAAAGTAACAGACATGCAATCACACTAGGTGGATCCATATGTGGTTTGTGAGAAGAACAGACATGCAATGACACTAGTGAATCCTTATGTGGTTCATGAAAAGAACTGACATGCAATGACACTAGGTGTGGTTCATGAAAAGAACTGACATGCAATGACACTGGTGGATCCATGTGTGGTTCATGAAAAGAACAGACATGGAGTGACACCGGTGGATCCTTATGTGGTTTGTCTAGAGGAACATACATGCAATGACACTGAGTGTGGTTCATGAAAAGAATAGACATCCAATGACACTGGTGGATCCTTATGTCGTTTGTGAGAAGAACAGAGATGCAATGACACTTGTGGATCCTTATGCCGTTCATGAAAAGAACTGACATGCAATGACACTAGGTGTGGTTCATGAAAAGAACTGACATGCAATGACACTGGGCGTGGTTCATGAAAAGAACAGACATGCAATGACATCGGTGGATCCATGTGTGGTTTATGGAAGTAACAGACATGCAATGACTCTAGCTATGGTTCATGAAAAGAAAAGACATGCAATGACACTATTGGATCCTTATGTGGTCTGTTTAGAAGAACAGACATGCAATGACACTGGGTGTGGTTCATGAAAAGAACAGACATGCAACGACACTGGTGGATCCTTATGTGGTTTGTTTAGAGGAACATACATGCAATGACACCGGTGGATCCATGTGTGGTTCATGAGAAGAACACACATCCAATGACACCAGTGGATCCTTATGTGGTTCATGAAAAGAACAGACATGAAGTGACACCGGTGGATCCTTATGTGGTCTGTCTAGAGGAACACCAATGCAATGACACCGGGTGTGGTTCATGAAAAAAACAGACATGCAATGACTTATGTGGTTTGTTTAGAAGAACACACATGCAATGACACTGGGTGTGGTTCATGAAAGGAACAGACATGCAATGATACTGGTGGATCCTTATGTGGTTTGTTTAGAGGAACATACATGCAATGACACCAGTGGATCCATGTGTGGTTCATGAGAAGAACACACATCCAATGACACCGGTGGATCCTTATGTGGTTCATGAAAAGAACACACATGCAGTGACACTGGTGGATCCTTATGTGGTTTGTCTAGAGGAACACACATGCAACGACACTGGGTGTGGTTTACGAAAGTAACAGACATGCAATGACACTAGGTGGATCCATATGTGGTTTGTGAGAAGAACAGACATACAATGACACTGGTGGATCCTTGTGTGGTTCATGAAAAGAACTGACATGCAATGACACTTGGTGTGGTTCATGAAAAGAACAGACATGCAACGACACCAGTGGATCCATGTGTGGTTCATGAAAAGAACAGACATGAAGTGACACAGGTGGATCCTTATGTGGTTTGTCTAGAGGAACACACATGCAATGACACTGGGTGTGGTTCATGAAAAGAAAATACATGCAATGAAACTGGTGGATCCTTATGTGGTTTGTGAGAATAACAGACATGCAATAACACTGGTGGATCCTTATGTGGTTCATGAAAAGAACTGACATGCAATGACACATGGTGTGGTTCATGAAAAGAACTGACATGCAATGACACTAGGCGTAGTTCATGAAAAGAACATACATGCAATGACACCGGTGGATCCTTATGTGGTTTGTCTAGAGGAACACACATGCAATGCCACTGGGTGTGGTTTATGAAAGTAACAGACATGCAATCACACTAGGTGGATCCATATGTGGTTTGTGAGATGAATAGACATGCAATGACACTGGTGGATCCTTATGTGGTTCATGAAAAGAACAGACATTCAATGACACTGGGTGTGGTTCATGAAAAGAACTGACTTGCAATGACACCGGTGGATCCATGTGTGGTTCATGAAAAGAACAGACATGGAGTGACACCGGTGGATCCTTATGTGGTTTGTCTAGAGGAACAAACATGCAATGACACTGGGTGTGGTTCATGAAAAGAACAGACATCCAATGACACTGGTGGATCCTTATGTGGTTTCTGAGAAGAACAGACATGCAATGACACTGGTGGATCCTTATGTGGTTCATGAAAATAACTAACATGCAATGACACTGGGTGTGGTTCATGAAAAGAACAGACATGCAATGACACTAGGCGTGGTTCATGAAAAGAACAGACATGTATTGACACTGGTGGATCCATGTGTGGTTCATGAAAAGAACAGACATGCAATGACACTAGATGTGGTTCATGAAAAGAACAGATATGCAATGACACTGGTGGATCCTTATGTGGTTTCTTTAGAAGAACACACATGCAATGACACTGGGTGTGGTTCATGAAAAGAACAGACATGCAATGACACTGGTGGATCCTTATGTGGTTTGTTTAGAGGAACATACATGCAATGACACCGGTGGATCCATGTGTGGTTCATGAGAAGAACACACATCTAATGACACTGGTGGATCCTTATGTGGTTCATGAAAAGAACAGACATGGATTGACACTGGTGGATCCTTATGTGGTTTGTCTAGAGGAACACACTTGCAATGACACTAGGTGTGGTTTATGAAAGTAATAGACATGCAATCACACTAGATGGATTCATATGTGGTTTGTGAGAAGAACAGACATGCAATGACAGTGGTGGATCCTTATGTGGTTCATGAAAAGAACTGACATGCAATGACACTGGGTGTGGTTCATGAAAAGATCTGACATGCAATCACACCGGTGGATCCATGTGTGGTTCATGAAAAGAATAGACATCCAGTGACACCGGTGGATCCTTATGTGGTTTGTCTAGAGGAACACACATGCAATGACACTGGGTGTGGTTCATGAAAAGAACACATGTAATGACACTGGTGGATCCTTATGTGGTTTGTGAGAAGACCAGACATGCAATGACACTGGTGGATCCTTATGTGGTTCATGAAAATAACTAACATGCAATGACACTGGGTGTGGTTCATGAAAAGAACTGACTTGCAATGACACCGGTGGATCCATGTGTGGTTCATGAAAAGAACAGACATGGAGTGACACCGGTGGATCCTTATGTGGTTTGTCTAGCGGAACACACATGCAATGACACAGGGTGTCGTTCATGAAAAGAACAGACATGCAATGACACTGCTGGATCCTTATGTGGTTTGTGAGAAGAACAGACATGCAATGACACTTGTGGATCCTTATGTTGTTCATGAAAAGGACTAACATGAAATGACACTGGGTGTGGTTCATGAAAAGAACTGACATGTAATGACACTGGGCGTGGTTCTTAAAAAGAACAGACATGCAATGCCACCGGTGGATCCATGTGTGGTTTATGGAAGTAACAGACATGCAATGACTCTAGCTATGGTTCATGAAAAGAACAGACATGCAATGACACTGTTGGATCCTTATGTGGTTTGTTTATAAGAACACACAAGCAATGACACTGGGTGTGGTTCATGAAAAGAACAGACATGCAATGACACTGGTGGATCCTTATGTGGTTTGTTTAGAGGAACATACATGCAATGACACCGGTGGATAAATGTGTGGTTCATGAGAAGAACACACATCCAATGACACTAGTGGATCCTTATGTGGTTCATGAAAAGAACAGACATGAAGTGACACATGTGGATCCTTATGTGGTCTGTCTAGAGGAACACACATGCAATGACACCGGGTGTGGTTCATGAAAAGAACAGACATGCAATGACTTATGTGGTTTGTTTAGAAGAACACACATGCAACGACACTGGGTGTGGTTCATGAAAATAACAGACAAGCAATGACACTGGTGGATCCTTTTGTGGTTTGTTTAGAGGAACAAACATGCAATGACACCGGTGGATCCATGTGTGGTTCATGAGAAGAACACACATCCAATGACACCGGTGGATCCTTATGTGGTTCATGAAAAGAACAGACATGCAGTGACACTGGTGGATCCTTATGTGGTTTGTCTAGAGGAACACACATGCAATGACACTAGGTGTGGTTTATGAAAGTAACAGACATGCAATCACACTAGGTGGATTCATATGTGGTTTGTGAGAAGAACAGACATGCAATGACAGTGGTGGATCCTTATGTGGTTCATGAAAAGAACTGACATGCAATGACACTGGGTGTGGATCATGTAAAGAACTGACATGCAATGACACCGGTGGATCCATGTGTGGTTCTTGAAAAGAACAGAAATGAAGTGACACCGGTGGATCCTTATGTGGTTTGTCTAGAGGAACACACATGCAATGACACTGGGTGTGGTTCATGAAAAGAACAGACATGCAATGACACTGGTGGATCCTTATGTGGTTTGTGAGAAGAACAGACATGCAATGACACCGGTGGATCCTTATGTGGTTCATGAAAAGAACTGACATGCAATGACACTGGGTGAGGTTCATGAAAAGAACTGACATGCAATGACACTAGGTGTGGTTCATGAAAAGAATAGACATGCAGTGACAAAGGTGGATCCATGTGTGGTTCATGAAAAGAACAGACATGCAATGACACCGGATGTGGTTCATGAAAAGAACGGACATGCAGTGACACTGGGTGTGGTTCATGAAAAGAACAGACATGCAATGACACCGGTGGATCCATGTGTGGTTCATGAAATGAACAGACATGTAGTGATACCGGTGGATCCTTATGTGGTTTGTCTGGAGGAACACACATGCAATGACACTAGGTGTGGTTCACGAAAAGAACAGACATGCAATGACACTGGTGGATCCTTATGTGGTTTCTGAGAAGAACAGACATGCAATGACACTTGTGGATCCTTATGTGGTTCATGAAAAGAACTGACATGCAATGACACTGGGTGTGGTTCATGAAAAGAACTGACATGCAATGACACTGGGCGTGGTTCATGAAAAGAACAGACATGCAAAGACACCGGTGGATCCTTGTGTGGTTTATGGAAGTAACAGACATGCAATGACTCTAGCTATGGTTCATGAAAAGAACAGACATGCAATGACACTGTTGGATCCTTATGTGGTTTGTTTAGAAGAACACACATGCAATGACACTGGGTGTGGTTCATGAAAGGAACAGACATGCAATGATACTGGTGGATCCTTATGTGGTTTGTTTAGAGGAACATACATGCAATGACACCAGTGGATCCATGTGTGGTTCATGAGAAGAACACACATCCAATGACACCGGTGGATCCTTATGTGGTTCATGAAAAGAACACACATGCAGTGACACTGGTGGATCCTTATGTGGTTTGTCTAGAGGAACACACATGCAACGACACTGGGTGTGGTTTACGAAAGTAACAGACATGCAATGACACTAGGTGGATCCATATGTGGTTTGTGAGAAGAACAGACATACAATGACACTGGTGGATCCTTGTGTGGTTCATGAAAAGAACTGACATGCAATGACACTTGGTGTGGTTCATGAAAAGAACAGACATGCAACGACACCAGTGGATCCATGTGTGGTTCATGAAAAGAACAGACATGAAGTGACACAGGTGGATCCTTATGTGGTTTGTCTAGAGGAACACACATGCAATGACACTGGGTGTGGTTCATGAAAAGAAAATACATGCAATGAAACTGGTGGATCCTTATGTGGTTTGTGAGAATAACAGACATGCAATAACACTGGTGGATCCTTATGTGGTTCATGAAAAGAACTGACATGCAATGACACATGGTGTGGTTCATGAAAAGAACTGACATGCAATGACACTAGGCGTAGTTCATGAAAAGAACATACATGCAATGACACCGGTGGATCCTTATGTGGTTTGTCTAGAGGAACACACATGCAATGCCACTGGGTGTGGTTTATGAAAGTAACAGACATGCAATCACACTAGGTGGATCCATATGTGGTTTGTGAGATGAATAGACATGCAATGACACTGGTGGATCCTTATGTGGTTCATGAAAAGAACAGACATTCAATGACACTGGGTGTGGTTCATGAAAAGAACTGACTTGCAATGACACCGGTGGATCCATGTGTGGTTCATGAAAAGAACAGACATGGAGTGACACCGGTGGATCCTTATGTGGTTTGTCTAGAGGAACAAACATGCAATGACACTGGGTGTGGTTCATGAAAAGAACAGACATCCAATGACACTGGTGGATCCTTATGTGGTTTCTGAGAAGAACAGACATGCAATGACACTGGTGGATCCTTATGTGGTTCATGAAAATAACTAACATGCAATGACACTGGGTGTGGTTCATGAAAAGAACAGACATGCAATGACACTAGGCGTGGTTCATGAAAAGAACAGACATGTATTGACACTGGTGGATCCATGTGTGGTTCATGAAAAGAACAGACATGCAATGACACTAGATGTGGTTCATGAAAAGAACAGATATGCAATGACACTGGTGGATCCTTATGTGGTTTCTTTAGAAGAACACACATGCAATGACACTGGGTGTGGTTCATGAAAAGAACAGACATGCAATGACACTGGTGGATCCTTATGTGGTTTGTTTAGAGGAACATACATGCAATGACACCGGTGGATCCATGTGTGGTTCATGAGAAGAACACACATCTAATGACACTGGTGGATCCTTATGTGGTTCATGAAAAGAACAGACATGGATTGACACTGGTGGATCCTTATGTGGTTTGTCTAGAGGAACACACTTGCAATGACACTAGGTGTGGTTTATGAAAGTAATAGACATGCAATCACACTAGATGGATTCATATGTGGTTTGTGAGAAGAACAGACATGCAATGACAGTGGTGGATCCTTATGTGGTTCATGAAAAGAACTGACATGCAATGACACTGGGTGTGGTTCATGAAAAGATCTGACATGCAATGACACCGGTGGATCCATGTGTGGTTCATGAAAAGAATAGACATCCAGTGACACCGGTGGATCCTTATGTGGTTTGTCTAGAGGAACACACATGCAATGACACTGGGTGTGGTTCATGAAAAGAACACATGTAATGACACTGGTGGATCCTTATGTGGTTTGTGAGAAGACCAGACATGCAATGACACTGGTGGATCCTTATGTGGTTCATGAAAATAACTAACATGCAATGACACTGGGTGTGGTTCATGAAAAGAACTGACTTGCAATGACACCGGTGGATCCATGTGTGGTTCATGAAAAGAACAGACATGGAGTGACACCGGTGGATCCTTATGTGGTTTGTCTAGCGGAACACACATGCAATGACACAGGGTGTCGTTCATGAAAAGAACAGACATGCAATGACACTGCTGGATCCTTATGTGGTTTGTGAGAAGAACAGACATGCAATGACACTTGTGGATCCTTATGTTGTTCATGAAAAGGACTAACATGAAATGACACTGGGTGTGGTTCATGAAAAGAACTGACATGTAATGACACTGGGCGTGGTTCTTAAAAAGAACAGACATGCAATGCCACCGGTGGATCCATGTGTGGTTTATGGAAGTAACAGACATGCAATGACTCTAGCTATGGTTCATGAAAAGAACAGACATGCAATGACACTGTTGGATCCTTATGTGGTTTGTTTATAAGAACACACAAGCAATGACACTGGGTGTGGTTCATGAAAAGAACAGACATGCAATGACACTGGTGGATCCTTATGTGGTTTGTTTAGAGGAACATACATGCAATGACACCGGTGGATAAATGTGTGGTTCATGAGAAGAACACACATCCAATGACACTAGTGGATCCTTATGTGGTTCATGAAAAGAACAGACATGAAGTGACACATGTGGATCCTTATGTGGTCTGTCTAGAGGAACACACATGCAATGACACCGGGTGTGGTTCATGAAAAGAACAGACATGCAATGACTTATGTGGTTTGTTTAGAAGAACACACATGCAACGACACTGGGTGTGGTTCATGAAAATAACAGACAAGCAATGACACTGGTGGATCCTTTTGTGGTTTGTTTAGAGGAACAGACATGCAATGACACCGGTGGATCCATGTGTGGTTCATGAGAAGAACACACATCCAATGACACCGGTGGATCCTTATGTGGTTCATGAAAAGAACAGACATGCAGTGACACTGGTGGATCCTTATGTGGTTTGTCTAGAGGAACACACATGCAATGACACTAGGTGTGGTTTATGAAAGTAACAGACATGCAATCACACTAGGTGGATTCATATGTGGTTTGTGAGAAGAACAGACATGCAATGACAGTGGTGGATCCTTATGTGGTTCATGAAAAGAACTGACATGCAATGACACTGGGTGTGGATCATGTAAAGAACTGACATGCAATGACACCGGTGGATCCATGTGTGGTTCTTGAAAAGAACAGAAATGAAGTGACACCGGTGGATCCTTATGTGGTTTGTCTAGAGGAACACACATGCAATGACACTGGGTGTGGTTCATGAAAAGAACAGACATGCAATGACACTGGTGGATCCTTATGTGGTTTGTGAGAAGAACAGACATGCAATGACACCGGTGGATCCTTATGTGGTTCATGAAAAGAACTGACATGCAATGACACTGGGTGAGGTTCATGAAAAGAACTGACATGCAATGACACTAGGTGTGGTTCATGAAAAGAATAGACATGCAGTGACAAAGGTGGATCCATGTGTGGTTCATGAAAAGAACAGACATGCAATGACACCGGATGTGGTTCATGAAAAGAACGGACATGCAGTGAGACTGGGTGTGGTTCATGAAAAGAACAGACATGCAATGACACCGGTGGATCCATGTGTGGTTCATGAAATGAACAGACATGTAGTGATACCGGTGGATCCTTATGTGGTTTGTCTGGAGGAACACACATGCAATGACACTAGGTGTGGTTCACGAAAAGAACAGACATGCAATGACACTGGTGGATCCTTATGTGGTTTCTGAGAAGAACAGACATGCAATGACACTTGTGGATCCTTATGTGGTTCATGAAAAGAACTGACATGCAATGACACTGGGTGTGGTTCATGAAAAGAACTGACATGCAATGACACTGGGCGTGGTTCATGAAAAGAACAGACATGCAAAGACACCGGTGGATCCTTGTGTGGTTTATGGAAGTAACAGACATGCAATGACTCTAGCTATGGTTCATGAAAAGAACAGACATGCAATGACACTGTTGGATCCTTATGTGGTTTGTTTAGAAGAACACACATGCAATGACACTGGGTGTGGTTCATGAAAAGAACAGACATGCAATGACACTGGTGGATCGTTATGTGGTTTGTTTAGAGGAACATACATGCAATGACACCGGTGGATCCATGTGTGGTTCATGATAAGAACACACATCCAATGACACTGGTGGATCCTTATGTGGTTCATGAAAAGAACAGACATGACGTGACACCGGTGGATCCTTATGTGGTCCGTCTAGAGGAACATACATGCAATGACACCGGGTGTGGTTCGTGAAAAGAATAGACATGCAATGACTTTTGTGGTTTGTTTAGAAGAACACACATGCAATGACACTGGGTGTGGTTCATGAAAAGAACAGATATGCAATGACACTGGTGGATCCTTATGTGGTTTGTTTAGAGGAACATACATGCAATGACACCGGTGGATCCATGTGTGGTTCATGAGAAGAACACACATCCAATGACACCGGTGGATCCTTATGTGGTTCATGAAAAGAACAGACATGCAATGACACTGGTGGATCCTTATGTGGTTTGTCTAGAGGAACACACCTGCAAAGACACTGGATGTGGTTTATGAAAGTAACAGACATGCAATCAGACTAGGTGGATCCATATGTGGTTTGTGAGAAGAACAGACATGCAATGACACTGGTGGATCCTTGTGTGGTTCATGAAAAGAACTGACATGAAATGACACTGGGTGTGGTTCATGAAAAGAACAGACATGCAATGACACCAGTGGATCCATGTGTGGTTTATGAAAACAGTAAACATGAAGTGACACCAGTGGATCCTTAGGTGGTTTGTCTAGAGGAACACACATGCAATGACACTGGGTGTGGTTCATGAAAAGAACAGACATGCAATGACACTGGTGGATCCTTATGTGGTTTGTGAGAAGAACAGACATGCAATAACACTGGTGGATCCTTATGTGGTTCATGAAAAGAACTAACATGCAATGACACATGGTGTGGTTCATGAAAACAAATGACATGCAATGACACTAGGTGTAGTTCATGAAAAGAAAATACATGCAATGACACCGGTGGATCTATGTGTGGTTTATGGAAGTAACAGACATGCAATGACTCTAGCTATGGTTCATCAAAAGAACAGACATGCAATGACACCAGGTGTGGTTCATGAAAAGAACAGACATGCAATGACACAGGTGGATCCTTATGTGGTTTGTTTAGAAGAACACACATGCAATGACACTAGGTGTGGTTCATGAAAAGAACAGACATGCAATGACACTGGTGGATCCTGATGTGGTTTGTTTAGAGGAACAGACATGCAATGACACCGGTGGATCCATGTGTCGTTCATGAGAAGAACACACATCTAATGACACCGGTGGATCCTTATGTGGTCCATGAAAAGAATAGACATGCAGTGACACCGGTGGATCCTTATGTGGTTTGTTTAGAGGAACAGACATGCAATGACACCGGTGGATCCATGTGTGGTTCATGAGAAGAACAAACATCCAATGACACCGGTGGATCCTTATGTGGTTCATGAAAAGAACAGACATGCAGTGACACCGGTGGATCCTTATGTAGTCTGTCTAGAGGAACAAACTTCCAATGACACCGGGTGTGGTTCATGAAAAGAACAGACATACAATGACTTATGTGGTTTGTTTAGAAGAACACACATGCAATGACACTGGGTGTGGTTCATGAAAAGAACAGACATGCAATGACACTGGTGGATCCTTATGTGGTTTGTTTAGAGGAACAAACATGCAATAACACCGGTGGATCCATGTGTGGTTCATGAGAAGAACACACATCCAATGACACTGGTGGATCCTTATGTGGTTCATGAAAAGAACAGACATGCAGTGACACTGGTGGATCCTTGTGTGGTTTGTCTAGAGGAACACACGTGCAATGCCACTGTGTGTGGTTTATGAAAATAACAGACATGCAATGACACTAGGTGGATCCATATGTGGTTTGTGAGAAGAACAGACATGCAATGACACTGGTGGATCCTTGTGTGGTTCATGAAAAGAACTGACATGCAATGACACTGGGTGTGGTTCATGAAAAGAACAGACATTCAATGACACCAGTGGATCCATGTGTGGTTGATGAAAAGAACAGACATGAAGTGACACCGCTGGATTATTATGTGGTTTGTCTAGAGGAACACACATGCAATGACACTGGGTGTGGTTCATGAAAAGAACAGACATGCAATGACACTGGTGGATCCTTATGTGGTTTCCGAGAAGAACAAACATGCAATAACACTGGTGGATCCTTATGTGGTTCATGAAAAGAACTGACATGCAATGACACTTGGTGTGGTTCATGAAAAGAACTGACATGCAATGACACTGGGTGTGGTTCATGAAAAGAACTGACATGCAATGACACCGGTGGATCCATGTGTGGTTCATGAAAAGAACAGACATGGAGTGACACCGGTGGATCCTTATGTGGTTTGTCTAGAGGAACACACATGCAATGACACTAGGTGTGGTTCATGAAAAGAACAGACATCCAATGACACTGGTGGATCCTTATGTGGTTTCTGAGAAGAACAGACATGCAATGACACTGGTGGATCCTTATGTGGTTCATGAAAATAACTAACATGCAATGACACTGGGTGCGGTTCATGAAAAGAACTGACATGCAATGACACTGGGCGTGGTTCATGAAAAGAACAGACATGCAATGACATCGGTGGATCCATGTGTGGTTTATGGAAGTAACAGACATGCAATGACTCTAGCTATGGTTCATGAAAAGAAAAGACATGCAATGACACTATTGGATCCTTATGTGGTCTGTTTAGAAGAACAGACATGCAATGACACTGGGTGTGGTTCATGAAAAGAACAGACATGCAATGACACTGGTGGATCCTTATGTGGTTTGTTTAGAGGAACATAGATGCAATGACACCGGTGGATCCATGTGTGGTTCATGAGAAGAACACACATCCAATGACACCGGTGGATCCTTATGTGGTTCATGAAAAGAAGAGACATGCAGTGACACTGGTCGATCCTTATGTGGTTTGTCTAGAGGAACACACATGCAATGCCATTGGGTGTGGTTTATGAAAGTAACAGACATGCAATGACACTAGGTGGATCCATATGTGGTTTGTGAGAAGAACAAACATGCAATGACACTGGTGGATCCTTATGTGGTTCATGAAAAGAACTCACATGCAATGACACTGGGTGTGGATCATGAAAAGAACTGACATGCAATGACACCAGTGGATCCATGTGTGGTTCATAAAAAGAACAGAAATGAAGTGACACCGGTGGATCCTTATGTGGTTTGTCTAGAGGAACACACATGCAATGACACTGGGTGTGGTTCATGAAAAGAACAGACATGCAATGACACTGGTGGATCCTTATGTGGTTTGTGAGAAGAACATACATGCAATGACACCGATGGATCCTTATGTGGTTCATGAAAAGAACTGACATGCAATGACACTAGGTGTGGTTCATGAAAAGAACTGACATGCAATGACACTAGGCGTGGTTCATGAAAAGAACAGACATGTAGTGACACCGGTGGATCCATGTGTGGTTCATGAAAAGAACAGACATGCAATAACAATGGGTGTGGTTCATGAAAATAACAAACATGCAATGACACCGGTGGATCCATGTGTGGTTCATGAAAAGAACAGACATGCAGTGATACCGGTGGATCCTTATGTGGTTTTTCTAGAGGAACACACATGCAATGACACTGGGTGTGGTTCATAAAAAGAATAGACATGAAATGACACTGGTGGATCATTATGTGGTTTGTGAGAAGAACAGACATGCAATGACACTGGTGGATCCTTATGCGGTTCATGAAAAGAACTGACATGCAATGACACTGGGTGTGGTTAATGAAAAGAACTGACATGCAATGACACTGGGTGTGGTTCATGAAAAGAATAGACATGCAATGACACCAGTGGATCCATGTGTGGTTTATGGAAGTAACAGACATGCAATGATTCTAGCTGTGGTTCATGAAAAGAACAGACATGCAATGACACCGTGTGTGGTTCATGAAAAGAACAAACATGCAATAACACTGGTGGATCCTTATGTGGTTTGTTTAGAAGAACAAACATGCAAGAATACTGGGTGTGGTTGATACATTGCAAATGTATCTATAATGTTTGATGTTCCATGCTTGGTTTTATCCACTTTCTTGTGTTTTGTTCCAACTTTGGAGTACTTTTCGTATGATTTCTTGGACTAACCTATTAACAAGAGCCACAGTGCCAGCTGCCTGTTTTCTGCTATTTTTGGTTCCAGGAAAGTCAGAAAATGAATATTCTCGGAATTGGACGGGACAAAAGCCAAAGTGCCTATTTTTCCGGAAGTCATCAAGTGCCAGAATATGAGACGGAGAGGGGCCAGGGGGCCACCATACCACCTGGCCGCGCAGCCAGGCCTGGCCCATGCCAGGGGGTGGTGTGGCCGCTCCCGGCACCCCCTCGGCCTCCCCTTCCGACTATAAGATGCCCTCGGGACATAAACCCTAAGTACCCGATCAGAAAAATCCACGACAGAGTCTATAGGCGCCGTCATCTCCATCCCTAGATCGGGAGGGCTCTGAAGCTCTTCCCGGCACCCTGCTAGAGAGGGGAATTCACCCTGGAGGCCTTCTTCATCATCATGCAAGCCTCCGGTGTGATGCGTGAGTAGTTCATCCTTGGACTACGGATCCATGTAGTAGCTAGATGGTTGGTTCTCCTCCTTTGTGATTTCATGTCTAGATCTTGTGAGCTTTGTTCATGATCAAGATCATCTATTTGTAATTCTACATGTTGTGTTTGCGGGGATCCGATGGATATTGAGATGCTATTTCAGATTGATTATTGATTCTATCATGTCTTTGTTATTTGTGGTCTTGCATGCTTTCCGTTGTTAGTAGCTATCTTCACCAAGTAGATGCTAGCAACTCCAGGAGTTAGCATTTATGCTCGATAGTGGGTTCATGCCTTTGGTAATCTGGAGAAGTGACAGAAATCTCTAAGGTACTAGATGTGCTGTTGCTACTAGGGAGAAAACAACAATCCTTTGTTCATAGAACAATCGTATTGTTTACTTTACACGCAGTTTGTAAAGCAATAATCTGTTGCTTGCAACTTAATACTGGAGGGGGTTCGGATGATAACCTGAAGGTGGATTATTAGTCATAGATGCAGTTGGATGGCGGTCTATGTATAATGTTGTAATGCCCAATCAAGTTCCAAAGGAGTCAAGATGATTAGTATATGCATGTATTGCTTTCTCGGTGTTTGTCAATTGCCCTGCTATAATTTGTTCACCCAGCATGTTATCTATCTTAAGGAGAGCCACCTCTAGTGAACTATGGATCCCGGTCCTTGTCTTTTACATACAATCTATAAACTTTTACTGCTTTGTGTTTACTTTCTGCAAACTATTACTTCTTTCCATTCGATACGTTTAATCCTTTGTTTTCTGCAAAACACGGTGAGATTGACAACCTCATCGCAAGTTGGGGACAAAGTTCTGTGGTTGTGTTGTGCAGGTCTCCACGTTGCTACTAGCACCGGTAGTGCGCCCTGCCAAAGCTCAGCTAGTAACACCTTTGGGGTGTTTCCTTGCTCCTACTGGTTCGATTAAACCTTGGGTTCAGAACTGAGGGAAACTTGCTGCTGTGCTCATCATACCTTCCTCTTGGGGTTCCCAACGAGCTCTACATCAACCACGCACCAGCACTTTTCTGGGCGCCATACACAGAGCCATCAAGCATTTTTATAGCGCCGTTGCCGGGGAGTCAAGGACATCTTCACAAGGGGAGTCCCTCATAACCAATCTCTTTACTTTTTTTTTTGCTTAGTTTTCTTTTTTCTTTGTTTGCTTGTTTTGTTATTCAAAAACACACAAAAATTAGTTTTACTAGTTTGCTTTCTTATTTGAAAACACAAAAAAATTAGTTCCTATCTTAAGTTGCTATTATGTCTAGTCTTGCTCCAATCACTATGTCACCCGTGGAAATCATTTTCACTTTTAAACATGGAATTGAGGAAAGTTTCAAAGAAGCTTGGTCTAGAATCTCTGATCTACATGAAAAAACTAGGCCTAAAATGACTCAAAGCTTGTTCCTTAGCAGTTTTTACCTTGGGATTGCTCTTTGCTATAGATATGATTTAGATGCTGTTGTGGGAGGAGATTTCCTCCAATGTAATGAGGATGATGCTATTAATGCTATAAAGAAATTGATCCTCACTTATAACATGCGTAGCCAAACTGATATTTCTTTCGCAAAAATATTTGCTAGGTTGAACACTCTTGAGACTAGCACTACTAGCTTAGAAAGTTGCTATAATACGCTTAGGGAGCATCACAATTATGTTCCAATAAATTCTGAACCATCAAAGTGGCTCCCTACCGTAAAGATTGAGATAAACACTGAAAGTTTTCAAGCTCGCTGTGATATCATGTCTGAATTTTGTCTTATGCCCAAAGATATTTATAAATGTATGAATACTTGGGGGCTTACTAAAGGAGGAAAATAAGTATCTCTTGATAATAATACTACCATATTACATCTTTGAATAGCTAAAGGAGTGTTTATAAAGATCCTTGGGAAAATGATTTCTACTGATTATCTTGTTATTGAATGTGCAGGAAAAGGACAAATTACACTTGGAAGGTCCCTATTAGAACTCGTTGGAGCAATATAGATGTGGGAAAGGGGACCATGCACCTTTGTTCTCCACAAAACAATCATATTTTCCCCAAGGTTAAGAATAAAAATAAGAGAGGTAAGGTCTAGAAATTTGGTCTTAATGCTTCTTCATTTGAGAACACTTGATTCTTTTTCTTGCTTCTTATGCCTAACTTAAAGGCGTTAAAAAAGTACTTATTGGGAGATAACCCAAAAGTTTTAGATGAGTCTTGGAAGTTATTACTTCAGTAATAACCGCTCCTTATCCTTTTTATTTGCTTTTTGTGCCAAGAGTAACCTCTAATGAGAGAGAAGTAATGATTGGGAAAGTTGCTGTCCCAAAACAGATTTTTGTGCTTCACCGTAAAAATTTGTGTAAAATCTCTGAACGTCCTTTTGAGGCGTGAATTTTTGTTATTCTTCCCCAGGTTGTTATATAACTTTCATTAGTTCAACACTTTTTGATTTGAGCAACAGAAGATCTTCGAAAAAAATCGTCTTTACCTGCTGGTCTGTTTTGACAGATTTCTGCCATTTTCTGCATTTGCTTCTTGTTGGTTCCTTTTTGAGTTCTTTTGGGGAATTGAGATTTTTGAGGGAAGTTCTTCAGTAGCTAGTGTTCTAACTGAAGTTTATTTGGTGTTAGAACTGAACCTTAAGACTTATTTATCTTGAGTGCACTAATGTTGCTAATAAAGTTTGTGTGAAGTTTTGTATGAAGGAAAAATTTCAGGTGTATGGAAGGAATGAGTAATGCGATGAAGGATGGACTAAAGCTCAAGCTTGGGGATGCCACACGTGTCACCCCAAGAAATATCCAAGAAGTACAAGCATTAAAGCTTGGGGATTCCCAAGGCATTCCCTTCTTCATCAATAAAAATCCCAGGTTTCTTCCAAACGCTTCATTTTTATTGTTTCATGCACAGTTGTGTTGTTCTTGGAGCATCTTCTTTTTTGTTTTTGTTTTGTTTTTTTGTTTTCTTTGTTTGCTTAGTTTTCTGAATAAATTGGTTGGACCCCCTCTTTCATACATTAGTTTGCAAATAGTTTGGTTTGGTTTGGAAAAGAGTAGGAAAGTTCATACTTACGTGGTAAAAAGAGCTCGTTTTTTACTGTGGCCTATGCTATGTCATGGCATGCTTTATATTGTTTTGGCTTTATCCTTAGTATTATTTGCTATAGCATGACTTGTTATAAACAATTGAGATTGCTTAATGTGCCTTGGATGAATCATGCGTTGTTTTGGCATATTAAAGCATAGTATAGTGGTATTCTCCTTTGATGCTTTATTTGGGTTGACTTGGCGCATGCTCACACCATGTTATGACTATCTCAAGTCACCATAGCCTTTATGATCCTTTAGTTTTCAACTTGTAGTACCACTTTATGCTTTGATCAATGATGTTTTGTCGCTCTGCATGATTATGGCCATTATTGCTCTCTTAGTTTGTCGCTCCTAGTCTTTTGCTAGCCTCCACAACAAAGTATGAGTTCCACTCATGCATCCAACTCCCTAAACCAAGTTATTCCAAAGAGTCCACCATACCTACCTACTAGCTTATGCTATTCCAAGTATATTCATGCTTTTGTTTACCTTCCGAATTAAACTTGTTATGAGAAAACTAGTGATTAAAGCTCTCATGAACTTGATGGCACACTTTACTTTTCTTGCCCTTAATAAACTTGAACCATTGGGTCCTTCTTTGTTGCGTATATGCTTGCGCTTTATAAGTTGAAATTAGCAGAACCATGTTTCATGGGGAACGCTTTCAACATTGCACTTATACTTTGTACCCCGTTGATATCATGTTCTTTTGCTTACGGATCCCGGCGGTGTGCAATAAAAGTGGAACTTGTAAGATCATGGAGTTTGTATGTGTGTTAGAGAAACGCCTGGGCCGCTAGCCTAAGCCATGCCTAATCATGGTGGAAACTTGCAGCATCACCATAATGAGCACTCTATGAAGCATCCTCAATAAAAACCTATGCAAATAGCAAATAAAAAGATCGCTGAGATGCTCATTGTCTGCTTGCCTTGTCATTTTGATTATGGGAAAGCTCCCGTATCATGTGCAAGGGGTACCTCGTTGGCGGTTCTCAATGATACATATGTACTTACAATGACAAGATCTTACTCGTGACTGAAGTTGAGTAGCATGAGGATCGGTCTTCGTAAGTAAGGGGCATGAGATTTCAGTTTATAACTTGTCAAGCATATCCTCTTAGTTGTGTCACTTTAACCTTAATAACCTTAAAGATGCTTATGATAGGGGCAATGAGAGCTGAAAGCTATAAGTACCATAATTTTTGGAAGCTCTTTATGAGACTTGAATCCCTACTTCCTTTTACAAAGGCCTTTCTTCCACCATTATATTGAGTCTCCACCTTCCATCTTTATGCACCTACTTTGAGAGCATAGTGGCCATTCTTAGTTCTATGTGCATTGTCCCAAGACTAGTTGATTGATGCATACTTTGATATTGCTTGTTTTAAACTATTTGTATCTAGTCACTCTTATGAACTTTGAAGGTGTCCTATGCATTTATATTTGCTACTCTATTGAGGGACAAGCTGAATGCTATTATGCTATGTTTTCTTTATGTGAAACAAACAAACGTCTTGCAAAGCATTGTTATTCATGAATCTTCTGTTTGTGCCTTTTCATGTTGCATCATAGTTTATTTTCTTATTGCTAGAACTTTGTATTTCATGCTATGATTGAAGTATTATGATCCCAGCTTTGAATGTTTTGCAAATACTTTGATCAAGTCTTTGATGGTGCATGTCACCTCAAAAATTATTCTTTCTTTTTATCACTTACCTACTCGAGGACGAGCAGGAGTTAAGCTTGGGGATGTTGATACATTGCAAATGTATCTATAATTTTTGATGTTCCATGCTTGGTTTTATCCACTTTCTTGTGTTTTGTTCCAACTTTGGAGTACTTTTCATATGATTTCTTGGACTAACCTATTAACAAGAGCCACAGTGCCAGCTGCTTGTTTTCTGTTGTTTTTGGTTCCAAGAAAGTTAGAAAATGAATATTCTCGGAATTGGATGGGACAAAAGACAAAGTGCCTATTTTTCCGGAAGTCATCAAGTGCCAGAATACGAGATGGAGAGGGTCCAGGGGGCCACCACACCACCTGGCCGCGCGGCTAGGCTTGGCCCGCGCCAGGGGGTGGTGTGGCCGCTCCCGGCACCCCCTCAGCCTCCCCTTCCGACTATAAGATGCCCTCGGGACGTAAACCCTAAGTACCCGATCAAAAAATCCACGAAAGAGTCTGTAGCCACCGTCATCTCCATCCCTAGACCGGGAGGGATCTGAAGCTCTTCCGGGTACCCTGACGGAGAGGGGAATTCACCCTGGAGGCCTTCTTCATCATCATGCAAGCCTCCGGTGTGATGCGTGAGTAGTTCATCCTTGGACTACGGATCCATGTAGTACCTAGATGGCTGGTTCTCCTCCTTTGTGCTTTCATGTCTAGATCTTGTGAGCTCTGTTCATGATCAAGATCGTCTATTTGTAATTCTACATGTTGTGTTTGCGGGGATCCGATGGATATTGAGATGCTATTTCAGATTGATTATTGATTCTATCATGTCTTTCTTATTTGTGATCTTGCATGCTTTCCGTTGTTAGTAGCTATCTTGGCCAAGTAGATGCTAGCAACTCCAAGAGTTAGAATTTATGCTCGATAGTGGGTTCATGCCTCTGGTAATCTGGGGAAGTGACAGAAATCTCTAAGGTACTAGATGTGTTGTTGCTAGTAGGGAGAAAACAACAATCCTTTGTTCATAGAACAATCGTATTGTTTACTTTACACGCAATTCGTAAAGCAATAATCTGTTGCTTGCAACTTAAAACTGGAGGGGGTTTGGATGATAACCTAAAGGTGGATTATTAGTCATAGATGCAGTTGGATGGCGGTCGATGTATAATGTTGTAATGCCCAATCAAGTTCCGAAGGAGTCAAGATGATTAGTACATGCATGTATTGCTTTCTCGGTGTTTGTCAATTTCCCCGCTGTAATTTGTTCACCCAGCATGTTATCTATCTTAAGGAGAGCCACCTCTAGTGAACTATGGATCCCGTTCCTTGTCTTTTACATACAATCTATAAACTTTTACTGCTTTGTGTTTACTTTCTGCAAACTATTACTTCTTTCCATTCGATACGTTTAATCCTTTATTTTCTGCAAAGCACGGTGAGATTGACAACCTCATTGCAAGTTGGGGACAAAGTTCTGTGGTTGTGTTGTGCAGGTCTCCACGTTGCTACTAGCACCGGTAGTGCGCCCTACCAAAGTTCAACTAGTAACACCTTTGGTTCGATTAAACCTTGGTTTTATAACTGAGGGAAACTTGCCGCTGTACTCATCATACCTTCCTCTTGGGGTTCCCAACGAGCTCTACATCAACCACGCACCAGCACTTTTCTAGGCGCCATACACAGAGCCATCAGTGGTTCATGAAAAGAACAGACATGCAATGACACTGGTGGACCCTTATGTGGTTTGTTTAGAGGAATAGACATGCAATGACACCGGTGGATCCATGTGTGGTTCATGAGAAGAACACACATCCAATGACACCGGTGGATCCTTGTGTGGTTCATGAAAAGAACAGACATGAAGTGACACTGGTGGATCCTTATGTGGTTTGTCTAGAGGAACACACATGCAATGACACTGGGTGTGGTTTATCAAAGTAACAGACATGCAATCACACTAGGTGGATCCATATGTGGTTTGTGAGAAGAACAGACATGCAATGACACTGGTGGATCCTTATGTGGTTCATGAAAAGAACTGACATGCAATGACACTGGGTGTGGTTCATGAAAATAATTGACATGCAATGACACTAGGTGTGGTTCATGAAAAGAACTGACATGCAATGACACTGGGTGTGGTTCATGAAAAGAACTGACATGCAATGACACTGGTGGATCCATGTGTGGTTCATGAAAAAGAATAGACATGGAGTGACACCGGTGGATCCTTATGTGGTTTGTCTAGAGGAACACACATGCAATGACACTAGGTGTGGGTCATGAAAAGAACATACATCCAATGACACTGGTGGATCCTTATGTGGTTTGTGAGAAGAAAAGACATGCAATGACACTGGTGGATCTTTATGTGGTTCATGAAAAGAACTAACAAGCAATGACACTGCGTGTGGTTCATGAAAAGAACTGACATGCAATGAGACTGGGCGTGGTTCATGAAAAGAACAGACATGCAATGACACCGGTGGATCCATGTGTGGTTTATGGAAGTAATCGACATGCAATGACTCTAGCTGTGGTTCATGAAAAGAATAGACATGCAATGACACTGGTGGATCCTTATGTGGTTTATTTAGAAGAACACACATGCAATGACACTGGGTGTGGTTCATGAAAAGAACAGACATGCAATGACACTGGTGGATCCTTATGTGCTTTGTTTAGAGGAACATACATGCAATGACACCGGTGGATCCATGTGTGGTTCATGAGAAGAACACACATCCAATGACACCAGTGGATCCTTATGTGGTTCATGAAAAGAACAGACATGCAGTGACACCGGTGGATCTTTTTGTGGTCTGTCTAGAGGAACACACATGCAATGACACCGGGTGTGGTTCATGAAAAGAACATACATGTAATGACTTATGTGGTTTGTTTAGAAGAACACACATGCAATGACACTGGGTGTGGTTCTTGAAAAGAATAGACATGCAATGACACTGGTGGATCCTTATGTGGTTTGTTTAGAGGAACAGACATGCAATGACACTGGTGGATCCATGTATGGTTCATGAGAAGAACACACATCCAATGACACCGGTGGATCCTTATGTGGTTCATGAAAACAACAGACATGGAGTGACACTGGTGGATCCTTATGTGGTTTGTCTAGAGGAACACACATGCAATGACACTGGGTGTGGTTTATGAAAAGAACAGACATGCAATCACACAAGGTGGATCCATATGTGGTTTGTGAGAAGAACAGACATGCAATGACACTGGTGGATCCTTATGTGGTTCATGAAAAGAACTGACATGCAATGACACTGGGTGTGGTTCATGAAAAGAACTGACATGCAATGACACTGGGTGTGGTTCATGAAAAGAACTGACATGCAATGACAACGGTGGATGCATGTGTGGTTCATGAAAAGAACAGACATGCAGTGACACCGGTGGATCCTTATGTGGTTTGTCTAGAGGAACACACATGCAATAACACTGGGTGTGGTTCATGAAAAGAATAGACATGCAATGACACTGTTGGATCCTTATGTGGTTTGTGAGAAGAACAGACATGCAATGACACTAATGATCCTTATGTGGTTCATGAAAAGAACTGACATGCAATGACACTAGGTGTGGTTCATGAAAAGAACTGACATGCAATGACACTGGGCGTGGTTCATGAAAAGAATAGACATACAACGACACCGGTGGATCCATGTGTGGTTCATGAAAAGAACAGACATGCAATGACACCGGGTGTGGTTCATGAAAAGAACAGACATGCAATGACCCAGGTGGATCCTTATGTGGTTTGTTTAGAAAAACACACATGCAATGACACTTGGTTTGGTTCATGAAAAGAACAGACATGCAATGACACTGGTGGATCCTTAGCTGGTTTGTTTAGAGGAACAAACATGCAATAACACCGGTGGATCCATGTGTGGTTCATGAGAAGAATACACATCCAATGACACTAGTGGATCCTTATGTGGTTCATGAAAAGAATAGACATGCAGTGACACCGGTGGATCCTTATGTGGTTTGTCTAGAGGAACACACATGCAATGACACCGGGTGTGGTTCATGAAAAGAACAGACATGCAATGATTTATGTGGTTTGTTTAGAAGAACACACATGAAATGACACTGGGTGTGGTTCATGAAAAGAGCAGACATACAATGACACTGGTGGATCCTTATGTGGTTTGTTTAGAGGAACATACATGCAATGACACGGGTGGATCCATGTGTGATTCATGAGAAGAACACACATCCAATGACACTGGTGGATCCTTATGTGGTTCATGAAAAGAACCGACATGCAGTGACGCCGGTGGATCCTTATGTGGTTTGTCTAGAGGAACACATATGCAATGACACCAGGTGTGGTTCATGAAAAGAACAGACATGCAATGGCTTATGTGGTTTGTTTAAAAGAACACACATGCAATGGCACTGTGTGTGGTTCATGAAAAGAACAGACATGCAATGACACTGGTGGATCCTTATGTGGTTTGTTTAGGGGAACATACATGCAATGACACCGGTGGATCCATGTGTGGTTCATGAGAAGAACACACATCCAATGACACTGGTGGATCCTTATGTGATTCATGAAAAGAACAGACATGCAGTGACACCGGTGGATCCTTATGTGGTATGTCTAGAGGAATAAACATGCAATGACACTGGGTGTGGTTCATGAAAAGAACAGACATGCAATGACTTATGTGGTTTGTTTAGAAGAACATGTGTGCAATGACACTGGGTGTGGTTCATGAAAAGAACAGACTTGCAATAACACTGGTGGATCCTTATGTGGTTTGTTTAGAGGAACAGACATGCAATGACACCGGTGGATCCATGTGTGGTTCATGAGAAGAACACACATCCAATGAACTCTAGTGGATCTATCTTGGCATAATTTGATGTATTCCACAATGTATTTCATTGTACAAGACACTTTCCATTTTTATACTACTCAGTTTTGCCCTTGGTTTTATGTGGTACTACTTAGTTTTGCCCCGCTCTCTCTATCTTTCGTAGAAGCCCAAACCTGTGCTCACCCTGTCTGCTACTCCCTGATTGGTTGTCAAAGTTGTCACGCGGATCGTGCGCACGAACCGTTGATTCTGAGTGATCCAACGATGATCGTTGCACACGTTGTGCCCTTCACAGTACAACGTGAGACAGCATGGACGTCTCCCTCCATGAGACTTCTACAGGAAGAAACACGATGCCGTCCATGGAAAAAGTCGTCGAGCGGTCATGTCAAGTTTAATCAAGTCTGAAAAGCCTACTACTGCTACTAAAACACATGCACAGGGCAACAGGGTCATCGAGTGCATGGTTGTCGACGGAACGCTGCAATTTATTGCCACTTGATTTTAATAAGACATATCCCATTTTTACGCAGCGCTCTCAATCTCACTTCCAACTGGGCCCTACCGCTAGTAACTTCCATGAGTCAAGGGCCCCCCTCGAGTAGGTCTAATGTTGCTACAAATTAATTCCGTGCCACTTGCATGAAGTGGAATCGAGGTCTGCCATGAGCGTGTTTTCAATGCAGCTCTAAAGTGGAGATCGTGGCTGTTTAAAAAAAAAGGGAACCGAAAAAAGGGGTGGAGATCGAGGTAGCCCCCCACCCACCACATGTGTCCACTCGAGGACTACGAACGGTCCGGTGTTTATAACTCCCCTCGACCTTCTTATTCCATGAGCTCGTGTCATTTCCCCCAGTCTGTCTAGTCCCAAGACCCTAATCTACACCTGCCACGCGCGCCGAAGCTCCCTCGCTTGTACTACCTCCTTTCCTTGGTTCGCCATGAAGCGTACGCGTGGAGACGAGCCGAACGTGAAGCCAGTTGAAGGCGCAGCAGGAGATGGCTCGGTCGTTGCCAAGCAGGCGGAGGCATCTTCTCCGGGCACGAACGCCGCTCGTCGCCGCACCGTAGAGGGTGCGAGCTCATCCATCCAGCCAGTAGCCGTCGCGACCGAGCAGCAGGTGGTAGCCATCGCCGCCGAGCAACAGGTAGTAGCCGTCGCCGCCGAGCAGCAGGTGGTCGACAACGTCGTGGTGCCAGTGGCAGATCTGGATGGGGGGCAGGCGGCAGGCGGAGGCAATCCGGTGATCTACATCAATGACCCCATCGCCGTACACGAAATCTTCGATGCAATCGCACAGAATGATGAGTTCGAGGAGGAGGTCCCTGATAAGGAGTCCGAGGTACTACATTGCTAGCTTCTCTAGTCGCAGCCGCAGTTTTCACTGTTCATACATAGGATTTTCTCAATCGTGTACAGATTATTTTGCTCTTGAAGTAGGGTAGTATATATATGATTCGATCGGTTGATTGATGCATCTGCCATCTAGTCACAAAACCCCAATCCGTCTAGTCACAAAACCCCAATCTTCTCATCTGCCATCTAGTTGAGTTTGCTAGTTAAGTGTTGATTTCGATACACAACAGGCCAATAACATCCATTTCTATTCCTTACAGAGCTCAATGATTCAATTTTGCCCCAAAATAGTGCAAGGGCATCTGATGGTGTCGTTTTCTTAGGGATGGTTAGTGAACCTGAGGCAGCAATGCACATAAACAATATAGGTTATGCTGTTGGTATTTTGGTTCTCCGACTCCATCGCTGAAAAAAATGAGGCCCTAATTTTTCTCTCATATGGAACCTAAATATATAATCTTTGTATTGTTTCTGAACTATGAATGCATTGTATGATGCATTTGTATGTCCCTGAATATTGTTTTGTACGATTACATTTCAATTTCTTATTGTGGCCAATGATTCAAATTTGCCCCAAAGAGAGGCAGACACATTGGTGTCAGATTTTTTTAGGGATGAGTGAGCGAACTGATACATTGCAAATGTATCTATAATTTTTGATGTTCCATGCTTGGTTTTATCCACTTTCTTGTGTTTTGTTCCAACTTTGGAGTACTTTTCTTATGATTTCTTAGACTAACCTATTAACAAGAGCCACAGTGTCAGCTGCCTGTTTTCTGCTGTTTTTGGTTCTAGGAAAGTCAGAAAATGAATATTCTCGGAATTGGACAGGACAAAAGCCAAAGTGCCTATTTTTCCGGATGTCATCAAGTGCCAGAATACGAGACGGAGAGGGGCCAGGGGGCCACCACACCACCTGGCCGCACGACCAGGCCTAGCCCACGCCAGGGGGTGGTGTGGCTGCTCCCGGCACCCCCTTGGCCTCCCCTTCCGACTATATATTGCCCTCGGAACGTAAACCCTAAGTACTCGGTCAAAAATCCACGAAAGAGTCTATAGCCGCCGTCATCTCCATCCCTAGATCGAGAGGGATCTGAAGCTCTTCCCGGCACCCTGCTGGAGAGGGGAATTCACCCCGGAGGCCTTCTTCATCACCATGCAAGCCTCCGGTGTTATGCGTGAGTAGTTCATCCTTGGACTACGGATCCATGTAGTAGCTAGATGGCTAGTTCTCCTCCTTTGTGCTTTCATGTCTAGATCTTGTGAGCTCTGTTCATGATCAAGATCATCTATTTGTAATTCTGCATGTTGTGTTTGCGGGGATCCGATGGATATTGAGATGCTATTTTAGATTGATTATTGATTCTACCATGTCTTTGTTATTTGTGATCTTGCATGCTTTCTGTTGTTAGTAGCTATCTTGGCCAAGTAGATGCTAGCAACTCCAAGAGTTAGTATTTATGCTCGATAGCGGGTTCATGCCTCTGGTAATCTGGGGAAGTGACAGAAATCTCTAAGGTACTAGATGTGCTATTGCTACTATGGAGAAAACAACAATCCTTTGTTCATAGAACAATCGTATTGTTTACTTTACACGCAGTTCGTAAAGCAATAATCTGTTGCTTGCAACTTTATACTGGAGGGGGTTCGGATGATAACCTAAAGGTGGATTATTAGTCATAGATGCAGTTGGATGGCGGTCTATGTATAATGTTGTAATGCCTAATCAAGTTCCAAAGGAGTCAAGATGATTAGTATATGCATGTATTGCTTTCTCGATGTTTGTCAATTGCCCCGCTGTAATTTGTTCACCCAACATGTTATCTAACTAAGGAGAGCCACCTCTAGTGAACTATGGATCCCGGTCCTTTACTTTTACACACAATCTACAATCTTTTACTGCTTTGTGTTTACTTTCTGCAAACTTTTACTTCTTTCCATTCGATACGTTTAGTCCTTTGTTTTCTGCAAAACACGGTGAGATTGACAACCTCATCGCAAGTTGGGGACAAAGTTCTGTGGTTGTGTTGTGCAGGTCTCCACGTTGCTACTAGCACCGGTAGTGCGTCCTGCCAAAGCTCAGCTAGTAACACCTTCGGGGTGTTTCTTTGCTCCTACTGGTTCGATTAAACCTTGGTTTCATAACTGAGGGAAACTTGCTGATGTGCTCATCATACCTTCCTCTTGGGGTTCCCAACGAGCTCTACATCAACCACGCACCAACAGTTTTCTGGGCGCCGTGCATTGAGCCATCAAGCATTTTTCTGGCGCTGTTGCCAGGGAGTCAAGGACATCTTCAGAAGCGGAGTCCCTCATAACCAATCTCTTTACTTTGTTATTTTTGTTTTGCTTAGTTTCTTTTTGCTTTGTTTGCTTGTTTTGTTATCAAAAACACAAAAAAATTAGTTTTACTAGTTTGCTTTGTTATTTGAAAAACACAAAAAAATTAGTTCCTTTCTTAAGTTGCCACTATGTCTAGCCTTGCTCCAGTCACTATGTCACCCGAGGAGATGATTTTCACTTTTAAACAAGGAATTGAGGAAAGTTTTAAGGAAGCTAGGAAAGTCTTTGAATGTTTCAATATGCTAGGATCATGTGTAGATGTTGTTGGTACACGAGAAAAGATGAACAAAACCGAACCTAATGGGGAGGAACCTAAGATACCAATACCCTTTAAACTAGTAGCAATACATGATGCCATAGAAAAGAATCTTGATTGGATTGTTCCTGCAAACCCTTTTGATGAGAATAGTGAACCTAAGAGCATTGAGAGAGGATCCTCTAAAACTTATTTGGATGATATACCTTGCCTTGTTGAAAATATTTCTGGTATTGATCTTAATGCTTCTTCATTTGAGAACACTTGATTCTTTTTCTTGCTTCTTTGGCCTAACTTAAAGGCGTTAAAGAAAAGTACTTATTGGGAGATAATCCAAAAGTTTTAGGTAAGACTTGGAAGTTATTACCACAGTAATAACCGCTCCTTATCCTTTTTATTTGCTTTTTGTGCCAAGAGTAACCTCTAATGAGAGAGAAGTAATAATTGGGAAAGTTGCTGTCCCGAAACAGATTTCTGTGCTTCACCATAAAAATTTGTGTAAAATATCTGAATGTCTTTTTGAGGTGTTAATTTTTGTGATTCTGCCCCAGGTTGTTATATAACTTTCGTTAGTTCAATACTTTTTGATTTGATCAACAGAAGGTCTTCGAAAAAAATCGTCTTTGCCTGCTGGTCTGTTTTGACAGATTTTGCCATTTTCTGCATTTGCTTCTTGTTGGTTCCTTTTTGAGTTCTTTTGGGGAATTGAGCTTTTTGAGGGAAGTGCTTCAGTAGCTAGTGTTCTAATGGAAGTTTATTTGGTGTTATAACTGAACCTTAAGACTTATTTATCTTGAGTGCACTAATGTTGCTAATAAAGATTGTGTAAAGTTTTGTATGAAGGAAAAATTTCAGGTGTATGGAAGGAATGAGTAATGAGATGAAGGATGGACTAAAGCTAAAGCTTGGGGATGCCACGCGTGTCACCCTAAGAAATTTCCAAGAAGTACAAGCATTAAAGCTTGGGGATGCCCAAGGCATTCCCTTCTTCATCAATAAAAATTCCAGGTTTCTTCCAAACGCTTCATTTTTATTGTTTCATGCACAGTTGTGTTGTTCTTGGAGCGTCTTCTTTTTCGTTTTCGTTTTGGTTTTTCGTTTTCTTGGTTTGCTTAGTTTTCTGAATAAATTGGTTGGACCCCCTCTTTCATACATTGGTTTGCAAATAGTTTGGTTTGGTTTGGAAAAGAGTAGGAAAGTTCATTCTTATGTGGTAAAAAGAGCTTGTTTTTGACTGTGGGCTATGCTTTGTCATGCCATGCTTGATATTGTTTTGGCTTTATGCTTAGTATTCTTTCCTGTAGCATGACTTGTTATAAACAATTGAGATTACTTAATGTGCCTTGGATGAATCATGCGTTGTTTTAGCATATTGAAGCATAGTATAGTGGTATTCTCCTTTGATGCTTTATTTAGGTTGACTTGGCGCATGCTCACACCATGTTATAACTATGTCAAGTCACCATAGCCTTTATGATCCTTTAGTTTTCAACTTGTAGTATCATTTTATGCTTTGATCAATGATGTTTTGTCGCTCTGCATGATTATGGCCATTATTGCTCTCTTAGTTTGTCGCTCCCAGTCTTTTGCTAGCCTCCACAACCAAGTATGAGTTCCACTCATGCATCCAACTCCCTAAACCAAGTTATTCCAAAGATTCCACCATACCTACCTACTAGCTTATGCTATTCCAAGTATATTCATGCTTTTGTTTACCTTCCTAATTAAACTTGTTATGAGAAGTCTAGTGATTAAAGCTCTCACGAACTTGATGGCACACTTTACTTTTCTTGCCTTTAATAAACTTGAACCATTGTGTCGTCTATGTTGTATATGCTTGCACTTATTTGTTGGGAATTAGCAGAACCATGCTTTCATGGGGAACGCTTTCAACATTGCACTTGGTACTTGTACCTAGTTGATATCATGCTCTTTTGTATATGGATGTCCTCGGTGTGAAATGAAAGGGGAGCTTGTAAGTCCATGGAGTTATGTATATGTGTTAGAGAAACGCCTGGGCCGCTGGTCTAATCCATGCTGACATGGTGGAAACCTGCAGCGTAACCATAATGAGCTGTCTATGAAGCATTCTTCTTATAAAAAAGAGAGTCCTATATTGAGAAAAAAAGAGAAAAAGAAAAGAAAAAAGAGATATTATGAAAAGAGGAAAGAGAGAAAAAAGCACCATATTCCCATGGTAAATAGAAGATTGCTGAGATGCTCGTTATCTGCTTGCCTTGTCATTTTGATATGGGGATTCTTCTGTATCATCGGGTAAGGGGTACCCCATTGGCAGTTCTCTATGATACACATGTACTTACGATGACAAGAAGTTACTGGTGACTAAACTTGAGTAGCATGAGGAGCGGCCCTCGTATACAAGGGACATGAGATTTCTAACTTATACTTCGTCAAGCATGTACACCATAGTTTGTTCACTTTAACATTAATCACTTCAAGATGCTTATGATAGGGGCAATGAGAGCTGAAAGCTATAAGTACCATAATTTTTGGAAGCTCTTTATGAGACTTGAATCCCTACTTCCTTTTTACAAAGGCCTTTCTTCCACCATTATATTGAGTCTCCACCTTCTATCTTTATGCACCTACTTTGAGAGCATAGTGGCCATTCTTAGTTCTATGTGCATTGACCCAAGACTAGTTGATTGATGCATATCTTGTTATTGCTTGTTTTAAACTATTGTATCTAGTCACTCTTATGAACTTTGAAGGTGTCCTATGCATTTATATTTGCTGCTCTATTGAGGGACAAGCTAAATGCTATTATGCTATGTTTTCTTTATGTGAAACAAAAAAACGTCTTGCAAAGTATTGTTATTCATGAATCTTTTGTTTGTGCCTTTTCATGTTGCATCATAGTTTCTCTGCTTATTGCTAGAACTTTGTCTTTCATGTTATGATTGAAGTACTATGATCCCATCTTTGGATGTCTTGCAAATACTTTGATCAAGTCTTTGATGGTGCATGTCACCTCAAAAATTATTCTTTCTTTTTATCACTTACCTACTCGAGGACGAGCAGGAGTTAAGCTTGGGGATGTTGATACATTGCAAATGTATCTATAATTTTTGATGTTCCATGCTTGGTTTTATCCACTTTCTTGTGTTTTGTTCCAACTTTGGAGTACTTTTATTATGATTTATTGGACTAACCTATTAACAAGAGCCACAGTGCCAGCTGCCTGTTTTCTGCTGTTTTTGGTTCCAGGAAAGTCAGAAAATGAATATTCTCGGAATTGGACGGGACAAAAGCCAAAGTGCCTATTTTTCTGGATGTCATCAAGTGCCAGAATACGAGACGGAGAGGGACCAGGGGTCCACAACACCACCTGGCCGCGCGGCCAGGCCTGGCCCGCTCCAGGGGGTGGTGTGGCCGCTCCCGGCACCCCCGTGGCCTCCCCTTTCGACTATATATTGCCCTCGGGACGTAAACCCTAAGTACCCGATCAAAAATCCACGAAAGAGTCTATAGCCGCTGTCATCTCCATCCCTAGATCGGGAGGGATTTGAAGCTCTGCCCGGCACCCTGCCAGAGAGCGGAATTCACCCTAGAGGCCTTCTTCATCACCATGCAAGCCTCGGGTGTGATGCGTGAGTAGTTCATCCTTGGACTACGGATCCATGTAGTAGCTAGATGGCTAGTTCTCCTCCTTTGTGCTTTCATGTCTAGATCTTGTGAGCTCCGTTCATGATCAAGATCATCTATTTGTAATTCTGCATGTTGTGTTTGCGGGGATCCGATGGATATTGAGATGCTATTTCAGATTGATTATTGATTCTACCATGTCTTTGTTATTTGTGATCTTGCATGCTTTCCGTTGTTAGTAGCTATCTTGGCCAAGTAGATGCTAGCAACTCCAAGAGTTAGTATTTATCCTCGATAGTGGGTTCATGCCTCTGGTAATCTGGGGAAGTGACAGAAATCTCTAAGGTACTAGATGTGCTATTGCTACTAGGGAGAAAACAACAATCCTTTGTTCATAGAACAATCGTATTGTTTACTTTACACGCAGTTCGTAAAGCAATAATCTGTTGCTTGCAACTTTATACTGGAGGGGGTTCGGATGATAACCTAAAGGTGGATTATTAGTCATAGATGCAGTTGGATGGCGGTTTATGTATAATGTTGTAATGCCTAATCAAGTTCCAAAGGAGTCAAGATGCTTAGTATATGCATGTATTGCTTTCTCGATGTTTGTCAATTGCCCCGCTGTAATTTGTTCACCCAGCATGTTATCTATCTAAGGAGAGCCACCTCTAGTGAACTATGGATCCCGGTCCTTTACTTTTACATACAATCTACAATCTTTTATTGCTTTGTGTTTACTTTCTGCAAACTTTTACTTCTTTCCATTCGATACGTTTAATCCTTTGTTTTCCGCAAAACACGGTGAGATTGACAACCTCATCGCAAGTTGGGGACAAAGTTCTGTGGTTGTGTTGTGCAGGTCTCCACGTTGCTACTAGCACCGGTAGTGCGCCCTGCCAAAGCTCAGCTAGTAACACCTTCGGGGTGTTTCCTTGCTCCTACTGGTTCGATTAAACCTTGGTTTCATAACTGAGGGAATCTTGTTGTTGTTCTCATCATACCTTCCTCTTGGGGTTCCCAACAAGCTCTACATCAACCACGCACCAGCACTTTTCTGGGCGCCGTGCATTGAGCCATCACGAACTTGGGTCCATGTACAAGATCAATATAAGTTGTGCAATTGTTACTTGGTTCACTTTCGCCATCTCTGTAGAAACTTATGAGACTGCAATCTTTATTCTACATTCATAGAACTATGATATTTGAATTATCTATTCCATGCATTCATAGTGTATAAGAATTACATTTTAGGTTGTCACCGAGGCCGATGATTGAAAGTTGCCCCAAAAGAGTTCAAGGGGAGACACATATGATGGTGTCGTGTTTTAGGGATGGGTTGGTGAACCTGAGGCAGCAATGCACACAAACAATATAGGTTGTGCTGTTGGTACTTTGGTTCTCCAACTCCATCTCTGAAACAAATTATGAGGCCCTTGATTTATTCTCATATGGAAGGACATATATAATCCTTGAACTGTTTCTGATCTTTTAATGATTGGTATGATGCATATGTATATAAATGGTTTTGATCATAAGTATTTTTAACATGTACCTGAAGATTAATTGTTTAACTTTTTATTTATAATTACAATATTTAGGCTTGTTTTTGTACCTGACTATGTATATCCCTGAATATTGTTTTGTACGATTACATTTCAATTTCTTATTGTGGCCAATGATTCAAATTTGTCCTAAAAGAGAGGCAGACACATTGGTGTTAGATTTTTTCAGGGATGAGTTAGTAAACCTGGGGCGATGTACAACTACATTACAGGTTGTGCAATTATTACTTGGTTCGCTGACTCCATCCCTGAAGAAACTTATGAGGTCGCAATCTTTATTCTACATTCATAGTACTATGATATTCGAATTATCTATTCCATGCATTCATGTGTATCAAAATTACATTTTAGTTTGTCACCGAGGCCGATGATTGAAATTTGCCCCAAAAGAGTTCAAGGGGAGACACGTATGATGGTGTCGTGTTTTAGGGATGGGTTGGTGAACCTGAGGCAGCAATGCACACAAACAATATAGGTTGTGCTGTTGGTACTTTGGTTCTCCAACTCCATCTCTGAAACAAATTATGAGGCCCTTGATTTATTCTCATATGGAACGACATATATAATCCTTGAATTGTTTTTGATCTTTTAATGATTGGTATGATGCATATGTATATGAATGGTTTTGATCATAAGTATTTTTAACATGTACCTGAAGATTAATTGTTTGATTTTTTATTTATAATTACAATATTTAGGCTTGTTTTCGTACCTGACTATGTATATCCCTGAATATTGTTTTGTACGATTACATTTCAATTTCTTATTATGGCCACTGATTCAAATTTGTCCTAAAAGAGAGGCAGACACATTGGTGTTAGATTTTTTCATGGATGAGTTAGTGAACCTGGGGCGATGTACAACAACATTACAGGTTGTGCAATTGTTACTTGGTTCGCTGACTCCATCCCTGAAGAAACTTATGAGGCCGCAAGCTTTATTCTACATTCATAGAACTATGATATTCGAATTATCTATTCCACGCATTCATAGTGTATAAGAATTACATTTTAGTTTGTCACCGAGGCCGATGATTGAAATTTGCCCCAAAAGAGTTCAAGGGGAGACACGTATGATGGTGTCGTGTTTGAGGGATGGGTTGGTGAACCTGAGACAGCAATGCACACAAACAATATAGGTTGTGCTGTTGGTACTTTGGTTCTCCAACTCCATCTCTGAAACAAATTATGATGCCCTTGATTTATTCTCATATGGAACTACAAATATGATCCTTGAATTGTTTCTGATCTTTTAATAATTGGTATGATGCATATGTATATGAATGGTTTTGATCATAAGTATTTTTAACATGTACCTGAAGATTAATTATTTGGTTTTTTATTTATAATTACAATATTTAGGCTTGTTTTTGTACCTGACTATCTATATCCCTGAATAATGTTTTGTACGATTACATTTCAATTTCTTATTGTGGCCAATGATTCAAATTTGCCCTAAAAGAGAGCCAGACACATTGGTGTCATATTTTTCAGGGACGAGTTAGTTAACCTGGGGCGATGTACAAGAACAATATAGGCTATGCAATTGTTACTTGGTTCACTTACGCCGTCCCTGTAGAAACTTATGAGGCCTTAATCTTTATTCTACATTCATAGAACTATGATATTCGAATTACCTATTCCATGCATTCAGTGTATAAGAATTACATTTTAGTTTGTCACCGAGGCCGATGATTGAAATTTGCCCCAAAAGAGTTCAAGGGAGACACATATGATGGTGTCGTGTTTTAGGGATGGGTTGGTGAACCTGAGGCAGCAATGCACACAAACAATATAGGCTGTGCTGTTGGTACTTTGGTTCACCAACTCCATCTCTGAAACAAATTATGAGGCCCTAGATTTATTCTCATATGGAACTACGTATATGATCCTTGAATTGTTTCTGATCTTTTAATGATTGGTATGATGCATATGTATATGAATGGTTTTGATCATAAGTATTTTTAACATGCACCTAAAGATTAATTGTTTGGTTTTTTATTTATAATTACAATATTTAGGCTTGGTTTTGTACCTGACTATGTATATCCCTGAATAATCTTTTGTACGATTACATTTCAATTTCTTATTGTGGCCAATGATTAGAATTTGTCCCAAAAGAGAGGTAGACACATTGGTGTCAAATTTTTTCAGGGATGAGTTAGTGAACCTGGGGCGATGTACAACAACATTACAAGTTGTGCAATTGTTACTTGGTTCGCTGACTCCATCCCTAAAGAAACTTATGAGGCCGCAATCTTTATCCTACATTCACTCTGATGCAATTGTTTGTCATTGTGTTGAGATGAAATGATATATTAACCGATCAAACTATTGCTGAGATGCTTTATCTTTGATATCCACAGATATATTGTCTTACATATACATGTTGTCAATTCTTAAGTTGTAATACAATTCAATCATATGTATGAGTTCTATGTTATGTTCTTTAAAATCAACAGGAGGATGATGATGAAGTGGACAATAGCAAGGTATCCAGGGACAACAAGAGCCGCTACGTGCTGAGGCGGTTACGGTGTGGGCTAATCCGTTTCCACCGTAGGGGGAGACTGTTTTGCCCATTCTGTGGCAGGGCAATCAACGTGGACCTCAACAGCATGATCCAGCATGCAGAGGGCGTTGGCAGAGACGGAGGTAGAAGCCATAGGCCGATTACCTTGGCACGGCACGCAGCCTACGGCAAATTCCTCTGGGAGTATGTCAGGACTGGCCTGTATCCCATCGACTAGGCTGTCGCTGCCTCCTGCTGATAAACCCCTACCCTGCTAGGCGTCTCCGTGTCCCGGCTTCCTGCTGCTGCCCCTGCTTTTATTTTGTTCTAGTTAATTATTACCTGTGTGTGGCATGTAAGACAATATATCTGTGGTGTCTCTGGTGAACCTTCTATATTAATCTACTCCTTTATATGGAGTGCCTTAAAGTTTCTAGTGTTCAATTATATTTACTGATCATGCTCATGCACACTACAAAATATTTCTAGTGCTCGTTTATATTATAATTGTCAAGAAATACATCAACAAGTTAAATTGGTCGAAATTTTGTATTGAAGTAACTAAATGTATCACACACATAATAAACTAGAAACTAAAATCTAGTTCAAACACATAATGTATCACCACCACTTGTTGTCGTCCTTGACTTGCTTCCCCTTCAACTCCTTGATGTCGCCACCATCCCAAGATCCCTGCTCGTCCTGAAACCGCTTTCTGTCCTCCTCCCGCTTCTTCTCCTGGGCTAGCTTGCAACCAGGGCATAGCTCTCTCGCAAAAAACCCCGCCTTAACCATCCCATCTTTCATGGTAATGAGCTTACTGTACAACTCGTACGCCATGTAGGCGTCTCTGGCTGCATACTCGAGGCGCACCTGGCTCATCGTCTTCCACTCCCAGTAGTCGTGATCGAGTCGCTTCAATTTCTTCAGTTTTTCATAGTATTTATCGATGATTTCCGCTGCCAGATCACCCATGCCATCCTTCGCTGGGTATGATTTGATCTTGTACAGATTTTGGATGTCGATGTGGTGCCCCTCTGGGATTTTTATCAACGCACGAGAAATCATAATTGTGTCATTTGTGATATCCATGCTAGTGAAAGTTATCCCTTTCCTACACAAGAACTCGACCAGAGCCAGACAATGTATCTCAGTTGGTTTACTCCTGCACTTAGATGGTTCTAGGGATGTAAGGGAACAAGGGATGCAGAAGTGGTGATCTCAAATTTAAATTTCACATACCTGCAGAAGTTGTAAACGAGGACCTCCTCATGTATGGCGATTTGCACGACAGCGATCTCTTGTGGAGTATTTTTTCGCTTATTTGCACGGGTGTACTCCAAGTCTAGCCCCACAAACTTGTGCTTCTCTTTCTCAAGCAATTGCTCAAACCTGGCGAGAGTTGTCTCCACAGTCGCTTCATCATTTGTGTACACCACTATCAAAGTCGTGGTGCCATGGGCAGGGACCAAGTGGGTCTCTGTTGTGCATTTCCCATCGTCCATGCGTGCAAGGAAATGGGTGAAAGGAAACGCCTACAAGGAACTGCCTACGAGAGGAAGAAGAAGATGAACCGACGGTTCTAGAACAGAGGAAAAAGAAGCGCCCAGGAAAAACTGCAGAGGAATGACTGAGGAAGAGGAATGACTGCAGAAGAAACGTGGTAACTGCAACTTTCGGTTTGAGAACTCACCGTGGTTACATGGAGATCGTGGCAGTGCTGCCGGTTCAACAAGTGGGGCCAGTTCCTACAAGAATATGAAATTAGCTGTGCATTTTTCTATGCGAGAAATTGAGAGAAATCATTTATATATTGTCTTTCATAATTAACCACAATGAAGCTGGTACAGCCCAAGAGATTTGAACAAAAGAGATTTGCTAGTTTAACATACAACAACACTTACAGGCCCAACATGGCAGAACTTGGAGAGCCCTAGAACTTGAGCTACCACAGAGACCTCGGCAGAGGTGGCAGAATTGGTGGTGCAACCACGGCAACATCGATCTCGGATTTTAGAGGAGGAAAACAGAACCGAGCATGGTCGACAAGGTCATAGATCTCACCGGGAACCAATTCTCATCCCCGCACCGTGCCATGGGTGCGTCCATGGTGAGGGCGAGCTTTGACTCGGGATGGGGAGGAGAGCGGGGCCGAGCAGCTTCGTCATGTCCCAGCTCTGTGCCATGGCTGCAACCACAGATTGCCGCTCTGGGGAAGAAGACGCGTAATGGATGCAGGCACCAACGCTACAAGCCTACAGGGAGGAGAGCTGGGCCGAGCAGGTTTGTCCATGTCCCAGCTCTGCACCATGGCTGCGACGCCCCACAGATTGCCGCTCCGGGGAAGAAGAAGACGCATAATGGATGTAGGCGCCAACGCTGCAAGCCTAATTGACACCTAAGCGACGGGAGCGACAGGAGCGACATAACGGCGAGAACTGACAGGGGTGCCCAACTTGACGGCCGTTAGCCTGATTTTTTGTATTGAAACATAAAGTTGAATTCGTGCCTAAAAAGAGCCTCTGAGTATTTGGCACACCAACTATAGTCATCGCGGATGATTTCAGGGAACTTGGGTACCGCGTTGCCTGGACACCCCAACTTTTGGGCCGCAAAATGATATTCTCCTTTTACAGTGCTGGCCTTTTACTGTTCTGGCCTTTTATTTTTCTGGGCTTTTACTGTTTTGGCCGCTTTGGGCCATCCATGCGCGCGTTGTTACTGTTTCGGACTTTTTTTTGCTAGCGCCTACTTTTCGCAGAATAGGTGAATATTAAGACATCAATTAATAAACACACAGAAATTAACATTACTTATTACACAACAATAAAAGTTTGTTACAACAGGTTCTACGACAAGATCGTAATTCCGATAGATTACAACGTGTCACTACCATCAATAAGAGATCGGTACATGGCGATTCTCTTCACTGTATCATCTGTCCTCTTCTTCAACATTTCAGCTACAGATCTAAGAGCAGTTACATCCTTTTGTTCTGCATGCAATACATCATTTGTATATTTATCACATGCAAGAGTTGTTCTAGGTGGACAGTTAAGTAAGTCTGCTTCGGCAATGCAATGGGAGGATGAATGCGACGAGGGATCACAAATTTCAGTCCTGCCTTCCAAGGACTCCTGCTAGGTTTTAACTACAGTCTGCTAAAATATGGTGAAATAGGTTAAAACAAACAACAAGGGAAACAAGTAGTATTACATAAAGTAGAGATCATTTAAAGTAAGTATGAACTTATAGTAGCATGTTCAGGCTGACAGTAGCTCCTTCTCGAGCAGGTGCGACTCCTGGTCAATCTGCCAGAAGAATCTGAGCAGAGCAGTTGGAACTCTGGTCCTTGTACTTCATTATCATTTCTCTGCATGACATTTGAAACCAAGTTGATTGGTTTGGAAGGATGAAAACTCTTGAAAAACACCAAAAACATAGCATTAAAAATTACCAGACGTATGTTTCAAACTAGATAGCTGGTTTGGAAGGATGAAAGCAGGTGAAAACACTAACATATAGCATTAAGAATGACCAGATATATCATCCAAACTAGATGGACATTTTACAAATTAAGCATTTGAACATATATTCACAATTGAACATAAATGCAAATGTCATGGCAAGTTCATAGGTAGAATGACAGTTAATTAACATGACAAGAAACTGGCCTAAGTAACACAAGGAAACCTCATGTTTCAACCTTGCTGGGCGTTAGATTATTAGTGTTGGATCCTCTATGAGCTGTTTGCATGACCCGTGCGAGCGCTCTGAAAGAATAGAATCTATGAGTTCGTGTTGGAGGATTAAACCGATAGCATGATAATAAAGAAAGGGAATAAAAGCAAGAAGCTAATGAGGTGGATAGGACCTACAATATGAAGGGTGCAAACGTAATGGCAATAGCATCCAGGATATTGAGCAACATCCTGAATATTTTGTAGCTTACGAGTAACAAAATTATAGCAAACGAGCAAGAGAAATTACCGCTGCGCGGCGAGGACGGGTGAGACGAGCAAATGGGCGGCGGGGGCGGCGGCTCGGCATTTCGGGGTCAGCAACGAATGATTCAGTGAACCGGCCCCTGTAGGTTAGACGACGGCATTGGCGAAGCAGATCCGGTGCCGCGAGGGAGTCGGTGAAATAGTTCCGGTAAAGAGCGCCTGCAGTGGAACTCCGGTGTGGAAGAGAGGGCCGGTGGTGAAGCAACTAGAGTAAGGTCGAGGTTGGAGGGGTGTGGGCGGGGAAGAGACGATGGGGGGATATAGGTGGGATGACACACATTTATGACCTATACCCCTCTATTATTGCAGTACTTCCACTGTCCTTATTTCCGGAGTAGGGATAGAAGAGGAATTTTGCATTTGCAAAAACCAGGGCGGGATATTTGAATAGATGTGCGGGATATTTGAATAGATGTGCGCTTGATGTTTCGGCGCTATGCGGAAATTTTGAGGTTGAAGCTTCCGACGTACGCTACTACGATGCGGCCGCTCTGACGTGTTGGCCCCGTCTAGACCCACACGCCAGCGATAGTATGTTTACCAACATATAAATGAGTTTCCACACATTTTTCGAAATTGATAAACAATATATTTTGAAGGCTTTCATACAAGATGACTAAGGTCATGGCCATATCTCTGTTATAGTCTATAATAGCGTGTCCATATCTGGTAGATAGCTGCATCTTGGCATTTCAAAATAATATTCTGGATTTGATGGACAAGGCCCAACTTTCATGAATTTTCAAACTTTCTAGCTAAATCTATGCAGTAAAATGACTTTTTGACAATCTGAATTAAATATGTCTAATTTCAAACTAGAACGTGTGTGATATACCTTGCTCTTGACTTTTTAAAATAACTCAAAGATATCAAGTAATCAAATATTGGAGAACCACCGAGAGTTTTGGAAAATTCAACTTTTTGATATGAATGGTAATAGCACCTAATTTCAGCCATTTTTAAAATATACAAAGAAACAAAATATAAAAAATAAATGCATCCATTATTTTATCTACTCGTGTCTCACTATGTGCGCTAGCTAGTTTCCATGGAAAAATATAATCTTGAAATTTGATAATTTCTGAGAAAAAATTGTATCACAATATATATGGAGTACCATGTAAAAATATGCATGGCTTTCAAACTAGATGACCAAGGTCATGGCCATATCTTTTCTATAGTTTATAATAACCTATCCATATTTGTTATGGTGTGTATTGGCATCTAAAATATTATTTACAAAGGAAGCTTCCGGATTGGAAGTTATTTCAATTTTCTAATGCACAACAATGACTTTAGTCATGAAGCTACTACAAAACATGGCTTTAAATCCCACTGCCCCGGTTTTCACTCAAAGTATATATAGCCTAGGGTTAATTAAGTTTAGGGTTCGGGGTTTTATTTTGGGTTGAGGGTTTAAGGGTTCATGGTTTAGGATTTTAGGGTTTAGGCTTTTGGGGTTTGGTGGTTTATGGTTTGGGGTTGTTCAAGGTTTTAGGGTTTATGATAGTTTAGGTTTTAAGGTTTAGGGAATTTTCAATAATAATGTTCAAGCTTTATATATATGGTTATATTCATGGAATAGAATGGCGTTATCACAATTTAATAAAAGTATTTCAAAATTTGATCTATAAGTGTATTACACCTCCTTGGTAAGGGTTTAGGGTTCTAGGGTTAGGAAGTTAGAGTTCTAGGGTTAGGAGGTTATTAGGGTTTACGGTTAAGGGTTTATGATTTTCAATAATGTTCAAGCTTTATGCTTATATTCATGTAATAGAATGGCGTTACCACAATTTAACAAAAATATCTCAAATTTTGATCTATAATTGCATGGTATCTGCTGGTTTAGGGTTTATGGGTCGATGATTTAGGGTTTCACGGATTAGGTTTTATGGGTTGTTTAGGGTTTAGGGATTAGCGATTTTTCAATAATGCTCAAAGATTTATACTTATATTCGTCGAATAGGATGGCGTTACCTGCTTTAATGAAAGTATCACAAATGTTGATCTATAAGTGCATGATACCTTCTTGGTTAGGGTATTATAGTTTAGATTTTATCATCATATAGGGTTTAGAGTTTAGCGAATTTAGAATAATGCTCAAGATTTATTGTTATATTTGTCAAATAGAATGACATTACCTAATTTAATGAAAGTATCTCAAATTTTGATCTATAAAGTGCATGATACCTGCTTGGTTAGTGTTTATAGGTTGAGGGTTTGGGGTTTTAGGGGTTGTTTAGGGTTTAGGGTTTAGAGAATTTTCGATAATGCTCAAGTTTTATGCTTATATTCATCGAATAAAATGGCGTTGGCAAATTAAACGAAAGTATATCAAATTTTGATCTATAAGTGCATGCTACGTGCTTGGTAAGGGTTTCGGGTTTTAGGGGTTTGGGGTTTTGGGTTTTAGGAATTTTCGATAATGTTCAAGTTGCTTTATGCTTATATTCGTTGAATAGAATGGCATTACATAAATTTATTGAAAGTATCTCAAATTTTGACGTATAAGTGCACAATACCTGCTTTGGTTAGGGTTTATGGGTCGAGGGTTTAGGGTTATAGGTTTTTACGGTTTAGTTTATGGGTTGTTTAGGGTTTAGGGTTTAGCAAATTTTCAATAATGCTCAAGATTTGTGCTTATACTCGTAGAATAGAATGGGTGTTAGCTGATTTAATGAAAGTATCTCAAATTTTGATTAATGTGTGCATGACACACATGCTTGGTTAGGGTTTATGGCTGAGGGTTTAGGGCTTTAGGGTTTAGGGTTTAAGTTTTAGGGGTTGTTTAGGGTTTAGGGAAATTTTTATATTACTCGGGATTTATGCTTATATTCGTCAAATAGAATGGTGTTACCCAATTTAACAAAATTATCTTAAATTCCGATCTATAAGTGCATGCTACGTGCTTGGTGAGGGTTTAAGGTTTAGGGTTATAAGGTTTAGGGGTTTAAGATTTGGGTTTTGCAGGTTTCGGGTTTTGGGAATTTTCAATAATGTTCAAACTTTATTGTTATATTCGTGTAATAGAATGGCGTTACCGCAATTTAATGAAAGATCGAATCTCAAATTTTGATCTATAAGTCCATGATACATGCTTGGTTAGGGTTTATATGGGTTGAGGGTTTAGGGTTTTATGGTTTTACGGTTTAGGTTTTATGGACTGAATAGGGTTTAGGGGGTTTATTGAATTTTCAATAATACTCGAGCTTTATTCTTATATTCGTTGAACAGAATATGGTGTTACCTAACTCAATGAAAGTATCTCAAAATTTGTTCTATAAGTGCATGATACCTGATTGGTTAGGATTTATGGGTTGAGGGTTTGGGGTTTTAGGTTTTGGTTTTATTAGGGGTTGTTTAGGGTATTTTCAACAATGCTCAAAATTTATGCTTATATTCATCGAATAGAATGGAGTTACCAATTTAATAAAAATATATCAATTTTTAATCGATAAGTGCATGCTGCGTGCAATGTTGAGGGTTTAAGGTTTTAGGGTTTAGGGCATTTCCAATAATGTTCAAACTTTATTGTGATATTCGTGGAATAGAATGGCGTTGCCGCAATTTAATGAAAGATTGAATCTCAGATTTTGATCTATAAGTCCATGATACCTGCTTGGTTAGGGTTTATATGGGTCGAGGGTTTAGGGTTTTAGGGTTTTACGGTTTAGGTTTTATGGACTGAATAGTGTTTAGGGGGTTTATCGAATTTTCCATGATACTCAAGCTTTATGCTTATATTCGTCGAATAGAATATATATGGTGTTAGCTAACACATTGAAAGTATCTCCAAATTTGATTTATAAGTGCATGATCCCTATTCTGTTATGGTTTATGGGTTGAGGGTTTGGGGTTTTAGGTTTAGGTTTTTATTAGGGGTTGTTTAGGGTTTAGGGTATTTTCGATAATGCTCAAGATTTATGCTTATATTCATTGAATAGAATGGAGTTACTAGTTTAATGAAAATATATCAACTTTTGATCGATAAGTGCATGCTACGTGTTTGGTAAGGATTTTGGGTTTAATTAGTGTTTGAATTTTAGGGTTTCGGTAATTTTAAATAATGTTCAAGCTTTATGCTTATATCCGTGGAATAGAATGGCATTACCGCAATTTAATGAAATTATCTCAAATTTTGATATATAAGTGCATGATACCTGCTTGATTAGGGTTTATGGGCCGAGGGTTTAGGGTTTTACATTTTAGTTTTATGGGTTGTTTCCAGTTTTGGGTTCAGAGAATTTTTGGTAATGCTCATGATTTATGCTTATATTCGTCTAATAGAATTGTGTTACCTGATTTAACTAAAATATCTCAATTTTTGATCTATAGTTGCGCGATACCTACTTGGTCAGGGTTTAGGGGTTTAGATTTTATGGTTTAGGATTCTATGAATTCTCAATAATATTTTCAAACTTTATGGTTATATATATTCATGGAATAGAATGGTGTTACCGCAAGTTAATGAAAGTATCTCAAAAATTGATCTACAAGTCGATGATATCCTGCTTGGTCATATTTCTTGTTAAATATAATTGAATGTACCGGATACTAAAACAAGGGAGAAACATGAAGAGTTCCTTGAGATTTAGGCGCTGTTTTGTTGGGCTTGAATTCTGGCTTTTGATTTTGGGCTTATAAAGCTACGAACGTGTTTTTGGCTTTGTTTTTTTTAGCTTTTACTCTGACATAGTGGAATGATAGTATAAGCCAGGTTGGATGATTTTAACGATTTTATCTCGGTTTTGCGAAAAATGTTCGAATTTTGAACAACAAGCGATGGGAATCTCTACTTCCCATAATTCTGGCTCACTGACATGTGGGTCACTTGCATAGTGGGTCCAAAAGGTCGGTGTTGGTTGGAGTGGGCGGGCAGGTAAATATTGAAGAAGGGCTGGGAAACGTGGATGGGGTGATGTACTTGGGAGAACGCAAATTTACCAACTATATCCCTCTATTATTGTAGTGCTCCCTCAGATTCTTGTTTTCGGAGCAGGGATAGAAGAGGAATTTTGCATTCTAGAAAGAAGTGAAGCATGTTTGAATGGATGCGTGGGATATTTTAATGGATGGGTGTGATGTTTGGGCGCCGTACTAAATTTTGAGGTTGAAGCTTCTACCAAACGCTACTCCGACGTGGGGCCTCTCAGACGCGCTGTCACCATCTAGGCCCACATGCCAGCGAGAGTTGCTTCCTAGCATTTAAACGAGTTTCTAGGCATTTGCTGAAATTTTCGAACAATTTAAGGCTTTCAAGAAGATGACCATCGTCAAAAAAAAGGCGACCAAGGTCATGGAAATAGTTTATGATGACATGTCCGTATTTGGTAGATCAGTGCATCTTTGCAAATTAACCAATATGGCTGCTTCCAAATTTGAAGTTTGTTTTCGAGTTTCCAAGTAACCACAATGTGTTTTGTTGTGAAGCAACTACAAAGATGATGGCTCAAAATGCCACCGCCCCCTTTTTTCACACAATGTATAACGCCCTTTCAAGCTTCCAGGCTAAATTTGTGCAATAAAATAATTTTTGGGGCTGGATGTTTTTTTTGGGGGGCTGGATGTTTGAATGGATGGGCGGGATGTGTGAATGGGTGGGCGGGATATTTTGGCGCTCTGCTGAAATTTTGAAGTTGAAGCTTCTAAGGTACGCTACTCACACTTGGGATGCTGTCCCCGTTAGATAGACCCACAGGCCAGTATGCTTTCCAACATTTATTGAGTTTATAGACATCTTCCAAAATTAATGAACATTAATTCAAGGCTTTCAACCAAGAGGAGCAAGGTCACAACCATAATTTTTGTACCTTTTTCATCTTTTGTACTACTCCGTACATTGAAGCATCTTCGCCAACCAAGCTTACAAACCTGGCCATATTTGGTAGATCGGTGCATCTTGGCATCTCAAGCAATTGTTTACAAAGGAGATTCCAGATTGGATGGATAATGCCCTACTTTCATGAGTTTCCAAATTTCCTAGCTGAAGATGCTAAAATTAAATAACTTTTTGACAATTGAAAGTAAGTATATTTATGTACTACAAAGTGTGTGATATAGCTTGCTTGACTTTTTAAATATAGTTTAAAGGTACCGAATTAGTCATATATTGGAGAACCACGGAGAGTTTTGCAAGATTTCAATTTCTTGATATGAATAGTAATGACACCAAATTTGGTCCAGTCTTTTTTTAAAAATAAAGAAACAAAATATAAAACGAAATACAACCATTCGTTTCTCCGTTGGTGTCTCACTGTGTGCATTGGCTAGTTTCCATGAAAATATATAAAATTTGATAACTCTTGAAAAACTCGTTTCACAATATGGCGTACCATGTTTGAACATTCATGGCTTTCGAAAACTAGATGACCAATGTCAAGGCCATATGTGATACCATACTTTATGATAATGTAACCATGTTTGGTAGATTGGTGCATATTGGTATTTCAACATTGTTTAGAAAAATAGCTTCCATATTTGGAGTTATTTTAAAAGCTCCAATCGATAATAATGGCTTTAATATTGTCGTATGAAATATGGCGTACCATGCATGAATTTGCATGGCTTTCAAACCAGGTGACCAAGGTCGTGGCCACACCTTTGCTATAGTTTATAACAACATGTTTGTATTTGGTAGATTGGTCTGTATTATTGGCATTTAAAATATTATTTACAAAGGAAGCTTCTGAATTTGAAGATATTTTCATTTTTTCAAGCGACAAAAATGGCTTTTGTCATGAAGAAACTACAAATATGTATGGCTCAAAATCCCATTGCCCTAGTTTCCACACAAGATATATATAGCCTGGGGTTTAGGGTTCGTGTTTTTTGGGTTGAGGGTTTAGCGGTTTAGGGTTTATGGTATATGATTTAGGATTTTAGGGTTTAGGGCTTAGGAGTTTAAGGTTGGTATTTAGGGTTTAGGGTTTTAGGGTTTAGGGTTTTCTAGGTTTTAGGGTTGATGAATTTTCAATAATAATGTTCAAGCTTATATATATATGCTTATATATATTCGTGGAATAGACTCGTGTTATCGCACTGTAATGAAAGTATCTCGGATTTTGATCTATAAGTGCATCATACCTGCTTGGTAAGGGGTTGAGGGTTTAGGTATTTTATGGTTTTGGGGTTTTAGGTGTTTAGGGTTTAGGTTTTTTGGGAATTTTCGATGATGTTCAAGCTGCTTTATATATGCTTATATTCATGGAATTGAATATCGCTAGCACAATTTGAGGAATGTTTATTTGAAATTTTGATCTACAAGTGCATGTGATACCTCATTTGCCAATGTCGTTTAGGCGGGGTTGAGGGTTTAGGGTTTTAGGGTTTAGGGAATTTTCGATAATGTTCAAACTTTATTGTTATATTCGTGTAATAGAATGGCATTACCGCAATTTAATGAAAGATCGAATCTCAAATTTTGATCTATAAGTCCACGATACATGCTTGGTTAGGGTTTATATGGGTCGAGGGTTTAGGGTTTTATGGTTTAGGTTTTATGGACTGAATAGGGTTTAGGGGGTTTATCGAATTTTCAATAATACTCGAGCTTTATGCTTATATTCGTTGAATAGAATATGGCGTTACCTAACTCAATGAAAGTATCTCAAAATTTGTTCTATAAGTGCATGATACCTGATTGGTTAGGATTTATGGGTTGAGGGTTTGGGGTTTTAGGTTTAGGTTCTATTAGGGGTTGTTTAGGGTATTTTCGATAATGCTCAAGATTTATGCTTATATTCATCGAATAGAATGGAGTTACCAGTTTGATGAAAATATATCAATTTTTTATCGATAAGTGCATGCTACGTGCAGTGTTGAGGGTTTAGGGTTTTAGGGTTTAGGGCATTTCCAATAATGTTCAAACTTTATTGTTATATTCTTGGAATAGAATAGCGTTACCGCAATTTAATGAAAGATCGAATCTCAGATTTTGATCTATAAGTCCAGGATACCTGCTTGGTTAGGGTTTATATGGGTCAAGAGTTTAGGGTTTTATGGTATAGGTTTTATGGACTGAATAGAGTTTAGGGGGTTTATCGAATTTTCAATGATACTCAAGCTTTATGCTTATATTCGTCGAATAGAATATATATGGCGTTACCTAACTCATTGAAAGTATCTCCAAATTTGATTTATAAGTGCATGATACCTGTTCTATTATGGTTTATGGGTTGAGGGTTTGGGGTTTTAGGTTTAGGTTTTATTAGGGGTTGTTTAGGGTTTAGGGTATTCTCGATAATGCTCAAGATTTATGCTTATATTCATCGAATAGAATGAAGTTACCAGTTTAATGAAAATATATCAACTTTTTATCGATAAGTGCATGCTACGTGTTTGGTAAGGATTTTGGGTTTAATTAGTGTTTAAATTTTAGGGTTTCGGAAATTTTAAATAATGTTCAAGCTTTATGCTTATATTCGTGGAATAGAATGGCGTTACCGCAATTTAATGAAAGCATCTCAAATTTTGATATATAAGTGCATGATACCTGCTTGATTAGGGTTTATGGGCCGAGGGTTTAGGGTTTTACATTTTAGTTTTATGGGTTGTTTCCGGTTTTGGGTTCAGAGAATTTTTGGTAATGCTCATGATTTATGCTTATATTCATCTAATAGAATGGCGTTACCTTATTTAACTAAAATATCTCAATTTTTGATCTATAGTTGCGCGATACCTGCTTGGTCAGGGTTTAGGGGTTTAGATTTTATGGTTTAGGATTTCGTGAATTCTCAATAATATTTTCAAACCTTATGGTTATATATATTCGTGGAACAGAATGGTGTTACCGCAATTTAATGAAAGTATCTCAAAAATATATCTACAAGTCAATGATATCCTGCTTGGTCATATTTCTTGTTAAATAAAATTGAATTTACCCGGGTACTAAAACAAGGGAGAAAGAGGAAGAGTTCCTTGAGATTTAGGCGCTGTTTGGTTGGGCTTGAATTCTGAATTTTGATTTTTGGCTTATAAAGCTATGAACGTGTTTTTGGCTTTGTTTTTTAGCTTTTACTCTGACATAGTGGAATGATAGTATAAGCCAGGTTGGTTGATTTTAACGATTTTATCTCGGTTTAGCGAAAAATGTTGGAATTTTGAACAACAAGCGATGGGAATCTCTACTTCCCGTAATTCTGGCTCAGTGACATGTGGGTCACTTGCATAGTGGGTCCAAAAAGTCGGTGTAGGTCGGAGTGGGCGGGCAGGTAAATATTGAAGAAGGGCTGGGAAACGTGGATGGGGTGATGAACTAGGGAGAACGCAAATTTGCCACCTATATCCCTCTGTTATTGCAGTGCTCCCTCAGATTCTTGTTTCCGAAGCATGGATAGAAGAGGAATTTTGCATTCTAGAAAGAGGTGAATCATGTTTGAATGGATGCGCGGGATATTTTAATGGAAGGGTGCGATGTTTGGGCACCATACCAAATTTTGAGGTCGAAGCTTCTAGCATACGCTACTCCGTCGTGGGGCCTCTCAGACGCACTATCACCGTCTAGGCCCACACGCCATCGAGAGTTGCTTCCTCGCATTAAAGCGAGTTTTTAGGCATTTTTTGAAATTATCGAACAATTTAAGGCTTTCAAGAAGATGACCATCGTCAAAAAAAAGGTGACCAATGTCATGGAAATAGTTTATGATGACGTGTCCGTATTTGGTAGATTGGTGCATCTTTGCAAATCAACCAATATGTCTGCTTCCAAATTTGAAGTTTGTTTTTGAATTTCCAAGTAACAACAATGTGTTTTGTTGTGAAGCAACTAAAAGATGATGGCTCAAAATGCCGCCACCCCCTTTTTTCACACAATGTATAACGCCCTTTCAAGCTTCCAGGCTAAATTTGTGCAATAAAATAATTTTTGGGGCTGGATATTTTGGGGGGGGGGCTGGATGTTTGAATGGATGAGCAAGATTTTTGAATGGGTCGGCGGGATATTTCGGCACTCTGCCGAAATTTTGTAGTTGAAGCTTTTAAGGTACCCTACTCCCACTTGCGATGCTGTCCCCGTCAGATAGACCCACGGGCTTGTATGCTTTCTAGCATTTAATGACATCTGCCGAAATTAATGAACATTAATTCAAGGCTTTCAAACAAGAGGAGCAAGGTGACAACCATAGTTTCTGTACCTTTTTCATCTTTTGAACTACTCTGTACATTGAGGCATCTTCGCCAACCAAGCTTACAAACATGTCCATATTTGGTAGATCGGTGTATCTTGTCATTTCAAGCAATTGTTTACACAGGAGATTCCAGATTTGATGGATAATGCCCTACTTTCACGAGTTTCCAATCTTCCTAGCTGAAGATGCTGAAATTAAATAACTTTTTGACATAAAGTCATTCGTTCACAAAGTGCAATGTTATGTGCATTAGTTTCCATGGTAAAACATAAACTTGTATATTGACAAGTTTTGGATCAATTTTGATCTATGGTGACTGGCAGGTGGGCCACGTATATGGTGGTGCGCAAAGCAGGGTAGGTCAGAATTTCTAAACTTATCCCTCCGCAGCCCGCACCCCTTCGCGCTGTGTATTAACTTCCACCCTCCGCCGCCTAGGCCTCGCCCCCTTCCCCATAAAACATACGCGCTTATGGCCGCTCCTCATCACCAACATGCGCGAAGAAGCTTTCCCTACCCGTCGGTCTTTTTGAGACGCACCGGTGGGCACGTCGATCCCACGGTAGTCCTTCTATCTCTAGCTCGATCTGGTTGGCATTTTTATTGCCCTTTCAAATACTCCTACGTAGTTTAATTTGTCCTCAATCTGGATGGTCATAGTTTATTCTGCGCTGGATCTTTGTTCCTAAATACCTTCAGCGATTTTTGCTGTCAATATGTTTGCTGAAACACATAGGAATATATAGTTTTTGTACTTCATCTATATGTTTCGTCCTTTTCTTTTAATAATAACCAACCTTGTATGTCATAATTAAACATACGGGTAGATTTTGGATAGAGATTGCTCCATTAGGTAGCGCTAAACGTATCCTTGATGTTCTACGATTTATGGGATTTGTTAGAGCTCATTGTGACAACTCAAAAGTACATTGCCCCTGACGGTTGTGTGCGAATCGTAGGGTGTTGCCTCAAAGTATAGTGGAAGACCATATTTTTACATTTGGGATGCTTAGCACATATGTTAGATGGGTAATTCATGGTGAACCATATGATCCTCCATCTGAACCGGGGGAAGCACATCTTTATCATCAAGATCAAGTAGATGAAGCAGATGTTGATCAACTAGATCAACTAACAGAGGCGGATCCTGAGCATCTAGATCAACTTGGAGAAGGGGGAGGAGAGAAAAAGCAAAAGCTGCATGAAACAAGATTCATTTCTAGTACTACCACTATGCCAGATGACAAGGTATATCTGTAGAACGAAAAATGTTCAGGTTGTGTGTCTTTGATGTTGTCTATAAACGTATCTGTTAATCTACTAATCGCAGAAGCAGACGACCGAAGAGGACTTTGATGGTAATGACAATGACCTGTTCATTTATGCGCCTGTACCTGAGGCTGTGGATTGGGTACACTGTGTCTGGATGGATCTAATGCAGGCTGTTGATCATCAGGGGTGTACTGGGTGTACTTTTGGTGTCGTTCATGACCACTAGCCCAGCTGCAAAACTCTTGGGGTGTAGAGATATCCCATGATTGGTTCACTACTAGCGCAGTTCTGTAATATGGACTACCTTATTATGATTTCTAGGCCTTTGTTAGCAGAACTGTAATTGGAAACTATTCTATATATTAGTATATACGGAGTACATGTGTGTTTGTGTGTGTTTCTAGTCTGAAATCTGAGCTTATCATTTTATGGGTTCCTAAACTGTTTTTGAGGCCCTAGTGCTGGTGCCCTATGCTGCAATTACTGCTGTCTTGTCCACTGCTCCGTGAGACGAATCAACAGAAGGATAATAAGATGGGACCAATTTGATTCTAAGAGGGGCGATTTTCTCTGTCCTTGGAGAGGAACCCGGGAGAACTAGTACTAGTACCAAGGGAAGGAGGAGGTTGGATCGGTCAATTATCTCACCCACTTGATGTGGGACCTACTTTAACTCACCCCTGACATGGGTCCTGCTTGAAACAGCTGTAGGCCACCACGTGATAGCTGGGATCAAAAATTCGGGATTCTCTCCCGGCAAAATGTTCCCGCCACTGCCACTTAAAAATACTGTAGAAAAAAGTGTACTGCCCAGCCCTACTACTGCTAGTACTACTACTCCCCTACCCATGCCTTTCTACCGACGACAAGACAAGAAACCATCACTAGCTAGCTCACATCCAGCAAGCAACTGTTGGAACTGGTGCAACCTCCGATTGGGGAGTTCTTGTTGAAATAGGTGGGTGTATTTGCTCACCTCGAAATCCAGCTTTGCTTAATTTGCTGCCGATTGGGTCATTGGGGGTACTATTAGTACTAGGAGTAGTAGTATTCGGTATGCTTTGATTGTGGAGTTCTTGCTTATTGCTCACCTCGAAATCACCTAATCAGGATATTTTTCCTCTTCTCTAATCGATTGGGTCATTTGGGTGGGGTGGGGGTGGTGGTGGGGATGGGGGGTGGGGTGGGGGAGGTGGTACTGATTTTGTATGGATTCCGGATCAGGGCATGGTCACCGCTGTTCTGATTGGGGCATTTGGTCAGGTTCGATTTCGGTGTTCTTCACTTCTGTAACCTTTAGTTGCTACTCGTAATGTGCAACGGATTTTGCGTCAGATTTTGTATGGAGAACTATGGGTCAGTGGCGCGCACGGCCACTACGGACAGGGATGGTCCCATCAGTTCCCTTAAAAGTTGCCTAAAAAGGTAATGTAGCAGTATATTCATTGCGTTCTTCCATTCTTTCCAATGCTGAAAGTGGTCGGCTGCAACCTGGATGTATCCTTGTGCTAAAAGTTGTCTCTGTCTGCATCATGTTTTTGTGGAAGCCTCTGCGATACCATCTCTTCTTCATTTACTATAGCACGGTGGTACATACCTACGAACGTGCGGTGCTCTAGGTGCGGCAAACAGGATGGTACCCCCACATGCCGCAGGATCCGGCGAGTACCACTACTCACCAAAAAACAAGCGCAAGGCCACCGACCAGCTGGGAGGGCCTAGCTTAAAGAGAAAGGTATTTGTTCTTAATACCCTTATTACCATGGTGCAGACAGATTTAAGTATTACCCGCTTGGTGTGATGCATGCTTATCAGATGTTCAGAAACATATGTGTGATTTTATTAATTCTGGCACTGTGTTTATGTGAATCCAGATCTGGATCTGTCAAACTGTCTCGTACAGTCAGTATATGACTACTATGTACTGTACTCCCTCGTCCCAAGGCTTAGGCATATACTATATTTTTTGAAAAGTCAAGCGATGGAAAGTTCGACCAAACTTTACATAGTAGTATTGAACTGTTGAGCTCTATTGCTATTTATGCAGATTGAAGGTGCTGCTGCGGAGGCTGAGGCTGCTGTAGAGGCTAGTAGATTTCTGATACCCGCATCAAAAGAGGACATCCTCTACACAACGAGGAAGCGCCAATACAGTACCCAGGTGGGCAGTGACCTCTCTAAGAAATGGGTATAATTTGGAAATCCACAATTTCACATGTTATGATTTTCCATGTTATTTTTATCAGCTAGTACTATATGTTTACGCTCATTAGAAGTTCACAAAAATAAAATTTGTTTGCTTTACAGGCAATGTTTTTTTTGTATATTATTAGATTTACTTGCTCTTTATATAATTTAACCTTTCCACTTAATTTCAATCAGTACCACGTACCAGCTGCTCAGCCCTTTCTGCTACCCTCCTCTTGTCAAGCTTGTGGATTGAAAAGGGGCCCCTGTATGCCATTTCAAAGGCAGAGAGATGAAAAATGGTGCATGGCCACCCTTCGCAAAGGGTACCCATGGTATCAGGTATGGATTCCAAGTGGTCTATACTGACTTGATGTAAGATCTTGTATCTCACTTTTTTTGTTGTCGCCTTACTTCTCTATCAATTTTCTCATAAAGGCTGTCCCTTGTGTCGCTCGCCCCATTATAAATAAGATGTTCGGAAACGACAAGTTTCTAACTCTGTATAGCGAGGGCCCTAAAGTCATGCGGCAACTATATGATGTGGATGTCTCCCAGACGATGGCCACCACCTATTTGGGTGGCCGAGGTTGGTCCAAGTATGTCCGTGAGAATGGTCTGAAGCAGGGGGACGAGGTAACATTCTCTTTTAGCAAGCCTGGGCAGACACTTGCACGCCATCGTACACCTGTTGACCGAAGGACCAAGAACAGAGGTAGTACTAATTAATTTGATTATGTACTCATCACAACCTCTAATGATTTTCTTGCGACTAACTATTCTGCACCATTTTCTTTACTCATCATATGACCTTGACCACTTCTGCAGTTCGCTTCCCCTTATGTACCACCCAGAAGGGTGCCATCATCAAGCTGCTGGCACCGGCACCAGCACCGGCCCTAGTTCCTGAAACGACACATGTTGACCGCAGTAGGAGAAAGAATAAAGGTAGTAACTTAATTCGCTTGTATACTCTCATATCTGTCTAGGAGTTACTGTTGTATAAGAAACCATTTTGCTTGTCCACATCTCATATGCCTCTCTGACCACTCCTGCAGTCCCCTTACCTACCCCTGAGAAGGTAACCAGCACCAAGCTACTGGCACCCCCAACGGCACTGGCCCTAGTCCTGCTCCAGCACCTGTTGACCTAAGTAGAAAGAATGGAGGTAGTAACTTAATTTCTTGTATACTCATCATATCCTATGATCACTGTCTTGTGAGTAACTGTTGTATAAGAGACCATTTTGCTTGTACACTTCTCATCTGCCTCTACCATCCCTGCAGTCATCTTAGCTACCCCTAAGAAGGAATCTAGCATCAAGATGCTGGCCCTGGCACCGCTTCTGGGCCTTCTGGCTCCTGCACCAGCCCCTCTACAATTAGTGGCACCATCTCCTGCACCAGCACCCGCCCCAGCACAGGCACCGGCACAAGCTCCTTCATCACCCCGGGCAGCACCTTGTCAGACCATATCCTACACATGTGTGATCACAAGGTCGTACCGGATTATGTTTGTGAGTATATGGTGGCAGATAAACTGTTCTGAATGTCTTCTAAAGTTTCACATGATTTAGTGCATCGCCCTTATTAATTATGCATCTATCTCTTGCTTTGACTCGGAAATTGCCTAAGAGTGCCACAAAGCAACTCCAGGCCAGACGAAAGGGCACAATAGTCTTCACGATGCAGAGCGAAGGATTGCTTATCGAGAGATGCTACGCCATTAACTTGACTGATGGGCGCTTGGCAGCTACTTCTAGGTGGATCAAGTTCCGGAAATCAGCCAAACTTACTATTGGAAGAATGGTCAAGGTCGATGTATCTTGCTGCCCTGAATGCGGCATGCTGTTCATGAACTTCCTAGCTGTCTAGCTCTTTGGTCGCATGCTATTGTAATTAATTATGTGGTTGTCTTATCTCCATTGATCATATATGGGTGGTAAAACTATGATAACCTTTTGCTGGATTGGAGCGTACTGGTATGGTATATCTGTATCTATATGACGGTTCCCTATATGAGCAAATATTATGATAATGATTGTGTTGTGATCGAGTGTGTTTGGACAAAAAGGGCAAACTGATCGTGTGGCATGGTTTTTAGAGCTGAAACAAGAACTATCTCTCTCTGTAGTGATATTGAATTTTATTGTTTGCATTGCTGAATCAGTCACATTGAAATGCTTATGAATTGGTCAAGTGCTGTTGGATATGAACTAGGAATCTGTCGATTTTTATGTCTTATTATTCTGTACTCCTTAATCTTTCAAATGGTATTCAATTTGTCAAAATTTCTATCGTTGTTGTTGGCTGCTTGCTCTAGAGCTTTTGCCTTTGTGTCATCGGAACCGTTGGATGCATTTTGGACAGAGATGAGAGGGTAAAGATATACATTGTGATTTCGCCAAGTGAAGTCATTGGATACCAGCCTTGTTTTGGCGCATGTGGTGTGTGTTCATTAGATATTTTTACATGAATATCTATCAAAGGAATTGTCGCTTTTTTCCTCCCTCAAAGAGGTCTGTGTTTGAATCTGGGGAGACACAGCCAAGTAAAATTTGAGATAGCAGCCCATTGACCATAGCCCAAAAACTATTTAATTAGGCCTTTTTGGCAGTTCCCCCCACCTCTAAAAAAACTCTGCCTACCCATGTTTTTAAGAAACTAATCCATTATGTGGCTTTTTATAAATCGAGGTTCCAGTAGCACAACACTTTTAATTTTAAGAGAGATAACATGGAAACACAACAATATTTTTTAGAAGACGGATACATAATTGTAGTACTAATACATGTTTAATGATTCAATTTCTATTAGTATCTTTGGTATTGTGGCAAAACACTCAGTTTATGTCTATTTGATTTTAAGGTATTTAGTTCGAATCTACTATGTGTACATATTAATATATATCTTGGGTTTACTTTTTTTATAGAAAGGGTTTACTTTTTAATATCGCATTACGGAGAGGCTGACATCGCGGACCCACCAGCGTGCAGCATCCCTCGAGTTTAATGATCGGGTTTGAAAAAAAAGTTCAATACTTGTATAGAGAGGCTGGCATCAGGGACCCACCAGCCAGAACATACCAGAGAGGGTGACATGGGGCCCTCAGCAGCAAGACCATACACGGCTGCCACATCGAGCAACGTTGCCAAGGTCAAAACAGCGGACACGGCCAAGAAAAAAGTCCATCATATGCAGGTTTGATATACAGAGAGACCGGCATGTGGGACCCAGTAGCGCGGCCTTATACAGGTTCTGCCTCGAGCGACGTTGCCAAGTTCAAAACAGGGAGGCGCGCGAGAGAAAAAAGTCCAGCATGCACACCTTTCTTCTAATGAGAGGCTCAAAAGGGGGACTTAGTAGCCTAGAAAAATGGCTGATGCATCGAGCAATGCTATCAAGTTCGATACACGGAGGCGCGACCGAGAGCAAAAATTCCATCATACACACATTTCTTCTTATGAGTGTATGACATGTGGGGCCCTGCATCATGATTAAACGGTAGATGTAGCGAGCAATGCTATCAAGTTCAGAACACGGAGGCGCGACCGAGTGAAAAAATTCTATCATGCACACGTTTCTTCTAATGAGAGGATGCCATGTGGGGTCCAGGAGTTTGATTAAACGGCTGATGCAGCGAGGAAAGCTATCAAGTTCAGAACATGAAGGCGTGACAGAGGGTAAAAAATCCATCATACACACGTTTCTTCTAATGAGAGGATGACATGTGTGGTCAGGAGGTTGGTTAAATGGTAGATGCGTCGAGCAGCGCTATCAACTCGGAACGGGGTAGTGCGAGCCAAGGAAAAAAATCCATCATACACATGTTTCTTCTAATGAGAGGATGACATGTGGGGCTCAGGGGGTTGGTTAAATGGTAGATGCGTCGAGCAGCGCTGTCAACTCGGAATGGGGTAGCGCCAGCGAAGGAAAAAAATCCATCATACACACGTTTCTTCTAATGAGAGGATGACATGTGGGGCCCAGCATCGTGATTAAACGGTAGATGCATCGAACATTGCTATCAAGTTCGGAACAGGGTAACGCGAGCCAAGCAAAAAATCCATCATACACACGTTTCTTGTTTCTTCTAATGAGAGGATGACAAGTGGGGCTCAGGAGGTTGGTTGAACGGTAGATGCGTCGAGCAGCGTTATCAACTCGGAACGGGTCAGCGCTGATGTCTACGCACTTTTATTCTTGTAGACAGTTGTTGGGCCTCCAAGTGCAGAGGTTTGTAGAACAGCAGCAAGTTTTCCCTTAAGTGGATCACCCAAGGTTTATCGAACTCAGGGAGGAAGTGGTCAAAGGTATTCCCTCTCAAGCAACCCTGCAATCAAGATACAAGAAGTCTCTTGTGTCCCCAACACACCCAATACACTTGTCAGGTGTATAGGTGCACTAGTTCGGCGAAGAGAGAGTAAAATACAAGTGGTATGGATATAAGACAACGGTGCCGGTAAATAGCTTGATGGCGTGAAAGAGACTAAAGAAAAACTGAAATAAAGATGGCACAAAGCAAACATGTAACAGATCTAATTGCAAACGGTGTATCGATGCTTAGAAACAAGGCCTAGGGATCATACTTTCACTAGTGAACACTCTCATATAAATATCTTCTCTTTATGATACTACTCTTAACTACTCTCCGGTTGGACACTCTAATCGATGGTAGGGCTATAACAACACACCTCAAAGTTCATCTTTCCCATCTAGAAACCCCACACTATCACCTTGAGTACTAGATGAGTCCAACAAACACCACAATTTCATAAAGACATCCAACTCCAAATATAACTCATAACAAGTATTTGTAATCTCTAGCCTAAGTGCCACCATGGTGTGCACACTGTCAACTTCACACACATGGGGAGAGCAGAGATCTATTAAGCACTTGAGTAGCAAGGTAGATCTATAGATTACAAGCTCATGATCACAATATGATCATGCATAGAGAGAGAGATGAACACATAGCTACCGGTAGAACCCTTAGCCTCGAGAGAGAACTACTCCCTCCTCATCATGGGAATCAGCAATGGTGATGGAGATGGCGGTGGAGATCGATGGAGATGGCTCCAGGGGCACTTCCCCGTCCCGGCAGGGTGTCGGAACAGAGACTTTCTGTCCCCCGAATCTCCCCTTCGGTGGCGGCGGCGCTGCGGAACTTTTCGTGGATTTCTGATTGGTGATTTAGGGTTTTGGTATCAGGAGGCTCTTATAGGCGAAGGAGGCAAGGTCGGTGGCCGGCCAGGGGGCCCACACCATGCCCTAGGCTGGCCCGCGCCAAGGGGGTTGTGGCCACCCTATGGCCCCTCTCCAGCTCTCCTTCTGGCTCCGTGAGTCTTCCGGGAAAATAGTAACTTTGGCTTTTGTCTCGTCCAATTCCGAGAAAATTCATTTCTGACTTCCTGGAACCAAAAACAGCAGAAAACAGGCAACTGGCACTGTGGCATGTTGTTAATAGGTTAGTCCAAGAAATCATATGAAAAGTACTCCAAAGTTGGAACAAAACACAAGAAAGTAGATCAAACCAAGCATGGAACATCAAAAATTATAGATACATTTGCAATGTATCAACATCCCCAAGCTTAACTCCTCCTCGTCCTCGAGTAGGTAAGTGATAAAAAGAAAGAATAATTTTTGAGGTGACATTCACCATCATAAACTTGATCAAAGTATTTGTAAAACATGGATAGCTGGGATCATAGTACTTCAATCATAACATGAAAGACAAAGTTCTAGCAATAAGACAAAGAAACTATGATGCAACATGAAAAGGCACAAACAAAAGATTCATGAATAACAATGCTTTGCAAGACGTTTGTTTGTTTCACATAAAGAAAACGTAGCATAATAGTATTCAGCTTGTCCCTCATAGAGTAGCAAGTATAAATGCATAGGACACCTTCAAAGTTCATAAGAGTGACTAGATACAAATAGTTTAAAACAAGCAATATCAAGTTATGCATCAATCAACTAGTCTTGGGACAATTCACATAGAACTAAGAATGGCAACTATGCTCACAAAGTAAGTGCATAAAGGTAGAAGGTGGAGACTCAATATATAAGTGGAAGAAAGGCCTTCATAGAAGGAAGTAGGGATTCAAGTTTCATAAAGAGCTTCCAAAAATTATGGTACTTATAGCTTTCAGCTCTCATTGCCCCTATCATAAGCATCTTGAAGTGAATAAGGTTAAAGTGAACAAACTATGGTGTATATGCTTGACGAAGTATAAGTTAGAAATCGCATGTCCCTTGAAAACGAGGGCCGCTCCTCATGCTACTCAAGTTTAGTCACCGGTAAGTTCTTGTCATCGTAAGTACATGTGTATCATAGAGAACTGCCAACGGGGTACCCCTTGCCCGATGATACGGAAGAATCCCCATATCAAAATGACAAGGCAAGCAGACAACGAGCATCTCAGCAATCTTCTTATTTACCATGGGAATATGGTGCTTTTTTCTCTCTTTCCTCTTTTCATAACCTCTTTTTTTCTTTTTCTCTTTTTTTCTCAATAGGACTCTTTTTTATAAGAAGAATGCTTCATGGATAGCTCATTAAGGTTATGTTGTAGGTTTCCACCATGTTAGCATGGATTAGACTAGCGGCCCGGGCGTTTCTCTAACACATATACTTAACTCCATGGACTTACAAGCTCCCCTTTCATTTCACACCGACGACATCCATATACAAAAGAGCATGATATCAACTAGGTACAAAGTACCAAGTGCAATGCTGAAAGCGTTCCCCATAACAGCATGGTTCTGCTAATCCCCAACAAATAAGTGCAAGCATATACAACATAGACGACACAATGGTTCAAGTTTATTAAGGGCAAGAAAAGTAAAGTGTGCCATCAAGTTCGTGAGAGCTTTAATCACTAGTTTTCTCATAACAAGTTTAATTCGGAAGGTAAACAAAAGCATGAATATACTTGGAATAGCATAAGCTAGTAGGTAGGTAGGTATGGTGGACTCTTTGGAATAACTTGGTTTAGGGAGTTGGATGCATGAGTGGAACTCATACTTGGTTGTGGAGGCTAGCAAAAGACTAGGAGCGACAAACTAAGAGAGCAATAATGGCCATAACCATGCAGAGCGACAAAACATCATTGATCAAAGCATAAAGTGATACTACAAGTTGAAAACTAAAGGATCATAAAGGCTATGGTGACTTTGGATAGTCATAACATGGTGTGAGCATGCGCCAAGTCAACCCAAATAAAGCATCAAAGGAGAATACCACAATACTATGCTTTAATATGCTAAAACAACGCATGATTCATCCAAGGCACATTAAGCAATCTCAATTGTTTATAACAAGTCATGCTATAGCAAAGAATACTAAGCATAAAGCCAAAACAATATCAAGCATGGCATGACAAAGCATAGACCACTGTCAAAAACAAGCTCTCTTTACCACTTAAGCATGAACTTTCCTACTCTTTTCCAATCCAAACTAAACTATTTGAAAACCAATGTATGAAAGAGGGGGTCCAACCAATTTATTCAGAAAACTAAGAAAACAAAGCAAACGAAAAACCAAAACGAAAATAAAAAAGAAGACGCTCCAAGAACAACACAACTGTGCATGAAACAATAAAAATGAAGTGTTTGGAAGGAACCTGGGATTTTTATTGATGAAGAAGGGGATGCCTTGGGCATCCCCAAGCTTTGACGCTTGTACCTCTTGCATATTTCTTTGGGTGACACGGGGTGGCATCCCCAAGATTGAGCTTTTGTCCATTCTTCATCTCATTACATCATTCTTTTCCTACACCTGGAAATTTCCTTCATACAAAACTTCACACAATCTTCATTAGCAACATTAGTGTACTCAAGATAATAAGTATTTAGGTTCAGTTTCAATAAAACTTCCATTAAAACACAAGCTACTGTAGCACTTCCCTCAAAAAGCTCAATTCCCCAAAAGAACTCAAAAAGGAACTAACAAGAAGCAAATGCAGAAAATGGCAGAAATCTATCAAAACAGACCAGTAGGTAAAGATGAATTTTTTCGAAGACCTTCTGTTCCTCAAATCGAAAAGTGTTAAACTAACAAAAGTTAGATAAGAACCTGGGGCAGAAGCATAAAAATTCACGCCTCAAAAGGACGTACAGCGATTTTACACGAATTTTTACGGTGAAGCACAGAAATCTGTTTCGGGACAATAACTTTCCCAATCATTACTTCTCTCTCATTAGAGGTTACTCTTGGCACAAAAATCAAATAAAAAGATAAGGAGCGGTTATTACTGAAGTAATAACTTCCAAGACTCATCTAAAACTTTTGGGTCATCTCCCAATAAGTACTTTTCTTTAACGCCTTTAAGTTAGGCTTGATAGTTTGAGAAGATGCTCACGTAAGAAATATGAATTGATGTAAAAGAGAGCATCAAGAAGCAAATTCAAAACACATTTAATCCTAACCCACTTCCTATGCATAGGAATCTTGTAAAGAAACAAGTCATGAAAGCACAAAGAAACAAGCATAGGAAAGCAAAACAAGTGCAACTTCAAGACTTTCAACATAAAGAGGGGAAACTTAATATTGTTGAGACACATAAAACCATGTTTCCCTCTCTCATAATAACTTCCAGTAGCATCATGAATAAAATTAATAATATAACTATCACACGAAACATTCTTATCATGAGCCACATGCATAAAAGAATTAATACTCCCCACATAAACATAGTCATTCTTATTGATTGTAGTGGGAGCAAATTCAACAAAAGAGCTATCATTATTATTTTCATCACCATAATCATCAAATATAGGAGGCATATTATAATCATAATGAACTTTATCCTCAATAGTAGGTGGGATGAAAATATCATATTCATCATTGTAATCATCATATATTGGAGGCATAGTATCATCAAAGTAAATTTTCTCCTCCGTGCTTGGGGGACTAAAAATATCATGCTCATCAAAACTAGCTTGACCAACCTTAGACTTTTCCATAGCATTAGCAATAATGGTGTTCAAAGAATTCATACTAATAACATTGCTATTAGCATGCAAATTAAGTTCCATAGGTTTTTTAATTTTCTCTTCAAACACTTCATGTCCTAACTCAAGATAAATAACATAAAGCTCTCTAATTTTTTTGTTGTTTTCCATTAAGCCTAACTAGTGAAAACAAGAAACAAAAAGACAAAATTGCAGAATCTAAAGGAAATAACTTCGAGCACTCACACTGGAGGATGTGAGTACCTTTTACCTTACCTCCCCGGCAACGGCACCAGAAAAGAGCTTGATGTCTACACACTTCTATTCTTGTAGACAATTGTTGGGCCTCCAAGTACAGAGGTTTGTAGAACAGCAGCAAGTTTTCCCTTAAGTGGATCACCCAAGGTTTATCAAACTCAGGGAGGAAGTGGTCAAAGGTATCCCCTCTCAAGCAACCCTGCAATCAAGATACAAGAAGTCTCTTGTGTCCCCAACACACCCAATACACTTGTCAGGTGTATAGGTGCACTAGTTCAGCAAAGAGATAGTAAAATACAAGTGGTATGGATGATTATAAGTGGTAACGGTGCCAGTAAATAGCTTGATGGCGTGAAAGAGACTAAAGACAAACTGAAATAAAGATGGCAGCAAGCAAACATGTAACATATCTAATTGCAAATGGTGTATCAATGCTTAGAAACAAGGCCTAGGGATCATACTTTCACTAGTGAACACTCTCATATAAATATCTTCTCTTTATGATACTACTCTTAACTACTCTCCGGTTGGACACTCTAATCGATGGTAGGGCTATAACAACACACCTCAAAGTTCATCTTTCCCATCTAGAAACCCCACACTATCACCTTGAGTACTAGATGAGTCCAACAAACACCACAATTTCATAAAGACATCCAACTCCAAATATAACTCATAACAAGTATTTGTAATCTCTAGCCTAAGTGCCACCATGGTGTGCACACTATCAACTTCACACATATGGGGAGAGCAGAGATCTATTAAGCACTTGAGTAGCAAGGTAGATCTATAGATTACAAGCTCATGATCACAATATGATCATGCATAGAGAGAGAGATGAACACATAGCTACCGGTAGAACCCTTAGCCTCGAGAGAGAACTACTCCCTCCTCATCATGGGAATCAGCAATGGTGATGGAGATGGCGGTGGAGATCGATGGAGATGGCTCCAGGGGCACTTGGCGCGGCCTGGGCTGGCCCGTGCCAAGGGAGGTGTGGCCGCCCTGTGGCCCCTCTCCGACTCACCTTCTGGCTCCGTGAGTCTTCCGGGAAAATAGTAACTTTGTTTTTTGTCCCGTCCAATTCCAAGAATATTCATTTTCTGACTTCCTGGAACCAAAAACAGCAGAAAACAGGCAACTGACACTGTGGCGTCTTGTTAATAGGTTAGTCCAAGAAATTATATGAAAAGTACTCCAAAGTTGTAACAAAACACAAGAAAGTAGATAAAACCAAGCATGGAACATCAAAAATTATAGATACATTTGCAATGTATCAAGCGCCAGCGAAGGAAAAATTCCATCATACACATGTTTCTTCTAATGAGAGGATGACATGTGGGTCCCAGGAAGTTGATTAGACGGTAGATGCATCGAGCAGTGCTATCAACTTCGGAACAGGGTAGCGTGAGCGAAGGAAAAAAATCCATCATGCACACGATCCTTCTAATGAGAGGCTGACATGTGGGACCAAACAGCCTGACTAAACAGCAGACGCCTCAAGCAACGTTATCGAGTTCAAATCAGGGAGGTGTGACCAAAAAGTATGGTCCGCTAGAGACACTGATGTCCGGGACCCACACACCTCAAAATATTTCGGTGAGTCAACATCGTGCGAGGAAATGAAAGTCTTACTTCTGCCATGCGCTGGCCAAGCTTCCTCCATGTTTTTAGTAGATCCATCATAGTAGAGGGCCGCGAAACCGGAAAAAAAGTTTTCCATCAGCCACGGCCGAGCCGAGAATTTCGTCGCGGAAGACGCGCCTTCTACAACGACCGTCAGGCCAATTTGTTCTGGAAGGAAACTTTTCTTGTAGTGTATCCATACCATGCATGTGGTAGTTCGATATGAAGTGGCCATACACACTAGGAAGAGAGTTCAGAATTATGTCCGTAGTAAACTCTTTGCTAATGAGGGTAGCCAAGCCTTTCCAGAGACTGCACATAACCAACCACCTTGATCACATGCAGACTCAGTGGATCACCATCCTTAAGCTTGCAGCTCAACAAAGCCTGAGAGACTTGATACCTCTCAATCTTTGCCTGAGCCTGGAACATACTTTTGAGGCTTTCGATCATATCGTAGGCCTCAACATTATCAAACTTCTGCTGCAAGTCCGGTTCCATGTGATCAAGCATAAGACAGCTAATCTCCGTAGACTCATCACAAGTCCTACGGTAGGCATTGGTGGATGCGACACTCGCATTTTCATTCGGCTCATCTGGAAGTGGGTTGTATAGGACATGGTCCCTCTTTTCTTGCTTGAGAACAATTCTCAGATTATGATACCAGTTGGTGAAGTTAGTTCCATTTAGCTTATCTTTCTCTAAGATGGTTCTCAAAGCAAAACTGGAAATCTGAGGGAGACTGCTAGGTGCCATTGATCCACAACAGAAAAATATGCAAAACACTTAATACATGTATCCATAAAAGAGCAAGCATTTTAAACATTTTAATACTTATGCTCTCACTAGAATCAACACCCCTCCGATGGTTACTTAGTGATTCAGGATCCTAAATAAGCAAGCCGACTAGTGAGCTTTAGCATCACCACTAGCCATCAAGTGATCTAGGTAGACAACTCCTTATCAATCGCATCTCATACGACTCCTGTTGGACTGGTGGCATCACATGCCCCGGCTCCCATCCGACCTTTCCCTGAGTCCCACAACCATTGTGATAGACCCGTCTAGATTACCGAGTGCTTCACTGTAAGAGTCCGACTCGAACCCACCTAGTCGGAAAGAATTGATAGCACTTCAATTTTATGAGCCCACTACCAAAAATGTCCGACTTGTGATGGTGCAGCACTGGCAGGGAAACTGACTAGACCTTCTTTGAGGGATTACTTTCTACCAACTATCTAATAGAGGTAAAACAGAGACATAACAATAACACAAAATAAAGCAATTATAATGTGAAATAGTATGGCTCTCTTCATGGCGATCTCCATCTCTACAAAGCTTATAATTCGACTCGTGTCAACTCTTGTCACGTGCCGCGTTGCACCATGTAGCCGACTTGTACATCCACTTGCATGTCATCCGGGTTCTCCAAACAACTACACTAGCTAGTAAAGTAAATTACATAGAGAATCTGACACGCTGGTCGTTATACAATAAAGTGACAACACCTAGGCTCCAGCCGGCTGACAAAAACCATGATATACAGATCACGTATGGATTGCACACATTACATGCACATAAGCCATACCATTCACAACATCATCCTGCAAAAACAAGTTATACATAGATACGATATCTACCGACATTGTGAAACTCACAACAACATCTAAGGCGCTATGACAGGGCGAAGCCGGTGGTCCCAGTCTACCCCGATAAAAAACAGATCTCATTTGCATTCCGGACATGGATTTCTTCATCGGATAAAACAATTTTATCCAAATCCGATCCGGACTCCAATTCGACCAAACTCTTTGATCTTCGGTCACCGCATCCGGATTTACGTGTCACAGTCTACCCCGATGGCGGAAGCCGACCGGTAGGGGTATGTTGTTCCACGACCTTAGCAGTTAGATCACGGAAACCATATCATACATTCCCCCGAGTATAGTTGATCCAATCAACTTCGTACAAAACCGATCTATCTCATAGATCGACCACCAAAACTGCAATTAGATCCAATCTAATGCCAACCGCATATCACATATGCATGATCTCGAGCCTAAAACCAGAAGCTAACGCTCTGATACCACTATTGGGCCACGCAGAGATAAACAAAACTTTTTCCTACGCGGTACTCTCAAGATCCAGCTCAGGTGATAGACCACGAGATTTACCACTAGACGCGCAGGTGTAGATTATTGATGAAGCGCGTCAGTTCATGCCGTGCCAAACAATCCCACGTATAGCATGTCCAGATCCCCACGACCTCCTTGTCTCCAGTGCTGCACGTGCAACGCCTCTACCGGTATCCACACGTATATAAAGGAACTCCAGGCAGAGGACCGCTAGATCCTGTCTAGCCCGAAATGGGAGTGGAGAAAGTGACGAGTAGGTCAGAGACTATCCCTTGTCACTCCACTTATATACACTTCTAGCTGGGCTCAACGCTTGAGGCCCATCTAGGCCGTATTCCAATCTCCACATGGACTGAATCCACATGGTCTCCTTTCCTTTAAGTGCGTGAGCCTGTAGGTTCACGTACACCTGGACACAACACGAGTCACCACTCCGAGTCGATATCTGGTAGCGGTCTCTAGCAAGACGTGCCAACTCCCAAGCGCCATAAAGTCAGAAGACAAACCTTTCTCAATGTGACTTTCGTCCAAGTCCTTTTGCCTCATGATATTTCTTGTCAAGCTATAGGTGAGTTGTTGCCATCCCTTTAATAGCTCTCCTCTCTCTTCTCATCCCATGATATATGATTCAATGGACTAACACTTAGTCCGACTACTTGGTTAACACTTAACCAAGTCACGCATGGCCATGCTTCTGAATCATATCACATGAGAGGGCCCAGAGAATATCTCTCCATTACGGAGGGGCAAATCCCATCTTGGTAATCCACGTCACGCAGCTTGCTTCACAACCAACCCGAACTCTACATTTATAACTGCCCATTTATGGAACAACGTTTGATGGAACCTAAGTTGGCGATCCACAACTCGGATTATGCAATTACCTCAGGTCAAAGGATTCCATTGCTTGAGACTACAAATGACAACATGCTCGTTGCATCTCAACTATGGGTTAGTCCGATTCGCTAAACTCTTTAGCTGAATCAGTGTAAGTCGGAATAGCATCACCATGCCCATGACAAGTGGAACCGAGTCATCAGCCGACTTTCACATTAGTCTAAGTTGTGTGTCCAGCACAACCTCAACGACCAAGGACAACTAGTATGAACAACATGAATATATAGTTCCACAATCGAATCACATATTCAATGATACATATCAGTAGTTCATACATGGACAATAACTTTATGAATACATTGGGAATAACATCATACATGATTGCCTCTAGGGCATATTCCCAACAATTATATGTAGACGACATTATCTTTTGCTCTACTAATAAATCTTTTAATGATGAATTTTTAAATCTTATGACTGACAGGTTCGAGATGTTTATGATGGGGAATTACTATTCTTTATTGGTTTTGAGATAAAGCAACTTAGAGAAGGAACCTTCATTAATCAAGCAAAATACATCCAAGACATGCTCATGAGGTTCAATATGACGGATCTTAATGGCATCGCCACACCGATGCAAACTAAATACCATCTTGAATTCAATCCCAACGGTAAAGATGTGGACCAAAAGGTATACTGGCCTATGATCGGCTCTCTCCTTTACCTCTGCACATCTAGACCCGATATTGTGTTGAGTGTAGGTGTGTGTGCAAGGTATCAAGCGGCTCCTAAAGAAAGCCACTTAGTGGCGGTCAAGAGAATCTTCTGATATTTGGTTCATTCCCCTAATTTTGGTTTATGGTATCCCAAGGGCTCCAATTTCTCTCTATATGGTTATACTGATTCAGATTGGGATGGTGACAAGGATGATAGAAAATCAACTTCTAGAGCTTGTCAATTTTTGGGTAGGTCTTTGGTATGTTAGTCTTCAAAGAAATAGAATTGTATATCTCTCTCCATCGCCGAAGCTGAATATGTGGCTACTGCAAGTGCATGTACTCAATTATTATGGATGAGGCAAACTTTAAAGGAATACAATGTCAATTGTGACAAAGTGCCTCTTTTATGTAATAATGAAAGTGTAATCAAAATTTCATACAATCTGGTGCAGCATACAAGGACAAAGCATATTGAGATTCGTAATCACTTTATTTGGGTTCATGTTGCTCATGGTGATATTGATCTATCCTTTGTGAGCATGAAGAACCAACTTGCTGATATTTTCACGAATCCACTTGATGAAGCAAGGTTTTTGTTATTTGAGGAATGAGCTAATTATCGTTGATTCAAGGAGCTTTTCTTGATTACTCATACATACCCACTTAAATCTCTTCCTTTATTTGGTTTAGGTGTGGGCATGGATATAGGGGAGTGTGGTCCTAATTGATTGGACTAAACCCCTCCCCTCATAATGCCGAAAGAAAGAAAAATCACTTATCTTAATATCATTATGTGATATGTGAGTCCTCTGATGAGTATTGGTCATGAACCCAAGATATATCTTCGCGGTGTCATACCTTACACTCCAACATGGTAGCTTCGGCCACCACCCTCTTCCGTGAGAAGAGTTGGTTCCTTGTGGATCTTTTTGGTTTTTCTTGCATATCTCTTGTTCTTATGGAAAACACACCCAATTTTGGCTTTTATTTGATTTGACTCTTGTAATCCTGGTTGTGTAGTACCATCCCAGTTTGGCTGTCTAACCCCAAGCCTCCTCCTATCCCCAAGCCATCTATTCTTGCACACAAGTATTTTTGATCACTTGCAAGGGTGTTTGTTTGAGGTTGCTGGCATGCATCTGTGTTTACAGAAAAATCCAGAGAGGGACGGATTATCCACCCCTAGTGGAAGTCGGATAATCCGTCCCGGGTGTCTTTGTCTACTTAGGCTAGGGCGATGGGGAGGAAGGGCTAAAACAGATCAGTTCCTCCACCCCGCCTCCCTACCTCTCCCCATCCGCCGCCGGCCATATCCTCCCTTCTTGGAGTCGTTCCAACCACCGGATTCTCCGGGGCCTCCCCAGATTTTCTTCCCAGCGCCTCCGGGCACCCTATCCTCTGATTTCTTCTTCCAATGAGTGAGGGTAACTCCCCCATTCTTCTCCTTTGTAAGGAAGTTGTTATTTCTGGTAAAAACTCGGTTTCGAGGTTACTCTTTGTCTCCTTTGCATGCTAGGAATCGTAGCATAACAACCCTTTTGCCTGATCTACTTTGGTACTATGAATATATGGTTGTTCTGAAAAATTTCACCAGGGCCGGATTATCCGGCCTAGAAGGTTTGCCCCTAGTTCAGATTTTCACAGTTTCTAGTATCCGATGGATTTGGCTTGTGGATTCTTTTCTACTATTCTTAGCATCCCTCCTGGACTTGTGTGTGTGCTTATCCCCTTGCTACCCATCTTACTCTTTTCACATGTGGTTCAAGTTCTCCTAAGACATACAGGAACCGTCCTCATGGTCGTTATTTCAGGCCCGGTGGAGAAGGTGGTCTCGTGGACGAGGTTGAATTGAGGAGGTGGCAAAGAGAGGCTGATAGGATGGATGAATGTGCTAAGAAAACAAAGAGGACCACTCAAAGGAAGGGCAAGTAGCCCTGGGTCAGCTACAAGAAGATGGATATACTTGACTATTCTGCCATTCGTCACCATGACTTATATGCTGAAGCTGAGAGTGAGGACAACAACTTTTGGTCAACCCACTTCAGGAGTATTCATGATGATATTTACTCCTCTCTCAAGATCTGCCCCATGCGCCCTCTCGTGATGACTGAGGCCAAGTCAAAGCCAAGACTTGCTGAGGCTTTGGCTGTGACTGAGAGGATGGGACTACACACTCTGATGACTCTATAGTGCAACTCTGATACCTCTATGGTGAAGCAGTTCTTCTCAACCCTTGTAATCTTTGGAGATGAGCTCCGCACAATGAAGTGGATGACAGGTACCTCTTTTATTCAGTCTGATTTCCGCATCTTTGGTCAGGTGCTTGCTTACCCCTTCCAAGGTCATGATATTCCTTGTGGTCATCGCATTATCACTCCTATCAAGCCTAGCAAGGACACTGCACTCTCTCCGCGCCTTTCCTCTAATGGTGTTGTTGGGTTGCTTTCCGGTCTGTCTCCTTTGTATGCTAAGCTACTTGCCCTGTACCGTGACTGCATCACTCCTAGTGGGGGCAACAATGACAGTATCCGTGGCCACCTTGTTCAGCTGCTTGCTTTCTCGCATGAGGTTGCCACTTCTGAGGACGCGTTCGTGGATTACAAGCTTGATGTAATGGATTTTATTTACCATGATATGACTGATGCCATGTTCAACATGCTTCTACTCCATATGCCCCATTCATCATGATGCGAATCAAGCGTATGCTACCTCATGAGGATTTTGGTGGCAATCTTGATGGTGAGCACAAGACCAAGAAGATCTACAACAAGGCAAGGAAGACCTCCCATCCTTCTTCAGCTCTAGAGGGTCTCATGAGAGATGATCGTGCTAGTGGGTGTAGGCCCCCTATACCACCTGTTGCCCGTGAGGTGAAGCAGCTGAATTGGTTCCAGTGGAACATTTTGTGCATGGGGGTGGATATCCACAAGGGGCAGTACGAGGCGTACAAGTAGCGCCACGATATGGCTCACACCTAGCAGCTCATTCTTCACCATGTGTCAGGGGCGTCAGGCCAACCTCCAGCTCTTACCGCTCCTGCTCCGTATGCTCAATGGAACACCTCCGGCCTCAACTATGGAGAGCTCGAGCGCCACATCTTTCCTGCCCCAGCGAAGGAGCCTACACCACCTGCTAATGATGATGATGAAGAGGAATATGAGGAGGAGTATGATGATGATGATGAGGACAGGGACGAGGACGATGATGAGGAGTACGACGAGTGATCTCTTGGGGAGCTAGCATCGCTCTTCTTCTTTTTGGCATTTCGATGCCAAAGGGGGAGAACTAGTTCTATTTAGGATTCCGCGGGTTTGCATGGGTCGGGCTTAAGCATTTGCTTTTTATCGTTTTTTCTCTATCATTGATTAGACCCATTTAGCGTTGAACTTTTATTCGTGAGTTGGTTTCTATGAGACTATGTTTGTGTTTGGCACTATGGTTCAGATGTGGATTTGTCACTGGAATTATCTTGTAGATTTATCTCTTGGTGATTATGGATCCATCTATCATATTGACTATTTTGGTTATCTTTCTCATGATGGAAGACCTCAATAATGGTTATCATATTGACTATTCTTACATTATATTGAGGACTTCCCTCTCACGGTGGTATGATGTTTTGGTCTAACTTGTCATTTGTGTGTAGATTCCATTCCAATGGAATAGCCTTGTACCTATTTGTGTGCATTTGTATTCAAATGCAAAATTATTAATTATGCACACAATCAGGGGGAGTCTCTTTCATCCTTGTAATGATGTTGTTAGTAGATCTCTATTGCAAATCCTAGTATTGTCATCTAACACCAAAAACGGGGAGATTGAAAGAACATTTCATGATCTCTAGTGTTTTGTGTGTCAGATAACAATACCATGGATCATCTCATGTGTGCTAAGTTCTGCAGATAATTGTTCATATGAAAAGCAGCCAAAAACAGATATTGGGGGTGGATTATCCGCCCCTGCCAAGGGACGGCTAATTCGGCCTAGCCCAATCGACAAAGGTGGGCAAGGCGCATCATGTAGTATGGGGTGGATTATTTTTCGGATTGTCTGGCCATGGCCGGAGTTTTTGTGTGGGCCGGATAATCTGCCCAAAGGGGGGCGGATAATCCATCCCCCAGGAAGGTTTTCAAAGGCAGCCAAGGCGCGTCGTGCAGTATGGGGGCGGAGCTTTGCCCTAGCCGGATAATCCGGCCCCCACTTGGGCCGGATAATCCGGCCCCAAAAGTATCCAACGACTGAGTTTTAGCAGGGCATATAAATACACCAATTGATCCTCCTGTCAGAACTCTTGATTCATTCTAAAAAACTCAGACATGTCCTTCAAGTTCCAAGCGAGATCTCCATCCTCATCCACCCAAAGGCTACGATCTTTGGGGAATTGAAGGAGGAGGACTCGATCTTCATCAACACCAATCAAGTGCTCAACTTTCCCCCCCATTCACTTGGGGGATTCTTGATCTAGTATCTATTGCAAATATCTAGATCATATGTTCGATTATTTGATAATCCTTGTTCTTGTGGCAGCTTGTTATCATCACGGGAGCCTCCAATTCAGTTGTGGATGTGTGCCCCGCTAGCGTTGTAAAGGCACTGATTCTCGCCTCGAAGGGTACCAATAGTGGAAAGGTGGATCCGGCCTTTGGTGGCGAGATACATCGGAGATTAGGGTGAGGCCTATTGTGGCGTGGTGGTCTTAGAAGCGCCCACCCCTCCAACACAGACGTACTTTCCTTAACAAGGAAGAAACTACGGTCAAACAAATCTCCGTATCTCCGCGTGCTCCACTACGGCTTCCTCTCTCCTTTTTACACGCTTAGTATTTAGGTTGGCGTATAGGGATATTATCGTAATTGCATATCTAGAGAATTTACACTTGTGTCAAGCCTAAAATTTAAAAAAAACTAAAATTTGAAGTAGCACCTATTCACCCCCCCTCTAGGTGCCCATACAATCCATTTGAGCATGTTTCAATGATGTTTTTCCACGCAATTTTCAAGTGGAGTAAAGGGTGCTTTATTACTATTTAAAAGGTTTAAGCATTACACCCGACCTCTGCATAACTAGAATGCACACAGCCGAAAAATCCAAACAAATATAATAAAAAATATGAATTACATATCATACTGAGAATTTGTGAAACACCTAAGATGCTGAACAAGGGCTAATCTGGAGATTATGTGCCATCCAAGAGGGGTAAATAAATCCCACGTTGTATCCACCCGCCACGTACACACCTCTGTAAAAAGGTCATGATACTCTGCTCAATGTAGGGCCAACCTAGAACGTAGGGTGTTGGCAAACCAGTAAATAACCTGCAAAAGAGAATAATTTATATCATTAAACACTTTATCATTTCTACATAGCCATAGCGACCATATAATAGCAATCGATCCTACCCTAAGTAGTAACTTATATTTGTGATCTATACCATGTAACCAATTCCCAAATATGTTGGCAATACTACTTGGTGGATACATGCCTGAAACATATTGAGTAACAAACCATATAGACCTAGCGAAATTACATTAGAAAAACAGGTGTTTGATTGTCTCATTATGATGATATAACACACATGTAGGATTCTCATGCCAATTCTGTCTAATAAGATTATCTTTAGTAAGGATAAGCCCTCGACAAAGATACCAAACAAAAAATTTGGTTTTTAGAGGTATCTTCATCTTCCAAATCATCCCATTATCCAAAACTAGTATGACTGGCTGGACTAGAGCATTGTATAAGGAACTAACGGAGAATGAACCATTCTAACTTAAGTTCCACCGAAATTCATCAGGCCTAGGCGACAGTTGGACATCTGCTAAGCGATGCAGTAGTGCGATCCAAGAGTCAAGTCTGGATCCAATCAAATCTCTCCTGAAAGTCACCTTTGGAGGAAACGGTTTCAACACGGTGGCAATCGTTTCATCCTATATCAGACAATAGAATACAATGCGGGGTATTGTTCACGGAGTATAGCATTACCAAGCGACTTATCCTCCCAAAACCATATCTGAGACCCGTCCTTAATAGAAAATGATCCGAAGCGAAAGAAGTTTTTTTTCGTTGCCATCAGACCGACCGAGAAGTGAGAGTCGCCAGGTTTCCAAACCGCCTGGGACAATGCCTTTGAACCAAAGTATTTTCTTTTGGAAAAGTTTGCCATACCCCATCTTCAGTTAGTAAATTGAAAGAGCCATTTACTGAGTAGAGTTCTGTTCTGATCTCAAGATCATGAATACCCTACCCACCCTGATCTTTGGGTCGACATAGTATACTCCATTTAGCCAGTCGATATTTCTTTTTCTCACAGTTTTCCTATCAAAGGAATCTTGATCGGTAATAGTCCAACCTTTGTAAGACTTATTTTGAAAATTAGAAAAATGATATCAGATACACTACCATATTATTTAATACCGAATTAATGAGCACCAATCTTCTCCCTAGAGCAACTGCTTTATGTACTACATGTGCCATTTGTCCGTGTAGCCCACCAGATATGTTCTGTTGAATGCTGTGTCTTCACAAACGTGGGATTCGACCAACACCTTACCTTCCAAATTCTACTCCTATATTATTTAAATAGCCACTCAAAAAGCAGCATGAGCCAGTGCAACCATTAGTAAGCATGCACACAGCCTTAGTCAAATTGTTTTTCTTGGCACATTGTTTAGATTAAGATTTTAGAACAACTCTCTTCAACTTCATTTTGTTTTGCTATAAATGTGAAAGTTCTTTTGAAAAAATGAAAACTGGAGAAAACTAATAAGAACCAAAAGAAACTCAAAATGCCACGTATAAACCCGCTCGCTAAAAGAAGGCTCGGCTTGACGATCTCCTCACATGTCCTATCGGAAGCAGAAGTACACATTTTGCAAGTTATTCTCCCAAATCTAAATAGAAATAAGCATCCAAATTGATTTACCCGTTCAGAAGCTGGACGACGAGGAGGGCGAGGTGGCGGCTGTAGCCCAGCCAGCGGTAGACATCGAACCTTGTTTACACCTGTTCTCAAATTCAGCATTATCTAAAGTCTTAAGCATGAGAGGTTGTGATCTCTCTGAGCGATTCAGGGCATCTCGTGCGGTTTAGCTCTGTGCGTGTGGGCCCTTGTAACACGTCGATGTGTTGGTCTTCGGATTGCTCTAGGTTGGCGTTTGTTCATATGCCGTGGTCTGTTCGTCTGTTGTGGTCTGTTCTTCTTCTGCCGTGCGAATCCACCTATCGCGCCGCCCTCGGAAGCTCCATCCGCAACCACAAAGCCACCTGAACAGGAACACTGCTCTGGGCTTCGACCACAGCCCCGCTGTCCTGCAATTGCCCCTCCATAGTGTTTCTCTCCATGGCGCCACCTCCAGCACCGGCCACCAAGACCTCCGCCTCAGCGATGACATCGCCGCCCAACAACTCCATGGTACGTACGCAATGGATGCTATGATGCTTGCCCGAGAGAAAATTGAGATAAGAAGCAGAGAAAGTCTGAAAATGCAAGGCAACCGGAGACGCTGTATATAACGAGCCTACCTCCCACCATCATCTCCAACAACAACGAGCCAAAGATACATGCGCAACGCCACGTACCAGACATATGCCGACACTGAGCCCACCAAACGCCACGACTACACCGGCCGTATAGTACAAGTAGTACAATAGTACTACCATGCATCGACCTAGAAGATCGCGCATACCACAGCGTCCACCGGTTCACCAACCATCACGATCAGCCTCCCATACCGATTCTGGTATGTACCCATTTTAGGCACACCATAACTCTTGATACGCTGCTAACGTATCCATAATTTTTTACATGCTTGGTTTTATCTACTTTCTTATGTTTTGTCCCAACTTTGGAGTACTTTTTATACACTTTCTTGGACTAACCTATTAACACGATGCCACAGTGCCAGCTGTCTGTTTTCTGCTATTTTTGGTTCCAGGAAGTCAGAAAATGTATATTCTCGGAATTGGACGGGACAAAAGCCAAAGTCGATATTTACCGGAAGACTCACGGAGCCAGAAGACGAGACGGAGAGGGGCCACAGGACGGCCACACCATGTGGTGGCGCGGGTTAGCCCTGGCCACGCCACCAGGTGGTGTGGACCCCTGGCCGCCCACCGACCTTTCCTCTTCGCCTATAAGATGCCACCCGATGCGAAAACCCTAAGAGGTCAATCAGAAATCCACGAAAAGTTCCGCAGTGCCGCCGCCACCAAAGGGGAGATTCGGGGGACAGAAAGTCTTTGTTCCGGCACCCTGCCAGGACGAGGAAGTGCCCTTGGAGCCATCTCCATCGCCGTTGCTAATTCCCATGATGACGAGGGAGTAGTTCTTCCTCGAGGCTAAGGGTTCTATCGGTAGCTATGTGTTCATCTCTCTCTCTATGCATGATCATATTATGATCATGAGCTTTGTAATCAAGTAGATCTACCTTGCTACTCAAGTGCTTTAATAGATCTCTACTCTCCCCATGTGTGTGAAAGTGATAGCATGCACACCATGGTGGCACTTAGGCTAGAGATTACAAATACTTGTTATGAGTTATATTTGGAGTTGGATATTTCTATGAAATTGTGGTGTTTGTTGGAACCATCTAGTGCTCAAAGTGACAGTGTGGGGTTATCTAGATGGGAAAGGCTTACTTTGAGGTGTGCTGTTATAGCCCTACCATGGATTAGAGTGTCCAACCGGAGAGTAGTTAAGAGTAGTATCATAAAGAGAATATATTTATATGAGAGTGTTCACTAGTGAAAGTATGATCCCTAGGCCTTGTTTCTAAGCATTGAAATTTCATTTGCAATTAGATTTGTTACATGTTTGCTTGCTTCCATCTTTATTTTAGTTTGCCTTTAGTCTTTTCCCACGTCAACCACACGCCAGCAAGCTATTTTCTGGCACCGTTACCACTTATAATTATCCATACCACTTGTATTATACTATCTCTTCGCCGAACTAGTGCACCTATACATCTGACAAGTGTATTGGGTGCGTTGGGGACACAAGAGACTTCTTGTATCTTGATTGCAGGGTTGCTTGAGAGGGGATACCTTTGACCACTTCCTCCCTGAGTTCGATAAACCTTGGGTGATCCACTTAAGGGAAAACTTGTTGATGTCCTACAAACTTCTGCACTTGGAGGCCCAACAACTGTCTATAAGAATAGAAGTGCGTAGACATCAAGCTATTTTCTGGCGTTGTTGCCAGGGAGGTAAGGTAAAAGGTACTCACATCCTCCGGTGTGAGTGCTCGAAGTTATTTCCTTTAGATTCTGCAATTTTGTCTTTTTGTTTCTTGTTTTCACTAGTTAGGCTTAATGGAAAACAACAACAAAATTAGAGAGCTTTATAGTCTTTATCTTGAGTTAGGACATGAAGTATTTGAAGAGAAAATTAAAAAACCTATGGAACTTTATTGCATGCTAATAACAATGTTATTAGTATAAATTCTTTGAACACCATTATTGCTAATGCTATGGAAAAGTCTAAGCTTGGGGAAGCTGGTTTTGATGAGCATGATATTTTTAGTCCCCCAAGCATGGAGGAGAAAATTTACTTTGATGATACTATGCCTCCAATATATGATGATTACAATGATGAATATGATATTTTCAGTCCACCTACTATTGAGGATAAAATTAATTATGATTACAATATGCCTCCTATATTTGATGACTATGGTGATGAGAATAATAATGATAGCTATTTTGTTGAATTTGCTCCCACTACAATTAATAAGAATGACTATGTTTATGTGGAGAGTATTAATTCTTTTAAACATGTGGCTCATGATAAGAATGATTTATGTGATAGTTATATTGTTACTTTTATTCATGATGCTACTGAAAGTTATTATGAGAGAGGGAAACATAGATTTATGTATCTCAACAATATTAAGTTTCCCCTCATTATGTTGAAAGTCTTGAAGTTGCACTTGTTTTGCTTTACTATGCTTGTTGCTTTGTGCTTTCATGACTTGTTTCTTTACAATATTCCTATGCATAGGAAGTGGGTTAGACTTAAATGTGTTTTCAATTTGCTTCTTGATGCTCTCTTTTACTTTAATTCATATTTTCTATGTGAGCATCTATTCAAACTATCATGCCTAACTTAAAGGCGTTAAAGAAAAGTACTTATTGGGAGATAACTCAAAAGTTTTAGATGAGTCTTGGAAGTTATTACCTCTGTAATAACCGCTCCTTATCCTTTTTATTTGATTTTTGTGCCAAGAGTAACCTCTAATGAGAGGGAAGTAATGCTTGGGAAAGTTGCTGTCCCGAAACAGATTTCTGTGCTACACCATAAAATTTTGTGTAAAATCTCTGTAAGTCGTCTTGAGGCGTAAATTTTTGTGCTTCTACCCCAAGTTGTTGTCTAACTTTCGTTAGTTCAACACTTTTTGATTTGATCAATAGAAGGTCTTCAAAAAAATGGGTTTTACCTACTGGTCTATTTTGATAGATTTCTGCCATTATTTGCATTTGCTTTTTGTTGGTTGCTTTTTGGGTTCTTTTTGGGGAATTGAGCTTTTTGAGGGAAGTGCTACAGTAGCTTGTGTTTTAATGGAAGTTTTATTGGTGTTGGAACTGAACCTAAGGCCTTCCACAATGGAGTGTATCTTAGCATTTTTTTCATAGGAGCAATTAAAACTTAAGAAACAACTATGACAATGGAGTGTTTCTTAGTTGGTGTTTCTTAGGAGAGTTGCATTTAATGATTTTAGTCTCATGCATGAGTATGATTGGATTAGCCATTCTTTTTGCCTATGATAGCGTGTAAGGGCTGTATCTTAGCTAAGATACATCAACCCTCTCTTTCTTCAATAAATGACATGTCACATAAGCAAATTACCTTGATATCATGCCAAGAGACACCCATTGTGAAAGGCCTAAATACTCATTATCTTGAGTGCACTAATGTTGCTAATAAAGATTGTGTGAAGTTTGTATGAAGGAAAAATTTTAGGTGTATGGAAGGAACGAGTAATGAGATGAAGAATGGACTAAAGCTCAAGCTTGGGGATGCCACGCGTGTCACCCCAAGAAATATCCAAGAAGTACAAGCGTCAAAGCTTGGGGATGCCCAAGGGATCCCCTTCTTCATCAATAAAAATCTCAGGTTTCTTCCAAACACTTCATTTTTATTGTTTCATGCACAGTTGTGTTGTTCTTGGAGCGTCTTTGTTTTCGTTTTTGGTTTTAGTTTGCTTGTTTGCTTAGTTTGCTTGAATAAGTTGGTTGGATCCCAACACACTTCTTTTGGAGAGAGACATACCCCATTATTCATTGCCTAGAACACTCTAGTTTTCATTCTTATTGTTTTTTGAGTGTTCTCTTTTGCTAGCACTGTGTATAGCCTTAGTTTTCTTGTGCTTTCAGCTTACAACTCTTTAGTTCTTCTTTGTGGATTTCTGAGACAAGCTCACTGATCTTTATTTATTATTATCTTTGTGAGCTCTTTCAAATAAGTTGGTTTGGATTGGAAAAGAGTAGGAAAAGTTTATGCTTAAGTGGTATAAAAGGAGCATGTTTTTGACTGTGACTCAGACTTTATCATGTCATGCTTGATATTGTTTTGGCTTTATGCTTAGCGATTATTGCTATAGCATGACATGTTACAAACAATTGAGATTGCTTAATGTGCTGTAACATCCCAAAACTCTAGTCCAAGGTTATTAAGATCCAAATCATCAAATTTAGGGTTAACAAAAACTTTTCCATTTAAAATCATTAAGCATTCATATGTGTGTGCATTTAATTTAGGAGTTGTTTTGAATTGCCATGTTTGAGTGATCCATTTATTGTAAAATGATTCTAAGGTGAATTAAACATCATCTAGATCATTCCTAAACAAATCCCAAAGAAAAAAAATCAAAAAGAATAAAATAAGCAAATGGTCATTTGTGCCATTTTAATCACCTAGCCTACTTTGGATATTCCTAGAACTCAAATCTTAACAGAAACAATTGTGGTTCTTTGCACCCCTTGCTAGTAGAAGTAGTGATGTACCAAGGCCCACTTTGTTTCATCCCAAAAACATCCAAACACTAAATTTAAATGACATTTGAAATTTGAATGTAGTGCATATGTATAGATCACACTTATTCAAAAACCACTCAAATGAACTCCACTTTCAAAACCCAAGCACACCTAGAAGCTCAAGCATAAGATACATCACTCCACCAAAAATTAGCCCAAAATTCACAAACTTTCTTCATGTGGCCATTGTGTCGAACAGGTTGCAGACAGAAATAAACCTACCTAACTAACACTGCTCCTAGTTAAACCCTTGTCCCCATTTGCACCCTATCTACTCTCCTCTGTCCCCCCGAGTCCAACCAAGTCCCCACCGACCTACCCCTTAGCCGCAGAAGCAGTGGAGTGCCGCCACTTTATGGTCACCGCCGGCTAGAAGCGGGCAACGCGCTAGGGACAGCGCCACGCCAAACCAGCAAGTCCCCTAGCTCTGCCCAACCCTACCACCGCCCATGGTCCACCCCACAGCCCCTGCTAGCCCCTGGACCACCAAGGAAACGCCACGCACTAAGTCTCTGCGCCGCGCCAGAGAACCCTCACCGCCAGCATGCCACAGACCGTGCCTCGACCACAGACCGCATGCGCCGCTCCGCCTCGACCCTAGCACCCCGCCATACACGACCGTGCACCGCCGCGCGACCTACAGTCGCCGAGCGCCGTGTCGAGCACCGCCCCTGTCTTCCAGAGCACGCGACGCTCCCGACCATATGCCACCGCCCCTAGCCGCGCCATTGCGCTGTAGCTGACCGCCAGGGAACCGCCCACCGTCCGCCTACCTCACCCACGCCGATAGCCCCCTGTGCCGTCGTCACCGACGAGCTCCGCCCACACCTCTCGGTCTCACTGTCACGCCTATATAAGCAGGCCTCCCCAACACGAATTCCACACACCATTCCACTCCCCTCTTGCCACTGATCGTTTCCCCTCTCTCGCTGGAGCCACTCGAGCCGTAGTTCGCCGGAATTGCACCGGAGGAGCCCGCTGCAGAGAAGGAGACGCTACCGTCGATTTCATCCACCGTAGCCACTGTCGCGAGACCTCGCCTGAGTCCCCTGTTGCTATCCAGTTTGATCGCCCGCCTCGCCGCACTAGCTGGAGCCCTGGTACGTCCCCAGTAGACCCCCACCGGTCGTTTAGGGTTCGGTCTCGCTGGCGACGAGTCTATCATCGACGACGACTGTGAGCCGTTGATCTGCGTTCTAACGTGTGGCCCAGATCGCTTGATACCGTTTCGAGTTTTAAGTCTCGCTGACAAGCGGGACCAACCTGTCAGCCGCCCTCTGCGCCGCTGAGCGTCACTGGGCCGGCCCATTTCCTTTCCCGCGCTAGCCCACGAATTCAAATAAGTGTTTTTCTATTTAAGTTTAAATTCAAATCTGTCCCTTAGTTCAAAAATCAATCCAGGAAGATTTACTGAACCAAATTGAGTGATTCCAATTTTGTTGGAAAGCCTCTGAAAAGATCTATCCAAGCCCGTTGGATTTAATTCATTTAGAGTTAGAGATCTCTCCTAGTAGAAATAACAAGACAGAAGCATTTGCACATTGAAACATTTTTATAAAATCAACCTTAATAGGTTTTGAATTGTTTCCAACTCTCAAAAATCACAATTAACCATACCTATATAAATATGTAATAATATTAAGGTTTGCATGCAGTGACTTTGGACTAGTACCAAAATAATGCTATATAGGCATTTCTAGTCACTTTAAATCATTAAATATTAAACTTATACTTAATTAAATGTGATCCAACCTTTAAATCACATTCCCATATGTTAGAATATGTGGTGATGATATGTGTCCACATGATCCCATATTTTAATTGGAGAATATTAAATCTTAGTTAATTTCAATGAGTAGAAATTACTTTTCTCAAATAAAAAGAATGAAACTAGTTAATAAAACCTTGTGATGCTTGTGATGATAATATATCATCAAATGTGTACCTTAGAATGCTAAGTAGACTAGTTAAGTATTGTTTGGTGATTGTGTATACCGTATGTATTTATAGACGATAGTTTCGACCAAGCTTTCGAGGAGGAGGAGTTCTACCAAGAGGAAGAGGAAGAAAACTTCAACCACTGCACCAACCAAGGCAAGCTATTGTTAGCAAGCTAGAATTAAGCTAGATAACCTAAGAAAGATGCATTAGGCATGCTTTGGTTATACCATTTTGACTAGTACCTACTCCAAGTTTTACTTTCAAGCTTTTACTTTCTTTACTTTACCCAAGTCCCTTACTTGTTTGAAGGTAGCATAAAAAGTATGAAACTTAACCTATCTAGATAACCTTAGATGTCATTCTATGGCATGAGATTAAGATTAGCCTCCCATCTTAGTGAACACTCTTAACTTAGTAGCTTAGAGCTAAATCAAAACTTGAGTCACTTTAGATGGGAACACTTGGTGAAATGAATTGTGAAAACCTTGGAATGATGAGTCATTCTATTGAGATGTTTTGACATGTGTTGAGAAACACCAATGGGTTATGATGATGAAAATGTTGAGGCATGAGCCTTAGCCCTTTTACAAAAACTGATGGTTGGATTCGGATGCGATACCATTCCAATTTTACCGTACAACCACAATACCTGAATTGGGTAAGGCTTAGCCAGAATTTTATATGCATTAGTATTAGTTCCCTCGCGGGAGAGGTTTGAGCTGAGGCTACCTCTCAATGTTGTCCACCTATGCAGTGCCCAAGATGACAAATGGTCATGGTTGGGAGGCCATGCTCATAGGAGAGGTGCTTATACTAGGGTGTGTAAAGGGAAAGTTATGTTTGATGATTCAGGGTTATCCCTGATAGCTGTATCGAATCTTGTGGTGACAGTGTACCAACTCTGTAGAGTGTCAAACTATTCGAATAGCCGCGTCCGCGGTTATGGACAGTTGGAGTGGCCATACTGTTTCGTTGTCAGATGTTTTCAAAATGACTTATGAAATGAATGATGAATCTTGACTTGACCACAACAGGGTTGTGACTATGACACTAGCTTCCCCACTTAAGTGATTCTAGAACTTTATTTTATCTTTCTTTGTTTCTGAACTCAGCTTAGGTTTCAAACTTAACTTTACAAATAAACCTAGAGTTAGCATTTCCCACTAGAACTACCTTACTTGTTAGTGATAGTTTGCGAGTACTTAAAGAGTACTGATGGCTTTGTCCCTGGCTATTCCTATGGCCAGACTATGAAGGAGACTACCAAGATGAAGGACAGCAGGACGGCTATGATAACTAGGACTATCTTCCATCGTCAGCATTGCCTGTGCCACTGAAGATGGACCCCATCGCTACGCTTATTTATTTATTCTGCTACTTGTTGTATTAAGACTGGATCATGAGATCCTTTATTCATGTAAGACCTTATTATGGTTTGTAATGGATGATGTACTGTGATATCCAATATGTTATGTCTCGCAAAAATGGTAATCCTAGGATTGCGATGTATGACATAACAGGCATCTGGGATTAAAAATCCGGGTGTTGACAAGTTGGTATCAGAGCCATCCTGACCATAGGATACCCTAGTTAGAATGGACATCCGAACAAAAACTTAATTTCAAAACCAAAGTGAGTATTTATGAAAAACTATTTCCTCTCTTACCCTTGGGAATTCATTCTTTCTCAAAAATTCATGTTTCTCCAATTCTTACATTACTACATAAAATTTGACACACTTGATCACTTCACTAACTTCCTCATCCTTAATTCTTGTAGATGGAGACTTAGTTCAGCAAGTTCTACCAGTTGGGCAACAGAGGCCAACTGATATTCGAGAGGGATCTAGATTCACTGTCTGAGTTATTGGGACGCGCACATCCGGAGTTTCTTGGAGCTCAACTTCCTGGACCCCAGGAGGAGATTTACAATGGCTAGTCACTGCTGATCTTCGAGGAAGCATAGAAGCACCAACGTCCGGGAGAATCCAGTTCTCCGTAAGAGAGAACAACTGGCTAGATGGATTAGCCAGGGCAATGCATGAGGCTCTCGCATGTCTATGTGCCCTCAGTGTCAACCAAATCCATGGAACCCGCTTTGTGCACTATGCAAGGCGTGACTTCATGGGAATGCCAATGGAGATGCCATGTCACCCAGAGTTGAAGCGTCAAGTGGAGAACCTTGACTTCCTGTTGTACGATCGCCAGAAGGAATTGGACAATGCTAGGAAGTTTGCCAACCACAACCGTGCCATTCCCGCCCAGAAGGCCCAGACTTTGTCACTCCTTGTCAAGGACCATCAGTCTCTTCGCCGCCAATGCGAAAAGAAGGATCGCACCATCGCCTGTCTTCGCAAGAAGGTGGCCGACCTCGAGAAGACCATCAAGGAGCAATAAGCTCAGCTTGCAGCAAAGGAGGAAGAAGAGGAGGGTGAAGACATCCAGGGAGATATGGATTCTTACCTCAACAATGATGATGACTTTCTGGAGGAGGATGACGTGGACTTCTACACTGACGATGAGGACTCCGACTTCATCGACGATGAGTATATGCACTAGATCACTGTCGTAGCATGAGATGTATCGGTCCCATTATATCGTAGCTTGTAGAATGGTTCTTAAAACCATCTGTTTTCCCTTGTTGTTGTGGTGTGTGTGTGTTTGTATCATGTGCTTGTTTCAATGAATGAAATGGAGTTAGTTGCAAAAACCTGAGTCAAACTCAAAGTTTTAGCTTTGAAACCAAAACCATAAACCTTAGAACTTTCCCTCTTACCCCTTTATCTATCTCAATCTTTAGATGACTCGTGGAAACCCTAGAGGGAGCAGCTCATCGCAAGACCCAATGCTGCAGATTATGCAGATGTTAGTTGCAGACCATGACGCAAGCAGGGCAGAGCGCCAGGCCAACTTAGCAACACTGCAGCAGATCTCCCAGATGGCCCAAAACAACCAAGGGCATGGAAATCAGGCTCATCAAGGATCCAAGCTGAAAAATTTCCAGAATACCAATCCCCCAATCTTTAGCACTTCGGAGAACCCATTAGATGTTGATGACTGGTTGCAGACGATGGAGAACAATTTGGAAGTAGCTAGAGTTGATGACAACGAGAAAGTTCTCTTCGCCACCCACTACTTGGCAGGAGATGCAAGAGCCTAGTGGAATAGCATCCGCCCGATGAACCATGCTCAAGTGATGACATGAGAAGCCTTCAAAATCAAGTTCAACCGCACCCACGTGCCACAGGGCCTAGTCACCAGAATGAGGGACGAATTCAGAGAGTTGAAGCAAGGCAGAATGACTATGGTGGAGTACCATGACAGATTCCTATCGTTTGCCAGGTACGCACCTGATGAGATCAACACGGAGGCCAAGAAGAAGGAGAGATTCCTGAACGGACTGCATGATGAGATGCAAACTGTCCTCGTCAACATCCGCTTCGAGGATCTCGAAGAGCTAGTCGACTCTGCCATTCAGATGGAAGGGAAGATTAACTAGGAAAACGACAACCGCAAACATCGTATGATGCACCAAGCTGGATCCAACAGTCACCAGAAGTACCGTCCCAACCCATCTGCTGGATTTGCACCGAGAAACAACCGACCCCCAATGTCTCACCTAAGCTACCCCAATCGTACCAGAGGCAATGTGAAGTCCGGAGGAAACATCAACAACCCTGGCAACACCAGCAATTTCAATCGTGCACCTCCCAAGAGCAACAACAACAACAACAACAACAACAATAACACTGCACCTAGAACTGGAAGCAATGCTGTGCCTATCGCAGCTAAAGACAAGTCCCAGATAACTTGTTTCGAGTGTGGAGTGAAGGGTCACTATTCCAATGACTGCCCCAAGAAGACTACCGACACTGCCTATGTGAATGCCCCCGCTCAACGGTAGCATCGTGTTCAACCAGGAAGAAGATTTGCCCCAGGGAACCCTCACAACCACAACGGCCGTCTCTTCCACATGAACACCGAGGAAGCCTAAGAAGCGCCAGATGTAGTGCTAGGTATGTTTTCTGTCAACTCAGTTTTAGCAAGAGTGTTGTTTCATTCTGGAGCATCGCACTCATTTTTCACCGAAGAATTTGCATGCACTAGTAAGATCCACCCAACCAACTTGAAGCATGTCATGATAGTTCAAATCCCCGGTTCAACTACAAAAGCTAGAAAAATTTGCAAAGTTGTGCCTATCAGAATACATGGGATAGATTTTTATGCCAACCTAATAGTACTTGGAACCAAAGGATTGGAAGTAGTACTAGGTATGGATTGGATGTCAAAGCATAAAGGGCTGATAGACTGGGCTAAGAAAGGCATCACCATGAACAGTAGCTCTGGAGTAACAGTAGATCATATATCTGAAACCTTACCCCGTCAATTCAAGTGCAACAAGAGTCTAGCCCTACCCACCATAGACCAAGTCCGAATAGTCTGTGAATACCCCGACGTATTCCCAGATGAATTGCCAGGTATGCCCCCGGATAGGGATATTAAGTTCATTATTGAGATAATCCCTGGAACCGGACCCATAGCCCAGAGACCCAATAGCATGAACCCCTCAGAGTTAGTGGAATTAAAGAAGCAGTTGGATGCTATGTTAGCAACAGGATTGATTCAACCAAGTGCATCGCCATGGAGATCACCAGTGTTATTCGTCGACAAGAAAGATGGAGGAAACCGTTTGTGCACCAATTACAGGAAGCTGAATGACGTCACCATCAAAAACAAGTACCCTTTGCCAAAGATAGAGGATCTATTTGATCAGTTGACTGGTGCGCAGGTATTTTCAAAGATTGATCTTAGGACTAGTTATCACCAACTTAAGATTCATGCAACGGATATTCCGAAGACCGCCTTTACTACTCGCTATGGTTTATATGAGTATACGGTTATGTCTTTTGGATTAACCAACGCCCCTGCTTATTTCATGAATCTCATGAATAAGGTCTTTATGAATTTCCTAGATAAGTTTGTCGTGGTGTTTATCGATGATATCCTTATCTACTCCAAGTCAGAAGAAGAGCATGAGCAACATCTGAGGATCATCCTAGAAACCCTGAGACAGCATCGGTTATATGCCAAGTTCAGCAAGTGTGAGTTTTGGCTGAAAGAAGTAGGATTCCTAGGACATATCGTGTCTGTCGGAGGAGTCTCTGTTGACCCTGCCAAGATCAAAGATGTCGAAGAATGGGAAGCCCAAACCACTCAAACCCAAGTCCGTGCATTTCTCGGATTAGCGGGATACTACCGCAAGTTCGTAGAAGGATTCTCTAGCATCGCCAGATCCATGACCCAATTGTTGAAGAAGGACAAGAAGTTTGAATGGACCGACAAATGTGAAGCCAGTTTCCAAGAGCTGAAGAAGAGATTGATTTTAGCCCCAATATTGATCATGCTAGACATCAAGAAGCCATTTGATGTGTATTGCGATGCATCCAAGATTGCTCTCGGATGTGTATTGATGCAAGAAGGCAAAGTCATCGCTTATCTGTCTCGACAACTGAAGCAGCATGAGCAGAACTATCCGACCCATGATCTGGAGTTAGCAGCCGTAGTTTTGGCATTGAAGACATGGCGTCATTATCTGATGGGTAATCGCTGTGAGATATACTCAGATCACAAAAGCTTGAAGTATATTTTCACTCAAAATGAGCTGAATATGAGGCAAAGAAGATGGATAGAGTTAATCAAGGATTATGACCTTGACATTCACTATCACCCCGGCAAAGCCAATGTGGTAGCGGATGCTCTTAGCAGATTGCCGTGTAGGCTAAACACTATGATCAAAGAGAAGCAACCAAGTTTGTTTGAGGAGTTGGAGAAGTTTAGAACTGAGATAGTTAGCAAAGGATTTTTAGCTAGCATTGAACTTCAACCCACTTTTATTAGCCAAATCAAGGAAGCCCAGAAGGGAAATGAAAGTATCGATGGAATCAAACGTGGTATTGGTACAGGAAAGGTACCTGGATTCACTGAAGATGAAGAAGGAGTTCTGTGGTACAAAGGTCGTATCTATGTGCCAGCAGATTCGGAGTTGAAGCAAGTTATCATGCAGGAAGCTCATGATACTCTTTATTCTATCCACCCCGGAGGAACGAAGATGTATCAAGATTTGAAAGAGCAATTTTGGTGGGACAAGATGAAGAGAGAAATCAGAAGCTACATCGCCAAGTGTGACATCTGTCAAAGAGTCAAAGCAGAGCATTAGAGACCCGTAGGACTGTTGCAACCATTGCAGATTCCAGAATGGAAGTGGGATTCCATCGGAATGGACTTTATCACCGGATTGCCTACCTCTAGTAGGGGAAATGACTCAATCTAGGTCATCGTTGATTGATTGTCCAAGGTAGCTCACTTTATACCTGTCAAGACAACCTACCAGAGTTAGAAGCTAGCAGAGATGTATATTGCTAGAATTGTTAGTCTGCATGGAACCCCCAAGACCATAGTATCAGATCGAGGAACCCAATTTACCTCGAGATTTTAGCAGAAAGTCCAAGAAGGATTAGGCACCAAGTTGAATTTCAGCACCACTTATCACCCGCAAACTGATGGACAGACTGAACGAGTCAACCAAATCTTGGAAGATATGTTGAGAGCTTGTGTGTTAGAATATGGATCAAAATGGGAAGACTGCCTGCCTTTTGCAGAATTCTCATATAACAACAGTTATCAAGCTAGTTTGCAAATGGCACCATTTGAGTTCCTATACGGAAGAAAGTGTCGCACCCCTTTGAATTGGTCGCAAGTAGGAGAGAGTCAGATCTTTGGACCCGACATTCTCCGAGAAGCCGAAGAAAAGGTTCACAAAGTCCGTGAGCACCTCAAGATCACCCAATCTAGGCAGAAGAGTTATGCTGACAAGAGAAGGAGAGACCTGACTTTCAATGTCGAAGATTTTGTATATCTCAAGGTTTCACCATTAAAGGGAACCCAATGTTTTAGTCTGAAAGGAAAGTTAGCCCCCAGATATATCGGACCATTCAAGATTCTAAATCGTCGAGGAGAGGTATCGTATCAACTGGAACTACCTGAAGATATGTCAGCCATCCATAATGTGTTCCATATCTCGTTACTTCGCAAATGCCTAGAAGTGCCGGAGAAGACTGAAGTATTCAGGAACATCGAGCACCGAGCCGTTGATATCAACAAGGATCTAATGTATCGTGAAGTGCCCATCCGTATCCTAGAGGAAGCCTACAGAACCACCAGGACCTGGAGTATCAAATTTCTCAAGATTCAATGGAGCAACCATACTGAGGAGCAAGCCACTTGGGAGCGAGAAGATTACATTAGGACAGAGTTCCTAGATCTCTTTAGTTCCTAGTTTTCTTTCGTAAATCTCGAGACGAGATTTTGTTTAAGGGGGGAAGGTTTGTAACATCCCAAAACTCTAATCCAAGGTTATTAAGATCCAAATCATCAAATTTAGGGTTAACAAAAACTTTTCCATTTAAAATCATTAAGCATTCATATGTGTGTGCATTTAAATTAGGAGTTGTTTTGAATTGCCATGTTTGAGTGACCATTGATTGTAAAATGATTCTAAGGTGAATTAAACATCATCTAGATCATTCCCAAACAAATCCCAAAGAAAAACAAATCAAAAAGAATAAAATAAGCAAATGGTCATTTGTGCCATTTTAATCACCTAGCCTACTTTGGATATTCCTAGAACTCAAATCTTAACAGAAACAATTGTGGTTCTTTGCACCCCTTGCTAGTATAAGTAGTGATGTACCAAGGCCCACTTTGTTTCATCCCAAAAACTTTCAAACACTAAATTTAAATGACATTTGAAATTTGAATGTAGTGCATATGTATAGATCACACTTATTCAAAAACCACTCAAATGAACTCCACTTTCAAAACCCAAGCACACCTAGAAGATCAAGCATAAGATACATCACTCCACCAAAAATTAGCTCGAAATTCAAAAACTTTCTTCATGCGGCCATTGTGTCGAACAGGTTGCAGACAAAAATAAACCTGCCTAACTAACACTGCTCCTAGTTAAACCCTTGTAACCATTTGCACCCTATCTAATCTCCTCTGTCCCCCCTAAGTCCAACCAAGTCCCTACCGGCCTACCCTTTAGCTGCAGCAGCAGTGGAGCACCACCACTTTGTGGTCACCGCCGGCCAGAAGTGAGCAACGCGCCAGGGACAGCGTCGCGCCAAACCAGCAAGTCCCGTAGCTCCGCCCAACCCTACCGCCGCCCACGGTCCACCCCATGGCCCCTGCTAGCCCTTGGACCACCGAGGAAACACTGCACACTAAGTCTTTGCGCCGTGCCAGAGCACCCTCACCGCCAACATGCCATAGACCATGCGCCGCTCCGCCTCGACCCCAGCACCCTGCCAGACACGGCAATGCACCGCCGCGCGACCTACAGTCGCCGAGCGCCAAGTCGAGCACCGCCTCTATCTCCTAGAGAACACGACGCTCCCGACCATATGCCACCGCCCCTAGCCGCGCCATTGCACCGTAGCTGACGACCAGGGAACCGCCCACCGTCCGCCTAGCTCACCCACACTGATAGCCCCCTGTGCCATCGTCACCGACGAGCTCCGCCCACACCTCTCGGTCTCACGGTCGCGCCTATATAAGTAGGCCTCTCCAGCACGAATTCCACACACCATTCCAGTCCCCTCTCGCCACCGATCGTTTCCCCTCTCTCGCCGGAGCCACTCGAGCTGTAGTTCACCGAAATTGCACCAGAGGAGCCCGCAGCAGAGGAGGAGATGCTGCCATCGATTCTGTCCATCGTAGCCCCTACCGTGACCTCGCCTAAGTCCGCCGTCCCCGTCTAGTTCGATCGCCCACCTCACCGCACTAGCTGGAGCCCTGGTACGTCCCCAGTAGACCCCCACCGGTCGTTTAGGGTTCAGTCTCTGATACGTCAATCTTGCATCACTATTCTATGTCATAATTCACTGTTATTCATTGATATATTTCGTAGTGAGAGGTGATACTTATGTTATTTCATCTGTTTTTGCATGGTTGATGACATTTGGAGCATGGACCGCTGCAGTCAGGATTCTGATGGAAAAGGTGCTGTTTGGAGGCAAAATTCGTGAAGATCAGAAAATCCGGGAAAATATACGGAAAATCCTATTTTTCCAGAAGACGAAGGAAGCCGGAAGGGGGGCTGGAGATGGGCCACAGGGGTCCCACACCACCCCCTAGCATGGGCCAGCCTAGGCCACGCCAACAGGTGGTGTGGCCGCCCTGGTCCACCCCTAGCACTCCCCTCTGGCGTATATTATCCTCCTGAAACCCTAAGACTCGAGGATCGACCACAGAAATATTCTGCCGCCTCTGCGGGGCGGAAAACACCGAGAGAGAAAGATCTCTCTGACAGACAGATTTCAGCCAGGGGAATTCCTTCCTGGAGAGGGGAGATCGTCGCCATCAACACCACCATCAAGCTGGACTTCATCGGGATCATCACCACCATCAGCACCCTCATCACCATCTCCATATTGCTGTAACAATTGCGTTGAATCTTGCATAGTTCACAGGGGAAACTTTCCTAGTGTTGATTACTCTTTGTAGTTGATGCTATTGAGTGAACCATTGAATTATAGTTTATGTTAAGATTGTTATACATCATTATTCCATCTCTGATCATGATCCATATGATGTCTTGTGAGTAGTTTATTTTGTTCTTGAGGAGATGGGAGAAGTCATGTTGTTAGTACTGGAGTTGTGTTGAGAAAGATTCAATAGTTTGATATTTAAGTTGTGGTGTACTTCTTCTAGTGGTGTCATGTGAACGTCGACTACATGACACTTCACCTATGTGGGCCTAGGGGAATGCATTGTGTATTTGGCTACTAATCGTAGGGGTTGCCGGAGTGACAGAAACCTGAACCCCCGTTAGGAAACCATTGCACAAGGGAGTTAAGGGTCTTAGAGTTTAAAGTTGTAGTTAGGTTTCTACCTAAATTACTTTCTTGTACTTACGGATGTTTGCAAGGGGTATAATCACAAGTATGTCTTAGTGCTAGGAAGGTCGGTACATTAGCACAGGTTCACCCACACAACACTTAGCAAGCTAAAGAAGATTAATCAACTATATGAAGTGAAAGCACTTGACAGACTTCCCATGTGTCCTCGAGAATGTTTGGTCATCTTAAGTAATACAACCGGCTTGTCCTTTGCTTCATAAAGGATTGGGCCACTTGCTGCATTTATTCCTACTGTCTTTTGTTTATGCGTACTTTGTTTACTTGCTTTATCAAAAACCCCTAAAAATCCGTTTGCTAAGTATTTGTAGAGAATTCCTGATCCATACCACTAGCCAGCACCTTCTACTCCTCGTTGGGTTCGACACTCTTACTTATCGAAAATACTGCGATACACCCCCTATACTTCTGGGTCATCAAGACTATTTTCTGGCACCGTTGCCGGGGAGTGAAGCGCTATTGGAGAGTGGAACTAGTAAAGGAAACTTCTACTGTGAGTATTGTTTACTTCTGCTAGTTGCTTTATTTTCGTTATGGATAATTCGCTGAGTTTCTTATTTGGTAATGCTACTACCACTGTTAAGGTAGTAGATAAGCCACCACCTGCTCAGAATGATGTTTTTAAAATACCTACAAGAATTATTGATCGTGTTATGGATAACTACTATGTTGGGGATGGAACAGTCCATCTCGATGATCATTTGCTCTTTATACACGAATTATGCGGGTTGTTCAAGTGTGCAGGTATTACTACAGATCAAGTTAAGAAGAAGTTATTCTCATTATCGCTGAAAGGAAGAGCTGAGCAATGGTATAAGCTGCTGAAAAATGGTCAAGCTCTGGAATGGGAGGAAATAGTTCCTCTCTTTTATTCAAAGTTTTATCCTCCTAGTGAGATTCATAAAGATCGGAATCAAATATACAACTTTTGGCCTCTTGATGGAGAGAGTACATCCCAAGCTTGGGGGAGATTGAAGTTACTAATGCTCAGATGTCCCATTCATCAGCTCCCCAACAATATTATTATCAATAAATTTTATGCAAGGCTCCCTCTATATGATAAGGATTTATTGGATGCTTCTTGTGCTGGATCATTCACTCGCATGGAAGAAGAATCTAAATGGGATCTTCTGGACCGTATTCAAGACAATGCTGAAGCTTGGGAGAATGACAAAGGTAGAAAGTCGGGTATAAATTATGATTATGAATGCATTGAATCTTTTATGGGAACTGATGACTTTCAAAATATTAAAAATGCTTATGGTCTAGACTCTCAAGCTATTGCTTCTTATTTTAAGGCTTTTGCTTCCTATATTGAAGTGCCTAAAAAGAAGTGGAATAAGTACCATGAACCTTATAAATATGTTGCTAAGAGTGTTCCTGCAAGAAATACTGAAGTTTATACTGCTAATCATGCCTTACCCGAACCTTACATTGAGAAAATGCCTTTCCCAGTTAAGATAAAGAAACATTCTATGATAGCTAGTATGGTTGATGAAAGTATGAATCAAGCTGTTGAACCTAATAAACAAATGGTTGATGAACCTATTATCGCAAATGTGAAAGACTTAGTTACTAAATATGAAGAAGAGGGACACACTATCCTTTGTAAGGATACCTCTAATATTGTCTCACATAGTAGTGTTATGAGAGTTAGTATTCCCGTGTTCTCTGTTAGACTAAGTGATCATTGCTAAGATGGTCTTCGTGATAGTTATATTGTTAAGTTTATGCATGATACTGAAAGTTACTATGAGCGAGGGAAAAGTGTTCTTATGTATCTCAATAATATCAAGTTTCCCCGTTTTATGCTGAAAGTTTTTATGTTGCAGTTCTTTTGCCTTCCTATGCTAGTAGCCTCTGGTTTCAACAACTTGTTTGTTTACAAAATTGCCTTGTATAGGAAGTGGGTTAGACTTAAATATGTGTATTTTTGTTTCTTAATGCTCTCTTTCACCTCAATTCATATTCCTGTGTGAGCATCTTCAAAATTATCATGCCCATCTTAATGGCTATAAAGAAAGAGCTTTTTGGGAGACAACCCAATTTGTTTTTGCTTTCAGTTTGTTTGTGTTTCTTTGAGTCTTGGAAGTTATTACTTTGGTAATAACCTCTCCTTATCCTTTTTGTTTGGTTTTTGTGTCAAGATCAACCTCTAATGAGAGAGAAGTAATATTTGGGGAAGTTGTTGTCCCGAAACAGATTTTTGTGCTGTAATTTTTTGTGCTTCTGCCCCAGGTTGTTATTTAACTTTCGTTAGTTTTGCACTTTTTGATTTGAACAATAGAAGATTTTCGAAAAAAATTGATCTTTACCTGCTGGTCTGTTTTGACAGATTTTGCCACTCTTGCATTTGCCTCTTTATTCGATTTCCTTTTTGAATTATTTTTGGGTTTTCCGAAGTAGTTGCTACAGTAGCTTATGTTTTGACGGTTTTCAGTTGAAGTTGGACACAAAAGGTTTTATCACTTCACTTATACTAATGTTGCTAATGAGAACTGTGTGAAGTTTTGTGTGAAAGAAATTTCTAGGAAGTGGAGATAATGGTGTAATAAGGAAGAGAAGGGTTTTATGACTCAAGTAATAAGTGTATGAAGATGAAGATATTGATGTTATTCAAGTGGTGACTCCGGAGGAATATACTAAATACCAAATTCAGAGACCTGCAGAGCCCACTTTCAAATAGGTAACAGTTATGGTAAGAAAAGTTCCACAAAAATACTATCCAACTATATTTTTGCAGTTTTTAGTCAATAAGGAAAGCTACGAAGCGAAAAAGGGACAAAAACGGAGCCAGGGTGGCTCACACCACCCTGTGGCGCGGGCCCACTCCTGGCCGCGCCACCAGGTGGTGAGTCCACCCCAGACTCCGCCTCCGACTCGTTTTCTCCCAGTAACTTCCATTTGTTGTGAAACTTCGTAATATATAATCCCCCGGATCCCTCGAGGTTCGTATATCGTGTTTTTGTCGTGTTTTCGTTTTGATCTGTTTCTGCCAGGACATACTCTTTGAAGGTTTAGAAGCACAATGGTGTCCGCCAAGGATAAAGGGAAGGAGCCTATGGAGGAAGACCTCCAAGACCCCAGGAAGGAGAAGGAGATCAAGAGTGAAGGTGAAGAGGAGGCAAAGCACACAGGCACTACCATTGCAAGCATTGGAGTAGTGGCAAACCCTGCCAGGATCAGAAGGACTGCACGGATGCAGATTGGGGGGAAAACTCCTCGTCACTGCTTGGCTCCACGGTCACTTCCTCCATGCACCAAGAATCCTTTCCATACCCTTATCCATGAGCATCAATACCAGAATATGCCCAAAGGGAAATTACTCTCCAATTGGGATTTTCCTCGTTCTAGCCATGTAGGAAAAGATGACTTCAAGGAGGAAGAGTGGGGAAAGAATAGCAAGAGCTGGAATTCTCAACCCGACATGATCATGAGCCGCATCGAAGAAAATTCAAGGTTGATTCGTAATCTCACCTTTGAGATTGAGGACTTTGGGAAACTTATCAGAGAGCTCATCGAGAGGATACCACCACCACCGAAGGAGTAATTCGTCATCAGGTTTGGCATCCCCTTGGTTTGTTCCAAGCTTGGGGGAGTGCCGCGGTATCACATCACTATTTTCTATCTTTTTACCTTTTTTAGTAGAGTCATATCATGAATAGAGAAGTTATTATGTAGTATGGTTTGCATTATGGAAGTGTCCCCTCTCTCGTTAGATATGTATCCCTTGGTGTGAGTTGCCGTTGTGGAATATTAATGAGAAGTTCTATCATTTACTCTTTTGCTTAGCTTATATTAGTTTTCGATTCGTGGTTATATGATTGATCTTGTTGTTAGTATTGGTATCACTTTGGGATCATTGAGTTAATTTAGTTGGTTTTGGCAAACCTGGCTCGGTCAGTAGCAACACTATTTTTGAGAGTTGAAAGAAAACATAAAAGTACTCTAAAGAAATATAATTTCATCGTCTTTCTTTCTTGATTTGCTCATGAGTCTAGTATTCTCTAGTTAAGATCTTTTGTGCTTTCAAGGAAGATTGCATGTTTGTCTTTATCGCTTGTATGTTTGTTTGTTTCCTTCAACTCTTATACTTGCTACCCAGCCTTGCTAGCCAAAAACCTATACTGAGAGGGAATTCTTCTCGTGCATCCACCTCCTTTAAACCAAACCCATGCCATTTGTGTCCACCATACCTACCTATTAGCATTATTGCTATTCCAAGTAAATTCTTGTTTTATCTACCTCCCAAATTAAACTTGTTATGTCAAAATTAGTGATTAAAGCTCTCACGAACTTGATGGCACACTTTACTTTTCTTGCATTTAATAACCTAAACCATTGGGTCCTTCTTTGGTGCGTTGATGACCCACAAGTATAGGGGGTGTATCGCAGTATTTTCGAGGGAAGTGAAACCCAATTTATTGATTCGACACAAGGGGAGACATAGAATATTTATCAGCCTTAACAACTGAGTTGTCAATTCAGCTGCACCTAGAAACAATCTTGCTCACAGCAGTTTATCAGTAGCAACAGTTTTGTAGTAGGAATAGTAAAGTAACAGCAGTAGTAAAGCAAAGACAGTAGTAACAAAAGAAGTAAACAGTGGGATTCGAGTGCGGTAGGCTTAGGGATGGATGGACGGGCGTTGCATGGATAAGACAATTCACATAGCAATCAGAACATAGGGCAATTGCAAATAAATAAGACAAAGCATCCAAGTACTAGATAATCCTATGCAAGTGTTCCATATATAGTCATACGTGCTCGCAATGAGAACTTGCACAACATCTTTTGTCCTGCCAGCCCGTTTGCAGCGGGGCCTCTAGGGAACTACTGGCAATTAAGGTGCTCCTTTTAATAGAGCACCGGAGCAAAGCATTAACACTCCATGAACACATGTGATCCTCACATCAAAGCCATTCCCTTCCGGTTATCCCGATTTCTATCACTTCGGGGCCATAGGTTCCGGACAACAACGTGTGTATACAACTTGCAGATAAGACCAAAAACAATACTATCATAATGAATCGATAACATGTTCAGATCTGAAATCATGGCACTCGGGCCCTAGTGACAAGCATTAAGCACAACAAGTCGCAACAAAGTCATAAAGCGCTAATAAAAGATACTAGGCACCATGCCCTAACAATTTGATGCCATTACATGAACGATCTCATCCAATCCCTACCATCCCCATAGCTTACAGTGGGGGATTACTCACTCATAGATGGGGGAAACATGGATGGTCGATGGAGAAGCGATGGTGATGATGATGGCGATGATCTCCAATTCTCCGTCCCGGCAGGGTGCCAGAACGGAGTTTCTGGTGCTGTTTCGTGGAATCTGGTGGTGGCGGCGGAGCGGAACTCCTTCTGGAAAAACGCCGAACCCCCCGAAGTTTTTAGGTCAGAAGGCTCCTTATAGGCGAAGAGAGAGGCCGAGGGGGTGCCTGGGGGGCCCACACCACCCCCTGGCGCGGCCTGGCCTGGCCCGCGCCAGCAGGTGGTGTGGCAACCCCTGGCTCTTGTCCGTCTCGTATTCTGGCTCCTGGAGTCTTCGGGTGAAATAGGATTTTTGGCATATTTTCTAGGATTTTTCCTGATAGTTGATTTTCTGCACAAAAAGTAGACACCAAGGCAATTCTGCCGAAAACAGCGTCAGTCCGCATTAGTTGTATCCAAATCACACAAGTATAGAGGAGAAACAATAGCAAAAGTGTTTGGGAAAGTAGATACGTTTTGGACGTATCAACTCCCCCCAAGCTTAGCTTATTGCTTGTCCTCAAGCAATTCAGTTGAAAACTGAGTGCGACAAAAGAACTTTCATGAACACATTTGCTTCATATGATGTAAATATTCTCAGCAATGTGATCAACTACTTGGACAATTCATAATAAAGAGTATGCAACCAAGTCTACTTAATAACCATTGCAAGCTATGAAGAGATTCCAACTCAAGAATAATAAGTAGCATGAGGCACAAACATAAGCAACATTACAATGCTCATAAAAAGGTATGATAGAGTGGTATCTCGCTTTCCCTTTGATTATGAATATTAAGGCACATCTGAAGTTCAAGTGATGACTAGAAGTAAAGCTGTCAAGGATACAAGCATCAAAGTCATAACACAAATAATCAAGTAATGGAACAAACACAAAGAATGACAACTATGCTCTCAAGAAGGTGCTCAAAGAATATGTGGAGACTCAACAAGAAAAGGTTTTAAATAATTTGAAAGGCTTCCAAATGCTGAAAGTATGGTACTCGTTAGCTTTGATCTCTCATTGGCCCTATCATAAGCATCTTTAATGTGGTTAAGGTGAAAGTGACACAACTAAGAGGATATGCTTGACAGGTTATCAATCGAAGTCTCAAGCCCCTTACTTACGAAGACCGATCCTCATGCTACTCAACTTCAGTCACAAGTAAGCTCTTGTCATTGTAAGTATATACGTATCATAGAGAACTGCCAACGGGGTACCCCTTGCACATGACACGGGAGCTATCCCATAATCAAAATACAAGGCAAGCAAACAATGAGCATCTCGGTGATCTTTTTATTTACTATGTGCATAGATTTTTATTGAGGATGCTTCATAGAATGATCCTTATGGTTATGCTGAAAGTTTCCACCATGATTAGGCATGGTTTAGGCTAGCGTCCTAGGCGTTTCTCTAACATACATACAAACTCCATGATCTTACAAGTTCCACTTTTATTTCACACCGCCGAGATCCATAAGCAAAAGAACATGATATCAACTAGGTACAAAGTACCTATGAAGCGTTGAAAGCGGTCCCCATGATACATGGTTCTGCTAACTTCAACTCATAAAGCGCAAGCATATGCGCAACAAAGAAGGACGCAATGGTTCAGGTTTATTAAGTGCAAGAAAATAAAGTGTGCCATCAAGTTCGTGAGAGCTTTACTAACTAACTTTCTCATAACAAGCAAACATTTTATTCGGAAGAAAACAAGGCATATTGAATATGCACGGAGGTAGAAAATGATGCTAATGGGTAGGTATGGTGGACATTTTGGAAATATTTGGTTTAGGGATTTGGGAACTTGAGTAAAACATGCTCAGTGAAAGGGAAGGCTAGCAATAGTAAGGGAGCGACAAATGAGAGAGCAATAACTGTCATTATCATGCTTGCAACAAAACATGACTACTCATGGCATGAAAGTGATTCAAGATCCTCAAGGCAAAATAATTCATCAAGGCTTAACTGATTATCACAGTCATGTGCATGCGTGATCATGTGCCTAGTCAATTCAAATGAAACATTCAGAGGAGGATACCACGGTGTCATACCAATTTATGAATAGGGTAATGCAAGCAAACATTCATAAGACATGCTACAAACTATTAGCGAGTTGGAGCTAATCATAAGAAAGCAAGAACTATTAAGCATCCAAAGAAAACATACAGTCTACTTGAACGGACTAAGCATGCCCACAGTGATGAGTATATGTACAAAAATGAAAACAAATAGAGTTCGTTACCAGCCTCTTACCACGCCTCAAGTTGTCATTGATCCTCATTATTGCACTTCACTTGTGTGGCTTGAATAATAATATGAAACCAATATCCACTGAGGACTGCCGAACCCTGTAGCAAACTCGCAAAAACCAAAGAAGAATAACAAATATTTTTGGTGTTTTCGATTTTTAAACAAGAACCAAAAGAGAAAAACAAGAAAGCAAAATCTTTTTGGGTTTTTCAAATAGTTCAAACAAAGCAAAAAGGGAAAAGCAAACCAAGGCAAAAAGAAGAAGCAAACCAAAGAGAAACAACAGAAATATTTTTGGTCTTTTTGTGTTTTTAGAAAGCAAAAGCAAGGAAGAACGAAAACATGAACATACAAAGTACCGACGCAACATGATATGAAGATGAGTGCGGTGTCGGCGTACCTCCCCCCAAGCTTAGGCTTTTGGCCTAAGTGGGTATCAATCCCAAGCTGGCCAGGATGAAGTGTCACCCTGGTACGACGAAGAGTTCCCTCATCCTGGTGCGAACTCGAGTACGTCCCTCTGTAATGCGTGGAGTAATCATAGGAGGGCACATCCTCCTGGTGTTGCTCGTGGAAACCCAGCAAGCGAAGCTGCTCGTACACCTCCTCCTTGGAGCGCGACCATGGTCTCCTATGAACACTAAACAAAGAAGGTTGTGGCAAAAGGATCTCCCTTTCATCCCCGTCAGTGAAAAGCATCCTATATACTAGATTGTTCAAATCAGAGGTAGAAGTGACAAAGTGACGAGTTTTCATGGCAACAAGGTCAAGCCTCTGTGGTGCCAGCATAGCATCATAGGGATCCACTGAAAGACCTAATGCATTGACTATACGCGAGGCAATGATGCCCCCATAGATAGGCCCCCTAACAGCTAGGGGCGAGCAATAAGCGAGCCAAGATTGTACCGAGTATCATTGTTAAGCGCAGCAGCAAGGAATGCTAAATGATAGTTGGAGATATTACTTGTGTTCTCCCTACCAAGTACACGAGTAGCGAGATAATATGCAAAGTATCTAAGAGCAGGGAGTTGGATATTTCTTATCTTTCTGCGCTGCGCCACACGGTCATCATCATTGGTCACCCCTCGGTAAAGCTCCAACAAGTCAGCGGGTCGCCCTTGAATTTTCTTCACGGTTCCTATCATGCGCACACCTACAATACTGCAAAATCTCTCCAAAGGCATGGTGAAGGGCAGATCATAGATTTTAAAAGAGACAGTAGAGTGATAGGGTGTGTTAGTAAACGTGAAGCTCTCAACAAAAGTTTTGGTGAGCATAGCGTATTACGCACTCTCATCTTACATATATGAGGTCAAACCAACCCTCTCAATCAGTAGCAAGAAATCATCAAGAATACCTGCAGCTTGTAAGAAAGTAAAACAAGGAAAAGAGGATGGGTGAGCATCCCCATCATCCCTTTCACAGCCAATACGAGTTGCAATGAGATCTTCATTGTATGATGGCCTAGCATGAGAGGCTGTTCTTGAGGGCCTCGACCTCCTAGGTGCATCACTCTCAAATATCTCTCCAAAAGTATGGTTGTTCATGCTTGGTATTCTGAAATTTAAACACCTATTAAACAAGTGATTACAAAGTAAATATAATGAAGGATTCTACTCATAGGGACTTGCAAGAGGCCTAAACATGCATCAAAACTATATCTCTAAGCATCAATCAAGCTTACAAGCTCTCATAACCAGTCACCTACAGTAGCAAAATACTCAACATATAATCCACTAAACACAAATCTACTTGGACAAGGGGAGGAGTCACATACCAGGGAACAAATGCTCCAAATTTCAGCAAGAAAGATGGGCTGAGCAAGGAGATCGAAAAAATCGAGAGCAAGCACAGCAAGAATGCGATTTTGAGCAATGAATTGGAGCTTACTCGGTAGAGAGAAGAAAGTGGCAGGTGGGAGAGTTGGTGGGGGGTCAGGGGTGGCCCACACCAGGGCATGGCGCCACCCAAGGCTGGTCGCGCCACCATGTGGTGTGCCTGCCTGGTGGGCCCCCCTGGTACCTCTCAGGTACTCCTCTGCCCCTTTTCACGTAAAAATTTAATATGAATTTTCTGGAATTTTTTTGAGACACTTTATTTTTGGGCATTTTTCAGAAATAGAAGGATGATTTTTCTGACAGACAGATTTTTTTTCTTTTGGAAACATGATGCAAGGACAAAACAAGGCTAGAACTACAGAAGTTCTAACATGCAAGCAACTAACAACACAAAGAAAACTAAACGAAAGCAAAACCTAAAATGCAAAGGATAGAAATAAACGGAGATAATCATAGTGAAAACATTGTTTTGTTCAATGGAATCCTTTGTTAGCAAGGTTGATCAAGTCTTGCTACCAAAACAATTGCATGTGAGACAAACTTTGTACTCCACTAATGATTATGTTACCTCAACCTTGATAGCAATGGTCCCAATCATAATAGTTTCAAATTTTTCTCTTGGTATGGGACAATATATTTCTCCAACCTTAATGCCTTCAACATGTTCAATTGAATTCAAACCATAAGTCCTTTCAATCTTCTTGGGGAAATAAGAAGTATGTTCCTTGTCATTAACATTGAAGGTCACCTTTCCTTGATTACAATTAATAACAGCTCCTGCAGTATTAAGAAAAGGTCTTCCAAGAATAATAGACATATTATCGTCTTCGGGCATTTCAAGCACAACAAAATCAGTTAATATCAAGCAATTGTGAGCCACCTGAACATGTACATCCTCACATATACCCACAGGAATAGTGGTGGATTTATCAGCCATTTGCAAAGTTATATCAGTTGGTATGAATTTTTCTAGTTGAAGCCTCTTGTAGAGAGAGAAAGGCATAACACTAACTCCATCTCCCAGATCACACAAAGCAGTTCTAACATAAATGTTCTTAATAGAGCAAGGGATAGTCAGAATCCCTGGGTCTCCAAGTTTCTTAGGAACCTTACCATTGAAGGAATAATTAGCAAGCAAAGTAGAAATTTCTTCATTAGGGGTCTTCCTTTTATTCGAGACAATGTCCTTCATATACTCTGAGTAAGGAGACAATTTAATAGCATCAGTCAAAGGAATTTGCAAGAATAAAGGCTTCATCCACTCACAAAACTTATTATAATGTTCATCTTCCTTTGACTTGTGTTTCTTATCAGGGAAAGGCATAGGTTTTTGGACCCAAGGTTCTCTTTCACTACCATGTTTCTTAGCAATAAAATCTTCTTTGGTGTATTTAGTATTCTTAGTGTGGTTTTCAGGTTCTTCTTCAACTTTTTCTTCATTAGGAACAACATTTTCTTCATTACCACTTTCTGTTTCAGCATCAGAGATAGATATACTATTAGGATCTATTGCAGGTTCAGAGGGTTCTACAACAGTTTTATGTTTCTTTTTCCTTTTCTTACGAGTAGAACCACTATTTTCAGCTTGTTGAGAATCCTGCTCAATTCTTTTGGGATGCCCCTCAGGATATAGAGGATCCTGGGTAGCAGCACCACTTCTAGTTCTAATTTCATAAGCATGTTTTTCTTTAGCGGCATTAACTAGCAAGTCATTTTTCACTTTAACGAGTTGATCTATTTGAGTTTGAACCATTTGAAAGTGTTTAACAATCATTTTAACATCATTAGAGGTTCTTTCAACAATATCTTTCAACTCAACAATAGCTCTAGTGTTTTCCATTAAATGATTTTGCACCCTTTTATTAAAGTTATCTTGCTTAACAATAAAGATATCAAATTGTTCTAAGCATTGATCAGGAGGTTTCGAGTAAGGGATATCACCTTCATCAAAGTGTTGGAGAGAGTGTACCTCAATAGTGGATGAGTAGGGAATAGGCTTACATAATTCTTCTATAGGAGATAAATTCTTGACATCTGCAGCTTTAATTCCCTTCTCCTTAAGACATTTCTTAGCTTCCTTCATCACTTCATCATTCAATTCAATAACTCCCCTTTTCTTTGATGTTGGAATAGGCACAGGAATAGATGGTTCAGGTACAATTACTTCAGGTATAGTTGTTTAGGAGGAGTCCAATCTTCATAATTCTTGCTTATTTTAGCCATTAATTCCTTAGCTTCCTTAGGAGTCCTATTCCTGAAAACACAATCAGCACAACTATCTAGGTATGTCCTAGATTCCTCGGTTAGTCCACTATAAAATATATCAAGAAGCTCATTCTTAGGTAATGGACTTCCAGCCTGTGCATGAATCAAAGCACAAAACCTTGCCCAAGATTCAGGCAATACCTCTTTTTCTCCCTATTTAAAATCAAAAAGTTCCTACAAAATAGCATGTCTAGCACTAGGAGGAAAATATTTCTGCAGGAAAGTACTAATTAAGCACTCAGGGCTATCAATAGATCCAGGAGGTAAATTACTAAACCAAGTTTTAGCTTCTCCTTTCAGTGAAAAGGGAAAAATCTTAGCAAAAAAGTAAGTACGCATCTTAATATCATCAGAAAACAAGCCACTCATGGTAGAAAGTTCATTCGTATGTGCTACCGCACTTTCATTCTTAGTCCCACAAAAAGGTTCTTTCTCGACAATAGCTAAGTAAGATAGATCGAGAGAGAAATCATAATCTTCATCTATAATGTTTATGGGAGAAGCAGCAAACTTAGCATCAGGATATAATTTCGGTCTAATAGTACGCCTCTCAAGGAGACTCTTAGCAGCGCTCCTATCATGGGTGTTCTTACATTCTTTAATAAACTCATCGGTCATCTCAACATAACCATCTTCAATATCATAACTCTCACTAGACTCAGGTGAGCTAACAGGTGTGGTAGTGTCTTCATTAGGAGTTTCGGTATTTCCAGCTATAGTTCTAGCAATCGTAGCATCTAGAAAACGACCTAATGAACCACTCTTATCAAGCACAGTAGAAGCAGCATCATAAGCATCAGAAGTTTCAGATTCAGCAGTAGTAGCAGTGTGTGTAGCATGTGTATGTGGTGGTGTAAGGAACTTACTCAAAACAGACGGTGAATCAAGAGCAACAGAGGTGTTCAGAACCATACCTCTTCTTGTAGTGGATGGTAAAATAGGAACCTTGCCATCATGAGACTTACCCATGATGGATGGATAGCACCGAACAATAGAGAATCCAAGTGAACTTGATAAATAAAGCTATGCTCCCCAGCAACGGCGCCAGAAAATAGTCTTGATGACCCACAAGTATAGGGGGTGTATCGCAGTATTTTCGAGGGAAATGAAACCCAATTTATTGATTCGACACAAGGGGAGCCAAAGAATATTTATCAGCCTTAACAACTGAGTTGTCAATTCAGCTGCACCTGGAAACAATCTTGCTCACAATAGTTTATCAGTAGCAATTGTTTTGTAGTAGGAATAGTAAAGTAACAGTAGTAGTAAAGCAAAGACAGTAGTAACAAAAGAAGTAAATAGTGGGATTCGAGTGCGGTAGGCCTAGGGATGGATGGACGGGCGTTGCATGGACAAGACAATTCACATAGCAATCAGAACATAGGGCAATTGCAGATAAATAAGACAAAGCATCCAAGTACTAGATAATCCTAGGCATGTGTTCCATATATAGTCATACGTGCTCCCAATGAGAACTTGCACAACATCTTTTGTCCTGCCAGCCCGTTTGCAGCGGGGCCTCTAGGGAACTACTAGCAATTAAGGTGCTCCTTTTAGTAGAGCACCGGAGCAAAGCATTAACACTCCATGAACACATGTGATCCTCACATCAAAGCCATTCCCTTCCGGCTATCCCGATTTCTGTCACTTCAGGGCCATAGGTTCCGGACAACAACGTGTGTATACAACTTGCAGATAAGACCAAAAACAATACTATCATAATGAATCGATAACATGTTCAGATCTGAAATCATGGCACTCGGGCCCTAGTGACAAGCATTAAGCACAACAAGTCGCAACAAAGTCATAAAGCACCAATAAAAGTACTAGGAACCATGCCCTAACAATCCGATGTCATTACATGAACAATCTCATCCAATCCCTACCATCCCCATAGCCTACAGCCGGGGATTACTCACTCATAGATGGGGGAAACATGGATGGTCGATGGAGAAGTGATGGTGATGATGATGGTGATGATCTCCTCCAATTCCCCATCCCGGCAGAGAGAGGCCGAGGGGGTGCCTGGGGGGCCCACACCACCCCCTGGCGCGGCCTGGCCTAGCCCGCGCCAGCAGGTGGTGTGGCCACCCCTGGCTCTTCTTCGTCTCATATTCTGGCTCCTGGAGTCTTCGGGTGAAATAAGATTTTTGGCATATTTTCCGGGATTTTTCCTGATAGTTGATTTTCTGCACAAAAAGTAGACACCAAGGCAATTCTGTTGAAAATAGCGTCAGTCCGCATTAGTTGTATCCAAATCACACAAGTATAGAGGAGAAACAATAGCAAAAGTGTTAGGGAAAGTAGATACGTTTTGGACGTATCATCCGTATATGCTTGCGCTTTATGAGTTGAAGTTAGCAGAACCATGTATCATGGGGACCGCTTTCACACTTCATTGGTACTTTGTACCTAGTTGATATCATGTTCTTTTGCTTATGGAACCCGGCGGTGTGAAATAAAAGGGGAACTTGTAAGATCATGGAGTTCATATGTGTGTTAGAGAAACGCCTCGGCCGCTAGCCTAAGCCATGCCTAATCATGGTGGAAACTTGCAGCATAAGTATAGTGAGCATTCTATGAAGCATCCTCAATAAAAACCTAAGCAAATACCAAATAAAAAGATCACTGAGATGCTCATTGTCTGCTTGCCTTGTTATTTTGATTATGGGATATCTCCTGTGTCATGTGCAAGGGGTACCCCGTTGGTGGTTCTCAATGATACACGTGTATTTACAATGACAAGAGCTTACTCGTGACTGAAGTTGAGTAGCATGAGGTTCGGTACTCATAAGTAAGAGGCATGAGATTTCAACTTATAACTTGTCAAGCATATCCTCTTAGTTGTGTCACTTTAACCTTAATCACCAAAAGATGCCTATGATAGGGGCAATGAGAGCTGAAAGCTAGTAAGTATCATAATTTTTGGGAGCTCTTTATGAAACTTGAAATCCCTGCTTCCCTCTACGAAGGGCCTTTCTTTTACTTTTTAGTTGAGTCAGTAAACCTATTCCCTTCTATCTCAGCAAGTATTTTGAGTTGTTGTGTTTCATTTAATCATATGATGATTTATTCAATCATGTTTCTTATGTTCCTTGTTTTGCACATTGCTCTTATCTTGATGTTTAATACTTTGAAAGCTATCATTGAAAACAAGTTATTTGTGAACTCTAGCAAATTATCAACTATTCTCCGACCAAGAACTAAGTTTGCCATTATCAATTATGATTTACTTAAAGTATCTTTATTGTGTTTCCTTTACTCATTGCAAATTGAGTTATATAATGGTGAGTGTCTTCTATTATGATATATGTATTGATAATGTGATGCTTCTTGTCCGTATTCTTTTATCGACTCTTCACTCCATAAACCTGAGGCCATGTTTATTGAGCTCAGTTTCGCTTGGGGACAAGCAAAGTCTAAGCTTGGGGGAGTTGATACGTCCATTTTGCATCACTATTCTATGTCACTGTTATTCATTGATATATTTCATATTAAGAGGTGATACTTATGTTATTTCATCTGTTTTTGCATGGTTGATGACTTCTGGAGCATGGACCGCCGCAGTCAGGATTCTGATGGAAAAGGTGCTGTTTGGAGGCAAAATTCGCGAAGATCAGAAAATCCAAGAAAATATATGGAAAATCCTATTTTTCCAGAAGACGAAGGAAGTCAGAAGGGGGCTGGAGATGGGCCACAGGGGGCCCACACCACCCCCTGGCGCGGGCCAGCCTAGGCCGCGCCACCAGGTGGTTTGGCCACCCTGGTCCACCCCTGGCACTCACCTCTGGCGTATATTATCCTCCCGAAACCCTAAGACTCGAGGAATGACCATAGAAAGATTCTGCCGCCTCTGCGGGACAGAAAACACCGAGAGAGAAAGATCTCTCTAGCAGACAGATTTTTGCCGGGGGAATTCCTTCCCGGAGAGGGGAGATCATCGCTATCAACACCACCATCAAGCTGGACTTCATCGGGATCATCATCATCACCACCATCATCACCATCAGCACCCTCATCACCATCTCCATATTGCTGTAACAATCGTGTTGAATCTTGCATAGTTCTTAGGGGAAACTTTCCCGGTGTTGATTACTCTTTGTAGTTGATGCTATTGAGGGAACCATTGAATTATTGTTTATGTTCAGATTGTTATACATCATTATTCCATCTCTGATCATGATCCATATGATGTCTTGTGAGTAGTTCGTTTTGTTCTTGAGGACATGGGAGAAGTCATGTTGTTAGTAGTGGAGTTGTGTTGACAAAGATTCAATAGTTTGATATTTAAGTTGTGGTGTACTTCTTCTAGTGGTGTCATGTGAACGTCGACTACATGACACTTCACCTATATGGTCCTAGGGGAATGCATTGTGTATTTGGCTACTAATCGTAAGGGTTGCCGGAGTGACAGAAACCTGAACCCCCGTTAGGAAACCATTGCACAAGGGACGTAAGGGTCTTAGAGTTTAAAGTTGTGGTTAGGTTTCTACCTTAATTACTTTCTTGTACTTATGGATGTTTGCAAGGGGTATAATCACAAGTATGTATTAGTCCTAGAAAGGTCGGTACATTAGCACAGGTTCACCCACACAACACTTAGCAAGATAAAGAAGATTAATCAACTATATGAAGCAAAAGCACTTGACAGACTTCCCATGTATCCTCGAGAATGTTTGGTCATCTTAAGTAATACAACCGACTTGTCCTTTGCTGCATAAAGGATTGGGCCACTTGCTGCATTTATTCCTACTGTCTTTTTTATTTTACTCGTACTTTGTTTACTTGCTTTATCAAAAACCCCTAAAAATCCGTTTGCTAAGTATTTGCAGAGAATTCCTGATCCATACCACTAGCCAGCACCTTCTGCTCCTCGTTGGGTTCGACATTCTTACTTACCGAAAATGCTGCGATACACCCCCTATACTTGTGGGTCATCAATCTCGTCGGCGACGAGTCCGTCATCGACGACGACTGTGAGTCGTTGATCCGCGTTCTAATCGTGTGACCCAGATCGCTTGATACCGTTTCGGGTTTTAAGTCTCGCTGACAAGCGGGACCAACCTGTCAGCCGACCTCTGCGCCGCTGAGCGTCACTGGGCCGGCCCATTTCCTTTCCCGTGCTAGCCCACGAATTCAAATAAGTGTTTTTCTATTTAAGTTTAAATCCAATTTTGTCCCTCAGTTCAAAAATCAATTCAGGAAGATTTACTGCACCAAATTGAGTGATTCCAATTTTGTTGGAAAGCCTCTGAAAAGATCTATCCAAGTCCGTTGGATTTAATTCATTTAGAGTTAGACATCTCTCCTAGTAAAAATAACAAGACAGAAGCATTTCTAGTCACTTTAAATCATTAAATATTAAACTTAAACTTAATTAAATGTGATCCAACCTTTAAATCACATTCCCATATGTTAGAATATGTGGTGATGACATGTGTCCACATGATCCCATATTTTTATTAGAGAATATTAAATCTGAGTTAATTTCAATGAGTAGAAATTACTTTTCTCAAATAAAAAGAATGAAGGTAGTTAATAAAACCTTGTGATGTTTGTGATGATAATAGATCATCAAATGTGTACCTTAGAATGCTAAGTAGACTAGTTAAGTATTGTTTGGTGATTGTGTATACCGTATGTATTTATAGACGATAATACCGAACAAGCTTTTGAGGAGGAGGAGTTCTACCAAGAGGAAGAGGAAGAAAACTTCAACCACTGCACCAACCAAGGCAAGCTATTGTTAGCAAGCTAGAATTAAGCTAGATAACCTAAGCAAGATGCATTAGGCATGCTTTGGTTATACCATTTTGACTAGTACCTACTCCAAGTTTTACTTTCAAGCTTTTACTTTCTTTACTTTACCCAAGTCCCTTACTTGTTTGAAGGTAGCATAAAAAGTATAAAACTTGACCTATCTAGATAACCTTAGATGTCATTCTATGGCATGAGATTAAGATTAGCCTCCCATCTTAGTGAACACTCTTAACTTAGTAGCTTAGAGCTAAATCAAAACTTGAGTCACTTTAGATGGGAACACTTGGTGAAAATGAATTGTGAAAACCTTGGAATGATGAGTCATTCTATTGAGATGTTTTGACATGTGTTGAGAAATACCAATGGATTATGATGATGAAAATGTTGAGGCATGAGCCTTAGCCCTTTTACAAAAACTGATGGTTGGATTCGGATGCGATACCATTCCAATTTTACCGTACAACCACAATACCTGAATTGGGTAAGGCTTAGCCGGAATTTTATATGCATTAGTATTAGTTCCCTCACGGGAGAGGTTTGAGCTGAGGCTACCTCTCAATGTTGTCCACCTATGCAGTGCCCAAGATGACAAATGGTCATGGTTGGGAGGCCATGCTCATAGGAGATGTGCTTATAGTAGGGTGTGTAAAGGGAAGGTTATGTTTGATTATCTGCATACTAAGTATGATGATTCAGGGTTATCCCTGACAGATGTATCGAATCTTGTGGTGAAAGTGTACCACCTCTGCAGAGTGTCAAACTATTCGAATAGCCGCATCCGTAGTTATGGACAGTTGGAGTGGCCATACTGTTTCGTTGTCAGATGTTTTCAAAATGACTTATGAAATGAATGATGAATCTTGACTTGACCACAACAGGGTTGTGACTATGACACTAGCTTCCCCACTTAAGGATTCTAGAACTTTATTCTAGAACTTTATTTTAAACTTAAACTTAACTCTACAAATAAACCTAGAGTTAGCATTTCCCACTAGAACTACCTTACTTGTTAGTGATAGTTTGCGAGTACTTAAAGAGTACTCATGGCTTTGTCCCTGGCTATGCCTATGGCCAGACTATGAAGGAGACTACCAAGATGAAGGACAGCAGGACGGCTATGATAACTAGGACTATCTTCCATCGTCGGCATTGCATGTGCTACTTAAGATGGACCCCATCGCTACGCTTATTTATTTATTCCGCTACTTGTTGTATTAAGACTGGATCATGAGATCCTTTATTCATGTAAGACCTTATTATGGTTTGTAATGGATGATGTACTGTGATATCCAATTTGTTATGTCTCGCAAAAATGGTAATCCTGGGATTGCGATGTATGACATAACAGGCATCTGGGATTAAAAATCCGGGTGTTGACAAGTTGGTATCAGAGCCATCCTGACCATAGGCGACCCTAGTTAGAATGGACGTTCGAACAAAAACTTAATTTTAAAACCAAAGTGAGTATTTATGAAAAACTATTTCCTCTCTTACCCTTGGGAATTCATTCTTTCTCAAAAATTCATGTTCCTCCAATTCTTACATTACTACATAAAACTTGACACACTTGATCACTTCGCTAACTTCCTCATCCTTAATTCTTGTAGATGGAGACTCAGTTCAGCAAGTTCTACTAGTTGGGCAACGGAGGCCAACTGATCTTTGAGAGGGATCTAGTTTCACTGTCTGAGTTATTGGGACGCCCACATCTGGAGTTTCTTGGAGCTCAACTTCCTGGACCCCCAGAAGGAGATTTACAATGGCTAGTCACTGCTGATCTTCGAGGAAGCATAGAAGCACCAACGTCCGGGAGAATCTAGTTCTCCGTAAGAGAGAACAACTAGCAGAACCATGTTGTCATGGGGAACGCTTTCAACATTGCACTTGTACATTGTACCTAGTTGATATCATGCTCTTTTGTCTATGGATGTCGTCGGTGTGAAATGAAAGGGGAGCTTGTAAGTCCATGGAGTTATGTGTGTGTGTTAGACAAACGCCTGGGCCGCTGGTCTAATCCATAATCATGGTGGAAACCTATAGCGTAACCATAATGATCTGTCTATGAAGCATTCTTCTAATAAAAAAGAGTCGGATATTGAGAAAAAAGAGAAAAAAGAGATATGAGAAAAGAGGAAAGAGAGAAAAAAAGCACCATTTTCCCATGGTAAATAAGGAGATTGTTGAGATGCTCGTTGTCTGCTTGCCTTGTCATTTTGATATGGGGATTCTTCCGTATCATCGAGCAAGGGGTACCCCGTTGGCGGTTCTCTATGATACACATGTACTTAAGATGACAAGAACTTACCGGTGACTAAACTTGAGTAGCATGAGGAGCGGCCCTCGTATTAAAAGGGACATGAGATTTCCAACTTATACTTTGTCAAGCATATACTTCATAGTTTGTTCACTTTAACCTTAATCACCTTAAAGATGCTTATGATAGGGGCAATGAGAGCTGAAAGCTAATAAGTACCATAATTTTTGGAAGCTCTTTATGAAACTTGAATCTCTGCTTCCTTCTATGAAGGCCTTTCTTTTACTTTTATGTTGAGTCTCCACCTTCTACCTTTATGCACCTACTTTGAGAGCATAGTGGCCATTCTTAGTTCTATGTGCATTGTTCCAAGACTTGTTGATTGATGCATAACTTGATATTGCTTGTTCTTAAACTACTTGTATCTAGTCACTCTTATGAACTTTGAAGATGTCCTATGCATTTATGTTTGCTACTCTATGAGGTACAAGATGAATGCCACTATGCTATGTTTTCTTTAAGTGAAACAAACAAACGTCTTGCAAAGCATTGTTATTTATGAATCTTTTGTTTGTGCCTTTTCATGTTGCAACATAGTTGCTATGTCTTATTGCTAGAACTTTATCTTGCATGCTATGTTGAAGTACTTTTATCCCACCTTTCAATGTTTTACAAATACTTTGATCAAGTTCATGATGGTGCATGTCACCTAAAAAATTATTATTTCTTTTTATCACTTACCTACTCGAGGACGATCAGGAGTTAAGCTTGGGGATGTTGATATGTTGCTAATGTATCCATAATTTTTGATGTTCCATGCTTGGTTTAATCTACTTTCTTATGTTTTGTTCCAACTTTGGAGTACTTTTTATACACTTTCTTGGACTAACCTATTAACAAGATGCCACAGTGCCAGCTGCCTATTTTCTGCTGTTTTTGGTTCTAGCAAGTCAGAAAATGAATATTCTCGGAATTGGACGGGACAAAAGCCAAAGTCGATATTTTACCGGAAGACTCATGGAGCCAGAAGACGAGACGGAGAGGGGCCACAAGGCGGCCACACCATGTGGTGGCGTGGGTGAGCCCTCGCCGCACCACCAGGTGGTGTGGGCCCCCTGGCCGCCCACCGACCTTGCCTCTTCGCCTATAAGATGCCTCCCGATGCGAAAACCCTAAGAGGTCAATCAGAAATCCACGAAAAGTTCCGCACCGCCGCTGCCACCAAAGGGGATATTCGGGGGATAGAAAGTCTCTGTTCTGGCACCCTACCGGGACGAGGAAGTGCCCCCAGAGCCATCTCCATCGATCTCCACCGCCATCTCCATCGTCGTTGCTGATTCCCATGATGATGAGGGAGTAGTTCTTCCTCGAGGCTAAGGGTTCTACCGGTAGCTATGTGTTCATCTCTCTCTATGCATGATCATATTGTGATCATGAGCTTTGTAATCAAGTAGATCTACCTTGCTACTCAAGTTCTTTAATAGATCTCTGCTCTCCCCATCTGTGTGAAAGTGATAGCGTGCACACCATGGTGGCACTTAGGCTAGAGATTACGAATACCTGTTATTAGTTTTATTTGGAGTTGGATGTTTGTATGAAATTGTGGTGATTGTTGGAACCATCTAGTGCTCAAGGTAATAGTGTGGGGTTATCTAGATGGGAAAGGCCTACTTTGAGGTGTGCTATTATAGCCCTACCATGGATTAGAGTGTCCAACCGGAGAGTAGTTAAGAGTAGTATCATAAAGAGAATATATTTATATGAGAGTGTTCACTAGTGAAAGTATGATCCCTAGGCATTGTTTCTAAGCATTGAAACTTCATTTGCAATTAGATCTGTTACATGTTTGCTTGCTTCCATCTTTATTTCAGTTTGCCTTTAGTCTTTTCTCACGTTAACCACACGCCAGGAAGCTATTTTCTGGCACCGTTACCACTTATAATTATCCATATCACTTGTATTTTACTATCTCTTCGCCGAACTAGTGCACCTATACATCTGACAAGTGTATTGGGTGCGTTGGGACACAAGAGACTTCTTGTATCTTGATTGCAGGGTTGCTTGAGAGTGGATACATTTGACTACTTCCTCCCTGAGTTCGATAAACATTGGGTGATCCACTTAAAGAAAAACTTGCTGCTGTTCTACAAACCTCTGCACTTGGAGACCCAACAACTGTGCGTAGACATCAAGTCTCAGAGCGACCGACACGCTAAATAAATAGGTACAAAACTTAGAACACCGAGAGAAAAATATATGAAACACGGTACGTGCCAAAAAGAAAGAAACGAGCAATAAAAGGCGGCCAACACAATCCAACTTCACACAACGCGATCACTAAGCATTTAATTAAAGCAACGTAGAATATTTTACAAGAATTAGAAAGACAAGTTCACAATAAAATAAAGAAAATACCCTTATCAGTTGCTTAGAAACGCATTTAAAACAAACAACCAATAAAAAACACCTACAACAGCCCACTCCAACATCACAATACTATTCAAACAATAATACAACATATCACACCTAAAAACAGCAACAATTACATCAAAGAATTAGACCATGAAAAAAAATCCATCAAGAATCTAACCTAGAAATGCCAAACAAATCGACAATGGGTAACACACAAAATATAACCCTAGATCCGAAATATGAAAGATAATAAAAACTGAGGACAGGTTGGCCACATGAAGCAAAAAAACCATTTCACAAAAATTAAAGAGATCCTTCACAGATAGCTCTAAGTTACATATGAAAAATCAGAGCAAGAACAACAATGAGATCAAGAAATATCTTTGAGAACATATGTTCTTTTCCTGGTATCTGCACTGCTTTCCGCTTGCTAGAGTCCTACACTCCTGAATGCTAGCCCCACTTCTCAAGGTCGTGTTTGACGTCTTGCTATCAAGAGACAACGCCATTGCTCGGAGATTCATACCATGAATTCATCGTTCTTTATTCCATTTTACACTCCTTCCGTACCGAGCTTAGCTTGTGAATAAATGGTTTCCTCCTTTGATTCGAGACATAGAAAAGGTTAACCCCAACCCATTCGTTTGCATACAGTCTAGAATTATGAAAGTGACATATACAGTTCAATAATTAACAAAATATAAATTTTTTAGTTTTTGTAAAACTTCATTAACAACAGCGTGTGTTTGTTATTAAAGACACGGTGATATCGGTATACCCTATGAGCACCTACTATTGGTTTATTCGGTCTGATCCAGCAAGAAGTCCACATGACGATCTACCACTAATGGTGATGCCCAAGACAATTCGGTTGAGGCCAAGGCCATGAAAGAATCAACTCTTTAGCAGATGCAGCGAAACTAGATAGGATATTTTTAGGTTTTACCGTCGATCTGTAATCAACTCAGACATACCTTGGGTATACCGTGCCCATATAACAGCCAGGAAAGAGCAACAAGGATAACCAAATAACCGCATGCTTCTCATGTATAGATACATTCCTTCCACAGGTGCGAACACCCAATTGACCCCTAAAGCGTAAACACTAAACCCATAATCTCATATACTAAACCCTAAACACCTAAAAACACATAAAATTCAACACCCAAACACCAATGCAAAAAGATACTGGTAACGAATCACATCTACCTCCTATTATTCCGTGTTTACGGTCTGTCTAAATGCTTAGTCCATGCAACACACCAAGCGGCGGAAAGCTCCTTCTTCAATATTTCCCTCCGAGCTTTTCCTCTCCCCATCCCATCGCCTACGTCCCTCTCGCCCTTCTCCTACGTTGCTCTCTTGACTCCCACTTAGCTGAAGATGGCTCTGTGCTCCCATGTTGTCCCCAGGGATGAACGTTTGTGCCTCCCTATCCTTCTTTGTCGCCGAAGGATGAGAACAACGATGGTGTCTACTTTGTCATCATATCTCTCCTTCGCGAACAGCTCTTCCAAAACGATGGCGACGCAAACCAATAAGGAATTCTTCGGCCAGATCTAAAGAAAAAGATCCCAACAATACTTAATTTCTGAAAAGAAAGAGAAACCACATCCTAAAAGATTGATGTAATAACATTTTTATCTTAAACTCACTTCATTGTTAAAAATTCTTCACTATAAAATCTCAAACTCTAAATTAGACTTATGTTAGAAGATAATTATAGACTTGCGAATAAATACATGTCCTACCCAAAACCACTATCCTACATATATATAATGTGTTTCTCCTTATACATTTGACTATAGAGGTAAAAAGTGCAAATCTCACAGCACCATACCCTCGCCTGTCTGAGCATCTTCAAAACACTCAGCCTTTACTTCAAAAAACAAGTAATAGATAAACATTCATATAGTATTTTCTATTTAACGTTCCTATCCATGCAACTCTAATAAGCTTTTAGTGGGCTAATTTTTTTTAACAAACTATCTAGAATAATCCCGCATTCAACTCCTCTCCCTAATTTTTTCAAAGGTTATTATCTCGACTACCCAAGATAAAAAATGATATCTATACAATTTAATTTCTTATTTTTTGTCCATCCGTACTTTAACTCCAAAACATAGATCATCTCATATTAGCACAATTTGTTTTGATTACCTAGACTCCCATCAAAGGGCACCAGATAAAAAACAATTTTAAGTATACGTATTGCCATCCATTACTTTTTTTATCACCAAACTTGAAAAAAAACCTGACATAATACTTTTTAATTCATCAAAAAATACACTTCCAATTCTGGTTGACAATTCCCTCAAATTCGACACAAAATATTACAAAAATTATCCACATTCTTATGTTACTCAATTAACAAACAACCACTTTTCAGAAATAAACAAAAAACAATTGAACACCAGTCTCCTTTTGAAACGTTGATCCTCTTTTTCTCCGAACCCGCCGTCCTCCTGGCCTAAACCTAAGGTGTGCAGCTACAGAACAAACTGTTGGGTTCCACGTATGAAAACAATAAATTTTATCCTACACTCCTGAACCCCTGAAGCTACCATGACCTATCTATTAGTAATACAGTAATGGGAGGGGCTTTTTGCGAACTTACCCTTGAAGACCGAAAAGCGTTGTCAACGCTCAGGAGAACGTGGTTGATGTAGACGAGCCGAAACCGACCTCAAGGTCGTGATGAAGTCATTGCGCTCTTTGGATCCAACGACTTGAGTGCCTCAAGTGTGACACCTCGCGGGGAGTTACACACGTCCGGTGCCTGACGATGACTCCCGCTTCTCCGATCCAGCAGCAGTTGCGGAAGTAGAGCTCCCGGATTCGAATCTCGCAACACGACGGCGCTCCGCGGTGAAGTTGTCTCTCGCTCGCGTAGTCCAGACTTGAGACCACGGTCACGAGAGAGAGGGGGAGAGAGAAAATATCAATCAGAGGTCCTCCCAAAAGAGAGAAGACCTTTATTGATTATTGGTGTGTTTAATTTAGCCAAATACCCCACTATATATAGGGGGGTACACCCTCCCTCAAAGTCCCGGGGTGGGACTAAAGGAGAGGAGGGGGGAGGGGAGGCCATTGGCCCCCTAGTGGGACCCGTGCGGGGGAGGGGGGCTAGGCCCAGCCGGCCAGCCCCCTTGCCCCTTCTCCCTCTCTCCTTTCCCTAATGGGCCCTCTCCCTTCGGAAATTAGCCCATTAAGCCTTTGACCATTTAAATTTATTTCCTCTTTATTAAATAATTATGATTAAATGATTAAATCAACATTTAACATTCATTCACACATTATTCAATCTCCGTGGCTATGGAACACCTTCCACCTCCACTCCGGACAACCTCCGGAATTACCGAAACCCTTCCGGTTTTCTTCCTACTATTCTTCGGTGATTCTACCGATCCTATAAACACTCTCTAAGCATCATCAAGCCCTTAAGCGTGATACCCTATGGTTCGGGAACACTTCAGACATGGTCGGGACACTCCTGCACCAATGATCGACAGAGGGACCGGGATGACCATGTGACCCCTGTGCGTTCCAGGAAGATCTTTCGTCGTTTGAACCGGGACAGTCGTGTCTTATTCCCTTTGTCACTCGGTACTTGCATTGTCCGAGATCTGATCAATGACATCACCATGTCGTGTTCAATCTCGTTACTAATCAATGCTACTTGACTCGTTCTGACAAGTGATATCTCTGTGATCAAATCACACGTTGCGCAGCTATTGGATATAACCTCTCCAAGTGGGCCCTTGAGTATCGTCCCGTCACATGGACGGACAAATCCCGCTCTTGATATATATTGCCTCTACGGTTTCCTCTAAGTACCTGAACACACCTTTATAACCACTGTATTACCAAGTGGCGCTTGATGCTATCTAAGCACTCTCGGGAGACAGTGATTGATATAGCCTCACAGTCTAAGGAATAGTCTACGAGAATCCATTTCTAATCATCGTAACTTGAACTTCGTGACATGATCAGGTCACGATGTTTAGAATGGGTATTGGTTCATCATCTCATTCTCAGAATGAGATGACCTCATTTCCAACTGGCATAAATGCCACATGATCAGGAAACATGATCATCTGTTGACCAATGAACTAGTTACTAGAGTTTCATTGGGAACCCCTGGTTGTTTGTATATCACACGTGTATTGATGTTTCCACTCAATACAGTTATAGCATGATATAAAACTTAATCATAAACTATATGAAATATGATAATAGTCCTTAGTACTATTTGACTCTAGGGCATATTTCCAACAGTCTCCCACTTGCACTAGAGTACAAATACACTAGCTGCATTTGTTCTTAATCTTTGGCACCATAACCGGTACCCTGAACATGCTTGCTCATGGAAGAGGTTGAGTCTTGGTTCTGTACTTTATAGTCCCCAATCCTTTGCAACTTACTAATGTCACCTTGATTGACATTAATACTTTATCATCACATTATAGCATCTGTGTGTATGCATCGTCGCTGTGACAGCAGAACGAGGCCTGATTCCAGGAGCCTACAGTGACTTTAGATCAACCTCGAGGGCTTTCTGATGGGCACTGTGCCCTAGGACACATCATTCTACGTTAAAGGTGAACTATCCCCACCATAACATTATACAACACTTTAGATGGTAACCTTATCTATTATTATAAATGTATTCATCGAAACACCAGTGCACTCTGTGCAACTTTCAATGTTTTGTCACCTCGCTTCCTACTTGACTTTAATCGGTATTACAGGAGTTTCCAACATATTCCCTTATAACATAACTCTTTATGTTTTAAGATATGTCATCCTTTATGGATTTGGAAAACATGTCTGCAGTTCTGTACTAGACACTTCGAACAAACTCAGCTCAACGTTCCGTGCTTCAAACTTAATCACTTTCAAACGTTCCTTATTGGATCACATATTATGCTAAGTTATCATCATGGTTTACTAAGATAGAACCTATGTCTTAATAGTGGATGATGATCGTCCTTTTCTTTCTTTCAACCATTGACGATCAACTTAATGCTATTCCTAATTTGATTTATTAAGGACCAGTTCCTTAATTAACTTTTGTTCTGAAACCCCTTTCAGAATCCCTTAAGGAATACTACATAATATCATAATACACCGACTATCAACTTCTACACCTTATAAATCATTATTTATAAGTATTTGCACTTTCATTCTTAACATACTTAATAGTTGCTCCTATAAGCTCCCACTCAAAAATATGTTTCTACATATTTGAGTTTGAGACTTATATTGCTTCCACTCAAAAAATATGCCAATGACATATTGTTTCAGGAAGACTTTCATAGCTCCCACACAATTTTATGCAAATTGCATATCCACTCACTATTTTGAACAATTTCAAAATCCTTTGATCAAACATCAAACTTGGAGATTTACTATGAGATACTAGTATTGTTACTAGTTTTAAATCCTCTAGACATAAAGCACACATGAATCAAATTCATTTGAAATTTGTCCAAAACTTGACAAATTGTGCTTTTGTCATTCACCCCTTTTTCCACTATGGCTTTGCAGTCATTTGGGGAAAATTCAAGTAACCCCTTTTTCTTGTGAGATTCAGCAACGAATTGCTTTCTAATCTCAAGGGAAGTTTGCTTCTAGGATTTCTCATAATTTAGTTTACCATTATTTCCTTAGTAGTTCGTAGGTATGTCATATTCCAATAATCATGAAAAATGATTCTAAAATGTCTCCATACTAGATATGGATTTCATTTTGAATCCTACTTCATGTAGTGAAAACACTAGTGGGGAAAATTCAATGATCAATATCATTGATTGTTTCCTTCTGTGAAGAGAATTGTTCAGGAACGTTTTCCGTTGAGTTCCTCAACACTCTGATGCAGGGTTTTGAATCCTCATTGTGTTTTACACTATTTTCCATTTGCCCCATAATTGATAAATATCACTAAAAGTGAGCTTTCTCAATAATGTACCAAAATCCAAGCAATACAAGTTTTGCTTCTCTTTTGGTTTAGCTATGGATTTCGTATTCAAAGTTTCCAATGAATACTCTACAAGGACTTATTCGCTATTATTTTGGTTATATCGAATAACCCCAAAACTTTCACGAATTCAAATGGTTCACTACATTCTAATTGAGTGCTAACTATTTCTAACTAATGGTCTCTACATCTACACTACAACGATTTATTTGGCGCCATCTATTTACCCACATTGTGATGCTTTTCATTTTGACGTTTAAAAACGTTTTGCATTCCACAGTTTCTTCATGCCAATCCTATAAAGTTGAATTTCATTACTATTGATCAAATCATAGTAATTAGATTGTATTTTATATTTATACCCTTTGTTGATGAAACATTTTGATCAAATCAAATAGTTTCATATTCATGTTTCCTTTGGTAAACTTATTTACACATTTAAACAATCATATAATGATAATAACCATTTTCGTTAAAACCCAATACATCGAATATGTATTTACTTTTAACAATTCTTTAAACACTTTGTATTCAAGTAATACATGGTGTTCAAGTTAATTTGCCAAACTTAGGCATGATTTATATGTGATAAGAAATCGAATGACTTTCACATATTATCACATAACTTTGAATTTAAACAATGGCCTTTTTCATTCATTAATGAACATATCATTTAAGTTGGGTATTTTTAAGGCATTTCAATATTGTACAAATGTTCATGCATTATCAATTAACCTCAAACGACAAGGATAATTCACAAGTAATCAAACAAGACATGAACACGAATAGAAATCATTCATAAAAGTGGAACAACTGTTTGTTACAAACTCGAATGAATAACCGTCTCACGAAGTGTGAGACACACTAAATAAGTTCACAATCTCTTGATTACATTAATCATCCTAAAACATAAACTAAATGATAAATGTCGAGGGAGAGTGTCGTAGGCCATCATCATCATGCTCGCCATCAACACGCAACGTCACCTCCTCTCCAGCAAGCACCTCTCATGCAGAAGGACCTGTTTTCAGCAAAACAGAACAAGTATCAAATATACTTAACACTGCAAATGTGTTTGCAAGATTGTAACATTTATAAAATTGTATAACAAATATATACCTTTGTCATCGATGACCTGAGCGACATCTGGTTGAACCAACACATTCCTAAGATGTGTGATGAACCGGTGGAACTCCATTGATTCCGCGTCGCCCCTCATAACACAAGTCCTGACTTGTGCTTGGTAGCTTGGTGGCAGTGACCGCAGCACAATGTCGTTTGCAAAAGAGCCCGTCATCCAGCTATCCAGGAAGTATGCAGGCCTCATGTACACATCATGCATACGCTCCAAGTGGTCGTCCAGTGATGAGTTCTCCTCCATCTTAATGGAGAGGAAGTCTCCCATCAGCTCATGCTCCCATATGCGTGTTTGTTCCACGAAATGTGTCCTAAGCTGTAGCATCACCGAACAAGGGTTGACATCACCCATGAAAGGCCACAGCTCGTCCACCATTCCAAAACGCATGGTAACTGAAATGAAGGAGGCCATATCACGACAGAGATAGCGGTCTTTCTGTTGCTCTAGGATCTCTAGGTCAGTGGGCTGATCCAAATCCATCACGTCGAGTATGTAGTCGACCACGTCATTCTCGCTAAGGAGAACATGGAGACGCGCAACCCATATGGAGAAGTTCGATCCATCTAATCTGAGATTCTCTCCTTCTAACCAATCAATCAAAGGTGCCATCTGCATTTATAATTGCAAAATGAAGTTAGACTAAGTTTATAATTAAATGAGTTAATAATAACTCCACTCAGGAACACCTATCCCCAAAAGGGTTCCTAGTGATAACACAACCCCTATCAGCCACATCTCCCCCGATCATCACGGCCATCAATGTGGGTTCAAGGGTGGACGCTAAACGTCGGTCACATCATCCATGCGACTCGTGCTTGATCTTTCGACCATCCGTGTTCCGAGGCCATGTCTGTACATGCTAGGCTCGCCAACTAAACCTCAGTGTCTTCGCTGTGCAACACGGCTTACACCCACTGTATGCGAACATAGATATGTCTGACACCCAGGCCTGTTACCCTGGATCGCCTCATACCGAAGAACTTTCTTGGTGGTGCACACTAAGGGGGAACACAATCGTTGGTAATTTTAATAGGGATCATCTTATTAGGCTACCGTCAAGTATCTAATACTAGCACACAATAATATATACAAACAATAACATTGAATGTAAATGTGATGTGATATGGTCCTTCACGTGGTGATCTCCATCCGTCGTCACCGGGTTCCGGCGCCAGGGTTCCGACGCCGTAGACACCGGGGTACCGGTGTCATTCCGGCGTGGTAGTTCGTCACCTCCGTAACTATCTACTACTATGTAACAAAAGGTAATTACTTTACCTTCGCCACAACCATATCACAAAGCAACGCCCCCCTGCAAAACAAAGTTAGACGCCTCTACTTTATCTTTGCATGTTTTACGTGGCTGAATGGGCTTTCGCACAAGAACCGTTCTTACCTACAAACTTTCAGCACAACGCTGATCAAGTAGTTGTCTCTACTACACCCCTTTCGGGGCCCTCCGTTGTAAATGGCATACCAACTAATGCGAGAGAGACAGACACCCCCCTAAGCCACTTTATACGGTACAAGCCGTATGTCAAGCGTGGACCAGTCTCGCGAATGCACACGTAAAGTCGGTTGGGGGCCGCTTCATCAAGCATTACTGTGATATACACAAGTACACGTGGGAGGGTAACAACTAAAAGATCAACGCCCACACGCTACATCTCGTGTGTTCTACCCGTACTAGCATTACTACGCATAGATCTAGCTCTGATACCACTGTAGGGGGTCCGCGTATGAAAACAATAAATTTTATCCTACGCCCCTGAACCCCTGAAGCTGCCAGGACCTATCTATTAGTAATACAGTAACGGAAGGGGCTTTTCACGAACTTACCCTTCAAGACCGAAAAGCGTTGTCAACGCTCAAGAGAACGTGGTTGATGTAGACGAGCCAAAGCCGACCTCAAGGTCATGATGAAGTCCTTGCGCTCTTGGGCTCCAACGACTTGAGTGCCTCAAGTGCGACACCTCGCGGGGAGTTACACATGTCCGGTGCCTGATGATGACTCCCGCTTCCCCAATTCAGCAGCAGTTGCGGAAGTAGAGCTCCCGGATCCGAATTCCACAGCACGACGGCGCTCCGCGGTGAAGATGTTTCTCGCTCGCGCAGTCCAGACTTGGGATCACGGTCACGAGAGAGAGAGGGGGAGAGAGAAAGTATCAATCAGAGGTCCACCCAAAAGAGATAAGACCATTATTGATTATTGGTGTGTTTAATTTGGCTAAATACCCCCACTATATATAGGGGGAGGAGGGGGTACACCCTCCCTCAAAGTCCCGGGGTGGGACTAAAGGAGAGGAGGAGGGAGGGGAGGCTGCCGGCCCCCTAGTGGGCCCTGCGCGGGGGGGCTAGGCCCAGCCGGCCAGCCCCCTTGCCCCTTCTCCCTCTCTCCTTTCCCTAATGGGCCCTCTCCCTTCGGAAATTGGCCCATTAAGCCTTTGACCATTTAAATTGATTTTCTCTTTATTAAATAATTATGAACAAATGATTAAATCAACATTTAACATTCATTCACACATTATTCAATCTCCGTGGCTATGGAACACCTTCCACCTCCACTCCGGACAACCTCCGGAATTACCGAAACCCTTCTGGTTTTCTCCCTACTATTCTTCGGCGATTCTACCGATCCTATAAACACTCTCTAAGCATCATCAAGCCCTTAAGCGTGATACCCCATGGTTCAGGAACACTCTAGACATGGTCGCGACACTCCAACACCAATGATCGACAGAGGGACCTGGATGGCCATGTGACCCCTGTGCGTTCTAGGAAGATCTTTCGTCATTTGAACCAGGACAGTCGTGTCGTATTCCCTTTGTCACTCGATACTTGCATTGCCCGAGATCTGATCAATGACATCACCATGTCGTGTTCAATCTTGTTACTGAACAATGCTACTTGACTCGTTCCGACAAGTGATATCCCTGTGATCAAATCGCACGTTGCGCAGCTATTGGATATAACCTCTCCGAGTGGGCCCTTGAATATCTTCCCATCACATGGACGGACAAATCCCGCTCTTGACATATATTGCATCTACGGTTTCCTCCGAGTACCTGAACACACCTTTATAACCACTGTATTACCAAGTGGCGCTTGGTGCTATCTAAGCACTCTCGGGAGACAGTGATTGATATAGCCTCACGGTCTAAGGAATAGTCTACGAGGATCTATTTCTAATCATCGTAACTTGAACTTCGTGACATGATCGGGTCACGATGTTTAGATTGGGTATTGGTTCATCATCTCATTCTCAGAATGATATGACCTCATTTCAACCTGGCATAAATGCCACATGATCAGGAAACATGATCATCTGTTGACCAATGAACTAGTGACTAGAGTTTCACTAGGAACTCCTGGTTGTTTGTATATAACATGTATATTGATGTTTCCACTCAATACAGTTATAGCATGATATAAAACTTAATCATAAACTATATGAGATATGATAATAGTCCTTACTAATATTTGACTCTAGGGCATATTTCCAACACAAACACCTACGACCACGCCACGCTACCAAGAAAAAGATCCACGTGCCGTATAATAAAATTGTCACTCCCTACTCATAAAAATCTCCATAAAACATTCGTTTTTTCGCGTTCTGCACCTACCATAAGTTACAATAAAAGATAACCAAAGCGCCATGGCGGATCCTATATATTATAGCAGTACGGAAGCATGCAGGCTAGCAGGACTTTAAGAACGGTTCATCACATCATATCCACCTACATAACAAACAACACTACAAGAAGTTGCCCAGTAAGATACAGATAGAACAGAACCTACTACAAACTACTGCAAAAGCCAAGACACCAGTGAACCAGCCATAACACAAGCCAACACCATCGCCCTAGACAACAGCATGCCTCATACTACCTATCCCCATTACAGTTACCCACACAACAACACGAAAACAACTACCCCACACGACCAGAGTGGCCCATGGCCGTGGTCAGCCTCGCCATGGCCGCATTGACTCTATCCCTCGAGCGCACTGACAGAGCAGCGATGCTATTCATCAGCTTGCGGAAATCCTCCCCAATTCCCGCAGGATCCGAGCCGAGCAACACTGACGAAGACAGCTCCTCTAGCGTACCATTAGTAGAGAGCATATCATCGATGGTCACAGCCCATCCTTGCTCCAGCCACTGGGCCTTTTCCACCACTTCCTGCTTCTCACGCAGAGTAGTCTGAACAAGCACGCGAAGCTGAACGGCTTGTCGGTGCATACGATTCACACGCCTCCAATTAGCATCCGCGACCATGATGCTAGCGAAGAACACGAAGAAAGCCTGCCGCCGCATCCTCCTCTGCCTGCAAGCCGCTCGCAACCACCTGGCTCCTAACAGTAAGCACGCCAGAATAGCCGGGATGGCACCTCCGGGGAACACGACTCTCTAGCGTGGAGACGTAGCCGCCGCCTTCCCAGCCGGTCCGGTATCTCATGCCGATGGCACCCACAGCCACAAGAACTTCACCAAGGAGAGTCCTGCTCGGAACTCGCGCCACCAACACCTCATCTGCACAGACAAAAAAAATTAGCAACAAAAAGAGACACGCCTCCATGATGGCCCAAAATATATCGAGCTCGTTGGGGAACCCCAAGAGGAAGGTATGATCAGCACAGCAGCAAGTTTTCCCTCAGTTATGAAACCAAGGTTATCGAACCAGTAGGAGCAAGGAAACCCCTCCAAGGTGTTGTTTCCAACTTGGAATCCTGCACAACACAACCACAAAACTTTGCCCCCAACTTACAGTGAGGTTGTCAATCTCACCGGTTTTGCTGAAAACAAAGGATTAAACGTATTGTGTGAAAGAAAGTAATAGCTTGCAGAAAGTAAATAGAAAACAGTAAACAGTTGTAGATTGATGGTAAAAGAAAGGACCGGGGTCCATAGTTCACTAGTGGTTATCCTCCTTAAGATATATGACATGTTGGGTGAACAAATTACAGTAGGCAATTGACAAACATCGAGAAAGCATACATGCATATACTAATCATTGATGACCCACAAGTATAGGGGGTGTATCGTAGTATTTTCGATAAGTAAGAGTGTCGAACCCAACGAGGAGCAGAAGGTGCTAGCTAGTGGTATGGATCAGGAATTCTCTGCAAATACTTAGCAAACGAATTTTTCGGGGTTTTGATAAAGCAAGTAAACAAAGTACGAGTAAACAAAAGACAGTAGGAATAAATGCAGCAAGTGGCCTAATCCTTTATGTAGCAAAGGACAAGCTGGTTGTATTACTTAAGATGACCAAACGTTCTCGAGGACACATGGGAAGTCTGTTAAGTGCTTTCGCTTCATATAGTTGATTAATCTTCTTTAGCTTGCTAAGTGTTGTGTGGGTGAACCTGTGCTAATGTACCGACCTTCCTAGGACTAATACAAACTTGTGATTATACCCCTTGCAAACATCCGTAAGTACAAGAAAGTAATTAAGGTAGAAACCTAACCACAACTTTAAACTCTAAGACCCTTACGTCCCTTGTGCAATGGTTTCCTAACGGGGGTTCAGGTTTCTGTCACTCCGGAAACCCCTACGATTAGTAGCCAAATACACAATGCATTCCCCTAGGCCCATATAGGTGAAGTGTCATGTAGTCGACATTCACATGACACCACTAGAAGAAGTACACCACAACTTAAATATCAAACTATTGAATCTTTCTCAACACAACTCCACTACTAACAACATGAATTCTCCCATGTCCTCAAGAGCAAAACGAACTACTCATAAGACATCATATGGATCATGATCAGATATGGAATAATGATGTATAACAATCTGAACATAAACAATAATTCAATGGTTCACTCAATAGCATCAACTACAAAGAGTAATCAACACCGGGAAAGTTTCCCCTAAGAACTATGCAAGATTCAACACGATTGTTACAGCAATATGGAGATGGTGATGAGGGTGCTGATGGTGATGATGGTGGTGGTGATGATGATGATCCCGATGAAGTCCAGCTTGATGGTGGTGTTGATAGCGACGATCTCCCCTCTCCGGGAAGGAATTCCCCCGGTAGAAATCTGTCTGCCGGAGAGATCTTTATCTCTCGGTGTTTTTCGCCCCGCAGAGGCGGCGGAATCTTTCTGTGGTCGCTCCCCGAGTATTAGGGTTTCGGGAGGATAATATACGCCAGAGCGGAGTGCCAGGGGTGGACCAGGGCGGCCACACCACCTGGTGGTGCAGCCTAGGCTGGCCCGCGCCACGGGGTGGTGTGGGCCCCCTGTGGCCCATCTCCAGCCCCCCTTCTGGCTTCCTTCATCTTCTGGAAAAATAGGATTTTCCGTATATTTTCCCGGATTTTCTGATCTTCGCGAATTTTGCCTCCAAACATCACCTTTTTCATCAGAATCCTGACTGCAGCGGTCCATGCTCCAAAAGTCATCAACCATGCAAAAACAGATGAAATAACATAAGTATCACCTCTCAATACGAAATATATCAATGAATAATAGTGAATTATGACATAGAATAGTGATGCAAAATGGACATATCAACTCCCCCCAAGCTTAGACTTCGCTTGTCCCCAAGCGAAACTAAGCTCAATAAACATGGCCTCAGGTTTATGGAGTGAAGAGTCGATAAAAGAATACGGACAAGAAGCATCACATTATCAATACATAGATCATAATAGAAGACAACTCACCATTATATAACTCAACTTGCAATGAGTAAAGGAAACAGAATAAAGATACATAAAGTAAATCATAATTGGTAAAGGCAAACTTAGCTCTTGGTCGAAGAATAGTTGATAATTTGCTGGAGTTCACAAATAACTAGTTTTCAATGATAGCTTTCAAAGTAGTAAACATCAAGATAAGAGCAATGTGCAAAACAAGGAACATAAGAAACATGATTGAATAAATCATCATATGAATGAATGAAACACAACAACTCAAAATACTTGCTGAGATAGAAGGGAATAGGTTTACTAACTCAACTAAAAAGTAAAATAAAGGCCCTTCACAGAGGGAAGCAGGGATTTCAAGTTTCATAAAGACCTCCCAAAAATTATGATACTTACTAGCTTTCAGCTCTCATTGCCCCTATCATAGGCATCTTTTGGTGATTAAGGTTAAAGTGACACAACTAAGAGGATATGCTTGACAAGTTATAAGTTGAAATCGCATGCCCCTTACTTATGAGTACCGAACCTCATGCTACTCAACTTCAGTCACGAGTAAGCTCTTGTCATTGTAAATACACGTGTATCATTGAGAACCGCCAACGGGGTACCCCTTGCACATGACACAGGAGCTATCCCATAATCAAAATGACAAGGCAAGCAGACAGTGAGCATCTCAGTGATCTTTTTATTTGCTATTTGCATAGGTTTTTATTGAGGATGCTTCATAGAATGCTCGCTATAGTTATGCTGCAAGTTGCCACCATGATTAAGCATGGATTAGGCTAGCGGCCCAGGCATTTCTCTAACACACATATGAACTCCATGATCTTACAAGTTCCCCTTTTATTTCACACCGCCGGTATCCATAAGCAAAAGAACATGATATCAAGTAGGTACAAAATACCAATGAAGTGTTGAAAGCGGTCCCCATGATACATGGTTCTGCTAACTTCAACTCATAAAGCGCAAGCATATACGCACCAAAGAAGGACCCAATGGTTCAGGTTATTAAATGCAAGAAAAGTAAAGTGTGCCATCAAGTTCGTGATAGCTTTAATCACTAATTTTCACATAACAAGTTTAATTTGGGAGGTAGATAAAACAAGAATTTACTTGGAATAGCAATAATGCTAATGGGTAGGTATGGTGGACACAAATGGCATGGGTTTGGTTTAAAGGAGGTGGATGCACGAGAAGAATTCCCTCTCAGTACAGGTTTTTGGCTAGCAAGGTTGGGTAGCAAGTATAAGAGTTGAAGCAAACAAACATACAAGCGATAAAGACAAACATGCAATCTTCCTTGGAAGCACAAAAGATCTTAACTAGAGAATACTAGACTCATGAGCAAATCAAGAAAGAAAGACGATGAAATTATATTTCTTTAGAGTACTTTTATCTTTTCTTTCAACTCTCAAAAATAGTGTTGTTACTGACCGAGCCAGGTTTGCCAAAACCAACTAAATTAACTCAATGAACCCAAAGTGATACCAATACTAACAACAAGATCAATCATATAACCACAAATTGAAAACTAATATAAGCTAAGCAAAAGAGTAAATGATAGAACTTCTCATTAATATTCCATAACGGCAACTCACACCAAGGGATACATATCTAACGAGAGAGGGGACACTTCCATAATGCAAACCATCCTACATAGTAACTTCTCTATTCATGATATGACTCTACTAATAAGGTAAAAAGATAGAAGATAGTGATGTGATACCGCGGCACTCCCCCAAGCTTGGAACAAACCAACGGGATGCCAAACCTGATGACGAATTACTCCTTCGGTGGTGGTGGTATCCTTTTCTTAGTTGACGTGAGGAAATCTTCCAGCATCTTGCGAAGCCTATTATTCTCCCATTGAAGCATGTCCACCTTCCTCCGCAAGTCTCGGTACTAATCGTAGAACTCCTTAGTGACTCGTAGGGCTTTCGTTGATGCAGGGCAAGAGACTAAAGGTACCAGCCCCTACTTGGGGTCTTGGAGATCTTCCTCCATAGGCTCCTTTCCCTTATCCTTGGCGGACACCATTGTGCTTCTAGGCTTTCAAGAATAGTTCCTGGCAGAAACAGATCGAAACAAAAAAACATGACGAAAACACGATATACGAACCTCAGGGGATCCGGGGGATTATATATTACGAAGTTTCATAACAAAAGGAAGGTACTGGGAGAAAACGAGTCAGAGGCGGAGTCCGGGGTGGACTCACCACCTGGTGGTGCGGCCAGGGGTGGGCCCACGCCACAGGGTGGTGTGAGCCACCCTGGCTCCGTTTCCGTCCCTTTTTCACTTCATAACTTTCCTTATTGTCTGAAAACTGCAAAAATATAGTTGGATAGTATTTTCGCGGAACTTTTCTTACCAGAACTGTTACCTATTTGAAAACAGAGTCTGCAGGTCTCTGAATTTGCTCCTTGATAAATTTTTCCGGAGTTATAACTTGAAAGGCATCAACTGTTGGAGATATGCCCTAGAGGCAATAATAAATGTAGTTATTATTATATCTTTGTGTTTATGATAAATGTTTACATTCATGCTATAATAGTATTAACAAGGAAACATTAATACTTGTGTGATTTGTAAACTTATTTTGAAGTCCCTAGTAAAGCCTCTATATAATACTAGCTTCTTGGTTAATAGATGATTGTGGTTTCCCTATCATGAACATTGAGATGTTATTAACAACAAGATCATATCGTTAGGAGAATGATATGGTGGACATACTCCTATAGATAAGTGTAGCATAAAGATCAAGTCATTTTAATAGTTCAATTGCTATATGCTTTCTGATACATAGTTATCTAATTCCTTCGACCATGAGATCATGCATATCACCTTTACCGGATGGATGCTTTGATGACATCAAACACCACACCGTAACTAGGTGGCTATAAAGGTGGTATTGAGTGTTCAGAAAGTATTGGTTGAAACACATGGATCAAGAGTGGGATTTGTCCATCCATATGACGGATAGATATACTCTGGGCCCTCTCGGTGAAATGTCATCCAATTAGCTTGCAAGCATGTGACTGGCTCACAAGGGATCACATATCACGGGAACGAGAAAAGAGTACTTATCAGTAACGAGGTTGAACTAGGTATGCAGAGATACCGACGATCATAACCTCGGATAAGTAAACTATCGTGAGACAAAGGGAAATTGATATCGTATGTAAGTGGTTCATTCGATCGCAAAGTAATCGTAGAAATATGTGGGAGCCATATGAATTTCCAGATTCCTCTATTGGTTATTGTTCGGAGAAGTGTCTCGATCATGTCTGCATAATTCACGAATCGTAGGGAGACACACTTAAGGATTCGACGTTGTTTGAGTAGTTATGGAATGATGAGAAAGAGTCCGAATGTTGTTTGGAGTCTCGAATGGGATTCGGGATATCACGAGGAGATCCGGAATGGTCCGGAGAATAAGATTCATATAAAGAAAGTCTCGTTTCGGAGTTGGGGAATGGTTCCGGTGTTTTCATCGGGAATGTTCTAGAATGTTCCGGAATGTCCGGCACTCCGGGAGGGGGAAGGGTACATGAATGTGTCATTGTAAGTTGGAATGATTGCATCATGTACTAGGTGTCTTTGCTATCCAAAATAAAGGGTTTATTTAAATCCTAATTTGAAAAGTCAAACGGCTAGTTTGAAAGTCAAACGGCAAGTTTTGGAAAGAGGAGGAGGAGTAGGAAACCGAGTTAGGGAGGGATTCCCTCCTCCAACCGCCGGCCCACCTCCAAGCCGAGTTGGGGAGGGACTACCCTCCCCTTGGCCGCTCCTCCCACCTATAAAGGGAGGGGCAGGGCTGCCCCTCCTAGCACACAAGTACCTCTCCTCCAAAACCCTAGATTGGTGCCACCACCTCCTGCTGCTGCCGCCACCTCCCAGGGTTTCCCTAGCCGCCGACTTGGGGTGCCCCAAACCCTAGCCTCCGGCTCTAGCACCTCCTCCTTGGTGTATCTAAAACCTAGATCGCCGAGGAGCCCTCTCATACTCCACCATACTCGCTCCGGCTTAAGACGAAGCCCTGCGAGATCTCCCCTCTACTTCCGGTACCACGCCGTTGTGCTGCCGGAATCACGAGGAGAGTGCTACAACCTCCGCTGCCTGCTGGAACAAGGGAGAGGAAGGTCTTCGTCGAGTACCGAACGTGTGACCGACTGCGGGAGCGCTGCCGGAACGCAGCGCCGGAAGGATCGTCTACGCGATCTTGAGATCGGAAAGAGTACGACTACATCACCCACGAGAATCCGCTCTCGTTAAACACTTTGGAATCTTCGAGGGTGAGTTATTCCATCAACTCGTTGCTACAATCTAGTAGATAGATCTTGGCTTGTTTGTTTGTATGCGGTAGAAATTTTTTGTTTTCCATGCTACGAAACCCTACATCAACATCTTCATTATAAGAATCCCCAGCAATATAGTGTTTCAGTTGCTGCCCATTCACTACTTGTGTAGTATTATCTTTTAAAGAAGAAATTTGTATTTCTCCTGAACGGTATACTTCTTCAATAATGAAAGGTCCTTCCCATTTTGATAGTAGCTTTCCTGCAAAAAATCTGAGACGAGACCTATACAATAGAACTTTCTCACCAACATGAAATTCTCTCTTAAGTATTCGCTTGTCATGCCACCTTTTTACTTTTTCCTTAAAGAGCCTAGCATTTTCATAGGCTTCACTCCTCCATTCATCTAAAGAACTTAAGTCAAATAATCTTTTCTCATCGGCAAGCTTACAATCTCTATTTAGTTCTTTAACTGCCCAGTAAGCTTTATGTTCTAATTCTAAAGGTAGGTGACAAGCTTTCCCATAAACCATTTTATAAGGAGAAATCCCCATGGGATTTTTGTAGGCAGTTCTATAAGCCCATAAAGCATCATTCAACTTTTTAGCCCAGTTTTTTCTAGATCTATTAACAGTCTTTTGCAAGATGGATTTAATTTCTCTATTTGATAACTCTACTTGCCCGCTAGTTTGGGGGTGATAAGCTGAAGCAATTCTATGATTAACATCATATTTAGCAAGGGTCTTTCTAAAACCACCATGAATGAAGTGAGAACCCCCATCAGTCATGAGATACCTAGGCACTCCGAACCTCGGAAAGATAACATCCTTAAGCATTTTTAGAGAAGTTTCCCCATCAGCACTCTTTGTAGAAATGGATTCTACCCACTTAGTAACATAATCAACGACAACAAGAATATGAGTATAACCTTTCGAGGGAGGGAAAGGACCCATAAAGTCAAATCCCCAACAATCAAAGGGTTCAATAACTAGAGAGTAGTTCATAGGCATTTCATTGTGTCTAGAAATATTACCAACACGTTGACATTCATCACAAGATAAAACAAATTTTCTTGCATCTTTAAAAAGGGTAGGCCAGTAGAAACCTGATTGTAGCACCTTTTGTGCAGTTCTATCTCGTGCATGATGTCCTCCATAAGCACTACCATGACATTTACGCAATATCTCCTTTTGTTCATATTCTGGAACACATCTTCGCATAATACCATCCACTCCTTCTTTGTATAAGTGTGGGTCATCCCAAAAATAATGCCTCAAATCATAGAAGAACTTCCTTCTTTGTTGAGCTGTAAAAGTTGCAGGCAAATACTTGGAGACAATAAAGTTAGCATAATCAGTGTACCAAGGGCTCCTTCGCGAGCTTACCCCTACTGCGGCTAACTGCTCATTTGGGAAACTATCATTAACATGCATAGGGTCAAAACAGATGTTTTCCAATCGAGATAAATTATCAGCTACAGGGTTTTCAGCACCTTTCCTAACTATTATATGTAGATCAAACTCTTGTAAAAGCAGCACCCATCTAATAAGCCTAGGCTTAGCGTCCTTCTTCGTCATAAGGTATTTAATAGCAGCATGATCAGTATGAATGGTGACTTTTGAGTCTACAATATAGGGTCTAAACTTATCACAAGCAAAAACGACAGCTAGAAATTCTTTTTCAGTAGTAGCATAATTCCTTTGAGAAGCGTCTAAAGTCTTACTAGCATAATGAATAACGTTTAACTTTTTATCAATTCGTTGCCCAAGGACAGCACCTACAGCAAAATCACTAGCATCACACATTATTTCAAAGGGTAAACTCCAATGGGTGGTTGAACAATAGGGGTTGTAGTTAAAGCCTTCTTAAGAGTTTCAAAAGCTTCCTTGCAATCATCATCAAAAATGAAGGGTACATCTTTTTGAAGAAGATTAGTAAGGGGTTTTGATATCCTAGAAAAGTCTTTAATAAACCTTCTATAGAAACCAGCATGACCAAGGATACTACAAATACCTTTGATGTCTCTTGGGTATGGCATCTTCTCAATTGCCTCAACCTTAGCTCTATCAACTTCTATGCCTCTTTCAGAAACTTTATGCCCAAGGAAAATCCCTTCATTAACCATGAAGTGGCATTTCTCCCAATTAAGAACAAGATTGGTTTCTTCACATCTCTACAAAACTTTATCAAGGTTGTGCAGACAATTATCAAAAGATGTTCCATAGACAGAAAAGTCATCCATGAACACTTCTACAATTTCCTCACAAAAACCATGAAAGATAGCAGACATGCACCTTTGAAAAGTAGCAGGAGCATTACATAAACCAAAAGGCATACGTCTATAAGCATAAGTTCCATAAGGGCAAGTAAAAGTAGTTTTTTCTTGATCTTGTTGTTTAACAGCAATTTGAGAAAAACCAGAATAACCATCAAGAAAACAAAAATGGGTCTTTTTAGATAACCTTTCCAACATTTGATCAATAAAAGGAAGCGCGTAGTGATATTTCTTAGTAACTTTATTGACTTTTCTAAAATCAATGCACATCCTATATCCTACTACTATTCTTTGAGGAATAAGCTCATCATTATCATTAGGAACAACGGTAATACCTCCTTTTTTAGGAATACAATGAATAGGGCTAACCCATTCACTATCAGCAATAGGGTAAATAATACCAGCATCAAGGAGTTTCAATACCTCATTCCTTACCACTTCCTTCATCCTAGGATTTAAACGTCGTTGGTGCTCTACTATTGGCTTTGCATCTGGTTCTATCTTGATAGAATGCTGACATATAGTAGGTGAAATCCCTTTTAAATCATCCAGACTATAGCCCATAGCTCCTCGGTGTTTCCTCAAAACCTCCAATAACCTTTCTTCTTCCTTTCCTGAAAGTTTACGCTAATAATAACAGGATATATCTTTTTATCACCAATATAAGCGTATTTAGGATCATCAGGGAGAGGTTATAGATCGAAAACCAGATCCTTTTTAGGTGGCAACGTGGTACCTAAGTCTTCTATAGGCAAGTTATGCTTAAGCATCTTAGGCTGATCACAGAGAATCTTGTCAATCTCATTCCTTTCTTCCATGAAGATTTCACTTTCATGATCTTCCATAAATTGCTGCAAAGCATTGTTAGGAGCAAGAGAAATAGAAGCAAGTTGTTCAACTCTAGAATCCTCATTATGGGTTTCCTCTTCACAAGGTTCTTTAGCAAATTTCGAGAAATTAAACTCATAAGATTCCTCCGCAAACTTAGTCAAGATTTTCTCCCTTTTGCAATCTATAATAGCTCCACAAGTACTCAAGAAAGGTCTACCAAAAATAATAGGGTAAGTTTTACTAGCAGCTGAACCGAGTACTAGAAAATCGGTAGGGTACTTAATCTTACCACAAAGAACTTCCACGTCTCGTACAATACCAATTGGAGAGATGATCTCTCTATTAGCAAGGTGAATAACCACATCAATCTCTTCCAATTCGCAGGGATTAATTTCATGCATAATTTCTCTATAAAGCTCATAAGGAGTAGCACTGGAACTTGCACCAATATCACATAAACCATAATAGCAATGATCACCAATTCTAACAGAAAGCACAGGAACACTAGCCTTTTTAGTTCTATTAGGATGTGAAACAATATTAGAGGCCTCCTCACAAAAGACTATGTGTCCATCTTCTATGCTTTTAGTGACAAGGTCTTTCACAATTGCTACCACAGGTTCAACGTTTATTTGTTCATCAGGTTTTACAGTTCTCTTTTCACTTTTGGTGATTACATTAGTTATCATAGGATGATCCTTTACATTTTCTGGGAAGGGAATCTTCTCGATATAAGGTTCACGTAAGATGGGATCAATAATGCAATACTCACCACTCCCAACAGGAACATAGTCAACAATATCTTTATAAGGTTCATGGTACTTGTTCCATCCCCTTTTTGGAATTTCAATATAAGAAGCAAAAGCTCTAAAGCAATTCGTAATAACTTGCAAATCAAGACCATAAGCATTACTAATATTTTGAAAGTCACCAGTTCGCATAAAAGATTCAATGCATTCATAATCATAATGTATACCTGACTTTCTACCTTTGTCATTCTCCCATGCTTCAGCATTGTCTTGAATACGGTCCAGAAGATCCCATTTAGCTTCTTCTTCCATGCGAGTGAATGATCCAGCATAAGAAGCATCTAATAAATCCTTATCATGTAGAGGGAGCCTTGCATAAAAGTTATTGATAATAATATTGTTGGGGAGCTCATGAATGGGACATTTGAGCATTAGTAACTTCAATCTCCCCCAAGCTTGGGCTGTACTCTCTACATCAAGAGGCCAAAAGTTGTATATTTGATTCCGATCTTTATGAATCTCACTAGGAGGATAAAACTTTGAATAAAAGAGAGGCACTATTTCCTCCCATTCCAGAGCTTGACCATTTTCAGCAGCTTATACCATTCCTCAGCTCTTCCTTTTAGCGATAATGAGAATAACTTCTTATTAACTTGATCTGTAGTAATACCTGCACACTTGAACAACCCACATAATTCGTGTATAAAGAGCAAATGATCACCGGGATGGACTGTTCCATCCCCAACATAGTAGTTATCCATAACACGATCAATAATTCTTATAGGTATTTTAAAAACATCATTCTCAGCAGGTGGTGGCTTATCTACTACCTTAGCAGTGGTAGTAGCATTTCCAAATAAGAAACTCAGCGAATTATCCATAACGAAAATAAATCAACTAGCAGAACTAAACAATACTCACAGTAGAAGTTTCCTTTACCAGTTCCACTCTCCAGTACCGCTTCACTCCCCGGCAACGGCGCCAGAAAATAGTCTTGATGACCCACAAGTATAGGGGGTGTATCGCAGTATTTTCGATAAGTAAGAGTGTCGAACCCAACAAGGAGCAGAAGGTGCTGGCTAGTGGTATGGATCAGGAATTCTCTGCAAATACTTAGCAAATGGATTTTTAGGGGGTTTTGATAAAGCAAGTAAACAAAGTACGAGTAAACAAAAGACAGTAGGAATAAATGCAGCAAGTGGCCCAATCCTTTATGTAGCAAAGGACAAGCTGGTTGTATTACTTAAGATGACCAAACGTTCTCGAGGACACATGGGAAGTCTGTCAAGTGCTTTCGCTTCATATAGTTGATTAATCTTCTTTAGCTTGCTAAGTGTTGTGTGGGTGAACCTGTGCTAATGTACCAACCTTCCTAGGACTAATACAAACTTGTGATTATACCCCTTGCAAACATCCGTAAGTACAAGAAAGTAATTAAGGTAGAAACCTAACCACAACTTTAAACTCTAAGACCCTTACGTCCCTTGTGCAATGGTTTCCTAATGGGGGTTCAGGTTTCTGTCACTCCGGAAACCCCTACGATTAGTAGCCAAATACACAATGCATTCCCCTAGGCCCATATAGGTGAAGTGTCATGTAGTCGATGTTCACATGACACCACTAGAAGAAGTACACCACAACTTAAATATCAAACTATTGAATCTTTCTCAACACAACTCCACTACTAACAACATGACTTCTCCCATGTCCTCAAGAGCAAGACGAACTACTCATAAGACATCATATGGATCATGATCAGAGATGGAATAATGATGTATAACAATCTGAACATAAACAATAATTCAATGGTTCACTCAATAGCATCAACTACAAAGAGTAATCAACACCGGGAAAGTTTCCCCTAAGAACTATGCAAGTTTCAACACGATTGTTACAGCAATATGGAGATGGTGATGAGGGTGTTGATGGTGATGATGGTGGTGGTGATGATGATGATGATCCCGATGAAGTCCAGCTTGATGGTGGTGTTGATAGCGACGATCTCCCCTCTCCGGGAAGGAATTCCCCCGGTAGAAATCTGTCTGCCGGAGAGATCTTTCTCTCTCGGTGTTTTTCGCCCCGCAGAGGCGGCGGAATCTTTCTGTGGTCGCTCCCCGAGTCTTAGGGTTTCGGGAGGATAATATACGCCAGAGGGGAGTGCCAGGGGTGGACCAGGGCGGCCACACCACCTGGTGGTGCAGCCTAGGCTGGCCCGCGCCAGGGAGTGGTGTGGCCCCCCTGTGGCCCATCTCCAGCCCCCCTTCTGGCTTCCTTCATCTTCTGGAAAAATAGGATTTTCCGTATATTTTCCCGGATTTTCTGATCTTCGCGAATTTTGCCTCCAAACATCACCTTTTTCATCAGAATCCTGACTGCAGCGGTCCATGCTCCAAAAGTCATCAACCATGCAAAAACAGATGAAATAACATAAGTATGACCTCTCAATATGAAATATATCAATGAATAACTGTGAATTATGACATAGAATAGTGATGCAAAATGGACGTATCAATCATCTTGACTCCTTTGAGATTTGATTGGGCATTACAACATTATACATAGACCATAATCCAACTGCATCTATGACTAATAATCCACCTTCATGTTATCATCCGAACCCCCTCCAGTATTAAGTTGCAAGCAACAGATAATTGTATTAAGCATTGTGTGTAAAGTAAACAATATGATTGTTCTATGAACAAAGGATTGTTGTTTTCTCCCTAGTAGCAACATCACATCTAGTGCCTTAGAGATTTCTGTCACTTCCCCAGATTACTAGAGGCATGAACCCACTATCGAGCATAAATACTCCCTCTTGGAGTTGCTAGCATCTACTTGGCCAAGATAGCTACTAACAACGGAAAGCATGCAAGATCACAAATAACAAAGACATGATAGAATCAATAATCAATCTGAAATAGCATCTCAATATCCATCGGATCCCCGCAAACACAACATGTAGGATTACAAATAGATGATCTTGATCATGAACGGAGCTCACAAGATCTAAACATGATAGCACAAAGGAGGAGAACCAACCATCTAGCTACTACATGGACCCGTAGTGCAAGGATGAACTACTCAGGCATCACACCGGAGGCTTGCATGGTGATGAAGAAGGCCTCCAGGGTGAATTCTCCCCCCCTGGCAGGGTGCCGGGAAGAGCTTAAGATCCCTCCCGATCTAGGGATGGAGATGACGGCGGCTACATACTCTTTCGTGAAATTTTGATCGGGTACTTAGGGTTTCTGTATCGGAGGCAATATATAGGCGAAAGGCGAGGCCGAGGGGGTGCCCTAGGCGGCCACACCACCCCCTGGCGCGGGCCAGGCCTGACCGCGCGGCCAGGTGGTGTGGTCGCCCCCTGGCCCCTCTCCATCTCGTCTTCTGGCTCCGTGTCCCCCTTAATGAAATATTGACTTTGCTTTTGTCCCGTCCAATTCCGAAAATATTCATTTTCTGACTTTCCTAGAACCAAAAATAGCAGAAAACAGGCAGCTGGCACTGTGGCATCTTGTTAATAGGTTAGTCCAAGAAAGTGTATAAAAATACTCCAAAATGTCACATAAGAAAATAGATATAAAACAAGGATGGAACATCAAAAATTATAGATACGTTAGCAACGTATCACTCCACAATAAAAGACAAATCATGAGAAAAGAAAGACCTACCACCCTCATGCCCTTCCAATCCATCAAGCGGAATCACACACGCACTAGTAGTTCTACTGGCATGACCGTTCACAGCCGGGCCTACAACGAAGCTGTGCTCCGCACCCACAACCCCATGGTCCACGGCAGCGGTCACCACAACACCGCCAACACGAGGCACAACCACTGGAGAAGGCGGCAGAACCTCACCACCGCCCGCGTCAGCTCCTACGCCCTCGTGCACAAGCCCGTTCGCAGCAGCTAAACCGCTCCCCCCAACGCCATTCTCGAATGGGCCCATCACAACCACGGCAGTAAGCACGGAAAGAAGCTAGACTAACTGATAATCACACACAACACTCCACAAGACGGAGTAGCCAAGAAGGCAGCTATATATATAGCAAGTAGAGCACCACTCTCACTTCAGCAGCAAAAATCCAAAAACGCATGCAAACGACAACATGCGCGCCACGACTCAACCACCCAGTAAAAACGACCGTCACGTGCGACAAGGACAATCATCTGTGCCATGCACTACTAACCACCGAAAACTACGGTCACCGAACAACCTTGCAGAGGTAAAACAACCTCACCACGCAATGACACAGGAGGCAACATAACATATGCAAAATCGCAAAGCATACGACGCGGCGTAGCACGACAACCCGTCTAGCAGCATGTTATATTAGCCTGGTTTCTCCGATTAGGACACATGGCATGCACCTCTGCCCGTGAAAAACCAAACAAACGACCGTGGGGGTTGGGGGGGGTGGGGGGGCTAACAGGAATGACGCATCGGCACCTCTTAGGGCATGTTTAATGGGGACGCTAATCATGGGCGCTAGGGTGAATTTTCCAGCGGTTTGGTCTAATTCCTATCCGTTCCTGGGATTTAGCTTAACGTCGCCGTAAAACCAAGCGTCGAGCGCTTCCTTCTTTTTTTTTCCTCCGCTTAGAACAACTCAACCCGCAGCGGGCGCTATTCACATGCAGAAAAATAAAATTAGCGCCTCAACCTGACGTCTCGCGTTGAGAGTCCTGGGCAGCTACGTTAATACTTGATTTTCTTTTGGCAACTTAAGCGTCGATACAAGAGTCTTGCATTGTAAATGCCCTTAGAGATCAACTCGCCACGCTATAACAACACTGCAAACTAGATCAGGACAAACCCACTATTGTAGTACTCCCTCCGATCCAAATTAATTAATTTAAATTTGTCTATATTTAGATATATTTAATACTAAAACATGTCTAGATATATCCGAATCTAGACAAATTGAAGTCAATTAATTTGGATCGGAGGGGTAGTAAATCTTATCTCTTGTTTGACAGGATGGCGTGAGTGTATTTTTCTTTTCCCAACTTGCATGTTGCTCTCAATCATAGAATCATGTTAGAGACAAAACGACATACGTAGGCGCGCCCAACTTTCAACGCACCGCAAGAAAAGAAAAGAAAAGAAAAAGAAGAGAGATCGCCCATCCTACCGGGTCCATGACAGTGAACTTTGGTCCCTGGATCAGGACGGTGATCTTTGCCTGTCTCATTGCAATTCTCAATCCAGTTCTGTGTGCCAACTACTAGAATATTATTTGGGGATTAACTATAGGATCCAGGTGTTTGAGATCGGATGGCCGGGGAGGTGGTATCATCGATCCACCAGAGGATAAGAACGCTGGGAATTGAGAGAAGAGATCAAGTGCAGGCAATCTGCTCGTCATGTGATGTGAGGTGGCGGGAGACCGGTCTCCATCATCTCGACCTAGAGTGGCGAAGCACAGCACACTGATCATGGATGGCACCGTTAATCATCCCACGGCTTTTGCCTTTTGGTAGTACGAGCAAACAGGACACGTGGGGCCAGTTTGGTGGGCAGCAGCGGTTCGACTACTAGATCTGATCTCAAGGGGATGAGCGATGCTGCACGCTCACTCGACGCTTCGCCACACAAAGGGTGGGGACGTGCTTCTAGAAGCTTTATCCTGTTACGGGTGATAAGCTGTCGTCTAGGACTTGAACAGTTTGTGTTCTGGATTGGAGTGATGATGTGCCAAAGACAGAGCTTCCAGGAGCACCAGCATGTGCGGCGTCAGTGCGTGCATCTGTCCATGGTGGCAATGTGCTTTTCCCACGGATTTGACTATGCACCGGTCACCGGGATATTTCGAGGAGAGCACGTATTGTTATAATCGAGTAAGCTGTAAGGTTTAAGCTTTTTCTCAGACTCTGTTTAGCACGGTCACTTTTACTTGATCAAGCCAACTGAATTACAATTTAAAAAAAAGCTGGTTCTAGTACAAATCATTCTAATTTGATTTCTTTGGACAAACAGTTGACCTTGTTGCAGCACGGATCTCTTGATGGTCGATGATGACCAAAATGCTAGTATGGTGAAGAAGGTAGGGGTGACAACAATGTTTCTCTTCATTTCATCTCGGAGCGAATAATGGGATTTTAATCACCTTATGTTTTTATAGGATACCAAACAAATCTTAGAGTTTTAATTTTTTTTGTCACAAGTATAATACACATATTTGTGTATGTGTAACACACATATTAAACATTTATCCGATACAATAAAAGGTATTTAGATTTTTTCAGAAAGGTATTTAGATAATACTTTGATGTACCTATTTGATTTTTAAAGACGTTTATATACTCCCTTCGGTTCATATTAATGGCCTCAACTTTATCTAGATGCGTATGTATCTAATTAAGTATTTAGATTAAATACATTCGTATCTAGACAAAGTTGAGGTCATTAACATTGACAGGAGGGAGTACTAATTATGTATCTAACAATTTTGTTTTGTGCATGCACAATGTTTAAAATAGCTTTTGCAATGGAGAGACCGGTTATAAGTGTTATCTTCATGATATTAAATATAGTACTTATTATTTTAACGAGAAAAAAAGAGTCGATCCGCACATGCCTGGACCCCGGAGTGGGGAGGACCTCCAATGTATTGTAGAGTAGTGAACTTATTTTGGCAACCTGATCCTGTTTTTTTTTTTTTTTGAGAGAAATCACATATTTCATCAATTGAAAATCAAGTTACAAGAAGCAACACCCGTGAAAACTAAAAGACACACCGGAATAAAATAAATATGCTGAAAGCTTGCGGATAAAGCATAAGAGATCGAGAAATACAAATCAATCCCTAGGGTTTCCTATAACCACATCGAAACCAGCGGCCGCCGCCCAACTCTAGCGCCGCCATGCCTGAAGAAACACCGAGCTTCCACCATTGCCAGATCCAAGATAGAACGGTCGCCAATGAGACTTTGTTAGTCGATAAATAGCCCTGCTGCACGCAGCGATGCACATGTCACTGTGGGACGTTGACCAAGGAACGTCCCCGTGCTATCTTGAACCAAGATCCGTCGCCTCCCATCGGCAAAGCCAGAGAAGAACGACAAATCCACTACCTACGGACCGACATCTTTGCTCCGGAGAAACGACTTCGCCTTGGCCGCAGGGTCATCCCAGATAACGACGAACACCAGTGACACACCGAGAAATAGATCTCCCTAGATTTGAAGAACGGTGAGAAGACCAAGTTATTAATCTGAAAGACCAAATTTATTTGACGGAACACCGCTGCCACCACCCAACAGCACACCACTTAAAAAATCCTAACTCTAACTACTGGAGGAAGGAACAAGGAACGGGGACATGCTCCTCTACCGCGAGACCAACAAGCAGAGGGAGAGGCTTCCTCAAAAAAAAAAAAAAAGGAGAGGGAGAGGGAAACAAGGGCGCTCGGCGGCTGAGATCGGGGGAGGGAGTTGGGGTCACCTCCGCCCGTGAGAGTGGGAGACGCGACGCTGCCCTGATCTTGATTCTTTGCACGAAGAAAATGAGCAAGCGAGTGGCGCTATCAGCTGTACCGTTACGTGTGTAGTTCAAGCGCCCCTCCTAGTCGTACTGATCGGGTCGTCGCATCCATGGTGAACCCGCTGCAGGCTCAGTGAGAATGACACGCGCCACGATGGACAGTTGCACCAATTTGCCAAGCTAACTTGACCACGAGAGGCTAGCTACTCCTTAAATAAAAATGTCGTTAAACAAAACACGCTTCCGATTCCGGTCGAGTCGATGGCTGCGTAGCGGCCGGATGGCTCTTCATCACCAAGGGCGACGGCTAACATTTATATTGACGCAGGCTAGCAAGCTACACCGACCGGTTGAAAATAAATTATACTCTCTCTGTTTTAAAATACTCCCTCCATCACAAAATAAGTGACGTGGGTTTGTCTAGATTCGTGTGTATCTAGACATATTTTAATATATAGATACATCCGAATTTAGATAAACTAAAATCACTTATTTTGGGACGGAGGGAGTATAAGATGTTTTAGTTTTTTAAAAAAGTGTATCTAGACGTATTTTAGTGTGTAGGTTCATTCCAAAACTAGACGAATCTACACACTAAAAAGGGTCTAGATACATACAAAAGTAAAACATCTTATATTGGAGGAGTACTATTTTGTACTCCCACCATTTCAAAATATAAGATGTTTTAGCATTATGAAGCAAATGTATTTAGACATTTTTTAGTACGTGCAGTGAATCTACATACTAAAAGAAATATAGATGCATTTTATTCACAAAGATAAAACATCTTATATTTTAAAACGGAGGGAGTAATTCCGTTCATGGATCAGATTGTGCCGCTGAAAACGCCCGCAAGTGAGCTCCTGCATTCCGAACTGGGATGCTTCTAGAAGTTAGGGAAATGCTAGGGTTACGTAGGTTGGCGGTGGACGACGGTGGCTGGCTGCCTGTTTGGATGGCGAAATTGGTTCCTTGGTGAGCAGGAAGTTGTGCTTGATCTGATTAGCCGTGTTATCTTTCCAGCTATTGATGATTGGAGATTTTTTCATGGCATAAAAATAAACGGCGCGTGCCGCACGGATTGGGGAAGCATCCAGAGAAAGCTGCGTGAAGAAGATCTTACGGCCGGCCGATCGGGCGGGCACGTATTGGGGCCGGCCGGGGGAATCGTCGGGTGGCGCGCATGGTGCACATGCCCGGGAAAAATAGTGATTAGCTCGGCGGGAAATCAGCTTGGCTCACACGAAAAAGAATTATTCCGTCGTCGGTTGGTAGGCAACCCCATGCAACCAAGTCGAGTCGGTGGAAACAAATACGTACTTACTACACTGTTGCACGTACATTGTACCGGCACCGCCGCCTTGCCTACCCAACAGCAGCAACACGCTTTGTTTGTGACAAAACAGGTGAACATGCCTCCCTTCGTACGTTCTTGGATAGGAAAAGAGAGTCGGGTTCGGCAAAGAAGAGTGCTCAAGGGCACAATAATAAAGAAACCATAACATGTACTCCCTACGGCAGCTAACGATTACGGCAATGCATCAACTCAACTGCACAACATGTACTCCCTACGTTCCATGTTAACTACTATCGTAGATCTGCCGATTTTTTATTTTTTATTTTTTTGCAAGGAAGATTTGCCTACATAGGCACCTATTATTTACATTGTCGGGTGAGGCACGGCAGCCTACCTCGTAGACCCAACATGCTTTGCTTTCAGTGCGTGCACCTCTCTATGTACTCCTTGTTGTCGAAGACTTCGAAAATATGCAATAAAAGGGCCGTGTGGATGAATTGATGTATTACCGATGTCCGGCGGATGGTGGCGTAATGGAGAGTAGACTCCATTTTTTAAGTAACCATATATTTCATTAGGCAATTCCGAGATTACATATATGATCAACATCTAAGACAAACATGCTTGTCAAGCAACTTTGCAAAAAGAACCCCGCAAGTAAAATTGTAATTCCATCCTTGGAAAAACTTGTGCCTTGCCGAACTGCCGTCCATCGTGCCATCACCATGATAGCACCGGAAAAAGAGGCGAACAACCGCCATGCCTAGATCTGGGAGAGCACCATCGCATATGAGGATATGTTTTTCGGACCGATGAACCGAGTCGTCGCAAGCGACGAGCCCGAGACTTTGTGGCACGTCGACCGGAGATCTTCCCCATGGTCACTAGATCCCGATATCGCCGTCTTCATCTGATGCAATCGAAGAAGAGAAACGGCGTCGCCTGCCGTCTTGCACGCGCACAACTGTAAGACAACAAACACTACTGCAAAAGCCGACGCGACCACCGCCCATGAGAGTGACAAACGTCGACCACCAGACACGAATGATCCAGAGACTGACGAGGAGACCGGGGTACCTGCCCCCCCCCCCCCCCCGCCCCGCCGCCGCCGATTAGAGCGACGCCAAGATAGAGGAAGAGTAGGGACAAATTATTCCGACACGACGTAATCTCCTGCATGAAAACAACGCCCAAGGAAGCACTAGGCCAAGCCCTAACTACAGCTCGAGCCGAAGCACTAGGGTTTCCACCCCTCCCGTGGCCGGCGGCTGGAGTTGGGGGCAAATGGGGATCGCCTCAGGGGATCTACGGGTGAGCTAATTTTATACCCTACAACAGTAGCCCTCTTTACCTGTAGATGCAGCTGTTGCGGCTAGAGGTCAAAATTTTCATGTCATCCTTCGAGGGTAGGTCTTTGACTACGGGCAGAGAATTTCCGATGGTGAGGCGGATTGCTTCCATGTCAATGGTTTTGGCAGCCACATGGAGGGCCTAACAGCAATGATGCATCGGCACCTCTCTCAACGACACGCTGTAACAACAGTGCAATTTAGATCGGGACAAACCCACTAGTGTAGTAGTAAACCTTATCTCTTGTTTGACAGGATGGCGGGAGTGTATTTTGTTTTCCCAACTTGCATGTTGCTCTCAATCAGAGAATCATCACAGACAAATTAAAACGACATACGACGCGCCCAACTTTCCACGCACGGGGAACAGAAAAGAGATCGCCCAACCTGGTCCATGAGACCATGACAGTGAACTTTGGTTCCTGGATCGGGATGGTCATCTTTGCCTGTCTCATTGCAGTTTTCAATCCAGTTTCGTGTACCAAGTAGAATAGTATTTTGGGGATTAACTATAGAATCCAGGTGTTTGTGATTTGGTCGGGGAGGTGGTATCATCCATCCATCAGGATAAGAACGCTGGGAAGGAGCCAACCGTGAGAAGAGATCAAGTGCAGGCCATCTGCTCGTCATGTGATGTGAGGTGGCGGGGAGTTGGGACGCCCCGCCCACTGATCAGGGATGGCGGCACCGCTAATCATCCACGGCTTTTGCCTTTGCCTTTTGGTAGTACGAGCAAACAGGACACGTACTTCACTGGGGCCAGTTTGGTGGGCAGCAGCAGTTCGACTAGATCTGAACCCCGAGTCCTTGTTTGGTACTCCCTCCAAAATATAAGATGTTTTAACTTTGTAAAAAAAAATATTTAGATTATTGTGAATCTACACTAAAAGTGATCTAGATACATCTATCTATTATATACTAAAAGCAATATAAGGGTGTTTTTCGAGGCATCTGGTTAATCCACATCATCTAAATTATTTAGACTGACAGATGTATAATTAGTGGCTATGATTTAATTAGAGTTGTAGATTACGTAACAGATCACACGTGACAGGCCGGTCACCGGCCGTTCAATTCGTGATGTCCGTGTCAAGTTGAAGCCATGTCCGTCCCTCACAAAAAAAAAGTTGAAAGTCCGTGTCAAGTTGAAGCCATGTCCGTCCCTCACAAAAAAAAAGTTGAAACCGTGTCCGGAGGCAATGCCAAAAAAAAAAAGACGCAGAGGCCTAGGTCTGGATCCATCCACGTCTGGAAAAAACTACAAAAGTATATTTGGATAAGGTGTATTACTCCATCCGATCTAAATTAATGTTTTTAGATTTATCTAAATTCGGATGTATCTAGCACTAAAATATAACTAGATACATTCTAATCTAGACAAATCTGATAACATTAATATGTATCGGAGGGAGTATCTTATTTCCGCAATAACATAACAAATGGTCCAATGTATATTTAAACTAACCAGTTGTAAGACATCTTGTATTTTAAATTAACGTGAGCATATGGTGTATTTCTAAGGAAAAAGAAGGGACGAGAGGTAAAAATTAAATAAAAGTAGAATTCAAATTCTTGATGTTCAATGAGGATATAAAATTAGAAAAAAGGATGTCCTAAAAATTTTCACCTTATTAACGAAAATATATTTTCTGTTCCCTTTCCAAAGATCAAGTGAGAACTAGCTGGACATATAGTGGTGTCTGTGATACGCTCCTCACAATACAGGTTGTCCAACATTCACTCTAACACTTAACCTCCAAGAAAACAACAACTAGGAAGGGAAAGCCATGAGAGCCGGTGATTCGAGAGACTATAAATGGCTCAATGAAAACACCAAGAATTAGATGGGGCAAAGATCAAGCCTCCGTTTCTTATGACATCATCTCAATCACCATGACATTTCGTGAAGATCAATCTAATATAATATACCTAAACTAAAGTATGGAGAAAAATAGTCGAAGATCAAGAAAACTAGATAGAAACTAAAACAATCACTTTTAATGGAAATGAAATGGCAGAGAAGAGGTTCGAGGTGATAGAGAATTCTAGCATCAAAAGAGGCGTCTAGGCTCCTTCATGGACTATTCATGTCAACATCCATCTTATTTTTTATGAGATTAAAGAAAAAGGTTCTACAACAAAAATTAAAATTAACATCCTTACAAACTCCAATGAGAATACAAACACATGAAATCATATTTTCTTATACAAGCTTCTGGACCATACATTCACATACTCAGCACATTAATTATTCCTATAAACAAGAGTTACCCCTCATCATGTCAATCTGTCACATTCCAAAAATCCTACTTTTGGAAAGCGTACAATCAAAACATAATACAATAGGAAAATCAGATGAACTAGCAAATTATTTTAAATGAAAAAATATCCGACCATCCCTAACCAGTTTTTATTAATGGACCACAACTAACGGATATTGAAAAGTGCACGGAACATATCAATGCTAATCCATCATGACAATTTTAACTATTCATGTCACAAAACGGACTCTACCATAAAAAATTTGGTAGAGAGAAGGGAGGTATGCCATAAGTTATAAGAAAAGCAAAGCATCTCATAATCAAGTTAGTAGATCCTATTTTTCTTAGTACATAAAAAAGAGTTGATATTCATAATAATGCCTATACACAATTAATACAAAAATGTCAGCACAAATTTGTTTGAGCAAATCACAAGTCAATAGATTTTTATAGTTGTAGTTAAGAAACATTATTGCTAATAGATCATCATAACCATACATGGACATATTGCAAACGATAGAAAATGCGAGATGATTAATGCCATGTTCTATACATGTGATCATTATTTAACATGATTGGTGGCTCTAGGCTTTGTTATCTTCTATAGCATCATTTGAATGACCATCAATCTACAAACACAATCCTGATCAATTCTCACTCTCTAAGGATAATTCTCCTATCTACAAAAACCAACTAAAGACGATGCCCTCGCATTTGCGAGGGCCACCTTGCTAGTTTTTATAAAACTAAAACATCTTATATTATGAAACGGAGGAGTACTAGAGTATTTGTGGGGAATCCCCACCAAACCCATATTCCCGCTTACTTCAAATAGTATGTTTGGCTCTAAAATATTGGACTAATTCAATCCTCTATAATCCCATTTTTTCCAAGTTCTAGTGTATTTTTTCCAATATCCAATACACTATCCTTACATAGTGGATTAGTGGGGACGGGGGTTTTGTGGGGATTAGAGAGGTTTGGGTAAAGGTGGAGGTTTCACTCAATTTCTTTTGTGATTATCCCCTCTAATCTTCCCTAAAACTCTAGTACGGAGTACCAAACAAGGCCTAAGGGCTCGTTTGGTTGTCGGGTGTAAAAAAACCAGGGAAGTACAACTCCGGGGAGGAATTTGCTTCGCACACGGGATCCCCTTCCATCGTGGGGAAACTCTCCCCATTCCCTGGTAGCAAGGGGAAGAGGACAGGAGGAAGTCCAGATGGAAATTTACCAGGAAAATTGAGAAAACATAGTTTTCAAACTTCTACAAATTTCTCACACATATTATTGCTTTAATTTTTTTTAGTAAATATAAATTCTACAAAACCAGAAGTAAAAAATAAAGCTATAAAGTCCAGTAGGGCACAATATTACAGAACATCTTGAAGCATTTATTACAAAAGAAACATCTTGCAGCAATAATTTACACATTGCAATTATCTAAACCTTACCAAAGCAGATAGACAGCTCAATTGAACAAGAGTAGCATAGCAGTATCGCATGCTTACGCATAAGAGAGATGCCAATATTCACGACTTGATTCATTAGTCCCATTCAAAACATAAACAATTCATTAACATGAAATCCAAGAAAACGTTGTGTCGGTGTGATGATCCATGCCGTTGCTAGAACATCCTATTGGCAACATCTCCATGGTCTTCTTCTACTCGTCCCCTGGTGGACCAAATATACACTGTCAGGGAGAAATTTTACTGTTATGACAAGAAACCTTTAGCTGCTAAACATGAATAAACACACTCCTTCCAGGTTATCTGAATCTAGAGACCTAAACCAAAACTGGCTGTTTTCTTACGACCAAATGTTCCGCTGATCATCCAGCTAAATCAAAACATTCTACTACAGTTTTCAGAGCAACACAGATACGGTCAACAGCGAGACAGATCCCAGATTGAAAGATAAAGAAATGATTTTTCTGCGCAATGGCATTAAGATGTTGCACGTCATTCACTTACTGTCGTAATCCATAATAATACAAAGGCCTATCCTTAATATTACGAACATGGCAAGGCATTAAAGGTGCATACTATCTGTGTTACAAAATACACAGCCTGGTTGAATCCCCTGGATGTCAAAACAACCACATCACAATTCAACACATCATATTCGAGCAATAACAAACATGTAAATTAATTCGGCAATCCGAGTTTGCAACCTAGACTAATTAATCAGTCTACATCAAGTTGAGTTAGGCATGCATGTAGACAAATCAACTAGATACACAACACTAAATGAAGACATGCAGAATATGTATGGTCTCAGATGTCACAATAAACCAATGATCTGAACCTAATCTTGTGGTTTAGTTTACCTTTAATCCTAATTAAACAAGAAAAGTATGGCACTGGTTTGCAGGACAACAATGAGTTGCACTCAAATTTGATTATCTCAATGTACTCAAATATAGAGTACATATCACAGAACCATGCCATCACAGATTTTATTAGTGATAATTAGTGCAAATTGTTCTGTGAGAAACTTCACTGAGAGTGCTAAGTGCAAGTACTCCTACTCATATTTTACCTAGCATGAACAACAGAGAATCGTGACATCCGAGTTACTCTATTCATATTTTTTCTAGCGTGAACACATAGCCAAATCAATTCTTTCTCTCTATTCGTCAGGCCTTTGCAGATGTTCGTCTACACCAATTCTTTCTCTCTATCCGTCATCAATCCCAGATGTTTTATGTTGGCATCCGTTCTCTTGGTGTACTGTACGTACACTTAACTAAAATTTTAAGCAGATTTGAATTAAGTTTGCAAAGTAACAAATACAGGAACACAAGTGTGAGTTGGTCACCATCGTCAGTGTAAAAAGAGGAAGAACAGAATAGTAAAATCCATGAATCCTAGGGAAATCCATGATCACACAAACAATAGAATCGAATACGCTCTTTCACAAGAGAATATTTGTTGTTCAGGTTGAAGGCATTCAAACTAGATAAAGAAAATGCGGATCATTTTCCAGAAAATAAAACCATCGACATCCTATATAATCATGCATCTTGCGAGTCAGCTGCTTCTCATTGACTGGAACTGCATACCAATTGAACCAGATGGACGTTCCTTCACGCTTGCTTGCTACGTCGCCGTCTTTGTGAGCATGTGGAATTGGCTTTGCCCAGCAGCAGGAGAGCCACTGGCGCGCACATCGATCGGTGAGCACCAGCTAGCGAAATCAAACAAGGAGGAGAGGGACAGGAGGCTCACCTTTGCGGGAGGTCGGCTGGGGTGAAGCGGGCGGAGTCGAGGTCGGCCTAGGAGGGCACCTGCCGGCGGGGATGGGCCGGCTCGGAGGTTCTTGCACCGTCGACCTTCCAGGAGCGGGCGGGAGCAGGCGGAGGCGGGAGATGACGAGATCCGGCTAGACAGTGGGGGACGGCGGGGGACCGAGGAGGCGGAGGGTAGCCGGCAGGAGCGGCGGCGGCGGCCGACTGTGGGGCAGCGGCGCGGGTGAGTCGAACCCTAACGTCGCCTGTCGCCTGTCGCCTGTCGCCCGTCGCTCCTCTGCCTCTAGCGAGCGAGGCTTTCTTTCCCTACCTCCACACTAGCGACGAGTTTACCCGGGGTAAGGACGCGGAAAGGGCCGATTTTCCCTACTCGTGGCCAGCCAAAGGACTCGGTGGGCCTTCCCGGGTCAACTTAGGCACGCGTTTTATTTGGCCAGGGAAAAGGCCGGAAACCCTGGCAACCAAACGAGCCCTAAGGGGGAGAGGGGGTTGATCGTGTGATGTTGCAGGCTCACTTGACGCTTCGCCACACAAAGGGCGTGATCGGGGCAGGGACGTGCTTCTAGAAGCTTTATCCTGTTAAGGGTGATATGCTGTGTCGTCCAGGACTGAACAGTTTGTGTTCTTGATTGGAGTGATGTGTGCCAACAGACAAAGCATCCCGGAGCACCAGCATGTGCGGCGTCAGTGCGTGCATCTGTGCATGGTGGCAATATGCTTTTCTCACGGATTTGACTATGCATCGGTCACCGGGATATTTCGAGGAGAGCACGTACTGTTATAATCGAGTAAGCTGTAAGGTTTAAGCTTTTTTTCTCAGACTTTGTTTAGCACGATCATTTTTATTTGATCAAGCCAATTGAATGTGTACGTACAATAAAAAAAATGCTGGTTCTGGTACGAATCATTCTCGTCTGATTTCTTTCGACAAACAATTGAGTTTGTTGCAGCTAGCACGGATCTCATAGCTGTCGATAATGACCAAAAATATGCTTGTATGATGAAGAAGATAGGGGTGATCACAGTGAGATGACGAAGAAAACAACAATGTTTCTCTTCATTTAGCTAACGATGCTGATCTGGTACTACTTAAAGATGAGTACGGCCTCCGTCTTAAATTATTTGTCTTAGATTTGCATAGATGCGGATCTATCTACTTATAAAACATATCTAGATACATCCGTATCTAGATAGATCTGAGACAACTAATTTGATCGGGGGAGTACAAGTTATGTCACACAACATTTCATCTACAAGTAAAATAATATGATTTTTAATCACTATATAATTTTCAGGTATTAAACAAATTTTAGAGTTTTAAAAAAATCGTGTCACACGTATACATATACAAGGTGACAGAGCGCCTCCTCGGACCCCCCTCCTCCCCGCCGCCAACGGAGAGTGCTGCCTGGCAAAGCCTGGGCGGCGCTGGCAGCGTCGACTCTTCCCTACCCGTGCGCCAGGGGTTCAACGGCTTGGCGGCGGTGCATGGAGTGACGGAGGGTCGAGATGGGGACAGCGTATGAGATCGAAAACAACGGTCCGGAGGTGGCGATGGTGGTGAGGGACGCGCGAGCAGAGTGGACGACGACGATAACGACCCCACTATAGCATGGAGGAGGGGCCTTTACGGGTTCTAGGCCCGACCGGGCCTTCCTGAGCCTGTTGTGGCCCTTCTCCCGCTTTGGCACCGACGACGGTGACACCTGCGGGTGTCACTACCCTTTTGAGGGTGTTGTTTTTGTACCCCCTTTGTGACTGGGTTCCGAGGAAAACTCTAGACCGTGCGGCACGACGACGGCGGTGCAACACGTGATTACCCTCTTGGGGGCGTTGCTATGGAGCTCAGTTTCCATCCGGGTGCACCTCGTGGAGTCATCGTCTTGGCTTCAAGCTTCTTAGACTTAGGCCTCTTAGGTAGCCTAGGTTGCCTTTAATTAGACGTGGCGTATTTTGCTTTTCATGTTCGACTTCGAGTTGGTGGTGGCTGCCATCGCGTTTGTCAATTTACTTTTCGACCTGCTTCTATGAGGATCTCCTTTCCACTTTGTATCGGTTCGGCCTTTTGGATTTATTTATAAAGCGGGACGAAACCCTGTTTCGGGGAAGTTTAGATACACACATGTTGTGTAACTCATAAATTAAACATTTCTCTTTTTCGCTAAAATATTAAACATTTCTCTATAAAATAAAAGGTATTTAGACCGTACTTTGATGTATATGTTAGATTTTTAAAGATGCTCGAACACTTCAAATATGATTCTTTTAATAAAATTCTTGGCTCCAGGAAGCCTCGGAACCAATACACCACAAGTTCGTAATCATCTTGTGGTGAGTTTTTGTAATTTGATTCGAAGATATTTGTAAGGCTGCCATCATTCGTGGTTAATGATGCTATTTGCTGCGGTTGTTTCGTTGATGGCAATTTTTATATAACATAATTCTTTGTAAAAATTTCGTTTTGTGCATCCAGAATGCTTAAATTAGCTTTTGACTATTATATTTGTGTAGAAAGACGGGTTGTAATTGTTATATGATATTATAACCTATTCTTTTAACCAGAAAAAAATAGTCGATCTGTGCCTGGACCCCGGTGCGAGGAGGACCTCCAGTGGACTGTTGAGTAGTACTCCCTCCGTTTAGAAATATAAGACGTTTTTGTTTTGTGAATCGAATGTATCTAGACGTCTTTTAGTGTATATGTTCGTAGAGTTCAGAGTGAACCTATATATTAAAAAACGTTCAGATTCATTTATTTCACAAAGCTAAAATGTTTTATATTTCTGAACGGAGGGAGTACTCATCAGGGAGTAAATCTTATCTTTGGCATCCTGATCTTGATTCTTAGCACGAGAAGAAATCGAGCAACGACTGGCGCTATCAGCTGTACCGTTACGTGTGTGGTTTAAGCACCCTGCCTAATCGTACTGACTGGGTCGTCGCGTCGTTGAACCCGCTGCAGCCTCCCTGAAAATGACACGCCCCACGATGGACAGTTGCACCACTTGCCTAGCTAACTTGACCACGAGAGGTTAGCTACTCCTCAAACAAAACGCGGAATCTAATTCAAGCGCGAGCACTTCCTTCTCTTACAAGGTGCTCCCTCGTCTCGTCCGTTGATCACAATCTCGCGGTCCTGCAGTCCCACGGGAAGCGGCGCAAAAACAGAAAAAATCTTGGCGACTGCAGGTGAGGCCGACCTGTCCAAAATCCCTCATCCGTGTTCGTCTCCCTATCCTTTCCCGCACCTCTGTCCAATCTACCTCGTCGGCGGCGAGCGGTCTGGCGGGAGACGCATCGAGGGGCAGTGTTGGTCTAAGTTCATGGCCCAAGCAGTGGTGGAGCATCGGCGACGCGGATCAGGGACCATCCCCAAGGGCACCGGATGTCTCAGCGAAGGGAGATGGGTTCATTCTTCATTGGGCTGGGTTGAGAGCGGAGGGCGACGGGGAGCTTTGTCGGCGAGGTGATCATCCATCCCGCCACCTGCCCTTTCTGGATTTTGTCAGGCGAGTTCAGCATCTACGCTAATCTCAATCTTGCCTCTCCACAATCCTAGTTGATCTGGAGTTACCAGTGCGGCGAATCCCTCTTAGCGTTTCTGCGTGCATCCTAGTGATTTGTTTTGCGAAGATTTTGGGGCTGATATCAAGGTCTTAGATTTGGACAGCAGTGTTCTTTGATTTTGGGCAGTAGTTTGTGCTCGAAATTGTTACTGATCGATTGTGTTACATCCATGAACTGTAGGACATTTGCTATGCGATGTTGTTTTATCAAGTCTATGAGCCTTGAGCAGATCTGGTGATGTGCTGCACCGCGCCTTGAGCAGCTCATACGTTGTGCCTCGCAACACCTTGAGAAGATCCGTTGTCGTGCCTGGCCTGGAGAGGAAGGCAAGAAGCAGCAGCACGCCATTGCGCACTCCGACAATGATGTCGTGCTAAGGGTATCGATGTGGAAGAGGACGCTGTGTGATGGCAAGACTGAGGAATTAGCTTAGGCAGGGTGTTGAGATGAACCGTATGTTAACTTTACCCTTTTTGGCGATGTATATAATGTCCAGTACAGCCTATTTTTAAAGTTCTCAGTAAGTACAATGTAGGAAAAGAAGCATAGAGTACTCGATTTCAGTTTGGATTTTGATGTTGTAGTACAGAACACAAGTTCACTTTCAAGATTTCTTAGATTTAGACAGTAGCAATTTGTTACATGCATGTAGCTTTGCTATATTGGACAGTAGGGGGTTGCTCGCTACTATGTTTTCAGAATGAAACTATCATGCGAAATCAGTACTAATTCATCTTACGGTGTAATTATATACATGGTTTAAACTGTTTTGGGGCACTTTAGATGCAGAGAGGTCAAACTGTTCATATATTGTAACTCTTTTTCGGTCACGGAGTATATTTGTTATGTTGAAATTACTACTAATTTCTACCATGGATGATAACTAGATGCATTTTTACAATTTCTGGATGTACCTTTTTATATCTAGTCCTAAATTGTTTTGTATATGGACTGTAGACTATAACTTATATATAATATATATATATATAGGTTGTATCTAACCTGTAACTTTTTGTATATGGACTGTATCTAGCCTGTAAGTTCTTGTATATAGACTGTATCCTGTAACTTTTTGTATATGGACTGTATCTTTTTTATCTAACATGTAACTTTTTGTATATGGACTGTATTTTTTTGTATATAGACTGTATCTAGCATATAACTTTTTGGTTGATGGACTATATCTAGCCTATAACTTTTTGTATATGGATTGTATCTTCTTGTATATAGACAGTATCTAGCATGTAAATTTTTAGTATATGGATTGTATCTAGCCTGTAACTTTTTATATATGGACTGTATCTAGCTTGTAACTTTTTGTATATATGGACTATATCTAGCCTGTAACTTTATGTATATGGACTATATCTTCTTGTATATAGATTGTTTCTAGCATTAAACTTTTCGGTATATGTACTATACCTCTATGTATCTATACTTCAACTTTTGCCATGGTATTTCATCATAAAAAATAATTTTTTCCGCCATATGATGTAACCTTTTGATTGTTTTTCTGCGAGGATCATTATACACCTCCTATTGTGTTGTAATTTTTTTTGCTATATGCATGTAACTTTTTGGTTAATCTCCGTTGCTGCATCCACAAGTTTAATACCATTGTTGCCAATTTTTATGGGTTAAACTTTTACAGGTTTTTTTGTAAATCATGTTGCCGACATCTTCACAACAATCTCACATTGCATGGACATCAAAGTGTGACTTTGATGCGGTGTGTAGGTTGGGTTGAAGTTGCTTCTATTGTTGCTTTTGAATAATAGTTACATCATGTTATTGTTTCTCTTTTATTCATTTTCTAGAAGACGGAACCAATAGCAAAAGGACTGCACTAAAACATGATATAGCTCCATATCCCTGTAAATTTACCATAAACATGTCTGGTTCATGTTCATATACTAGGAGTTTCTTGTATATTCTCAGGTTCATGTTGCTATAAATAGTTACTGTTCGTATATTGTCAGGTTCATGTGGATATTAAACTTGCATATTCTCATGTTTAATCATCAGAAATTTACATTTGTCCTTTTTAGGATCTAAAGAAAGTGACATGTAAGGCACACGTTTTTGGATCTCCCTTTGCATATGTTATAATATTACATATAATAGGAAATCCTAGGAATATGCCACCCACCGTTTTAGATTAAGTAATACGTGAAGAAGATAATCGTTTTGATGTAGTCAGAGTCTCTAGGTGATTAGGGGTCTCCGTTTTGTTCTTCTGCTGATTACTGCAGGATGTAAGAAAGAGCAACCTACCAGGTAATGGCCATGGAGTTTTCCATGGGCGCTGGCTGCTGACGGGTGGGGCTGTAGTGGAGGATTGAAGAAGTAACATGTTTTGGCATCGGGGTCCAGGGAATTTTAAGGTGTAGCCAAACTTTGGTACGCACGGCGCTGCGATTCATTGCCTTCACGCTGCCTCTAGACAAAAGGAGGATGTGGGCCCTGATGTTCTCTGTTTCAGACAAAGGGAGCACCGCTGAGCGCAAAACGGTGCACGTGCACCGTGTAGCAGCGTCCCAAAATGCGGAATCTAATTCTTGCGCGAGCACTTCCTTGTCTTACAGGGTGCTCCCTCGTCTCGTCCGTTGGATCACAATCTCATGGTCCTGCAGTCCCACGGGAAGTGGCGCAAAAAAGAAAAAATCTTGGCGACTGCAGGTGAGGCCGACCTGTCCAAAATCCCTCATCCGTGCTCGTCTCCCTATCCTTTCCCGCACCTCTGTCCAATCTACCTCGTCGGCTGCGAGCGGTCCGGCGGGAGACGCATCAAGGGGCAGTGTTGGTCTAGGTTCATGGCCCAAGCAGTGGTGGAGCATCGGCGACGCGGATCAGGGACCATCCCCAAGGGCACCGGATGTCTCGGTGAAGGGACATGGGTTCATTCTTCATTGGGCTGGGTTGAGAGCGGAGGGAGACGGGGAGCTTTGTCGGCGAGGTGATCATCCATCCCGCCACCTGCCCTTTCTAGATTTTGTCAGGCGAGTTCAGCATCTACGCTAATCTCAATCTTGCCTCTCCACAATCCTAGTTGATCTGGAGTTACCAATGCGGCGAATCCCTCTTAGCGTTTCTGCGTGCATCCTACTGATTTGTTTTGCGAAGATTTTGGGCTGATATCAAGGTCTTAGATTTGAACAGCAGGGTTCTTTGATTTTGGGCAGTAGTTTGTGCTCGAAATTGTTACTGATCGATTGTGTTACATCCATGAACTGTAGGACATTTTCTATGTGATGTTGTTTTATCAAGTCTATGAGCCTTGAGCAGATCTGTGTTGTGCCGCGCTGCGCCTTGAGCAGCTCATACGTTGTGCCTCGCAACACCTTGAGAAGATCTGATGTCGTGCCTGGCCTGGAGAGGAAGGCAAGAAGCAGCAGCATGCCATTGCGCACTCCGACAATGATGTCGTGCTAAGGGTATCGATGTGGAAGAGGACGCTGTGTGATGGCAAGACTGAGGAATTAGCTTAGGCAGGGTGTTGAGATGGACCGTATGTTAACTTTACCCTTTTTGGAGATGTATATAATGTCTAGTACTGCCTATTTTTAAAGTTTTCAGTAAGTACAATGTAGGAATAGAAGCATAGAGTTCTCGATTTCAGTTTGGATTTTGATGTTGTAGTACAGAACACAAGTTCACTTTCAAGATTTCTTAGATTTAGAGAGTAGCAATTTGTTACATGCATGTAGCTTTGCTATATTGGACAGTAGGGGTTGCTCGCTACTATGTTTTCTGAATTTTTTGTCTAGGGATGTTTTGTAGTGGTGGTGCTCTGTGATGTGGTTCTTTGTCAGAATGAAACTATCATGCTCAAATCAGTACTAATTCATCTTATGGTGTAATTATATACATGGTTTAAACTGTTTTGGAGCACTTTAGATGCAGAGAGGTCAAACTGTTCATGTACTGTAACTCTTTTTCGGTCACGGAGTATATTTATCATGTTAAAATTACTATTAATTTCTACCATGGATGATAACTAGATGCATTTTTACAATTTCTGGATGTACCTTTTTACATCTAGCCCTAAATTGTTTTGTATATGGACCGTAGTTTTTTGTATCTAGACTATAACTTATATATATAGGCCGTATCTAACCTGTAACTTCTTGTATATGGACTGTATCTAGCCTGTAATTTTTTGTATATGGACTGTATCTGTAACTTTTTGTATATGGACTGTATTTTTTCGTATCTAGCCTATAACTTTTTGTATATGAACTGTATTTTCTTGTATATAGACTGTATGTGGCATATAACTTTTTGGTTTATGGACTATATCTAGCTTGTAACTTTTTGTATATGGACTATATCTTCTTGTATATAGACTGTATCTAGCATGTAACTTTTCGGTATATGGACTGTATCTAGCCTGTAACTTTTTGTATATGGACTGTATCTAGCCTGTAACTTTTTGTATATGGAACATATTTAGCCTGTAACATTTTGTATATGGACTATGGACTATATCTTCTTGTATATAGATTGTATCTAGCATTTATCTTTTCAGTATATGTACTATAGCTCTTTGTATCTATACTTCAATGTTCGCCATGGTATTTCATCATAAAAATTACATTTTTCCGCCATATGATGTAACCTTTTAATTGCTTTTCTGCGAGGATCATTATACACCTCCTATTGTGTTGTATTTTGTTTGCTATATGCATGTAACTTTTTGGTTAATCTTCGTTGCTGTATCCACAAGTTTAATACCATTGTTGCCAATTTTTATGGGTTAAACTTTTACAGATTTTTTTGTAAATTATGTTGCCGACATCTTCACAACAATCTCACATTGCATGGACATCAAAGTGTGACTTTGTTGCGGTGTGTAGGTTGGGTTGAAGCTGCTTGTATTGTTGCTTTTGAATAATAGTTACATCATGTTATTGTTTCTCTTTTATTCATTTTCTGGAAGACAGAACCAATAGCAAAAGGACTGCACTGAAGCATGATACAGCTCCATATCCCTGTAAATTTACCACAAACATGTCTAGTTCATGTTCATATACTAGGAGTTTCTTCTATATTCTCAGGTTCATGTTGCTATAAATAGTTACCGTTCGTCTATTGCCAGGTTCATGTGGATATTAAACTTGCATATTCTCAGGTTTAATCATCAAAAATTTACATGTGTCCTTTTTAGGATCTAAAGCAAGTGACATGTAAGGCACACGTTTTTGGATCTCTCTTTGCATATCTGTTATAATATTACATGTAACAGGAAATCCTCGGAATATGCAACCTATCGTTTTAGATTAAGTAATACGTGAAGGAGATAATCGTTTTGATGCAATCAGAGGCTCTGGGTGATTAGGGGTCTCCGTTTTGTTCTTCTGTTGATTACTACAAGATGTAAGAAAGAGCTACCTACCAGGTAATTGAAGGAAATATGCCCTGAGAGGCAATAATAAAGTTATTATTATGTATTCCTTGTATATGATAGATGTTTATTTTGCATGCTATAATTGTATTGATAGGAAACATCAATACATGTGTGTTTAATAAACAAAAAGGGTTCCTAGGCATGCCTCTCTTATAGACTAGCTTGTTGATTAACAGGATGATCAAGGTTTCCTGATCATGGACATTGGATGTTGTTAATAACAAGGTCACACCATTGGTGGAATGATGTGATGAACATTCATCCGAAGTATAGCATTATGATCAAGTCATTGTGTTTATATTGCTATAACATCATACGAAGTAATCTTTATCCTTAGACCATGAGATCATGTTAATTGCTAACACCGGAAGAGTATCTTGATAACATCAAACGTCACACCATAACAGGGTGACTATAAAGATGGGTTCAGTGTTACGAAGGTGTTATGTTGAGGCTCATGGATCAAGAGTAGAATTTGTCAATCCAGATGACGGATAGATATACTCTGGGCCCTCTCGGTGATATCACGTTATGATAGCTTGCAAGCAAGTGATGTGATCACTAGAATGTTATATCACGGGAACGAGAAAAGAGTGCATGTCGATAACGAGATCAAACTAGGTATGGAGATACCGATGATCGAATCTCGGACATGTAATATATCGAGAGACAAAGGGATTTAGTTACAAGCGTTAAAGGTTCTCACGATCACAGGAGTCATCGTTGAATGTGTAGGAGTCAGTACGGATCTCCAGGTCCCGCTGCTGATTATTGATCGGAGAAGGGTCTCGATCATGTCTGCATTATTCGCGAACCTTAGGGTGGCACACTTAAGAGTTACCGGACACCATTTTGGAGCACATATGTTTCAGACGAAAGAATTGCAAAGCGCAGGAATTGTTTCAATAGAAACCGGAAATTATTTCGGGTGAAATTGCAGAAGGTGGTTCTGCATGTGATATTGAAATATTGCAAGGGGATATATGTGAATGTTTGTTAATTAAAGTAATTAACAAAATTCTGAATAAATTTAATAAAAGAGTTTTATTAAATGAGAGAGCATTAAATTTGGAGAAACTTAATGCATTTAAAGTGGAGACTTTAAAAGGGAATGTGAAGAGGCATTTTAATGTGGAGGAGTTACCACCACATGAATGGGGGAGGTGAGGGGGTCACCCCCCCATGCGCCGGCCATGGAGAGAGGGGGCACCCCCCTCCTCCTATAAAAGGCCATCCATTCCTCCTTCATCCACACACCTCCTTGTGAAGGATCTCTCTCCCCCTCTAGAATTATTCCCCCATGGTCTCGGATTAGCGAGATACATGTTCCCGATAGCATTTCGTCTGGAAGGAGTTGCTGCTTCCGCTGGATCGCTGGAGCGAATGGTGGAGGTTGTCTGGTGGCTTGAATGTGTGTGCGAGTGCGGATGCGCTGCTGAGTTGCAGTGCTCGGACTTCCTCACGATCTTGAGATCGGCAAGTGTACGACTACATCAACCACGAGTTCCTACTCGTTAACAAAGCTCATTGTCTTCGAGGTTAAGTTCTCTATGGATGTATGTCCACCCGTTTTCTTTGTATCTAGTAGATAGATCTTGGCGTGTAGTTCACACCGTAGGAAAATTTTTGTTTTCTATGCTACGGACCCAACAGTGGTATCAGAGCCTGATCTATGCGTAGGTGCTTTGCACGGGTAGTACACATATGTTTATATGTGGGCGATGATGATCATGTTATTGCATCTTCTATGTACTTTGGATATTGGTGGCATAGTGGGATGAAGCGGCCCGGACCAACCTTACATGTCATCGTACATGAGACCGGTTCCACGACTAACATGCAACTTGTTTTGCATAAGTGGCTGGCGGGTGTCTGTCTCTCCTACTATAGTCAATATCTGATTTACAACGAGTTGCTAATAACTTGGTTATCCTCGTTGTGGTTTATGTTCGTAGGTTAGACAGGTTCTATCTTCGAAAGCCCTAAGCCACGTAAAACTTGCAATTGATAAATTAGAGGCGTCTAGTTTAGATCGTTGCTGGGCTAGTGTTTTGATATGGTATTGTTGTAAGTAGATGTATGATAGATACTCTTACAACTCACTTAGCGTGTAAGTTCCATAGACCTTGGCCTTACACACAAAGGAATGATAGAGATCATACCACGATGCAAATGATAGAGATCAAATGCATGGACCATATCATCTCACTTCACACATTAGATGTTAGCATCTTATACTGCTAGTTTGGCGCGTTTGGTAGCATTATAAGATGATCCCTCATTTAGATATCAAGATAAAATGTGTTCTTTCTTAAGTATGCACCGTTTTGTGGATCGTGTTTTGAGGCATCACGTGATGATTGGGTGTTTTCAACTCTACGCTTTCATACAACGGGTGTAAGACAGTTTTACACACGCAAATACTAAGGTTCTTACTTGACGAGCCTAGCATGTACAGACATGGCCTCGGAACACGGACCGAAAGGTTAAGCATGAGTCATATAGTTGATATGATGCCCATATAGATGCTCGCCTTTGAAGCTACACCGACTCACGTGATGATCGGACTTGGTGTAGTGGATTTGGTTCATGTAATCACCAAAAGGACACGAGGGATGTCGTTTTTGAGTGGGAGTTTATTAGTAATTTGGATTAGTTGAACTCAATCTATCATAAAATTAGTCTAAATATACTTTACAAATTCTGTTGTAGATGGCACCACCTGCTTTTAATTTCAATGTGTTCATGGAGAAAGAGAAACTTGTTGCGAATGGTAGCAACTTCACCAACTGGGCTATGAATTTGAGGATTCTCCTCACTGCTGCACAAAAGCAATATGTGCTAGATGCGCCGCTAGGCCCCCCACCAGCTCCTGATGCCCCTGACGAGGAAAAGAACGTCTATATAACTCGTCAGGAGGACCACAACTTAGTTCATTGCGGCATACTGTATGGGCTAGAGCCAGAACTTCGAAAGCGTTTCGAAAATGGCAATGCCTTTGATACCATGGGAGAATTGAAAATGATTTTCGATACCCATGCTGCCGTAGAGAGTTATAATGCTACAGAAAAGTTCTTTAGCTGCATGATGGAGGAAAACAGCTCCGTTAGTGAGCACGTACTCAAAATGTCTGGGTACGCCGATAAGCTTGTGTCCTTGAGAATAACGATTCCCATTGACTTAGGCATACATCATGTTCTCCAATCTCTGCCACCTAGCTACAAGAGCTTCGTGATGAACTATAATATGCAGGGCATGAATAAGCCTCTTCCCGAGCTTCTGTCAATGCTTAAGACTGCAGAAGTGGAGATTAGGAAAGAACATCAAGTGTTGATGATCAATAGGACCACCGGTTTCAAGAAGGACAAGAAAGGCAAGCACAAGGGAAAGAAGGGTGGCAAGTCTGTTGCCACGCCTGAAAAGAAACCCCGAGCTGGCCCTAAGTCTGACATCGAGTGCTACTATTGCAAGGGGACTGGCCATTGGAAGCGCAACTGCCCCAAGTATTTGGCGGACAAGAAGTCCGGCAAGGCAAACAAAGGTATATGTGATATACATGTTATTGATGTGTACTTGACTAGTACTCGCAGTAGCACCTGGGTATTTGATACCGGATCGGTTGCTAATATATGTAACTCGATTCAGGGGCTACGAAGCAAGCGACAACTAGCAAGGGATGAGGTCAGGATGCGGGTCGGCAATGGATCAAGAGTTGATGTGATCGCCGTCGGAACGCTGCCTCTCCATATGCCATCGGGATTAGCTATAAACCTAAATAATTATTATTTGGTGTCTGCACTGAGCATGAACATTGTATCCGGATCGTGTTTGATGCAAAGTGGTTATTCATTTAAGTCTGAAAACAATGGTTGTTTGATTTATATGAATAATATCTTTTATGGTCATGCACCTATGTTGAATGGTTTATTTCTGTTGGATCTCGATAGCAGTATTACGCATATTCATAATGTTGATGCTAAAAGGATTAAACTTGATAATAATATATCTACATATATGTGGCACTGCCGTCTAGGTCATATTGGTGTTAAACGCATGAAGAAACTCCATTCTGATGGACTTTTGGAATCACTTGATTTTGAATCATTTGATACATGTGAGCCATGCCTTATGGGCAAGATGACTAGAACGCCGTTTTCTGGGTTCAATGGAACGGGCGACAGATCTATTGGAAATCATACATACTGATGTGTGGACCAATGAGTATGTCAGCGCGAGGTGGATATCGTTATTTTGTTACTTTCACGGATGATTTGAGTAGATATGGGTATATCTATTTGATGAAACACAAGTCTGAAACTTTTGAAAAGTTCAAAGAATTTCAGAATGAAGTGGAAAATCATCGTAACAGAAAGATCAAATTTCTGCGGTCCGACCATGGAGGAGAGTATCTTAGTTACGAGTTTAGCACATATATGAAAGACTGTGGAATAGTTTCACAACTCACGCCTGCCGGAACACCACAACGTAATGGTGTGTCAGAACGTCGTAATCATACTTTATTGGATATGGTTCGATCTATGATGTCTCTGACTGACTTGCCACTGTCATTTTGGGGTTATGCACTGGAAACAGCTGCATTCACTTTAAATCGGGCACCATCTAAATCCGTTGAAAAGACACCGTATGAATTATGGTTTGGAAACAAACCTAAGCTGTCATTTCTTAAAGTTTGGGGATGCGATGTTTATGTGAAGAAACTTCAACCGGATAAACTCGAACCCAAAGCGGAAAAATACGTCTTCATAGGATACCCTAAGGGAACGATTGGGTATACCTTCTATCACAGATCCGAGGGCAAGGTCTTTGTTTCCAAGAATGGATCCTTTCTTGAGAAGGAGTTTCTCGCGAAAGGTGTGAGTAGTCGGAAGATAGAACTCGAAGAGGTTATTAAACCTTCTCTTCATGAAATGGCAAGTAGCGCAGCTCCAGAAGTTGTTTCGGAGTTGACTTCACCTAATGAAGAGAGAGCTAATGATATTGATCATGAAACTCCGAAAGAGGACACTACCGAACCTCGCAGGTCAAGCAGGACACGTGCAGCTCCTGAACTGTACGGCAATCCTGTTGTGAATTTCATGGTTGATGAAATGGATGACCCTGCGACATATGAAGAAGCGATGATGAGCCCGGATTCCAACAAATGGCTAGAAGCCATGAAATCCGAGATGAAATCCATGTACGAAAACCAGGTTTGGACCTTGGTGGACTTACCTCACGACCGAAAGGCCGTTGAGAATAAATGGATTTTCAAAAAGAAAATTGATGCTGATGGTAATGTGACCATCTATAAGGCTCGACTTGTCGCAAAGGGGTTTCGAAAAATTCAAGGAGTTGACTACGATGAGACATTCTCTCCCGTAGCGATGCTTAAGTCGGTTAGGATTATGTTAGCAATTGCTGCATATTTCGATTATGAAATATGGCAGATGGATGTCAAAACTGCATTCCTAAATGGTAAGATTGAAGAAGAGTTGTATACGATACAACCTAAGGGTTTTATCGATCCTAAGGATGCTAATAAGGTGTGCAAACTTCAGCGATCCATCTATGGACTGAATCAAGCATCACGAAGTTGGAATCTCTGCTTTGATGAGGTGATCAAAGAGTTTGGATTTGTCCAAACTTATGGAGAGGCTTGTATATACAAGAAAGTGAGTGGGAGCAATGTGGCATTTCTGATATTATATGTGGATGACATATTATTGATTAGAAATGATTTAGATCTTTTAAACAGTGTTAAAAGTTATCTAAACAGCAAATTTTCGATGAAGGACCTTGGTGAAGCTTCATATATATTAGGCATTAAAATCTATAGAGATAGATCAAGACGCCTAATTGGGCTATCGCAGAGTACATACCTTGATAAGATATTAAAGAAGTTTAATATGGACGGAAGTAAGAAGGGGTTCTTACCTATGTTGCAAGGCAAGACATTGAGTAAGACTCAAAGTCCGGCTACGGCGGAAGAAAGAGAGATAATGGATAAGATCCCCTATGCCTCAGCCATAGGCTCTATAATGTATGCCATGCTATGTACAAGACCGGATGTGGCATATGCTATTAGTTTGACTAGTAGGTACCAATCTGATCCAGGTTCGGAACACTGGATAGCGGTCAAGAATATCCTTAAGTACTTGAGAAGAACTAAGGATATGTTTCTTATATACGGAGGTGAAGAAGAGCTAGTCGCTAAGTGTTATGTCGATGCTAGCTTTGACACTGATCCGGATGACTCTAAGTCTCAATCCGGATACGTATTTCTCTTGAACGGAGCAGCAGTTAGTTGGAGGAGCTCCAAACAACCTATGGTGGCTAGATCAACAACGGATGCGGAATATGTTGCTGCTTCAGAAGCAGCGCAGGAAGCAGTTTGGATGAAAGAGTTTATTACGGAACTGGGTGTGGTTCCCAGTGCGTTGGACCCGATGGTGATCTATTGTGACAACAATGGAGCCATAGCCAACGCAAAGGAACCAAGGTCTCACAAGAATTCCAAGCATATTAAGCGCCGGTTTCACTCCATCCGCGAGCATGTCAAGGATGGAGATATAAAGATTTCTAAAGTGCACACGGACCTAAATGTAGCAGATCCGTTGACTAAAGTACTCCCTAGGGCAAAACATGATCAATACCAGAACTCCATGGGTGTTAGATTTATCACTATGTGAACTAGATTATTGTCTCTAGAGCAAGTAGGAGACTGAAGGAAATATGTCCTGAGAGGCAATAATAAAGTTGTTATTGTGTATTCCTTGTATATGATAGATGTTTATTTTGCATGCTATAATTGTATTGATAGGAAACATCAATACATGTGTGTTTAATAAACAAAAAGGGTTCCTAGTCATGCCTCTCTTATAGACTAGCTTGTTGATTAACAGGATGATCAAGGTTTCCTGATCATGGACATTGGATGTTGTTAATAACAAGGTCACGCCATTGGTGGAATGATGTGATGAACATTCATCCGAAGTATAGCATTACGATCAAGTCATTGTGTTTATATTGCTATAACATCATACGAAGTAATCTTTATCCTTAGACCATGAGATCATGTTAATTGCTAACACCAGAAGAGTATCTTGATAATATCAAACGTCACACCGTAACAGGGTGACTATAAAGATGGGTTCAGTGCTACGAAGGTGTTATGTTGAGGCTCATGGATTAAGAGTGGAATTTGTCAATCCAGATGACGAATAGATATACTCTGGGCCCTCTCGGTGATATCACATTAGGATAGCTTGCAAGCAAGTGATGTGATCACTAGAATGTTATATCACGGGAACGAGAAAAGAGTGCATGTCGGTAACGAGATCAAACTAGGTATGGAGATACCGATGATCGAATCTCGGACATGTAATATATCGAGAGACAAAGGGATTTAGTTACAAGCGTTAAAGGTTCTCACGATCACAGGAGTCATCGTTGAATGTGTAGGAGTCAGTACGGATCTCCAGGTCCCACTGCTGATTATTGATCGGAGAAGGGTCTCGATCATGTCTGCATTATTCGCGAACCGTAGGGTGGCACACTTAAGAGTTACCGGACACCATTTTGGAGCACATATGTTTCAGACGAAAGAATTGCAAAGCGCAGGAATTGTTTCAATAGAAACCGGAAATTATTTCGGGTGAAATTGCAGAAGGTGGTTCTGCATGTGATATTGAAATATTGCAAGGGGCTATATGTGAATGTTTGTTAATTAAATTAATTAACAAAATTCTGAATAAATTTAATAAAAGAGTTTTATTAAATGAGAGAGCATTAAATTTGGAGAAACTTAACGCATTTAAAGTGGAGACTTTAAAGGGGAATGTGAAGAGGCATTTTAATGTGGAGGAGTTACCACCACATGAATGGGGAAGGTGAGGGGGTCACCCCCCCATGTGCCGGTCATGGAGAGAGGGGGCACCCCCCCTCCTCCTATAAAAGGCCATCCATTCCTCCTTCATCCACACACCTCCTTGTGAAGGATCTCTCTTCCCCTCTAGAATTATTCCCCCATGGTCTCGGATTAGCGAGATACATGTTCCCGGTGGCATTTCGTCTAGAAGGAGTTGCAGCTTCTACTGGATCGCTGGAGCGAGGAGGTGGAGGTTGTCCGGTGGCTTGAACGTGTGTGCGAGTGCGGATGCGCTGCTGAGTTGCGGCGCTCGGACTTCCTCACGATCTTGAGATCGGCAAGTATACGACTACTTCAACCACGAGTTCCTACTCGTTAACAAAGCTCGTTGTCTTCGAGGGTAAGTTCTCTATGGATGTATGTCCACCCGTTTGCTTTGTACCTAGTAGATAGATCTTGGCGTGTAGTTCACACCGTAGGAAATTTTTTGTTTTCTATGCTGCGGACCCAACAGTAAGGGCCATGGAGTTTTCTATGGGCGGTGGCTGCTGATGAGTGGGGCCGTAGTGGAGGATTGAAGAAGTAACAGGTTTTGGCATCGGGGTCCAGGGAATTTTAAGGTGGAGCCAAACTGTGGTATGCACGGCGCTGCGCACTCGATTCATTGCCTTCACACTGCCTCTAGACAAAAGGAGGACGTGGGCCCTCATGTTGTCTGTTTCAGACAAATTGAGCACCGCCGAGCGCAAAACGGTGCGTGCGCACCGTGTAGCAGCGTCCCAAAACGCAGAATCTAATTCTTGCACGAGCACTTCCTTGTCTTACAGGGTGCTCCATCGTCTCGTCCGTTGGATCACAATCTCGCGGTCCTGCAGTCCCACGGGAAGCGGCGCAAAAACATAAAAAATCTTGGCGACTGCAGGTGAGGTCGACCTGTCCAAAATCCCTCATCCGTGTTTGTCTCCCTATCCTTTCCCGCACCTCTATCCAATCTACCTCGTCGGCGGCGAGCGGTCCGGCGGGAGACGCATCGAGGGGCAGTGCTGGTCTGGGTTCATGGCCCAAGCAGTGGTGGAGCATCGGCGACACGGATCAGGGACCATCCCCAATGGCACCAGATGTCTCGGCGAAGGGAGATGGGTTCATTCCTCATTGGGCTGGGTTGAGAGCGGAGGGCGACGGGGAGCTTTGTCTGCGAGGTGATCATCCATCCCGCCACCTTCCCTTTCTGGATTTTGTCAGGCGAGTTCAGCATCTACGCTAATCTCAATCTTGCCTCTCCACAATCCTAGTTGATCTGGAGTTACCAGTGCGGCGAATCCCTCTTAGCTTTTATGCGTGCATCCTAGTGATTTGTTTTGCGAAGATTTTGGGGCTGATATCAAGGTCTTAGATTTGGACAGCAGGGTTCTTTGATTTTGGGCAGTAGTTTGTACTCGAAATTGTTACTGATTGATTGTGTTACATCCATGAACTGTAGGACATTTGCTATGCGATGTTGTTTTATCAAGTCTATGAGCCTTGAGCAGATCTGGTGATGTGTCGCGCCGCGCCTTGAGCAGCTCATACGTTGTGCCTCGCAACACCTTGAGAAGATCCGCTGTCGTGCCTGGCCCGGAGAGGAAGGCAAGAAGCAGCAACACGCCATTGCGCACTCCGACAATGATGTGGTGCTAAGGGTATCGATGTGGAAGAGGACGTTGTGTGATGGCAAGACTGAGGAATTAGCTTAGGCAGGGCATTGAGATGGACCGTATGTTAGGCAATGTATATAATGTCCAGTACTGCCTATTTTTAAAGATTTCAGTAAATACAATGTAGGATAGAAGCATAGAGTACTCGATTTCAGTTTGGATTTTGATGTTGTAGTACAGAACACAAGTTCACTTTCAAGATTTCTTAGATTTAGACAGTAGCAATTTGTTACATGCATGTAGTTTTGTTATATTGGACAATAGGGGGTTGCTCGCTACTATGTTTTCTGAATTTTTTGTCCAGGGATGTTCTGTAGTGGTGGTGCTCTGTGATGTGGTTCTTTGTCAAAATGAAACTATCATGCTCAAATCAGTACTAATTCATCTTACGGTGTAATTATATACATGGTTTAAACTGTTTTAGGGCATTTTAGATGCAGAGAGGTCAAACTGTTCATGTACTGTAACTCTTTTTCGGTCACGGAGTATATTTGTCATGTTGGAATTACTACTAATTTCTACCATGGATGATAACTAGATGCATTTTTACAATTTTTGGATGTACCTTTTTACATCTAGCCCTAAATTGTTTTGTATATGGACTGTAGGTTTTTCTATCTAGACTATAACTATTATATATATAGGTTGTATCTAACCTGTATCTTCTTGTATATGGACTGTATCTAGCCTGTAAGTTCTTGTATATAGACTGTATCCTGTAACTTTTTGTATATGTACTGTATCTTTTTGTATCTAACCTGTAATTTTTTGTATATGGACTATATTTTCTTGTATATAGATTGTATCTAGCATATAACTTTTTGGTTTATGGACTATATCTAGCCTGTAACTTTTTGTATATGGACTGTATCTTCTTATATATAGATTGTATCTAGCATGTAACTTTTCGGTATATGGACTGTATCTAGCCTGTAACATTTTGTATATGGATTGTATCTAGCCCGTAACTTTTTGTATATGGACTATATCTAGCTGTAACTTTTTATATATGGACTATATCTTCTTGTATATAGATTGTATCTAGCATTTAACTTTTCGGAATATGTACTATAGCTCTCTGTATATATACTTCAACTTTTGCCATGGTATTTCATCATAAAAATTATATTTTTCCGACATATGATGTAACCTTTTGATTGCTTTTCTGCGAGGATCATTATACACCTCCTATTGTGTTGTATTTTCTTTTTCTATATGCATGTAACTTTTTGGTTAATCTCCGTTGCCATCCACAAGTTTAATACCATTGTTGTCAATTTTTATGGGTTAAACTTTTACAGGTTTTTTTGTAAATTATGTTGCCGACATCTTCACAACAATCTCACATTGCATGGACATATCAGTGTGACTTTGTTGCAGTGTGTAGGTTGGTTTGAAGCTGCTTGTATTGTTGCTTTTGAATAATAGTTACATCATGTTATTGTTTCTCTTTTATTCATTGTCTGGAAGACAGAACCAATAGCAAAAGGACTGCACTGAAACATGATACAGCTCCATATCCCTGTAAATTTACCACAAACATGTCTGGTTCATGTTCATATATTAGGAGTTTCTTGTATATTCTCAGGTTCATGTTGCTATAAATAGTTACCGTTCGTGTATTGCCAGGTTCATGTGGATATTAAACTTGCATATTCTCAGGTTTAATCATCAGAAATTCACATGTGTCCTTTTTAGGATCAAAAGCAAGTGACATGTAAGGCACACGTTTTTGGATCTCTCTTTGCATATCTGTTATAATATTACATGTAACAGGAAATCGTAGGAATATGCAACCTACCTTTTTAGATTAAGTAATACGTGAAGGAGATAATCGTTTTGATGTAATCAGAGGCTCTAGGTGATTAGGGGTCTCCGTTTTGTTCTTCTGCTGATTACTGCAAGATGTAAGAAAGAGCTACCTACCAGGTAATGGCCATAGAGTTTTCCATGGGCGGTGGCTGCTGATGGGTGGGGCCGTAGTGGAGTAACAGGTTTTGGCATCGGGGTCTAGGAAATTTTAAGGTGGAGCCAAACTGTGGTATGCACGGCGCTGCGCGCCCGATTCATTGCCTTCACGCTGCCTCTAGTCTAGACAAAAGGAGGACGTGGGCCCTGATGTTATCTGTTTCAGACAAAGGGAGCACCGCCGAGCGCAAAACTGTGTGCGCGCACCGTGTAGCAGCGTCCTAAACATAACACGGTTCCGGTTCCGGTTCCGGTCGAGTCGATGGCTGCATAGCCGGATGGCTCTTCATCGGCAAGGGCGACGTCTAACATTTATATTCAGGCTAGCTCGCCACCGACCGGTTGAAAAGAATTTATAGTATTTCGTAATTCTATACAGGTTCGTCGATCCTGATTGTTCTGGATCCCTGTGGATCAGATTTTACCGCGCTGAAAATGTTAGCCGCAAGGGAGCTCCTGCTTTCCGAACTGGGATGCTTCTACTAGAAGTCAGGGAAATTGGTTCCTTGGTGGTGAGCAGGAAATTGTGCTTGATCTGATTCGCCGTGTTATCATTCCAGCTATTGTTAATTAGGGGATTTTGGTTGGCATGAAAATTAGCGGTGTGCCTCACTGGACGGGACGGGGAATCATGCAGAGAAAGCCGCGTGACGAAGCACCTTGCCCTCGGGCTTGGCGCGCGAGCATGGTGCACATGCTCACACAGTCACACGAAATCAGGTTGGCTCACACCAAAAAGAAATATTCCGTGGAAACCCCATGCAACCAAGTCGAGTCGGTGGAAAGAAGTACACTGCACACCTGCACTTACATTGTCAGAATGGGCACCGGCACCGCCTGCTTGTCTACCCGCCAGCAGCAACACCAACACGCTTTGTGTGTGAGAAAGCAGGTGCACGTGCTAGCCGGCCTCGTGCCTCCCTTGGTACGTTCTTGGTTGGGAAAAGAGAATCGGGTTCAGCGAAGAAGAAGAGTGCTCAAGGGCACGATAATGAAGAAACCACGACAGCTAGCTCCGGTTGACCTTAACCCCTAATAACAGAAGCTAACTACGTAGTAGTAGTATCGGAGATTCTTTGGCCATGAGGGGCACGTCGGCTGAGTTGTACTATTTTTTTTTTAACAAAGGGGGTTCCCCAGCTTCATTAAGTAGGCTTAATTGGTTGCAATATGAAAGAGGTATAGTTGCTTGGTCCGAGACAATAGCGGAAATACTCCGGCGGATATACGTACCGGGTGTATGCACGACACAATATTTGAAGAACTAACGATTATAGATGCAAATACGGTTGAGCTGAACCGATGGTTACTTAGCTAGGTAGACAGTACTGCCACTAGTACATTTCCTATTGATGTTCTTTGTTAATCTTGGCTGATTTTGGCCAGAGCCACTAAGCACGTACCGCGTCTGCGTCTCTGCCTGCTTGGATCTTCTTTACAGGTTGTCTTCCGACGGCCAAATCGAGCACGGATCCGAGTCGTCGCGTTGACGTGCCGAGGAGGTGGCTTGGATTTTCTGACTCCATCTAGGCCACTACAAGTGCAGAAGTCTCCGACTCCCAGCATGCAAGAGGTCGGCAAAAAAAAACTAAATTAGTGGACGTCCTGTACGTGTGTGTGCAGGTTGCTGCTCCCTCTGGCTATGCACTAGTACTACTGTACTAGTACTTTCTTTAGCACAACTGCACAAAGGTTGAAATACTAGGGGCGTGTTTGGTTGGTCCGATATTCATTTCTCGCACCGGGCCGGAAGAAATAATCCCGTTTGATGCGTCACGGCGTACCGGGGATTTGGCCAGCACGGGTCTTAAAGCATCCCTCATCCCGACTCTGTATGAATGCCAAAATCGACTGTTTCCACCGGGACAGGCCCTGACGAGCGCAAGGGGAGGAACGACATGCGCGGGGAGGCAGCGGGA